>BSBN01000868.1:7012160-8357593 GCA_027924645.1 Cunninghamia lanceolata | reverse complement strand
TTTGTCTCATTCGTTCTCTTTTCTTTGCATTCTTAGCTTCACGCTCCTCTGGTGTTAAGAGTTTTTGCTTGTTTCCTTGGTATTGTATTGAATTCTATATCACTCTAAAACAATGGTCAAAAGAACATAAAAATATCTGATAATTTATCAAGTTATAATACAAAACATGCTTATTTACATTGTTTTTTGTCAATATAAAAACAAAAAACTAGTTATTTTATTCAATCTAGTGTTGTGATCCCTCAAAACATAAAAAGAAATGCTTTCCAATATCAAATTTGAATTTAAAACATGTATTTGGAATCTTGTGCATCGAAACAAGAACAAAAAGTGTATCAATTTGTCAACCAATGATGGGAGAACCTCAAAATCATGAAAAGTCTCTTTTAAAGTCTGAAAAAGCATAGAACAAGGTATAAACAGAGCATGCACACCAAAAATCATGTGGCATGCCTTTTTTGCAGGCGTTATACATCATTTTAACTAATTCAAAACACACTCACGTTATAACATGAGCACATTTTAAACTAGATAAAATGCTATTTATATCCCTCTCTTCTATTGTTTCACAAACTCTTTCTCTCTCTCTCTCTCTACCTACTCTTTCAAAACTCTCTCTATCTCTTTTCTATTTGTCCCTAAACCCTAACCCCTGAACCTTTATCTCCTTATCTCTATCATCCCTCTATCTCTCAATTCCCTAAATATGCCCACCCCACACTTAGGGTAGGTCTAAGTTCCCTAAACCCCAACCCCTAACCCCTATCACTCCCTTATCTCTCTCTCTCTCTCTCTCTCTCTCTCTCTCTCTCTCTCTCTCTCTCTCTCTCTCTCTCTCTCTCTCTCTCTCTCTCTCTCTCTCTCTCTCTCTCTCTCTCTCTCTCTCTCTCTCTCTCTCTCTCTCTCTCTCTCTCTCTCTCTCTCTCTCTCTCTCCCTCTCTCCCTATGTCTCTAGACATCTCCCTCGCTCTCTATCTCCCTATCTCTCCCCTTTGTCTCCTCTATCTCTCCCTATCGGTCCTCTCTCTCTCTCTAAACCCTAAACCTCTAAATCCTAAACCCTAACCCCTAAACCTTAAACCTGAGCAACCCTTAAACCCTCTACCTCTTAATCTCTCTCCCTGGGTCTTTGGACATCTCCCTCACTCTCTATATCCCTATCTCTCCCCTATGTCTCCTTATCTCTCCCTATCAGTTCTCTCTATCTCTCTCTCTAACCCCTAAACCCTAAACTCGAGCAACCCTAAACCCTAAATAATGCCCCTAAACCCTAACCCCTAGCCCATAAACCTTAACCTGAGTGATCCTAAACCCTAAATAATGCCCAAGTAAACCCTAACCCTAAATCCTAACCCCTAAACCCTAAACCCTAAACCTCTCTCCCTATCTCTCCCCTATCTCCCTATCTCTATCGTCCCTCTACCTCTTAATCTCTCTCCCTATGTCTCTAGACATCTCCCTCACTCTCTATCTCCCTATCTCTCCCTTTGTCTCCTCTATCTCTCCCTACCGATCCCCTCTCTCTAAACCATAAACCCTGAAACCCCTAAACCTGAGTAACTCTACAATCTTTAAACCCTACATAATGCCCTAAACCCTAACCCCTAACCCTTAAGTTCCCTAAAACCAAGTAACCCTAAACCCCTAAACCCTAAATAATACCCCTAAACCCAAGCAACCCTAAACCTCTATCTCACTATTTTTCCCCTATCTCCCTATCTCTAATCATCCCTCTACCTCTCAATCTATTTCCCTATGTCTCTCTGGACACGTCCCTCACTCTCTATCTTCGTATCTCTCCCCTCTGTCTCCTCTATCTCTCCCTATTAGTCCTCTCTCTCTTTCTCTCTCTCTCTAAAACCCTAAACCTGAGCAACCCTAAACCCCTAAACCCTAAACCCTAAATAATGCTTCCTAAACCCTAACCCCTAACCCCTAAACCCAAGCAACCCAAAACCTTTATCTCTGTATCTCTCCCCTATCTCCCTATCTCTATTGTCCCCTCTATACCTCTCAATCTCTCTCCCTATGTCTTTAGACATGTCCCTCACTCTCTATCTCCCTATCTCTCTCCTTGGTCTCCTCTATCTCTCCCTATCGATCCTCTCTCTCTAAACCCTAAACCCTAAACCTCTAAACCTTAACCCCTAAACCCTAAACCCAAGAAACCCTAAACATCTCTCTCTCTAAACCCTAAACCCTAAATAATGCCCCTAAACCCTAAATTTGGAGCAGCCCTAAACCTCTATCTCCTTATCTCTCCCCTATCTCCCTATCTATATCATCCCTCTACTTTTCCAATCTCTCTCCCTATGTCTCTAGACATCACCCTCACTCTCTATCTCCCTATCTCTCCCCTCTATCTCCTCTCTCTCTCCCTATCTCCCTATCTCTACCTATCTTTCTCCTCTCTCTCTCTACCTATCGATCTGTCCCTATCTCCCTCTCTTGCCTCTCTCTCCCCTATCATTCCTCTATCTCCCTGTCTCTCCCTCTATCTCCCCCCCTCTCTCCCTCTGTCTCCCTCCCCCTCCCTCTCCCTTATCGACAAAGGAAATGGAAACAAGAAAGCTAGGACTCTCTCTCTCTCTCTCTCTCTCTCTCCTCTCTCTCTCTCTCCTCTCCTCTCTCTCTCTCTTTCCCCCCTCTCTCCCTCTTCCTCCCTCTCCCTCTCCCTTATCGACAAAGCAAATGGAAACAAAAAAACTAGGACATGCAAAGAGGGATGAGGATATAAATTGGGAGGATGAAATGGAAACAAGATAATATGAAAGTTAATTGGATGGGAAGAATGATGAGAGGAGAGGTGGAAAATAGTAAAATAGGGGGAAATTTGGTGGGATCTAAAGAAAAGGAAAACCAGGAACGCTAGGGTTAAGAGGTGAAAAAGAGAGGGGAGGAGGTGGAAAAAGAAGTCAAATGGACACAAAGAGATGAATATGAGAGAGAGAGGGTCCAAAAGAAAACAAGATAGAGAGAGATATATATGCATAAATTCATTTTAACTATTTTATAACACACTCGCGTTTTTGCCTGCTTTGGGAAATTCCAACCCCTAAAGGGTTGGATTTGCCTTGGGCATCCAACCGAAAGGTTTGGAGGTAGCTTTTGGATGCCAAGGACATGTTTTCACAAAAGTTAGAAATTTTTGGCCAAATATCGTGCGTGCTCCCCCTATGGTTTACACGTTTTTCAATGCCAATACGAAACATACTAGGACGACTTGTAAGTTTTTTATTAGATTTCTAACCATGTACATTTTTAAAAAAAATCTGATAACATTAAGGTTTCCATCTTCAATTTCTTGTGCTATGTGTTCTTTTTTTAGAAAACCTATGTCTAGTATTTCTGGTGTCATTTTTTATACGTTTATCGAAATTTGAAACAAAATTACATTTTTAGATTCTAAACTCAATTCTATAACACATTGAAAGAAATTGATTTTTGATTAGTTTTCAATAAATTTGGGGGGAACATGCTTAAATTTTCATTTTTCAAGATGTGTGCACTTTGAAAATTCATTAAAAAATTAGCAGAAAAAACAGGCATAAAACTACATGGTGTTAGCTAATTTTCCACCGTTGCAATTTGTCTAATATTAAAAAAAGTTGGCATTTTAAGGGGAGCACACCAGACACTATGTTATATTTTTTTGACAAAAATAGGAGCACTTTGTGTGCTCCACCTATTTGAACCTCTTAATCTCCACCATTTAAAAAGAAAATTAGTAGTTTTGAAACTAGACTCGGAGCACTACAAAACTTGTTCTTATCAGATCTTCTAATTTTGAGCGTGGCTATATTCAATCCTCAGGGAAGATTAGTTTTTTTTCTGATTTCAGAAAAAAAGTGGCCACTTTTGACCCCCTTTTTATCCCCCATTTCCATGCACTTACCTGGTTCCATTATCTCCAATCAAATATGACTTATAATGTGTCATAGCATGCATCATAAGTTGATCACACGAGTAACTCCCCCTTACAGCTCTTTTTTTGTCCAACACATTTTACATTTTCAATGCAAGAGGCCCAAAATCTGGAGGCCATAAATTTTTATTTAGGAGGCCGATTGGGCCCATTTTTTAAAATTGTAGAGATCGAAGGAGATTTATGCATCAGGCACCCCTGCAAGTGGTGTCGAACAACATACATTTTTTATTTTTGGCCAAAAAACCAAGTCTATAGCCCAGTTGAGTTTATTCCATTTTATAACTGAAAATCATACCTTTTCTAACTGCAAGGTTGAGACACCTTTACTAACACAAACACCCACTCAAAAAAAGATTAATACTACAAGAAAGGTGTCCCCTCCTATTGCCTAAAACTAGGCTCTCATGCCAAATGTAGAAATTGCTAATATCAAAACTCAAAACCAAGATTGGATACCAATGAAAGGAAATAAAATAATTTCTAACTTTAATCCTACTAGGATAGATGTCACAAATTATCCAATCTATACAATTTCCAACAGCATTCTAACATAGTAACAACACTAACTAAATAATAAGAATGAAAGAAAGAATATGACAACCACACAATAAAGACATTGATATATCTTGGGAAAACTATTTCAAGAACAAAATCATCCTCCAAAGCACCAAAACTAATGTATTCTCAACAAAAAAATTTACAATACAGTGTCAAATTCCAATCCTTCATACAAGATCAACTCTCTCAATCAAGAAGATAACCATGCAAGATATGGCCTTCTTCAGTAGTGAGCAGTTGTTGTTGCATTCCTCATGATAGTGATCCAATAATAAAATGAGATTCACATGTCTCACTCCGTGCTCCTTGAGATCTCTTCAACAACTAACTCAAGCCTCCATGTGTGTAAACAAGTTTCACTCAAAATGAGCATGCACAAGATGATGAATCATCCAAAAGATAATGTCTAACATCTATCCCAAGTCTTCTATTTATAGAAAGAGAGCAACAAGAGTGGAAAAATTAATATTTTCTAGCCACCCTTAATCAATGCACCCAATTACATCTCCAAGATGGGCACCCAAGTTTGGACTCTAGTACCAAGAGTCATCACAACCTCCAAGGCAACCCAAATGGTCTCTCTAATCCAGGTGCCTAAGATGACTTGTTTCATGCATAACCTTGCATTAAATTTTTACAAGACATAATAATTAAATGCATTATCCAATCTACCTCCCACATTAAATGTATTTGACGAATGTGCCTTGCATATTAAATCATGAGCCCATTAAGCCATGTATTCACTAAACTATGACCCCTACACTAAATACATTTCTCCAATGTATCACCCACATTAAATGCATTTCTAATGTTACAACAACCACCTAAGGAAAATATTGGACTACCTAAAGTGTGGTGCCCCATTTTGAGATGGACCACAACTTTTAAAAAATATTCAATATTCTTATGTGTATGGTCTACAACACCTTTTCCTAACATATATTTTATGTTTTTTTTATTAAATTATGATTTTTGTATTATGATTATTAATTTCCTATTACTTTAGCATGACCTTTGTAATATTTTCAATTTAAATTTTCCTCTCTTTAAACTTTTATTTTATTATTATTTATTTGAAACCCTATTCTTTTGCTTATCTTTTTTTTCTTTTAATATTTGTACCTACTTTGATTTTTGTGTACTTTATTTCTTTGTTTTCCTATCTTATTATTTTCTCTCATTTCCCTCACCCTTTTCAATTACCATTGTCCACACTAAGTATTTAGTCAATCTAGTCTACAATCTATTTCATTTCTTCTCCTCATCCTAATGATGGATCACTCGGTGTTTTGTAAAATATCATGCAAAAACTACACAATTAAATCCAAAAAATCTCTTTAAATCACCTTTCCCAACAACTCTATGTGTTCATGTGCTCATATCTAATTTGATTACTTTACTACTCTGGCATGCATCATATTTCCCTCTCCTTCAATTATTTACATGTATTGGACACAATCAATTGAAAGGAGGCATAAATTGTCACTAATGCTCTTATTGTTGAGATTTCATGTAGTGCCTTGTGTTACATAGGGAATCATCATCATACCTAGACAAATAATATTCACATTATGTGCCCATAATTAATCAAAGTTCTATCATATTTACCACATTAAGTGGAGTCACATTACATGGTTGAATTGAATTTGCCAGATTGCATATTTCCTCATTGGAGTTGCAATTACATGGTCATATCAAATGTGTCATATCGCATTTTCCACAATCAAGCATATTCATATCACATGAGTGTATTGAATGGTACCATATCGCATTGACCACATCAAGTGGAGTATTTTTCGTATCACTTTACGTACATGCAGAACTCTCTCATTTTCCATAAATAGTGGAATTAACTTGCAATTTGTGTGTATTTCAATTGTGTGATAGAAGCTACTCATTGCATACCTTTCTCTTTTTTTGTAGGTCCTATGGAGCACTCACACCAAGGAGAATACACAAGTAATCTAAGAGCAGTTTGTTACTTTACACAGATCTTATATCCTCTTTATGAGAGATTTTATAATTACTTTTCATGTTGACTGAGAATGTCTATATACTTTGAAATGCATGCTCATGATAGGTTCACATGCACATCATAGTGGGGACAAAATGTAATGGTGAAATTTGTGCACATGCCAATTTTCATTTAGTCTTGGGCCCATTTTGATGGAATGTCTTTAATACAATCACTTATTGACATGTGGCACACTCATGCTAGGTTTGTCTCATGCCCTAATACTGATTCCTATCCCTCTCCATTTACTCCCATTTGCACCTATTCTCATACAATCAACATCATCTCATTCCCATTTGCACTAAACCCAATACATTCACTATTTTATCCATTCAAATTAGGGTAAAAGCATAAAGTTGTGTCACCCTTTTGAACAACACAAAAAGGATCATTCAATCAAACATAGTTGGACCAAACAAGTGTTCAATCAAACCTGGTTGGGTCGAAAAAGTGCTTAATTAAACCCTTCGCATCAAGAGGACATGGTGGCCACATAGTAAACAGGGGTTTGGCCTAACCAAGTTTAACCGAACCAAGTTAGGTTGATTGGGCTAACAGGGTTTATGCCAAACCTACTTTGGTTATATTTATTAGCAACTTAGGTGACAAATTTTTGGCACCAAATTTTTTTGTTTTCAAAGCAAAGGTCAAATTCACTTTTTTTTGCCACTTTTGATCAATTCTTACTTATGCAAATTATGTTTCTAGAAAAATAAATATATCCTTTCATAGATCTCATTGCACATATTCTGAAAATATATTTTTTATTATATTTTAATTCTATTTACTATTTTTATTATATTTTTCAGGTTTTTTCTCATGCAGTGGTCTCCAAGATTTGATCCTAAGAGTGCATCAGCAAAGTTACTATGTAGTGCCCCTCCAGTTTCACCTTGGATGTACAGGTGGTCGGACTAAGAAGCGTGAAGATGAATGTTAATAATCAAAATACTTAGGTTAGTATATTTTATCGATGAACCTTGTTGTAATACTGATAATTCACATGCTCCGACATTGCCTTGCATTCAGGTGATTATGATGTTGATTTTACTATGACTATCATATGTTAGAATTGAGTTTTATGCGACTGATTCTGTATCATAGGAGGTTATGATGTTTTGTGTGGATCAATCGTATTATGAGTATCATGCGACTATCTGATGATGGTTCTTACTTAGTTGTTCAGTAACTGATTGATATGTGTGTTGTGATTACATGTTTGATGTGTGGGTGAAAGGAACAATGTCGCATTACTCATTCATGAGTACCCTGCTACACTGCGACTTCCTTTCCCTGTGTGTATGACTACATGATTGCATATATATACATATTCGACCGTGTTGTTTGTTGTAGGCTGCAGGTACCAAGCATCGACTCCACTTGAATTAACAGGTCTGAGCATGCCTTAACCAATGAAACTGTTGAATGGAGATAACATATGGTCCCCTAGCTTAGCCATCATCCTTGAAGAGGATGAGTATCCGGTTGTGCATCCTGTCAGTGTTGTCGGTTTGGTCATGATAGTCAGTCATTGTTGTGGTGGTCTTGCTTTCCAATCGTGCATTGTGTCAGGTATTGTTTGGTATTGGGGTTATTTTGTTGGCATTGTTTGATTGCTGCTTTGGTTAATTGTTGCATTAAAATAATATTGTTAGTTATGAGAGTATTTTTGGTTAAATAAATATAAATGCCCTTATGAGAAATTGAGTTTATGAAAATAAATAATAATAAAAAATAATAATAATAAATGCAAATGCTAGCTAAAGATGAATAAATATATTATTATAATTTAATGTTGTGTTAATGGCAATAAAATAAATAATATTTGCAAGTTGTCATATATATAAATATAGAAAATACTAAAGTAGATAAAATCATAAATGAATCTTGTCTAGTTGTAAATGAAATAAATAGCAAATTCTAAAATAAATAGAATAGAGAGAAATTATTGTTGGGTTAAAATAGCAAATTGTAAGAAAGTAATAAAGGAGAATCTATTGCCTTTTATGAGAGGAATCTTCTGGAAGATTTTAGGGGATTTCTTTCGCTAAAAATAAGGAGTTATTGGATTGTATTTAGGGGGGAGATTTCTCTCTCATAATAATCTTCAGGAGATGGAACTTTTGAGGGGAGATTGGTTTGTGGTTGCAGCAGTTGAACCCGGCATCGAATCTTCAGCCCAGTGAGCAAGCGAAATCAAGTTCCTTTGGTTCTAATTTCTGTCTCATTTTTCTATTGAAGAAAATATTTGATTTATAATTTTTCTTGTTGATGTAATTTTCTTGGGAGGTTAGAATCCTTGTTATCAGATCCAATTGTACATGTCTGCATCATTGTATTTCTGGGAATCACCGATTGATGTGATTGTTTATCTCTCGCCCATTTCATCTTTATTTTTATAGTTTATTGCATTAGCCATAACTTTATTTTTATGAACTGGGTTCCTCTAATTTTTTGATATATGGTGCATAACCGAGTTATTTAAATCATATCCAAAACTTGTCCATACCCAGTTTGTCGTTTTGGAGATATGAATGTTTTGTGACTGTCTACCTTTTAGCCATTTCATCTCAATTTTAGTAGTCTGTTACGTTAGCCATCACTTTCGTTTTATGCACTGGGTTCTTCTAAATTTTTGATATATGGTGGATGACCTAGTTACCTAAATCATATCCAAAACTCGTCCATACCCAGTGTTTTGTTTTGAAGATATGAATGTTTTGTGACTGTCTACCTCTCAGCCATTTCATCTTTGTTTTAGCAATCTGTTACGTTAGTCATAACTTTAGTTTTATGAACTGGGTTCCTCTAAGTTTTTTGGTATATGGTGTAAGACCTAGTTTCCTAAAACATATTTGAAAATTGTCCATACCCAGTTTGTCATTTTGTAGATATGAATATTTTGTGACTGTCTACCTCTCACCTAATTCATCTCTGTTAAAACAATTAGTTGTGTCACCAATAACTCTATATTTTCGAACTAGGTTTCTCTGAGATTTTTTTTCAACAAATTCATTGTGTGCATATCTTACAATCATTTATTTCCATCTTATGACTCTCTTTAAGGCATTGTACCAGTCAATTTGGGTGCCCTGTCTATGCTTTCACATTTTGCATTGTTGATAGCTTCTAAAGCCCTCTCAACAAATTCATTTTTTGTGCTGATCCTATCATTTGCATGTAATTAAAATGGGGTAGATTTGATGAAGATGTTAGATCTATAGGAATGTTTTGTTGTTATGTGTTCCTTTCCTCTCAAGCTAACCTTAGAACAAGGTTCTTTTATTGTAGCTACGGGTTTTTGTATCTTGTGATTATAACTAGTGTAAGAGATTTGTAGCATTCTAATATTATAGGCATTTAGTCTTGCTTATATAGTGATATGTAATAGTATTTACAAAATTGTCTAGCTTATTAATGAAATCTACATTTTTGTAAATAGTGGTTTAGTGAATTTTGTAGCTATTGGTATAGTATTCATGTGTTATGGTTATTAATACTCCACTGTATGATTTTAATAGTGGTAATAGTCTCTCACTGTGATAAGAGTTGCATTTAAGTAATTGTTGTGTTTTAATATGTATGCCTTAGGGTTAATTACATGTTGATCACAATCATTTTTAGTTAAACAAAACTAAAATAAGTCTTGGGATCTACTGGTTAAAATATTGTTACTTGTGAGCACTTATATATCATATGATCATAGTAGTCAGAATATTATTGTCCTGCATTATAGAGATAGATTCACTTTGTGTTTGGTAGATGATTGATCATGGTTGGATTAATGTTACATTCTTTAAGAACCATAATTTAGTGCATCACATTATATGTTGCATTTGTGGTATTGTAATTGAATTATTGTTGAAGGATCTTGGTTTGGTCTATTAGACGATGTTGCGCATTTGAGAGTGAATGTCAATGTGGGACTTTTGTATTACAGTGGTGTCTAGTGTTTGTGTCATTGGGAAAGTTGATTCCAGATGTCAAGAGGGATATTCGTGTGTATGACTCTAGTGATTTTGTAACCTTGCTAATGGTTGAATATGTATTGGTTTTATGTGATGTTGACTTCTCTCTATTTATGGTTCATGTGATTATGACGACTGTGCAAGAGGGATAATGCCTTGCTCAGTATATCTATTCTTGTAGATATGTCTTGAATCCATGTTGTAGAGTGCTTCTTGAAGGTTGTGGTTCATTATTGTGTTGAGCCTGTTTTAAAATACTATGTTGGTTTACGTAAAAGATTGAATTTTTAGAGCAAGAGGACCCATACCTTGCTCTTGATACTTTTGTTGAGATTTGTAGGCAAGAGGATAAATGCCTTGCATGGTTTATGGATACTTGTTGTTATGTTTGATGGTTAGGGTCTTCTAGATGCAGGTGGGAAGTGGCTTCCAATGTGGGGCCGGTGCCCAAAGTGGCTGCCAGGATAACCCATTGGAAGTTGTTAATCAAGTGATAACTTAATAATCAAATTTGGAGGGTTGGGGAACTTTCACACTAAATAAGATAAGTGGATGCCTCACTCATGGCTCAAGTGCTCGTTTAGACTTGAGATGGGATGAGAAGGCTATGGTTGGCAAGATCAACTTCCTTGTCCTCATAAAAGGAATGTTGGTTCCGCATGTGTCACTCTATAGGGCCAATGCCTAGAGTGAGGTCGCCAGGAAAACCATAGATGGGGGCCGGTTTCTAGTGAGAGATAGCCTGGAAAACTCATGATAGGACCATGCGATGACACTCTCCCTACTGCAGTCTAGCATTCCCTCTTTGTTGTTCTTTTCTTGTTGTTGTGTGAAAGCCTCTGGAAGATCTGTTAAGTGTGGAAGTGATGTTATATTGCTTGTGTTTTCTTGTGATCCGTGTTGTACTTGAGTCCTGTGGAGTTCTTGTTCCTGTCAGTCCTTTGTCTCCTTGGCTGGTTGTTGCTACGGAACCTTATGTTATCTCCTAGCTCGGGGGGTGGACCTCAGGGTTCCACATGGTCGAGTGGAAGAGCTTACTCCATTGGTTTTTCACCTTGCTATTGTTCGTATGCGAGAAGAATGGATCTTGTGATGCAGATTCCAGATTACGTGTCAATTGATGAAACAACTATTCTCATGTGCTAAGTTTTGTGTATCAGATATGTCATATTGTATGTATTCCAATGTAATCCAGAAAGTGATAGTGTGAATGATGTAATGATGTACCCTTATGTATGGGAAATTGTAGATGTACTTGAAGTTCTAATTATATGATCTTGTTGATTTCTTATTTAATGTTATATCATGGAAATGTATGTGCTCTCATGTGAAGCAATAGATTAGAAGTGAATTATTGATGTTAGTTAATTCTTGATCCTGTAAATAGTTTAGTAAGTAATGCAGTTGTGGAACCTCGGAGGACAAGTTAGTTTAGTGATATGTATTGATGTGGTCGACATTATTTTGTTATTCTATTTTTTTTTTAAATTTATCCTATTTATTTTAGCACAGTTGTGTTGTCCTCTGGGGTTTCCTAGCGGCCCGCGTTACATACTATTTTGGTGAAGTTTTTGATCTTGCCCTTAGCATATTGGGAGGTAGAGGTCGTAAAAGGTATAGATTATGTTGTTGGTCAACTCATTCTCTTTTATTCGATGACCATTTCAAGGAAGCATTTGATTTTTTCTAGATTTTGTATTCTTGCTAACGTGGGTAAGAGGATTGCTTCTTCTATCACCTTGTCTTCAAAATTAGGTGATTGGTTTCAACATATTGTGTATGAGGACTCTTTGGTTATGTGTCGATTATATCAGATGGTTGGCCAGTCCCTCCTTGGGTGCTTGGATAATAGGAACACAAAAAAGACCAAATTGTCTAAGAAGAAAAAAGTTCTAGAGTCATCTGATAATCCTCGGTGTGAGGTGGTTACATTGTTGGACATTGTTGTTGCGATTGATTACTCTATTATGTTGGACTTAGGGGTTGTTAGTAGGGATCAACTCCCAGTCAACTTGGAGGAATATGTAGAGCCTCGTGAAAATACTATCAACCCTTCTAATGAAAGCCAACATATTCCCTTAGGGCCTTCTCCTAAGATGGTTACATATGGGAGTTGGCTCAATCATCCTACAACTCTTTTTGCAAAAAGGTTGGTCCATAAAAAGGGAGATTCGATAAGGAAAGAAAGATAAAAGGGTGACCAGCCAAGAAGGAAAATATCTTTAAGGATTCATCGAATGGGGTTGTTCAATGCCCCCTAGAATGGTTTGGTTTCAAACTATCTTGAGCCAGTTGATCTTTTGTGGTCTTTGGGTTGTATGCTTCTTTTTAGTTGTGCACAGTGCCCTTGGTTGTTCTATTGTTTGTCTATTGTTGTTTTGTAGTCTTAGGGCTACTTGTTCCTTATTGCTACTCTTTGTTGTTTCGTTGGGCTTCTTTGTCCAATCTTTCTTATTTGTAAAAATGTTAGGGCCTTTCAAAATCCCTACCTTTACCCTTTATCAAAAAAACTCTATTTACTATTAGCTTTTGAATTTTGTCAACAAGTGGGTCATTAGCCTAAAATTTAAGGTTGATTCCACTTCGTTAGAAGAGAGAATCCCAATTGAGCCAACATAAATTTTCATTTTTGATAAACAATCACTAGAATTTTTTGTCCCATAAAAATGTTTTGTTTTCGATATATGACTTTGAACATTTATTAAAAAATATTTATCAAAACTAAATTTGTTTTTTCACTACACTAAAGTATCAAGTTAACAATTTGGAAAAAAAAAATGTTACAAATTTCTTAGCATCCCCACCCATAAACCTTACTTTATGAAAAAAATTCAACAATTACATAGTATTGACAATTTTTTAAAAAAGTATTCCAAACTAATTTCTTGTGTGTGTTGATATAAAGCCCAGTTTAGGACCCAGGAACCAAAAAATACCCATATAGGAACCAGACATCAATGCTACAAAAAAACTAGGTCCAATGAGAGGTTAGACTAGGTATATAACTAAATTCTATTTATATACCAGTAGAAAGGAAACGAGGGACGAGGCAAATTACACAGGCCTCATGGCCCCCCAGACTTAAACTTACATTTATCACACTGTGCATTCAGACCAAGAGACTTTTCTTCAACCTCATCATCTTCTATTTCATCATCATCGCAACAATCTAAAATCGTCGGGATGGCATCCATGGGAAGAGTGACCTTCAGACACACAGCAATTTCTTCCATAGCACACTAGAGACAAAGTTGACACCTTTTAATAGCATGAAGATGTTCCAGGAAGCAATCAAAATGAACCTTCGACTAATGAATGACATCGCCAATGTCATCATGGAGCAAGAAGGAGCTAGCCACCGTTTACAGCATAGAGGCACTTGTGAGGGACTACGTTGTGTTAAACGTATTCCACCTACCCCAAGTATAAACAAGATCCAAAAGAACCTTCGCCATTGTCGAATGGATACAAACACCAGGGGACCCGTCAAACGTATTCCAGGTGCGTGTGTGATTTTTAATTTTTAATATTTTTAATTTAAAATTTTATTATCAACTATTTTTTAAATTATTATTATTGTGTTAAAAAGCAAACAATTAAAAAGTAAGAAGTCAAAAAAAAGTTTAGAACAATTAAAAAGAGACCTCAAGGCACGCTTTTTAGCACACCTTGAAGGTTTCACTTGAAACTTCATAAAGGGTGTTATATATATATACTTTTCATTAGTTTACATCATTTCAAAATTTGAAACATACATACATATGTATTGATTTTAGGTGCTTCAAGTTAAAAAATTGGAAGTTGTTGTCCTTATTTATAGAAAGGTGACAAAACTTTGTGCTTTCATCTATTAGCACTTATCTCCACACATTCAATCCGTATCTCAAACTCATCATTCCAAATCTTCCCTCCCATCTATACTAGTGAGCCAATGTGACACACATTTGTGTGTCTTGTTGCTATTTCTTGGTATTTAAAGACATTCAACGTACATTTAATTCACATGTGGGATACATGTTGGATGATCGAATAAGGAGAAATCATTAGAGTACACTTCATTTTTCCAAAGGACAAAGATTAGAATCGACATCATATGCATGTTGTCTTTGAATATTTGTTCAAAGTCGTGGAGTTAGTTGATCCAACGGTCTGACCTAGGAGAACTTAACCCTGGTTATCTAGCAAATTCACCTAAGGCATTTTTAACTACTGTAGTCCTTAACAATGCATCAAAGATTTGAAATCAAAGAAAATCACTTTCAAGAACTTATGTTATGTCAATTTAGATCCACACATCAAAGATTAAATCTATAGGGATCAAGATCAAACATTGAGCATATAGAATTGAACCTCGAGGTTTTTTAGGTATGCACAAAGTCTAAGACAAAGAGCATATTGAGGGCATTAAATTTTAGTATCACGGTGAATGATTCTAATATGAAGGTCAACATAAATTCTTCATTGTGGTTCCTAGAGCTAAGTGCATCTATCCTCATCATTTAATTTCAAAATTAGTAGCCCAACGACCTTGCTCAACAAAGCAATTTAACACGACACTTCAATACAACAATCAACAAGGTGAGCCCTTATAACCCCTAGACAATGTGTAAATGCTGCACTCCACATGCCACAAATAAGCCAGGGATTAATAGGCAGCCCACCACACCAACTAAACTAACCCTGGCTTGTACCTTTTCTTTTCTTTTCTTTTTGTTTCTCCCTTTTCTTACCTTATCCGAATGTGTGTTAATTGGACGTCTAGCTTGGGGAAGGTTTATAATGAAGGTAAGGTGATGAATCTCAATAATATCTTCAAAGAATAATTTAGCTTTGTAGGTGAATCAATCTCATGTTTGAAACGATTTTTTTCACATTCATGATGTAAATTATTATTTTTTAATTAAAAATTAAATCTTTCAGTCTGTGACTAAAACAACTTGCTTTTTTATATTGATAATTGTTTTTGGATTTTCTTATCAAAGATCAAAACCCAGTACTAAAACAGATTTGAATAAGTTTCCACATTTAACAGAGTTCTTCATTTTCTTTGGGAATCTTTTTGGCTGTTATGTCAATGCCTTAATGGGTTGTCAAAATTCAGTTGTTAAAACATTTAAGGAGCAGACAGATCGTTGTTGGCATAATGTCGTGCTTCAATGTGGGTCTCCCTATGCTACCTTTCGGTGCATTATTTTGTTTCTTATGCTCAGTTTTCCATTTTAATTCTTGGAGTGAATGTGGGTCCTGCTACCAAACCTTTCCATGACGATATTATGTTTGTCTGGTCAATTTTCCATTTATTGTTAAATTGTTTTTAATGAACAGTTTAATCTAATATTCTTGTAGACAATGATTTTCCCATCCAGTATTCCTTGTCCATAGACATATATGCAGGTTATTTTTGCATTCAAATTTAAGTTTTTCTAGTGAGAGTAAAATGTTTATTTCCTTTAATTATCTACGGATGAATTTGTATACAGTGTAGGCTGCAAAGGTTTTCTGTGTTATGTATGCCTAAGCCTGTCTTGTCACATCAAACAAGCATCATTTGATTTGATGTAATGGTTTGTTGTTGGAAAGGAGCTCAATGACATCCAAAGAGATTGAGTACTTCCAAAAGCTAATGTGTTTTTTATTGTATTAAATTAAGCCAGACTCGAACTTTCATTCTGTGCCTTATAATTCATGGCAATTACACCATAACGTGTGATTCCAAAAAGTAAATGTTTTTTTAGAGAAAAGCTTTGGGGTTCTATGAAAAGATGTCTGAAAAGCCACACAAAATACATAATTATAATTCTGCTATCACAATTTATATGTAGGTGAAACATAGTCATAAACCAGAAACCAGAGGGACAAGCACACTTTATGCTGAAGCAAAATTACGACTCAGGATACGACCAATTAAATACGGAAAACAATATCAAAATTGTATATCTATTAGATGGCTGCTTTAAATATCACTCACTTCAATGGTCAAAAGTAAATTTTATCCAATTAAAGTAGAACTATTTACCACTTTGGTAGGGATGAGGTGGAAAATTGCTATTAACTATTTGACTCAAGTGAAGAGTGTGATATTAAAGTAGAGTCGCATTAGACATTGAAGCTAAAGTAGAAGCTACTAATAGAAGCACTAAACATTATTAATGGAGTTTGAAGAAACCTTAATGGGAAACGCCAAAACTACTTGGAGTAGTCTTCCATTGATCATACGTCTTACTATAAACACCTACCATCCCTACCATCACTGGCCCCAGATCCATAGACACTTCCAGGCCTTGAATCTAAATAAAAGGCAGAAGTGCTTAAAGGTATTTAGTTTAAGATTAATTTGTGCAATGAATTTTTGAAATTCAACTATATAGTTTAAGATAAATCTACATCAACCTATATTTTATGAATAGTAGTTTACAAGTGGTTCACAAGAATGTATATCTCAAAAGCATGAATGATTTATTTAACACTTGTTTTATTTAGGAATGCTCAAGGGTGAAGTACAAGGACTTCCTAGAAGGTACAACACTTATTGAAGGTTTTGCTAATATGATTGCAAACTAAATAGATTTGATTGCGGAGAAAATTCCATGGTTCTACCTGTTGATAATTGTTTTTCGACAAGTCAACAATTAGAGTAAAATACAGAGTATCTGACTCCCTCTTGAGCAAAGCCTCTCGAATGCTGAACTAGGTGATCAAACGAGATGACTCCAAGGTTCCTTTCTGATGATTTCGGTAAGAGACAGCTCAGCGACTAAGTATGATTTTGCTGTTTAACACAAAGGGACTTACGCAATTGTTCAAGTAACTGATTATTTCAATGATTATGGAAGGGGATACTAGAGAGTCTAAGTACTGCAATTGATGGCGTATGATTTAGCAATTGAGGTTCTTGATTCTAATCCTAACTCAATGGTAAAAAAAAGGACAAAAGGTATAAGGTTTGGAAACACTAATCTAATCCTAAATGCAAGGATGTTTACTACTTAAGGTGAAATCAAACCAGATCCTGTTTCGCCAAGACAAACAACTACACAAGATAGGTGCAATCTTCAAAGGTGTACAAGATGTTTAAATCAGTTATGCTCATGAAAGATTCAACAAGCATAAAGATCAAATTGATGTCCAATTGTTCAGACTAACCATGCACTGCAATCTACGAGCCGCAGACTACAAATGGTCTGAACTTACTGATTTCACCACAAAGCAATAAAGAAACCTTTCATTAACTAACATAAACTCAAAGAAAACTTATAACTTAATGTTCGCTTGAAAATTGAAACCATGCAACACTCAGAAACACAAATAGAATCACCAAAGCAATGAATCTTTTATTATCTCAGAGAGCTCTTGCAACAATTTCAGAATTTCAACCGTTACAAATGAGAGCAATGGGAGCCCTTTTATAGACCTCAAAGGAATGAAGGGTCAAGATCGGTCGGCCAAGCCAATGGACCAGATCAAGCCACATCACAAGTTGTAACAAACTCTCCTTTATTAAATGAAAGAGGCTCACTTTATTAAATGAAGGAGGTTATCTTTATTAAATGAAAGAAGCTATGAAGGAGGGAACAAAGGCACGCTTTCCAAATCATATGCCTTTTATGTAGTAGTACTATGAGATACAATGAATCTAGACACAATTTGAACAATATCTTCCATTGGTACACTTGTCGCCGCATTAATGGATCCTTCTGCCAGTGCCACATCTGACTCATATACGCCAAGTGTCTTCTCCCAGTCATTTATCCAAGACTTATTTTCTCCAAGATGAAATGCAAGTGTGAATATACTATCCAGCTGACCCTCATCAAGTCCATCATACTGAAAGTAGAATGCCTTAACTTGTTGCTTCATGTTTTCAATAGTAACATTTCCATAACGATTACATATTGTTGTCAAAGCAGTGTATATATGATTCTCTGTTCTTAGAAGAACACTCCTTATTCTGGACATATCTATTTCAATTTTATCGACCAGTTGCCCCTTGTTGTGAAAGGAAAAATACCAAGTAATGAAGTCATGTGGAGTATCTCGATCAATCACCTTATCATGAATTAGATCCTCTAATGGAGCTTCCATTAAACTCTTGAGTTGTGGCATGTATTGCTCCTTGATCGGTTTGAACTCAGCACAATTTCTTAATAAAGCTTGAACTCGATCCTTAAGATTAATGACTCTATCATAAACTTGCACAATTTCTTCAAGGTGAGTATATGTCTTCTCTTCTGTTTTTTCTATCCATCCTTTCATCATTTGAGATGAAGTTCTCATGTTTTCAACTTGGGATACTGTTTCTTGTGGAAGAATAGACGGAGGAATTGGAGTAGCTTCCTTCTGTTGGATAGGCTGCATGACTTGCTGAATGTAGTGCTTCAATGTATTAAAATCTTGTTCAACCTTTAACCTAGCTTCTCTTTCTTGCCTTAACATGCTTCTTACATATTCACTGACTCTTGTAGTTCCTCCTCTACCTGTTCCCTTGTGATTGGACCCATGCCAATAGTAGTCATATTATAATCTTCAGGTGCCATATCTTCTAAATCTTTGTCAGCTCTAGGAATAGCTATATGTACCTCTCTATTTCCAGCAGAATCTTGAGTGATTTTGGAAAAGACTGTTGCTTTCTTCTTCTGATTATTCTTCTGTGCATTTACAAGCAATTCCTCAACTGGAGTAGGCTGATAAGTTTCTACAATTGTACTTTCCTCAATCCTTTGCCTCAACCAAGGTGGGAAAGCAGAAAGATCTTGTTGTCTTTGAACTTGACTGTGTTGTACACGAGCTACTTCCTCATCAGATTCTGCTTGACCTACTTCATCTTGATCAAGATCATCATTTTCCTCAATTATGGCAGTGGGACTTGAATGAATCTCCTCAGATGGAATCAAGGCAACTTCTTCTATAACTTCCATCTCTTGTATTGGATTCTGAACAACTGAAGCACCTTCTTGTGGATTAGATGAAGTAGATAGATTATTCTTCTTTTGAGGTCTCCGGCTTGATTCTCCTTGATCTTGACTAGGTCTTTTCTTTTTTCTAGCTGGATTATCACTTTGATCATTTCCACTGTGTTGTGGTTTGCTGTGTGTACTATGCTGTCCTGGTTCTCCTTCATCCATCTTATTGTAAGTAAGAACTCGGCCTTCATCATTCATCTCTTGCAATAGTTGATTTATACATACTTGTGTCATGGCCAAGACTGGCTTTATCAATTCTTCTTCGGACACATCCTTTTTTGACCAATCAACTGTATAAGGCAAATCCTTTATCTTATCAAATTCATCTATCAACATAGTATCATCTTCAATGAACTGGTCTGGAATCCTGAATACTTTGGAAGCTCTAACTAAATCCCAGGTGAGTCTCGAACTTTGAAGTGTTCGGAGATCATCTTCATCTTGGGCACTGGCCCAGTGGTCTTCCAACTGCTTGACATGCTTAAATTCTCTGTTATATTTCCAGCAAACTTGAAAAGGATCAAAGTTAAGCCTCTTGGTGCCATGAGTTTGCAAATGATATGCCTGAAGCTCTATCTCAGAATATTCAGCTGCTGACAATGATGGACACTCCAGATTTTGTCCAAGAAGAAGTGGAAACTGGATCCCTCCTTTCTTCTTCAACTTTTGCAACCTGATGAGTTCCAGGAGTTGTCTTGTAACCTCTAACATTACCATCCTGTTGGTTGGATATCTTGGTAATCTGTATGGATATGATGTAAACCCTTGGATTCTTAGGTAAGTGTACCTTTCATGCTGAGTATACCAGTGTCCATATGCTGAAATGAACTCTCTCGCTGCATTTGACAACCTTTTATGAAATTCTCCTCTAAGTTTCTTCATTATGAACATAGCAAACGCATCATTGAACCTTGTATAATGATTTATACTCTTGAGGTGTAACTGAGGATAACACTGATGCGACAAGTACCTATTAGGCCCAATGCCAACTTCTCCTTTTTTGGTCAAACCTGAATAGACTTCATTTCTTGCGAGAAGGTATACCACATAGGAACTCATATAACAAGTCTTGGTCTTAGCAAAATTGATGAACTGCTCATGTATACTCTGACTAATAAGCCCAGCCCAATCAATCATCTTCCCTTTGAGAACTGACTTGATGAAAGAATACATCCAAGGCTGAAAGGTAGCAGATTGCGGCATTCCTGTCATTCTATTTAGAAACATAATCAAGTATCCAATTTCAGGATGAAAATCTGACTTGTGAAACTGCGGAGGATTATTCATATTGAACTTCATAGCTGGATTGGCCATCCATTCTCTCCTTATTTCCTGCAACTTTGTCTTTGAATCAACATCGTATTCCTGCTGACCTTGTTGTATCGAAATACTGATCATCCTCTCCCTAGTTGGAATGTTGAAAGTCTCTCCAACTGCCTCCTTTTGCAAATAAGCTAATAGTGTTCCATCTTTGGCTGTAATTTGTCTTGTATCTACATCATACTTCTTGACACATTCAATGATCATCTCTGAACACGGCAAAGCTGGCGGAAAACAAGCAGCTTCAATGGCTCCACTCCTCATGATGGCTCGAGCAAGACTACCTTCGTTGGGTTCCTCAAGGACTGACTTGATATCTTCTAAGTTGTTGTTGCCCATATTCGTGTCTCCTACATTTGTCCACCTTGAAACAAGCTTTGATTCGGGAATTTTCCCCTTAGCATCCATCCGGATCTTCGCTTGTCTCTCCTTGGAAGTCATTGCCATGATCCTGCAAACTCGACGCGAATAAGTAATTTCAAACATAATCTAGACTCTACTTCAGCTACATTAATGCATTGGATTATGAAGTTTTGCAAAAATACTATCATCTAGGTTCAAGGAATCTATCAAAATCCACTTATCCTCTTTAAGTTTTACCAATACTTGAACAATTTTAATTCATCTAAAGAAGAAAAAAGAAGAAAATCAGATCAGAAAATATTCAGATCAGACTTACTTGATAAGCTGCCTTAAATTGATACCTTGAAATCTGATCCAACACTTGCTTGGATTGACAAAATCAAATTTGTACTTTTATAAAACCTTCTTGTTGCTGCTCCTTGAAGACAAATCTGCTCCTTGAAAGTAATTCTGCTCCTTAAAAATGATAAAAATGAAAAGGAGAGGAGACATATATATAGAATTTGCCTTAACACTTTACTCCATACCTAGGCCGACCCTCTTTAATATAGTGAAAAACATTTAATTTTGATTGATCTTCATTTAATAATGCAATTTCCACATTTTTCAAGGCAAAAAAACAATTAAATGTTTATAAACTTTCCTTTGATTGACGCATTGGATGGGGTTTCCACGATCTTCTAGGTTGAGTGCTTCTAGATAGGTGTTTGAAAGATCTTGTTGGACTAACGATGAGGCATGATGAATTCCTTTCGAAACTCAATCTCTTAAAATGTTCTCAACTTCCCCTTGGATGGAGTATTCAAATTCTTCTAGATCTAGCACACTAGTCAAGGTCTTGAAGGTCTTCTAGAAGGGCGCATTGGTTGAAGGATTTCAAATCTTCCTAAAATTTTCCTTTTAAAACTCCACTATTTTTCTCCTCTACAAGTCGCATTGGATGAAGGATTAAGATCCTCTTGCCTTTTAGACTTTCACTTTAAGACTTGATTCTTGATTCTTCGCATTAGATCACACCTTCAAAATCCTCATCCTCTAGGCGCCTTGGATCAAGTTTTTGATTTCTTATAGCATTTCGCATTGGATGAGTATGTTGAAGTCTTCTTGAGGTGATTGAAAATACCTTGATCTCCCTTCATAACCCTCTAGGCTTTAGGCGCGTTGGATGAGGGATTCGAAATCCTCTTCTTTTGAGCGCATTGGATGGGTATGTTGAAATCTTCTCAAAACCTCTTTTCAAATTGCTTTGGTTTGAACTTGTTTTCATTTGCAAGGGAGTGGCGCATCACTTCAAGGTGACAAGATCCTCCTCAAGTTAGTGTTTTTTGACAAGATCTACCTTCTTCCACCTTTAGCGCATTGGATGGGCAACTTGAATTCTTCTTACCTTTGCATAATGGATCAGCTCCTAGGTTAAGTGCTTTAGATAGGTAATTTGAGATCTCAAAAAACAAACCTCATTCTTCCTCATGTATGGCGCATTGGATACCACCCTTTGATTTCTTCCTTTTGAGCATATTGATAAAGGGTCCTTGAAGTGGCACATCACTTCACTATGTTGGAAGCTTCAAAACTTAGGTGCATTAGATGAACTTTACCTTTAGCGAATCATGCATGATGTTGGCGCTTGGGATAAAATTTTGAAATCTTCTAAACTTGCCTTGAATACTTGATCTTGGACGTCTTGGACACTTCCACTTTCTTCCTTGTATGGCGCATTGGATGAGGTATGAAGAATCCTCTGAGATTTCGCCTTAGATAAGGATCCTCTGAATTTTAAATTGAAACCTCTTGGCACACTAGATCATTACCTTAGAATCTCTTGAGAATTGACTTAAACCTTGTGATGTATCTCCTTTGAAGCGCCTGAATCTTCCTTCGTGAAGTCGCATTAGATGAGGCACTGGAGATCCTCTAAAATTCACCCTTAATGTGTAATAAATCTCAACTAAATCCTTCCTCCTTAGGTCGCTTTGGATGAGGGTTTCCAATTCCTCTGAGTTTCGCATTGGTGGATTGGTTTAAGCGCTTGGGTTTAATGTTTGGAAGTCTTCCTTTCCTTAACCATGATGTTTTCTAGATGGGCACATTGGATGGGGTAAAGAAGATCCTCTAGTTTTTTGGCGCTTGGGATAAGACTTTGAAATCCTCTAAACTAGAGCCTCCATAATTCCAAAACCTTAAGACTTCTCCTTTTCTCCAAGTGGCACACTAGATGAGCTTTTCAAATCTTTTAGACTCTCTTCAAAATTTAGATTTCGGAATCAATCCTTCTATCCTAGCGCATTGGTTGATGGTTTGGAAATCCTTTGGACACTTATCATCTTTAATTCGCTCCAAGACTTGGCTTTTGATTTTCGCATTAGTTGAGTGTTTTGGAGTCCTCTGGAATTCGCATTACTTAATTGATTGAAATCTTTTAAAATCGCATCACTTCAAGGCTTGAAATTCTTTAACATTTTCGTCTCCCTTCATGTTTTTTAGATGGGCGCATTGGTTCATCAATTGGAAATCCTCATCTTATCTTGTAATTGAAAGCGCCCTTTTCATCGCGATTTTGCGCCACTTAGATGCCCCGTCGCACTAGATGAGCTTTTTAAATCCTCTGGAAGAGTCAGGCGTTTTTCAGGGTCGCGAGGGTAAAGGTATATTGAACTTATACTTTAAATATTTTTCAATATACCTTTCAGGATGTTTGAGATAGGTCTCGAATCCACCGGATTTAACATGCAAAATCTAGAATTTGGAGGATTCACCAGATTTCAGACTTAGTCATTTTTCAGGATTTTCAGGATTTCAGGCTCCAGACTTAGTCTTTTCAGGGTCTCAAACATACTTCAGGATTGATCTCAACATTCATTATCTAGATGGGATTTGATCACAATTCTTCATCACTGCAAGTTCATCTGCCTCCAAATCATGAACCAACGATCATAGAAGAGGAAATCATTACTGGATCGGCAGAGGAAGATGACCCAGGATATCATTAAAATCTCATTGAAAGCACAGAGCTCTAAGAAAAGGGGGTCCCTATTCCTAATGGGGTGATGTGTGATTTGGTCACAACACTACCCACTTGTGTTAGAATAATACTGAAAAGGAAGATCCCCTACCAATGCTTCACCCATGTAAACATCATATGATGCAATGAGAGTGATCATTAGCATTTATGCTTATGAGAGATAGGTTCATGTTAACCACTACCTATGAAATATGGGTTGATGTAAATTGACTTGAAACTACATGGTTGAATTGTGAAATATTATCACAAAATATGATACACTACAAAAACATCACTTATATGAAAATGAATTTAAGGAGCTCTTCAAGGAATGGTCCATAAGGCATGATATTTACTAAAAGTTAAGCAAAAAGAGTAGCAAGCAAAGTGGCTTGATTGTGGGAGAAAATACATGGTTAGGTGAGCTTGAGCAAAATTACTACTAGGGTGATTAGCCTCCCATGAAGTTTTAATGTTTCACCCCTAGCAATATCAACTAGACATAATACATGCTAAGTGGATCACTCATGCTCATGGGAGATGGATTCTTGTGAGTTACTACTAATATAATATAGGTTGATGTAGATTCACTCAAAAGTGAACAATAAATTGCCTAAAACTCATCAAATAATTTGATACATTACAAAAACATCACTTATATGAAAATGAATAAGTTGGGGAGCTATATAATGAATAATTCATGAGGCATGACACTTACTAAATGTTTGTCAAATAATGCAGAAAGCTAAATGGACTTGAATGTGAAAATCTTAGTAAACATGCTTGAGCTAGAGTAATACTATGATGGGTGACCTCGAATAAAAATCTTAATGTTTCATCTAAATACATCAACAAATTCTAAGTGAAATATTCATACTTATAAGAAATAGATTCTTATAAACTCTATTCATAAAATATAAGTATACCGATAAGGGCGTGGTTCAGTGGTTAAGTCGCTCGGTTGTAGTGGCAGCCACTGGAGTTCAAACCCCGCTGGGCCAACGAGCTCACAGGCTTTACACCTTTGTTGGGCCAACAAGCTCGTAGGTTTAAAGTTTTCTTGCTAGGGGATGAGCCAATTAGGTTGAGTCAAAACTATATAACCAAATACTAAATATCATAGCATATCTTTGTGTGGATTACCCTTAATGTTTAAGTGTAGGCTTAACAATATACCCTCCAGAATATTTTGTAGGCATAATTCCTTTTGAAAGTATGGTGTAGATTTGGGTCAAGATTGCTTAGCAACAATATGGCATAAAGCATGATGCAGTCTTCACCCAAATTCATAACATACTTTCACAAAGCTATGTTAAACGTCCTGAGTTCTTTAGGTGAAGTATATTACTTGCTACAAGCCTAAAGCTTAGTTATGGTTGGCTCTTGCCTGGAGAAGTTTAATCATAGGTAGAATCTAAACTTTTCCTCCTCCTCGATAAAGAAGATTCGCCGCCGTCAGGTAGGCAATTATGAAATCTAAGAAAGCTAACTTTACCTCGATGTCTTCTTTATAAAGCCCTCCCGATTGATAACAATTTTTTGCATATGGTGATCTCATGTTTCAGGAGCCGTATTTGCCACGAACTTAAGTCAATCAAGCATTTTTTTTAGTTTTGCACTAGAACCCAAAGTGCATAGAAGTGGGAATTAATTCATTCTTTTGGTATAAATATACCTGTTATTTCTATTTTTAAGTATATTGTACATTAGGGCTGTTGGCTCACTAGATATCTCTTGTTCATGTGATCTGTGTTAATATTCGAAATCTCCATATGTTTGATATTTGATTCTTAACAACATTTGTTTTAACATAGTTGCAACATAAGTCGGGTGAAAAAAAAACACAAGGAGAAAATAACAACAAAGTCAAATTAGTGGCAATGAATCACTTTCAGTTCCAAACAACTTTGGTCACACCATTTTAAGCCCTCGTATTGCATATTTTCAATCCAAAATCACTGGGTTTGAAGCTAAAAAATTTGCGTGTCAAGATGCCACAAGATGTCCCGTTAACCATCATTGAAATGTTATTTTGCTTTCCTTAGCTTGCCAAAATCTCATGTGAAGGCTCGTTGCCATGAAACCTTAATAAACAGGCCTGTAGCTGATGATCAAGACTCGAACCACATATTTCCAAATAAGTTTGGTCACATGCAAATCATGCTAGATTTAACTTCTCATTTTATTAGTACTAAGGTTTGTATGGTAGAGTCCATGAAAGTCAAAATTCTGCATCTCTGTATTGAAGAAAATTTCCCACAAAGGGAACAACGTCGATTACAAAGAAAATTTCTTAAACAAAGTTGTTTCAAACATTAAAAACTCCATTCATCAAGCAATGAAAACGAAATGGGCTAGAAACTTCCATGCCTTGAGTTACATATTGACCAACGAATTGGTAGAAAAGCAACACACAAATATGAAAATATGATATCCCCATCAAAGAATTTAGTTTAGCTCTCCATTTATTTTAATCTGAATTTATTAAAATACTTAAAAGGTTACCCTAGCAACAGTAGAAGACTGAATATAATTATTTCCTTGAAAGATGAAGTAATCAATCATTCAATCCAGAAAAAGAAATACAGATGGTTGCCTTCACGGATACCATACAAGCAAGCCCTTTTAGGGTACACACCACCTAGAATGAACATATGTATTCTTTAATGCACCCATTAAAACTTTTCATAAATCTATCATGTAAATAGCGCCAAAAATTATCTGTGAAACTACAGCTCAGAGATGGCATTCATTATATAATGGTCCAAGCATTCTGCATACCATTACCCTACATTTAATTTGATCCTAGTTCACTGCACATATCAGCATGAGCACCAAGTGCTTAAAAATATGCATTAATAACCAAGTAAATATTCAGATGTTTACGACAAGTAAAGGGTTCGGGCAAAAAAATTGAGAAGTTTATTATATGCTTTATGTTTATTAAAATAAAAATTCATCACTAAAAAAATGATTACAAAAATTCCTATCATTTATTTCAATATTATACAACAATCCATAAATGTCCCGTGCCAACCAAATTTCATAATCTGGTACAGTGCTGCATAAATTTTTCATAGAAGTGGTATCATATTCAATCCTAGCGATGTAGATACTAAACTGTATGCATTCACTTAAAAATATGATCCACGAGTTAGTGTTTCCTGTAAATGACATGGCTAGGGTAGCAAAACATTGAAAGGTAATTCGAACAGGGCCTACCAGAGTAAAAGCACCATCTTGGAGTCTTCTGTTCATGAAGACAGTATTAGAAATCCTCTGTTCTGTGGTGGAATTTGATATAATTGTGCTGGGCATATGCCTGTTTAAATGACAATTGAAATCTTACTAGGGATTGTAGAAGCACATTGCATACACAGTGGCACACACTAAGCAAGAACATCAGCTATAAAAGAAAGGTGATCTTCTGGTATGTCACAGAACATTCATTTTTCAACAGGCCCAAAGGAAACTTCTGTTGTTATTTGATAACTGCCACTAAAATTTCAAAATCAATGAGTCCATACCCAGTAATATAAATAGCAATAAACACATGTTAATAGAATGACAGTTTAGTTGCAGATTATGTTGTGACCCTACAAAAGCATGTTCATTGAATTGGTGTCCATGCAGGAATCAAAGTGTTTCCTTTATGCATGCAGCCGATAATCATCTGATGAATCATCAGAAACAAAGATACTGTTATCTGCACAGCTGAAAATTGTCATTCTGGTTAGCAAGATAATCAACAAACCAAATATCTAAACAAGCAATATGAAGTCAACACAAAATGGCCCAAAGACAAACCAAGTGAAACAAAATTTAGAACTGCTTTATCCAGAAATAAAAAATGGCATGCTATGTTACACACAAGCAATAGAAAGAAAATGTAGACTCTTACATCAATCTATAGTTGTTACAAGAATGCTAACCAATAAAATCATGTTTGATCCATTGCTCATGCAAAGAATCAAAGTATAAACTTAAAAGGCAACATGAAGAGGCATGTTCATGATGGAGACTATGTTCAAAACAATCTTAATGCCTCTATATAGTATCTATATAGAACATCAAATCTCAACAACATGCATCACACACATTTCAGACACTTCAGGCCATATAATGAGATTACCAGGAATCTTGTTATGGGAAAATGATCCATTAGTTAAGTACAAGAATTCAACGTCGCATGAGACGGCTACGCTCTCTTTTCCGGAAACGCTCTAGCATGATCTCATCAGTTGCAGCCTGCCGTCTTACTCCCATGTTTCCTTCTTGAGCAGTCTCACCTGACATGCGAGCACCGTTTTGAGCATCCCTGTCCTTATAAAGTTCTGGATGATCTGCATATTTGAAGTTAACATTTAGGGCAGAGCCCATGCTTCTAGTGCATAATCCCATATAGATAAAGAGCTATCAGAACAGAGCATCTCTGAAAATGGAAATCTCATAGAAAGCATATAAATAAAGAATCTCACTACATAAAAAGATTTAATCTTGCTCAGACCTCTTCGGAGTTTTTCGGCATATTCACGACCACGTTGAAAGTAATCAGCACTGTAACTGGAAGGAATACTTGATTGAGGCCTGAGATTGAAAAGATAGTAACATATTCAGCTGTATGCTAAAACTGTATAGTAAAAATAGTAATGCAACCATATACCAGGAAAAACAAATAGAAAGCATCTTTAATACAAAACAAAAATTAGTGTGCTAACCTTCCACGGCCAACAAATGGTCGTTTGTCTTGTAACTGTTTCTTTGCAGCCTCCGTTTCTTCTATGTTCCTTAGTTTATACCTGGGTTTCAGCACGAACAATTTATTTATGAAATTTCTCGTTTCTCTTTGTGGCGAAAGAAATGTAAATTTCAGCATGAGTCAATATTGCAAAGTGAAACATTGATTCTTTGGTGCAAGGACAAGGATGTGCTTTTCCTGCCATCTTACCATCTATTCTAACATTTTCAGTGAAAGTTAGTTTGCCTACATTCCATGAACAAAATACAGTTTTTAACCCTTTCATACCACTACCAAAAGCTGAATACTTACTCAATGGGAAGCTGAACCTCTGCAATCCCTGTTGTCCACTGTGTAGAGCTTTCTTCTGAATTTCTCCTCCTCACCTGAAATGTTATAACACATGTTATAATAAAAGTGCTACGTGGATCAACAAATATTTCCAATATTTATTAATTTTTTATTCTAAAAGTAAATTTCAATAAACTTAACAAGGAATTAATTAGTCTCTTTTTATTTTATTTTACAGTTCCTTTAATTAAATATTATTCCTACCAGGGATTCAGAACTCTCCAAGTACCCACATTACTCGCGAGCAGATTGTAGGGGTCAGTAAATCACGCACGGATTCACCTGTTATGTGGACCGAGCCTGTGGCAATTACTCACCCAGTTTTCAGGCAAGTAATCAATGGAACCCAGCAAGTAATTGCCACAGGCTCAACCCACATACCAGGTGCCTCCAGACAAACAGAAACACTAAAAAAGCACCTAAAATGCTGAAAAAACATGCATTCGAGGTTTATATAGCTGCATTTCATCTCCTTTATCACTCAAAATGCAATCCATCTCTTTTGAGCTCATGATTGAAGGGATTGTAGAAGATAAATTTCTGCAAATTTTGAAGTTTTGGCAGGGCTCATAGTTTCAGGCTTCAGCAACATTTGAAGACCTTTGTGTATGGTTGTGGAAGTCTGCGGCTATTGGAAAGGCAGAGTGTCTTCAGCAAAGGAGCTGCAAACACAGCAGCAGATTTTTGCAATGAACAGAGGCATGGCTTTGAACACAAAAGCAGAATTTTGCAGTGAACAAAGGCGCAGCAATGAACAGAACTTTGCAGTGAACAGTGTTTGGGCCAACAAAGTGGAAGGGGCCTTGTGTTTGCATCAACAGTTCAGTGCTACGCAACTTAAATTTTTAAGGCATGTTATTTTTTCTGATTTTTTTCAGCTTTAGCATTTAAGTAGGGTTTCTAGCATTCTGCATTTTATTTTTTAATTTTTTTCAAAGCCACAGTTTTGCAATTTTTTTATTTTTTCAATCCTAGGAATTGCAGAGATTAAATTTGTTTATCTTATTTTTTCAATGATGGGGTTTGCAATTGCATCCAAATGGCATTAGTAAGTGTGAGCTGTGGTGGAACAGATGCCGCTTGGAAGCATGTCCTACCAGAACCAAATGCAGGAATGGTCATTTGCAACTATTTAGGCTGAAGATAAGTGGAGGCATCAACTGCCTCAAATACCACCTTGCATGGATTCCTAGCTGCGACATCCATTTGTGCCTAAACATTCAGTAGGAGCTTGAAATGGAGATAAATGTGGCTCTATCTTTGATTGAGTGGAAAGGATTATAAAAGGCAAAGACACAAGCAGCCATTGCATCGGTAATGAATCCCAACATGGCACAAGAAGCAGAGGAAGATATAGGGAAAGATTGTGGGCTCCTGTCACTGTCCACAAATTTGCAATTCGTCCATTTTATTGAGCTGCAGCCATATGCAGAACTTTTTTGTGCCACAGAACACACCAGGTTTGCAGCCTTCACTTTAAGGTACAGTTTGGAACAAGGACAAGCATGAGGAGGCAGATGTGGCTTGCGCAAGTTTTTTAGTATTACAACAACCTTTCATTCAACATGGAAAGAAATATATATTGGTACAATTTGGTCACAACCTTGACTGTTGCAAAGAGAGGGTACAAACCACCTAGTCAACATGCCTTAAGTGGATTGTTGTTGTCACGTCCCCTTGTGCGATCATGGATTAATCCCCTTACATAGAGAACCGAAGGCAGAATAACCAAGTAATAATATTAGACAAAAGATCGAAGGTATTGAAAGGAGCAATTATTAAAAGACAATCGGCGTTAATTAAGGAATAATGTTATCTAACTCTAATTATCTCTTGAGCGACGTTAGTTAAGGTCGCTAACAAAAAGAGGTGTCTATTACAACAAATGTATACAGTTAAGGGATGTGTCCCTCAAGCAATCGGTGGTATAAGAAGAAACACAATACAGCAGCAACAGGGGGAGGAGGAAGAAATACGACTAAGGAGAAGCAAGAAAGAACATCCAAGGAAGAGACTCTGGAGATCATCGCGGCTACACCAGGTGTATTTCTGCCTTTCAAGTAGGATAAATTTATATGCAAAGAGTGAATTGTCTTTCTGTATCGGCATTAACTAATCATTTTCTGAGCAAGCGATCTGACTCTTAAAGCAGAGACTTGTTATTTATATAACCTGCTCAAATATATTTATGATAACTTTTTGCTTACAGTAGCCGTCTGATTACATATATATATAGTTGGTCTATTTATAACAACCTGACTATATATATTGAATGATGATGATACATAGGCATTGACTATTTAAGTACATTGATTTGTGGTTTCCTTAGCATACTAACATATATATATACACTGAGTTGATAATTGATGAAGTATCTGCATCTATTTCTGTGTGTTAATATTTGACTGTTTGAAACTGATTGTCAACCCACCAGGGGGAAGGGGCAGGAAGAAGGCGGTGTGCTCCACTTATGGTCCGCCCACTCCAAAGAGAATTTTGAGCCATGGAGGAGTGGCAACCCCACTTATGGTCCGCCCACTCTTAAAGAAAAGGAGGGGCCATGGAGGAGTGGAAGTGCCGAGACCGCTCGTACGCTCCGCCCATTTCCACAAGTGGGCAAAGTGTTTGCTGAGGTTGGGACATGGTTGGGGAAAGCAGGTACAAGTCGCCAACAGGGAGAGTTGTGGTATACAACCTCTTAGGTTGGTATATGGCTTCAGGCGGACCCACCATGCCACTCCTCTTAGTTCACATGAGGCTGCATTGTTGATAATCTATAAATATGTCGCCATGGATTAATGCTAACAAGTATATATGTATGATTGGCAGTGTTGTTCATAAGGTGTATGCAGGTTTCAATCATGGACTCCACCAACAAATTATTCATTGCAAGGACAGAACCCTAACCCTATTAGGAAATTTGTAATTATTAGAAGGCTTTTAGGGCAAACCGGGACAGGGAACATTACACATTGCTCAGAAAAACAATGGCAAAACAAAGTCAGTCATGGAAGAGCAAAAGAAATTATGGCACAAGTATGGATGCAACATACTCAAATGGGCGGACAAATGGAAGGAACCACTTGCTCATCAACAATCTAGTTGCTTTACATGGTCAGTTGGTGTTCTTTAAGTCCACCAACACCTCAAACATAGTCAAGAATGCACAGAATCTAAGTAAAATGCTGGAGGTTGTACTAGAGGTTGGCATAGACAGTGTGATTCAAGCGGCAACCAAGAATGCAGCAGCATATCTAGATGTAGGTAAATTCTTTGTGAATAGGCACCCATCATTTTCTTGGACCCCTTGTGTTGCACATTGCACTGATCTTCTCTTCGAGGACATAGACAAACTTGATTGGGTGAAGTTCATGGTGAAAGACACTAGGAGCATCACCAAATATATCTACAATCACTCTTGGGAGCTCAGCTTGATGAGAGAACACACCGAGGGGAAGGAGCTTGTGTGAGCTAGTACCACAAGGTTTGCAACTAACTTAATCACCTTGCAAAGCATTCATAGTTTGATAACACATTTGAAGCAGATGTTTGTGAGCAAAGCATGGATGGGTTCTACTTATTCAGAGAAGGCAGATGAATATGTCGCAGAGACAATTTTTTATGATGTCTTTGTGAAGAGCGCTAATGACATCGTCAAGGTAACTTCAAGCTTCTATTTAAATTTTTAATTGTATCTTTTAAGTTCACATTTTCTAAATTGTAGTTACTTGATATTGTTAAATTTTTTGAAGTTTTATTTTTAATTGCAACTTCAATTTGTTTGTGGGGGTCAGAGCCTTTAGTCAACATTTTGCACTTGGTGGATTGGGAGCAAGGCCAAGGAGGCCATCCAAAAGTATTACAAGGGAGATCTAAGAACGTTCCAATCCATTTGAAGCCTTATTGATAGGAGGCGGAACAATCAACTCCAACCCATTCATATAGCGGCATACTACCTAAATCACATTTTTTTCTTCTCAAAGGACTTTAGGGATGTTGATTGAGAGGTTATGTAGGGCCTCTCAACATGCATTTGGAAATGTCACTTGAGGTTGAGGTCAAGGACCTAATCATGGAAGAGTTGTAGAGATACAATTGTGCTAAGGGGAGGCTCTTCACTTCACCACCCAAGCACCAGGTAACAAAAAATTTCACCCTTCACTTCACTTCAAACTTGTTTCCTAACCTAACCATTCTTGCTTTTAAGACTTACATTTCAAATTTTTGAAGTACCTCTTTTTAGTGCTAGTTGCAACATTACTATGACAATGTTATCATGTCATATAGTACCTCTGCAAACCGTCAGTGGTGTTGGATTTGATTAACATGAATAACTTTTTAGTTTTTATTGTATAATATGCATATCCTTCTGCCATGATTTATACCTAGTCTACAGAAAATGCATCTAAAACGTTCATACAGCATTGTGTTTTGAGGTTTTTCATCTCAATTGTCCGCATTCCTTGCCAGCTATGTTGCAAGTAACAAAATGGGAAGAGGGTAGGCAGTGGGGGTTGGTGGGGGTGAAATGCAACTGCAACACAAATGGCTAATTTTCATTTCTTGTTGTTTATTAGCTATTTCCAGTGTTGTGCAGCTGTTGTGGACCTTAGAAATCCTTAGAAAGGATAAAATGTTAAATAAACCCTATATTGATGAAAGTGTGAAGAAAAGAACCTTAAGATGGTCAGGCACAACATACAAGTCGTCCTCTGGGGGTTTGATCTCCTCCTCAGCATTTTTGCCAGCAATTTGTTTACCCCTTTTCTTTGCAAGCTCCTGCTCCACATACTTAAGCCTGTGAAAACAACCAGCTTAATTTATTTGCTAATAATTAAGCAACAAATCCAAACTAGGGTTAAAGAGTAAATACATACATATTAGGGTCCTCCACTGTGACAGCAGTTTCCTGAGCAAAGGTGTCTTGAAGAACAAGCTCCTCCTTTTCCCCTTCACCCTCAGTCTTATTGTTATTATTAGTATTATCGCCCATCTTTGAAATCACAGCTTCAATGAATTCACCAGCAACAATGCCAGATTTTCTCTCCCGCTGCTTCTGCAGCAGCTTCATCTCCTCCAAGGCCAATCTACACAACATTCAATAAAACATAACATACATTGAAAACTGCCTAATGGAATGAGCTTGAAGTGATAAAAACATCCAAGCTTTCTTGGCACAGCTCCAAAACCATAAAGTGTTGAAAATTGTGTAAAATATCACATACGACTCACTGGATGCAGGTCCATCAATAAGGCCCATTACAATCTCTGTGTGAATTTGACTGAAGAGGCACCTCTCCATCTTTTGTCAAATGGAATGTGCTTGAAGTGATAAATATTCAGGCTTTCATTGCGAGCTCCAACACCATCAAATGTTGGAAAATTGTATAAAATATCAAACCCAATTTGCTGGATGCAAGCATAATCCCATCAATAAGACCCAGTGCAATGTGGGGGTGAATTTGACTGAAGAGGTACCCCTCCATCTTTTGTCAAATGGAATGAGCATTAAGTTATAAAAACATTCAGGATTCCACAACGGAGCTCCAACACCATAGTGTTGGAAATTGTGTAAAATATCAAATCCAACTTGATGGATGAGGGCATACTCCCATCAATAAACCCCAGTAGAATCTGTGGGTGAATTTGACTGAAGAGGTACCCCTCCATCGTTTGTCAAAATGGAATGAGCTTGAAATGATAAAAACATCTGGATTATCATTTCGAGCTCCAACACCATAAAGTCTTGGAAATTGTGTAAAATATCAAACCCAACTCACTGGATGTGAGAGTACTCCCATCAATAAGGCCGAGTGCAATCTGTGGGTGAATTTGACTGAAGAGGTACCCCTCCATCTTTTGTCAAATGGAATGAGTTTGAAGTTATAAAAACGTTTAGGATTCCACAACGTAGCTTCAACACCATATAGAGTTGGAAATTGTGTAAAATATCAAATCCACCTCCAGCCTACTACCATCGATAAGGCCCGGTGCAAGCTGTGGGTGAATTTGACTGAGGAGTTACCCCTCCATCGTGGCAACTAATCCCAAGTTAGTGTTTTTTTAATTTTCAAAGGAAATTAACTTTTGCATAGGGTATAGTTCTTTAATTTCCTCCTATCTGCAATTTGGTTTTCTCCAATTTCTGGTTTTCTTTTACAAGAAAGGGTTTACATGTGGGTGCTTCTGGTGCCCTAATTCATTGCTGAACTTTGTCTTCCATGATAAATGGCCTTCGTACTGTAACTATGATTTTCTTGTGATTAATGAAAGTGCTGTTTCCAATAGAAAAATATACATTTAAAAATGAAAGTAAAAAAGAAGGTTTTTATTTTGTGTCGTTACCTTCTGTGATCTTCATCTTCTTCATTGTCATCGTCGTCTTCTTCTGAAATTGCCCGCTTCTTGCGAAGATGCTTGCGCTCCACCATGGCTGTTTTGTGTGGAGTAAAGAAGAATGGAGCCTTGGCAGCGGCTTCGGCTTTTAATTATTACTTCCACCAACGAATTTAAGCAACGCCCAACAGTTCCTCTGCGAATATTGAAATGAATGTACTTTTTCCGTGTTTGATCGAGGGGAAGGCAATTTTTACTCTCCTGCAATAATGCAAAGCTTACTATGTTTTGGAGGCTTACATTTTTATTTTATTTTATTTTATTTTTAATTATAGCAAGTGTTACTTGTATAGTATTTGCTTTTGAAATATTGAGAATAATAGGGGAAAGGAGCCAGTGGCCGCCCACCCTAACTTCATGAACGTTATGCTCACAGTTAGACATATCGGAATTTGACAATTTTTTTTAGGTTTCCCCATATGTGACTGAAGAGCTTAAAGTTATTCTTTCAGCGCGTGGGTACTTATATATCACTTTACAACACGTTGTGTGCACAAGGGTCCAAAATGTGTGATTTCAACGTGTCGTCCCATACATGTGCAAGGACGCCCCAATACCCGCTCACTATCACCCTCCAAAAAAATCCACTCATCCACTCAATAAGTTATACACTTGGTCCTTATTGTACTTAGGGTCCCTTAAAAAAATTAATTAACACCCCACCTTAAATCAAGTTGGCAGGGCCTTCAATCGTACCGACCCGTTGGCCTATACACATCTACACCCATTAATTTCATATTGACACCTTTTTAATTCAGAAGCACATTGAAAGGTGAATGCAGTGGTGCGGATGGCAAACACAACGTGTTCCATTTTATAATCTTTGGCATCTGAATACATAACCATGGCATCACCAAAAACCTAATCATTTTTGTTCATTGTCTCCATGGTGTCTGGGCAGTCGTTTGAGGGTTTCAACAGTTTCGTGTTCTGGTTGTCGCCCTCCTCCACACTCATTCTCCATGCAGGTAACGAATACCTACATCATTTCTCCTTGTGATCTCAGTACTGCTTTCATTCGAATCTTTTTGTTTCATACGGTATTGTCTACGCAATCATTCTACAGTCATTTTATTTTCATTGGGATTATTTCGTTGTACACATGAATATATTATTTTATAATGAGGGTTTTATTTTCTACATACAAATGGGTTCTTATATTTTTATGGATATATGTTTTCGAGTGTGCATTGTCAATGGTTAAGGGTTTCATCATATTGTGGTATGCTTTTGTTATTTCTCCCTAAATGATTTGAGTACTGGTTTCATTCGAATCTTTTCAATCCTACGGCAATGTATCCGTAATCATTTTACAATCAGATTCTTCCCTGTTTTGACCGAGACAACCCGTGAATCGGGAGTTCTCTCTGCACACTTAAATATACTATTTTTTAATTAGGGTTACATTTAATATTTACAAATGGTTTCCTATGTTTGTATGCATATATTGAAGGTTTCATTTTATATAATATTTTGAGGGTTTCATTTTATATAATATATTGAGGGTTTCATTTTCATTTTCTATATTGAGGGTTTTGAATTCATTTTCGAATGTGCATTCTCAACGTTTGAGGGTTTCATAATTTTGTGGTCTACTTCATATGGCAACCGCCATCCTCCATGCGGGTAATGAATTCATCATTTTTCCAATTGATTTGAGTACTGGTTTCATTCGAATATTTTGATTCCTATGGCATTGTCTTCGTAGTCATTATTCAATGTGATTCTTGTCTCATTTGTTTGAGACAACCCTTCAATTGGGATTATTTTGCTGTACACATGAATATAATGTTTTATAATCGGGTTTTCATTATATATGTGTGTGTGTGTGTGTTCCATTTTTTGCTACAACCCCCACTGGAAAAAGCATACCCATATATATATATATATATATATGCATTACTGTAAACTTTCAGTGCTACTAAAATTTTCTACACAAAAACTCAATGCCATTAAGCTCCTGAACCAAACACAAAATTAAGTAAAAATTATGCATTCATCATGTTTATTACAATACAAAATCATGTTTAAAGCATGCATCAGTAATCAAAATCGCATCATCGAATATATGCCTGAATCTAATTTATGGCAGACGTATAAATGCAATTTTTTGGGGGGTCTATGATATACTAGACCACAGAATGATGAAACCCTCAAATGTTGATAATGCACCGTCGAAAATGGATACATATGTGTGTGTGTGTGTGTGTGTGTGTGTGTGTGTGTGTGTGTGTGTGCAATAATGTATATAAATTGGAACAGGTTATGTTTGTCATTTGTGCCACCGCATTCACCTTTAGATGTCAGTCCGAAATGAAAAGGTGTCAATATGAAATATTAATAGGTCGGTATGATTGAAGGCCTCACCAATTTGATTTAAGGTGGGGTGTCAATTAATTTTTTTAAGGGACTCTAAGTACAATAAGGACCAACTGTATAACTTATTTAGTGGAGGATTAGATATGATTTAAGTCCCCGTTGTATATATTATAGATTATATATACATATATATGTATACATATATGTATATGTATATGTATAACTATATATGTGTGCAATATATAGTTGTATCATTGCACATCATATTGTATTACATTTTTTACTATTATGTGAATGTCTTAAGATGGAGGTACATGCTGTAGCGCCCCCTCGTTAGCTTGTGATGGTGGTAGTTCTGCATTGCTCTCTGTCAGTCAGAGATAGTTGTTAATCGTTCATTTCATTGATTTAGTTTGGAGACATTTGATTAGTAGGTTATGATTTATGTTTATCTGATGAATGATGTTTGATTGATATAATTAGACATGTGTTATGAGTTTATGATGGCATTACTATTATTCCAGTTATGATGCGAATTAATATTATCATGTGTCATTTGGTTTGTTGGTATCCAGATTCAGATTAAGTTGTTATATTATTGTTTCAAGAGCAGAGACGGTGTAGTATTACTCGCTCTGAGTACCCTACTACGCCGCGATTCTCTGACTCTCTATGTGTAGACATATATGTACTTGATTGTATACAACCAATTGTTTAAACGCAGGCTGCAGGTACCGAACCTCGACTCCACTTGATATAGCAGGTTCGAGCAGGTTCTTACTCCAATGGGTATCAGTGATGGGAGATAATGCGAGGTCTATTCCACTAGGTCGGTCCTTGTCTTCTATTGTTGTCTCGAGTCATGGTCTTGCCTTGTTATGTTGGGTATCTCGTGTTGTGATGTATAGTCGAGTCATGTTATTTATGAGCATGCAAGTGGTTGGAAATACTTTTATGAATTATTATTATATAATAATGCTTCTTTGATGATTATTGGATAATTTTTGTGTTGGCTTAGAACTTGAATGGACACCTTGGTTTAATCCTAAAATAGACTAGAATTGTTTATCTGGTTATCCAAGAGTATTTATGTCATATTTTGGAGTTACGGGTAACTAGTATATTTTTGGTTATGCATTAATAGTTGTTGGTTGTTAGTTTTGAGATTGGAAGATTTGGGAATCTTTTTATATAGTAAAAATTTAAAATTTGTTGGAGAGTGGGATGCTGAGTAACAGTTGATGAGCTGAACCACTTTTATTTTGGGGGAAGAGAGGGAGGAGAAATTGGGGAGAGGAACAGAGAATTTGGTGGCAGGAGTTGGAGAAATTTTGAGGTGGGATTGAAATTTCAGGTATGTGATTTGTCTCTCTTTGTGAAATTGACAATTGTTGTAGCCTGTAGGTTAAATTTTATTGCAACTTGTTCTGTGTCTGGAACTGGCATGTCCTGTGTGTGAAACCTGCATGTTGGTGTGTGTGTGCCCATGATCTAGAATCTTGCATGGTGATCTCAATCTTGTGGATCAGATGTCTCAGTGTTAAGCTTAAATCAAACCCTTGTCCCTGATGTTCCTGCATGTGTATCCCATAATTTTACCTCTTAGACAGATGTGGATTTGTCCAGTAAGAAGAGGATCTTGACTGCACATCAATGTGCCTTTCTCTATTTACCAATTTCTTCTGCTCTTATTCTATGACAACTTAATTGAGTTGATTTCCTTCTTGAGGCTTCGCTAATGCTCCACCACACCGCATATGGCCTTAAATTTAAACTTTCTATGCAATCTGTTGTGCTAGCAACTGCTCTTGGCCTCCTATTTTTTTGAATTCTTCACCTCGGAGTCCTTGCCTTTATCTCTGTAGCTTTGATGCAGATCTGGTACCATCAACACTTCCTTAAATGGAGAAATTACCTTGCACCCAGGTCTTAGAACTGGGTTTGTGTGAAGTATCTCTTGCAGCTCTTCGCATCTGCTCTAAATAATTACCTTCATGGCTAAGAAAACATCCTTCATCAATTGCATTTGAGTAAACTCAACCAGTTCAATAGAAAAATAATTACGTTTTGCTTGATAGTGGTAACATATTATAGATATTGCCATGTTCTTCTTTAGATAGGTCATTGATTTCTCCTTCTGTCGCAGTGCCTCCTTGGTAGATTCTAATTTTAAACTTAGCTCATGTTTAGAAATCTGTGAGTTGTTTGTTAATGTGGTTTGTTTTTGGTGGTTTTGCCTTGTGATGCAAACCCTTTACCTGTGACCTTGAGCTACGGAATGTCATCTATTTTAATGGGAGTCGTTAGACCTTAGTTGTTGGTCGTGGTCTTAGCCGTTAGTGATACTTAATAATTCTTGTCGCTTGCTTCAGTTTCTGTGGTCAATCTGACCCTGTGGATAGTCGGCAACCGATCCTTGATCTATGTATCTAATGTTTTGTTTGGGTCCCAAGTTAATAGGGTCGCAAGGGAAACCACCTTTGCTAAATAATTTTCTTGGAATCTATTGTCGCCTTGGATGGTCGGGGTTGTCATCGATGGTATGTCGACAGTTTTGTATCCCTTAGTGGAAACTTTGTATTGAATATGTTTCGTTAGGATTTTATAGATGGTGGATTGTGGTATGCCAATAAAACTTTGGCGAATGGGAAATCATCTTTCTTCAAATTGTTCCTTTAGTAATTTTGTTCTGTGGCAGCGAAAGATGGTGACCACGCGAATAGGAGACTCCCTTCGCCTTGAGATGTCCTTTCCAAGCGGTTTATTATCAAGGTAGTATATATATGTTTAAGTTTTGTTCTCTAGCAACTTAAGGAGTGGCATCTTTTATGGGGAACCCCAAATCTTTTGAGATACCCTTGTGTTGTCTTAAGTTTTGAGAGTGGTAAGTTATTAGGAATCCGCTTAGGCTTCTTGAAAGTATGTTTGGAGTTGTATTTGTTTCCTATTGACCTTGCTTTAGGTTTGATTCCTTGATGCCTATAGTGGGGTTGTTAGATAGTTAAGGTTGGTGTCGTAGCATGTCTTTTTGAGTGCTTGTTTCGTGAATGCTTGTCTTAGTAGGATCCTTTGTATAGGAAAAATACCTTTCCTTATAGAATCCTTTTTGTGGCAACGATTGTTGTGATTCTGGTGTGTCAGTCAGTACCTATGCTTTGTGTTTCATCTTTTAAGCGGTTTATTGCCAAGGCTTCCATTCTTATTGCCTTTAAGGATCATCATGAGTTCAATCCTTATCCTTATAATTAAACTTCATGTTGTAATTCATATGATCAGTCTTGGAAAATTATATCTATCCTTTTTATATTTTTATTTATAATCTTGAGGAATATGTTTTTTATATGAATCTTTCTTGGGTTGTTAAAGTTATCCTAGCATAGTACCCTACCCGTTTCTTGTGAAATTCTTGTGTTGACAATCTTGGAGACCCTTTTGTACCAACTCTAGTAACATAGTGTTTTTATTAGTGAATAATATAGGAATAACTTCCAAAGTTCAAAATTTAATTATTTGATCTTCGTCATAGCATTATGATTAGTTGGCAATTTACGAAATTATATTGGTACTCTTAGTTGCTTAAAAAAAGTTGCAGTAGTAAATGACTGACGAAATTTTTTTTAGTAGAAATGATAAGATTTCCATGTAGGGTGGATTGTAGTTCTGATGATAACTTATTAGAGGTAGTAGATTAGTAAATGTATAGTGTATAGGTCACACTTATCAAGGCTATAGGTGTATTATATAAATGTCTTGATTTAATGGATAATTTTTGTATTTGAAGTTGTAATTCGTATAACAGTCTTGACATGTGATCAGTCATGTGAAATATGAACGTAATTTAAGAAGATCTATTTATGAATGATGTTGTAGCATGTCTTTTAAGCTTGTAAGGGTATTTAAAGGTTTTAAGGTTGTTTTTACGATTGGCAAAATGGTTTTAGGGAAATGTATTTATTTTTAGTTGAAATTATAAGAAGTATATGTTAGGAAAATGCGCTTATAGGATTCTCATAGCTGTCGCAATTGGATTTGTTGGTAAGAAGCTAGCTCATAGGAAATTATATATATATGCCTTAGTGTTGAATTGAAATTTTAAAAGCTTGATGATAATATTTGATCATAAAAAATATCTCTGTGAAATTTATAATTGTTTTTTAGAAATTGTATTAGTTAGAGCTATTGTGTTTTTCGAGTTATAATACTAGATTACTGTAGTTAGGACCATGTTAATGATATAGAATTTGTTAAATCATCTCCGTACATTGGAAGTAAAAGCCTTGTTATGAAAGCCGGTCCACATCATCCTTTAAGGGTTATGTCAAGTCATTTTCAAATATGGTTTTGTTGGAAAATTCATTATTGGGAGTAAAGTTGTCTTTGGGCAGAGTTTTCCATGATATATTATTGTAGTAGATAAATATTGTGATGGAAATTGTAAAAGGATTTGAATTATCATTTCTAGTTCATGGGGTAATAATATTGTAGTGATTCCTTGTTGAATTTTAATTTGCTAGTCATGCTTGTAATATTCCATTTCATGCTTCGCAAATGGTGGATATCTTTGTATATGTTATTTCACCTCATTCTAGAGACTTTGATCTGATTGTTGGTTTATACCATCTATTACTGTTAATGTTGTGAACTTGAAGTTTCTTATATATTGATGTTAAATCTCGTAAGTTAATTTCTTGATTGAATCAGGAGTTCATCGAACCTCATGTACTCACTTTCCTCTTTGTCGTGTCTATCTACTTGTATTGTATCTTTGTGTTTACTTTGGGGTGGAGTTTTGTTCATGATTTGGTTAATTGTGAAGTGTGAATCTTGGGAGATGTTATAGCCACTTGGTGTCTAAATGTGGAAGCATTGTTCTTGGTAGATAGTGGTTACCCTTTTATTGATTTGTACCTTACTCCAGAGGTGGTCCTTGGTTTTGGTTCAAAATTTTGGCATGTCAATGTAATGGGTTCCCTGGATTCTCATGTCTTGCAATGAATGGGAAATGGCCTCTTAGATATAGTACTTGGTTCTTGATGGTTTTGCTTCATTTTGAAGAGATTATGGATTTATTGTTGTGGCCTAGTGAATGGTGTAAGTTATAGCTCGGATCTGTTTGGTGACTTTTCCTTGCATGTTGTGGTATGTATATTAACCAGAGAATGCTAAGGGAGTGGCTTTCATGGTGGGGCCGACGCCTAGTGAGAGGCTGCCTAGGTAACCCCATGGAAGTTGTGACATGTGGAAAACTTAATAACTTAATCAAGAGGGTTGGGATATTAAAACACTTAACAAGATAAGTAAGAGATCTCACCCATGCCTTGAGTGCTCTCACAAGCTAAGGATGGGATGAGAAGGCCTGGTTGGCAAGGCTGACCTCCTTGTCTCCATGAGAGGACCTGTCGGCTCCACATGTGTCACCCTATGGGGCCAGCCTGTTTGGTGACTTTTCCTTGCATGTTGTGGTATGTATATTAACCAGAGAATGCTAAGGGAGTGGCTTTCATGGTGGGGCCGACGCCTAGTGAGAGGCTGCCTGGGTAACCCCATGGAAGTTGTGACATGTGGAAAACTTAATAACTTAATCAAGAGGGTTGGGATATTAAATCACTTAACAAGATAAGTAAGAGACCTCACCCATGCCTTGAGTGCTCTCACAAGCTAAGGATGGGATGAGAAGGCCTGGTTGGCAAGGCTGACCTCCTTGTCTCCATGAGAGGACCTGTCGGCTCCACATGTGTCACCCTATGGGGCCAGCCTGTTTGGTGACTTTTCCTTGCATGTTGTGGTATGTATATTAACCAGAGAATGCTAAGGGAGTGGCTTTCATGGTGGGGCCGACGCCTAGTGAGAGGCTGCCTGGGTAACCCCATGGAAGTTGTGACATGTGGAAAACTTAATAACTTAATCAAGAGGGTTGGGATATTAAATCACTTAACAAGATAAGTAAGAGACCTCACCCATGCCTTGAGTGCTCTCACAAGCTAAGGATGGGATGAGAAGGCCTGGTTGGCAAGGCTGACCTCCTTGTCTCCATGAGAGGACCTGTCGGCTCCACATGTGTCACCCTATGGGGCCGGTGCCTAGAGAGAGGCTGCCAGGGTAACCATAGATGGGGGCCGGCTTCTGGTGATAGATAGCCTGGGTAACCCATGCTAGGACCATGCAATGACACTCTCCTTATGCAGTTTAGTTGTTCTTATTGGTTGTGCCTCTAGAGTGATGTCGTGACTTTTGCTATTATGTTGAGATGGTCGGTTGTGTCAAGTGAGTTGTCATTCTATTATTTTGGATGTTGTTCTTTGGCTTAGTGGAATCCTCGTCGTTATCTCCTAGCTCGGAGGGGTGGACCTCAGGGTTCCACATGGTTGGGAGGCAGAGCTATCCATTGGTCTTTTTGGAGATGCAGTTCGAGTTCTGCGCAGAGGTGTTCCAGTTCCAGTTTTCTTCCTACCTTCGGTGGTGTTGTATACTTTCTTATGCATTCTTTTGTAAACTGATGTGATCGGTCTTGTAATCTTGTATTGTAACTTTGTATATTATCTATCTTGCTAATGTAAAAGTTGATCTTATCTGTAGAAGAAGTATAATGTATTTCACTTGTGTGGTTTTAATTTTCTATTCACTAATGCAGTTGTGTTTCCCTAGAGTTGTTAGAAGAGCAATTTCCTTTATGTTGTTTATTAAGGTATATTTGGTTTTTGTTTTTGCACTATCTTGCTTTCAAAAAAAAAATATTCCTAGAATTTTGCTTTTGTTAGCCTAACTCTCTAGGGTTACATGACGGGGCATTACACATGCAGTGCTTGAATTTATTCAAATAATTTGATGTTTGTTCGTTACTACCTGGATTACTACCCGGCATATGATTTCAATGTTTGCAGGTGTGTGAGCGATTTGTAGAGCAGCTTGCATTGCGAGCACTCAATGAAGGTAAAGTCTTATAAGACTTTACTTACACCACTGATTGTTGATTTCTACTATGCATTTGTGTTTGTTAACACACTACCACTATTGGGATATTTTGCTTTAATGGCCACTATTTGGATTATATACAGTCTTATTTTGCAATTGCATATGTGACTATTTAATTTCTTCGGTTATGTGAATCTAAATGTATATGTATGTGAACAGGTAATATAAATTGAACAATGCATTTACCTTTTGGTGTGAGTATAAAGTTTAAATGCCTCAATTTTATTTAATGTATTCATGTATATGTATATGTATATGTATATCTATATGTATATGTATATCTAAGATATCTATGTATATACCTATATATCTGATGTATGTATATATAATATATGTATATGTATGTCAATATATAATATAAATTGAACAATGCATTTTTTATCAATTTGATTTAAATGGGTGTGGTACTAATTTGTACCTGTGTTAATGTATTATCCATATGTATAATAGTATATGTATACATGTACTATATATATATACACAAATATGTTATACATATATATGTATTATATATGTATATATGTACGTGCATCTCTCTCTCTCTATATATATATAATATATACATGTACATTATATGATGGACTAATGGTGTGAATTAATGAACCAACTATTAATGAACTAATGGATGTATGAATGGACAAATGAATATATGCTCAGATTAATAAACATATATTATGAATGGATTTTAAAGCAAAAGGATAATAATGGACAAATCAATATATGCTCAGATTAATAAACATATATTATGAATGGATTTAAATGCAAAAGGATAATCAAATGATAATGGAACAATGCATTTTCTTTTTGGTGTGAGGTTATAGTAATATCTCAATCTAATTTATATTTACAATGCAGATTATGTTTACAATAATTGTAACATCCAAATCCAACATGACAAGAAGTAACTAAGTTTTCACGATGGTAAAATTTTTTTTTTTTAACAAGGTAATCAAATACATAAAACTCATCTATAATACCTTACAACATTTTTCATTTTATCATAAACATGATTGCATTCTCATAAAGACTGAAAGAAATGATATTCATAATACACTTTGTTTTCTAACAAATGAAATTTTCTTGAAATAACAAATATTGGAAACATACCATTATCATGCATCTCGATTGTCAACCCATCACGTTCAAGACTCGGCAGTTCCTCAATATTGGGAAGAGAAAGTATCTTCAAGGAGCTTAACCTCCAACCACAGACCGTCGGTCTCCCGCACTCCTTCCTAACCGGAAGTGGCCCTACCCTACTCAAGAGGATAGACTTAGGATAACCATCGGTGTTTGCCATCTGAGCTCTGGTGTTGTAACCTATGTGTCTTGTTATCGTGCAGATCCCTAGATACCCTCTAGTCATGCACGACCCTCCACAAGAAAATGCCATCCAGTTACGGTGAACGTTCGATGTACTTGAGGATAGCACACCACCTTGGCCAAAGGATTTGTATTTAGACAGCGTTCTACAAACGCTTGAACTTGGTTCACCCACCCTACTCGACTTGAACTGGTCGAAATCCTACAGTTTCTATTTGTATAATTTGAACTAATTGATGACCTTGATGACCTCAAGGGTTTAGGATATCCTCCTATTATAGCGCATGGCGCAACATTTACTCTAATCTCGAGTTCAGAGCTTCATAATCCTATTTTCCTATAAAATCATTGTTTAAAGAAAACGTCCACTCCTAAGGGTTTCATAATTGTTTACACAACATATTCAAGTGTCTAAACCATTTTCCGTTATCCCGGAATTCAAGGATTCTAGACTCATAAGGTCTACAAAACGATACTAGATTCGTTGCATGCCACATAATCTAGATTCAGCATGCGGGTTTTTCACTCTACAGGCTCGTTATAAAACATGACGGTTTTCGACACAATCACATTAATTCCCTACTTCACTTTCCAAGTCAAAATAATTCCGCATAAGCTACTGAGGTAAGAATCGCAAAAATAAAACAATGAAAGATTTGGACTCTTCCTTATGATCCTAGAGATGTCCAAACACGTGGTCGACCTCTAACAAAAGATAAAAGATGAAAACATCTCAAGCTAGTTGCAACTACTACCTCGGCTATCTACACATTTAAGTTTACGCCAAACATGCTTTGAATCTGTGGTTTTAATCTCCCACACATCACGCACGCGGAGCAACATGATTTCTCGCAATGCAGCTATTATTTTAAGTACTCTAGAGAGTAGTTTAACATTGATAGCTCAGTCTTAAAGAAACTCTTAATATTCTACGTCTTTACCGACGATTTAAAGTTTGCAGCTCACAATTGCATCATGCAGTGATCAGTCTTTGATGAATGCACATTTGAGAGGTATGCTCTAACATCATACGTCGTCAACCATGAGAGTTAATGATCTGTTTTCTAAGTTATTGAGTTCTAACAAACAACTGAAATACTATTTCAAAGGTTTCTATTGCCATAATACAGCAATGATACTTTCATGATGATAAACTTCTCATAGAAACACAGAAAAAGACGTTTTCATCATACTATATTTGTTGTAAGCGTTTTACCTTATTCAGCAAAGAAGAACACAACGAACGCCGAAGCCTCCCTTTAATCCTCACTGCCGACCACCACTGATAGTCTGCTTCCGTTATCTCGTAGTTGATTTCTATGACAACCTCGACAGACTCCTCTCACTGCCGTTTATATCCTCCTTTTGAAGCCACCACCTCCTCCACGATGAAGGTTTCAAGTGCCTTTTCAATATACTCTGCCGTATCACTCTTTCTCCAGCTCACGTCAGTCCTTACAAACTCTCCCTTACCTCCTCAGAAGTCCATCCACCACAGATAAAACGATAACTACTTAGAAGAACGAACCTCTCCTTCAACACACAGCCCCCAATCTCTCTCCCTGCCTTCGCTAATATCTCCACTCACGTTTTCTCCTACCAACCACAACAGCCACTCCCTAAAACTCCTCCTCCTCTACGCGGTTTTTCCCTCCTCTTCTCAACCGCTTGCCACTACTCCATCCTCTCCTTCACATAGCAACAGACTTTTATTCTTCCGCAGTTACTTTCCTCCTTCCCATTCTCACGATGGCCTAAAACTATATCATCTCTCTGCCGAACACCACGAACCATCACCCCTCCTTTCTCCACAGCTTTCTCCTTCTCAACCATAACCGACTACTCCCTTCTCCACTCACGTCATGAAGGAATCTCCATTTAAGTCTCTGACTCAAATGTAACTACCACTTCGCATACCTCCCATGCCGCGTAGGTGCAACTCTCTAAAATACTGCGGTTAGTTAAAGATTCTGCCCAATCATCCCCGACGCCTTTGCACTCACCTAGTGACGAGGATTCAAACATAAATGTACGGTTTCTGGCCACTCTAGCACCCATCCCCCTCTCTCTCGCGCTAAAGAGAGAGTGGTTTTTAAAACATAAAAAGACCTCCGAAACAAGCCTAAGCCCATGGTGGTTGACATATCTAATATAACCGACTTCAAGACTTAATACGACCATAAGAAAGATTTAATTCCTTCGGTAATGAGGCTTGCCAAGGACATAACAACCCGTCCTTACTAGGACAAAAGGCATCAACCTTCCTAAAACCAACTTAATATTGAATTGAGGAGTTTACGCTTGTCACGGCGATAGTTACGAAATGATTTGAGCTTCGTTGGGGTCGAGAAGGAAGGAGAGGCAAAGACCATTTTACTAAGAAACTCAAAGTCAGATTGATAATAACTCGTAGTCAAAGTTGAAAGAAGAGACTTACTTTTAGACGACGACTAAAATAAATGATTTCACGCTATGGCTACAAATCGACATTCGTCGATCTACCAAAATAGAACAAATTCACGAGTTCGACGCGTTTTACGTCAATCACAACGGATTGATCGTAACGCAAACAAGTTCCTACAACGTGAAACGCACTAAGGCGACTTCTCGCGATTTTCGACTTCGAGACAAGATTTGCAATTTCGCCACAAGATGACTCAATAAATACTTATAGACGTGAATATTAAACATCTAAAATACGTCGACTTACTATTATGGTCTTACGACGCCATCGACGTCTCCAAAATTCTACAAGATGACTTCCGACTAGGATGTTATACTTTATCCTTTGACGTCGACATCAAATAAACTACCCAAACTGACAAACAAGACTTACTTGTTGGTTTCCAGGCTTATCTATCTGTTTGGCGATCTCAGTGGCAAACACCTCTGGTTAGTTTCCAGAGTCTATACTCTCTCTCGAAGATACTTTCTCTTCCGTCGAACACTGTCCACCTGTTCCTGCATCGACAGACTCGCATGCAATTTTGTGGTCAAAGCATCTATGTTCAAATCAAAACATAATATATCCAAAACATCATTGCATTTATTATAGCGACTTTTAGTCTACAATATCACCTTGATCGTAATCATTAGATTCCACAATTCAATACAACAACTTTGTAAGATAAATCATCAATTTCCGTGTCGTTCACAACACATTAAATTACTAAAATTTGCAAGAAAGTAAATAGTATAATTGTTTTCAAAAAGAGGGATGTGACAATAATCTACATATATATACACACACATATATACACACATATATAAACATATATATACACATATACATGTATATATGTATACATGTATATATGTATTTGTATATCTATATACATATATACATGTACATGTGATATATAATATAAATGGAACAATGCATTTACCTTTTTTGTCAATATAAAATTTAAATGCCTCAATTTGATGTATATTTACAATGCAAATTATGTTTACAATAAAGATGGTACTTTACATAATTTTATTTTTGTTATGTTTCTCAACACAATTGCATAATATTTATACCACTGATTGTGGAATTGTACCGTGAAATTATGTTTGTTAACACACTACCACTATTTACATTGTTACTAAATGTCTTTAGATAGATGTACTTGTAGTTCTATTTAATTTATTTGGCTATATAAATGTCTTTACATAGATGTACATGCAATGCTTAAATTTATTAGGATAAATTGATGTATGTTCATTACTGTTCGAATTATGATTTCTATGTTTGCAAGCATATGAGCATGGTCAATGGTTTGTACAGCATGTTGGCAAGAAACACTATATGAATTCATGATTGTTGTCATTGATGGCAACAAAGGTTAGCCCACACATCCGCAGGACATAATGAGTCTCTACCGAAAGACAGATTGTGAAGTATTCAGGTCCAGTAAGCAGGAACAGAGCAGTCAGTAAGGTCCGATAGACAAGTTTGGATCTCTCAGAGGAAGTATCTTGGTGAAGTCCGGATTTGGGGAAGTTTAGAGGACTATCTTGAGTGATAGATTCCAAGGATTTAGCCTCTGGTGATAGATGAAGAAAAAGATATGATCACTTGAGTATCAGGTTCCTGAGTGACAGTATGAACAGAGGAAGAACTGACTGGCAGAACATCAGACATCATTCCGAATGTGTTGCTGATGATGAAAAAGGTTCTTAAGGCATAAGTTATGTTTGGCTGACATGATTGATGACTTCCACAAGTATATTCTTGATCCGCAATGTTTGGTAAGCAAGGATTCAGCCGACAGATCAGAATTTGTGAAAAGATTGACTATTCCGGGTGCCGACTAGAAAGGTAATGAAATCACTTGTGCGGATATATATACAAGATGGATTTAGTTGTGAGGAGTGTAGTTGTGGTAAGCAATGAGTGAATAAAAGCAGAAGCAGTAAGGAAGGTCCGATATGTGAAAGGAAAGCAGCAAAAGAAAAGAGGAAAGATGAAGTGCAGCAGATCAGTGTACTGAGCTTAACCGGAACTAAACTCCAGCATTTGTAGATGCTCCCAATCAGTTCAAGTATTGTATTACATTCTTTTTGTAGACAGTGAGTCTCTTGTAGGCAGTGTGCCTCTTGTGAGCAGTGTGCTCGGGCAGTGAGCCCTAATTGGCAAGTGCCATTTTGTTTTTCTATTCTTCTAACAGAGAATACAATCTTGGGTTAATCACCCCATGGTTTTCTCCCTTAACAGGGTTTCCATGTCAAAAATATTGTGTCATGTGTATTTCCATTTCATGGTTGTGTTTACTTGTTTAAATTAATGCTGCATTGATTAATAAGAAAATTTAGAAAGAAGAATTAATTAGGATAACTGATTCACCCCCCCTCTCAGTTATCAACACAGCAATGTGCCCAAATTATGATTTCTATGTTTGTAGGCATATGAACATGGTTAATGGTTTGTACAACACCTTGCATTGTGAGCATGGTAAATAGAAACTCGTTTTGACTTATAATGTTATAATGAGAATTGTAATTATAATTTTAATTTTTCATTGATGTAATGTACTAGTCTATATATCTTAAATATATTTATTTTTAAAATGTCAAGCAATTTTTATTTTGAGTTATTTAAATTGATTTAAGAATTATTTTATTTTATTTACATGGTCATCTTTATTTTTATTTGAAGAGCCATTTTTATTTATTTTATTAGTTCCTTCTGGAGGATTTTATTAGTTTATAAGAAATTAAGTAATGAAAAAGCAAAATTAAAACATTTTGACCTAGTCAATAAGGGCGTGCTTCCGTGATCAAGTCGCACGATTGTTGTGGCGGCCACCAAGGTTCAAACCCCCATTGGCCCAAAGATCTCGCAGGCCTTGTGCATTCCCTAGGCTGATGTGCTCGCATGAGGATATGTGCCTTCATTGGGCTATTGTGCTCGCAGGCTGTGGGCCTTTGTTGGGCCAAGCAGCTTGTGGGTTTGAACTTGGCGATAATGCCTTGGGGACTGAGACCCCTAGTGGTGGTCTTAGAGATAAAGCCTTGGGAAGAGATCCCCCATAAGGGTCTCTTTGGGTTCAAACCAGGATAAAAACCTTTCTAAATTTGTGTCAAAATATAAAAATTATTTCATCTTTCATTCTATTGGATAATAAATATGAACAATCTTATTGTTTTATGTAAGATATTGGAGTGTCAATGTAATAAAGTCAATCTTAATGGGAGGTCTAGAAACTATATTATTTTTTAACATTATTATGTACTAGAGATTCAACTTTTACACCTTAAATTTTTTAATAAAGATAATGTAATTGAAATGTGTTTTTCTATTGTATTACATGCTTGTAATTAGTGCAAACATTGTTTTATACTAGAGATTCCACTTTTGCGCCTTAACTTTTTTAATAATGTCAGAGTCACAAAATCATAGATAAAATAATTATTTTTTTTAGATTTGTTATGATCTATTCATTTTGACTATAGAACATTTAATAGTGTCATGTTAGTTTATCAACGATTCATATGAAAATAGGTCTATCATCGAGGGGGTCAGCAAGCCTTGTAAGTGTGAATCAAGCCCCAAATGAGGCATAGTGCAAATCATTGTCATAGTACAACACAGATTATTAATGATGTCATTAGCCTCACTTTATAGAATATATTGTTGATCTTTAGCACATTAATAGTCATTGCTAATTGAGACTCTAGAAAAATCTATCGGATCAAAAAGTAAGTGACATGTTAGTAGGTTGAAACTCTTAAACTCGACCTAGCCTAGTTAGGTGTAAGCCAAATTCCCCAAAAATCTCACTCGATATGAAGAATCTATGAGAAGATTTCTATCAATATTTGTGTCTGTCAATTTTCTTATTTGAGGAGTTATATCCTATGTGTATTGCAGACTTATCCCTAATTAAAATTTAAATGCATATCATCATACAAAATGGGACTCCATTAACAGGAAATTATTGAGGTAGAGACTGAGGCAAGGGCAAACACATATGTATATAATCATCCTATGTGTTATGTTTTATTTCACGTGAGATATACTGAGTAGTGTGTTTTATTTCACCTTAGATATATTTAGTGTGTTTTGTTTTACAACTACTATTGGTGTTGAAATCTATATTTACTGATTTTCACTTTCTAGTTGTCTTGTGAACATAGTTTCTTATAGAAGAGATTAGAAGTATCATTTATGCTCAATCTGGTTTGACTTGTAGTATAGGAGTAGCACCAAATCATTTGTTTGCAAAGGTGAATACATTTTTCTTTGTGTATTTTTGTTGGAGGGTTTTATATCAAACCCATTGAATCGTTTAGCTACCCGATACGAGAGTGTGAGTCTTAGGCTAAAACCTCTTTGGCTGAGAGCTAAGGACTGAGGGGTACCATTCCACTAAAGTCACCCAGGGCATGATCATGACCTCATCCCTTATGATGTTGGGGCCTTGCACTCAGAAAAACTTGATCCTTGGTTTCAAAACCATTCAACTTCACCAATAGACCAAGGGCCCATTGATCCTTTTTGTATGTTCACTTAATGCTCACTCCCTTTTTCAGTGTTCTTGCTCTTGTCTCTAAATAAGGTTACTAAGAAACTATACTTTCACCAAATATTTAATAGGTTAGAGTTAAAAGTAAAACTGCAAAACTTTAATTTTTTATTTTTCTAATCCTTGCAGCAATAGAAACATCTAAGTCTTTAGTTATGGTTTTTAATGTGGTGTATAGAAGACTTTAATAGATCTAAGTATTTTTGATAGATCTATAACAAATTACAATTCATTAAATTGCAATAAAAAATTAAAATGATGGCATGCACAACAATCATTCCAACACTAATTTGAATGATAATATTTATAAGTTGTTAAGAGTTATAAAACTCATTTTAGTGGGTGTGTTGGATTACTAACATTGTGGTATACCATTTAGATTCAAACTTTGAATATTCTTGGCAACATTTCTCTTACTTGTAAGCATGCCTTCTACTCTAATAATTTTCATTGCCCCACAAAATTTCTACTCCCTCTACCATAATTTCTCCTATCAAAACAACTATGATATTCTCTATAGCTTGTTGTCCATGAGAGCTTTTAGACTGCTTGGACAAAGAAGAAAGAATAGTAGTAGTACATATGCTTTCTTCAAGTTGAAAGAATGGACTCTTTAAAAGCAATTTTCCTTTGTGAATGGTTTCTACAACCACTTTTCTCACACAAGGCATTTTATCTTATCTCATTATCAATCATTTTCCTCTTAGATTTTAAAGTCATGTCCATTAGTATGCTCCTCTTTTACTATGCCTAGCATGGACAAAAGGTACTTTATCTTTTCTAATGAATAATTATTGCCCTTTCTGAAAACCAAACAATTGCCCTGACAAATAACTCATTTGAAATTTTACTTTGACCAATGGTCTAATGCATCTCCTTTTATTTAAAGGGCTTTGACAAACTAAGATGCTGTCAAAATGTTCACTAATAGATTTGTCCATCTACTACAATTCTAAAAAAATTGCCACATGTTCCTTTAGATATTTCTTTGAGCACTTTCCAAAATCTTATTGTCTCAAACTTAATCAATGATTGACATGTATTCTCTCTTTTGATTAATGGTGTCAGTTGATTGGTTGATTATAGAGGTGCTTAATGGTTTAGTTTATCAATCAATTGTGATTGATTAGTTCATGGCATGTAGCCATTAAAGAATACTTTAACCATATTACCCTAGCTTACAAAAAACCATAATGCCATCAATGGTTCATTTTTTTTCCTTCAAGATCTATGATATCAATGGGTTAGTGGATAGTCAAACAATACGACATGTTAACTAGTTGAAACATTACAATTGATTTAATGTTGTCATGTAGTTAAGAAATATACAGTCAAGGTGATCTGTAATAAGTCTATAAAATTTTGCAAAGGAATAAGGTCAATTGGAAAAAATTGGGCCCAACATATTTTATCATTTCACCCCATGTGGCATCTTCTCATTCAATTCATACAAAAGTAGACTTCCATCTAAAGGTCCCATGTAATCATTTTTGGACCAATAAGACACGGTTATACTGGATGCCCCTTTTGTATTACTTTGACTGCGTAACTAAAACACTTTAAAATATTGGTGATGACCTATGGGCATAGTGCATTTTCAATTATAATCAACAACCTTGGTATATTTGTAGGCCACAAAAGTGCTTGATTATTTAGTCTACCGATCAACTACTATTAACAAGATATAGCCATATGTCTCCATAGAAGTCATTTGATCATCTTCTCAATGTACCCCAAATTCTCTTGATCAATGCGTCAAATTAGCTCCCTTGTAAATCAACAATCCAAATAAATTATGTCCACTGCTTAGAAAATCATGAACTTCTTCAAAGAATTTCACTGACCTTATTCAAAGAATTTCAACGACCTTATCAGCCAATTGCATCATGCCAAATATCCTTATGTGTTTTTTATTTTCAAACTGCTCATTTGAATTAATTTATAAAAAACACAATTTTTTATTCATTCTAATTGATCTTCTTAGCAATCTAAGCTTGGGATTTTTCTTTATTCCCATGAACACATTCTTGCTAACTTCTTCTATTGTTTTTGGATATTGACCTACAATTATTTTCCCTCCATAACTTCTACAAACCTTTAATATTGGCATGATTATTCATCCATAGACAATACCTACAAATTATTACCCTTTCCTTCTACTTTGGCATTCTTGGTGATACATTTCCTTGAATCCTCTATTCACAAATCAAAAACACAATTGTTCTACACCTTTTACACTTTGGCTAGCACAAAATTCAATCTATTTTTGTTGCTATGTGAATGTTGAAACAAACCAAATAATATCTTGACTAAGGTAGGCTCCTAAGCAACCATAACAAATTTTGTTACCCTCCCTATAGATTTTGACCCTATGATATTTCTACAAGAATGTTAGATCAAAAGTCTATAAGTATTGTGGCAACTAATAGGTGAAGGTGGATAGATGAGCCAAATTTGAAGTCCTAGAGCTCAAAGGTTTGTAGGGAGTTGAGTTGGCCATTTCTCCCAAAAGGCACACCTGTCAGGAAATTGCTACCATCCCAAATAAGGACCAACAAGAGGCGGTTAAGCCATGTCACTCAAAGGGGGATGCTGACTTTTTTTGCCAACAATCCCCCCCTCAGCGTTACCTGAGGGGATTCAAACCTATGACCCGGCTCTGATACCACTTGTAGGGAGTTGAGCTGGTCGTTTCTTCCAAAAGGCACACCTGTCAGGAAACTGCTACCATCCCAGATAAGGACCAATGGGAGGCGGTTAAGCCATGTCACAAATCCCGAAGGGGGACACTGACTTTTTTGCCAACAAGGTCTCTATTGCAAAAGGCCTTTTGCTACTACTATTTCCTATTTCTATTCTAGAGGTAATTTTTCTAGTTTTTGTACATTTCTATGTTTGTATTATATTGCTATTACATTGTATAGGTCACCACCATACTATACCAAACCGTCATAAAAAAAATTAATATGATAGCATATGCACAACTTATGGTTCATTAAAGAGTGCAATCTAGGAGAGATCATAGGTATGTTTTTACTTATTCTACTTGTAGAATACAACACATATTTTCTAATTTTGTATTAATAGTATAATCATTACTATAAGTATACTTCCATCTTGCTTAAAATATTATTTCCATTACTTGTGCATGCATTAATTGTATATGTGTGAGCTTGTTGTTAACATTGTTAATTTTGGCTTGTCTAGAGTGCATATGTAAAATGCATTCGGTTTATCTAATAAGCTCAATTTGAAGATCATTAATTGCTACAGTGTTTGACAATTACTCTTTTATGGTAGGCCAATTGTTCTCAACACGCATGCTTAAATTGGTCATGTTTTGTAGCATTTCTTCTCAAGGAGGTCAAAACAACAAATGAGCAAATTATGTAGGACAAGCAATATAATGGCTGACCCTATTGATGATGACATGACGCTAATGGGGTTAACTATTCTAATAACTAAAATGTCAATACTCCTTGCATTTCTCGTCTTAGTAAAAAAACTTCCCATTTTTTTATATTGGCCATAGGTGGTGTCTTAGTCATGTGCTACTTATTTGGCATTTGACTCCTCCCCAATGAAATCTAGTAACACTCATGTAAGAATTAATATGAAATTGCCACCTTCAAGAAAGTATAGATCTTAAAAAATGTATTATGATTGCATAGTGCTATAGTGTCTTCTTCTTTCTCTTCTTTAGGCTCTTGTTTGTGCTCTTTAGGTTGATTCACCGTTGTACTTGTTTTTGCAGCTAGCATTTGGTTGTTTAACCATGCTTCAAAAATACTTTCAACATGAAGAAACTCTTTAGTGAAATACTTATTCATACAAGTAAATTAAAACCCAAGTACAAGTTGAAAGCCATAACAATCTTTGCTAGGGTTATGAAATATTTGACAAGATAGGTGTTTGTAGCAAGTTGTGCTTTGATTTCAACTATACATATCTTGAATCCAACAATTATAGCTTTCTCTTCCTACAATGACAAGCAATAAATGATTTAATAACATTTTTAACCATTTGGAATAATAGATTTAGTACATAATCAAAGACAAAGGATCTTATTGGGTGAACATAAACATTACATTGTGTGAGTATACCAATCTTGAAGTCCAATTAGTGTTGACATATAAATTGATTATAGTAATAGTCTTTCTTGTAAATACACACATGTCAAAGGACTCTGAATGTTGATTAGATTTCTTTGCATTCGAGACTATCAATGGTACATGTACAATTGAAGGTGCCTATGTTTTTTTATTTTCCATAAGTAAAAGAATGATAAGGATATCTTTTTAATGTGTAATTGAAAGTTTATATAATTTACTTCAATATCTCCTTGAAGTTGAAGGAAGTTTTGAACTTGTTTTGACAACAATATCAAAAGGTCATAATTGCTAGTAATCTTGGAAATGAACTCTTCTATTTATGAGTTAGTTTCGCTTACAATATATTAATAAGTAAAAGAATTATAAGGATGTATTTTTAATGTGTAATTGAAAGATTATATAATTTACTTCAATATCTCCTTGAAGTTGAAGGAAGTTTTGAACTTGTTTTGACAACAATATATCAAAAAGTCATAATTGCTAGTAATCTTGGAAATGAACTCTTATGTTTATGAGTTAGTTTTACTTACAATATATTAATCTTTTTAAATCATGTATGGTTTCATTGTTTTAAATTTAAGTTTTTTCATCACATATCATAAATATTTTTATTAGCTTGCAAACACTTATAAATACTTGGAACTACTTATTATAACTATGCCACAATCAACTCCATTTTTTGTGAAATATGAATTAACAATATGTAATTTGACAATTAAAGGAAATTTTAAATTTGACTAATTTAAGAGAAAAAATGTGCTAACAAAGTTGTAATTTTGGTCTAGAAATGTGATAGAGCCAATGGAGAAATTGCTAAAGCAGTTAAACTCTCAAGAGTCTAGGAAAAAGAATGCAAGAAGTGAACACCTAAGCCTAGGTGCTAAAAAGTTGAAACATTCTACAAAGGTAAAGAGATACATAAGTGTTAGGTGTCACCCCAAATTCTGACTATGATTTACTTTTTACTTGCACGTAATTAGTAGTTAATTAAGTGTGAATTTATGATTTAACGTTACATGCAAAATGTTAGGATAAATCAATGAAATCATGAGTTTATGTTTATATGATTAGAACTTAGACATGTGATTATAAGATGTTATGAATATTTATTCATAAGGTTTATGAATTGACTAACAATGCACTAATCCCAATTTGGTGATTGCAAGTTGTAACCAGGAAACAGGTTTTTCCACCCTCTAAGAAAGAGAGGGAGAGCATCATTGGAGAGAAGAGAATAAACATATGGATAAGAACAGGTTGTTGCCATCTAAGTCTCATGTTTTCATAGTTTAGTGAACCTTCATTGAGTTTGGTAAGTTGTGTTTGACCAATTGGCCTAAGTTTGGTGTCGACTCGACAATCGTTGATTGTCAGTTAGATTAATTAAGCTGAGGTTTTGTCTAAAACTAAGTTGGGATAGATCTTGACCATTGACAAGGAAATGATCGATAGTCGTTATTTTCTTTATGTGATATGAATATAAAGTTATATTACTAGAGCAAATAAATGCTAGTAGTTAAAATACTTTATTATCTGAAATTCCTGATTGGAATTCCATTGTGATAATTTGTCTATCTTTGACATTGTGAGAATACCTCGACCCCATTATCATAACTTATCATGTGTTCGAGATAATGTAAGTATACATTATATACAACAATATTATGTTGTTATATATTTAATTATTTTGAACTATTAGTTAAAACAAATGTTTGTAGTCAATGTGTATTTATTAAGGAACGTGGTGTTGATTTGTAACTTAATGCAACACTCAACTCCTTTCTCCCACGATTGATTATAGAGAGAAAGGAGGAGTTTTGAACAAGTATTGGAGTGGTATTTATGACCAGTAGCTCCATTATCTCTACATTGGCTTGACCTACAATCCTACACACTCAATGCACACATTAAATCTAATCATGATAAATTATAGCCAAAGTGTCAAAATATTTGATTATGCTATTCATCAACATGAGTATGTACAACAATGGAAGTAAATTGTATATTATGAGCATGGATGAAATCAAACTACAATTTATATAGTTAAATTGCATCATCAAAACACTACAAAGATCTATTATTTAAATTATACATTTAATCCTTAGAATTTCACTATTAACATCAACACAACTTTAATATTCTAACTAGGCTGAATTCAATCCCACACCAACATTTCAAGTAATATGTTATTAGGATTCCCCAAGAAGGAATAGGATGTGATTAATGGTTTAAAAGATATGTCTTTTATTTAATTTACTTTGGTGTCCTTGTGTTGTTGATTTGTTATTTGTTGGTCCTGCTAACTTGTGCTATGGAATTCCATCTCTTGTGGAATTCAGTCTCTTGTTTGTTATGTGGCTAGGACTTTAGCTATGTTTTTTGGGTCCCATTGTTAAAAGGGTTTGGGTCCTTTTGAAAACCCACCTTAGGCATAATATAAAAAATTACACATTTAATCCTAGAATTTCACTAGTCACATCAACACAAGTTTAATATTCTAATTAGGCTCAATTCAATCCCACACCAACATTTCAATACGATTTAATGCTTATCAACTTTTATTAATTTAACCATAACTAGTCAATTTAATATTCAAATCCACATATAACTAGTCAATTCTTAACTAGGGTTAGCGATGTTGATTAATTGAAACTATTGAACATGATCACATTTACACACCTCTTAATACACTCATACATAAGCAGGAACACCATCAATAATACCATTAAGGAATTTGGTTATTGACATATAGCATACATCAAGTTTTTCAAGCACATTATCATAGATAAAAAAGAATATACCCCATTAAAATGTTAGGACATTATTCATGCCAAGATTAAAGTAACCCATTAACACAAGGGTCGCCCATTAACACAAGGGTCATAAGTGACTAGGGTGGGAATAAGGCCACAACACGGTTGGGCCTTACATATCTATTCTTGAATGCAAGTATTGCTACTAGAATGATCACTACTATTGCTAGAATGCTTGAATACTTATTTGAATGATTGTAATGATACATAGAATGATGTCTAAGATGAAACTAAGGGTTTAATTTTAAATACAACTTCATAGTGAACCTAATCACACAATTCACACACATGTTGGCATAGGATAGAAGGAAAAGGGGAGTCAACTTGGGGTTAGAAATAAAAAGATTGACAAACTAAAGGAGGACACAATCACTTGCTTAAGGCTCTACCACTTGATAATATTGCCCTATTTAAATGGTAGTGTCTAGGCAAATGATATAACTTAGATTTGAAAGTTAGACCATGGCCATTGACAAGTTTAGGCTTAGAATATTGCATGTCAAAGGCTTAACTACTAATAAATGTGCAAAATGAAGCGAAAAGGCAAACTAGGTCATCATATCAAAGTCCACCCCCCAAAGTGAGCACAAGTGAATGAGAAAAAAATCAAGTGTTGAAATATTTACCATTACACTCAACCAAAAAACATAGGGGGTTTATGTCTAATTGACCTCAAGAATCAAGGTATTTGTTTAATCTCTATATGAATCACTTGAGCTATTACTTGTAATGAACCTTGGAAGATACTTCTTCATTATAGAATCTCTACGGCTAAGGCCAAAAACAATTGGCAACAAGTTAATTGGCTTGACAATATCATTTTGGCTCCTTACTTCTAATTGTAGGCTTCTTGTCTAGTTCAAAACTATATGGAGAACTTGGCAACAAGTTTCTAAATTTCTTAATTGGATTGTTTCTTCCCTTAGGCATATGTTAAGTTTATCTACATCTTCCATTTGATGGAATATACATATTTAAGTTGACAATATACCCTTAGTTGTATCATTTCCTTCTTAGGTCTCCAGAATGTTTAAAAGGGGTATTTGTCTACTTAAATATATTTGGGACTTCACTACCTTTCAACGGTGTTCCTCAGATAATCTCAAAATCACTTTCAATCTTTCACTTAAAGTCACAAATGGTTACCTTGTCCATTTCCTTGTTCGACCTCATCTCATCAAAATCTCAACACCTTGACCTTGCAATTTTTTAAAAGTTTGACAATGGCTTTCATCTAGTTAATTTTCCCTTTTCCCTCTCAAACAAAAATCTACTTATCCACACTTCCTAAGATTTCCCTTGTCCCTTGAATCAATGTTAACTGGGAGTGCAATTTTATCAATAAACTCTAGTCTAAACTCATCATTTAGTGGAATAGATATCTTTAAGTTGACAATAAACCTTAGTTGTAGCCTTTCCTTCTCAAGCCTCCATAATGTTTAAAAGAGGTATTTGTCTGCTTCGATATTTGGGACTTCATTGTCTTTCAATGGTGTTCTTAGAATCATATGAAAACCACATTAAAAGACAAACAAGTGATTACCCTTGTCTCACCCCATCTCATCAAACTCTCCATAACCTCACCTTGCAATTTCTTCAAAGATTATCCAAGCACTTTTCCCTTTTCCCTATCAAACAAATCTACTTATCCTTGCTTCCTAAGATTTCCCCTGTCCCTTAACTCAATGTTAAAGGGTAGTGTACGTTTTCCAATAAGTTATCGCCTAAAATCAATATCTAGTAGAATTAATATCTTCAAGTTGACAATAGGCCCTTAGCTATAGCCTTTCCTTCCCAAGCCTCTAGAATGTTTAAAAGAGGTATATGTTTGCTCCAAGATATTTCAAACTTCAATGCCTTTCAATGATATTCCTAAAATCATCCTAAGATCACCTTCAATCTTTCTCCTAAAGACAAACACGTGATTACCCTTATCCATTCCCTTGTTCCACCCCATCCTCTCATCAAACTCTCCACAACCTCACCCTAAAATTTCATCAAAAAATAGCTTTGGCTTTCATCCAAGCACTTTTCCATTTCCCCTCTCAAACAAATCTACTTATCCTTGCTTCCTAAGCTTTCCTTTGTCCCTCAACTCAATGTTAAGTGGTAGTGTAAGTTTTCCAATAAGTTCTGGTTTGAATTGAACAGTGGTATTTAGACGTCAATAGTTGCAGCAAATATTCAAATAGTAGCTTGGAAGCTTCTCCACCTTAAAGTCCCCATTGGGAACCATTTTAGATTTCTTCAAACACAATTGTTCCAACATCCCCATTGCAAAAGTCTTGAGCATGTTAAACATTTGTGTTGGGAATGTCCTTTCATGCAACATCACTCGACTATTATGGTTTCTCAAATCTCTATTGCCTTTGTAATCCTTCTTAGATGAAACGATACCTCGATCCAAATGCTAAAATAATACTATTTCAGAATATTTAAGATAAGTTATTATTAGTCACATTTGGAAAGCTAGGTAGATGCAAGGCAGTTTTCGATGTTTGAACTTCATTTCAACAGTTCAAAAACATATTCTAACATGTTTTTTCTAGATTGCCACTTTACCTTCTCTCTGCAGGGAGCACTTAAAGTTAATGAGCAGCTCAATCAGATTCAAGAGCAAATAACCCAACGGAGAGCTTCACAAGCAAATTTTAACAAACGCCTCCAATTTACTACTGATTAAGATTGTTGTTGCATTTTTTTTTAAAAAATCTCTGTTTTCAGATTGTTATTGTTATTTCTGGTTCATCTAACCCATGTCTTGTGGTTCTCTATTACTGTCAACATTATTTGCCACTTGTTGGTTGTTTCTCTCTTACAGTCTATTTTGATGTTGTTTTGGACTGTAGTTTACAATTTTTATATCTGTTAATCTGCTGAATTCTCTTTCTCAACTTCGTTCATTATAATTTAAAAAAAAAATACTATGGTTTATATCAGAATTTGAATAATTTCCATGCTCCAATTACAATCATAAAATGCCATTGCCATCCACTACTCATCTCAATCTCACAGCATCATGTAGAGAGGGCCAGTTGAAGGAGGCTCTGCACATTCTACTTACTACACACAACCCTCCTGGAGACTCCTCTACATATCTTCAATTACTACAGACCTGCATTCTCAAGAAAACGCTTTCACAAGGGAAAAATGTCCACTCTTTCATCGCTCAGACGCGATTTGCATTTGCTACACGCACAACCTTTCAGAATAAGCTTATTAACATGTATGTCAAGTGCGGAGGTTTGGTGGATGCTCGTAAAGTGTTTGACAGCATGAAAGAACGAGACAGCGCGTCATGGAATACGATTATTGCAGCATACCGAAGACATGGGTTTCCTCACGAGGCAGTCACACTGTTTCACCAAATGCAAGGAACAGGTTTCCAACCCGATCAGTTCACATTTGCCAGCGTAATTCCAGCCTGTGCCAAAATGGGAGCTTTGGAACAGGGTATGGACATCCATCAAAGCATAAAGGATAGAGGATTTTCGTCAGATGTTGTAGTTGCAACTGCCCTGGTAGACATGTATGCAAAATGTGGAAGCATGCATAAGGCACGTGAACTGTTTGACAAAATGCTGCAAAGAGACGCGGTCTCATGGAATACAATGATTTCAGGATATGCACAAAATGGGTTTGTTGAAAAGGCTTTTGAATTTTTTATGCAAATGCAACTGGCGGGTGTAAAGCCAGACTCCACAACCTTTTCCAGCATCCTCCCTGTCTATGCTCAAATGGGAGCTTTGGAACTGGGTACAGCCATCCATAAAATCATAATTGAATGTGGTTTTTTTTCAAATATTATAGTTGGAAATGCTCTAGTGGATATGTACGCAAAATGTGGAAGCATGCACAAGGCGCGTGAATTGTTTGACAGAATGCCTCAAAGAGATGTCATCTCATGGAATGCCATGATTTCAGGATATGCACAAAATGGTGATCTTGACGAAGCTTTAAGGCTTTTTAAAGAAATGCCTCAAAGAAATGTGATTTCATGGAATGCCATGGTAGCAGGATATGCACAAAATGGGTTTGTTGAAGAGGCATTGGAGGCATTTAAGCAAATGCAATTGGGTGATATACAGCCAAACTCTGCAACCTTTGCCAGCATCCTACCAGCCTGTGCCAAAATGGGAGCTTTGGAACAGGGTATGGACATCCATCAAAGTATAACGGAAGGGGGATTTTTGTCAGATGTTGTAGTTGCAAGTGCCCTAGTAGACATGTATGCAAAATGTGGAAGCATTGACAAGGCACGCGAACTGTTTGACAGAATGCCTCAAAGAGATGTCATTTCATGGAATGCAATGGTTTTAGGGTATGCACAAAATGGGGTTGTGGAAAAGGCTTTAGAAATTTTCAAGCAAATGCAATTGGCAGGTGCAAAGCCAGACTCTGCAACCTTTGCCAGCATCCTCCCGGCCTGTGCCAAAATGGGAGCTTTTCAACAGGGTATGGACATCCATCAAAGCATAACGGAAGGGGGATTTTTGTCAGATGTTATAGTTGCAAGTGCCCTGGTAGACATGTATGCAAAATGTGGACGCATAGACAAGGCGCATAAACTGTTTGACAGAATGCCTCAAAGAGATGTCATCTCATGGACTGCAATGATTGCAGGATATGCACAAAATGGATTTGTTGAGAAGGCCTTAGAAACTTTCAAGCAAATGCAATTGGCAGGTGTAAAGTCAAATTCCACAACCTTTGCCAGCATCCTTCCAGCCTGTGCCAAAATGGGAGCTTTGGAACAGGGTGTGGACATCCATCAACGCATAACGGAATGGGGATTTTCATCAGATGTTGTAGTTGCAAGTGCCTTGGTAGACATGTATGCAAAATGTGGAAGCATAGACAAAGCACGTCGACTGTTTGACAGAATGCCTCAAAGAGATGTCATCTCATGGACTGCAATGATTGCAGGATATGCACAAAATGGATTTGTTGAAAAGGCTGTAATAACTTTCAAGCAAATGCAATTGGCAGGTGTAAAGCCAAATTCCACAACCTTTGCCAGCATCCTTCCAGCCTATGCCAAAATAGGAGCTTTGGAACAGGGTATGGACATCCATCAAAGCATAACAGAAGGGGGGTTTTTGTCAGATGTTGTAGTTGCAACTTCCCTGGTAGACATGTATGCCAAATGTGGAAGCATAGACAAGGCACGGGAACTGTTTGACAGAATGCCTCAAAGAGATGTCATGTCATGGAATGCCATTATTGGAGGATATGCACAAAATGGATTTTCCAAGGATGCTCTCAAAATCTTTGAATTAATGAAGCGCTCTGGAACATATCCTAACACTGTAAGCTTTGCTTGTGTTTTATTTGCATGCAGCCATGCAGGTTTAGTGGATGAGGGCTGTACATACTTCAGTCACATGAGTGCTCCTTATTGCATTACACCTACAGTTGATCATTATGTGTGCATGGTTGACCTTCTTTCCCGTGCTGGCTATCTTGAGGATACCCTAAACTTTATCATTAAGATGCCAGTTAAACCTGTAGTGGTTGTGTGGATGTGTTTTCTTGGTTCCTGTAGATCACATATGAATATAGGCTTAGGAGTATTTACAGCGACACTGCTTTTTGATTTGGATCCCGAAAATGCTGCAACTTATGTTCTTCTCTCAAACATCTATGCAGAAGTGGGCAGGTGGGGTGAGGTTCAAATGGTCAGGAGATTGATGAAAGATAGAGGAATTAAAAAGATCCCTGGATGTAGTTGGATTGATGGCCATAAAATGGTACATGCTTTCTGTGTAGGTGACAGATCACACCCCCACACACAGATCTATGCAAAGTTGGAGAAATTGGCTTAGGAGAGGAAGGCAGCAGGGTATATTCCAGATTCAAGACATTCACTTAATGATGTGGAAGAAGAGGAAGAAGAATGATTTCTCTGCCACCATGGTGAAAAGTTGGCAATTGCATTTGGTTTGTTTAACATGCCCCTGTAACAACTATTAGAGATGTTATGAACCTCCGAGTATATGCTGATTGCCACACTGCAACAAAATTATATCCAAGATTGTTGTAAGAGAATTGTTATGAGAGATGCAAACTGTTTCCATCGACAACTTTCTTGCCGAGATTATTGGTGATGCTAAATGAAGCAATCTGAAAATAGTCTTGCACTATAGTGCGCTGTGTCAGACTACAGTAATTATGAAGGGACAGGGTTTTGTTTTCAATTTCTAGAAAGTTTTTTTTGTTTTTGTTTTTCTTTTGAGTATTTGACAATCTAGAGTCTAGACTATGCTGTTGGCTTTGTTAATTTAGATGCATATAGTGCAATGCAGATTACTGTTTATATATACTGTTGGGGTATCTGTCAAAGACCTGTTTTGTGATAACATGAATGTTTAATTGAATTGTTTTCAGGAAACTTGCATAGGTATGAAATTGAAAGTTGGAGGAGATGGAGAATGGGTAAAAAACAAAAGGTGAGGAACACTTCAAGTAAATGGAAAGATGCTTGACCAGCAGGAAATAGGAAAGGAGGGCTCACAGTCAACCCCTGCCTTTTTATATGGTTCTTTTGTTTGGATTAATTATATTATGTTTTGCCTATGTCAGGTTGACCATTTGAGATTAAATTCACATTCCAAATAATGTAAGTAATTTTATATAGTTATGTTATAGATTTTGTCTCCTTTATGGTTAGATATTTCTAATGTTGCTTCACATCCCTTTGCTAGGTGAGATAGATGATAGCATTGTGAATTGACAAATATTTTAAAATTTAATTTGATTTCAATCTGTTTGGTTTTAATTAGTTTAAACTATTATAATTTATATATGAAGAAGTAAAATAAATTACAATTGTGTTTATGTTATAATTAGTAGGTATGCATGGTATTTGACAAACTTGCATAACGAATATTCATGGTATTACAAAATTGTGCATGATAAGATTTATAAATTGATAATAATGAGATGAGAGTTTGAAGGTGGTTGCGAGACAACAATATGTTTAAAACATGAGGAATTGAAAAGAATCAAGGCTTAGAGAAACACAATGGGAGACATCCATAGGATTAAAAATAATATTACATTAATATTCACAATCTAGTCAAATTGATTACTTTATTCACATGTGGCAAACCTAACAAATGGAAGTAAAGATTAAATTCCATTATAGGAATTAAATAATTTTGCATTAGTTGCATACCTAGCAAATGTTAGTGAAGACTAAATTCCATATGCCATATCTAAGGTTTGTTTATAATCCTTAATCACAACAACATTAAGAATCTTGAATTTTTGTACTTTTTCATGTCAACATTTTATAATAGGGGATTTAATTCATAATGTTCAAAGACTTATGAGTCATATGACTAGCAATATTTGTGTTGGTGCCTGAATTCACTGTCAGTTAATTTAGCAATTTTCATGCAAGCACCATCCCAAAATATCCAAAAGATTCTAAGTTTTGGCACCCCTTCAGTGTTTTTCAGCATCTGCATCTCATTTCTTGAGGAGGGGTCTTCGTCTTTTCTCCATCGGCATGGGTTCGTTTTTGTGTCTTCGACATTTCGGTTTGAACTTGAACCCTTTTTTTCTTTAAGTTCAGTGGTTCAGCGGTTCAGGGTTCAATTTTCTTCTAACGGATCGCATTATGCATTTGCCTTGCGCAAATATTGCATCGTTGAACCTCCCGCTTGAACCTTTTTGTTTTGGTTCAAGGTTCAATGGTTCGAAGCTTTGTTGCCTATGGAGTATTATTTTTTATGTTTGAACCATCGCGTTGAACCCTCGTGTTGAACCCTTTTGGTTCGGGGTTCAACGGTTCAAGGCTTTACGTTTTTGGTCTTATCGGAGTGATCGGCGAAAGATTTCTTGAGTGCTCCGATTGTTTTGGTCTGGCCGATGGATGTCCATCGACGTGTGTTTGGCTGTCGGCAAAGCAAATTTGTGGCCCGCCGATGTAAGGAGTTTGGCCGATGGAGGAGCAGTGTGTGGCTGGCGAAGATGTCGTCGGCGTGACCTTTGAGATCGGCAGGAAGCTTTTTGGATGCTCCGATGGTGTGTGTTACACCGACGGAAGGGGAAGAGTCAGGGTTTATTGGCATGGATTGTATTGTCGGGTGAACGGTGAAATGGTTGGCCGATAGACTAATCTCTGGCCGATGAAGGGAAGTGTTGTGTATGGTCTTCGGCGTGACTTGTGTTGTCGGCGAGGATGGATTGTGGTGGGCCGAAAGTGGGAGGTCTCACCGATGAAGGAGCAGAGTATAATTCGTTGGTGCATCGGTGAGAGTGTGGTCTATAGGCAAAGGGATCTTTTGCTTGGCCGACGGTATTGGTCTGGCCGATAGGGGATTGCGATGGCTTCATCGGTGTAACTGATGAGATCGGCGAAGGTTTGGATGGTTGGCCCAATGATGCATCTCTGGCCGATGGGGAAGCGAAGGTAGCGGTCGGCGAGACCGTTGAGATCGGAAGGAGAATTCTGGGGTGTGCCGATGGCTTGGGTTTTGGCGATGGGCTTTTGGAGAAGGCTTATGCGTCGAGTGTGGCAAAAGGCGCTCGACACTTATTATGCTCACGACCATGTTTTTAAGGTATTGAAGGAGTCTCCGCGGCACCAATGTGGGACTATTCTTCCTGCACATTTGAAACTTCAGTAAAGTGCATTTTGGCGGGAACTTCTGTTTGAATGCAGCGACGGTTTCTAGGTAGGCCGCAGGTGGTTGAGGCCTTTAATGGTGACGGTGCAGAGGTATGGGCAATAGTACACATGATCATGTCGCCCGATTTTTGAGTGAAGACTCCCAGATGGCGGCACAGGGCTCGAGGCCACCATTGTCTACTTTCTGTCTCTGCAGCAATAAATTTTGAGCGCCATTCCTTTGAAGGATCTGTATCTGGCGGATTTTGGTAAAAGCCTTGTAATTAATTGCTGTGGTACACTTTCTGGCTGATATAAGCAGACTGTGTTACCATTGTTTTGGTTGTTGAAAACTGGACATTTTGGCTCTGTAATAAGATACAACTAGTTTTGGTTGCTCTGTGCAGCAAAACTTGCGAGTTTATGTATCTCCTGTTGTACGTTTGTGCATGAATCCACTGATTTCATGGTCAATTTTATATGAATAATGCTATGTTTGCATGTGTTATGCTGATTCTGTCTCCAGTTTTGCATGTATCTTTCTTCTGAGTCTGGATATTTAAGCAATGTTTGAGACTCTAGAACATAGAATTCCTGTGTTGAATGTCTGATCTCTTAACTTCTGCTCAAGGGGTAGATTAAACTGTTTTCAGATTGAATATTGGGAAGGGTATACTGCAATAGGGATGCCATAAGTATAGACAGCTTAACACTCTGTATTGGGAGATATCTGTAAGGCAGATATCATGTATATCCCCCTGAAATCCAGTTTTAGTTGTTCATGCTGATCATTCACAGGTGTATGTCTACCGACTCCAAGCCCTGGATAGGCACCAATTTAACTCTGTGTTCAGGTTATATACCATGTTCAGCTTTGCATCCAAAAATCAAATCAAACCATTTCATCCTTCCACCTGTTAGTTGTAGGAGTAGGATTAGGATCCCTGCATGCTCTCATACCCAACCAGACATCATGTCCAAGAATGTTGCCAACCTTGTGATTTGTTACACAAATCTTGGTCCATACATAAGAGTATTCTGCCTGTTGCTGTCAAGTTAAATTCTTCTGTCATTGAGCTAGTCAAGGTTATACTTTTATCAAATAGGGACACCCCCCTTGGTGCGGCAGAACCAGAAGTGAAGGGGAGGAGCTCATGCAACCTCCTGTATTCAGTTGGCTGAATCTGCCTGTGCATTAGAAGTGGCAAACCCTAATGCTGATTCAGAAGAAAAACCAACAAAAATGGCGACTCTACTGGGGATGGTGATTTGAAAATTGTTATTTTTGTCCTCCCTGGTGAAATATCTGTGTGCCCATCCGAGTCACCAACAAAATGGCGACTCTGCTGGGGAGTCTTTCATGTGAATAATGATGCTCTGCTGGTGGTATGAACTCAGAAAAATATGTGTTGAGCTTTCAGTTGCTGTAAATTTTGTCCTCTCTGGAGAGGTGGCGACTCCGCAAAAGATCTAAATGCACATGAAAAGTTGATGTGTGTTGTGACAAAAATGTGCTGTTCAGACTTCAGCATCTGTATGAGAAAAGGTACCTTGTTCCTTCCCCTTTATATTTGTTGTTTTACTGCATAAGTTAGATGCCAGGGGAAGCCTTAGGCCTTAGGCAGACAAAGGATGTCTAAGAGTAAGATTTTTATGAATCCAAGTATGAGTTATCCCATACTCAGCGGTGAAATGTTGGATAAAAGAATAGAAGAGATAAGAAATAGGTTGATATTCTTAGAGGCTGAGCAGGCCCAGTTAAAAAACAATAACCCTGTTGTGTCTGCCAGTCAGAAAGCTAAACCTCCTGCCACCCCTTTTGATCCTTTGTATGACCAATTAGATTTGTCATGGGTTGACTATAAAGTAGAAACTATGCCTGCTAGGATATACTGTTAGATGCCCAGATTTAGTGGTCACAGTGTATGTGATGGGAATGCACATATCCAAAATTTTCATGAGTTCATGGGAAAGCATTCATTCAGAGATGAGGATATGTGGATGAGGTTTTTTGTTAGGTCCTTTGATGCAAAAGCAAAAGACTAATATTTGAGCTTTTCAAAAGGATCCTTTGCCTGTTGGGATGAGCTTGCTGACTGTTTCAAGGAAGAATTTGCAAAAGAACCAGCTGATCTTGTTGCAGAATTGATGAGAATCAGAAAACAAGATGAAGAGCCATGTGTTGATTTCAGTCATAGGTTTGCAATAGTCTTTTCACAGATTCCAGAAGTCTTTAGACCTGATATTTCAGCCTGTGTAGGCATATTCTTTGAGGCTTTTGAGGAGGGCTCTAGTGCATTACTGAGGGATTTCAAGGTGACAAGTATGCAGATGGCATACAAGTTCGTAGAAAATATAGAAAAAATCAGAAATGAGCACTTGTTGAAACCCCTGTCCACAGGCTTTGGTGTGAAAAATAGTTGTGAAGCTGCAAATGACCAAATAATTAAAGCATCATGTACAGATAAAAATGAAAATGAAAGCATAGAGGTTGAGACTGTTGTATCTAAACATAATGCTAACAATATAGCTCAACTGGATTGTTCACCAGTTGAGGATGCCAATGAAGGAACTAATGAAGACTCCCATTGCAATGATGAGGCAGCTAGCCATGAAAACCACAACAAGGTTGTGGACAGTAATGAGCAACTTTTGGAATGGACCTGTGGAGACAATTGTGAGTATTGTACTCAAGACAGAGAAGGTATAAGCAAACAGAAAAACAGTCCCATGTGTGACCCATTGCCTACCTTTCAAACACATGGAGATCATGAAGAGCAGTCAGAAATTGAAATAAGTGCTAGTGCAGAGCATGATTGTTTTTCATTCGATGGCTGTTTTGCCTATGACACACAGGCTGATACTCCTCCACAGAGTGAATCCATTGGTGATGAAAATGTGTGCTCTGCTGCCCATGAACCAATGGCATACTACAATGAAACTGATGCCCCTGGGTCACCCATTTATGACACATGTGATGATGAGGATCTGTCTGAGTATGGTGAGGATCTAGACATTGTTTTTGACTTGGATTTTGTTTCTCATCCTGATGAAAGAGGAAACAACATACATCAGGTAAGTGATTGTAAAGATGTGCCAGATTGTAAAAAGATGCCAGAGCCTGATCTTTTCCAGTTTGGTGCTGCTATTGGTTGTGTGCATGATGTGCACAATTGTGAATTTGAAAGCTTTTCTTTTGAGAGGCCAGCGTATAAAGAGAGCTCTGGTTTTCCTAGCTGTGTGGTGGACTTCGAGTGCTTTCAATTTTCAGTCCAGCTAGGAGATCATTTTGCAATGCATAATGCTGATACAAATGATAACATGTGTTATATTCCATTTGAGTATGCATTGCTTGATACATTCTACATCCATTTGTTGCCTGATGCTGAGGGTTGTTTGCATAAGGTTGACAGTGACAAAATAAATCAGAAGGTTGAATGTGCAGATGACCAGGTTTGTTTGTGGTCAGATCATGGCAATACTCTCAGGCTTGACCCAGTGTATGCAGATGAGAACAAGGTGTTTGACAAGGGGAAATATTGGTTTTCCTTTTCTTGGTGGCCTTAGGCCATCAAGTTTGATTGGTGATGCAGATCATGGTAACTTCATGACTCTATGCCCAATGGATAAGGCACTGGTCTGCATCCCAAAGATTTGGGGTTCTCGCTGTAGTCTTGCACCTGCACGTCCCCAATCAAAGCCACTGTTGGTGCCTGAATTCACTATCAGTTAATTTAGCAATTTTCATACAGGCACCATCCCAAAATATCCAAAAGATTCTAGGTTTTGGCACCCCTTCAGTGTTTTTCAGCATCTGCATCTCATTTCTTGAGGAGGGGTCTTCATCTTTTCTCCATCGGCATGGGTTCGTTTTTGTGTCTTCGACATTTCGGTTTGAACTTGAACCCTTTTTTCTCTAAGTTCAGTGGTTCAGCGGTTCAGGGTTCAATTTTCTTATAACGGGTCGCATTATGCATTTGCCTTGCGCAAATATTGCATCGTTGAACCTCCCGCTTGAACCTTTTTGTTTTGGTTCAAGGTTCAATGGTTCGAAGCTTTATTGCCTATGGAGTATTATTTTTGATGTTTGAACCATCGCGTTGAACCCTCGTGTTGAACCCTTTTGGTTCGGGGTTCAACGGTTCAAGGCTTTACGTTTTTGGTCTTATCGGAGTGATCGGCGAAAGATTTCTTAAGTGCTCCGATTGTTTTGGTCTGGCCGATGGATGTCCATCGACATGTGTTTCGCTGTTGGCGAAGCAAATTTGTGGCCTGCCGATGTAAGGAGTTTGGCCGATGGAAGAGCAGTGTGTGGCTAGCGAAGATGTCGTCGGCGTGACCTTTGAGATCGGCAGGAAGCTTTTTGGATGCTCCGATGGTGTGTGTTACACCGACGGAAGGGGAAGAGCCAGGGTCTATTGGCATGGGTTGTATTGTTAGGGGAACAGTGAAATGGTTGGCTGATAGACTAATCTCTGGCTGATGAAGGGAAGTGTTGTGTATGGTCTTCGGCGTGACTTGTGTTGTCGGCGAGGATGGATTGTGGTGGGCCGACAGTGGGAGGTCTCACCGATGAAGGAGCAGAGTATAATTCGTTGGTGCATCGGTGAGAGTGTGGTCTATCGGCAGAGGGATCTTTTGCTTGGCCGACAGTATTGGTCTGGCCGACAGGGGATTGCGGTGGCTTCATCGGTGTAACTGATGAGATCGGCGAAGGTTTGGATGGTTGGCCCGATGATGCATCTCTGGCCGATGGGGAAGCGAAGGTAGCGGTCGGCGAGACCGTTGAGATCGGAAGGAGAATTCTGGGGTGTGCCGATGGCTTGGGTTTTGGTGATGGGCTTTTGGAGAAAGCTTATGCGTCGAGCACTGCAAAAGGCGCTCGACACCTATTATGCTCGCGACCATGTTTTTAAGGTATTGAAGGAGTCTCCGCGGCACCAATGTGGGACTATTCTTCCTGCACATTTGAAACTTCAGTAAAGTGCATTTTGGCGGGAACTTCTGTTTGAACGCAGCGACGGTTTCTAGGTAGGCCGCGGGTGGTTGAGGCCTTTAATGGCGACGGTGCAGAGGTATGGGCAATGGTACACATGATCATGTCGCTCGATTTTTGAGTGAAGATTCCCAGATGGCGGCGCAGGGCTCGAGGCCACCATTGTCGACTTTCTGTCTCTGCAACAATAAATTTTGAGCGCCATTCCTTTGAAGGATCTGTATCTGGCGGATTTTTGTAAAAGCCTTGTAATTAATTGCTGTGGTACACTTTCTGGCTGATATAAGCAGACTGTGTTACCATTGTTTTGGTTGTTGAAAACTGGACATTTTGGCTCTGTAATAAGATACAACTGGTTTTGGTTGCTCTGTGCAGCAAAACTTGCGAGTTTATGTATCTCCTGTTGTACGTTTGTGCATGAATCCACTGATTTCATGGTCAATTTTATATGAATAATGCTATGTTTGCATGTGTTATGCTGATTCTGTCTCTAGTTTTGCATGTATCTTTCTTCTGAGTCTGGATATTTAAGCAATGTTTGAGACTCTAGAACATAGAATTCCTGTGTTGAATGTCTGATCTCTTAACTTCTGCTCAAGGGGTAGATTAAACTGTTTTCAGATTGAATATTGGGAAGGGTATACTACAATAGGGATGCCATAAGTATAGACAGCTTAACACTTTGTATTGGGAGATATTTGTAAGGCAGATATCATGTATATCCCCCTGAAATCCAATTTTAGTTGTTCATGTTGATCATTCACAGGTGTATGTCTACCGACTCCAAGCCCTGGATAGGCACCAATCTAGCTCTGTGTTGAGGTTATATACCATGTCCAGCTTTGCATCCAAAAATCAAATCAAACCATTTCATCCTTCCACCTATTAGTTGTAGGAGTAGGATTAGGATCCCTGCATGCTCTCATACCCAACCAGACATCATGTCCAAGAATGTTGCCAACCTTGTGATTTGTTACACAAATCTTGGTCCATACATAAGAGTATTCTGCCTGTTGCTGTCAAGTTAAATCCTTCTGTCATTGAGCTAGTCATGGTTATACTTTTATCAAATAGGGACACCCCCCTTGGTGCGGCAGAACTAGAAGTGAAGGGGAGGAGCTCACGCAACCTCCTGTATTCAGTTGGCTGAATCTGCCTGTGCATTAGAAGTGGCAAACCCTAATGCTAATTCAGAAGAAAAACTAACAATTTGTTTAGTCAACTTTAAAATGTTGGAATGTTTGTAGTTTTGGGAAAAAATATGTAATGATGAACATTAATAAATATCTCATGCAAATATATATAATATTAAATAATACAACTAACATGATTCCAACATAAACCTTTTAAACTAATATCTAAAACGGAAGATAAATATTTGAATTAAATTAAATAAATATTCCCCTCTTTAATCTAGGAAAATTCTGACAACATAACGAGACACAGGGGATAAATTCCATAGATTTTTCGACAGCATAGCGCCATCTCATCAACTATGGGAGAATAAATTAAAAATAAAGCTTACACTATAACCCTTTTCAAAATTAAAAAGAATTAAAATAACATTCACTAAATACTTTCCAAAATCTAATTCAATATTAAAATACATTAACTAATCTAAAGTGCATTAACATTTATCTAATAAAGTAGAACATAATGACTATAGGGTTGGAATAAACAAATCTACTATTTTAATACATCACTTTGTCTAAATTGCTTTAAAGAATAAATAAATAATTACAATGTACTATATAAATTGAATCACAAAGCTTAAATACATTTCCTCCAAAAGATCAAATGATAAAGTTAAATAATAGGCATTAAAACACACCCACACTAAAGTCCAAAAGCCAACCCACTCACTAAGTGGGTTTAAATTAAGTTAATCTAGGTTTAAGTATAATAACCACTTCCTAATCATTAGGGCACCAAACCCTAGAATAAGAATTATAAAAGCATCTCCCAAACACATTTACACTCACCAATCAACTTTGTTTTCTCATAGGTTGCAGGTTTTCAAGTGGGGAGGCAAGTGGGAAGGTCCTTTCCCAAGTCGAAAGTATCATCCCTAATGAAGATTTTCTAACACAAATATTATAGTTTTCTAACAAAATATTACAAAATTGTGCATGATAACTTTTATAAATTGATAATAATGAGATGAGAGTTTGAAGGTGGTTGCGAAACAACAATATGTTTAAAACATGAGGAATTGAAAAAAATCAAGGCTTAGAGAAACACAATGGGAGACATCCATAGGATTAAAAATAATATTACATTAATATTCACAATCTAGTCAAATTGATTACTTTATTCACATGTGGCAAACCTAACAAATGGAAGTAAAGATTAAATTCCATTATAGGAATTAAATAATTTTGCATTAGTTGCATACCTAACAAATGTTAGTGAAGACTAAATTCCATATGCCATATATAAGGTTTGTTTATAATCCTTAATCACAACAACATTAAGAATCTTGAATTTTTGTACTTTTTCATGTCAACATTTTATAATAGGGGATTTAATTCATAATGTTCAAAGACTTATGAGTCATATGACTAGCAAGATTTGTTTAGTCAACTTAAAAATGTTGGAATGTTTGTAGTTTTGGGAAAAAATATGTAATGATGAACATTAATAAATATCTCATGCAAATATATATATATTCTAACTCATTATAAGTCTTTATAATGAGAGTATTTAATGTTTACTATAGAAGAAGATAATTTTCTATGAAGTACCTTCTATTCTTATAAAAGTTAAATCACTTTGTTACTATCCTTAATAATACCACATAGGTCCCAAGGTACATGTAAAATTATAAATGAATATTTTAATGTATGCATAATAATAGTATGGAACATTTGAATGGATGCAAATCCATTGTCATTAATAATAAAAATAATTATAAAATAATTTCATAGATTACATTACAAAATTGGGCAATATGTAATCGTTTTTTAATTTTCTATGAAGTACCTTCCATTCTTATAAAAGTTAATTCACTGGGTTACTATCCTTAATAATACCACATAGGTCCCAAGGTACATGTAAAATTATAATTGAATATTTTAATGTATGCATAATAATAGTATGGAACATTTGAATGGAAGCAAATCCATTGTCATTAATAATAAAAATAATTATAAAATAATTTCATAGATTACATTACAAAAGTGGGCAATATGTAATCATTTTTTATATCATTGGATATATGTGCCACCACCAACAAAATTTATTGTAAGAAAATCAACAAAACTCTAGGCTACAAGATGGTGCCATAATTCCCATATTGCACCAATTATTGATATTCACCAACATGCCTACCTAATTAATTGGATTACATTGAGATATCCATCAATATATTAAAAATAAATTAATGATAAATGTCTAGTTAAGTTTTAGTTCTTAAATGTGTATTAGCCATGACATATTCACATATAGTTATAAAACAAATAAAATATATATCAATTAGATGGGAATGAAAGTAGGTAGTCAATGTGGGTGTAGTCAATGTGAGTGTGGCAAGTGGTTGGTCCACTTGGTTCTCATGTTGGAGACCAACGTTCAACTCTCCCCATTTATCTAGCTATTATCCACTCTTATCTACACACATTCATATGCTTATAAGCATATCTTATCCCTATGTGTGCATAGCCTTGTAAATTCAACCTACTCATTTGACTATCACATCTATGCACACAGATATGATTATCTAGTGATTATGCACTCTAATCTAACCCCTTATTTGTTCCAAGATGGGTCTGTGGTCGTGAGGATATACTTACAAGCATGAACTCATCCTGCCTAAAATCAAATTTTAAAAATTCAATTTTGGCCAACTAACTCTATTTACCATTTCCACTCAAAGCTGACCAAACACATGTTTGTGAGATTTGATGTCGTGTGCTAGTATTAAAAGACATTTATTGCACCCATTCTAATAATCTCATCTCATCATTGAATATTCATCATTATCAAGATATTATTCTAGAGCATGGAAAGAATAACAACACATTGTGACTTGATGCTTAAAAAGGAGTAAAGGATCTACATCTTAGGGCTTGCTTGTTGTCTTCAATCTTTTCTATCATCAAGGGGGTGATCTAGGCAAAGGGTCCTTGTGACTTGGTTGTACAACAACATATCAAAGGTATTTATCAATATCACGAGTCTTGATAAAAGAAGCATTTTAGAGCATTGTGGATTAGGTGAACAAAAGAGTAGAAATATGTTGAACTTATTGGAATGAGTTCACTAAAGTAGGACTAGTTTGTAGTTGCAATTTTGTATTGACTCACAAATTTATCCTCCAATAGTGCATAACATGCACAAATTTGTAGGCACTCATTAGTCTAAGAGATCACATTTTTTGAGGCTAGACATTGTTGGGCAATGTCTCTCAACCTTGCATCCTAATATTTGTATTTATTTATTATTTTGTCCTCACATGGGAATGGGGGTTTCCCACTTTGAGGTGGCACTCTTGGCTATGTGTCAAATATTTTGTAAAGTGTGTGAGAAGTTGTAAGAGCATATGATGTGTAATGAAACAATTTGCAAAACAAAATAATAAAATAGGAAATATGTTGCAAATACTCGAGAATATTGAGCCACTTTGAGGGGGCAAACCTCCAAAAGTCTTGAAGAATAACACAATTTGAAATATGATGATCAAATAACACTCATTACCTCTTATATACCCTACCTATGCCTTAGATATCACCTAGGATAACTTAGATATCAAAATATAACACCCAGGCCAACTTAAATACATAAACAAGAATATAATAATGATGATATAACTTAATTAAGAGTTAAGGTAGCCATAAGTTGACTACCCATAACCCTATGCACACTATAGGATTAAGGGCATAGCATGCCCCCCTCTTTAGAGAAGCATTGTCCTCAATGCTGATCAACAATGAATGCTTCTGCATGGAGTCTTCATCCTCCCATGTGGCATCTTCAATCTACAAACTCTTCCACTAAATGAGATACTCAATGATTGTCTTAGTCCTCAACTTCTTTGTGCATGTCTGGAGAATTAACTTTGGATCTAAGATGATTCTTCCTTCTTTATCTATCTCTAGTAATATAGTTTGTGTAGGGATTTGTCAACCAATCACCTTCTTTAAATAGGAAACATGAAAAACTGGACGTATCTTTGTTGTTGGAGGTAATTCCAGCATGTAGGCTACACTACCTATCTTTTGCAAAACTTGGTATGGACCATAATATTTTGGTGATAACTTATTATTCTCTGTTTGTTGCTTCAGGGACATTTGCTTATAACGTTGCAATCTCAAGAAAACCCAGTCACCTACTTCAAAACTGCTTTCACTATGGTGTTGGTCAACATGTTTCATTTTATTTTGTGTCATGGCCAAATTCTCCTTGAGCCCTAAAAGTACCTATTGTTGATGATTCATGTGGTCTTCCACAACCTAAACTCTAAGTGTCACCTTAAATGATGATGTGATGGATGGGGCCAATATCCATATAATGCCATAAATGGAGACATTTTTTAAGAACTATGGAAGAAAGTGTTATACCACCATTTTGCTAGTGTTAGACAATCCACCCATTGAGATTGCTTATTTGAAGTGAAGCAATGTAGATACCCTTCCAAGCACTTATTGACGACCTTAGTTTGCCCATCTAACTAAGGATAGTATGAATAGATGCGATCCAATTGTGTGCCTAGATGGGAGAATAAATATGCTCAAAAGTTACTAGTAAAGATAGGATCATGATCACTGATAATAACCTTGGGTGTACCATGTATTTTTTGTATATTCTCCATAAATGTTTTTTCCACTGTACTTGCTATAAAAGGATGGGATAATGCAATAAAATGGGTATATCTGGTGAGGTGATTCAGAACATCCACGATGACACTATTACCTTTTGTATACGCCTAAAAATGACATGACTCATCCTAAATAAATATTCTAAATATTTATTCCATTCTTCTACCAATTAAATAAATATTCTAAATTTATTTAATCAATTCACTATTCCATAATTAAATAAATTCTATTTATTTAATTAAAATTCTTCTAAAGTCCCTCGCAATTAAATAATCATAAATTATTTAATTAAGCCTAATTCCTCTATCCTAAAGTTCTAAATTCAAAATTCCACATCACCTTTACACCTCACCTTTTCCACCTCACCTTGTCCACCTCATCAGGTTGCACATGTAATTAAATATATTTAATATTTAATTGCCTTATTTTCCCTCACCCACATGGCCTATTTCTTCTCCAATCAGAGGTCAGTTAACCAATCAATCAAATCTGTTAACTAACCTGTCAGTTGAGTCAAATCCTCAATCAATTCAGTTAGTTCCACACTCCACTCTTCTAACTGATCAATCAATTCTGTTAACAGACCAGTCAATGGAGTTAACTCTCCAATCAGTTTTGTCACATCCCCCCTTTCATGATGGAGCTGGGACACTTGTCACATTTCCACTGGTTGCACATTCCTCAACCATTCTCAGCCATTGATCTTCATATCTCCTCTCAACCGTTGATTCCTATTCCTCCGAGTCTATAAATGAAGCTTCATCCCTCCATTCTAATCATCCAGGCTTTTGACATCGTTACTCTGCAGAAATATCACCAACGCGCCTTTGGCACCTATTTGTCATCTACAAGCTTGAGATCACCATTGTTGCATTGGAGCTCACCTTCATTGCATATCACACCATAGCCGTTCACCATCGACTTCCTCAAACAGCTTTAAAAGATTGCACTCTCTGAGGGCTCATCTCATCTGCGAAAGGACGATTCGTGATAGGCGAACAACAGAAGTTTCGAAACGGAAGAGGTTTGCTGTGTTTGTTCATTGCTTTGTTTACTTGAATCTTCTTTGTTTCTCTATTTTGTTGATGTTTGGGTCTTATTTAATTCATTTGATTGATTCAACATTTTACCCTCACACCTTTAAATCTTTGAAGGTTTATGATGAAATCCATGGAGACCTCTTCTCACCACTAGCTAGGAATATTTAAGGGTTGTAAAAGACTAGGTGTCTTAAGTATCTCCCCTTTATTTCATTAACATACCAAACATTTTGCCACAAGTTTTTAAACATCACCTTTAATCCCTTCCCAAAAGAAATCCTACTTGATTCGATGATATGTCTTCAAAAATCTTGAATGACCCCCAACTTGGAGAACCATGGAGCTCTTCAAGAATCTTGTGTTTAAGAGGAATTCTTTCATAGGTACAATCTCTCTTTATACCACAAAGAGTCTCCTTTCCAACAAAACTTATATGAATTATTGGGATCATTTTGCAACTATTGAATGATATTCTTTGTAGAAACATCATTTTACCACTCTTCTTTGGATTCTTCAACCCAATCTGCTTGTAATATTGAAATGCTACACAAAAATTCCTCATCCTTCTCATCCTTCCTGGATAGTGTATCAACCACAATTTATTCTCCTTCCCTTTATTATAGACAATCTCAAAGTCATAACCCAACATCTTAGTGACCCATTTTTGTTGCTCTTCAGAAGATAATCGTTCCTCCAAAAAATATTTTAGGCTATCATATTTTGTCTTATTTTTGAAGTGTCTACCCATTAGATATGACCTCCACAGTTTCAATACATGAAGAATAGCTAGCATTTCCTTCTCGTAAATGGGTTTGAGTTGATTCTTACCCTTACATTGATGAATCTCAAAGGCAATTTGCCTACCTTTCTACATGTGAACTGCTCGTATACCATTTCCTGGAGCATCACACTCCATAATAAAATCCTTGGTGAATTTTGGAGTGGTACACATAGCATCCTTCAACCTATCAAATGTTGTTTTATCTAACTCATTCCATTGAAAAGCATCCTTCTTCAACAAAGTTGTGAGGAGTGTTGTTATGTGGACATAGTTCTTCACAAATCTTATATAGTATCCATTGAGTCCTAGGAAACCCCTAAAGTTATTAATGGTTTTAGGAATAGGCCACTCCATCATAGCATTGATTTTTTTAGGATCAACCTTTACTCCTTCGTGTGACACTATGTGACCCAGGTACTCCACCTCTTTGAGACCAAAAGCACACTTGGAAGGTTTAGCATATAGATGAGGTTGGTTGAGAACTTGTAGTGCTTAATCTACATGGTGTAAATTCTCTTCCCATGTCTTGCTATAAATCAATATATCATCAAAGAACACTAATACAAACTTCCTCAAAAAAGGCCTAAAAATGGATTTCATCAAACTTTGAAATGTAGATGGAGCATTCGTAAGATCAAATGGCATCACTAGAAACTCATAATGACCCTCATCAGTTCTAAATGTTGTCTTGGGAATTTCTTCTTCCTTAAATCAAATTTGGTGATAACCTAATCTAAGATCAAGTTTTGTAAAACATAGCTCCACTCAGTTCATCTAGTAAATCATCAATGACTAGAATAGGAAACTTATTTGTGATGGTGTACTTGTTGAGCTCTCTATAGCCTAGACAAATGTGCCAAGTGTCACCCTTCTTATACACCATCACCACAGGAGAGGAGTACTAACTATGCTTGATAATACTTGCCTCTAGCATCTCTTGAACCATCTTCTCAATCTCACTTTTTTGTATATATGGGTACTTGTAAGGCTTGAAGTTGGGTGGTTGACTTCCTGGTACTAGCTAAATGGCATGATCACGATCCTTTTAGGAGGCAATCCCTTAGGCATCTCTGAAAAAACTACTGAATACTTATCCAAAACTACTTATAGATCAAGTGATGTAGAAAATTTTGATTGATATGCTTATAATAAAAATAGTTGGGCCACAAACCCATCTAACCCCTTATTAAACATCTTTTGCATTTGGTGAGAACTTGCCATTTACAGAGATTGTGTACACAACCCTCTCAGTTAAACTATCCTTCCCTTTGAGTGAAAGAACATGAATAGTTCCAAAAGGTTCATCACAATCGTCCCCAATGTAGTAAGCCATTGTACTCTGAAAATAATATTTGTTACACCCATGGAGATAGCAAACATTGGACAAGCAAGACAATAATCTCCCATGGATAATTTTAATGCTATGGCATTTCCTTGAACAATTAACAATACCCTCATTGTAATCAAGACCTAAAATTCTAGGGCTAGATATATAAAATAATTTCAATGAGCAACTAACTTCTTGTTGATAAAGTTGTGAATGCTTCCTGAGTCTATCAACACTATTACTCTCTCTTTCTTCAAGAAATCCACCACCTTAAGAGTTTGCGGGGTGCTGAATCCAGCAAGTGCATGACAAGATATGGCTGGGTGAGTATCTCTTGATTCCTCATCTATCTCATTGCTACCATCTAATACTACTTCTTCCTCCTCTTCTTCCTCATTTGGTCCTTCAATGTAGAATAATTTCTTTTCAGCACATTTATGACCTCAACTATATTTTCTATCTCAATTGAAACATAATCCTTTTTCTTTCTTCTCTTCAATTTTTTGAGGAGTCAATCTAGTAGGCTAAGGAGGTGACTGTGTATGAGTGCTTCTATCTCTTATGTTTACAAAACCTTGCCTTCTATTGGCCATAAACTTTTCCTCTACCTGCCTCACCATAATCATATCTTGGGACATAAAATTTAGATGGAACATGCGTACCTCATATTTAATTTGGTCCTTTAAGCCCCCTAGGAATAATTCCTTCATATTTTCATCTATAACATTCTCCACTTTGAAAGATAAAGTTTGGAATTGATGAATATAATCCTTGAATGTACCTATTTTATTTAATTTGGTAAGCTGGTTGAAGTAACTATCCATAAGATTGACACCATAATGTGCAATAAGTTCCTCTTGAAAAATAACCCATGTGAAAACACATCCCTTCTTTTTCTTTTCTTCACCTAGCCAATGATACCAAATGAATTGCATAGGATCTAGGTATAAGGAAGCCATTGCCACCTTTTATTGACAAGGAACATGATGAAGATCAAATAATTGCTCCATTTGGCAAATCCAATTGGTTGGATCATTACCATTGAACTTCCTCATATCCATCTTTGGTGTGAAATACCTAGCCATAGAATTACTTGGGTGATGATCTATATTCTGATCTAATTCAAACCCAAAAGCATGATTCCCCTTAGGAGACTCCTCTTATTCCCATGTCTTGTTGTGTGGCTCCCTATGTTTGAAATCTCTCAAACCTTGGCTAGAAACTATTTGTTCAATCATCACCTTGAGATCTTCTATCTTCCCATCCATCTTTGACAAGATTTCATCCTTCATCTTGTTGGTTTCTTCCCTTAATTCTTCCCTTACAGATTCACTATATATATGGGCCCAATCCCCTCACTTCCCACATCATGTGTGGAGATTTTCCAAGTGTGACAAAATTCTTTTTGCCTCTTGTTGTAGGCCCCACCATGATGGAGAAAGATAATTTTGCAATAAATAACACAAAAAATCCAAATAATCTAAATTTTTTACTATAACTTACTTGAGCCTAGATCTCACCTTGTAGAAAAAAATCTCCTAGAAATTTTCTAATTTGCAACCTTGAGAGTGAATTCGGTGGAAACTCTAATTTCACAATAAATTCCTCATATCTACTCCAAATGACCTCAAATCTAGATTGCAGTAGTTTCAATGTGTCCTTGAAATAACCTTTAAAAATCAAGAAAAAAATGTCAATTTGAGAGATGCACTTCCCAATTTGACCTCTCTAGTAAAAAAAATTACCTTGATTATTGTCCTTTGAGTGCCAAGATCATGCTCGGATACCACTTGTAGTGAAACAAATTTCACAAGGAAAGAGTATAATAGGAAATATGCTACAACTACTTGAGAATATTAAGCCACTTCAAGGAGGAAAACCTCTAAAAGTCTCCAAGAAGAACACAATTCTCAATATGATGATCAAATAACACTTACTACCTCCTATATATAGCCTACATATGCCTTGGATATCACCTAGGCCAACTTAGTTATCAAAATATAACACTTAACTCACTACAACAGAACAGGCCATTAGTGCCTAAAATAGCGCCAGATTTTAGTGTAATTGAGCTCAGAAATTGGACACTTTTCCCGGCGTAAAACTCGATGCAAATTTGCATTCTTACTTTGGTGCCAGATTTAGTGTTGACTTTTGCATCGACCTTAGTGCCGGAAAGCAATAACTGAATTTGGCACCAAATTTAGTGCCAGATTTGACACCCAATTTGGCTTCCGATTTTGCTTCCAGTGTTGCTTCTGATTTTGCTTTCAGATTTGCTTCCAATTTAGCACCGGATTTGGCACCTAATTTGGATTCCAATTTTGCTTTTGATTTTGCTTTTGGTTTTGCTTCTTGTGTTGCTTCTAGGTTTGCTTCCAATTTTGCTTCAGGTTTGCTTCCAATTTCACTTCCCATTTTGCTTCCAGATTTGCTTCCAATTTAGTGCCAGATTTGGCACCTAATTTGGCTTCTGATTTTGCTTCTTGTGTTGCTTCCAAGTTTGCTTCTAGTTTTGCTTCAGGTTTTGCTTCCAGTTTTGCTTCCCATTTTTCTTCCATATTTGCTTCCAATTTAGCACCAAATTTGGCTTCCACTTTGGCTTCCGATTTTGCTTCTGGTTTGGCTTCTTGTGTTGCTTCTAGTTTTGCTTCTAGTTTGGCTTCCAAGTTTGCTTCCGATTTTGCTTCCAAGTTTGCTTCAGGTTTTGCTTCTAGATTTGCTTCCATTTTTGCCTCCAAGTTTTCTTCCAATTTTGCTTCCAATTTAGTGCCAGATTTGACACCCAATTTGGCTTCCAATTTTGCTTCCATGGCTGCTCCCATTTTTGCTTCTAGTTTTTCTCTTGGTCGTGCTTTGTATTTTGCTTCTTGTATGGCATTTAAAATAGCTTCTTTTTTGGCTTCCTAATTGACGGCAAGTTTTGCTTCCATTATGACCTCCTTTGTTGCTTTGGGTTTTGCTTCCAATTTAACAAGATAATTATATAAAAAACAAGATAATTATTATAAAATAACAAGATAATTATTATAACAAGATCATCATCTATAATTAAAACAAGTGAGTCAAATATCTATAATTTAATTGAATTTTACAACATCCATCCTGCAATAAATTAAAATCATCATACGTAATAAATATCCATCCAAAAATCATCGACCACTTTCAATATATATAAATTGACAAGTCAATACTAATAAGATCATCATCATATATAACTAAAACAAGTGAAAGTCAAATATGCCAGTAAATCAATAACATGTCAAAATGATACATGTCCAACAGTTGACATAAGTCAAAATGATACATGTACAAATGATATAAGTAAAAATGATAAATTATGTAACTCAAAATGATACAAGTCAAGATGATACATGTCCAAATTATATAAGTCAAATTGATACATGTGAAAATGATACAACTCAATAATATGGTACTGCAAGCTGTGAAAATGATACATATGATAGTAACCATGAAAAGAGGCATTATAACAATATATCAGCAATGATCCATGATGCAGTCTATATGATCATGAAAGTCACTGGCTACTACTGGCAACTGCCTCATCATCATCATCATCATCATCATCATCATCATCATCATCATCATCACCATCATCATCATTATCATCATCATCACCATCGTGATCATCATCATCATGATCATCATCGTCATCGTCATCATCATCATCGTAATTGGCCTTGTTGTCTTCTGTATCTACATCATCATCATCCTCTGCCATGTGATTTATACCGGAACCAATATAATCTGGATCTATATCATCAGGATCATCTTCATCTTCTGGAAGACCTGTGTTCTGCAAAAAAAATATTTAAAATTAAAAGTTATTATTTATTTCATGTAATAATTTATTTTTCTGTTATATATCTAATATTCCAACATCTGAAACGAAACCATAATCATATTACATCATATCAAAGTGCACATACCATAATAAAATTTTAAAAAAGTTACAGCTAATATGTCATTCCGATGATGTAAAACATGCAACAATTCTAATAAACGTTACTAAAGATCATAAAAAAATTTGTTATACAATTTAACTATCAACTATAAATTCTATTACATAACCTTAAGTGCCACAAATTGCATGGTCAATGTATGTTCCTTTTCACTATTAATCTAATAACCTGCATTAGACAAAAACATTAAAGAGTTTTTAAGTAGCAGTTGATTAAATTCTCTTACATGTCATTAATGAATGCACAGTTTTTTTTTTATAATTATTTATCTTAACGTTCATGAGTAACCTTAAGATAAAGGTCTAATAGTTGTTCCATGGGGCATGTTTAACAAATCAAATGCAATTGCCAACTTTTCACCATGGTGGCAGAGAAATAATTCTTTTTCCCATCCTTCCACAGCATTAAGTAAATTCTTGAATCTGGAAAATGCCTTGCCGCCTTCATCTTCCAAGCCAATTTCTCCAACTTTGCATAGGTCTCCTTTGTCTATGGATGTGATCTGTCTCCTACACAAAAAAGCATGTACCATTTTATGCACTTCAATCCAACTGCATCCGGGCATTTTTTTAATTCCTCTATCTTTCATCAATCTCCTTACCTCATCACACCTGCCCACTTGTGGATAGATGTTTGAGAGAAGAGCATAAGTTGTGTAGCATTTTTAGGATCCAAATCAAAAAGCAGTGTTGCTGTAAATACTCCTAAGCCTATATTCATATGTGATCTATAGGCACCAAGAAAACACATACATACAACCAGCACAGATTTAACAGGTATCTCAATGATAAAGTTTATGGTGTCTTAAAGATAGCTAGTAATGGCAAGGAGGTCAACCATTCACGTAAACAGAGAGACCCTAGTTAGCAGGTTGTATGGGGAGAAGGATGGTTCTCATTTTCAAGAATCCTCAGTCTCATTGGTACATATGTTGCTTAAAGAAGGGCCAATTTTAAACTAGGTAGTTGTTTTGTCACTCACTTTGTGCAATGAAATGACGAGAGTCGAGTCTCCTTATATCACTGTAGATTTGCATACAACAACCTCCAATACAATAACACCATACAATGCACACTTAACTTTACAGTACCTTAGCCCAGACATGATGCTACAGAAATCTAAAGGTACCTCCTACTAAAGATGTCATGCCATAGACCAGATACCACTGTATAGTATATATCACATCTACAGTAACAATTTCCTTCCAAATGTAGGGTTACAATCTATGATTAACATGCATATACCTTTCTAGTGTTTACAAGATAATTCCTTAGTCAACACCATACTAGTGTCCACAAGATGTTTCCACATTTAAAATAAGAAATTAATGCTACTTTGTAAACAATAAGCAAGCCTTCGAAGAGCTTAAAGTTTCCATTTATATCCATGCACAATAACTTAATCAACCCTTAGGATTCTATGGACAATGAAACAGAAGGTCCTATATTCCATTTATGAGTCCTCTATCCAAATGACACAGTGATCACAAGTACATAATATCTACTATTTCGTGGGTAGTGCTCAGACATTCAAACATAGGCAAGTCCATACTAAGATAAATTTGTTCACAAACAGTCTCCAATTTAATAAATATTAGTTTGAAATCACATTTCTAAGTTAGTGCAAGTCATTACAATTAACTCAAAGGTCATTCTCATCAAACGAATGCCTTCACAATAGACTGTTCTAGTTACAAGAACAATACAACTATTGCAATGTTACACAACTATATGTAATTGACAAAACCCATTCTTTCCAAGAGTCAACTGGTAATCAAATACAATCATGTAGCATTGTTTTAACATTGTATTTGATTGTGGCTTCAGTAATGTAAGCCTCATAACCTTGGAGGGAGTGTTGGGGGGAAAGTTGACCTGAACCAAGGATCTAAAACCATCCCAAAAGCCCACCTAGGAGTGGCATTATTAGTCCCAAGAAGATCTCGCATCCACAATTGAGAGAGTGGACATTTATAGGTGAAATACCAACACCATTGGGGTTTACAACCATGTCAAAAAAGATAACCATGAACCAGGCCAGGTTTCCTCAAGACTCATGGTATGTTGCAATGATAGCATTCTAGCAATTCTAGCTCGGGTTTGAAACTCCACCTCAAACTGTGACCAAATTAATGTAGCTTCCATCATGATAGAAATCTAAAACACAATAACCAACAATTTGCCATAGTTCATAAGTCCCATGATCTTAAGTCTGAACTCTCACAGTTAACAATATTTTCCTCACCCAAACCCTTTAGCATAGGCTTTCACAAGACCACATACAGTTACACAAGTTAAAGTAAATGTTTCACCAAAATGGTCAGTGTAATTTTACAAGAATGGATGACAAGGAGATTTACTTCAAAGAAAGGTTAGCTTAGTTGAAGAAGACCAGTTGGCAATTTGAATCTTAGTCTCCAACCCAAACAGCAAGACACTTAGCCAACATGATGAGCACACCCAAAGTCTCCCTTCCTCTAAATCACTTACATTCCAACCATCAACCTTCCTTCCTTGACCCCAAGGAAAAAAGAAGAATTCCCCCCCTAAAATGGTTCCCCACTCCTTCCTTTTCTCCCTCACATGCCCCAAAACCAAGCACATTAAAGACTAGTACTTCCCAAAGTTGTTATGGTAGAGGAGAGTTAATGCCTATTGCCAATGATGGCTCCTTCTCAACAAAAAAAATGTGCATATTAAAATTTAAATGTCCACTATTATATTTCAAAGGTTTAAAATATAACCAACAACGTAACTGTAATGTATGCCCCCCTTTAAGTCTTATAATAAAAAGGTTAGGAAACAAAGACTTGAGATAAACCCTTTGGTCTATTCACTTAGGAGACCACCTGAAGACTCAATGATAACTGCATCCACATGATCAATAAAAATGACAAACAACCTATGAATAACAATCCACTTGAGTCAAAAAGAGAAGAAGACCAATAGAAACCAAACACAACAAACAGAGTACAACTATAACTATTTGTCTCAAGTATCACTCTATAACATCTTCAAAGATTATTGAAACTCAACACAAGAAATGCAAATTGACATATTAACACAACAATATCCAACTAAGTTATTGAAAATCAACAATTGATACCTCTTTCTCCATCCAGATAACAAAATTGGTCCACTTTTTGCTTTGTAACATTTCCTTTTCAAATTGCGTTGGTTGCTGGCCATATGTCTCCTCCTATCAAAACATGGCACATGGACTAGTTAAACTAATTAATATGCAATCATTTAATTTTTCCTAGGAAATAAAAAAAAATATCATATAACATATTAAATATACTTACAAATGTACAGATCAAGACCTATAAACCTTTCTAGCCATTGTGATGAGTGACACGAAGTTTGTCAAGCCTAGCCTTGGAGGCCTTGTCCTGAAACATATACTAATTCAATTTAATTATGCACAAATAAATTTTAAAAATCGTTTAATAAATTTGATATAATCTTATGAGAAAATTCAAATACCTGCGTACTCTCCTCACCAGACTTCTTCCGTGCATCAGACTTCTCATATGCTTTTACAAGCTCTTTCCAAACTTTGAGACTTACATCAATTCGCCTTTTTTTGAGCCTTTGCTCGGGAGGGATTTTTTTTATCTTTTTTGTTTGGTTGCACCGAAATCTCTTGTAGTTTTGAGACATTCATAGCTTTATTTTCTTTACAAACCAATCTATGCCAAATTCAGTCTCCACGTCTTGGATAACTACTTTTTGTAGGCGCATGGGTATCTTTGAGAATGGCCAGTGTAGATGGTCTTTGAACCGTTGAAGACATGATTCATTCAACCCATTCACAAACATTTTTCCAGCATCTATCATTCGGACTTCCCCTGAAACCACATCGAATTCTATCTTGTATCGTAGCTACCAATGCAAGATGCAAAACATGGTGTGGTGGTTGAAGAAGTCTGTGTCCCAAGAGTGGCTGGGACATTGGAAGTCTCTACTCCTTGTTCCACATTCTTAGAGGTTACTGTTATTGATTTCCTCTTGGATCTTTTGCCCGATCCATGACTGGTTGGGGAATCAATTGATTCCCTTTGACACTGTTGATTTGGTTGCAATGTTTTAGGGGCTTTACTAGATCATTTTTCTATGTATCTGGCAAGCATTGTCAAGTCAACACCATCCAATTTGTTCACTGCCTCTACCCCCAATATGGAAGTCAATGCCTCTTTATCTTTCTCAGTATCGAGTCCCTATATATATAATTCTTCTTTTAAATTTATAAATATAAAACTAAATACTAAAAATCAAAGAAACAATGGAAACATTTACAAATCTATAAATTGATAGTGAATTACTTGATTGTGGCCAGAGTTTGCTCCCTTCCCTCTATTGCTTGACATTTTGAGGTGACCTAGGGCAAATTATTTTCGTCCAGTCTGTGGAGGCAATTGTAGCCAGGTATGAATTAACAGTGTGCTTGACCAATCGTAGCCAAAAACAAATATGTAGCAAAAAACAAATCTTAACAACTTGTATTTTGGGTATGATGTACAAAGAGACCTTATTCGACAGGCCTTCCAAAAATGGTAAATGCAAATTATACTACAAGAAAGGATAATTAACAACATTACTACTCAAATTTACCCTAAAGCGTGAGTACAACATCTTAGAAAAACTTTCTTTGAGATCAAAATTATATCAAAATCAATAAAAACCTAGGTCAAGAGTTAATTGCTCGGCAATTGGAACTTACTTGCTAAAAGGCAAATGGACAAGCTTGATTGAATGGTTGAGGTAGCTAGAAAACTCAAATTTAGTAGCTAGCTAAAGCAATTTTTTAATCTTCTGGATGTCTATAACCAAAAATAAATAAAATACAAATTCATGGATCCGTTGTAGAAACTTTTCAGTAACTTCCGTTTTTGACCTAATAAAGTCATCGCTTCGCAGCCTACAATTCTTAGCAGGAAACCTAAAATAGACGCAGAGTACACTATGTTGTGGGCTTAAATGTATTAACTTATTTGTGTTTTTTTTTTTGTGGTATGTTTTAACGCTGGCACAAATTTTAAAATTTTTTTTGGATTCATTAGTTGGCACTAAAGTCGGCATCTCTAACGCCGACTTTTGCGCCAACTTTCAGCCCTAAATGTAATCTCTTTAGGATGCCAAAATTGGCATGAAGTGCATCTAATTTAGCACCATCATCATCCATCTCCTAAGCAAACATCTTCATTGCACCCTACACCACCTTTGCATCACAAGCTTCAACGTTTATGGGGATGTGTGAAACCATTGGTTATGGTTCCCTTCCATTTCGCAATAAATCTACCATCATTCATCCACTATCCTACATACCCTCCACATACCATCCCTATGGTCCATGCTTTGGCATAAGTCTGACATAATCCACTATTTTCCCTACATAATCCACGTCATAATCCACTTTTCTCCCATCTAGAATCCACGTCATAATCCACTATCTACCTAATCCATTTGCCTTCCATGTATCCCTTACCAACATCGATGAGGGCACTTGACATGGTCCATGTGTGAGGACATCGTACTATAACCTTTCATTGCAGCGTAACATAACCTTCAACCCTCAACCCAAAAAACTATACCTTAAACCCTAATCCCTCCACCCTAAACCCTAATCCCTCAACCATAAACGCTATCCCTAAATCTTGAAGCCTCAACCCTTAAACCTTAAACCCTAAACCCTATCCCTAAACCATCAACCCTAAACACTATACCTTAAACTCTAATCCCTCAACACTAAACCCTAAACCCTCAACCCTAGACACTATACCTTAAACTCTAATCCCTCAACACTAAACCCTAATTCATCAACCCTAAACCCTAATCTCTTATCACTAAACCTTAAACCCTATCCCTAAAGCCTTAACCCTCAACACTTGAACCTTAAATCCTTAACCCTATCCCTAAACCCTCAACCCTAAACAGTACTATGCCTTAAACCCTAATCCCTCAACTCTAAACCGTAATCCCTCAACCCTAAACCCTAAACCCTAAACCCTCAACCTTAACACTATACCTTAAACCCTAATCCCTCAACCCTCAACCCTCAACCCTAATCTTAAAGCTAAACTTAAAGCTTCCACTCATTCCACCATCCTCAAGGGATCCAGAAATGCAAAATTATATGCCTCTACTGATAAAGCCAAACATCCTAAGGGTCCTCATACCTCGGGACATAAAAACAAAGAGTCAAAGAAAAATCAATCCAAAAAGTTATCCAAGCCCATACCTCCACAAGCAAAGTCCAAAACCAAAATGGTATGGGTATCTAAGCAACAAGAAATCAAGTTAAATGAGGCATCTACCTCTAAAAAATCCCAACCATCTACTCCCATCTCAAATTCCCATTCGGCTCAAAAGTGTCAAAACATTCCATCCCACAAGCAAAACAAAAGTAATAAAACACCTATGTCTATGTGGGTTCCTAAAGCCCTTCATCACCCATCTCCTAAGCAAACATCTCCATTGCACCCTACACCACCTCTGCATCACAATCTTCAACATTTATGGGGATGTGTGCAACCATTGGTTATGGTTCCCTTCCATTCCACAATAAATCTACCATCATTCATCCACTATTGTACATACCCTCCACATACCATCCCTATGGTCCATGCTTTGGCATAAGTCTGGCAAATCCACATCATAATCCACTATCTGCCTAATCCATTTGCCTTCCATGTATCCCTTACCAACATCGATGAGGGCACTCGACATAGTACATGCGCGAGGACATCGTTCTGTAATAGGACTATAACTTTTCATTGCAGCATAAAGCAACCTTCAACCCCCAACCCTAAAAACTATACCTTAAACCCTAATCCCTCAATTGTAAATGCTATCCCTAAAGCCTGAAGCCTCAACCCTTAAACCTTAAACCCTAAACCCTATCCCTAAACTCTCAACCCTAAACACTATACCTTAAACTCTAATCCCTCAACACTAAACCCTAAACCCTCAACCTTAAACGCTATACCTTAAACTCTAATCCCTCAACACTAAACCCTAATCCCTCAACCCTAAACCCTAATCCCTTATCGCTAAACCTTAAATCCTATCCCTAAAGCCTCAACCCTCAACCCTCAACACTTGAACCTTAAATCCTAAACCCTATCCCTAAACCCTCAACCCTAAATAGTACTATGCCTTAAACCCTAATCCCTCAACTCTAAACCATAATCCCTAAACCCTCAACCCTAAACCCTCGACCCTCAACACGATACCTTAAAACCTAATCCCTCAACCTTCAACCCTAATCTTAAAGCTAAACTTAAAGCTTCCACTCATTCCACCATCCTCAAGGAATCTAGAAATGTAAAATTAGATGCCTCTACTAATAAAGCCAAACATCCTAAGGGTCCTCATGCCTCAAGACATAAAAATAAAGAGTCAAAGAAAAATCAATCCAAAAAGTTATCCAAGCCCATACCTCCACAAGCAAAGTCCAAAACCAAAATGGTATGGGTACCTAAGCAACAAGAAAACAAGTTAAATGAGGCACCTACCTCTAAAAAATCCCAACCATCTACTCCCATCTCAAATTCCCATTTGGCTCAAAAGTGTCAAAACATTCCATCCCACAAGCAAAACAAAAGTAATAAAATGCCTAAGTCTATGTGGGTTCCTAAAGCCCTTCATCATCCATATCCTAAGCAAACATCTCCATTGCACCCTACACCACCTCCGCATCACAAGATTCAACGTTTATGGGGATGTGTGCAACCATTGGTTATGGTTCCCTTCCATTCCACAATAAATCTACCATCATTCATCCACTATCCTACATACCATCCCTATGGGCCATGCTTTGGCATAAGTCTGACATAATCCACATCATAATCCACTATTTTCCCTACATAATCCATGTCATAATCCACTTTTCTCCCCTCTAGAATCCACATCATAATCCACTATTTGCCTAATCCATTTGCTTTCCATGTATCCCTTACCAACATCGATGAGGGCACTTGACATGGTCCATGTGCGAGGACATCATTCTGTAATGGGACTATAACCTTTCATTGTAGTGTAACGCAACCTTCAACCTACTCAACCCTAAAAACTATACCTTAAACCCTAATCCCCTTTTCAACCAAGATCAAAACATTATACCCTTAATCTCATAATAGTAATCAATTGTGTTACAAAATCCATAATTAACCTAAGTCTTGCATATCCATTCCATGAATTGTACCCTTTGCCTTTCCTAAGAACATATCGACCCGATGTGACCCCATCGTTGGAACCTTTCACTTTGCTATACCGATGGCCCGATAAAGATATAGTATCACTATATTGGCAAAACAACGATTTGTCGGGGTAACCATTGAGGTCATCCCACCAATAGACTAACAAAATGGAATAAAATGAGCTTATCGGGATAACATGCAGACATCAGTGGAAACCACATCATGGTTCCACCGACAAGCCGATAAAGTTGGTAGAAGAAGGTTATATCGCCATAACATGTGGATTTCGGTGGAATACATATCACACCCTCACCGATGAGCTGATGAACTCGACAGGAGTTAGCTTATCGCTGGAATATGTCAACTTCGGAAGAACTTATATACAAGTTCCCCTAACATGCCGATAAAACCAACAAAGACAAAAGGATCGTTGTAACATGTAAGGATCGGTGGAACTAAGGATGAAGTTCCACTAATAGCTTGAAATAACTATAAAACATTGAGGATATAAAGAACATTGGCCGAACTAGGGCACATCAGGGTAACTTCATATGGAACCTTGCCGATGGACCGAGAAAGGGAAATTTATCGATGGAAGGGATGGACTTCAGTGGAATATAAAACAAAGCCTCAGCAATACAGCGATGATTGTTAGACAAGATTGATGTGACATTCCAAGACATCACTTGAATATTTGCAATTAATAAACTGGCAAGATACACATCAATGGTGCATTTATGAGCTGAGATTGAAATAAGTTATTCCACTCTTGTAAGATTTGGTTGAAGAAGGTTATATCGCCGGAACATGTCAACTTCGGCAAAACTTATATACGAGTTCCCCCGACATGCCAATAAAACCAACAAAGACAAAAGCATCATTGTAGCATGTAAGGATCAAAGGAACTAAGGATGAAGTTCCACCGATAGACCAAAATAACTATAAAACATTGAGGATATGAAGAACATCAACCGAACTAGGGCACATCGGGGCAACTTCATATGGAACCTCGCCGATGGACCGAGAAAAGGAAATTTATCGATGGAAGGGATGGACTTCGGTGGAATATAAAACAAAGTCTCAGCGATACAACAATGATTGTTAGACAAGATTGATGTGACATTCCAAGACATCGGTCGAATATTTGCAATTAATAAACCAGATCGATACACATCGATGGTGCATTTATGAGCTGAGATTGAAATAAGTTATTGTACTCCTATAAGATTTGGCTAAAGAAGGTTATATTGCCGAAACATGTCAACTTTGGCAGAACTTATATACGAGTTCCCCCGACATGCCGATAAAACCAACAAAGACAAAAGCATCGTTGTAGCATGTAAGGATCGGTGGAACTAAGGATGAAGTTCCACCAATAGCCCGAAATAACTATAAAACATTGAGGATATGAAGAACATCGGCTGGACTAGGGTACATCGGGGCAACTTCATATGGAACCTCGCCGATGGACCGAGAAAAGGAAATTTATCGATGGAAGGGATGGACTTCGATGGAATATAAAACAAAGTCTCAGCGATACAACGATGATTGTCAAACAAGATTGATGTGACATTACAAGACATCAGGTGAATATTTGCAATTAATAAATCAGCTCAATGGCAAGATACACATCTCAAGGTGCATTTATGAGCTGAAATTGAAATAAGTTATTCCACCCCTGTAAGATTTGGCAGAAGAAAGAAGGAGAAAGGAATTTTGACCTCTCATAGAGCAAGGAGCAGAAAAAGGCCAACCAGAAATATATTTCAAGTAAGTATATCGGTCCTAACTATAAATTTATACTATGTAGAAGCTTTGGAGTCTGCATTATGGAAAATAATCCAGAGAAACATAAAGCTAAAAAGCAGAAGGTTGAGAAAAGATCACTGAATCAAGATTTAATTGACCAATGCCTAGGGTTTGGGCCGAGACCAAAAAGAAGTGCCCAGACTAATCCCTCCATAGATAAATTGATATATGACTATAAGGAGTGAGGAGATGTTTGGACCCCTCTTCGAGGGTATCAATTATTTCTTAGAAACAATATAGGTATGATCCTATCTGCAACCCTTGGAGGTTAAATTTAGCAAGGCTAATAGTGTCTAATGTCTTTATCAATGTGGATTTGATTAAAGCCTTAGCTAGCAAATATGACCCGAAAACAAGAACTATTAGATCACACACTAGTGACAATATACTGGTGCTTTCCAAGGATTTCATTGTGAATGTTTTTCAATTGGAATGTGGCTTTGATAGGCCCATTACAGTCAGAGACCTATTGCTGGAGTATAGGCATATGGACACCAATTATAAGAGAGGCAAGTTAGCTTTACATAGGCTAAAAGATGACAAGGGTCAGATGAGGAAATTTTCCAATGCTGAGAACCCTCCATTTTCTGAAGAATTATTTGAGGAGTACTTTCGTTACACTTATTATGCTACTGGTCAAGTTTTAGGTCTCGAGGTTCCCCCAAAAATGTCAATTGCACCTATGGTGTTAGCTATAGATATTCAAACAAAGGGAGCAAGGCCTTTTGCTTATGCAAGTTACATAGCTAATGCTCTGAACCATGGATTGGAGAAAATCAAACAGAATAGTGATAAGATTAATTTCAAACACTACTCTTTGTTAATGCATTTGCTTTTGCACGAAGGGCATGGTAGAGGATGGTGGAGTTCAGAGATGAAAATTTGGGACTTGTTTGACAATGGGGACCCAAAACTAATGCAAATGTGGACTTCACTGTGGGATTGTCATTTTGATAGATGTCATTATTTTTGCTTTGAAGAATATTTTGTGAAGCCTCTAATGCAGCTATTGGGACATTCTCATGACTATAGCCTCTCTCCCAGGATACAAAGGTTTCTTAGGCCAAAGGAAAATGATCCAAAGACTAAGGTGGGTCATAATTGGGGAGATTGGTATGCCTTTTTAGACTGCACCATTATATGAGTCTATGGATTTGAGGGTTCCCCTTACCTATTGCCTAGGGTTGTCCCAGACAGAATTGCATACTTAGAAATTGTGAGACAATTGGCTAATTCTAATGCTATTCATCTAAAGAGGAACAACAAACAATCATTCATGCCCAAAACTTTCTGCTTTGGGGAATTCACAATAGTCATGAATGAGGGTTATGAAGAAGTCAATGCCAAACTAGCATAGTATGGTCTCCCAATAGGAGATGAAAGAAAAGGTTTTGATACAGAGGGTTTTATTCACAGAGCTAGGGTCTGCCTGGTTATGACCATCTTTTTTTAGAAGTAGATATAATAAGAAATTGAGACGAAGCCTCTACTAAAGATAGAATGGCTCTATTTAATAAAATTCTACTTGCAGAGGATTGGAAATGCAAGAATGTTCCTTCATACTCAAGAGCCTTTTCTGAAATTGAAGACCCACTATCAAGAGTTGAGCAGCTTATTGCTCAAGCAGATGAGATAATTGAGGGTATGCATTTAATTTCTTTTGATACAGCTTACATACAATACTCTGGGACACAAGCTCAAGAGGTGCAGCCTCTGACTCACATACCTTCATAGCCAACCCCTGAAGTATCATTTTCTATAGATACAAATATAGATAAAGAAGTGAGTGATGATGAGATTGAACAAATGCAACCAATAAGTGCTCTTGTTGTTCCACATTATGAGCCTCCTGCAGAATTGAACCATGTAAAATTTGAGACTTCTAAGGATCTGTCTAATGACATCAGAGTTATGGCTGCTCAAAAGTTTTTCTTTGATGATGAATTTATTAAGACTCCTAAATTTAAATCTTTTGTATATGATTATCAAGGAAATAAAATGAGGCAAAAAATGAAAGATGCTACCCCTGAGCAAGCAACTGCCGCCTTGGAGGAATTGAAAAAAAGAGATTGATAGAGAAATGGAGTCTATTACTCCAGAAAGAGGAAGACAACTACTCCAAGAAGCCAAGGTATTGCTTGTGCCAGGTTGGGATATGAGCTCTGCCATTGTATTTGACACATTCAAGAGGAGGGAAGATAAAACACTAAGTTTGACAGAGGAAGCAAGTGACAAAGTATACTCAGGGTTGGGGTATAATGCAAATGAAGCCACTTTATTGATTTGGTCTTTTTATCCCCAAGATAAGAGACCAATAATAACTAGTGACCCAAATCAAATGTTTGGTCACCTCTTGGTCAAAAGGATAGGAGACACAGATCCCTTGGAAACTGTTGAACTACATGTTAATGTAGCAAAGTTCACTAAGGCCCAAATTGAGAAATTAATCAAGGAAAATGACAAGCTGAAGAAAGAATTAATATACCACAAGGAAAGAGCTTCTTCTTCTGTATCTAAGGTACATTCCCCATGGATCTTGAAAGACAAAGAAATGATAGAGGCATTAACAGATGTAATCTATTGGAAAGAATGCCATGCTAAATCCCAGAAAAAATGTGAGAAGCTAGAAAGGTAAGTAAAGACCCTCAAATACACCATGGCCTCTAAAATAATAAAAGAAAGGTTCAAAAAGATGTGGGAATGTGCAGATACCTATTGGAAATCATTCCAACAAACATATTCATCCATTATAGAAAACAAAAAGATTGCAGGAGAGGATGATGGAAAGGAAAGAGGTACATTTAGACAAAAAACTTTTAACATAACAAGGATTATGGATGTATGATAAGTTGGTCAAGATGCATGAAAAGTATCATAATAAATTAAATACGGAGTTGAATTCTTTTGATATCACTCCCTTAATTCATGATTATACTGGAGAACTATGAAAATATGAAGAGTGGAAGGAAGATGTATCCATATTTCTAAATACCGCTTTACAAGAAATCAATAATGAAGATATGATCATGCAGAATATTCACAAGTATCTTGAGAAAATGATGAACATGGAGCATGACATGAAAGGGATAGCCCTTAATGTTGACACATATGCAAAACATGAGTATATTGAACATTTATCTAAATCTAATCTGTTCCTGTGCAGAGCAATTGATACGACTGATGCCGCCATGAAATCTTTAGAGGGAGTAAATTAGCTAGCAGACAAATGAAGCACCTTATGGAAAAATAGAAAGCCTTGCTCAGGCCTTGAATGGTCACATGCTTCTATTCGCAGATTAACAGATTGGTGTTTTCTAAAATCAAAAATTTATTTGTTTTCTTAATATTGTTAATTACGAAAAGACATGACCCATTGTAACTAGCCTGAAGCTTGTTTGCTTCCCATATATATAAGGGAACCCAAGGCCATTTTATTATCATGAGGAGATCAGATATTAGAATAGGAGATATAAGTAGATAGTAGAAGAAATTTCATTTAAAGACCATGTTGCAAACAATATTTTGAAGAAATCAATTGAAAATCTCTGATTCGGTGGTTCTATATTGGTATCAACTATTTGTTAAGTTAAGCAATTATTTGACTATCTCCAAGTTGGTGTTCCTTATTATTTGAATTTATTCCAAGCATAATATTAAATTCATCAAACACATTTTCTGTTCCTGTGTAATTTGCTTAATTGGTTTCTTCAAGTAGGAATTAAAATCCTTATTATTGTAGATGCTTCTGGAAAAACTGTGTAGTGGTTTTTTAGCCTCAACGTTTCGGATCACACTCCATGAATTAAAATCCTTTTAAACAGATTACAATAATTGGGAAATATCAATTGGATAGATAACAAGAGTCTATAATTGAAGGCTGTCATACTGGTTTCATTTTGTCAGTGCACATTTGTTGTCACTATGTGATCCCTTTTAAGTGGGTCCTTCAAGGAAGGATTAAAATCCTCTTAGATAGATCACAGTAATTTAATAGATATTGATTAGATCAATAAGAAGAGTCTGTCAGCCACATCCCTACACGTTTATATGAGTTATAAACTAGAATATTGTGCCAAACAGTTAGAATTATTGCCAAATATACACCACTGATATTAGGTTCTCACTTGATTCCATTTACCCAATGAGGCACTGGTCTTACTCATTTCATTAGTTGAACATATTCATTAGTTTTGCCTTGATATTACTTATACAATTTATACCAAATTAGAGCCATACCATTTTCAATTATTGTTCAGATATTAGAAGTAAAAGTAGGCATCAAGTAATTATCTATTCCACACCATTTGCCACTGTGGGTAGATCCATCACTCAACCAAGATCACACATCCATTCAATCTGCTTCATTAGTGAGGTGCACTCACCTAGGTCTAGTAGAACCTAAAGTGCAGGGAGTCATCAACCCTACAGGTTAACTCCATTGCGTTAGTTCAAAAATGTTACAAATATGAGCATAGAGCTTGACATCCTCTTAGGATTTGCAACCTGCATTTTTTAGACCTAACAAACCCTAAACCCTCAACCCTCAACACTATATCTTAAACCCTAATCCCTCAACCATGGTATCATTTAGTCCAAAATTATGGTAGAAAGAAGTTTGTATCATTTAGTCCAAAATTGCTATCTCTTTGTGGAGCCATGTGTTTGTATCTCTACTAGGGCCATAGGAGCATTACTTAGGATAAAGATTGACTTAGCAAACTAGAAGAATAAATGTAATTCAAATATTTGGGATTTAATTGGAAAAAATTCAAAAATTAAAAAAAAATGTTGTTTTTCCATCTAGCATGGTTCAAAATGTTTTTTATTTTTTTCTTTTTAAAACTAGAGTGAGGTCTAAGGGCATGCTCTTGACCAAAGGTGGACCAATAGTTGCTCAACATGCTTTTTGTTAAGGTGTCTAATAGTTCTGGAAACAAAGGTGGACCAATAGTTGTTCATTAAGTCATGTTCTGTTGGTGTGCTGATGTGGCATCACATAATTGGTTGTTTTTAAATCTAAAGGGCACATTTCATTCAATTATAAGTACTTATAGTCAACACTAACAAGTTACAACTACTAGTGCTAAAGTTTTAAAAATATTGAGCCTTAAGTCCACAAACACTATCATAGCTATTGGAACATGCTCAGCAATTGGGTCCTCTCCCCTATGTTACTTTTAGTGATACCAAGAGCCCCATTGAAGATATCCTAATAATCTTACCAACACTATTTTCAGATCACAGTAATCTGGGAATATTAATTGGATCAGTAAGAAGAACCACATAATTAGGGTTGGCATTCTGTTTCCAAGTTGATATCATCTACTGTTCTTGTTTGATTTATTCAATTGGTTCCTTCAAGTAGGGATTAAAGATCCTTTTGATAAATTACAAGTAACCTGGTTGTGTCAGTTGGATTATTAAGAAGAGTCTGTCAATTATTTCCTTGCACGGTTATACAAGTTATTAACCAATATTAGTGTGCCAAACAATTAGAATTACCACCAAATATAAGCCACTTATCTTAGATTCTCATTTGACTCCATTTACCCAACAAGGCACTGGTCTCACCCATTTCATTTTACTTAAAACTCAAGGATTCAAACCATCTCGCTGTGATTTTTTAATTGTGAATGCAAAAATTCAAATCAATTCACTGTACCTACAAATTGGTTATACAAGGATTCAAATCAGTTCACTGTATTTGCCAATAGGAATGCAAGGATACAAATCATTTGCATATAACAACTAGGAGGTCTGCACAATTGAGGGCTGATGTAGAAAGGTTAGAGGATAAATGCAAACATATAGGAAATTTATATAATTTGTTAGGACACATTTACTGTTCATGTGTGGTTATCTTGATTGGTTCCTTTTAACCTCTTGGTGCACAACTATTATGTGACTATTGTCATTGTTGTGTATTACAGGATCTAGAGGAGGCCATGGAGAGAGGACATGGACGGTGCAGAACTACTAAATCATAGAGAGGAAAGTGGGTGGAAATAGATATGACAACAGAATCTGCAGATACAATAGAGGTAAGAAGAGAAAGCAACCTCAACCAAAGGAGGAAGGTGTTTATGAATTCACAAATGCTACAACATAGAAGAGATAAAGTCATTTTTTTGTCCATGAGGCCTCTGAGGTCAAACTTATTGGTTGAAAATGCATAGGAATGGTGATTAAATATGATTCTATGATCAAGGGAAAAGTTTGAAAATTAGGATGGCCAAAACATGATATGAATATGTTACATATATGACTAAAGTGAGGTTTTGTGTTGGATAGCATATTCGTTGAAATGATATAATTGGTGTACTAAACATTATTTACTATGTTGTGTATTATAGGGGCCAGACGAGGCCATGGCAACAGATCGTGTCATATCAAATGAGGACACAACAGATGAAGCGGGACATCAGGTACTCAAATTCTGACTTAACTTAGGAAAAAATGATCTAATGGCATTTTGTGATACGTCCATCTTTTTTCACAGTATTATTGAAATTTATAATGTATTATCCAATCTTGACATAAATTAAGGCATGTTGTTGATTATTTTAGATGGAGATTGGAGCAAATGCAGAGCCTGAGTGATCAACTAGCAAAAGAAAAAGATATGTACGTGGATGTGGACCTAAAACTATTAAATCACGTAGACGAAAGTGGGTGGAAGAGGATATGACAATGGATCCTGCAGACACAACAAATGATTGCACTGAACAAGAGGTTGGTCAGGACTATAGTACATGGGATGAATACTTTGAGAAAATTGTTGTTTGTGGATGTTCTGTATGTCATGGAAAGAAATAATTCAAACGAGCGATTGTACAAAGACATTACATATATGATGAGCTTCCATTCGGTACTATGCCTCCTATAATCGATTCAAATCCAATAGGAATTATGGTAAGGAATTTTCTAATTTGATATAAATAACATGTATACTTCCTTTAAACATTGTTTTATATTATTTAAATAACTAATTTCTTTCTTAATGGATACTTGCAGGATAAAGTTCTTGGTTTAAAGTTTCCTGGATCACCGAATTCCATCCTAGTGGTCAATGATCATTCATCAGATGATACATCTAACAAAAATATGTGCCAATAAACCAGCTCTGAAGACAAGGAATTGATGAAAACAAGTAACAGAACAAGAACCAGTTTAAAGATGCATAATTTGCTTAAAGACAAGGGGAAGGTGGACTACATACCCTATGAGAATGAATATGATGGAGATGATGACTTGCCCTTGAGTTTGAGATCAATTTACAAAGAGATATTTGATCATCGACTATATTGCGCTTGGCCTAGTGATCAACAACTACCTAGAGTGTACGAGGTGTTTCAATTTTGGGGATACAGCTACATGATACGACCCTCCAATATTCATGGAGCGAATCTAGGCCTCTTTATCGTCCAAAATGTACATGTGGGATCTAAACATAGAAACAATTCAGAACAAACCACTAGGAGATAAATGCCATATTATGGTCCATCATATTACAGTGGTGAATGGAGAAGGCTAGCAGAATATAAGCCTAGCATGTTAGCATATGGTCTAAATTCAAATATGTATACACATCATCTCCAATTGGAAAGTGGAAAAGAAATGAATAGAGGTCATCTTATGTATATAGATGGACGTGCACACACACACAAAAATATTGTAGGATTTATAAATAGTAGTAAGGGAAGGGACCCTAATGTAAGACCGAATTGTCAATTTGTTGAGGTTATAAATGATAAAGATGGAGATATGGAAAGAGAGGTTGATAGATTCATAATGGTTGAGGCTATTATGGACCTTACCATTGGGTATGAGTTATTGATTGATTACCCCTTCTTCAAATGCACTCCTGCACGAAAGAAAAGGGAAGAACAAGGTCTCCCTCAGGGTGTTCTAACGGTAGAAAACCAAAGAATAATAAATGAGTGTGGACTGATGTTTTATAAACTATGTTGTCAAAATTGTGTTTTCTTTAAATTATTGTATAAAAGAGGTAGTCTATAAAATAATGTTCCCTTATTCAATTGATGTATATATGTTCATACAATTTTTATTTTTATTTTTTAAGCCATATTTGATTATATTTCTTTGAAATTGATACATTTTGAATTTAGTGCAATTGTTGCCAAACATTAAATAATGCTTGCATTTGTTGATAGGTAGAAGATGTTAATGAAACACATACTAATACCCAAGATCCAACTGGGTTATTAAGGTTTGGACGGGATGATCCAAACCATCCTTTAAACCATACCAGGTAGAAAAGAGCAACATTGAAGAGAATACTAGCAGTTGAGAAATTTGAACTACTGATGAGATCCGCATACACTGATGACATGCCAGCTAGCCTTAATGATGATGATCATGATAGTGAAAATGCAAAGCATGAAGAAGGATTGAATGAAATGCTTACAAGTTTCTTTGGGGATGGAAACAATGATGACAATATTGATCATATGGTTGATAGTAACAATGATAGCAGGGGTAATTACCACCAACGTAATGTTGATGATAACAACTTGAAAGACTCCAAGCAAGTAGCGAAGACACCCGTGTTCAAATTGGGTGCAAGTAGAACTTCAAAATTGGCATGCACAGTAATATTATTAGAAATCAAGTCACTATTTGGTTGGTCAGACAAAGGATTCACTACCCTAATAAAGTGAGATGAAATCCATTTATTACTTTGCAATGTCAATTGGTGTACATAATTCGTAAACATTCATCAACTTCGTTTTTATTTCTTTAAGGGGAATTTAAAACCATATATTGTATATACACAGTCCTAGTATAGATTGACATATGAAACATGTTCATCATAAGTCAAACATTCAATTGATTTAATCTTTGGCATCTTATAGGGCACTAAAAACTAAAATATTCCCTGAAGAGAATGTGTTTCCATCAACTTGCAGAGAGGCGCGTCTGTTGTTGGTTGAGTTGGGGATTGAATATAAGCAAATTCATTCATGTAAAAATGATTGCATTTTATACAGAGATGAATACGAAAACAAGGTAGAATGCCTTGTATGTAAAGAGAAGAGATATTGTACATATGTACAAGGTCCTACAGTTCCAAAGAAGGTTTTACGTCACATGTCAATTATACCTAGACTTCAACAAATGTTTCGTTGCAAGTCACTTGCACAATTGATGGACTGGCATGCAAAAAATAGGAGTAAAGATAGATTCATGCGAATTCCAGCCGACTCCAAAGCAATGAAACACAGAGGGAAAATGGCTAAGAAAATTCAAAGATGAACCCCGTAGTATCGGGTTTGGTCTTGCAATTGATGGAGTGTGCCCATTCTCTTTACTAAGCTCAAATTATAGTGTTTGGTCAGTCAGATTGATAGTATACAATATTCCCCCATGGATGAGTGTTAGAAAGGAGCACCTTATGCTGACTCTCATTGTTCTAGGAAAACATCAAGTAAAAAACATGGATGTTTATCTTGCACCTTTTATTGATGAGATGCAACTGCTATGAAAAGGCATAAGAATGTATGACATATCACGTCCCCCATCAAATAGGTCCTTCATGTTGTATGGTGTGCTATGTTGGACTATTCATGATTTCCTAGGACTTGGTTTTTGTTCTGGTAAGATAAAATATTTACGTATTTAACTCATAATTTATTTCCATTCTAACTTTCATACTTAGTTTTATACTATTTTTTTGATATTATTAACATTACTTATTGAATTGCAGGGCTTCAAACAAAGGGGATATTTGCATGTCCAAGATGTGCAGAACAATTTCAAGGGTGATATTCTAAAGATCTACATAAATTTATTTACGCAAACAACAGGGTTTTTCTACCACTAGATCATAAGTTTAGAAATCGCCTAAAGAATCAATTTGATGGAAAAGTTGAAAATAGAGGCCCTCCCATTATTATAGGTCTAGGTGATTGGCTTAAGAAGTATGAAGATGCTGAATTGAAAGCTTGGGAGGATTTTTTTTATTGGGGTGATTCAATTGAAGAACCATAACAAGTTGTAGTTAATATGCCAGAAGGAATGAAAAGAAAATCCATATTTTATGAGCTCCCTTACTGGAAGGATCTATTAATATCTCACCTATTAGATCCTATGCACATCTTCAAAAATGTCCCAGATTCTAAATTTCGACATATATCAGGCAAAGAGAAGGACACCTTGTCTTCGAGGAGAGATGTTGCTCTTTCGCGTACCAAAATTGATAGAAAACATTTGTGGCCAAACAGGGAAAATGAAACATATGCAGAAGCTCCATGGATTTTGAATAAAAAAGAGCTAGACCAACTAAAAAATGTCATCTGTTCAATAAGGACACCTACTGGCTATGGGTCATCATTGGCTAAAGCTTTTACAGTTGATGGACATATCACAGGATTTAAAACACATGATTTTCATAATTTTATGAAGATATTTTATATCATCATTTAACATTTACTGCTAACATTGATTAAGTACTAAATATATTTTGATATTTTGTTGTGTGAGGAAAAATTACTAATCACCTTTTCATAAATGTGTTTGATAGCATATCATGCCATTGGCAATTGGGGGGGATTCCTGTCTTACAGTTGACTTAAGGAATGCCATAAATTGATTGTCAGAATTTACAAGGTATGTGGTTATATCAAATGTTCATGTGTGAGAGACAGAGATATTATATTGCATTTTAATTTTTGACTAAAGGTTCATACTAATTTGTGATTCTTATATTAGGTGGGTGACCTCCAAGGAGATCCACGAATGTGAAGTGCCAAAATGGAAGAAGGAAATTGCAGAAATTGTATGTGTATTTGAGAAGGATCTCCCTACAAGTTTCATGGACCTACAAGTCCATTTACTTATACACCTAGTCGATGACATTGAATTGGTGGCGTTGCTACCACAATAATGGGTTACACTTTTTGGGACATCCTGATTTTTGCTGAAATCACATATTTTTAGGAAATATAATGATTTAAGCCTTGAAAGGTTCTATTTAAAGGATTTTAATTGAAGAGTGTTTGATCAAACCCCCTTAGATTCAAACCCCCTTGGATAGAACCCCGCTAGTTTTAAACCATACCTATAATGGAGTCTCCTCTACACCTATCAAAATGCTAATAAAAAACCAATTTTGATTTATCTTTTGAGGGATCAAATGAATTCATTTAAAATTTATGCTTTGTAAGTATGTAGTCCTTATTATAAGCTTCCCAAAAAATATAATTTTAAATATATTTAATTTGATTATTATATTTATTTTTTTATTTCATGTGAATGTAGGTTTTTCACTGAACATCAAGTTCTCTATTCTACACACATGGAAAATTAGTAAATTACTGAAAAAAAATTCTAAAAAATATATATGCACTAGGTATTGATGTCCTTGTTTCAACAAAAGAAAAAAAAAAAGAATTTTGATACATACAGAAAAAGTTATGTTTTATGGAATACACCTATGTCTAAATTATAATTCGTTTGACTTCAAAAATTGATTAAAAAATATATATTGAACAAAATATTATGAAACCAAATGCATACACTATATATCGGTGTTACCAATCTAAATTAAAAAGAATCAGAATTTTATCCTTTGTAGAAAAAAATTTATGTGCTACGGAGTACACATCACTTTAAAAAAATGTCGTTTACTATTAAAAACTAGTTATCAAAGGAGATGCAAAAACATTTACAATTTAATTCCATTTTTTTTTAAAAATATATTTAGAATCTACAAACAAAATCTCACAAATCACTAGTTCGCATCATTTTCAAATTCCTAATAGTTTAGTGGCTATAGGTGTCAGAACGTGAAGATTTAGTTCAAAATATTGATTTTAATGTCAAGTTTGGCCAAAAAGTGTAACCCATTATTGTGGGATGACCCGTGGGTGTCGTATCAACGAGGTGGATGTTTTTTTTTAGAGGTATGTGAAAACTCTAAAAAGATATGTCTGACAAAAGGGACATCCAGAGGGTTGCATGGTTGAAGGGTATGTATTGAATGAAACATTTTTCTTCCTATGTGAATTCCTTGGTAAGGATTTTGAAGATGGGCCATGCTTCTAGGATGAAGAACGAGCATCAGATATTATTGATGGAGAAAAACCACAATCTAATGGTGTTCAAGTAAAAGTTAGTAAGTAAATTCATGATCAGTATGGTTGTTTTTTTTGCAATCATTAATTGACTCTAATTTATTTGTCAAATTAACAGCATGACATCTGGATTTTGCAATAAACATGTTGACATGTAATAGGTGTAGACGAAAGTGCTATACTCGACAAGTTCATTCTGTACCACATGGAATTTATGAACAAATGGATCGATCTGTATGATAAAAAGAGAGAAGAAGTGTTAGAAGCAAGGAGACAGTTGAAGAGATCGAACCCAAGGAATACTCCACTTTCCACTGATCTACTTGGGGAATGGGGCAAAGATTGCACACTAGAATGGGTTACTGAACAAATTCAAAATCAAATAGAAGATGCAGGTATAGATTCAAACATAATAGAAGACAAAATCAACATGTCTAGAGGATGTGAAAGAAAGGTATAAATGGAATTTTACAAAATGTTGTTTCCTTACAGTTTTGACACTATTAATTATTTTAATATTTGTCATTATATTTGTTTTCATTGAAATAAATGGTCTTTCACAGGTGAGGAAATATCCAGCAATATGGTCATATGGTCAACATTATTGTGTAGAAAGTGTAGATGTAAAGAGACAATCCTTCGATTGTGGTATCATGGTTGACTTCAAGCAATCCAGTCGATCAAGCTCAAAAGATAATAATATAATTGAAGGGAATCTACAATATGTTGGGAAAATACAAGAAATTATTGAGTTGGATTTCCACTCTTTTAAATGTTGTGTTTTTAAGTGTAGATGGTATGAAGCATTTGAGAGGACATGAAGAAATGATATCCATAGTGGATTGTTTTCTATAGATTCCTCATGTTTCCTACCAGAGGATAAAGAGCCTTATGTTCTACCAATTCATTGTGAGCAGGTATTTCTTTAACTCAAACAAGAAGCGGTAGTGATCATTAATCTATTAATTCATAGTTTATTGCGAATATATACATGTGTTTATTAATCAATAAAATTGTTCTACCATACGTCTAATATATGTATGTCATTCATGTGCAGGTATTTTTCTATGAAGATATTTCAGACCCGAAATGGATATTTTTCATACATTATGATCCAAGATTAAGGCATATATTTGACGATGCATTAGTGGATACTAAGCAAAACAATGATGGCCAACAAAATGAGAGAGACGGATTAGAGAACATCAAAGAAATTGACATCCATGATGATGTTGAAGATGGTTATGTTCAGGCACAAGAAGACAACAATCCAGAGTTAGATGATGTTATGGAAGACAACAATATGGATGGTATAGAAAATGATGATCCAAATACATCTGGTAACAATATAGATGGTCTATAGTCAAATTTCAATGATGATGAAGATGATGTAGGTCAAGATGAGGATGATGATAATATTAAATATTTGAAAGAACATATGAATATTGACAATGATACACTTGATGACATTGTAGTAGACAATAATGTTAATGACCAAGACTTCTAAATTTTTAGAATTATTTGCAATCCATGTTTAAAAAAGGATGATTCTTATGGCCTAAACTTTGTAATGCTTCAGTAATATTATTTGTGTTGATACAAATTATCTATTGCAATATCCTTAAATTGTTCAATCCTTGGTATGAATTGTTGGCAGAAAAAATTAGGATTACTTGGATGCTTCTTCCATTCATTTTGTATCAACATATGTTTGTGAAGATAGAAAAGTTAATAAAATATTAATGCACATAACTCACAATTATTTAAATTAGCAACTTTGTTAACTTTATTATTTTTAAATAGTTTCCATTTTTATGTTGAACATAATTTTGAACATGTAACTAAAAACATCCACAGTAAATGCTTTATTGTATCAACATATTCATTCACATAAGCACAGTATTGAGGCTCAATAACTAATATTCATTCAAATATAAGAAGTATTGAGGCTCAATAACTTAACTCAGATTGTTAGGCACTTATGTAAATCTTTATCTTGTGCAGATGTGCAAGAATGTTGAGGTACAAGATTCTTCTTATAAATACCAATGATATTTCCTCAAATTGCTATGACCTAGAAAAAGGATTTTAATTCTAACAGGAAGGAAACCAACTATAATAGATTGTTCAAAGGATTTTAACCCTGGGTAGAGACCAATAAACATTGACTACTCAGCCAGATTTAAATCAGATTCCTCAGAAACCAATCACACAGATCATATAGTAACAACAAATGTATACTGAAAAATTAATGATATCCTTGATATATTAACTTAAACAAATTGACAAACCACTTTGGGGACAATCATGCAACTCATAAATATTAACATCAACACAACAATTGAACATCAATCTTGGATCCACCAACTAACTCTGATTCTTTTTATTAATTTAGCAATTCATACTGGTTTGAAAACATAGATAGATGGAAATGGATTCTTCAAATACTAGTTTTATATTAAATATATGTCTCTGAAATAGATTGGATGATCTCCTTCATAGTGGCCTTGGTATCCTATTTTATAGGATACAAACAAGCTTTAGGCCCGAAACATTGTACCTTTTCATAATAACACCTTTTGGTAACTAATGCATAATTAAGAAACATAAATGAAGATACAAGCATATGTAGCGATCTGATTCTGGCTCCATTAATCTCCATAGAGTGACCCGTGACTCAAAGCCCTGGCAAGGTCATCCTCATCTCCATACTACAGATTGATATACCTGCATTGCTTGACAAAATTGTACTGCTTTTGCTTCATCACAGCGCTCTAGATACAAATAGATTTATCTGACCGATATGGTTGATGTATCCTTGATCATCACATGGATTAGTCTCAAGTAAACTACTCATCATTGATTCCAGAGTAAATATCTTTCCCAGACATGTATAAGTATTCTCTATCACCCTTTCTTCATTATTTACATTTTCAAGTAGTGGTGGTAGTAACTGAACCAGTTCATTCCTCCAAGTGTCCTTGTCTTTTAGGTTGCCCTCATCATTGAAGTTGGGAAATGCCAAATCAATACGTTGATCAAAATCTTTCAAATCTGCTATTAATATACCATTAAATCTCTCATGTTCTTTCATCAATTCATTATATCCTTTGAGCACTTGTTCCTCAGTGCTAGCTTTAGCATTCAACCCTTCCTTTGTTTCTAACATTCTGAGGTGTAGTCTTTTATGCTCTTGGTATAATTGATGTGTTCTATTGTGCAAATCCTAAACCTTGTCGCTATTTTTCATCATGTGGCCAAATCTTCTTTGAATCAATTCAGAGGTCATACTATATTTGACAGTTTTCAATTTAGTTTCTAGCTGCTCACTTTTCTTTTGATTCTTTTCTACCTTATACTTCCAATAATTAACATCTGCCAAGGCCTCTATTACCCTTTGATCACCTTCTAGGTATGGTGAGTAGCTGCTGGATGAAGGCAACTTGTCTTTGTGGAAACCAATCTCTTGTCTTAGCATAGCATTTTCTTTCTCATATATATTATTATCTTTGATTAATTTCTCAATTTGTGCTTTAGTAAACCTTGCAACATTAACATTTAAATCAACAGTGTCCATAGGATCTGTATCCTCAATCCTTTGTATCAACAGGTGACCAAAAGATTTATTAGGATCATCAATGATATGTGGTCTCTTATTTGGAGGATACAACGCCCATATAAGCAATGCTCTTTTATTAGGGTCATACCCTGATCCTCTTCTGATATCATCCATTGCCTCTATGCTGAGTTTCAACTTCTTATCTTGATTTCTATTGAAAGTATCAAATACAATGGCCGAAGCCATGTCCCATCCAGGAATCAAAATCACACCCGCTTCTTGTAACAAGGTCCTTTCCTTTTCTGGAGTCATTATTTCCAATTCATTGTCGATCTCCTTCTGAAGCTCAGATAACACCTCATCCTATATGTCAGGAGTGATATTTTTCATTCTCTTCCTAGCTTGTTTTCCCTTGTATTCATATAAGAAGGCTTTAAACTCAGGTGTTTTGATGAAATCATCATCTGATATGAATTTACTATTGGCCAGGTGCCTTATGTCTTCTAATAGATCATTTGGTGCTTCCACAGTGATAGCTTCTCTGTCTTCAGGCAGTTCATACCCCTCAATGGTTGGGTCATAACTTTGCACCCCTTCTTCAAACTCTCCCTCTCCTTCTACAATGTTTGTGTCTACAGAGAAACTTATATTCGGTGTGGGTTGAGGTGACAAGTGACCTAGGGGTACTTCATACTCAACTTGTGCATCTTTAAGCTGTTTTCCTTTTTTGTTAAATACATGAAGGGGAACATTCTTGATCAATTCTGGTGCATGTGTAATCATAGTGTCCAGTCTTTCGATAGGATCATCAATATCCAGGAAAACTCTAGTGTAGGTGGGGTTTTGCTCATTACTTTAGGTTTTCATGTGATTTTCCTTTTGTTTACTTGTGCCTTCGAGTCATTGAAGAGACTGTATATTGAGTCTCCTCGACGTAGTATCATCTTGCCGATGTTAGTTATAGTGATTTTTCATCAAATATTTTACGATTGAGGTATAGAATTTAGGGCTAATAAGGGAATTTCATCAAGTAGAATGTCTTATTAGGGATTATGGCGGGAATCGCAAAATTTTAAAGTCTGAAATTTTGATCCAACACAATCCATAGAGGCTTAGAGGTACGACACTAAAGTCGGCGCTCATTTAGACGTTAAAGTTGGCGCTAAAGCCGACGCTAATGTCGGTGCTAATTTGGGCACTAAAGTCAACTCTAATTTAGGTGCAATTTGGCACCTAATTTAGCACCTAATTGTTCTGATCAACGCAAAAAATGCTAAAAAAAGCGTCAACCCGATAAATAGCGCCGACTTTTTTAAAAAAATAGAGAAAAATATATTAAAATAGTAGGTGGAAGCAAAAAATGGAGCAAACAAAAGAAGCTAATCATAGGGATTTGTTGTAGTGTAGGCCAAACTAAATATATAAATAAGAATATAATAATGATCATATATAGCTTAATTAAGAGTTAAGGTAGCCACAAGATGACTACTCATAACCCTATGCACACTATAGGATTAAGGATGTAGTATAATGCCATTATGATGTGAGAGTATCTTATGACATTGTAAGATGGGAGTTACTTATGATGTATTCTATGATGGTTATGAGCATGATTACAAGGGAGTTACACTGAAATATTGACCGATACTATAATAATTTTAGATGCATGTCTTAGAGCATCTTGGAATGGATAATAAGACAAAATGGGGCACCCAAGTTACATGGTCAACTATGATAGAGTTATGCCAGCCATTACAAGGTGTAAGGCATATTTTTAAAATAGCTTGGAGATCAAGACCAAGAATGGGGCATTGGAATTTTTGTCAATTTTGACATCACTTTTGGGCTCATGGATTTGGTACATGGTTTTGTAAAACCATTTGTTGTTTCCCACTTCTTCATGTTCTATAAATTGGGTACTTGGGTTGGAATTTTAGTTTTGTCAATTTTGCAAGTACTATTATGTTGCCAAAATCCCTCTAGAACTTGAACGTTGGTGATACTCCTATAAAGGTATAGCTTGAAACTTGTATTTTAATCTCATAGTTGCTAAACAATACAATCAATTTTGCTTTGGAGTGTGGAGTTTTTCTCTCGAAAGGGATTTTCTCATGTAAATCACTATCTTATAGTGTATTAATTTTGTGTTATTCTTTTCTATAATTGTGCAATCAATTTAATTTACACATATCTCTCTCATAGATTAGTGTATGAAGTGTATTCAACACTTTTGTTTCCATTCATTTGGTATCAAAGATCGATCACCTTGGGTCCTAGATTTTAGGGACAAGGTTTTTTGATCTAATCTTGGTTTAAATGGAAGCTTGTGAAAAAGGATATCTTGTTGCACGAAAATGACATGCACATTAAAGATAGAGATGGAGAGTTCACTAGCACTAACTTTGAGCTATGGAAGCTCAATATGGTGGATATGCTTGTAGATAGGGATCTATGGGTTGGCGTATCCAAATCTATCAACAATCTCACAAGCCAAATGAGATCTATTGGACATAAAGGTGAAGGCCCTCATTAGAATCTATCTGGATGAGTCAATTTTATTGAACATGTACATGAAGAACCCACTTCACAAGCTTTGTGGAAGAAGTTAGGAGACATATACCAAGCTAAATCCTTGGTTAATAAAATTTTTCCCAAGGAAGAAGTTGTATACCTTAAGAATGGACGATGGTGGTTTTGTGGATAAGAATTTGAATGCATTCAATATGATCGTGATCCAGTTGCACTCTATTAGAGTGGAGATGGAGGAGGAGCATTGCATGACACTTACATGTTATTTGTTGAAATTGTGGGATCACTTGGTGATGGAAATCAAAAGCACCACCTCAAAACTTTTTGGTTTGCATTATCCTAGCTAGCAACCAAGACATGAGACTAGGAAGACTTCATGAGGCCCATTTGAATCAACTTTTATTGCTCATCAATGAGAAGCTTGAAAAAAGAATCAAAATAAGGCATAACATATGCAACTCCCACAGAAAACCAATGTTTGTGAAATCTAGAAACAAAAAATGAATATTGAGGACCTAGTTTAGATAGCACAATCAAAACCAACTATAAATCATTTTTATCAACACCACATTCTTTGAGAAGTGTTCTTAATTGATTAAACTTTGTGATGTAGTCTTGGATATTGTCAAAAGTAGTTGGATCAAAATTCATCAAATCATTATCAATTTGACAACCCCTAACCTCGTTAGTTTAATTATTACAATTTGGGAAGTGTATTCATATCCTTCTTAGGTGTTTCACATTTGTCAACAAGAAATAAAAGGTCAAAAGATATATATGAACAACTATAGCTAAGAGATTCTTCATGCTTGTCAAACCAATCCCTCTTTTATTTTGCATCAATAGGTTTGTTTCATATTCCAATACATGTTTAGTAAGATTATGACTCCTTAAATTTACCATATTATACTTTTCCATGTGGAATAGTATTATACTTTTCCATGTGGAATAGTTGTATGAAGTTAGAAAAGTGATATTAGAGAGAATACATAGTAAAAAGAAAACATAATCACTAGAACACCTCCCCACCCTAAATCACTCAATTAAGAGATTCCTCCAACAAAATATGATGATGGCACTTTGACAATCCAAATCATGGTGCAATGAGGGTTGTCTCCAAGGATTCTCAAGTACAGAGTCGCCAGGAGGAGTGGGAGTGATGTAGAAGATGGAAAAATAAAGCTTTTGGCAACATATGATTGGAATTGGAGTGTGGAAAATGCTCCCTGGCTTACCACTGGCAATGTCATTATTGTGGTAGAGTAGACTGAATAACACTGCACATTTTCCACGCTCCAATTGCATTCATAAAATGCCATTGCAATCCACCATTCATTTCGATCTCACAGCATTGTGTAGAGAGGGCCAGTTGAAGGAGGCTCTGCATATTCTCCTTACTACACACAACCCTCCTGGAGACTCCTCTACATATCTTCAATTATTGCAGACCTGCATTCTCAAGAAGGCGCTTTCACAAGGGAAGAAAGTTCACTCTTTCATCGCTCACACGCGATTTGCATTTGCTACATGTACTAGCTTTCAGAATAAGCTTATTAACATGTATGTGAAGTGTGGAAGTTTGGTGGATGCTCGTAAAGTGTTCGACCACTTGAATGGAGGGGACAGCGTCTCATGGAATACGATTATTTCAGCGTACCGAAGACATGGGTTTCCTCACGAGGCAGTCACACTGTTTCACCAAATGCAACGAACAGGTTTTGAACCCGATCAGTTCACATTTGCCAGCATACTCCCAGCCTGTGCCAAAATGGGAGCTTTGGAACAGGGTATAGACATCCATCAAAGCATAAAGGATAGAGGATTTTCGTCAGATGTCGTAGTTGCAACTGCCCTGGTAGATATGTATGCAAAATGTGGAAGCATGCACAAGGCACGTGAAGTGTTTGACAAAATGCTTCAAAGAGACGTCGTCTCATGGAATGCCATGATTGCAGGATATGCACAAAATGGGTTTGTTGGAAAGGCTTTTGAAACTTTTAAGCAAATGCAACTGGCGTGTGTAAAGCCAGACTCCACAACCTTTGCCAGCATACTCTCTGCCTGTGCTCAAAAGGGAGCTTTAGCACAGGGTACAGCCATCCATAAAAGTATAATCGAAAGTGGATTTTTCTCAGATATTATAGCTGGAAATGCCCTCGTAGATATGTATGCTAAGTGTGGAAGCATGCACAAGGCACGGGAATTGTTTGACAGAATGCCTCAAAGAGATGTCATCTCATGGAATGCCATGGTTTCAGGATATGCACAAAATGGGTTTGTTGAGAAGGCCTTTGAAACTTTTAAGCAAATGCAAGTGGCAGGTGTAAAGCCGAACTCCTCGACCTTTGCCAGCATCGTCCCTGCCTGTGCTCAAATTGGAGCTTTGGAACTGGGTACAGCCATTCATCAAAACATAATTGAAAGTGGATCTTTCTCAGATGTTGTAGTTGCAAGTGCCCTGGTAGACATATATGCAAAATGTGGAAGCATAATCAAGGCACGTGAACTGTTTGATAAAATGCCTCAAAGAAATGTGGTCTCATGGACTGCAATGATCGTAGGATATGCACAAAATGGACTTGTTGATAAGGCTTTAGAAACTTTCAAGGAAATGCAATTGGCAGGTGTAAAGCCAGACTCCACAACCTTTGCCAGCATCCTCCCAGCCTGTGCCAAAATGGGAGCTTTGGAACAGGGCATGGACATCCATCAAAGCATAACGGAAGGGGGATTTTTGTCAGATGTTGTAGTTGCAAATGCCCTGGTAGACATGTATGCAAAATGTGGAAGCATAGACAAGGCACGTGAACTCTTTGACAAAATGCCTCAAAGAAATGTGATCTCATGGAATGCCATGATTGCAGGATATGCACAAAATGGATTTTGCAAGGATGCTCTCAAAATCTTTGAATTAATGAAGCACTCTGGAACATATCCTGACACTGTAAGCTTTGCTTGTGTTCTATTTGCATGCAGCCATGCAGGTTTAGTGGATGAGGGCTGTACATACTTCAATCACATGAGTAACTCTTATTGCATGACACCTACAGTTGATCATTATGGGTGCATGGTTGACCTTCTTGCTCGTGCTGGCTATCTCGTGGACACCCTAAACTTTATCATTAAGATGCCAGTTAGACCTGTGGTGGTTGTGTGGATTTGTTTTCTTGGTGCCTGTAGATCACATAGGAATCTAGGTTTAGGAGTATTTACAGCGATGCTGCTTTTTGATTTGGATCCTAAAAATGCCGCGAGTTATGTTCTTCTCTCAAACATCTATGCACAACTGGGCATGTGGGGTGAGGTTCAAATGGTAAGGAGATTGATGAAGGATAGAGGAATTAAAAAGATACCTGGATGTAGTTGGATTGAAGGCCATAAAATGGTAAATGCTTTTTGTGTAGGAGACAGATCACACCCACAGACACAGGAGATCTATGCAAAGTTGGAGAATTTGGCTTGGGAGATGAAGGCAGCAGGGTATTCTCCAAATTCAAAATACTCACTTAATGATGTGGAAAAGGAGGAAAAAGAATTATTTCTCTGCTGCCATAGTGAAAAGTTGGCAATTGCATTTGGTTTATTAAACACCTCCCCTGGAACAACTATTAGAGTTGTTAAGAACCTTCGAGTATGTGCTGATTGCCACACAGCAATAAAATTTATCTCCAAGATTGTTGAAAGAGAAATTGTTGTGAGAGATGCCAACCGTTTCCATCATTTTAAACAGGGACAATGTTCTTGCGGAGATTATTGGTGATGCTAAATGAAGCAATCTGAAAATAGGCTTGCACTATAATAATGTGCACCATGTCAGACCTGCAGTAACAATGAAGGGAAAAGGTTTTATAGTCAGTTTCTAGAAACTTTTTTCTTTCTTTTTTCCTTTTTTCTCAGTATTTGGCAATGTAGACCATGCTATTGGCTTTGTAAAATTAGATGCATAGAGTACAATACAGATCACTGCTTATAGACATTGTTGGGGTATCTGTCAAAGACCTGTTTTATGATAACATGGATGTTTCGTTGAATAGTTTTCAGGAAACCTTATATATATGAAATATAAAGCTGGAGGAGGAGGTGGAGAATGGGGAAAAACAAAAGGTGAGGAACACTTCAAGTAAATGGAAAGATGTTTGACTAGCAGCAAATAAACTTGCCATTTTGTATAGTTCCTTTGTTTGGATTATGATTGTATTGTCTTTTGCCTATGTCAGGGGTATTATTTGAGATTAAATTACACATTTCAAATCAGGTATGTAATTTTATATAAGTGCATTTAGATTTTGTCTCATTTATGGTTAGATATTTCTAATATTGATTCACATCCCCTTGCTTCGTGAGATAGCTAATAGATTTGTGAATAATATTTTTTAATTTAATTTGATTTCAAACTATTTGGTTTTAGTTATAAATAAACTATTATAATTTATATAAGAAGTAAACAAAATTACAATTATGTTTACGTTGTAATTAGCAACTCACATAATGAGGTTTATAGATAGGTGTTAGAGAGAAGATAATAACATTTATATATGTAAAGATAAAATTACAATTTATATTGCATTGTAATTGCACATTTATGATATTACAAAAGTGTGCATAACAAGATTTATAAAGTAATAATATTGAGATGAGGGTTTGAAGGTGGTTGAGAGAGAGCTAAATGTCATAAGTATTTGAAGTGACAATAGGTTTAAAACAAGAGGAACTTAAAAGGATCAGAGCTATAATAATTTGAGAGAAATGCAATGGGATACATCCATAGGATTAAAAAGAATATTACAATTATATTCATAACATGGTCAAATTGACTACTTTATTCATGTACAACAACCTAACAAATTATAGTAAAGGTTAAATTCCATTTGATAAGAAAGGAATTGAATAATTTTGCATTAGTTGCATACCTAGCAAATGCTAGTGAAGACTAAATTTCATATGCCATGTCTAAGGTTGTTTACAATCCTTAATCACAACTACATTAAGAATCTTGAAATTTTGTATTTGTTTCATGTCAAAATTTTATAATAGGGGATTAAATTCATAATTTTCAAAGACTTATAAGTCACATGGCTAGCAATTTTTTATTTAGTCAATTTAAAAATGTTGGAATGTTATCATGAGTATATACGTTTGTATCCAATGTAGGGAAAAATAGTTTTTGGAAAGAATCTAGAATGATGAACTTTAATTCTTCATCTCATGCAAATGCATTTCATAGCTTTATGCTCATAAGGAAACATATATTTCTAACTCATTCTAAGTCTTTATAATGAGTGTATTCAATATTTACAATAGAAGGGAATTTGTTATGAAGTGCCTTCTATTCTTATAAAAGTTAAATCACTTTGTAACTATCACTAATAATATCACTCCTAATGTCCCAAGGTACATCTAAAACTATAAATGAATATTTAATGTATGAATTATAATAGTATGGAGCATTTGAATGGAAGGAACTCCATTGTCATTAATAATATAAATAATTATAAAATAATTCCATAGATTACATTAGAAATGTGGGCAATATGGTAGTGGTTCTTTAAATCATAGGATATATGTGCTACCACCAACATAATTTATTATTAAGAAAATCAACAAAATCCTAGGCTAGAAGATAGGTCAATATTTAGGTCATAAAAATGCTAATGTTGTAGATATGTGGAAATGTCAACCAAGCACTCACATTGTAAATTATAAAAACTATAAGTGACATAAACATCACAAAGCTTAATTACAATTCTCTTCAGAAATTCAAAACAATAGCTTGTTAGGCTAGCTTGAGTGGTTGAGTGTTCGATATTACATGTAGGAGCTTAATTATGTTAATGTTGTAATTACCAGATATGCATGACACTTCAAAAACTCACATAATGAGGTTTATAGATTGGTGTTAGAGAGAATATAATAACATTTATATATGTAAAGATAAAATTACAATTTATATTGCATTGTAATTGCACATTTATGAGATTACAAAAGTGTGCATGACAAGATTTGTAAAGTGATAATATTGAGATGAGGGTTTGAAGGTGGTTGAGAGAGAGCTAAATGCCATAAGTATTTGAAGTGACAATAGGTTTAAAACAAGAGGAACTTAAAAGGATCAGGGCTATAATAATTTGAGAGAAACACAATGGGATACATCCATCGAATTAAAAAGAATATTACAATTATATTCATAACATGGTCAAATTGACTGATGGGGTTTTCACATCCCTTGTTTCAAATGGCGCTCACGTGACTGCTGGGGCTTTCACATCCCTTGTTTCAAATGGCGCTCACGTGACTGCTGGGGCTTTTGCATCCCCTGCTGTGTAGAAAACAACTTTCAACCCTGCTTTTGAGGGCGCACAGGGGCCCTCCTTCTCCCATTGTTGTTGGTGCAACTGGTCGTTTGCCACAGAAGGACAAGAGACACTCCCGCCCCTTCCTTTTTCCCATACCTCCCCTATGCTAGTGTGTGGACAAGAAGTTGTGGAAAATGAAGAACATTATGCTAAGCATGGATTGATTGGTAGATTTAATGGCCCGTGGCCATCCCTCCCTGATTTGCATAAGTGGATTTCTAAATCCTGGAAACCTTTTGTCCAGGGTAATATTAACCTATTCCCCTGTGTGAAGGGGTTTTTTTATTGCAGCCTTTGATTCTGCTAAGGCTAGGGATTCAGTGCTAGATGGCAGGGTGTGGTTGTGGAGAGAGCTCTCGCTTCTGCTCAAACCTTGGACTCCTCTGTTTAATCCTTTGTCTGAACCGCTTATTTTATCAAGCCTGTTTGGGTCAGGCTACTCAATATGCCCCTCTAGTTCTAGGAGGATTCCCACTATGAGGCGATTGGTAATACTATTGGTCGCTACCTCATGGTGGACAGATCTACGATTCTAATGGGACTTCGTACCTATGCTCGCATCCTTATGGATATTGATATTTCCAAGCCTCTTCATGGAGATACTATTTTGATGGTGGGGGATTGTCCTAGATCCCAGCTTCTCAACTATGAGGGTTTACCCTTTTGTTGCCATCGTTGCTTCATTGTTGAACATCTGTCTTTGGATTTCCATCACTCTCGTTGTAAGGCTAGCACAACGTGGTGGTGGAATGCTCTTTTGGAACACTTGATAGTTTTTGGTTCAATGGGTGGTTCAGACGATGAGTCCCCTATGGACCTTCTTCTCCTTCGACTCCCCTTGTGGATTTTAGGTCCCCAACAGATTCTAGGTCCCCAACAGAGACTTTTGTACCAGTTCAGGCTGCGCCTAAGTGTGTGTTGGTAGTTGTTTGTGAGCATTCTTTGGCTCTAGTTGTGGCTCCTTCTGCTCGTGAACTGATTGCTTCTCTATTAGTTCCTGTTGTTTCTTCGGCTCTGTCTGCTTCACTACACAAGAGTTTTGTGGTTGCGACATTTGTTGAGGATCCCCTCCTCTCGCCTTGCTCTGAGGTTTTTGACTTGGAGTTCTCCTGGACAATGGTTTAGCGTAGAAAGAAAGGGCTCCCCAAATATGTTGTTGCTCTTCAGCCTAGGGTCAAGACAGTTAGATTTGTTGGCTCGGGTTTAGGGGTTGTTTAGTTCTGTTTCTGTTTTATAGCAGTGTTGCTGTGTTGGTGTGTTGTTTTTTGCTGTCGATGGCTTGTTGGGTCCTGCCCTTAGGGCTTGTTGTAAAGGGCTCAGCACCCTGGTTTGATGCTTACCTTAATCAAAAACATGGTCAAACTGACTACTTTATTCATGTGCAACAACCTAACAAATTATAGTAAAGGTTATATTCCATTTGATAAGAAAGGAATTGAATAATTTTGCATTAGTTGCATACCTAGCAAATGTTAGTGAAGACTAAATTATAGATGCCATGTCTAAGGTTGCTTATAATCCTTAATCACAACTACATTAAGAATCTTAAATTTTTGTATTTGTTTCATGTCAAAATTTTATAATAGGGGATTAAATTCATAATTTTTGAAGACTTATGAGTTAGGTGGCTAGCAATGTTTTATTTAGTCAATTTAAAAATGTTGGAATTTCATCATGAGTATATATGTTTGTATCCAATGTAGGAAAAAAACAATTTTTGGAAAGAATCTAGAATAATGAACTTTAATTCTTCATCTCATGCAAATGCATTTGATAGCTTTATGCTCATAAGGAAACATACTTTTCTAACTCATTATAAGTCTTTATAATGAGTGTATTCAATGTTTACAATAGAAGGGAATTTGTTGTGAAGTGCCTTCTATTCTTATAAAAGTTAAAGCACTTTGTAACTATCACTGATAGTATCACTCCTAATTTCCCAAGGTACATCTAAAATTATAAATGAATATTTTAATGTATGAATTATACTAGTATGGAACATTTGAATGGAAGGAACTCCATTGTCATTAATAATAAAAATAATTATAAAATAATCCCATATATTACATTAGAAATGTAGGCAATATGGTAGTGGTCCAGATTTTAATCATAGGATATGTGTTGCCACCAACATAATTTATTATTAATAAAATCAACAATATTCTAGGCTACAAAATAGGTCAATATTTCGGTCATAAAAATGCTAATGTCGCGGAGATGTGGAAATGTCAACCAAGCATTCACATTGTAAATTATAAAAAACTATAAGCCAAATAAACATCACAAAACTTAATTACAGTTGTCTTCATAAGTTCAAAATAATAGCTTGGTAGGCTAGCTTGAGTGGTTGAGTGTTGGATATTATATGTAGGAGCTTAATTATGTTTATGTTGTAATTACCAAAAATGCATGGCACTTCAAAAACTCACATAATGAGGTTTATAGATTGGTGTTAGAGAGAAGATAATAACATTGATATATGTAAAGATAAAATTACAATTTATATTGCATTGTAATTGCAGATTTATGATATTACAAAAGTGTGCATGACAAGATTTATAAAGTGATAATATTGAGATGAGGGTTTGAAGGTGGTTGAGAGAGAGCTAAATGTCATAAGTATTTGAAGTGATAATAGGTTTAAAAAAAGAGGAACTTAAAAGGATCAGAGCTATAATAATTTGAGAGAAACATAATGGGATACATCCATATGATTAAAAAGAATATTACAATTATATTCATAATGGTCAAACTGACTACTCTATTTATGTGCAACAACCTAACAAATTATAGTAAAGGTTAGATTTCATTTGATAAAAAAGGAATTGAATAATTTTGCATTAGTTGCATACTTAGCAAATGCTAGTGAAGACTAGATTGCATATGTCATGTCTAAGGTTGTTTACAATCCTTAATCACAACGACATTAAGAATCTTGAATTTTTGTATTTGTTTGATGTCAAAATGTTATAATAGGGTATTAAATTCATAATTGTCAAAGACTTATGAATCACGTGGCTAGCAATTTTTTATTTAGTCAATTTACAAATGTTGGAATGTTATCATGAGTATATATGTTTGTATCCAATGTAGGAAAAAATAGCTTTTGGAAAGAATCTAGAATGATGAACTTTAATTCTTCATCTCATGCAAATGCATTTGACAACTTTATGCTCATAAGGAAACATATATTTCTAACTCATTATAAGTCTTTATAATGAGTGTATTCAATGTTTACAATAGAAGGGAATTTATTATGAAGTGCCTTCTATTCTTATAAAAGTTAAATCACTTTGTAACTATCACCAATAGTATCACTCCTAAGGTCCCAAGGTACATCTAAAATTATAAATGAATATTTTAATGTATGCATTATAATAGTATGGAGCATTTGAATGGAAGGAACTCCATTGTCATTAATAATAAAAATAATTATAAAATAATCCCATAGGTTACATTAGAAATGTGGGCAATATGGTAGTGGTTCTTTAAATCATAGGAGATATGTGCTGCCACCAACATAATTTATTATTAAGAAAATCAACAAAATTCTACGCTACAAGATAGGTCAATATTTAGGTCATAAAAATACTAATGTAGATATGTGGAAATGTCAGCCAAGCAGTCACATTGTAAATTATAAAAACTATAAGCCACATAAACATCACAAAGCTTAATTACAGTTGTCTTCAGAAGTTCAAAATAATAGCTTGGTAGGCTCGCTTGAGTGGTTGAGTGTTGGATATTACATGTAGGAGGTTGCGAAGTCGATTCGCTAGGCCGGTTGCCTCTATGGTCCCAGACCTCACTCATAATCTCTCGATTGGGTTAGTAGTCACTAAATTTGATCACCAATTTAACTTGGGCATCATCCATGGATTGAGGAAGTGTCGAGGGGTTTCTTGCCGAATTTTACTTGAGAAAAAAGAAGTTCAAAATGGGAGATTGTGGTTTGCATTTTTTCCTTAACACCTAATAGGAAGAATATTTGGGAATTGACCATCCAATGTCATGTGTGCATAGTGCCTCTACTTTAATTTCCTTGTGCTTAGGTTTTGTTGGTGCCTACATGAGTAGTCAAGTTACAAGCATGAATTTTGCAGGCACCTTCCTATAAATCAAAATTTTCTATGCCCATCGGTGTGAGTGCACCTTTGTCTTGGTGACCACGTTCTTCACAGTGGTATTTTCTTCCATCGCCAAGACTTTATCTATCGGCAGCAGTGTTATGTGTCCTACCGATGGTAATGGTCAGGCCGATGAGGGTTGTTCAAAGTGGTCATCGGCGTGGTACTTGGCGTCGGCGTGCCTGGAGGAGATCGCTGCGACGGGTTGGGGTCTGGCTGATGAGGCGGTTCAAATGCTTCATCGGCATGAATGATGTTATCGGCAGAGGTGTTTCCAGATCCGCCGATAGGAAGGGGTTACGCCGATGGATGTTGCATCGGAGTAACATTGCGCATCGGGGAGGTTGGCGGAGTGTTCGCCGATGCAGTGGGTCTTGCCGATGGAGTGAGGCTTGATATGCCATCGGGGTGACTTTGCTTGTCGAGCAAATCTTGGAGAGTTGGGCTAACAATGTTACTCTGGATGATGGGTTGGCTTGTGGGCGTCGGTATGACATTCTGCATCGGCGTAGGTTTGAAATGTTGCTCCGACGGTTCGGGTTTGGCCGACGGGGGGATGTAAGGTGTTCGTCGGAGTGACAAGTGATGTCAACGAGGGAGTTTATAATTACGCCGATGGTTTTTGGTCTCACCGACGGAGGTTTGGTATCGATGGGAGTTGGAGCGATGGGCTATTGGCGGTGGGTTCGTGGGTCGAGCAGGGTATAGTGCCCGACACTTAGTATGATAGCAGCCTCATATATAAAATGATCAAGGGGTCCCTGCGGGATAAATGTGGGATAATAGATCTCACATTTTTGAATGGTCAGCATTGGAAGAAAGACTACCCACGTGGCGTGATCCTGCAGTGGCAATTGACTTTTCAATGCTGCTGATGAGGATTTCCAACCTGTACGGGCAGATTGTAATCGTCGATCTTGCATATTTGGAGCCCGATTTTGTAGTTGAGGTTAAATGCTTCAAGCGACTGAGTGTTAGCGCCATTTTTGCGCGCTCATTTTGCGCAGCCGGCCATGCTATACGGTGATGGAAAGAATGTCACATCTGCTCATCTGCTCGAGGTCCGGGTTGCTTGCGCCGCGTGCTTTTATGGTGAATCTGATGGCTTCAGCGACAAAAATTGATGAGGATCCGATTGTTTTGTTGAAAATCTTAAGAGAGTGGTCTTTGCATTTATGAAGTTGGTTAGGGTGTAGGTGGCCGGAAGCTGGTGTGCTCCTTGAAAAAGGAATCCAGGGCCATTCTAGAGGATGGGATGTTTTTGGGCTCTTTGCTCTGACTCTGAACACAAGTTGTTCACATTTTGAAAGACATTTTGTTGCAGATTCGGTCCTTATCTTGGTGTGTCAATCATTCTTGTCTTGTAAATGGCAATTTCTTGTATGATGATTTTCTATGCAGATTAAATTTAAATGAAAAACACTTGTGGTGTGTATTGCTTAGGATTGTCTCCTGTGTGTTAGTTGTTTTCCTTTCAAACAAGGTTGTCAAGGGCTTCCAAGTTTTTCAATATATACTTGTTGTGCTGTGTGTTTGATTTCTTGCATCCGCTCAAGGAGTGGTTAAATAGGCTTTTGATCAGATACAAAGGAAAATAGACTGCATCATAGGATCTGTTCAGTATGATCATAAGTAATACTCTTTCTTGGACATATTGCTGTTAGGCAGTAATATTTTACTCAAGTCCTCTGGATATGAATTCATGTTGTCATAGGGAGACATTTACATTCTTAGATTTGACTCTGATGCCCAAATAATGCACTGGTTTGGGAATTTGTTTGTTCAAAGGGTCTAGGAAAGTCCCATAACTCCAAACATCAAATCAAATCATTTCATGCTTCCACCTATTAGTTGTAGGAGTAGTAGTAGGAAACCCTTGCATGCTCTCATCCCTAACCAGACATATGTGTCCAAGTATGTTGCCAACCTTGTGATTTGTTACACAAATCTTGGTCCATACATGAGAGTATTCTGCTTGTTGCTGTCAAGCTAAATCCTTATGTCATTGAACTAGTCAAGGTCATATCTTTATCAAATAGGGACACCCCCCTTGGTGCGGCAGAACCAAAAGTGAAGGGGAGGAGCTCACGCAACCTCCTATATTTAGTTGGCTGAATCTGCCTGTGCATTAGAATTGGCAAACCCTAATGTTGATTCAGAAGAAAAAAAAACCAACAGATTGGCGACTCTGCTGGGGAAATCAATGTTATATCCATGAAAGCTTGAGTCTAAAGGGTTGAAAAATCAGACCTGGAAGGTGTTTGTTGCAGCAAAAGAAAGAAGCTCTATATGTGGCTCTGCTGTGGGAGAACCCAGAAAGAAAGAAATCAATTTGCAGTTTCAGCTTGTTTGAAGCTCATCCCTTTGCCAAGGAGGTGGCGACTCTGCTGAATGAACCCACCAGCATCTGCAATATATCCAGGTATTTGTACAAGTTTTTGAAAGATTCCCTATTTGGTGAAATAGCACTGATTAAAAGGGAAACATTGGTGAAAGCAGAGCTTGCATGCTTTTGTTAGAACCTACTCTATATTTCAAAGGGGCATGCAATATTGTCAAAAGACTCGTTTAGAGGACTTTAGGAAAGTTTGAAATAGCAGTTTGTATTTTAAGGACCTAAGGTCATATTGTGATTGAAAATCTGAGTAGAGAAGAGGGTTGCAAAAAACATAAAAGGATGTATTGTCAGCCCATGTACTCTTGTAAGGTGTCAAATGCAACCATGTATAATAATCATTCCCAACCATGTAATAAAAAAGGTTTCAGTATTGACAGATATAAGCCCATAAATTTCAGTGGCATTTGTGGCTACCCAAATGCTTTTCCACCTAAAATCAGAAAGTATTTGCCTAAATTCAATGGTGAGAAGGATGAATTAGCTGAGAAACACTTGCAGCAGTTTATCAATGTGATAGATGATTTTGAGATTGACCATGAGGATGTAGTTATAAGGCTATTTGTTCAATCTCTAGATGAAGATGCAAGGAAATGGTTCTCTGATCTTCTAACATACTCTTGGCATGGTTTTAAATCCGCATTTCTAGTACAATATGGTGAAAGAATTTCTGAATATGCAATCATTAGTGACTTTATGTACATTCATATTGAAGAAGATGAGTTGATCCCAGCCTTTAACCTCAGATTTATGAAGGCATTGAATAGAATACCAGAATGTATGAGACCTAATGATGCACTGTGCCTAGTTGTCTATTTGGGAGCATTTGATAAGAAAATGAGTTATAGATTGAGAGACAAGGAGCCCACCACATTGCATCAAGCGCATCAGTTTGCAATAGACATTGAAAATAATTGGAGGTATGGAATACAAAAGGGTTATTTTTCTGAGGGATATAATTTAATTATTGGCAATGAATGTCAAGGCACACACCCCTGCTGTCTCAGTTTTTGCATCATCCCAAGTTGATGATGTTTTTGTTGTAGAGGAGGATGTCCTGATTTGCCCAGCAAATGAAGTTCAAAACAATGGCTTTTCAAGTAATATTTGCATACCAGTCCTTATCAAAGGGTATTCATGTTTAAATGATCCAGTTGTGCAAAGTTGTGATCATGTGGATCAAAAATCGATATCAGTTTCATCATAAAGCATTAGAGGGTTGGAAAATGATGCAGATAGCTCAACTTCAGAGTGCATTGAAGTAGCAGAAATTTTGTATGTGGGGCAATCAGATGTTAAAGATGATGAGGAAGGTATCCATGATCAGTTCACGGATCAGGCTTGTTCTTCTTATGACTCTGGATCTGATAATAATGAAGAAGAAATGGATTGTCATGAAGAAGAAATAGAAACCTTTGCAATGAGTGTGAATCCCCTTTATGATGAGCCTGCGGATGCATTTGATACTGTGAGTCCTGACCTTCATTGGTGCAGAATTAACCCTCTATTTGATGATGATGATGCTGATTTGCAAACTGAGGAGTGTAAATGTTCATTATCAGTTGGTTCAGACATATGCAATTATGGATGTGCAGATCAGGTTTCGTTACCATTATCCATAAATGATATAGATGATGATGAGGGTCTCATTTATTTTGAATGTCTTCAATTTTTGGATCAGCTGGATGAATGCCTGATGATGTGCAACAACCAGAATGACAGAGGCAATACTACAAGTGGCAAGTTATCAAAAATGGTGGAATATCTAATTGAGCAGATGACCTTGTGGGCAGACTATGCCAATCTTTTCAGTTGGGATTGGGATCTTTCAGTTTGGAATCAAGCATTTGGCAAGATTAAGTTTTGGTTCTTCATTTTTGGCTGCCCGGGGCCGCCAAAATAATGTTTGAAAATGTGATCTATGACACAGGTCAGTGCAACTTCATGACTCCGTTGCCCAATGGATAAGGGGCTGGTCTGCATCCCAGAGAATTGAGGTTCTCGCCATGCTTGCAAGAGGCATACGTCCCCAGACAGAGCCACTATTGGTGCCTGCATGAGCAGTCGAGTTACAAGCATGAATTTTGCAGGCACATTCCTGTAAATCAAAATTTTCTATGCCTATTGGTGTGAGTGCACCTTTGTCTTGGCGACCATGTTCTTCACAGTGGTATTTTCTTCCATCACCAAGACTTTATCTATCAGCAGCAGTGTTATGTGTCCTATCGATGGTAATGGTCAGGCCGATGAGGGTCGTTCAAAGTGGTCATCGGCGTGATACTTGGCGTCGGCGTGCCCAGAGGAGGTTGCTCCAACGGGTTGGGGTCTGGCCGATGAGGCGGTTCAAATGCTTCATCGGCATGAATGATGTTATCGGCAGAGGTGTTTCCGGATCCGCCAATAGGAAGGGGTTACGCCAATGGATGTTGCATCAAAGTAACATTACGCATCGGGGAGGTTGGCGGAGTGTTCATTGATGCAGTGGGTCTTGCCGATGGAGTGAGGCTTGATGTGCCATCGGGGTGACTTTGCTTGTCGGGCAAATCTTGGAGAGTTGGGCCGACAATGTTACTCTGGCCGATGGATTGGCTTGTGGGCAGGAGGTATGACATTCTACGTCGGCGTAGGTTTGAAATGTTGCTCCGACGGTTCGGGTTTGGCCGACGAGGGGATGTAAGGTGTTCGTCGGAGTGACAAGTGATGTCGGTGAGGGAGTTTATAATTACGCCGATGGTTTTTGGTCTCACCAACGGAGGTTTGGTATCAGTGGGAGTTGGAGCGATGGGCTATTGGCAGTGGGTTCGTGGGTCGAGCAGGGTATAGTGCTCGACACTTAGTATGCTAGTAGCCTCATATATAAAATGATCAAGGGGTCCCTGCGGGACAAATGTGGGATAATAGATCTCACATTTTTGAATGGTCAGCATTGGAAGAAAGACTACCCACGTGGCGTGATCCTGCAGTGGCGATCGACTTTTCAATGCTGCTGATGAGGATTTCCAACCTGTACGGGCAGATTGTAACCGTCGATCTTGCATATTTGGAGCCCGATTTTGCGGTTGAGGTTAAATGCTTCAAGCGACTGAGTGTTATCGCCATTTTTGCGCGCTCATTTTGTAGTCAGCCGGCCATGCTAGACGGTGATGGAAAGAATGTCACATCTGCTCATCTGCTCGAGGTCCGGGTTGCTTGCGCCACGTGCTTTTATGGTGAATCTGATGGCTTCAGCAACAAAAATTGACGAGGATCCGATTGTTTCGTTGAAAATCTTAAGAGTGGTCTTTGCATTTATGAAGTTGGTTAGGGTGTAGGTGGCCGGAAGCTGGTGTGCTCCTTGAAAAAGGAATCCAAGGCCATTCTAGAGGATGGGATGTTTTTGGGCTCTTTGCTTTGACTCTGAACACAAGGTGTTCACATTTTGAAAGACATTTTGTTGCAGATTCGGTCCTTATCTTGGTGTGTCAATCATTCTTGTCTTGTAAATGGCAATTTCTTGTATGATGATTTTCTATGCAGATTAAATTTAAATGAAAAACACTTGTGGTGTGTATTGCTTAGGATTGTCTCTTGTGTGTTATTTGTTTTCCTTTCAAACAAGGTTGTCAAGGGCTTCCAAGTTTTTCAGTATATACTTGCTGTGTTGTGTGTTTGATTTCTTGCATTCGCTCAAGGAGTGGTTAAATAGGCTTTTGATCAAATACAAAGGAAAATAGATTGCATCATAGGATCTGTTAAGTATGATCATAAGTAATACTCTTTCTTGGACATATTGCTGTTAGGCAGTAATATTTTACTCAAGTCCTCTGGATATGAATTCATGTTGTTTGGCCGACGAGGGGATGTAAGGTGTTCGTCAGAGTGACAAGTGATGTCGGTGAGGGAGTTTATAATTACGCCGATGGTTTTTGGTCTCACTGACGGAGGTTTGGTATCGGTGGGAGTTGGAGCGATGGGCTATTGGCAGTGGGTTCGTGGGTCGAGCAGGGTATAGTGCCCGACACTTAGTATGCTAGCAGCCTCATATATAAAATGATCAAGGGGTCCCTGCGGGACAAATGTGGGATAATAGATCTCACATTTTTGAATGGTCAGCATTGGAAGAAAGACTACCCACGTGGCGTGATCTTGCAGTGGCGATCGACTTTTCAATGCTGCTGATGAGGATTTCCAACCTGTACGGGCAGATTGTAATCGTCGATCTTGCATATTTGGAGCCCAATTTTGCGGTTGAGGTTAAATGCTTCAAGCGACTGAGTGTTAGTGCCATTTTTGCGTGCTCATTCTACAGTCAGCCGGCCATGCTATATGGTGATGGAAAGAATGTCACATCTGCTCATTTGCTCGAGGTCCGGGTTGCTTGCGCCGCGTGCTTTTATGGTGAATCTGATGGCTTCAGCGACAAAAATTGATGAGGATCCTATTGTTTCGTTGAAAATCTTAAGAGAGTGGTCTTTGCATTTATGAAGTTTGTTAGGGTGTAGGTGGCCGGAAGCTGGTGTGCTCCTTGAAAAAGGAATCCAGGGCCATTCTAGAGGATGGGATGTTTTTGGGCTCTTTGCTCTGACTCTGAACACAAGGTGTTCACATTTTGAAAGACATTTTGTTGTAGATTCGGTCCTTATCTTAGTGTGTCAATCATTCTTGTCTTGTAAATGGCAATTTCTTGTATGATGATTTTCTATGCAGATTAAATTTAAATGAAAAACACTTGTGGTGTGTATTGCTTAGGATTGTCTCCTGTGTGTTATTTGTTTTCCTTTCAAACAAGGTTGTCAAGGGCTTCCAAGTTTTTTAGTATATACTTGCTGTGCTGTGTGTTTGATTTCTTGCATTCGCTCAAGGAGTGGTTAAATAGGCTTTTGATCAGATACAAAGGAAAATAGACTGCATCATAGGATCTGTTAAGTATGATCATAAGTAATACTCTTTCTTGGACATATTGCTATTAGGCAGTAATATTTTACTCAAGTCCTCTGGTTATGAATTCATGTTGTCATATGGAGACATTTACATTCTTAGATTTGACTCTGATGCCCAGATAATGCACTGGTTTGGGAATCTGTCTGTTCAAAGGGTCTAGGAAAGTCCCATAACTCCAAACATCAAATCAAATCATTTCATGCTTCCACCTATTAGTTGTAGGAGTAGTAGGAAACCCTTGCATGCTCTCATCCCTAACCAGACATATGTGTCCAAGAATATTGCCAACCTTGTGATTTGTTACACAAATCTTGGTCCATACATGAGAGTATTTTGCCTGTTGCTGTCAAGCTAAATCCTTATGTCATTGAACTAGTCAAGGTCATATCTTTATCAAATAGGGACACCCCCCTTGGTGCGGCAGAACCAGAAGTGAAGGGGAGGAGCTCACGCAGCCTCCTGTATTTAGTTGGCTGAATCTGCCTGTGCATTAGAACTGGCAAACCCTAATGCTGATTCAGAAGAAAAAAAAACCAACAGGTTTAGTGTCCTAATTGAAGATTTATCAATGAATATGGGTATTAATGATAGTTCATAGGTACCACACCACTTCGCTTATTGGAACATGGGGGGACCATTTGTAGGGAAACCATCCTACATGATGATGGTGACTTCTAGAAGCACTATGCTTGCCTTTATTACCATATGTCTTGCATGGAAATTTAAGGCCATAAGGAGGCACTTTATTCATAGTTCATATGTATGGCCCTAGTAGTCAAGAAGGTCGAGAGATTCTTGCAAGTGTTAGACTCTAAGGCCATCTTGAATGCTTGATATTGAAATTGTGAATGGACATATCAAATCACATAGTACTCTTTTAACCTAAAACAAGAACATATCATTGGAAAAATTAACAAAATAATATTTCTACCTTCTCCTAGTTAACATAAAAAAAATTATATGTCAAAACATGCATGGGTGATAATAAGTTGTCTTCAAAACATAAAGATGTGTCCAACTTATAAGTTGAAGATTAAATTGATCTAGAATAAAGAATGTTTGGTCCCCTTTAATGCATTTTGTAATACTTTATATTCTAAACTATAATTTAAATAACGACCCAAATCCAAGCACCCCTTTAGCTAATTTTTCATTTTCTTACTTAGAGGAAGCAAATTGTTAAAAAATTGAAGTGATGAAAAATAGTGATTTTTGAGATTGTGTGTGTAGATTCTAAATATATATTTTTTATTTTAAAAAATAATTGTCTTATTTTTTAAAATTTGTTAAAAATTGTTTCTTATACTTTATAGTATTTTTATGAGTACTATTTTCCCATATTGCATAACTTGACCTAGTGTAATGGTAGAAAAGTTGATTCCTAATTAATGTTTAAGGTTTTCAACTAATCCACCTACACTAGATAAGACTAACAATCAAAATATACTACTATTTTGTGACAAAAACAACAATATGTTTATTCCTATCTAAAATGTATTTCTACCTAATTAAACCATGTTTACTTAAGCAAAAACATTGAATTGGAAAATGGAAAACTAGAAAACCTAGAAATAGACAAACATAAAATAAAAACAAACAACCAAACATTAAATCTGGAGTTGTACAAAACCTGGACAATGAGTCTGGAAGTGATTTAATGTTTTTTATTAAATTAAATAGGTAAAACAGGTTTTGAAGGGGCCTTAGAACCCTATACAACAGACGCCAACCAACACAAAAGGCAGACAATAGTGAAATTGCAGTCAAGCTACCCCACAAAAACTACCAAACCAAAACCAACCAAAGGAACAATAGGCTAAACACCACTTAACCCCTGTCTGGCAACACACACACCTGAAACATGTGTAAAAGAAATAGGACCATGTTTGGTAAGACCTCTCTTCCTTCTTTTACCATAATTGTCTAAAAAACACCACTTACCAAATCCTCAAATTGGGGGAAAGGAGAGGAGAATCCTCTATCGTCACCTCGACCTGCTCCACCATCTATAGAGAAGAATGTCTATCTAAAGAAGGCATAGGCTATTCCACAGGTGTTGAAGGAACAACACCAACACACTCCCCGAAAGAACTAGCTTCAATAGAAGAAGCAACTGAGGTAGGATCAAGAAAAGGCGTTCAATCAGGAGAAGAAGAAGGCTTTGACTCAATACCTACTACACAAGGAACCATCCCGTAGTAGACACATCATGATTCAGAGGGGCCACATGAGCCTCACTATCCTTGGAGTCAGAAAAATTGCCAACAGTTTAGTATTCAGGATGGGCTTTCTGCCACCAACTAGCTGCACCCACCACTCGATGATAAGAGTGGGAGCAATTAGAAGCAAGGTGTCCAGTAGAAAAGCATCTTTTGTAAAGGAAAGGAAGACCCTCATAATCAAGCATCTAAGTCTAGGGCTTATCCTCCACCATAAGTATAATTTCCCTAAGAAGATCCTTAGAAATGTCAATGTCGACCAAAATATGAGAATATGTAGTGTGATCAAAATTAGAAGTCGAGTTAACCCTGAGAAAATGTCCAATCACATTACCAATATCTTCAAGACAAGAAGCACCCCAAAAATGGAGAGGCAAATTAGGCAATCTAACCCAAACTGGCACAATATTGAGCAGCTCAGAGAGGGGATTGAAAGAAGGGACCCAAGGCTTGAGAAAAAGGGAATGTCGACCCCATAGCCAAAGCCTACCATCCAACATTGCTTCCTTATTGTTAGAAAATTGAAAGGTTGCGATGAAAAAACCCCTAGTGCAAGGATAGAGCTCAATTTTGTCCTTCGTGAGAGGTCTCTAGGACTCTAGCACCCACTAATTTAAGTCAGGAAGATAGGGCCATAATCAATTGAATCTACCTAATATGAGCAAAATGATTAGCACAAGCAGTGATTTAGTGTTGATGCTAGCACGCTTGCATTGTAGTTTGGAAGTTGTGTTGTCATCTGAAAATGCTACAAAATGAAAGTCCATGTACATAACCTATAGTGTTTGCACACATGGAGATGAAAACACAGAGCAGAAGTTATTGGAAATATACAAAAAAGATGTAAAATAGCAGAAATCTAGTCTATATGACTTAAACCAATTAAAATGGTGAAATAACAAAATAAGAACATGTGTGAATGCAAACTTCCACACAAATGAAATTGAATACCTATTTTTGGATAGAGAAGAAGGTTGTAACTGCTTGGGAGCAAGGTGGTCAAGCCCCTAGTTGGGTCTTTTGACCTCCATAGGTAGTCAAATGATACAAGGAAATATAATTTGTGTGTGCTCTTAAATCCCAAGTGTATTTAGAATATAAGAACAAAAAAAAATGATCTATAAGTGTTATAATCTTAGATCTACAAAGATTTTTAACACCCTAGTGTGTGTATGGAGAGAAAATGGGAAACAGAGTCCCCAAGGTGCCAACAAGAGATGATATACCAAAATAGAAATGCATACAAAACTCTCTCAAGTAGAGTGAGAGGGTGATGAAGATGTTAAGAGACACAAAGAAACTACAAGAATATCAATGCTTTAGAGAGAAGGTTTAGAAATAAAATCCATGAGGGGATTAAATAAAATAACAACTACAAGTATTACCATTTTCAAGCACCTATCCTCTAATGTAGAAAACTCCCAACATTGAGCAAGGAAGTTGTTTTGAAAATTGAGAAGAATGGAATGCTCGACTCTTAATGTTAATACTCCAAGAATGAAACACAAGATCGAACAATGCAGTAGGATATCATTTCAAAACTCACAAAAATGTTGTCCATAGGGTTTGGTTAAGAAAGCCAAGAATGTTGTAGGTTGCTTAGAATTCAAATTTTGGATGCAAGAGATGAATTGTGTGTTGGATGAATGGAAGTTCAAGAGTCATTCCAAAGCTAATATGACTATTGGATTCCTCCCAATGGATTGAGTGATGCTTAAGCATAAAATCTTGGTAGTTGGAAGGTTGCTAATTTGGTAGGAAACAACCAATGTGTAATGCCCCAAGATTTCATCTAAGACAATAATGGACAAAATTTGGATGAACAAATTTTGTGAAACAAATGCGACACTAAGTATGTCACATTACACTCCTCATGCAGAAGGTGCCATGTCACAATGCAATGATGCACCTAATACACTTACCAATGCACTATGCATGGTGACATAAGTGGAAGACTTACTATGCCACGAGCCTAAAACATCGTGACTAACTTGAGCTACGAGATCTAGAGAAAGGTCAGGTCCTTAAGCTAAAGGAGGAACTCCAGCACCTCGGTCAATGAACCACTCCTTTGGAATATTAGGATATGGAGATTCAAAGGTCAACCTGCTAAGGTTCAGGCTTCATAACCCACTTTGTAAAAAGTTTGGACTTGAGAGGGCTTCCTTTGAAATTTGATCTTTAGGATCAAATTTGCACATGCCTAGATTTACAACTCGACCTTACACCTTAGCCTTGTAATTAGACTTGGCAACTTGGATTTCATCCCCCAGGTTATAATTTACATCCTATACCACATGCTTAAGGTTTGACCTTGTTACACATGTTGTCATTGATGCCAAGCACTGTCATGAATTGTGCACGTTGACTTTGTCAAAGGAGATTGATGCTTAAGTTGTGCTTGCTGTCAAAGTACTTGAAGTGTTGTCTTTGATGTGTTTGGTGTGGTGTGTTGGATAACAAATGTCATGGAGTGATGTTGGTTGCATATGTTGTTTTTCAATGATATGGAGTCATGATGGTTGGCACTTGATGAAGAAAGTTGTAAAAAGTTTGAAAAAAACTAAGTAAATTTCCAGTTATGAAGGGTGTCACAAGTTTAGGAAAGTATACTGCATGTCTCTACAAATGAAGACATGACCATGTGGGTTGGAAGTTAGCTAAAAATAGCTATAAAGTATGTGTGATTCAGATTTGAGAGCATAAGAACTACCACAAATCTTTCCAGAGTTAGTAGAGTGAAGACAATGGTGTTACAGTGTTGTTGTAGTCTCAAAGGTGCAGAAGAATGCTCCGCATTTCTCTGCACTTGAAGATATAGTCTGGCGGTTTGAACCATATATGAATAATGGTGTCTTGTATAACATATCCAAATTTTAGAATACAAAAAGTACCACAAGTATGTTTAGCAATGTTCCAAGGTAGGACTATGAGACAGGCAAGTGTAGAGATAACAGGTTTCATTGTCTGATCACTTGCACTAGCAAAAAGATGCTTGAAATAGAAATACACGTTTATGAGGAAGATGGTTAGGACCCATAGTGATTATTATGTGAACTGCTTGTTATTTTGCTTCTTTGATATTGCATTGGGCCTGGAGCTAATGTTTGGAAAATTAAGTGCTTGCGGAGTGGACTTGGTGCATTTGAGTGTTTGCTCTGAGGATTGGGATGAGTGCTTCAACTGAAGGGCATTGGAAGAAGTAATTTGGGTCCAAGAGATCATCCAGTATGAAACGCATAAGGAGTTTTCACTCCTACATTACCGTAGATGATTTGGGAGCCGACAAGCAAGGTCATTACATGTTTCAAGATACATGTTACATGAAGGCCGGCAAAGTTGTTGTTTAGAAGGCTTGCAGAGGATATATATGAAGGATAGAAGATTGTTTCAATGAGGGTGAGTGTGAGTGTGTAAAAGATGTCAATTGTATGATCCGGAGTGAGATAAGTAGCTATGTAAGCAATAATACATAACCTATAGCAAAACGGATGTTGTGGAGGTTTCTGAGGTATCAAAATTAGTCAAATGATCAAGATGATAGTAGAGAAGATAGTGCAGAAGTGTTAAGTCAATGAGAATATGTCAAGGATGTCAAAGATTTAGCAGAGATATTGTTGCGAAGGTAATTGAATCATCAGTTCAAATTTGCAGAGCAGAGGTTGGTGCCTCATCTTGTAAGTATTGTAAGTGTTGTAGCACTTTAGGGAGTTGTTGCTTCCTTTGGGTTGGAGTCCATAAACTTTGTAACAGGGAGTCGGTGCTTCCTTTGAGTTGGTGCTCATAAAACATGAGATTAGTGTCTCCTTTGGGTTGGTGCCCATAAAACTCATTGTAATACTTAATTTTATTTGTGAGGTTGGATTTGGATAGTAGATCCAAGCAGTTAGGTCACTGTGGTTTTTCCCATCCTGGGTTTCCACGTAAATTTGGTGTTATGTGTGTATGTGTTCATTTGCTTTATGTGGTTTGAATGTTTACATTGGATTGATTGCATCTAAAGGAATAAGAAATTGAATAGATACTGATTCAGCCCCCTCTCAGTATATCTATGTGTTCAACAGACCTTTGGGTCACAATTTGCACTACCACCTCAAACGTTGGTCTGAGGTTGTAGTTTGCATCCTGCAGTACCCTTTCAGACCTTAGACTTCAAAGTCCAAGTTACAATTGAACATTTTCAACAAGTCCTCCGAGCTTCAGATTCCAACACCTTTCAAACTTTAGGGTCCAATGTGCATCAAACACTTTGAACTTTGGGGTGGTGTCTACTATTGACAAAGGATGGAACAAGTCTGAGCTCTGAAGGTTTGACTATTCAAAATTTAAAGTCTAAAATGCACCTTCACACATGCAAAACCTTAGTGCAAATCTAAGCCCTTGCACTCCTGGCAACTTAAACTTTGAGGTGCAAATTACAACCTACAATTTTAACTTTAGGGTCTGAAGCACAATCTCCAACTCCCTCATTTTGTATGTTGTTTGAAAATATTTTGGACCAAGTACTCAAGCATATGTGGGACCCACATTGGCTAAGCATAGGGCTCCCAAATGGCTAATAAAGCAGTCCAAACCCCAAGACAAAACTCTCTTCCTCAAGAATAAGCAAGGAAGAAAATGGGAAGTCCTTAAGGGAATTCCAACAAGAGAAAATGGAAACATTACTAAATGTATTGACTTCAATTAACAATTAGGAGAAGGTACAAATGTTGTTAAGTGTTGCACTATGTTGTCATTAGTGTTGTCAGTGATGTCAACCTCTAGTGTAGCTGTGATGAGTAAGTGCTTGTGGATGCCATCCTTTAGTAGGGTTGAGATTCTGAGAAGGTATTGCAGATGTTGTGATTGTATTGAGAAAATGTTTTTGTTGCTTAGCTTCCAAGTGCTTTTGAGAAAATTTGAATAAAAAGTGCATAGTGTGACATATAGGTGGTATGTATGGTACTTTGCATTCCTTCAGTCTTGAAATTATGCTTGTGCGGTTTGGATATGTTGATCAGAGGTGTTTAGAGGTGCCATATCCAGAGTTTCAGGTTCTGGATCATGCGGCAGAAGAAGTTGTGTTCACCAGTGTGTGGACTGTGAAGCAGGTTGTATGGGAGAAATGGAATTGCTCCACATTTCCCACGTTGAGGTTTCTTGTCTTGCGGATTTGGGAATGTGCTAATATTGTTTGTATCCTTCTTCCTTTGGAGTGGTTCGTGTTCAAATGCTCCACAAGATTTGTTTCATGAGTTGGTGTCTATGGTAGTTTGATTGGTTACACAGGATGGTTGTGTCCTTTAGTTGTATGTGGTTGCAACAGTGTTGTTTGATAATATGTTGGTGTTGGAATATTCTAGAATGTTGTGTGATGTTGTTATGTGGTCCGTGAGTTGTTTTAGGACATGGTGAAGTGTGAACTTAATTGCTTAAGGACATTAATGTAGGTTTGGCCAACCTGGCGTGTTAACACTAATTACGGATGTGCTTCATTGCTTGTGGAAGCATGGTGTAGTGTGTTGGTGTAGATTTGGGTCTTGGTTAACCCTTGGTGTGGTTCGCCTTCACTTCTTTCCACCATGGAGGTGTTTAGTGCCGACATATTTGGTGTTTGCACGTTTGAGGTGCACGTGTTTCATTGTAGCCGACTTGAAGATGGTTTTCAAGTTGTGGATGGTATAAATGCAAGGTAAATTGTTGGAGAAGGTGTGTGGTGTGTGGTGTGAAATGTGATCAAGTGTTGTGTTTTGAGTGTGAGCTTTAACTATTAAGGCTACCAAAAGCAGTGAGCAGAAGGTGTCTACATTTTGATGCATCTGAAGTTACTGGAGGCAGTGAGCTGAAGGTTACGGATGGTGTAGAGTTGTTGTGGTGGATCCTCCTATTACTCTGAGATGGAATTCTCTCTGTAACAGCCTTCTTCTTTCTTCTTTTTAGTCCGAAAGTGAGCCATTAGCAATGATCCTTTCTTTCTTTTTGGATAGTGAGTCCTTTAGGCAGTGAGCCCTCTGACAGTAAGCCTATTGTATTTGGTGTTGCTATTCATTTCTATCGCGAACTAATCCTCACCATGGTTTTTCCCTTCTTAGGTTTTCCACGTAAATCTAGTGTTCTACTATGCATGGTGTTTTGATGTGTTGTTTCATTTGTTTACATTCATGCCAAATCTGATTAAGGATTAAAAGTTAATAAGGGTTGGATGTTTTTAATGTACAACTAATTCACCCCCCTCTGAGCTGTCCTGTGTGTCCAACAATTGGTATCAGAGCAAGGTTCCTTGGAAGAAGCTTAATTGCTTGAGGTAGATCCAGATGGCGCACAAGAAAGGTGTTAAGGCTCCTTTGTTTGATGAAACAAATTATGCATTCTAAAAGGTTAGGATGGAAGGTTTTCTTGTCTCATTAGGGTTCGGTGTATGGAAGTCAGTTGAAAATGGATATACTATGCCTACTAGTGGTCCGACAAGTGATGATAAGATCAAGGACTATGAGAACAATGGCAAGGCAAGGAATACTCTTCTGAGTGGTCTTTCTGATTTAGAACTTGTGAAGCTAATGAGCTACAAAACTTCTCAAGAGATCTGGCAGAAGTTGGAAAGTATCTATGAAGGAGATGTCAAAGTCAAGCAAGCAAAGATGCAAAATTTAAAGATCAAGTTTGAAAACCTAAGGATGTCAAAGGATGAAGATATTGCAAGCTACATGCATAGAGTGGATGAAGTTGTCAATTCCGCCTTGGTGGAAAGCTGGAGAAAAATGAAGTGGTAAAGAATGTACTAAGAACTCCTCCTAAATCTTATAGTGCTAAAGTTTTTGCTATTGAAGAGGCTCAAAATTTGGATCAGTATATTAGGGATCAATTGTTTGGTGCTTTAACTACTTTTGAATTAAGAGAATTTGGTCAAGATAGTTCAAGAAAAGAGACTGCTTTTAAGGTTAGCAAGACAAAAAAGAATGATGAATCAGATCTGGATGATCTTGATGAAGTGGAAGCAAATTTTGTAAGAAGATTGAATAAGGGCACTAGAAAATACAGAGGTAAGTTACCTTTCACATGTTTTAACTGTGGAAAGATAGGTCATTATGCTTCAAAATGTCCGGACAAAGTCCCAAATGACAAATACAAAGATAACAAAGGTAAATATGTCAAGAGAAATTATTATGTTAAAGAAGATGCTAGCATAACTGATGATGAGTTTGACTACCCGGATGATGAAAGTGATGAATGCTTGTTCATGGCTTTGAATGTTGGAACTAATTCTACTAACTCTGAAAGATGTATGAAGGACATTGCTCTAGAAACAAGCCACAATATCAAAGGAACTATGGTGACTTCTTTTTATGCAAGAGAGGAGAAAAACTATTGGATAATTGACAACGGATGCTCAAATCATATGACAGGTGATAAGAGTAAGTTTGTTAAACTTGAGAAGTTTGAAGGTGGTCTTGTTAAGTTTGGAGATGATACATCTGCTAAGATTTGTGGAAAAGGTTCAATTAGTTTTGATGGAAAGCATAAAATAGATGTTCTTTATGTCAAGGGTCTCCGGCATAATCTTCTAAGTGTAGGACAAATGTGTAGCAGATGATATAATCTTGTGTTTCAAGATGATGGTTGTGAGATCATAAAAGAAAAGTCTGAAACTCTGATTGCTGCAGGAACAAGGACAAAAGGAAATGTTTATCAGCTCAAAGGTGCTAATGGTAAGTGCTTTATGGCTCAAATCAATGAAAGTTGGCTATGGCATAGAAGAATGTGTCACATAAATTTTGATAGCCTAGTAAGGATCAATTCTACTCAAGTTGTGAGAGATATGCCAAGAATTACAAAACCCATCAATGCAATTTGCAAGGAATATCAGGTTGGGAAGCAAACAAGAAAGAGGTTAAAAAATAAAGAATATTCTACCGCAAGACCTTTGGAGTTGGTGCATACAGACCTATGTGGACCCACAAGAACATAAAGCTTTCAAAGTGATAGGTATTTCATGTTATTAATTGATGACTACTCTATAATGACTTGGGTAACCTTTCTCAAAGAAAAATTAGAAGCTCTAGATAAGTTTAAAGCATTTAAAGCTATGGTTGAGAATGAAACAAATGTGAAAATCAAGTGCTTGAGGTCTGACAGAGGTGGTGAGTTCACCTCCAATGAGTTTAACAGTTTTTGTGAAGATCATGGAATAAAAAGGCATTTTTCAGCTCCTAGGAATCCTCAGCAGAATGGAGTTGTGGAAAGGAAGAATAGGACAATTCAAAAAGCAACAAGGACAATGATGAAAGGAGCAAATCTACCGAATATCTATTGGAGAGAATCTATTCACACTGCAGTTTACATACTAAACAGAGTGCAAGCAAGAGTAAATAGTTCAAAGATTCCCTATGAGCTATGGTATGGAAGAACTCCTACTATTAAATATTTCAGAGTGTTTGGAAGTAAATTTTATATTAGGATAGATGAAGAAAAATTGGGAAAGTTTGATGCAAGATCAGATGAAGGAATCTTCCTTGGATATTCTACAAAGAGCAAGGCTTACATATGCTACAACAAGAGGCTAAAGAAGATAGTTAAAAGTGCAAGTGTCAAAGTGGATGAAGAACCACATCAAAGCTCAGTGCTAATAGAAGGATATGAATCTAATGAGTCCTCTTGCAGAGAGGAAGAAAAAGAAGAAAAGGAAAAAGAGATGAATTTGAAGAAGAAGAAGCTCTGAAAAGGAATCCTAAGATTCCTAAGTATGTGCAGAAGAACCATTCTGAGGATCAAATCATTGGAGATAAGAACAAATGTGTATTGACAAGAAGAAAAGTTGCTATGACAAAAGAACATGTAAATCTATGCTTACTTTCTAAAGTAGAACCTAAGACATTGATTAAAGCATGCAAAGATGAATATTGGATCAAAGCTATGGAAGAAGAGTTGATGCAGATTGAGAAGAATCAAACTTGGGAACTAGTCCCAAGACCAACAAACAAGAATGTGATAGGAACTAAATGGGTGTTCTGGAACAAATTGAATGAGAATGGAGAAGTTGTTAGAAATAAGTCTAGGCTTGTGTGTAAGGGCTACTCACAAGTGGAAGGAGTAGATTATGAGGAAACATTTTCTCCAATGGAAAGAATGGAGGCCATTAGAATGTATTTGGCCTTTGCAACACATAAGGACTTCAAAGTTTATTAGCTGGATGTGAAGTCTGCATTCTTAAATGGAGAGTTGGAAGAAGAGGTATACATTGAATAACTGAAAGGATTTCAGTTATAAGATGATCCTGATATGGTCTGTAGATTGAAGAAGGTATTGTATGGACTCAAATAGGCTCCTAGAGCTTGGTATGCAAGATTGGATAGGTACTTGTTGCAGCACAGATTCAATAAAGGTATCGTAGATAGCAATCTTTACTTCAAAGTTGAGAGAGATCAAATTTTGATTATGGTTGTGTATGTTGACATAATCTTTGGATGAAATGAGGCAATGTGTAAGAAATTTGCAGAAGATATGCAAAATGAGTTTGAGATGTCAATGTTTGGGGAGATGAATTTCTTCCTAGGGCTACAAATCAGTCAGATAGAAAAGGTATATTCATTTCACGATCAAAATATGTCAAGGAAGTGTTGAAGAAGTTTGGAATGGAGGACTCTAAACCGATATGTACTCATATGATTACTGGTTGTAAGCTAAGCAAGAATGATGAATCTCCTAAGATAGATCAAAGCAAGTATGGATCAATGATTGGTGGATTGCTATACATGACTGCTACTAGACCAAATATCATGCATTCAGTTTGTTTGGTGGCTAGATTTCAAGAAGATCCTAGAGAGTCACATGTGACAGTAGTCAAGAGGATATTCAAATATTTGTAGGGCACTCCAAACTATGGCCTATGGTATCCAAAGGATACTAATTTTTCCTTGAGTGCTTCTACTAATGTAGAGTGGACAGGTTGTGTGGATGATAAAAGAGGTACAAAGTGGAGGTGCTTTCTTTCTTGGAAACAGATTGGTTTCTTGGCTAAGTAAAAAGTAGAATTCAATTTCATTATCTATTGCAGAGGTAGAATATATTGTTGCAGCATCTTGCTGCACATAGGTGTTGTGGATGAAGCAAACATTGAAGGATATCAAAGTATCATATGATGAACCTATTTCTATCTTGTGTGATAATACAAGTTCTATCAACCTCTCAAAGAATCCAGTAATGCATTCAAGGACAAAGCATATCTCAATCCGGTATCACTTTCTAAGAGAGAAGGTTGTAGAGAATGAAGTGAAGTTTGAGTATGTGCCTACAAAAGACCAAGTTGCAGATATTTTCACAAAGACTCTTCCAAAAGATACATTTGAGTATATCCAGAAAAAGTAAGGGGTCATCACCCCTCCTTTCAATTAGATCCATAAGATTGTGCATCAGTCTAGTGAAGCAATTCAAGATTCATTCTTTGTTCTGAACTGATGTAGGCTACCTCTCAGGGGGAGTAGGTAGTGGTGGTTTTTGGTTGGTGCAGTCAGGGGGAGCAAGTGTTGTCATTTGTGTGGAAAGAGATGATTTGGTAAGTGTTGCCCTTTGTTGATGTTGTCAAAGGGGGAGAGCAAAAGGAAAAAGAGTTGGTTGCAGATATTGCCCTTTGCCATTGATGTCAAAGGGGGAGAGATACAAGTTGGAGAGAGTTGGTTGAAAAACCATAGTGTAGGAGAGATAGAAGTTTGAGTCCAAAAAAATCACACTTTGCCAAGTTACCGAAAACCTAATTTTCTGGTTGCAAACACTATAGAGCTTGACACATGTGGATCTCATGCTCTTTCATTGCCCTTGAATAAACCATAATATCATCAAGGAACATAAAGATAAATTAATCTAGAAAGGCATGAAGCACTTTGTTCATGAGGTTCATGAACACCGATGAAGCATTGGTCAACCCAAATGGCACCACAATGAACTCGTAGTGCCTGTAATGAGTTCAAAAAGTAGTTTGATGAATATTTGCCTCATGGATATGAAGCTAATGGTAACCAGACTTCAGATCAATTTTGGATAACACCTTTGCTCCCCTTGTCTAATGAAACAAATCATCAATCCACGACAAGGGGGGTGAAAGTTGAGAGTTGTGTCCCACTTTCAGCCAATAAAATAGTTCTGAGCAGAAAGTCGCCCGACTTGGTTTCGCCCGCAACCACATGACACCTATGTGGCGCCTATGTGGCCATACCTTTCCAGGTGGAATGGAATCGGGCGGTAAAGTTCCTCCCGATAGAGTTCCAGGTAGAACTATTAAAAATAAAAAGAAAAAAAGGGCGAAAATGTCATTTTCATCCAGATTCCTATCGCGACAAAGATTTCCGCTTGGAGCCCACATCAACCAACAACCCTAAAAGCCTGCCGACTTGACAACAGTGCTCCAGACAGGTTTCTTCCTCGCCAAGTTTTGGTACAATGACTTTAGAGTACTTATTGCCATGCACACCTATACTACTTTAGGGTTTTAATTTAACTGATACTTTTGTTTTATTATTCATGTATTATATCCAGTGCTTCCTTACACAACGTGCTTTTTAGGCATCTACATCCTATTGCTAGCTTAGCTAACTATACTTGATATTATCATTTAAAATTTATTTCCTTCTTTCTTTCTCTGCATATTTCCACCCGTGGTAGCAGAGACATCTCACCACATTGAAAACTTTTAAGGAGTGATTTATCTTGATTTTGATAAGTTGGTTACTTAATTTGAAAGTAGAACATTTCCATGACTAAAATAAGAACGGATTCTCAGTATGAATCTATTAATCTAAACTAATAAAAGGAGAAAACAAAATAGATCACATAAATAAAGTAGATTAAATGTCACAAAAAGGGAGAACATAGATCCACTCTAGACGTATACTATCCATTTTTGGTATATATAATAGAGTGATTATCATATCCTCTAAAATAAATGGTGCTCATCAACTCATTTTAAAAACTTGAAAGAGAGTTAAATCTCATAAATCTGAGAGTGTAACCAAGTACATACCTGTTAAAGGAATGCCTATATTAATTATTAACAACATACTGTACATGTAAGTAAGGGCATTATTTTTTAAGAGTGATATGTACGTAAATTAAGCTGATGGAAAATATATTTCGAGGTAAAAGACAGTGAAGAAAACATAAGTGACATTTGTATGCTGCCGGCCTGGCCAAATTCAAGATATATTTTGTTCTATGGTTTTATGGAAACGCTATAGGCTTTCTCTTTCTCTCCAGTTTAGGTAATTTGGTATTGTTTGTAGGCTAGCTGATGAAGGGAACGTATAAATTTGATGAGCTTGCAATTACATTGCGAATGTAATAGACATTGAAACCCATTTCATTGCAGATAGTGTCAACGAATTTTTATTTAATAAGACATTTTAATTTGACACAGTTACTGAGAACATTTTGTACCATGAAATCTCCTAGTGTTGAATCAAAATCACAAGCACCACATGAAATGAATGTCATTCAATGATTGTCCCAAATGAAAAACAATTTTTTACTTGTGACAGTCGACCTTACCTGTCAAGCAATTTTTTTATGACAATTATCTATTTAATGGTGCCTTAAATAAAATACTATGGCATACCTCAATATAAGTAAATTATATAAAAACCAAATTACTATTTTACTCCACTTTTCTGTTGATTTCCATGACATATTACCATACAAAGAATTGATCAGTAGTCTATTTCCATCCTTTCTTGAAATTTTCAGAGCTTTATGACATATGGTCTACTAGGCTATAAACCTAGAACAAGGCCACTCCCTTGGCTACAACTCTTTGTTGCATACATGTCCTTTCATCGAAATTGGCTAAAAATTTACCGGTGACTTACTTGAATAGTTCTATGTGGATATTTTTAGTGGTTACCACTTCATACAAGTGCACTTGAGTCTATATGTTTGTTGTTCATGATTCCTTAATTTAGCACATGAATATTTCTTAGTTTCATCATTATGTACAATGTTTGTTTCTTATTGGTTATCAATCTCAACTTACTTCTTATGATATAGTGTTATAAATCTAAATTTACACTAGATCTATTTGCACAATCACTTAACAACGCTCTAAGAAGACACCTTTAATTTATTATTTAAGGTTCTTTCATTTGGTGAACTCAACTATTTCTTACTAAGTACAATCCATTTTATTTATTTCAAATAGAGTATCTTTTGCATTAACTTAAATATTATCTTTTGCATTAACTTTATTATATTCTCCTTTTTTATTTGGATTGAATTATGCACTAATAAATTGGAAATTGATAGAAACACAAGATGAATTGGCTTGTTAAAACTTTATAGCATGAAACATATCAACTAAAACGATTGTTCTACATTTTTTTCTCTCTTTAAATCCATAACATGATACCTAGTAACCTATGTAGATCTTAATGCTTTTATTTAAAAGACACAACATATTTCTCATGTCTAATTTATTGTATCTACATTGAACAAGATGATATCATAATATAGTTATAATTGATTGATTTTGAACAATAATTATCACAATTATATTTTTGGTTTTTAGATCTTTTCTTCTTTCTATAGATCTTTTCTACCTTGTGTTAGCATTTTTCATTTATAAGAAATATAAAATTATAAGGAAGATAAATTGAAGGTAAATATGGGGTCTAATTGTAGAGTCAAAAATTATGTATACTTCATAGTTTTCACTTTATGTGGTACACTCATTTTAGTATCTATTCCATTAGACATGTTTTATGGTCTATTTAGCCTATTTCTAAGCCTAAAGTGACCCTTCAACAAATTGTATGCAAACTAAACTACAATCCTTTATCCTCACATTCTTGAAACTTGTGTCCACATAGACATTAATATGGGCATGCTAGTGACCTTGTACACTAGCACAACCATGGTAGTGTTTGGGCCTATGAAAATAAAATCTAAATTGCCATAAGTGTACTCCCTTGGCCTTCGTAATGAATTTTTGAAAGTTATATCTACATTGAATAAGATGATGTCAAGATGAGTCCTATCCCATAGTCTTGCATTTAAATTAAGTCATAAAAGTAGCATTTTAATCATTTGAAATTAGAAAAATGATAGAAATATTGTTTGCATGAACATATTAATTGATTATCAATTAACTATTAGTCATTTTGAAAAGAAACAAAAGCAATTTAGTTGTGTTTACAAATTAGTTTTAATCATTTGTTGATCACTAATTATTCATTTATTCATTGGGAAAAACACAAAAAATACCTTTAATAAGTGTATACACCTAAAATTGGCTCATGTCAAATTAAGTAAATATTTTAATATTTATCTTAATTTTTATTTCTTCTAGCAATTAAATAAATATTCAAAGTTTATTTGATTGGTTCATTATCCCATAATTTAATAAAATAAATTTATTTAATTAAATTCCCTAATTCTTCTAATGTCTCACATAATTAAATAATCCTACATTATTTAATTAATCATAAATTCCTCTATCCTAAACCCTAATTCCATAAAATCCACCTCACCAATCCACCTCATCTTTCCACATCACCTTTTCAACCTCACCATGTTGCACATGTAATTAAATATTTCTAATATTTAATTAGCTAATATTCCCTCACCCACATGTCCTATTTTTCTCCAATTAAAATTAGTTAACTCATCAATCAAATTTGTTAACTAATTAATCATTCAAGTTCACTAATCAATCAATTCAGTCCACTCCCCAATCAATTCACTTAACTGGTTGGTTTATTCTGTTAACTATTCAATCGATTTTGTTAACTCCCCTGTTACATGATGGATCTTGGACACTGGTCTTCTTTCTATTCGCGCACATTCCTCAACCATTCTCAACCTTTGATCTTCTTATTTCTTCTCAACCGTTGATCTTCTCTCACATATTTCTATAAATGCAACCCTCGTCTTCTTCATTGGATCCATCCATCATTTGAGCAAATTTATGCTGCAGAAACACTAGCGCGCCTTTGGCACCCCCATTTCCATATCACTTATCATCCATCAATAGTGTGTCGAAGCTCATCTTCAATCACACAGAGTATCACAGCCAACTTCATCTTGTCATCTTGAGGACTTCAAAGCAAAGAAGCAAGCTTCCTGAGGGCCATATTCATCTCCATCAAGATCAAGACAAAAAAGGTGAGCAATGGAAGACGAAAAGTAAAAGGTTGTAAGTATCATTTGTTTTGTTATTTACATCTCCTTTTCTCCTTCAGATTCTATTGATGTTTGGGTTGATTATTGTTATTGATTAATCCACATTTTACCCTCACAATAAGATATAGTTTATTGCATTTAATAACTTTCACTTTAGCATTACTAATAAATTGTAAACATGTACTTTATTAGCTTTAAAATAGCTCAAAATATTAAAAAAAAACAAAACATAATCCCTAGGCCCTTGCATTTTTTAGGTACGAGCTCCAAACCTAGTAATAAAATCATCAAACTACTAACCACAAATGAGTTGACACAAGAGATATATAAATCAATTTGCTCGATAAGGGAATGTTCACTCGCATCCCCTCTCACTCATAGTTGGCATATCAAGCTCATGCATATATGGAAATTAGAGAGGATTGGGTTAGAATCAATTTTGAGTAAGCTAAGGGTATATCAATCAGTTTTTGAAGTCATTAAAAAAGAACAAGTCTAAAAACTTCAAAAAATTATCCAAGAAGAGAATTAAATACAATGGGATTTAGAGCTAGTACTCCTCAAGGAGAAATATTTGAGATAGATAATTTCATCTTGTCATTACTTTCCTCATCAATTCCCAACAAGAACTCAATATAATATGAGTTATCATCCTAAAGAACAAACCTACACACCACCACCACTGCACAACAATTCAACACCCTCTCTGAACATCAAACTCTTCTTCCTTGTGAAGGGAGTGGTAAAAAAAACACAACTCCCCCACAAACAAACCTCATTGCCACATTTAGGACTAGAGTGGTCCCCTAGAAACTCCTAGACCGTTTCACTATATTTTATCATATGAGTGGGAGTGATTTTTCCGAATGTAGGCCCCACGTGAGCAACAAACGTGTCTCCCCCTTTTGATGTATACATAGTTGTGGTGAGTCTAATTTAGTCAAATTTAATGTATATATTGTGTTACATGATTCTAACTCAAGATTATTTTTGGTGCAAGGTGAGGTGGTAAACACGTGTCATTAATTGAGGGTTTTTTTCCCTCATTTGTTGAGTCTATATCTTTAAGCCTTCATATTGGGGAGGTGTGATGCATTTAAAAATATAGATTTCACTCAAAGTAAGCTTCACTCACCTCATACATTTCAAGCAAAGTCACCAAGAAAAGGTTAGTGACTTTATCTTATGCTATGAATCTATATTAAGAAAAATACACTATCACCTCCTAGATATAGAAATTATGAATATATTTATGGACAACATTACTCCTTCTATCTTAGAGATCATGTTTTAGAAGCATGATTCTTTCATAGACTTAAATGTGTGTAGAAAATTATAAATAACTAAAGACCACGTTTCAATAATTTATTGCCAATCAAATGTATAGATTGAATGTATAGATTTAAATGCATATCTAGATTGAATGTATTTATTTTTTAAATTTTAAATATTTTTAGTTTTGTTAATATAAATGTTTAGATTGAATGTATTTAATTTTTTAATTTTAAATGTTTATAGTTTTGTAACTAATTTAAATGTGTAGATTGTTCATGTGTATTTAATTCTTAGATTTTAAATGTTTTTAGTTTTGTTAATTTAAATGTAAAAATTGAATGTATTTTCATTTTATAAATTAAATGTATGTCCAATTTTTTTAAAATGTAGATTTGCATACACACACGTACATATTTTTTTCATAGATCACATGGATGATATGGCATCTCATCATAGTGATGCTCATACACATGATAGTGCTAATATTGTTGATGCACATAGTGCTAGGAGTGACTTATATGTTGGCACTCTTGAAGGACTGAATAATGCTTTGACACATTTAGATCAGACGATCTATAGTACATCGAACCTGTCTAATAGAGATAGGTTGGTGGGAATTAGAACAGAGTTTGCCCATATGATTGACATTGTCAAATCATATAATCCATATGACGATTTGAGTATTGAGGATTTCTATGTGTCACTTGCTAGTACTGTTACTAGGATAGTGAAATGGCCAGCGGTTAATAGGGCCATTTCATTGGATATGGTGCATTCTATGTTTCCACATTATGCTAGATAGGATAGAGTTCGGGGCTATCCCGTCACCAGGTGTACAGATGTTGTTGTTGTACCACTTATATATCCTAAGTGGTTAGCAACACATCATAGATGGCCACACAATGATGAGTTGCCCTTATATTTTTGCAAACAATTATATGTTACAGTTCATTTACGACTTGATGTTGATTTCACATCTATCCTTGCTCATGTGGGACAGGGTCTTGGGAGGTTTTCAGATAAACCTCAATACCGACGTCCTGATCAGGATCCACCCATTGATAAGAGGGCATTAGTGGGTCCCAAACTTTTGGTACTTCCCAAAAGGTTGAATCTAGGATGATCAGCTGAGCCGACAGTTGCATCATCGAGACAATGTATTTTTGAGAGTTTAGGTTCTATTGCCAGTGAGGTTGACCACTTGGCATCTAATCATGTTGGTAGATATATGTTGCGTCCATGCACTAGCATAGGATCAGTTGATTCAACTTCCACCAGTTATGATCCTTACATATGTGCTGACATAGTTTCACCACATGATGTGATGCAAACTTTTGGAGAGGGTGCACTACGCAGATTGAGTACATGTTTGGTGCATGATCTATTATTTGTATATGAGTTTGTCAGTTTAGATTATGGGATCCCTCTCAAGTCTATGGCTGCATTTGTCAGGAAGTGCAGTGATCATTGAGCTACACATATGACTTACACAGCACCTTCATAGCAGATTCCATCACAGCTTGATACTCATTCTGTGCCACCTTACCCAGTAGGATCATTCTGTGGACTTTTGTTTTAGGATAACATTGCGATGATCCTCAATGCATTTGACCTTAGTGGGATTGGGAGGGTCATCCATGGAGCTACACAGGTTGCTAATGACGAGGTATATATGAAAATTTGTGTATAATCTAGTGTAATTTATTTGTTATAAATAATATATTTAAATTATAAAATTTAGTTTTGTGCATCATGTGTGTTGACTCGTATTTAATCAATCTTACATCAGGAACCGACTAGAGTGGTGCTAGGACATGACACTGTGCAACAAACACTGGATGTGGTTGAGGCTAGATGCGAAGTAAAGTATTTAATTGTATAAAATTTGAACATGTACTTGAGATTCCATATTTTTTAATATATAAATTTAATTAAATAGAGGTAATTTTTATGTCCAGGGATCTACACATGACTCATATATTCATAGATGGATGAGATTAGATACACAGGGTTCAGGACAGGGATCAGGACAGGGCTCAGGACAGGGTTCAACTCATCATTCTAGTCTTGGGTTTAGTGAGGCCCATTCCGCCAATAGGAGGCTCGAGTCATGATGTTGCAGTTAGACATGATGTTCTTTGTTATGTTTGCTCATTCTTATGATGTTGTAGTTAGACTTGATGTTCTTGAGTTTACATGTTTAGTTATTTCTTTATATATGATACATATGCACATTTAGATGTTTAGTTATAGATGTATGGATGTTTTCCTTCATATACGACTCTTAATGCTTTCTTATTTCAACATTTAAGAGTTAATAAAATATAGTTTTAGGACCTTGTCTACTTTCAAAATGTCATTTAATACTTTCTTTCCAATTTGTTTCTTTACAAATTTTATATAATTTTATGCAACATGTAATTTACATACATTTAACTTAGTTCTTGGTACAAGCAATATTATCTAGTTTTAGATGTTTATTTATATAGATGTATGGATGTTTTCCTTCATATGTATGAATCTTAATGCTTTCTAATAGTTAACAAGTAGTTAATAATAATAATAATAATTAAATGATTATAAAATATATTTGTTTAAAAATTGATTACCATAAATGATGCTTGATAAGCACAAGAAATCAAATACCATACATTTAAAAAAAAATAACTATAAGAGATGTTAGACAAGGAGAAGGAATAACCTTTACTTCTTATCACAACTATTTTAGGAGACCTTATTTCAACATTTAAGACTTAATAATTTATATAGTTTTAGGACCTTGTCTACTTCAAAATGTCATTTAATACTTTCTTTCCAATTTATGTCTTTATAAATTTTATATAATTTTTGTGAACAAACTAATCACTACTATTAACTCAAGAACAAGAATCACTACTATTACCAAAGACTTCAATAAAAAAGAATTCAATAGATTTAGTAGTCACAATCTAATTTTTTTATATAATAATAAACTTCAATAGATTTAGTAGTCACAATCTAAGTTTTTTATATAATAATAAACTTTAAAACTATTAAGTTAAAAACACTTTAAAAAATATAGTATGGTTTGAAGGAGGTGTCACATTTATATATGTTGTAACTAGGCACTCTTGATTAAAATATTATATTCAAATTTGGTTATGAGGTTAATATTTAAAATCATAAAATTAGAAACAATTTTTAAAATAAATAGAAATTAAAAGGAAATTATTTTTCTATATTCAACATTAAACATATAAATAAACATAAACATTAAACATAAAAAATATTATGATGACCAAGAAACAATAAGATACCTTTAAGCTCAATATGTGTGATACTACAACCAAGTAAAAGAGATTTAAACTCAAAATGTGTGACACTTACAAACATGTTAATTTGTTGATAGGTTTTAAAATATAGTCTTCAAACCCATATTGACATAGAAATGATTAAGACAAGATTTGACCAACTTAGGAAAAGAAAATTACTGCAACCAATATAGTAAATAACGAAACTAAATTGTGTAGCATAGTCCCTCAAAGTACATGGTTCAAATTCAATTACATGCACTAATTAATACAACTATTACATACAATTATCAAAGAGCTTCAATGAACTTGTTCATGTGTAGGAACCTCTAGAAATTGTAACATTTTATTGTGAACATATTTAATACAAATTGATGCATGCAACATGTAATTTACATACGTTTAACTTAGTTCTTGGTAGATAAAATTTGGATCCTCTCTATCCTTTATTATCTCTAAATTTTTTTCATGGTCTTCAATACTCAACTTCCATTTTTGTTGGCTATGTCCTATTTTTTGCAAAGTTTTCAAATTTAACCGTGTTGCTATAACTAAGTGACTATAATGTAGAACCTTTTGTCCTGGAAAATAATCAAAAAATATAATATCACTTTTATCTATCTTCATTTGTTGATAATAAGTACCTTCAATCACTACATATCCAATGGGATACTCTTGTCCATCACCATCTATCACAGATTCTATCAACTTGCATTTTAGTTTCATGCATATCAGTAGATAGTAATCTACACCTTCGGTATTATCAAGACCTGCAATCACAACAAAGATATCTCCTACAACAAATACACATATTCAAAAGTCAATTCAAATACAAGTAGTTAGACAATTTAGAAAAAATTTCACTATTTAAATAATCAATATACATGTAAATAGTTTATTTACCTGCAACAACTAGATCGGATACACGTTCAAAATTAGCTGAATATAAAGGATCATGGAGATCTATATTATCATCTTCATAAGGAGACATTGAAACTAATTGTTTCATCTCCCATTCTAAAACATACCCATCAATAATATGTTGACATTGTAGAACATTTTCATTGTTCTCAATGTAATCAACACAAAACATGATTTTTCTCTAATTTGGATTGTGCAAGTGGTTTGCTATGTCTAGACGTCATCACTTGATGAAGTCTTCTAATACTGATAATCTTTTGACAATTATAGGGATTTGATCGATCGATATCTACAATCATGGAAATTTAAATTTGTATGAACAAAAAATGTACATGTACTAAACATAAATAAATGTAGATCTGCAAGAATTACAAGAAATACCTTTGACTTCCCAAAAATAGCGTTTGATACTTATTGAGCCACTTTTTCCTTCATAAGCCCCAAAATGAGTCTTACACCATTCAACAATTTCTTTTGCAGTACGTATGGTGTTACTAGCAAGCTCATGTTGGCGAAGTGCACACTTCACACATGCACCAGCTTTGTCATGCTCACCTTTTCCATGTCCACTTTCAGAACAATTCCACACAAATTTTATGGAATGTCTTGCATGTTGTTGGCTCAACCAATTAAATGCTTTAGAGGATTTGAATTGTCCTATAAAGTAAACAAATGAACATTAAAAGCTATTTAATTTAAGTTGGAAATAATCTTAAAATTTTTGAAAAATTTAATAAATTCAACACTTACTAGCACATCCATCTGACCAAATCCAGTGACTTGAAGCATGTATGCCACGTTGTCTCAGATCATCAAAAAAAATTCCCAAATAATGGGCTACATAGCTTCTGTCATGACTAGTATCATCACTGATATAAAAATGAGCCTCTTTAATAATATTTTGTTCATGTGGACTACTTTGTACACCATTCATTTGCAACTCAGCATGTCTATAATAAACATGTATGAAGATTGCAACCTACTTTGAATGATAATACTGAATCTGAATCTCTGTTTGAGGACTAAATGTATAGTTCTCAACAAAATCCACAATCGAAAGAATACAACCTTGTGGAAAACAATTCTTTGACTCACGAAACTGATTTTCCTACCATCTTGCACCATGACAATTTGGATGTGTGGATATATGAGACTATAAATTTATTCAAAAACTCATTACAGGGCAATTCACTTTCTTTTGTAACAATTTTTTTTATTCCACTCATGACCTGGTTGTGTATTTCTCATATTCAAATCTCTTCCACATAATTTCCATTGATTGATCAATATTTTGGATCAGAGGAAGCTTCTTCAAATCTCCACAATTTTCACAATTATTTTTGATACATTGCACACTGAATTCATCAGAACCGTATGTTCTCTCACATAAGAGGGACTTCATAAATAGTGTTGTGCTTGCATGGATGATAACATCTGGATGAGTCATTGCCATAAATTTTTATACGATTGAAGGTGTAGATGAAACTCAATGTGATTTCAACAACAAGAAGTTTCACGCACTTTATTTATGCGTACAAAACAAGGACACATCTTTTTAGACACCCTTTGAGATATCTTTACATGTGGAGATTCTTGTTTGAATGCTTCAAAACATTCACTCTGTGTTTATCTATAAAATGTTTTAGATGAGGATATTTTTTTCCATCTTCACCTATTACTTGTATAGTATCCCTTCTATTAGAGGAAACATGAGAGTGGTTGATCCAATATTCAATGACTTGTTTCTTCAATCTTCAGGGATTCTATATTTTCTAGGAACCCTAAAAATATTTACCCAAGTTTTTTCTATGTTTTCATCAAGCTTATTTCTCTTTGAAATATATTTGTGAACAATTCTCCTGGATACATGCAGTAACTTTCCAATTGGTTTCACCTATCTCATCAGTGATAGTTTTTACTTGAAATCACGGTCATCAATGCCCTGCATGCTACACTTAAATCACTTGTTCTACTTGTACTTTGAATAGAGTTCAAAGCTTCTTGCAAGTTTTCAACTATTATCTTTTTTGTTAGATTTGTTTTTTTCTCCCTATTATCAACCCCTAGCAACTCCAAAACAAGGCTCATTTCTTTTTGCCTAAATAACTTAGCACATAATTGTGCTCTTCCAATTAGAGATTTGTCTTCAAAAAATTCATCCCAAATTCTTTTGGAATGAAGTTTTATTATACTAATAGGTAACATTTCATGGGGTGAAATCTTACTGAAAAGCACATCTTCATCTAAATCTGCTAGATTTTCCATTAAAATATGTTTTGTTCTTAATTTCCTCCTCAGTCACAATGTTTTTTGCACCTTGTTTAATTTCTTCTTCGATTTGATCAAACCCAAGATGTTCTTCCTCTTGTTCATTAGTAATTTGATCTTGTGCTTCTTGACTATGTTCAACCAATCCTTCTAAGGTTGAATTTCTCTCAATTCTTCTTCTTAGATTTTTATCTCTGTCAAACCTTCGATCAAAAATCCTTGACCTATTCCTTTTGTTCCCCATCACAAATTACCTTTTAATTTGAGCTTGTACAAATATGTATATGTGAGGGCAAGGTCAACTTTAAAAAACCCTAAAAAATAAAAATCCACACCGTTTCTGATTTCCAAGATCATCTTACGATGCGAGGAAAGAGCATACCCAGATATGGACTAGGGAAGTTCACATAAACCACACCATTTCTAATTTCCAAGATCGTCTTATGACGCGAGGAAAGAGCATACGTAGATATAGATAGGGAAGTTCACATAAACCGCATTGTTTCTGATTTGCAAGATCATCCTATGACGTGAGGAAAGAGCATACCCGGATATGGACTAGGGAAGTTCACATAAACCACACCATTTCTGATTTCCAAGATCATCTTATGACGCGAGGAAAGAGCATACACAGATATGCATAAGGAAGTTCACATAAACCACACTATTTCTGATTTCCAAGATCGTCTTACGACGCGAGGAAAGAGCATACACGGATATGGATGGGGAAGTTCACATAAACACAATGGATTATATAAATCTAAGATTGTTAATTGTATAAATTTAAGTTTATTTTTTGTTAATTTGTATTGCATTTTTTTAATTATTAATCTAGGAGTTTTTTTGTATAGTATTTATCAATTTTTAGAAACCCTAATTAACAAAAAATAATGAAACCCTACTTTAAAAAATTAAACCCTAATTTAAATCAATCAAACCCTAATAAAAAAATTTAGTTAAACCCTAAAATAGTATTTAAAAAAAATTAAACCCAAATAAAAAATCAATTAAACCCTAAAATATAATTTAAAAAAAATTAAACCCTACTTAAATAAAAAAATTAAACCTTAAATAAAAGATTAAACCCTAATAAAATTAAATCAATTATAAAATAATAAACTTTATTATTGTTTATTAAAAAAATTACACTTGCTTGTAAATTTTTTGTCTTGTATTTGCCCTGTAAATTCTCTCTACCTGCTGTCATGTCCTGACATTGTTATTCTGTACCGTATGGAATCTACATTAAAAAATAATTATTTAAAAAACTTAATTATAAAAAGTAGTTCCAAGCAGAACTTTACCGGTCAATAAGATTTTACCCCCATTAAACTCGCCCCTCACAGTTCTGGGCATAAACTTACTAGGCGGAACCGTACCTCCCATTAAAGTTCCGGGCGGAACTGTTTATGTGGCATCCTATGTGGCACTCCACCCCCCCTTCCCCACAATTTTCAAAAAAACTCATCTTCTGCTATTAATTTCTGCCATTAAAATATACTTTTTAAAAAAGTGACGAATACCCTTTTGTAGTACTCGGAACGTAGATTGTAGATATATGTTTTTTTTCATATTTCAATTTTTTATTATATTTTATTTTAATTCATTGTAAGTAGGTTTTTCCCATCGAACATGAAGCTGATTAGAAAATAGATTTCAATAGGCAAAACATATTCAAAAAATTTGAAAATTATATGGTTCACTAGAGAATGGAACCCTCTACAAGAGGGTATTTTTTAAAAAAATTTAATGTAAAAAAGTTGCATCCCATGGAAACTACTATGTTCTATTAAAATTGACTTTAATAAATTTTTAAAAAAAATTATCAAAAATTTAATTTTTTTTCCATGCACTAGATATTTAAGTTGACTAATTAGGAAAAAACATTTAAAGAAAAAATAATTATTTTTCTATATTTTTCTTGACGTCCCATCGATGTCACTTTTTTCGAAAAATATGAGAATTTAAATTCATCACTTAAATTTATAAAAAAAATATCTAACTACTTTTTTAAAAAATTAAAAAATTAAAAGCATAAACTATATTAAAAATTCTACATTTCATTAGTTTATGTCATTTTAAAATTCATAACATACATGACTTTTTTTATATTTAAGTTGGAAAAATATGTTTGTGTTGGCCATTCTCTTATAAAAGTGTGACACAATTCTAAACTTTCACCCAGGGATTTTAGTTATTCACTATCACCTTATTCAACTAATAGTACTTAATGCACAAATGAAGGGATCCATCCTTCCTCATGAAGATTACAAGTGCACTCCAAGGAGATACATTGGGATGAATTTAGCCTTTTTCAAGAAACTCCTATAATTGCAACTTAAGCTCACCAATCTTGAGTGGTCATCCTATATGGTGCATGTGAAATAGACTCAGCTCCAAGGATAAGATCAATACAAAAGTCAACATCTCACTCTGTGAACATACTAGGAATGACACTAAAAATGAAATCCACATACTCCATAAGAGCAGATGATAATCGAGGGTAACCTTAGAACACTCACCCTCAAACAAATTATTCACTAAGATGGCAAGCAAATAGCACTCCTTCACATGCTTCACTATAGCTGCATGGCCGAGATCATGCAAAGAGAGATGGGTCTGTAAATTCCTACTAACCCCATTTAATTACCACAATCATCGCTACACATAATGATCTTTTGACACCAATCAATGCTCACTTGATGGGTTTCTAAATTCCTACTAACCCCATTTAATTACCACGATCATTGCTACACTTAATGATCTTTTGATGCCAATTAAGAGTAGGTGATCATCGAGGGTAACCTTAGAACACTCACCCTCAAATAGATCATTCACTAAGATGGAAAGCAACTGGCACCCCTTCCATATGCTTAACATTAGCTGCATGGCTGAGATAATACAAAGAGAGATGGGTCTCTAAATTCCTACTAACCCCATTTAATTATCATGGTCATCGCTACACTTAATGATCTTTTGATGCCAATCAATGCTCACTTGATGAGCATTGATCTAGCCCATACCAAGGACGCTCTTATAAGATCCTTGTGATAGGACATGCAAACCTATAGTGGTGGTGAAGGTACCAAGGCCCAACACACAACCATGCACAAATGAATTGCTATGCCCTTAATATTGATGTACATAGGGTTATGAATAGTCAGCTTGTGGCTATCTTAACTCCTAATTAAGTCATATTATCATTATTATATTGTTATTTAGTTGTTTAGGTCAGCCTAAGGCTTCTATAGGGCTATCTAAGTCGGCCTGGGTGATATCCTAGGCACAAATAGGTATATATAGGAGGTGGTGAGTCTCATTTCATATCATATTGTGTATTGGTTCTCATTGAAGACTATTGGAGGTATCCCCCTCAAAGTGGATTAGGAGGTTGCCCCCTCGAAGTGGCATATAATTATCAAGTATTTACAGCATATTTACTATTATATTCAGATATTGTGCAAGTTGTTTCATTACAAGTGGTATCAGAGCATGATCTTGGCACCGTAGAGGCAAGATTTTTTCTCAACATTCGAGGCGATTTTGGGAAGAGCATAACTTTCATATTTTAGCAAAAATTTTAAATATTTTTAAAGAGTTTTTGAAGACCGTATTAAAAAAGATACAGTCCATATTTCAAAGGAATTGGAGCAGATTTGAGCAAATTATTGAAGAATTATGATTTCTACACAATTTATTTGAGATCTCCATATCTCTCACATCTTTCTGAATTGGAGTATAATTTGTATTGGGTTTTTGAAGATATAATAGAGGAGCCTACAGTCCAAAGATTGGAGAAATTGAAGCAAAAATAAGCGAGTTATTGCAAAATTAGGGTTTCCAACAAATTCGCTCTCAAGGCAACAAATTTGCTAATTTTTTGGATTTGTTTTTGGGTAAGTGGTATCTTGGCCCTAGTAAGTTACAATAAAAATTTTAGAGAATTTAAATTTCATTTGTGTGATTTATTTCAAAAATATTGGTTTCCATCATTATGGGACCTGCAACAAGAGGCAAAACGAATGCTGCCACACCGGGGAAATCCTCTGATAAGGATGAGGAAATGATAGAGGATAGTAATCCCAATGAGGAAATAAGTAAGTTCAAGGAAGAGGTTAAGAGGGATATGTGTGACTTAAGAGGAGATATATCAGATATACGAAGCATGTTAAGTGCCTCTATGAATGAACCAAGAAAGGAGTTCTCAAGCAACCAAGGTGAAACCTTCAAGTCGGCTAATAATGACATGAATTTTAATACTCCTATGGGATCTAGGAATTTTTTTCCAAAGGTGGATATGCGCAAGTTCAATGGTAAGGATCCTCTAACATGGATAAACCAAATGGAGAATTTTTTTGAAGTACATCAAATCCCATATGGACAAAAGGTCACAATGGCTTCCCTATATCTAGAACTAGATCAATTCATTTGGTATCGTTGGGTTTGTACTCATCAGAGGAAAAAGGGTCTCACCATCTCATGGTCAATTTTTACAGAAGAACTCCAAGCACAATATAGCAATAGTGTGACAGACAACTTCTTCAGCCAGCTTGCTAAACTTCAACAAACATGATCAGTTAAGGATTATATTCAAAAATTTCAAAATCTATCCTTAAGAGTGGATACAATTACAGAGGAGAACTTGAATGATTTATTCTTGGGTGGTCTCAAGGATCACATTCAACATGAGGTACACATGTTTAGTCCTAGCTCAGTAAATGAGTCTTTTATCTTGGCACGCAGGGTAGAGGAGAAGTATTTTATTCCTAGAAAGCAAGGGGCTAATATGACAAGAGAGAAAGGATATTCAACACCTTCTCTTCCTCAACCTACTAGGTTGACTCCACAACAAATTGAGGAGAAAAGAGAAAAGGGGTTGTGTTTCAATTGTGATAGCAAATATAGTCGAGGACATAAATGTAGTGAAAAGAAATTGTTCTATATTGAAGGTCTAAGTGAGGAAGAAGAGGAGGAACCCATATTAGAGGAGGATAGGGAGTCAAGTGAGGAATCACATGATTCTCAACCAATCATTTCTTGTCATGCACTCTCAGGTTTTAGTGCACCACAAACTCTCAAGGTAGTGGGTTTCTTAAAGAAGCAGAAAGTAACAGTGTTGATTGACTCAGGTAGTACTCATAATTTCATCAACAAAAAGTTGGCAACTCGTCTAAATTGTTTTATATATCCAGCCCCAGAGTTTCAGGTTTTGATTGCAGATGGGGGTACAGTTAGTTGTTCGAGGAAGTGTCATAGCATTAAATTATCCATGGGAGATTATCAACTTGATACCTTAATGTATGTGATATCCATGGGTGCAGCAGATATTGTTTTGGGAGTACAATGGCTTACTACATTGGGATCAATTGAGATGAACTTCCAAGAACTATTCATGAGATTTCAATCCGAAGGAAAGGTAGTGGAGCTAAGGGGGTTGAAGGCAAAATCCCCACAGATGGTAAGCTCTCATCAAATGCAAAAGTTGCTTAAGAAAGGAGTGGATGGATTTGTGGCCCAGCTATGTTCATTAGAAGTCTCTCTATCTAATGCTCCTACTCATCCAGATTTACAAGCAATAATCAATCGTGACTCAGTGGTTCTTGGAGATATGCCTAAAGGACTTCCTCCTAAGAGGGATCATGGCCATGCCATACAACTAGTTCCAGGGAGCCAACTACCAAACATCAAGCCTTATAGGTACCCACACATACAAAAAAGTGAGATAGAAAAAATTGTTGAGGAGATGCTAGAGGCAGGAATTATCAGGCATAGCTAAAGTACTTACTCCTCGCCGGTGGTGATGGTGCATAAGAAGGATGAAACTTCGCGCATGTGTCCAGATTATAGAGTGCTCAACATGTACACCATTAAAGATAAGTTTCCTATTCCAGTCATTGATGATTTGCTAGATGAATTGAATGGAGCTATGTATTTTACCAAGTTAGATCTTAGATCTGGTTATCACCAAATTCGGATTAAGGAGGAAGATATTTGTAAGACAACATTTTGAACTCATGAGGATCATTATGAATTTTTGGTGATGCCATTCAGTCTTACCAATGCACCATCTACATTCCAAAGTTTGATGAATTCCATTTTTAAGTTCTTGAGAAAGTTTGTGTTAGTATTCTTTGATGATATATTGATTTAAAGCAAGACTTGGGAAGAACATTTGCAGCATGTAGATCAAGCATTACAATTACTCAAAGATCATTAACTCTATGCTAAGCTATCCAAGTGTGCTTTTGGTCTTAAGGAGGTGGAGTATTTGGGACACATAGTTTCACATGAAGGAGTAAAGGTGGACCCTAACAAAATTAAGGCTATCATGGAATGGCCTATTCCAAAAAATATTAAGAAACTAAGGGGTTTCTTGGGATTGACAGGGTACTATAGAAGATTTGTGAAGAATTATGGTCGTATAGCAGCACCTCTCACCACTCTCTTAAAGAAGGATTCTTTTCATTGGAATGAGTCCACTAATGTAGCATTTGAGAAATTGAAGGAGGCTATGTGTACAACTCCAGTGCTTGCCACTCCGGACTTCACCAAGGAATTCATTGTGGAATGTGATGCTTCTAGAAATGGGATAGGAGCAGTTCTCATGCAAGAAGGTCGACCAATTGCTTTTGAGATTCGTCAATTAAAGGGTAAAAATCAGATCAAACCTATTTATGAGAAGGAAATGCTAGCAATCCTTCATGCAGTTAAACAATGGAGGCCTTATTTAATGGGTCGACACTTCAAGGTTAAGACAAATCATGATAGCCTAAAATATTTTTTGGAACAAAGACTATCCTCTGAAGAGCAACAAAAATGGGTCACTAAGATGTTGGGATATGACTTTGAGATTGTATATAAGAAAGGGAAGGAAAATATTGTGGCTGATGCACTTTCTAGGTAGGATGAGAAAGATGAAGCCTTATTGTGTGCCCTTTCAATATTACAAGCAAATTGGGTGGAAGAAGCTAAAGCAGAGTGGCAAAATGATGTTGCAACAAGTAATCTCATCCAACAATTAAAAAGTGATCCTAGTAGTTCAGATAAGTTTTGTTTGAAGGGAGATATTCTTTGGTATAAAGAGTGCATGTATCTCTACAAGAATTCCACTCTTAAACACAAGATTCTCACAGAGCTACATGAGTCCCCAGTTGATGGTCATTCAGGATTTTTGAAGACATCATTGGGTCAAGCAAGATTTTTTTTGGGAAGGGCTAAAAGGATATGTTCAAAAATTTGTGGCTGAATGTTTGGTTTGTCGAAGAAATAAGGGGGAGACAATTAAGACACTAGGTCTCTTGCAACCCTTATCTATTCCTAGCCAGTGTTAGGAAGAGGTATCCATGGACTTCATCACAGGGCTTCCCAAATCTAAAGGTCATAATGTCATCATGGTAGTAGTTGATTGCCTCACTAAATATGCACATTTCATTGCATTATCACATCCTTTTACAGCAAGTGTAGTGGAAAAAGTTTTCTTGGAGAATATCCAAAAGCTACATGGTACACCTAAGGTTATTGTCGGTGATCGTGATCCTATCTTTACTAGTCACTTTTGGAAATATTTATTCTCATGTTTGGGTACTCAATTGGCTCATAGTTCTTTATACCATCCTCAATCAGATGGGCAAACTGAGGTTGTTAATAAATGTTTGGAAGGATATCTACATTGTTTCACTTCAGAGAAACAATCTCAATGGGTAGATTGGCTACCACTTGCAGAATGGTGGTATAACACTTCTTTTCGTAGCTCATCAAAAATGTCTCCATTTTTGGCACTTTATGGATACATCCTCCTTCCATCACATCACCATTAAAGGTGTCACCAAGAGTTGAGGCAGTAGAGGACCACTTGCTTCATCAACAATAGGTACTTTTAGGACTCAAGGAGAATTTAGCTATGGCACAAAATTGAATGAAACAATAGGTGGACCAACATCGTAGTGAAAGAAATTTTGAAGTTGGGGATTGGGTCTTCTTGAGATTGCAGCCTTATAAACAAATCTCAATGAAGCAACAAAAAAAGAATAATAAGTTGTCTCCAAGATATTATGGGCCATACCAAATCATGCAAAAGATTGGTAGTGTTGCCTACAAGCTAGAGTTGCCACCAACAACAAAGATACATCCAATTTTTCATGTTTCTTGTTTGAAGAAGGTAATTGGGTAGAATATTCCTACTCAAATAGTACTACCAAAGCTCGATGAAGAAGGAAGAATAATTTTGGAACCAGAGTGCATTCTTCAAACACGCATGAAGAAGCTGAGGAATAGAACCCTCACTTAGTATCTCATCCAATGAAAGAATTTACTAGTTGAAGAGGCCACATGGGAGGATGAGGAGTTCATTCAAAAGAATCCACACTTGGTTAGCATTGAGGACAATGCCTCTTTGAAGAGGGGGGGCATGCTACGCCCTTAATATTGGTGTACATAGGATTATGAATAGTCGGCTTGTGGCTATCTTAACTCCTAATTAAGTCATATTATCATTATTATATTGTTATTTAGTTGTTTAGGTCAACCTAAGGCTTCTATAGGGCTATCTAAGTCAGCCTGGGTGATATCCTAGGCATAAATAGGTATATATAGGAGGTAGTGAGTCTCATTTCATATCATATTGTGTATTGGTTCTCATTGAAGACTATTGGAGGTATCCCCCTCAAAGTGGATTAGGAGGTTGCCCCCTCGAAGTGGCATATCATTATCAAGTATTTGCAGCATATTTACTATTATATTCAGATATTGTGCAAGTTGTTTCATTACATGAATCTACTACAACCTTGGCTCCCATAGCCAATTTAACTTGCCAATTACTATCTCGCCTTGCTATCACCAATCTACATCACTCAACCAATGATGGTGATATGAAGGAGTTGGAAGTTCCAAAATTAAATAAGATAGAAACATGAACACCCTCAAGCTTACATGAGGTTTCAACCACAATGCCTTAATGGTTAACCTGACAATTATCGATTGCAACAAACACCTTGTGAGTTCTACCCATATCACCAACTATTGGCTCTAATGTTACAACACCCTGACCATCAATTGCCCCTAATTTTTGTGGACATTGTCTAGCTAAGTGGCCTTCCTGACCACAAGAGAAACATGGTCCCCTTATGTGAGGCCGAGATAATTGAGGGTGCCTCAACTACTAAGGAATTAAGAAACCAAATTTGGGTTGATCACCACCCAACTACTACTAGGAAGATTGACCCCCGAAGTGTTGCCTCCACTTATTTCTTTGATGGAAGGATCCACTAGACTAGCCACCCTGTTGATCATGAGAAGGCTTTTGCCTCTGAGATTGCTAGTGTTGTTGGGCGTTAAGTGATGTCGAGGAAGTTTTGAAATTCCTCTTAGGTTAAGACTAATAACTTTGACCTTTGTGTCCTCTTTGGTATGGTATTGTGACCTAAGTAACCATTTGACCACCATGACCTCTAGCTAAAATTTTCTCAATCTTTCCTTCACGATAGTGATCTCTAAAGGCTTGATCTCTAGAACCTTAACACCACTAATGATATGAGGGTTCAAACTGTAATGTATGAAAAAGGGGAAAAAGGGTTTGATGAATGATATGCCTAAATCCTCCTTTCACTACACACATTCAAGGACATTTAACCGAGTTGAATCTCAACTTTTGCAAGAGGATTCACCTATAGGTTGGTTGTCACTTGTAATGATAGGGAAATTTGGAAATTAATGATTATTAGGTTAATTTAAGTCCAATTATGCTCAAAACCCTAATTATTGTAAAATCATAAATAAACAAACGAATTCTGAAAAATGCTCGCAAACCAAGATACTAGATGAAGATTAGATTCATACCAGATTTTGAAGTTTGAGATTTGGAATGTCAAGGATGGAGGGACTCCCACCAACGTCCAATGCAGTATTTTTATCGAGGCTTTCCAGATCTTTTCTGATGTTGATTATCACTATTCCTTTAATTTCTAGCTTTGCAAACTTGGAGGACACAGGGACTAGCGCCCCTGTCCTAATTATGCTCTTTTCCACTCTTTCTTTCAGATTTGGGATCCTTACACTCTACAACTCCACTCCCCAGAATACGACACCTGTCACTTGCAATCACAAGAGATGGGTTGGGGGTTGTGGTGTTTAGGAGCTTGCCTTGGTCAAGCCTCGGAATGGCATTCAAGCCTTCCAACACCATTGTTAGATAGAGAGTGTGTATCCTTGCAGGACAGAGGCAAAAACAAATTGATAAATGATTGATTCAAACACAAACAGATATCACCTCCGAGGTGTAGCTCGCATGTAGATGAATATCCTTCACAACATGAGAAGATGAAGCCAAATCTGGAACAACAAACACAACAACAATATTCTACTTTGCAACAATGAATGCCTTGAATGCACTAAAATCATAAGTTCGCTAAAATCTCATAATCATCTTCTAGTTAAAAAATGAAACCCTAAACATGCTTATATATGCATTCCCACTTTAATTTCATAATTCAAAATTAAGATGTCGGCAATGGACACTTTTTAATGGTCTCCAACCAACATTCAAATTTAGGACCTCGCCAAAATAGAGAAGGACAAGGGCGCGGGTGCCCTTGTCCCAGGACCTATTTTGGGTCAGGGTTTAGGCACACAGATGTCCCTCAAGCCCCATTTGACATGGGTTTCAGGCCATTTTGTCTCGGGAGTAAAATGTAATATGCATAATGAAAAGCAAGGGACCCAGGAGCTAAACTTAGGAGGTAAAAATCATAGAGGGACATTTTACAACATAAAATTTAGCCCCCACTTTAATGTATGTATGATCTTACGACCCATACATGCATTAAAGTATGATCAAAACACAACAAACTAGGCACTTGAAGCTAATGCATACACAAAGATTAAGGAACCATTTCTAGCCCCCAGTCTCAAGCAGACATTAGAGAAAACACGCCGCATACACGCCAAACACAATGAAGATAGTAATAGGCACACAAAATACGGAGAAGAAAGTAACATGCACACAAAACATAGAGAAGACAATAACACTCACGCAAGACACAGAGAAGATAGTATTGAATTCACAAAAAACATGATGAATGCAATGATTATTTATTTTTCATTTTCATATATATATGAATGCAGATACATGGAAAGAAAAAATGCAACACACAACCCCAAAATGTAGGAGAGGCATTTCACCACACCCTTGAGACTACATGTGGGGGATAAGACACACCAAACAAATCCCAAAGTGTAGGAGGGGCATTTCGCCACACCCTTGAGACTACACTTGAGAACAAGCACGCCATACAAAACCCAAAGCATTGGAGGAGCATTTCGCTGCACCCTTGAGACTATGCTTGGGAGAAAACATGCCATACAAAGCCCAAATGTAGGAGGGGAATTTTTCCACACCCTTGAAACTACACATGGGGGAAAACACATGGAAAAAATGAGCATTGTATAGCATGCCAAAGACATACTATACGTCTAAAACACGGCAAACAAGGTGATGGAAGGAACTTATTGCTAAGCCCCCACCATCTCAAGCATGCTACAAGCACACCTGATGGTTGAGCTTATGCCACAACAACTGCCAAAGACATGCTTAAGGGAGGATAGTCTTAGATCTAACCTCGCCTACTCAGAGGACTTTTGAAATAAAAAGAATGTGCACTAGCTCAAGAGATACAACATCCCCGCCTCCATAGAGGGATTTTGAATAAAAGGATATGCATGATATCTTGCCTCTGTAGAGGGCTTCTTGATTGTAATATAGAGTAAAGATATACATTCGCTCCAAAGATACAACATCCCACCTTCAGAGAGGGCTTACAAACATGCTTCGTTAGTACCAAAATCATCAGACAACTTACCTTACATGCCCCCACCTTAAGGTGGTTGATGTCATGTACCGATCTCAAGCACGTTAAGGTAGAGAGAAAACACACAAGGGAACAAGAGCCTTCAAAAAGCCCATGCACCCAAAGGTGACATGTGCTCACGATCGCTAAATGTTCCCACAAACACATCTTAATCTAAGCAATGCATGAAAACAAAGAAGCCAAGGCTACGCAAATAGGTTCAAGTCCAAGTATAGCCATGGGACTTATACTGCAGGCATCTCAGAATTGAGTGTAACAACAAGGTGAGACACCCAAAACAATCAAAATGCATGGAGCAGATGTATTGTTATGATTTGTTAGAATGATAAGACACCATCAAATTTATAATGGAGTGATTCTACTAGCCAAGCATTGGATATATAAATCAACCCCATCTTCATGTATGGACTAGGTCCAATTTTGTTGTACTCACTAAAGAGATACATGGTCCGTATCAGTATATGTTTGTTTTTCGTCATCCGCCGACTAGGTAGAATCACCAGAAGAATGTAAATAAGAAAATGAGAGAGGAGAACAAGTGTCTTAGAGTCATCACATAGGAAGATGCCCCCAGGTCATCAACAGCAATGTTATGCCCCAAGACTGTTGGGAATTAAGGTATCTCAACCTTGGTAATTCCTTGCATTATTTATGATTGTATTTATTAATTCATTTCCTATGTTGTAAATTAATTGTAAATTCCATATTGTCATATTGTGGGATGTGGCACAGTGATGTGTCATCCTACATGGAAGATGACAACTTGTAATTTTATCCTCACATGAGGAGATAGGCATCCCACTTTGTGGTAGGAGCATTTTGCCATGTGTCGGCATCTTGTATGTTGTGTAAGGGAATGTTTGACTGAAACGGTTATGACGGATTCCTATGACGAAGTTATGACATGTAAGAGTCAAAAATAGAATCTTGTAAGACAGGTGAAGACATGTGTCATGAAGCATATTTGAAAAAGGAATATTTGGGCACCCCAAGGTGGAATATGACAAGTTGTAAGAGAATATGCTATTTATAGCCTGTGTATGACAAATTGTCTTACAGCTGTAAGTTATAACCACTATGACAAATTCTATGATGGTCGTAAGTGTCGTAAGAGCATTTGTCATAGCCCATTTTGGAAATAGGTGACCTCTTTGGGATGGGAGATGTGGACAAGTGTTGGGCACATTCTACAATGTTGACCAAGTGTCCTTAGGCATGGATTTTGGGCCATGAGGCCAAGTTGGATGCCCATTCCAAGATAGGACCAATTTTGCCTTGTATATTCTATATAAACAAGTGCTTGGAGGAGGAGATGTAGTATGTGATTTAGAGGTACTATTACTCTATCAAATTGACTCCAGATATGAGTGTCAAAGACCATTGAAGCTTGCATTGCAAGTGTATTGTAAACAAGATTCAGTTTTGATAATACATTGTGCAAGTTTCTGAGTGTGGGGTTTTTCACCCGATAAGGGTTTTCCCCTCATTATATCTTTGTCTCTCTTCTTCTGTCTTCTTTCTAGTTCTATGTGTATTGCTGCAATATCTCTGTTAGATGTTTTATGTTGTTGTAGTTGTAAGGATTAATTTGAATTTGCATAGCCCTCTCCTCATTAGATTAGTGTAGGAAGTAATTTCTGCACACCTAGCTTCCTTTCAAAGACAACACACAACAATAAAAATAGAGGAGAAGCAAGACAAAAGAATGATGATGCAAATAGAAGAATGGTCACAATAGAGGCAGTCTTCTGGTATCCTTGGCCTTACAAGAGAATCAAGGGTCATCCAAGGAGGCCTAAACAACATATAAAACATCACGAGGGGCACAACACAAGAGGGGAGGTCACATAAACGAGAAAATAATGCTATGACATAGGTGACCACTAGGGTTAGAAATACTTACCTATTGCTAAGAAAGGCTCAAACTTGTGAGCATCTTAGAAAGGTGCTCCATCAAGTTTTTTAAAAAGTGTGAACAGTTTGCATTTGTTTGATTCATATTTTCAGGATGATCAGTCAGTGTTTGCTTGTCAAATCATTATATATTCAAAATCTTTTGTTGTTTGCGAGGATGGGAATCACCTTGTTGTTTTATGATCCTTTGATTTCTTATTCTGGTGAGTCAATCTTTCATAGTAAAAAGGACTATCTTCCACTGTAGCAACCTTTTCCTATACTATAATCTCTTGTTTCGGTTGTTCAATTTGTCTTTGCAATGCATTTTGGTTGACTCTCGATCCTTGAAGGGATAATGGCGAAGGAACCTCATTATAAATACCATTTCTTTGTGGATGAGGTGAATTTGCAATTTTCTCCTTATCCACTTCTATCATGCCCACTATTTCATCATAATCCAAATAGTTGTCTTCCACCTCTACTGTATTTTGTTCCATCATGTTGTTATCAGTATGCTTAGGAATGGGATTAGTAAAGATCTGTAAATTTTGATTCAGAGGAGCAACTAACTTATTTTCATTGTCATTCACACCAGTTACCTGTATCACATTCGAGTCGATGAGGTCTTGAATTTCATGTTTAAGACGCATACATAGTTCAGTATCATGCCCTTGTTGCCGATAGTAATGACAAAAAGCATTAGCATCGAAGTGAGGTTCTTGCATTGTACTACTATCTAATGGTTTGATCAAAGGAAGCTTCAAGAGATTATTACTCACTACTTGATTCATGATAGAATGTAAGGAGTCAGATATCAGAGTGAATTGTTTTTGCTGCTGTCGATTCTGAAATGGCGCCCTCTTCAAATTAGTGATAGTGGACACTTGTGAAAAATTGTTTGAATTTTGCCCATTAACCTTGATGAAACTCTTATTATTCCTCTTAAAGTTGTTTGGTGAAGGTCCTCCCATGGATTGACCGACTTGAGTCGATGAGTTTTGGTTTTCATACTAACTAGACAAAAGTTGGTAATCACGAAGGGCTATGCATAAATGTTGAAAAGAGTTATACTTCATTAAGAGGATCTTATCACAGATGTTAGGTTGTAGATTTGTAATAAATACCTTCTGAACATCCTCATCATGCATGTGGTATTGAATTTTTGCATAAAGAGCTTGATACTGACTAATAAACTCAGTTAGCTTCTCTTTCAGATCTTGTTTGCAATGAACTAAATCAATTAATGAGACTTGAGGTCCAATGTTTGCTTGAAAATGTTGTAAGAATTGATCAACTAGTTGAGAGAAAGAGTGTATTGAATTCGGAGGTAAAGAGCAAAACCATTCCAAAGCAGTATCTTTGAGAGATCATAGGAAAGGTTTTGCTAACAAGTCCTCTTCAAAGTAGAAATCACTACACATAGCCATGAATGTTGCCACATGAGTATTAGGATCAACTTTTCCACCATATTTTTCAAAGTGAGAAGTTTCAAACTTCTCAGGCATAAGAGTTCTCAAGATTACATAAGTGTAATGAAATAACTTGCACAATAGAAGAAAATAATATGAAATATTTTACAAATACTTGATAATAACTGAGAATAACAGGCCACTTCAAGGGGGCAACCTCCAAATATCTCCAATGAGAACACACTTCACAATATATGATGAAATAAGACTCATATCCTCCTATATATACCTAATTATGGTTAGGATGAATAGACACACCCCTATATAACACCTAGTCTGACCTATCTAACTAAATAATAATATAATAATGATAACATGACTTAATTAGGAGTTAAGATAGCCACAAGCTAACTATTCATAACCCTATGTACACTAATATTAAGGGTGTAGCAATAAGATAGAGGATTATAGGCATGATAAGTTGGTATATTAGGTTGTGAAGAATTTGTCAAGATCGTCACCTTTTTTTGTAAGGAGGTCATGCCTTGCAAGAGCTGGTTTAGGAGGGCATCATTAGGAGATGCAGTTTGAGAATTAGAAGCCGTGGTCATGAAATTTTGAGGAGATTGATTGTGAGTGGTAATGAAAGTTGGTTGAGAGTAATTGTGTGTGGAAGGTGGTTGAGAATAATTATTCATAAAAGAAGTCACCCTAGGTGGTTGGTTTTGATAGTTGAATCCCACAACTTTGTAATTTTATGAATTTTTCCCATTAGATACTGCAATACTAGTGTTAGCATTACTACAAGCATGTGCATTAGTAGTTAGAATTGTCAATGTAAAAGTAGACATTCCAGTAGTCAGTATAGGTGTAGATACTTGTGTATGAGACGGTGATGACATTCTATTAATAACATTTGCACATTCATTCACTAACATAAAATTATTATGCACTATATGTACTAAGCCTTGAAGTGCATTAACACCGTCTTGTCCTTCTTTTAACAACTCTCTTATGTTATGAATCACAAGTATAGCTTCTTCAACTATCCTTTCATTTTCCATGAGTGCTTGAAAATCAACTAGTTATTTATCAAGTTTGTTTATTTGCTCATCAGGTACATGTGTTATCACCTCAATAGGGTCCTCAACATCATGAAATATTTGTTCTTCCCTTGTAGTTGTAGGAGGTATAATATCTTGCAAATTTTGTGTTTCTCCTTTTGTAAAGAAGGTGCATGTTCAATGGATTTTCAGATGTAGGAACACCGTTGGTTTCAAGAGCATTAGAACCCATTAGTCTAATACTTCTCCTTAAATGGATATTTCTATTAGGGTAGTGGGTTATAAGACTCATGCAAAAGCATACAACACTCAATGCACAACCTAACAGAACAAACCCAGAGGATGAAGGTATTTTTATTGAAATACACAATGTGTAAATGTAGAGATTGGAATGTAAGTACAAAAACACACTACAATATGAAATCAGACCTATAATAGTGTTTAAAAGAGTAGTAAAATATGAAACAATATTTCAACCACAAACCCTAGGTTTTGGAATTACTAGGTTATATTAAAGATGCACAATTTCAAGCAATTTCTAATAAATTAAGCATGAAAATGCAATGCAAATGATCATAGAATAATGTACTGCTATAATTTATATCAGATCTGATGCAAAAATCATAGATTAAATGAAAGTCAATAAAATTAATGCAAACTATGCCTTAATGCAAGCCTAGGATGCCAATTTTTTTCAAATTTTTTGTAGATTTTCAAATGCAATAAGATGATAATGAAATGAATGAATGTAAATCTGAAGTACAACACTCGACAAGGTGCAAAATTTAATAAAACATGGTTTCAACAAAATGTAATGTATGAAAAAAGGGGAAAAGGGGTTTGATGAATGATATGCCTAAATCCTCCTTCCACTATACACATTTAAGGACATTTAACCGAGTTGAATATCAACTTTTGCAAGAGAATTCACCTACAGGTTGGCTGTCACTTGTAATGATAGGGAAATTTGGAAATTAATGATTATTAGGTTAATTTAAGTCCAACTATGCTCAAAACCCTAGTTATTGCAAAATTGTAAATAAACAGACGAATTCTGACAAATGCTCGCAGACCAAGATACTAGATGAAGATTAGATTCATACTAGATTTTGAAGTTTGAGATTCAAAAATGTCAAGGACGGAGGGACTCCCACCGGTGTCTAATGAAGTATTTTTATCAGGGATTTTTAGATCTTTTCTGATGTTGATTATCACTGTTCCTTTAATTTCTGGCTCTGCAAACTTGGAGGACACATGGACTAGCACCCTTGTCCTGATTCTGGTCTTTTCTGGTCTTTCTTTCAGATCTAGGATCTTTACACTCTGCAATGCTCCTCTACAACTCCACTTTGTAGAATACGACACTTGTCACCTGCAATCACAAGAGAGGGGTTGGGGCTTGTGGTGTTTAGGAACTTGCCTCGATCAAGCCCCAGGATGTCATTCAAGCCTTCCAACACCGTTGTTAGATAGAGAGTGTGTATCCTTGCAGGACAGAGGCAAAAACAAATTGATAAATGATTGATTTAAACACAAATAGATATCACCTCGGAGGTGTAGCTCTCATGTAGATAAACATGCTTCACAACATGAGAAGATGAAGCCAAATCTACAACAATATTCTACTTTGCAACAATGAATGCCTTAACTGTACTAAAATCATAAGTGAACCAAAATCTCATAATCAACTTCTAGTTTACAAATGAAACCCTAAACATGCTTATATATGCATTCCTACTTTAATTTTGTAATTCAAACTTAAGATGTCGGCAACAGACACTTTTTAACAGTCTCCAACCAACATTCAAATTTAGGACCCCACCAAAATAGTGTAGGACAAGGGCGTAGGCTCACCTGTCCCAGGACCTATTTTGTTTAGGTACACAGATGTCCCTTAAGCCCCATTTGACATTGGTTTCAGGTCATTTTGTCTCAGGACTAAAATCTAATATGCATGATGAAAAATAAGGGACTCGAGAGCTAAACTTAGGAGGTAAAAATCTAAGGGGACATTTTACAACATAACACAAACCCTTCCAAAAATTGTGAACTAGATACTTCTCATCCTTGGCTACACTCACATATTGCTTTAGCTCAAAGAAGAGATTTTCATATTGGTCCACTAACATAACCAATTATCAAAGATCATGGAATTCATCTACTCGACGTTACCTAAAATGTTCTAAAAGATATTGAGTGTGAAACTTGACAAGGTGTCGCTGTACCTCATCATTTAATCTGTTTTCCAGATGTCAATAATCTAGGGGTTGTGTCCATGACTGTCTGCAACTAGGGATTCTATAGTTACCAGTTTCTAGCTAATCCTAACAACTTCTACAAATTGAAAAGAGATTAATCTATCTACTTGCTGAATTTAAGGAATACCGAAAATAGGATAAAACATGAAATTTACTTAAAGCAATCTTAAAATAGTAACATGCATCTACCTATCAAAATCAGCAAATACTTTGCATAACAGAAAGTTGAAGTAATAAAACAATGTTACTAGCCTCTTGCCTTAGTGGTGAGAGTGGGCCCTTGCTCCACACCTTTGGAACTGAAGGCTACATTAAGAAATCAGCACAGAAGAAGATCACAACTAGATCCAATCCAATTCATTCACTCTGCATTCATGAAAATATTGCTAACATAGAACTAAGATTTTTGAGAATCAGAATAATTCAATCATTGTATATCTCTTCTGCTATTTCTACAAGTATATATGAAAAGTGAATGATGACTTAACACTTATCTTATCTATCAGTTCCTCTATGAGATGACATCCATCTCTTTATTACACTAGCTGTTTAACTATGACAGAAAATCATGCAAATAAAAAGTAGACTTGAGTGGAACATAAGTCCACTCAAAATATAAGTTTGAGTCTTAATACATTTGGGCATCGAGGCCCTGAAAATAAGGGTATTGAATCAATTCCATCGTAACTCATGCAAAAATTTTGAAAAGATAAAACTCCAGCAGTTTAACTAAAGATGACCCCTCACCACTCAAGTGATGATTTGAGTGAAATGAGGGGTATTATGATCACTGCTAAGAGTGTCTAGTCGGCAGCTTATGCTGGAAACATGCCCTGCTCTCAGGAGGCACCGGAGATAACTATTTCTGTCTGCAACTCTAGAGATACTGTAGCTTTCTTTGTTCAGCTTCAGAGATGCTCCAAACTCCTGTAGAGCTCTAGAGAGGCATTCATCATTCCTTCAAAACTTCAGGTGTCATGGTCCTCTGGTATTGTCTCCAGAGATCATTGAAAACTTTCTCCGAAGATGTGCAAAATTGTTGTTTCTGGTATCTACACCTGTTGAATCAAAAAGAGAGAAGTTCTACATTTTTCCATCAATTCCATGCACATTAGTCACTCAATCAGAAATTATAATTTTAAGTAATCTATCTCAATTAATCATAAAATAGAACGATCTTGCTAGCTTATTTGGGTGCAGACATTAGGAAAGATGGACTCGGGAAGGAGAAAAAGAGAGGCAAAAAGATGTAATTCATGAGTGTAACTTGGCACTCATCATCCCCCCCATACCTAAAGTTTGGCAGGTCCTCCTGCATCTCACATTCTGGATTTATTCTGGTGAAGCAGCTTGTCAGACAGGCTATAATCCTAGGCATAGGTGGTCCAATTTGTTCGGTTGATATTATCATTGCCTCTGTACTCATCAACCTGCTTCATTCAGTCCTGTAATTTTTCATCTTCCATCTATTTTGCCCAAACAGGGAGTGGTTCAATTATTAGAGGGCGTCTGTACCGTCCACCTATCCATTCCTGCTTATGGTTATCCATTAATTTGGATATCAACTCTGCCTTTCTCATGAATAATTATAAGTTTGCAGGGGTGAATGCCTCTTAGTTTCTGCTCCAGGGTCAAAATATTCCATCTCTTCTTTGCTACAGCAAGTACTGGCTTTATTGAATTGATCATGAAAAGGCCAAAATCGCTAGAGCATTCCTGCAAACTTTTTAGGTATAATGGCAAAATTGTGTTCTTACTATCAGGATGATAGATAAGGGACCTGAATTTGATCCTAAAAGCACCAGGATTGGGACATTCCTTCCTGATGAAAAGGTCTGTTTTTAAATCCTTCTTGAGATGATCCTCCATCCTTTCATTTTAGATCTGATGATCCTCATCAGGGACATAAATGCCTTAAGCTGACATTCCCCCACAAAATGATTAAGGATAAAAGTTATATCATTAACACAGAACCCATGTAAGTATAATTCACATAGGAAATTCTTGTCCTCATCATTGCTCCTAGTATATGTTGTCATGAATGCTTCTGTTGTTTCTGTATCCTCAACCAGGTCAGATAGGACCAACGAGAATTTCCTTTGCAGTACCCTTTCCTGTAAGAACATGGAGTAACTGGCACTTGGAGGTCTGCAGGATAGAACTTCTAAAGAAAGGGAGACCATTTCCATGATTTTGCTTTCCAAAGTTGCTATTCTTTCTGTTTTGGCAGTGACTACCCTTTGTATTTGCAACATAGGCTTGGAAGCCTCATATTCTCTACAGCTCTTTTCCGAATGGAACAGGGCTTTGGGAATGTCAATGGGGATTGGACCCACATAGGCATCTGTTTGTATTTCCTGCTCATTGGTTGCCTTTGGGCCAGCCAATTCTTGAATATATTCTTCCTGGTCATCTAGTCTATTATTGGCCCAAGTTAACTATCTATCCTGGCTTTGTAGTTTCTCAATCAATGCTGCCATTATTGTGAGGCTATTGTCTCTAGCACTGGTGAGCTCAGAAACACTCTGTGTTGCCTCTTTCTCTTTTTCTTCCAATAGTTTGGCTGCCTCAATTTTCTTTGCCTCCAACTCTGCCTCTTTCTCCTGGATGACCTTGTCCTTGCTTTGGAGTTCTATTTGTAGATTTGTAATGATTTGTTTTTGCTCCATTTCCACCTCTACTCTGACCTTTTTGAGGTCAGTAATAATCAAATTCTTTCCCCATAGTAATCTCTTTAAATGTTCAATTTCTTCCATCAATTTCTATTCTTTTGAGATTTCCACATCCTCTTGATCAGAGGGATGAGAGAAGGTTTTTGCCTCTTCTGTTGCTGCTTCGGTGGCTGTTGGTTGATCATCAATGTTTCCCATGGGCATCTGCCCTGCTCTGCCCACTGTATCCCTTTGCTCTGTTTCTTCTTCTTCAGACTGTCTGTCTTGAGGATCCTCTTGGGGTATCTCTACTTCTACTAGCACCGATAAAGGCCCGGCCTTATCTTCACATGTTCTCAACTCTAGAAGTACCTCAGCGAACAGGGCAGTATTTTTTTCAGCTTGTGAGAGTTGTCTCTTCCTTTTGCTTCTCGAGAGCAAAGGTGGGGCGGGTGCCTCCAGAGCAGGTCTCTCTTCCTCAGAATATGAGGAAATATTATAAGTTTGTATGTTTTTTGTCTCTGGAGCACATGGTGGTTCTGAAATTGGGCTTGACTCCAGATGAACAGATGGTGCTGGAGAAATTTCTCTTTGTTTCCTCTTCCTGACCAGAGGGATCTCATCTAAATCATGAGATGGTTCTTCAGCCCACCAGGTTCCCTCTGTTCTCTATCCTGACCTTCCCTCTGTTAATTCCTTAGGGCAAAATTCCTCAGTTAGAGTCATCTTTCTCCTAACTGATCGAGTCATATATAGGGTTTGTTTAGGAGCAGGTTCTGCAATTTCTTTACCTCTCCTCTTTTTTTTAGGAACATGACCTATAGATGAAGTGGCCTCCTGTGAGGGCTTCTATCCTCTATGAACAGCTGTGGAGGAGGCTGAAGGCTTAGTTTCCTCATCTTGGTGAGTAGGAGAACTCTCACCTCCTAGCTGTGCCATCTCTAGTTCTCTAACCTGGGGACTCTGCTCAAGAAAGTGTTGCCATAATTCCTCCCCATTGGCCTGAGACAGGAAGTGGTACTTAACTACTAAAAAGATGAGATCATGGTGTTTCATGGGTCCCTTATTCTACTGATATTTCTCTGCAATTGCCTTGATGGTAGAATACATGAAATTAGGAATATTTATGCTATATTCAGGGTGTCTACTCCCATGTCTTAGGAAAATCAACATTTTCATGATTAGCCCTAAAACTAGAGAAAATTGACCATCACAATTAAAGTATTTCATTAACCAGGTAGCAACAAATGTCCAAGGGTTCGAGAGTGTGGACCTCAGAATTCCTTTGACTTCATTTTTATTTGAATGTAATTGAATAGCAGGTTCACCATGAACATAATTTTTTTAATCAAATGAGTGTATAGGGTTTTCAAGTGGTAAAACCTCTCATCTTGTTCGAGAAGTCTAGAAATGTGGTTGATAGTGGCTGAGGAGAAATTGATTTGCACTCCTTTGACAGTTGTCTGGTTGTCCCTTAAATTTATGAGGAATTCATCGACAACATCTTCCTGAAACCCTTAGAATTTCTCTAGGAAGTCTAACTATCCTACAGCTCTTAGAATATTTGTTGCAACTGCATCCCTTAGAAGACCTACAGTACTTTCTGGCTCAGAGTTTTTCTTGATTCCCATTGCTAAATTAACTCCACCTTCTGTGCTTATTCCTCACCTCCTCAATCAGCCGTATATCCTTTCCTCTTATCTCAGTAGGCTCCAGAGGACTGTTTAAATTTCTCTGTAGACTTCGGAGGACTATTTAATTGCTCTATTCTTCAGGGTACTTTAGATGTTTGAATGAGGAACGTTTTGTTTTTTAGCTTAGGATTATGCAAATTAGTTAGATTCTCAAGGCAGTCATAAATGCGACAAAATAACAGGACACTCCGGAGGCAAGGTGGCAGTTCAACATAGCTGGTGGCATGTGTGAATTTAGGAAAGAAGATGATGGCAGGAGGATGTGGCATAGTGGCGGCACCCAAAAATAAAAAGACAAGACAATTTCTAATAATGATTAATTAAAGATAGAGTTACCTGGATTAGTTTTAATGATGAGGGCAATGTATACGGCAGAGATGCTGCGTCATTGTTGGAGACTGCACGCGTCATGGCACACGAACAACTTTTGGTGGCTGGAGGTGATGTCCACTACTCCGTTGGTACGCAATCCGCAATCATTTCACGGAGTGTTTCAAGAATCCACGTTCTCGGGTGATGTTAGTGCCGACTTTGTGAATACTCCTACAATTGATATTCATGCCAATTGAATTTATTCTTTTGTGGTAAAGTAGAGGATGAGTGATGATGACCTCATCATGTGATGTGTCTACTTTACCGCCTAGAGAGGTGGGTCGCCTCCCTTATTACTGAGATTTATTTCTTCATTGACAGAGTGCCAGAGGTGCTCCTAGTTGGAAAGCGCCGGAAGTGCTCCTGATTTGAGAAACGTCAGAGGTGCATTTGACTAACTCCTAGCATCTGATCATCTCCGGAGCTTAATTATTTCAACTGTCCTGAAGAAGGGAACCACCATTTACTGGTTTTCAACTCCCTTGGTCGAGAAAGACAGCCATTTGTTAGTTTTCCATCTTTCTCTATTTTTTTTTTAGAAGCCTGCCATTACTAGTTTTCAACCTTTCCTTTTTTTTTTCTTTTTTTTAGAAGGTCACCATTACTGGTTTTCAACCTTCCTTTTTTTTTTCAATCCAATGCTGGGACAGAGGAGGTATCCCCTATATCAAAACTCAAATCACTGAGAAACTCTTCTTTAGTAGATGGTCTTTTGTAGAGCCTGATTCAGTGACCATTTACTAGAAATGTGTCTGTGCTTCCATCAATAGGTTGCAATGATACTGTTCCATTTTCAAAAACTTCCTTGATTTGATAAGGACCCATCTAATGAGATTGCAATTTGCCTTTGAACTCCTTGAATTTAGAATCATAAAGAAGGACCCAATCACCTTGTTGAAATGTTCTCCTTTTGATGTGTTGGTCATGCCATTGCTTCCTCTGATACTGAACCGGTTCTGTTTGCTGAATGGCCTCTATCCGAATTTCATCCAATTCATTGAGCTAAAGAATTCTATTCTGTTGAGCTATAGACAATGGTAGACCAATATCCAATGCAGTTTTAAGTGTCTGGAGTTCAAATTCTATAGATAAAATGGGCTTTTTCCCATAAACCAATTCATATGGTGAGAACTTTGTTGTGGACTTCCAAGTGGTGTTGTAAGCCCAATCTACTTCAGGTAATCTGCTAGCCCAATCTTTTCTGTTCATTGCTACTATCCTTGTTAGAATATTTTTAAGTTCCCTATTGGTTACTTCTACCTGCCCATTCGCTTAAGGATGGTAAGGTGAAGATTTTCTATGCTTGACTTGATATAAATCTGTGAATGCCTTGATTACTTGTGAAGTAAACTGAGGTCCTCTGTCTGAAACTATTGATTTTGGGGATCTAAATCTTAAGAAATTCTTATTGTAAAGGAAATCTGCAACTTTCTCTTCTCTTGCAAATTGTAATGCTTGAACCTCAGCCCACTTAGTAACATAGTCTGTGCATACTAGAATGTACTCCTTGCCTGATGATGGTGGTGAAATTGGTCCCACAAAGTCTAAACCCCACTGCTCAAATGGTTCCATCATGACTTGAGGATGTAGTAACATCTCCTGGGTAAAGGTTGGTTGTCCCATCCTTTGGCATTGGACACAGTGCTGCACATACTTCTTTGTATCTTTATGAAGAGAGGGCCAGTAGTAACCAACTCTGAGGATCTTGTGAACTGTCCTGTGGAAGGATTAATGGCCACCAGATGGTTCATCATGACATGCTCTCAACACATCAAAAATCTCATCAGCTTTTAAACACCTGCATAGAATGAAATTAGGACCACATTTAAATAGTAAACCATTCAACCATTTGTAAGATAAACTTTCTTTAACCAAACATTTTCTTTGTTTTGAAGTAAAATGGGATGGATACAAGCCTGTAGCTAAAAGATTAGCTATGTCAGCAAACCAAAGTGCAGTAAAGGATATAGAAAAAAGATGTTCATCTAGGAACTTGTCCTCCACTGGTTGGTTTCTTCCTCCTGTATGCAATCTTGACAGAAAATCAACAACCAAATTAAACTTTCCTAGATTATCAACTATGGTAATATCAAATTCCTGCAATAGCAATAACCACCTGATGATCCTTGCACCCACTACTAGTTTATTCATTAGGTACTTGATGGTTGCATGATCAGTGTGTACAAATATCTTATATCCAGTGATGTAATGCCTGAATTTTTTTATAGCATAGATGACTGCCAAGAATTCTTTTTCAGTTGTTGTGTAGTTTCTTTCTGCAGAGGTAAGGTTTTTGCTGATGTAATAAATGGCATGCATACTTTCTCCTTCCTCCTTTTATCCTAAAACTGCCCCAATGGACTCATTTGAAGCATCAATCTGTATGTGAAATGGCAAAGTCCAATTTGGTCCTCTTAAAATTGGTGTGACAGTAAGCTTCTCTTTTAAGGTTTCAAATGCTGATTGACATTCTTCTGTCCACAGAAATTCTATGTCTTTGTTAAGCAAGGTAAACAGGGGGGCAACTATTCTGCTAAAATTTTTTATAAACCTCCTATAGTAGCCTGCATGACCCAGAAAACTTCTAACATCTGTCTGATTTTTGGGTGAAGGCAACTGTGTGATCACCTCTATCTTGTTTTGATCCACTTTGATCCCTTTCTCTGAAATATGGTGTCCCAAAACAATTCCTTCCTCCACCATCATGAAGTACTTTTCATGGCTAAGGGATAATTGATTTTTCTCACAACATTTCAGTACTTTCTCAAGGTTTGTGAGAGCTTCCTCAAAATTATCCCCATACACAGTAAAATCATCCATATAGACCTCCATGCATTCATTAGCTAGTTCAGCAAAAATAGCTAAAACAAGTCTCTAAAATGTAGCTGGGGCATTGTATAGCCCAAAGGGAAGAACTTTGTAAGCAAAGGTTCCCCAAGAGCATGTGAAGGTGGTTTTGTCCTAGTCTTCAGGTGCTACTTGAATTTGATTATACCCACTAAATCCATCTAGAAAAGAGAAATATTTTCTCCCAACAAGGTTGTCCAGAACTTGGTCAATGAATGGTAAGGGAAAGTAGTCCTTTTTTGTGGCCTTGTTGAGTTCTCTATAATCAATACACAACCTCTATTTCCCATTCTTTTTAGGCACTATGACAAGGGGAAAAAACCCATTGACTGTCTGAGATTGGATATATGAACCCTGCTTGAAGTAATTTTTCTATTTCAGCTTTGACAGTGTCCTTTAAAGCAGGATTAAATCTTCTCTGGGGTTGTCTGACAAGTTTAATATCCTCAGTGTATATATGATGGGTATAGATCTTAGGAGGTATGCCTTGCATATCTTTATATTCCCAAGCAAAAGATGCTGAATGGGAAATCAGAAGTTGGATCAGTTTTTCTTCCTGATTGGCTGTTAACTGAGTATTGATGTTAAGTGTCTTCCCTGGTAAAATCATGACCTGTTTTGTGATTTGATCCATAGACATAGTTAATCCGCACATAGGATTCATGGTATTGAGAGGACAAGAATGTGGAAGCAACATATGGAAAGTAGCTAAGTCTCTATAAAAGGTTTCCCCACAAGGAATGATGTTGGTGAGGGTACAATAAGAAGAAGTAAGAAGTTCTCTCCTAGAATCTTAGGCAAGTTCTATCACATCCTTCTTGATTAGGATGTGAGTGAGGTCCTCTATTGTATCATAGTATATTTCTTCTTCTAATTCTCCCAGATGTTCCTTGATGGTTACCATAGCTACCGAGGCACTGTTGTTATTGTTCTCTGGCTCATCCACCCATACTCTTCCTGTATAATGTATTGATGGTTTAGCTAGAGGATACAAAGATATTTTCTTTAAATCTATCCCATTAGAAATGACCATATCCCCAGTTTGATAATCAATAGATGCTGCTGCTATAGCCAGCCATGGTCTTCCTAAGATCAGTGGATAAGCATTTCTTTGGTTTCTCGGTTCTAGAATTAGGAAGTCCATTGGAAATTCCCATGAATCTATCACAACTGGTACATCAGTGATTACTCCTTTTAGAACAACTACTGACTGGTCAGCAAGTTGAAGAATTGTAGTTGTGGATTGGATACCTGATAGAGCTAATTTGTCCATTGTGTGGACTGTCATCACATTAATTGCTGCTCCCAAATCAACTAGAACATTTGAAATTTCTACTCCTGAGATGAAAATAGTTATGACAGGGTTTCCAAGGTCTCCATATTTTGGGAGGAGAATTTCTCCCATTAATAGATCTACTACTTTTCCTTCCACCTGTATTGTGGAGGGAAATTTTTTCTTCTTGCCCTGCGTTTTGATACAATGCTATTTAATTAACTGATTTAGTTTTGGAACATCTCTGATTGCCTAGAGAAGAGGAATTTCAATGTTTAGCTACTTAATTTCTCGTAAAAGTTCTAATTCTAGGTTGGTTTGGATTTGTTTTTGTAAGATCTTTTTTTGGGGAACATTCTGTTTAAGCCGTTCTGGGTATGGTGCTAGTTTTTCCATCTCCGGAGCATCTCCGAAGCTCTTGTCAGAATTATGTTCAGGAACATTCTCTAGAGTCAGTCTTTTAGGAGCAACTCTAGAGTTGTCCAAGAATGATCCTTTTAGCACTTTTTCGTTAGTAATCTGCTCCGGGGGTTGAGTGGATGAATGTTCAGTTCCTCATCATTGGTTACTTCAACTATAGTTGGAGGAGATAGTTGGAGATTATTTGAATATATAGCATTAATTCCAACCAGATTTTCTTGCTCTTTCATGTAAACAGCTACTCCCTATTTATTTCATGGGTTTGGTATAGGCTAAGCTAGTAAAGGTGGTTAGCTAACTGGTTCATTTTGTGCTTGACCTTGTGTGTTGGAGGGTCCAGTTAGTAAAGCTTGTTGTTGAGGTTGGAAATGTCTAGGTTGTCCCTGGTATTGTTGATTATATCCCTATTGAGAACCCCATTGAGGTTGCATGTTTTGTGATCCAAACTGTGGTGGCCACTGTTGATTTCCCCAAGGCTGGTTTTGCTAATTTTGGTTTTGCCAGTGTTGATTTTGCCAATCCTGTTGTCCCCAAGGAGGATTATTTTGAGGCCCATGCCAAGTTGGATTCCATTGATTATTTCCCCAATTAGAAGGACCCCTATAAGAAGGCAGGTTTGGATACTGATTATAAGGAAAATTTCTAGCTTGTTTCTGCCCCACATAGTTCAATTCCTCTTCTATTACAACATTCTTCTTACTCAATCTTTTCAAGACTGGAAGTTGACTACATTGACTGGTAGGATGTTCCTTATCATAGATTTGACAAATCTCTGATTTGTCCAAAGGGCATTCTCTCAATAGATGTTTGTTTCTACACCTAGGACAATAGATGGAGAGTGGTTCAGTTGCTCTGTTTTGATCAGTTGTTTTAGTTTTTGCTTGAATCCCATCCAATGTGGTATTTAATTGGACCAAAATGTCTATTTTTAGATTTGCAAACTCTTCCATCAACTGTCCTATTTCATTCTTCCCTTATAAAGTTTTGGATGACCTCACTCCATCTTGTTAGGGTTAGCCGGCAGAAGATATCAATTAAATGCAAATAAAGATTAAACAGAGGAATGGAAATACACAGAAATAATAACAGCGAGAGACAAGTTTTAACATGGTTCACCCAAACTCGGGCTACATCCACCGAACAGAGAGTCCAATATTATTATCCAGTAAATCAAACCGATTACAATCAGCAATCCCTGCTACTCAATACCATTGCAAAATGCTACAATACAAATATCAAAACCCTAACCCTTAGCCATTTTTTATCAAGCCTTTTTATGGTTACAAAATAGGGTTTTCTTATGTCGGTCAAGGGGCGCTGCCCCCAAACCCCTGCAAGGGGCACTACCCCTTGACCCCGTAGGAATTTAGGGGGAAACCGCGGCGATAAAAGTGGGGTAAATATAACCTCTGAGTCTGATTAGGCTCCATATAACAACAATCTCCCACTTGGAGACTAATCAGACTCCACACCATATCATCTCCCACTTGGAGACTGATCATAACACCACTGACCCTGTAGCTCCCACTGGAAATAAGCACCCTGGACTCTGTTGTTCTATTTTTAGTTGTTTTCAGTCTAGAAGACCAACCGAAGCTGAAGAGGAGCTCAGCTTCTCCCTTGTTACTGCCTTTGTAAACATATCTGTTGGATTGTCATCTGTATGTATCTTTGCAAGCTGTAACTGTCCATCATCCAACACCGACCGAATTAAGTGATACCTCAACTATATGTGTTTGGTCTTTGAATGCAAGGTAGAATTCTTTGCAAGATGTATGGCACTCTGGCTATCCGTAAACAAATAACTGTTAACCTGTTGTGTGCCCAATTCATTCATGAAAGATTGTAGCCATATCATCTCCTTGCTTGCCTTTGTTGCAGCTACATATTCTGCCTCTGTGGTGGATAAAGCAACCACCTTTTGTAACCTAGAAATCCAACTCACCACTGTTTCACCTATAGTAAAGACATAACATGTAGTACTCCGCCTGGTATCAATATCCCCTGCCAAATCTGAGTCTACATAACCTGTTAAATCAGTATTAGAGCCCCCAAAACATAAGTGTTTATTAGATGTACCTCTCAAATATCTGAGAATCCATTTTACCGCATTCCAATGCTCTAATCCGGGATGACTCATATACCTGCTAACGACTCCTACAGCATGTGCAATATCCGGTCTCATGCATACCATGGCATACATTAAACTTCCTACAGCTGAAGCATAGGGTACCTTGGACATTTTCTCTTCCTCCTCTTATGTCTTAGGACACATCTCCTTGGTCAATTTCAAATGACTAGGCAAAGGTGTGCTGACAGCTTTGGCATTCTCCATGTGGAATCCTTGCAACACCTTTTCAACATAAGCAGCCTGAGATAGAGTCAATGTTCTGTTCTGCCTATCTCTACAAATTTTCATACCAAGGATTTGTTTTGCTGCCCCCAAATCCTTCATAACAAATGACTGTGCTAACTGCTGTTTTAACTCTCTTATGTGATCCATGTTAGACCCAGCTACAAGCATGTCATCAACATATAAACATAAAATAATGTAGCTGTCATTATCCAACCTCTTAAAATAAACACAATGGTCAGAATTACACCTGCTGTAGCCTTGCTCAGCCATAAAACTGTCAAATTTCAAATACCATTGCCGAGGTGCTTGTTTCAGGCCATACAAACTCTTCTTCAATCTGCACACTAGTTTCTCCTTACCTTTGACCTCAAATCCTTAGGGCTGTTCCATATAGATCTCCTCCTCCAAATCACCATGGAGAAAGGCAGTTTTAACATCTAGCTATTCCAAATGTAAATCTTCAGCAGCCACAATACTTAAAACAGTACGAATAGAAGTCATCTTGACAACCGGAGAAAATATCTCATCAAAATCAATGCCCTTTTTATGTGCAAATCCTTTTACAACTAACCTGGCCTTAAATCTTTTCTTACCTCCATCTTCCTCTTTCAGCCTGTAAACCCATTTATTTGGTAAAGCCTTTTTACCTGCAGGTAACTTACATAATTCCCAAGTCTGATTTTTCAGCAAGGAGTCCATTTCTTCTTTCATTGCAAGCTCCCACTGAACCTGTGTATCCACCTGCATAGCTTCATCATACCCTTCTGGTTCACCAGCATCTATTAACAAAATAGAATACAAAGAGGGAGAAAACCATTCAGGAGGTCTACTTATCCTTGTGGACCGTCTAACATTCACTGGAGTTTGTGGTATTTCTGGTTGCTGTTGTGGAGCATGAGGAACCACTGGAACATCACTATTTGGAGTATCATCCAGCACTACATAATCCTTTTCTTTCTTCCCATGCTGCTGCAACTGATCTTTGTACAACACCTTCTCATTGAATATAACATCCCTGCTTCTCACAATTTTTTGATTTTCAAAATCCCAAAGCCTATAACCAAATTCATCAATGCCATATCCAACGAAGGTACATTTTTTTGATTTCGCATCTAGCTTGGTTCTATTTTCAGAATCTATATGTGCAAATGCTTCATAGCTGAAGGTTTTCAGAAAAGAATAACTCACCTTCTTGCCTGTCCATGCTTCCTCTGGAATACCACAACCCAAAGGAACTGAAGGACCTCTGTTAATTAAATATACAGCAGTGTTGACAGCCTCTGCCCACATGTTTAAAGGCAACCCAGCATGCAATCTCATGGTCCTTGCACGCTCCATTATTGTCCTATTCATGCGTTCAGCCACTCCATTTTCCTGTGGAGTCCCTGGAACTATTTTCTGCCTACGAATTCCATTAAAGGAACAATAATCTTCAAATTCTTTGCTACAATACTCACCGCCATTATCAGATCTGAGACATTTTAATCTTTTACCCGTCTCATTCTCAACCAAGCTTCTCCATTTCTTAAAAGTTTCAAATAGATCAGATTTCTATCTAAGGAAATAAATCCAGACCTTCCTAGTTGCATCATCTATGAATGTAACATAATACTGAGAGCCACCGAGAGAAGATACCTGAGCTGGTCCCCATACATCTGTATGCACAAGCTCTAATTTTTTATTTTTCTTTTGCTTCCCATCCTTGAGAAAACTAACTCTCTTTTGTTTTCCATACACACAACTTTCACAGAAATCCATATTAATACATTTCAGACCTGGTAAAACTTTCTTAGAATGAAGTACCTTCATACCTTTTTCACTCATATGCCCAAGTCTGTTATGCCACAGTGTTGTCTTAGAACCTGCAGCAACTTTTCCAGTCTCTTCCTGCAAACCTGTAGCAACTGTTCCTAAACCTGTTTGTTTTTTCTCTGTAACAGCTAAAGTAGAAGGAATAGTATGACCTGTATAAAGATATAAGGTGCCTACTTTCACACCTTTTGCTACTACTAAGGCACCTTTTGAAACCTTCTAATTTTTATCAGTAAATGTAACAGTGCAACCTTGTTCATTTAGCTGCCCTGCTGAAATTAAATTCCTACTGAGCCTTGGAACATGCCTTACCTCTTGTAGTAGCCAATGATTCCCATTCTGCAACTTAATCTTGATTCTTCCCTTTCCAACAATCTGACAGGGTTCGTTATCTCCCAAATAAACTAGCCCAAAATCCCCTTGGACATAATCAAGAAAATAACTTCTATGGGGCGTAGCATGAAATGAGGCCCCTGAATCTAAAACCCATGAATCATCAGCATTATCTAGGGAAAGAATCAAAGCATCATCTTCAGACTTATTGCTTACCACATTTGCTTCCTTATTGCCTTCTTGTTTGTCTCCTTCTTTGTTCTTCCGAGACCAACAATCTTTCTTCAGATGACCTAGTTTTCCACAGTACCAGCAATCCTTCTGTCCTCTGGTTTGGGATCTTTTGTCCTTTGATTTTCCTCGTGACTTCCCATGACCTCTAGAACCTTTTCCTCTCTCCTTTGATCTGCCCCTGCTTTCTGCATTCAAAACACTGCCTGATTTGGATCCACCTGAGCTTTTCTTATGAATTTCCTCACTCAGAATAACACCAACAATATCATCAAATTTTAGGGTATTTGAACTAGAAACAGAGTTACTAACCGCCATTACCAAACTATCCCAGCTTTCAGGCAATGAACATAATATCAAGAGAGCTCTAACTTCTTCATCAAATTTTACATTTACAGAAGTCAATTGACTGACAATCGTATTAAATTCATTTAAATGACCTGTCATAGATCCATCTTCGACCATTTTCAAATTAAACAACTGCTTCATTAGAAATACCTTATTTGAGTCTGAGGGTTTTTCATACAATTTTGCCAAAGCTTTCATCAGACCATCTGTTGTCTTCGCTTCTGTTATATTGAATGCCACCAATGGTGCCAGGCACAACTGAATGGTTCCCACTGCCTTTCTGTCAAGAAGATTCCAATTCTCATCAGACATTGTTGCCAGTTTCTTGGCTACTCCTTCCAACGGCCTCCATAAATCCTTTTGATAGAGGTAATCCTCCATCTGCATCTTCCATAACTGATAGTTCTGCCCATTGAATTTATCAACCTTCGTTTTACCCTCGTCTGCCATTGCTCCCACTCAACCGTGAGACTTTCTTGTAGACGATAATCGAACACAACCTGCTCTGATACCACTTGTTAGGGTTAGCTGGCAGAAGATATCAATTAAATGCAAATAAAGATTAAATAGAGGAATGGAAATACACAGAAATAATAACAGTGAGAGACAAGTTTTAACGTGGTTCACCCAAACTCGGGCTACATCCACCGAACAGAGAGTCCAATATTATTATCCAGTAAATCAAGCTGATTACAATCAGCAATCCCTGCAACTCAATACCGCTGCAAAATGCTACAATACAAATATCAAAACCCTAACCCTTAGCCGCTTTTTATCAAGCCTTTTTATGGTTACAAAATAGGGTTTTCTTATGTCGGTCAAGGGACGCTGCCCCTTGACCCCGTCTTGGGGGCGCTGCCCCCAAACCCCTACAAGGGGCACTGCCCCTTGACCCCATAGGAATTTAGTGGGAAACTGCGCTGATAAAAGTGGGGTAAATATAACCTCTGAGTCTGATTAGGATCCATATAACAACACATCTTGGGTTCTAGAATAGTTCCTGCAGAGTTCTCCTATATCAGGTATTTCCATTTTGTTGATGTTCCCTTTTCCCATTAGGTCCAGTGCCTGTTTTGATTCTTTATCCAATCCTTTTACAAACAGGGTTCTAGCCAAGGAATGATCTACTGGGTTACCATACCTTCTCAAGGTGAAGTTAAACCTATCCACATAGTCTTCTAAGGATTCTTCCTCCCCCTGCCTAATTTTGAACAATTCTTCATTTTTATTATTGGATCTGCAGTAATCTTGGTATTTTTCCAAAAACTTTGTTTCCATCTGATCCCAAGAACGGATAGAATTCTCGGGTAAACCCATAAACCATCTCATCACAGAATCTTTCAGAGTTGAAGGGAACAGTTTGAGTTTCTGGTTATCTGATCCATAATCATAAGTCTAGCAGACTACTTTAAATTCAAACAAGAACTGATCTGGATCCTCAGAAGAAAGTCCTCTGAAGTTTGGCAGGTGTGCTGGTGAGATATTCTTCATAGGAGCATTGTCTCCAGAAGCCAAAACAATAGGATATGAGAAGGTTCTTGGAGCCTGATTTTCCTCTTCCCCATGATTTTCATTTTCCATGTTTCGTACTGGTTCTTCTTCCCGAAGTTCTAGGAAATTAGGTTCTATTAAAGGATCTGCCTGAAACTTTTGTTGTAATTCCTGGATATAATTAGCAAATAGAATATTTGGAGGATCTAAGGGATTATTGTTCTGAGGTGCAGCTTCCAAAGTAGGCTCTAGATCTCTCTCCTCAACAAGATCTTGTATCACCCCACTGCTTTCCCCTATGGTTTCTTGTTGGGGTGTCTGCTTTATATATCTTCCTTTCAAGTCTCTAGCTCTAACCATACAGATATATCCTAAAAACTATTTTAACTTAGTTTCCCTAATTAACACAATAGGTCCCTGGCAACGGTGCCAAAAATGACAAGGTGTCGATGTACCTCATCATTTAATCTATTTTCTAGATGTCAATAATCTAGGGGCTGTGTCCACGGCCGTCTGCAACTAGGGATTCTATAGTTACCAGTTTCTAGCTAATCGTAATAGCTTCTACAAATTGAAAAGAGATTAATCTATCTATTTGTTGAATTTAAGGAATACTGAAAATAGGATAAAACATGAAATTTACTTAAAGAAATCTTAAAACAGTAACATGCATCTACCTATCAAAATCAGCAAATACTTTGCATAACAGAAAGCTGAAGTAATAAAATAATGTTACTAGCCTCCTGCCTTAGTGGTGAGAGTGGGCCCTTGCTCCACACCTTTGGGGCTGAAGGCTACAGTAAGAAATCAACACAGAAGAAGGTCACAACTAGATCCAATCTAATTCATTCACTCTGCATTCATGAAAATATTGCTAACACAGAACTGAGATTTTTGAGAATCAGAATAATTCAATCATTGTATATCTCTTCTGTTGTTTCTACAAGTATATATGAAAAGTGAATGATGACTTAACACTTATCTTATCTTTCAGTTCCTCTATGAGATGACATCCATCTCTTTATTACACTAGTTGTTTAACTATGACAGAAAATCATGCAAATAAAAAGTAGACTTGAGTGGAATAGAAGTCCACTCAAAATATAAGTTTGAGTCTTAATACATTTGGTCATCGAGGCCCTGAAAATAAGGGTATTGAATCAGTTCCATCGTAACTCATGCAAAAACTTTGAAAAGATAAAACTCCAGTAGTTTAACTAAAGATGACCCCTCACCACTTAGGTGATGATTTGAGTGAAATGAGGGGTATTATGATCACTGCTGAGAGTGTCTGGTCAGCAGCTTATGCTGGAAACATGCCCTGCTCTTAGGAGGTGCCAGAGATAACTATTCATGTCTGCAGCTCTAGAGATACTGTAGCTTTCTCTGTTCAACTCTGGAGATGCTCCAAACTCCCGCAGAGCTCTAGAGAGGCATTCATCATTCCTTCAAAACTTCAGGTGTCATGGTCCTCTGGTATTGTCTCCAGAGATCATTGAAAACTTTCTCCGGAGACGTGCAAAATTGTTATTTCTGGTATCTACACCTATTGAATCAAAAAGAGAGAAGTTCTACATTTTTCCATCAACTCCATGCACATTAGTCACTTAATCAGAAATTATAATCTTAAGTAATCTATCTCAATTAATCATAAAATAGAACGATCTTGCTAGCTTATTTGGGTGCAGACATTAATAAAGATGGACTCAGGAAGGAGAAAAAGAGAGACAAAAAGATGTATTTCATGAGTACAACTTGGCACTCATCAAAACTTATCCAAAACGTTTTCCCAAGAAATAGTAGTGCAATGGATGTAAGTGACACTTTTGCTCTTCCTCACACCAAGTGGACACAAACTCATGAAATTACATGATGGCATACTTAGCCCCAATATTATTACCATACGAGTGCCTCAAAAAACAACAGTCAAGGCCAAGAGCCAATTCTCCACCCCTACTCCCTCAGTGGAACCATCAAAAGTCAGTGGGTGCATTTGAAGAGGATCTCTCATCTAATTTACTACCATATTGGGGTCTTCCACTTATCTAATTAACCTCGTACCTTGGTACTTCTTTCACTCTAGACCACCATAGACTCCTAGGGCATTCTCTTTCACCATACTTGCCCTTAGATTCTCTGATACCTTGTGAAGGATCAGATCTAGCTGCTCGAGTTTCCTCTAGCCGAGGTCGAAACCTTGCCAACAACTCTTACAACAAACCAACCACCTGTGGAAACCCAAGTTCACCCTCTTCTTGGTTTTGTCTTATCACAAGAGAGTCCTCACTTTGAATTTTAGGAGATTCTAGATCCAAGCCCCACTGATGGGTATGGTAATTCCTCAAAGGCATCCTTTCTTTTCAACCAAGAAGCTAGGGTTAGCACAGCACATCCATCAACCAAAATATCAACATAAGAATCACAAGAGTAAATAGCATGTAGCTAAGAGAAAACACCACTAGAAACCACACAACATGAAACACACAGTTGGTGCACCTAGCTAGCATGCACCCACACACACCCTGAGCTCCCAAAGTTGCAACATGAGATTTAGTACCAATTGTAATGCCCCAAGCTTTCCCCTAAGACATTAATGGACAAAAGCCAGATGAACAATTTTTTCATGAGATAAATGTATTACTAAGTATTTCACATTGTACTCTTCATTTACAAGGTGCATTGTCACAATGTAGTGATACACTTGACTCTCTTACCAATACACTACTCATGGAAACATAAGTTGAAGACTTATTGTGCTACAAGACTAAAACATCATGACTGACTCAATCTATGAGATCCAAAGGAAGGTTAGGGTCCTTAAGCTAAAGGATAAACTCTAACACTTCAGTCAATGAACCACTCCTCACGTATCTTGGGATATGGAGAATCAAAGGTCAAACTACTAAGGTTTGAGCTTCAAAACACACTTTGCAAAAAGTTTGGACCTGAGAGAGCTTCCTGTAAAAATTGGGCTTTAGGATCAAATTTGCATAGGCTTAAACTTACAACTTGGCCTTGCACCTCAACTTTGTAATAAGACCTAGCAACTCAACCTTTGACCTTGGGTTACAATTTACTTCCTACACCAAATGCTCGAGGTTCAACCTCTCGGTTGCAACCTACACTACCACCTCAGACTTTGGCCTCAAGTTGCAATTTGCATCTTGGGCTACCGTCTCAGACCTAAGATTTTAGAGTTTGAGTCACAATTAGACATGCACAACAAGTCCTTTAGGATTCAAAGTTTGACCAACACCAAACATAGACTACACAGCTCTCAGAATTTGGGGTTTGACATGCATATAGAACTTTAGACATTAGGGTCTAGGCTCCATTTCACCATTGACAAAGGCTAGAACAAGTCTAAGCTCCAAAGGTTTGACAATTTAGACTTAAGAGTCTAGACATCACCATGCATTTCAAACATCAGAGTCGAAAGGCACCTTCACACTTGAAAAACCTCATCACAAGTCTGAGCCCTTGCACTCCTAGAAACTTGAACTTTGGGGTCTGAACTACAACCTACAATTCAAACTTTAGGGTCTGAATCACAATCCACAACTTCTATTGTGCAGAAAAAAAAAACAAACATAAGGTAGGGACATCAAGCAATAATTTTGTGATCAATGGGGCATAACTCCCTCATTTTGGGTGTTGTTCAAAAATGGTTCGGACCAAGTACTTGGGCATATGTGGGGACCATGTTAGCCAAGTGCGGGGTTCCCAAACACCTTGGAAAGTGGTCTAAATCCCAAGATAGAAACCCTCTCTCTTACTCAAGAATAAGCAAGCAAGAAAATGGAAAGTCCTTTAGGGAATGCCAATAAGAGAGAATGGAAACACTACTAAATGTCTTGACCTCAATTAACAATTCTAAGAGAAGGTAAAATTTCCTTAATTAAGCCATAATAATACTAGATTAAAAAGGCAAGGAAGCATACATCTAATGGTATGATTTTTCTAAGACAAATAAACATGACAACACATTTAGGATAGTCATAACATTCCAAATTTAAAGTTGGTTACATTAAAGCCAAAGATAGAGTTACATCACCTCCATGGGTTGAAATAAATGCAATAAACTACCATCCATTTACAACATATGTAATTTACAAATAAGGGCTCTGAAGGTCCTAAATTTACATTTTCTACACGCATAGTAAGAACATGATGTCCAAAAAAAGGAGTCCATGCTCATTCTGAAATTGCTCCAAGTAGTTCACAAGTCCCATATGGTGGTCAACGCCACCCAAATATGTGGAACCTTCAGCCCTACCCCTCTGAATTAGAAGACAACTGACTCAAGTAGTCCAACACACTCACATCCACAAAACGAGGTTCAAAAAGCATGCTAACACCATACACATACGAGGACTCACCAAGAACATACAAGGAGAGTGGCATCCACCATTCAATGCAACACATGTCAAACACATCATCACATTAATACATCCAATATACACACATGAGGAGATCATCCATTGATATAAAAAAATATGAAGCATCATACAAGCACAAGACATCACAATATCAAGATTTGGAAGAACACACAAATCAACATGTGAAAAAGATCACAATAACCAATGGATATGAAATCCATGGTACAAGAGGAAGAGAGGGTTATCCTAAGTACTAGCCATGGAGTTTCATCACAAGCCTTAACCAGACAGAGGTTGAGGAGCATGCCCCCATCCCATGGAGGTCCCACCTTTCCTTCGTTGTCCTTTCCACATATCATCTTGGGTATATGGAAGTGTCTCATGGATTATCTTTCTTTAATATGCATTTGTGGGAATCCCCATTCATTTTTAATTATCTTTTTTTAACCTCTCCTTGCCTCATCCTTTCTCAACATACAAGTGGATGGGTGTGAGAGTCCACTCTATTCTAGCCTAGGATTCCTCAACTCCTACAATTTCATTTGCAATCACATCACAAGGTACAAATAATGGGATCCAAAACATGTATACACATAACCATTGTATTTTCCATCCCATTCTATAACCAACCATATCCCCACATTCAAAATGTTCATTCACAATTATAAATTCAACAACACACAAACAAGATTTTCCAAATTGGGGGTTTTTAAAGGCATTTTTCATGTAAAATTCAAACATCAAATTAAAAAATGTAAGCATACCCTCTTGAATCCATGGATAAGGAAAACATTCTTTTTCATTGACATATTGAATTTAGCAAAAAAAATTCCATAGTTTTTACTGTAAAATACAATTTTTAAAAATACATACAAATGGAGATTGTTGAATCAAATTCCATTGGTTCAATAGTCTTCCTAAAGAAATCTTTCCTACAAACAAATCCAATGCAACCACTTAAGGTGGACATTGTTGGCATTTGGTTGTCATTGATGTCAACATTGTCATGGATGTGTGATGAAATTCATGGTTGGATGTCGTGTCCTAAAGAAGATACATTAAGATGGGAATTAGAAGTTCATGGTTGGATGTCATATCTTATCCAATGACAACAGAGAAGATATATTAAGATGGGAATTAGAAGTTCATGGTTGGATGTCATGTCCTATCCAACAGAGAAGAGACAGTTCATGGTTTGATGTCATGTTCTCATGATGAACCATTAAGATGGGAATTAGAAGCACTAAGATGAATGATGATATATTAAGCTATGATGAGGATGAAATACGTATTATTTCTAAAGTTTCAAGTCTCTACACCTTCCACAGTGAAAGTTATAAGTGGTAGAGTTTCAGTCTATATTCTATCTGAGAGAAGTTGTGTTAAAAGCTTGTTAAAATGCTCTGCATTCCTCTAGAAAAGAATAATTGCCTATGTGGTTTTGTGAACATGTTTAGGGATGTGTATTACATGCATCTTTGCAGTTTCAGGGGTTTTGGTGTTCTACAAAGTTAGTTTCTTAGTGACAGTGTGTTATAGTGTGTTCTGGATGGTTGTTTGATCTCAGTATGCATGTTTCAAAGTATACAACACAATATATTTGCTATGCGGAGTTAGAGGTATATCTAAAGGTGTTGTATGAGTCATGAAGACTCATCTGGAAGAATTTCATAAGATCTTTTATGTTTTCAATACCGCACAAGGTTTTCAAGTGGTTGTGACCATTATGCTTCAAACTTCATGTCTTCCTGCTTAAGGCTATCCTATTTCAAATGAGTGATGTGTTTGGAGGTGATTCCTTGATAAATGATTATGTGAATATTGTTTAGGACCTGACTAAGCATGTATTAGGATTTGCAAGGTGTGGGTTTTCTCTTGGAGTAGCGTGTAGTTCATGATAGGGCTTACCCTATGCATGTTTCATGTGTTGTGATCACTGGATGACTTGTAAAATGTGATATTCTTATTGTATTGGCTGACATGTAATGTAATCAATGTAATGTCATGTATATATTGTAAACCTAGTTGGTCTAGGTGAGGCATGATTGCAAAAATGAATATGTATGTGAAGAGAAGAATATGAAAATCATATGCATTGTGATGTCCGACTGAAGGAGAAAGAGCAGATGTGTTAGAAGCTGTCCTGATTCATCTTGTAGATATTTTTATGACAGGAGGGAAGTGAAGAGTGTGCCTACTTGATTCAATCATCAAAAGAAGCAAAATTGCAATTATCAAAGGTGTGAGCTTCATTGTCAATTTTTAGGCAGTAGAAGGACTGTCATATTGCAATCTTTTGTGAGTTTGTTCTCAAATTAGGGAGTAGTTGCTTCCTTGGGAGTGACCCTAAAAAAAAGTCTTCAGGGAGTTGTAGTTTCCTTAGGAGTGACCCTAAATCAATTTTTTCAAGGAGTAGTAGCTTCCTTGGGTTGTAGCCCTAAAACAAAGTTGTTATTTTGAGCTTCATATATTGTGAGTTAATCCTCACCATATTTTTTCCCTTCATGGGTTTTCCATGTATAACTGGTGTTATGTGTTGATGTGAATTGTGTTGATCTTTCATGTTTATGTTAATGTTGTAACGCTTAAGTTTTAAACTACTCCAAAGAATTTTAAGTCTATTTAGATACTGATTCATCCCCTCTCTCAGTATCCTAGTGTGTTCAACAATTGGTATCCAAGCCAAGTTACTTAGAAGAAGCTTAACTGCTTGAGGAAGGTCTAGGATGGATTTAAATGGTTCTCTCAAGGTACCCATGTTTGATGGGATGAATTATTCCTTTTGGAAGCTAAAGATGGAAAACTATATGACCTCTCTAGGGTATGGCATCTAGAAATCAATAAAGAAGGGCTACACTATTCCAGTAGTGAACCTAAAGATGCAGATGAGATTAAGTTGTATGAGATCAATGCATGGCAAAGAGTTCTATCATGAGTGGACTAGATGATTCGTAAATTGTGAAGATAATGAGTAGTACATTTGATCGAGATGTCTGGAACAAACTTGAAAGTATTTATGAAGGAGAGAGTAAAGTGAAACAAGCCAAGATGCAAATCTTCAAGAGCAAATTTGAAACCATGAGGATGACAGAAGATGAAGAAATTGCTAGTTACATGCTCCAGGTGGATGATATTGTTAATGGCATCAAAGGTCTTGGTAGAGAAGTGAAAGAAGATGAGACTGTGAAGAAGGTCTTGAGATCTCTTCCTAAATCTTACAGTCATAAGGTATCTGCCATTGAGGAATCTTAGGATTTGGATCAATACACAATAGATCAATTATTTGGCTCTCTCACAAGCTTTGAAATGAGAGAATTTGACAAAGGTACTCCAAAGAAGGAAGTAGCATTCAAAGCAAGCAAGAAGACAAAAGATGAAGCAACTGATCAAAATTAAGACTTTGATGAGATAGAAGCAAACTTTGTAAGAACATTGAAGAAAGGCATAGGAAAATACAAAGGTAAGTTACCCTTCAAATGTTTCAATTGTGGAAAGGTTGGTCATTTTTCTTCTAAATATCCTTTTAAAGATTCAAAGGGTAGTAACAAGAGAGACAAGTTCAAAAGAAGCCTATATTCCAAAGAGGGCAGTTGTTCCTCAAAAGATTAGGATCATGATGATACAAATGATGAAACACTTTTTATGGCCTTGAATATTGGTAACAAAAGGGATGATATTGAAAAATGTGAAGATACTGATACCCTACAAGCTAACCAAAACAATGATAGATCAATGGTGGTATGGACTTCTTTTCATGCAAGAGAAGAATCCAAAGCTTGGGTAATTGATAGTGGTTGTTCTAATCATATGACTGGTGACAAGGATAAGATTATCAGCCTTGAGAAGTAGAATGGTGGAGCTGTCAAGTTTGGTGGTGATGAGTCAACACAAATCTGTGGAAAGGGTGATATAACTATTGATGGGAAGAACATGACTAGGGATGTTCTCTATTTCAAAGGACTAAAGCATAATCTTATCAGTGTCAGTCAGATGTGCAATAAAGGATACAATCTTACCTTTCATGCCAAAGGTTGTGAAATCAAGAAGGCAGGGTCCGTAAAACTAGTTGCAGAAGGCATCAAGTCATATGGTGATATTTATTATTTGAAGAAGGTAAATGGAAGAACATGCTTATTGGATCAATCCAGTGAGTGTTGGCTATGGCACAAGCAAATGAGACACACAAACTTTGACAATATGGTAAAGATCAACTCTATTCATGCGGTGAGAGATATGCCCAAGATAACCAAGCCTGTAAACATAGTATGCAAGGGATCTCAAATGGGAAAGCAGACAAAGACAAGTTTCAAAAGCAAGGAATGTTCTTCTTCAATGCCATTGGAGCTGATCCATACTAACCTTTGTGGTCCTAGAAGAGTAAAGAGTCAACAAGGTGAAAGGTATTTCATGTTACTTATTGATGATTATTCTAGAATGACTTGGGTTACTTTCTTAAGAGAAAAATTAGATGCCTTTGATAAGTTTAAGGTTTTCAAAGCTATGGTTGAGAATGAAATGGATACTAAGATCAAATGTTTATGGTCTAATAGAGGAGGTGAGTTCACTTCAAATGAATTTGATAAGTTTTGTGACGATCATGGTATTAGGAGACATTTGTCATCTCCTAGGATCCCTCAGCAAAATGGGGTAGTGGAAAGAAAGAATAAGACTGTGAAAGAGATGGATAGGGCAATGCTGAAGGATGTAGATCTACCTAACATGTACTGGTAGGAAGCAATTCACACTGGTGTCTATCTGACTAATAGAGTATAGTTAAGGGTCAATAGCACTAAGACCTCTTATGAGCTATGGTATGGAAGACCTCCTACTGTCAAACACTTTAGAATCTTTGGAAGCAAATGCTATATCAGAAGAGATGAAGAAGACCTAGGAAAGTTTGATTCAAGAAGTTATGAAGGGATCTTTCTTGGTTACTCAACCAGAAGCAAGGCCTATAGATGCTACAACAAGAGATTAGGAAAGATGGTTGAAAGCACAAATGTCAAAGTAGATGAAGACTTCTATTAGATCTCACAAGAATCAGAGGACTCCAAATCTAATATATTTCCATGCATTGAAGATGAAGAAGAAGAAGAGAAACAAGAACCAAAGCAGATGCCCAAGACTCCAACAAAGTATGTTCAAAAGAACCTTTCAGCAAATCAGATCATTGGGGACAAGAATAAAAGTGTGTTTACCAAGAGAAGTTTTGCAAAAGCACATGAGCAAGTAAACTTGTGTTTACTATCAAAGGTAGAACCCAAAACCTTTTCTAATACTAGAAAAGATGATGGAAGGACAAAGACAATGAAAGAAGAAATGGATTAGATTGAGAAGAATCAGACATGGGAATTGGTTACCAGACTAGCCATTAAGAATGTTATAGGAACAAAGTGGGTGTTTTAGAACAAGCTAAATGAAGAAGGTGAAGTTGTAAGGAATAAAGAAAGATTGGTATGTAAGGGCTACTCTCAAGTTGAAGGCATTAATTTTGAAGAGACTTTTACTTCGGTAGCCAGGGTGGAGGCAATCAGAACATTCCTTACCCTTGTTGCTCATAAGAACTTCAAGGTATATCAGATGAATGTCAAGTCATCATTTTTTAATGGTGATCTAGAGGAAGAGGTTTACATTGAGAAACTAGATGGTTTCCAGATATCAAAAGATCTAGACATGGTGTGCAGACTCAAAAAGGATTTGTATGGTCTCAAGCAAGCACCTAGGGCTTGGTATGCTAGGTTGGACAAGTACTTACTTCAGTAGGGCTTCAAGAAAGGTACTACATATAACAATATTTACATCAAGGAAGAAGGAGATATGATATTGATAGTTACAATATATGTTGATGACATCATCTTTGGTGGAGATGATGATATGTGTAAGAGGTTTGCAGAGAAGATGCAAAAAGAATTTGAGATGTCTATGATTGATGAGATGTCTTTCTTCCTTGGACTTCAAATTGCTCAGCTAGATGATGTTATCTTTATTTCTCAAGCTAAGTATGTCAAAGAGATGTTGAAGAAGTTTGGTATCGAGGATTCAAAACTAGTGAGTACTCTCATGGTCACTAGATGTCATTTGAGCAAGGATGATGAGTCTCCAGAGGTTGATCATACTTCCTATAGATCTATGATTAGAGGATTGTTGTACTTGATTGCTTCTAAACCTGATATCATGCATGTAGTATGTGTGGTTACCAGATATCAAGCTAATCCCAAGTAAACACATGAGAAGGTAGTGAAAAGAATATTCAAATACCTGAAGGGAACTTTGGATTATGGCCTTTGGTATCCAAGAGGTAATGACTTTGATCTGAGTGCCTACACTGATGTTGATTGGGCTGGTTGTGTTGATGATAGAATAAGTACAAGTGGTGGTGCTTTCCTTTTAGGAAGTAGATTGGTTTCATGGCAGAGAAAGAAGCAAGATTTAGTGCCATTATCAACTACAGAGGTTGAGTCCATTGCAGTAGCATCCTGATGTACACAAGTATTGTGGATGCAGCAAGCCCTGAATGATATCAAGGTACTGTATGATGAGCCTATTCCTATTTTGTGTGACAATACAAGTGCTATCAATATTTCCAAGAATCCATTAATTCATTCTAGAACCAAGCATATAGCAATCAGGTATCACTTTTTGAGAGAGAAGATTGCAGATAAGGAAGTAAGATTGGAATATGTTCTAACAAAGGATCAGATTGCAAATATTTTCACAAAGGCTCTTGCAAAGGATACTTTTGAGGATCTCTGGTAGAGGTTAGGGGTAATTTCCCCTCCTTATTCTTGCTAGATGCATAGTGGTGCATCTATCCAGGGGGAGTGGTTCATGTTATATCTTGTTCCTGTTAGGGTTAGCCGGCAGAAGATATCAATTAAATGCAAATTAAGATTAAACAAAGAAATGGAAATACACAGAAATAATAACAGCGAGAGACAAGTTTTAATGTGGTTCATCCAAACTCGGGCCACATCCACCAAACAGAGAGTCCAATATTATTATCTAGTAAATCAAATTGATTACAATCAGCAATCCCTACAACTCAATGCCGCTGCAAAATGCTACAATACAATATATCAAAACCCTAACCCTTGGTCGCTTTTTATCAAGCTTTTTGTCGGTTACAAAATAGGGTTTTCTTATGTTGGTCAATGAAAAATAACTCCTGGTGCTGCCCCCAAACCCCCGCAAGGGGTGCTGCCCCTTGACCCCGTAGGAATTTGGGGGGAAACCAGGCCGATAAACGTGGGAAAAATTTAACCTCCGAGTCTGATTAGGCTCCATATAACAACAATCTCCCACTTGGAGACTAATCATACTCCACACCATATCATCTCCCACTTGGAGACTGATCATAACACCACTGACCCTGTAGCTCCCACTGGAAATAAGCACCCTGGACTCTGCTATTCTATTTTTGTTGTTTTCAGTCTAAAAGACCAACCGAAGCTGAAGAGGAGCTCAGCTTCTCCCTTGTCACTGCCTTTGTAAACATATCTGTTGGATTGTCATCTGTATGTATCTTTGCTAGCTGTAACTATCCATCATCCAACACTGACCGAATGAAGTGATACCTCAACTGTATGTGTTTGGTCTTTGAATGCAAGACAGAATTCTTTGCAAGATGTATGGCACTTTGGCTATCCGTAAACAAATAACTGTTAACCTGTTGTGTGCCCAATTCTTTCATGAAAGATTGCAGCCATATCATCTCTTTGCTTGCCTCTGTTGCAGCTACATATTCTGCCTCTATGGTGGATAAAGCAACCACCTTTTGCAACCTGGAAATCCAACTCACTGTTGTTCCACCTACAGTAAAGACATAACCTGTAGTACTCCGCCTGGTATCAACATCCCTTGCCAAATTTGAGTCTACATAACCTGCTAAATCAATATTAGAGCCCCCAAAACATAAGTGTGTATTGGATGTACCTCTCAAATATCTGAGAATCCATTTTACCACATTCTAATGCTCTAATCTGGGATGACTCATATACCTGCTAACGACTCCTACAGCATGTGCAATATCCGGTCTCATCCATACCATGGCATACATTAAACTTCCTACAGCTGAAGCATAGGGTACCTTGGACATTTTCTCTTCCTCCTCTTTTGTCTTAGGACACATCTCCTTAGTCAATTTCAAATGACTAGGCAAAGGTGTGCTGATAGCTTTGGCATTCTCCATGTGGAATCTCTGTAACATCTTTTCAACATAAGCAGCCTGAGATAGAGTCAATTTTTTGTTCTTACTATCTCTACAAATTTTTATACCAAGGATTTGTTTTGCTACCCCCAAATCCTTCATATCAAATGACTGTGCTAACTGTTGTTTTAACTCTCATATGTGATCCATGTTAGACCCAGCTACAAGCATGTCATCAACATATAAACATAAAATAATGTAGCTGTCATTATCCAACCTCTTAAAATAAACACAATGGTCAGAATTACACCTACTATAGCCTTTCTCAGCCATAAAACTATCAAATTTTAATTACCATTGCTGAGGTGCTTGTTTCAGGCCATACAAACTCTTCTTCAATCTGCACACCTGTTTCTCCTTACCTTTGACCTCAAATCCTTGGGGCTGTTCATATATATCTCCTCCTCCAAATCACCATGGAGAAAGGCAGTTTTAACATCTAGCTATTCCAAATGTAAATCTTCAGCAGCCACAATACTTAAAACAGTACGAATAGAAGTCATCTTGACAACCGGAGAAAATATCTCATCAAAATCAGCCTAAAATCCCTTTGGACATAATCAAGAAAATAACTTCTATGGGGCGTAGCATGAAATGAGGCCCTGAATCTAAAACCCATGAATCATCAGCATTATCTAGGGAAAGAATCAAAGCATCATCTTTAGACTTATTGCTTACCACATTTGCTTCCTTATTGCCTTCTTGTTTGTCTCCTTCTTTGTTCTTCTGAGACCAGCAATCTTTCTTTAGATGACCTAGTTTTCCATAATACCAGCAATCCTTCTGTCCTCTGGTTTGGGATCTTTTGTCCTTTGATTTTCCTCGTGACTTCCCATGACCTCCAGAACCTTTTCCTCTCTCTTTTGATCTGCCCCTACTTTCTGCATTCAAAACACTGCCTAATGTGGATCCACTTGAGTTTTTCCTATGAATTTCCTCACTCAGAATAACAACAACAACATCATCAAATTTCAGGGTAGTTGGACCAAAAATAGAGTTACTAATCGCCATTACCAAACTATCCCAGCTTTTAGGCAATGAACATAATATCAAGAGAGCTCTAACTTCTTCATCAAATTTTACATTTACAGAAGTCAATTGACTGACAATCGTATTAAATTTATTTAAATGATCTGTCACAAATCCACCTTCAACCATTTTCAGATTAAACAAATGCTTCATGAGAAATACTTTATTTGAGGCTGAGGGTTTTTCATACAATTTTGCCAAAGCTTTCATCAGACCATCTGTTGTCTTCACTTCCATTATATTGAATGCCACCGATGGTGCCAGGCACAACCGAATGGTTCCCAGTGCCTTTCTATCAAGAAGATTCCAATCCTCATCAGACATTGTTGCCAATTTCTTGACTACTCCTTCCAACGGCATCCATAAGAGGTAATCCTCCATCTGCATCTTCCATAACTGATAGTTCTGCCCATTGAATTTATCGACCTTCAATCTACCATCATCTGCCATTACTCCCACTCAACTGTGAGACTTTCTTGTAGATGATAATCGAACACAACCCGCTCTGATACCACTTGTTAGGGTTAGCTGGCAGAAGATATCAATTAAATGCAAATTAAGATTAAACCAAGAAATGGAAATACACAGAAATAATAATAGCGAGACAAGTTTTAACGTGGTTCACCCAAACTCAGGCTACATCCACCAAACAGAGAGTCCAATATTATTATCCAGTAAATCAAACTGATTACAATCAGCAATCCCTGCAACTCAATGCCGCTACAAAATGCTACAATACAATATATCAAAACCCTAACCCTTGGCCGCTTTTTATCAAGCTTTTTGTCGGTTACAAAAATAGGGTTTTCTTATGTCGGTCAATGAAAAATAATTCCTAGTGCTTTATAAAATAATAAAAAATCATGTGAGGTTTCGGGGGCATTGCCCCCAATCCCCCACAGGGGCGCTGCCCCTCGACCCCGCCTATATCGCGATAGGGGCACTACCCCTGGACACCGCAAGGGGCGTTGCCACTTGACCCCGTCTTGGGGGCGCTTCCCCCAAACCCCCACAAGGGGTGCTACCCCTTGACCCCGTAGGAATTTGGGGGGAAACCGCGCCGATAAAAGTGGGGAAAATTTAACCTCCGAGTTTGATTAGGCTCCATATAACAACAGTTCCTGGACTAATGATGGCTACCTCTTAGGAGAGTAGGTAGTGGTTACTGATCATAGGGGAGTGTATTTACTGCAAGAAGTCATGCCCTAAGAAAGAAGAAATTACCCTTTTTCCTTGATGTTAGAGGGGGAGAATGTGTAGGTATGTGTTTCCATCAATGCCAAAGGGGGAGATTGTTGGCATTTGGTTGTCATTAATGTCAACACTCTCATGGATGTGTGATGGCATTCATGGTTGGATGTCATGTCCTAAAGAAGATACATTAAGATGGGAATTAGAATTTCATGGTTGGATGTCATATCTTATCCAATGACAGCATAAAAGATATATTAATATGGGAATTAGAAGTTCATGGTTGGATTTCATGTCCTATCCAGTAGAGAAGATATAATTCATGGTTGGATGTCATGTTCTCATGATGAGACATTAAGATGGCAATTAGAAGCACTAAGATGAATGATGATATATTAAGCTATGCTGAGGATGAAAAGATGTTGTTGATGGCCTATGGCATGTTGTTTGATCCTTCTTGTTGTTCTCAAGGATGTATATGTTGTTATATGAAGGTTTTAGCCTTCAGAAGTTTGTGAAAGCTTCTGCTATAGGAAGATTACTTTGAAGACTATCTAGGAGATTGCTCTATATTTTCATGCTTTTGATGTTGTTCCTCTGTGGATTTGAAGATAGCTTCATATAGTGTCAATGCATGTATGTTCCAAGTTTCATGGTGTTTGGATTACTGGAAGGGTGTTTTGTAGATGACAGTTTGAAGACAGTGTTGGTTCTAAAGAAGACATTCACTATGTGACAATGTCTGCCTCCGCATTCCTCCATGTTTGAAGATGATGTCTTGCAATTAAGAAGTTAAGCTCAGTGACTTGTGAAGGTGCTATTTCCAATATTCAAGTCTCTACACCTTCCGCAGTGAAAGTTATAAATGGTAGAGTTCCGGTCTGTATTCTGTTTGAGAAAAGTTGTGTTGAAATGATCCACATTCCTCCAGAAGAGAAGAATTACCTATGTGGTTTTGTGAACATGTTCCGGGATGTGTATTACATGCATCTTTGTAGTTTCATGAGTTTTGGTGCTCTGTAAAGTTAGTTTCTGAATGACAGTGTGTTACAGTGTGTTCTAGATGGATGTTTGATCTCAGTATGCATGTTTCAAGGTATGTGGCACAATATATTTGTTGTGTAGAGTTAGAGGTGTACTTGAAGGTGTTGTATGAGTCATGAAGACTCATCTGGAATAATTTCATGAAGATCTTTTATGTTTCTAGTATCGCACAAGGTTTTCAAGTGGTTGTGACCATTATGCTTCAAATTTCATGTCTTCCTGCTTAAGGCCATCCTATTTCAAATGAGCGATGTGTGCAGAGGTGATTCCTTGATAAATGATGATGTGAATGATGTTTAGGACCTGACTAAGCGTGTATTGGGATCCACAAGGTGTGGGTTTTCTCCTGGAGTAGCATGTAGTTTATGATAGGGCTTACCCTATGCATGTTTCATGTGTTGTGATCATTGGCCGGCTTGTAAAATGTAATATTCTTATTGTATTGGCTAACATGTAACGTAATCAATATAATTTCATGTATATATTGTAAACCTAGTTGGTCTAGGTGAGGTATGATTGCAAAAATGAATATTCGAGTATGTGAAGAGCAGAATATGAAATCATATGCATTGTGATGTCTGATTGAAGGAGAAAGAGAAGATATATTAGAAGTTGTTTTGATTCATCTTGCAGATATTTTTGTGATAGGAGGGAAGTGAAGAGTGTGCCTACTTGATTCAATCATCAGAAGAAGAAGAATTGCTATCATCAAAGGTGTGAGCTTCATTGTCAGTTTTCAAGTAGTAGAAGGATTGTCATACTATAATCTTTTTTGAGTTTATTCTCAATTTAGGGAGTAGTTGCTTCCTTGGGAGTGACCCTAAAACAAATTCTTCAGGGAGTTGTAGCTTCCTTAGGAGTGACCCTAAATCAAGGTTTTTCAGGGAGTAGTAGCTTCCTTGGGTTGTAGCCCTAAAACAAAGTTGTTTTTTTGAGCTTCATATATTGTGAGTTAATCCTCACTGTGTTTTTTCCCTTCTTGGGTTTTCCATGTATATCTAGTGTTATGTGTTGATGTGCATTGTGTTAATCTTTCATGTTTATGTTAATGCTGTAATGCTTAAGTTTTCAACTGCTCCGAAGAATTTGAAGTTTGTTTATATACTAATTCACCCCCCCTCTTAATATCCTAGTGTGTTCAATAGACATGGCATTAGTACATGAAATTTTTAAGCACAAAGAGGGAGAGTGAACTCTTACCTCCCACCAAAACAGCACAACCAAGATCCAAGATCTACACCTCCAAAGCTCCCATTCACTTGAGCAACCCCAAAATTACAATGCAAGGGAGAGAGAAAGATCCAAAAGAAAGAACAAATACATGCTCTCATTTTTTCTTCCAAAACCTAATGCCCTATATGGGTTTTTTCTTCTATTTTTAATAAAAATACAATTTTCAAAAAGCCCTTTTCAATTTAAAATAATAATACAATTATTTTCATAAAGGAATTCACTTTTTAACATCTTATAAAACACATGATAAATTGGTTAAATAATTTGATGCTAACATAAGGGAAACACTCACTTTTTATAGAAATAACGAATATAACTTTCTGACTAGGCATAGGTTCATTAAATCACCCAATGACATCAAACATACACATCAAAACATTTCTAATTACCATTTAAGTTCATCACCAACATATATCCACTTCCCAACACAATAAATTTATGGAGATAAATTAATAAATTAAATCATAAGAATTAAACAAATCTATAGAAAATAGTTAAATTAAATAAAATATAGAAACTAGGCAAACACACCAATTTATTTATGAGTTTCCACATGACTCAAGGATCCACAATCATTTGATTTGGATTAAGGCTTACATCTCGTGGCTCGACTTCAAGTGAGACAAGAAACATATAAAATAGAACACATTTATCCAAACCGATTATGTCCAATTTAATCACTGTTGGGGTTAACCTATGCTTGCACACTCAAGGAAAACATAAGGTATACTTGTCCAATATAAAATAGATGAAGTACAACATAAATATTCACCAAGAATATAATATCGAAATATACATACACTTTATCTAATCACTAGCATGATTTAGGTATAGAAATGTGAGATGTATAATTATGATGTTGAACACACTAAGCATAAGTAAAATCATATATCAACATAAAAATAGTGGAACTAAAGCATATCTAAGTCCAACACATAAATCTGGACACATATAATCCATGTATAAAATCCATACACCTCAATGGTAATCCACGTGAACATCATTGGAAAGTATGATATCTCATCAAATTACAAAATGAGGCTAGCATATACATATTCACATAAGTGAATCGAATCACATGTGATCCATACATCTCAATGGAAATACAAAAATAATGTCATTGATAACAGTACGGTATCAAAAGCCAAAATATATCAATAGAACAAGGCACACATGCCTTGAGCCTTACATGATGTATAATTGTACAATTAGAGGATGGTAATGCACCTACACAGACATATGCATGCTCGCACTAACATCCTAGTACAACATGCCCAAAAACTTCACAAAATGGAAACATAACATCACAAGAACACAAGGAACATTTACAAACACATAAAAAAAGACTTCAAGAAACAAAAACATGAAACTAAGATGGCATTAGGGATGGAGTAGAGGCCAACACATGGATAAATAAGTCCTAAAAACATGCTATAGAAAATATATGCTAAAATGAGGTCAACTTGTAGTTTCAAAATTGTAGGGTATGCAATTTTTGACCTTACATTTTTCCCCCACTTTACCAAGCTTGTGCCACTAGGTGTTAAATTTATGTTGTCATGCCCACATTTTACACATGGAGATGAAATGCAAACCAACAAAAAATTATTAAAACCAACTCTCAGACACACTCACACACTATATGTGCATTCATTTAACGTGCCCACACAATGTTGCTGCACGTGCAACGCACGTTCAGCATGTTGCACAAGGCAAGAGAGAGGAAACGAGAAGAGATGTGTACAAATCTTCTTTCGTACACCCTACGATGTGGAGGTTGCCCTATTAGGGTTTGGCGTCGACATGTCTTATGGCACCACAAGGGAAGACCCATTCCAAAGTAAAATTCTCCTAAGGTTCCTCGGTGTGCAGGAAAAGATCTCACGCTAAGGGTGAGACCTAACACCCAACCAAATGAAGAAACCCTAAGCTAAAACAATAATAAAAATAAAATGCGAAAATGAACTTTCAAATATTCTCCACAATTATTAAAATTGAAATAAAATTGAAATGCTAAATAAAAATTTAAATGTTTCCAAAGACATTAAATGTTTTTAGTGAAACAAAATATTTTAATAATTAAATACTCAAAGTTGATTTAAATATTACAACAATTAAACTTAACTAAAATACGTCCAATGGACCATGGAAATAATACAATAATTAAACAACTTAAAATGATTTATTTCCATTTGACAAATAAATCTAAAATTTGACATTTAAATATATTTACAAAAAGATAAATCCCTTTGAAACAAGGGAAAACATTTTTTATTCTGAAACAAAAACTTATTTAACCTCACCAGATAAACATTTGTCTAAGATGCCCTTCCTTTCAGATGTAGAAGATGTTTTTCTATTGGTCACTTGGCCTCAGGTTCTCATCACTCTCGCCGCAAGAGTGGGGCAACTTGGTGGAAGAATGCACTCATGGATCACCTAACTGTTCGTGATTCTCTTGATGATGGCTCCTCTCAGGGAGATGACTGTCCCCAAGATACCTTTCTTGTTCCTCCTGTAATACCCGAGGGTGTGGCAAGGAATATGGCTGTTGATTCATCTGATCATGGCATGACCCTAGCATCAGTACCTTCTCTGGCTCCTATTCGTGGCTAGGATTCTTCTTCGATTACTCTGGTCACTCATTTGGTTGTGCATGTTTCTGGTTCAGTCTCTGTGTATGCACCTTCTTCGGCTGTCGCTATAAGGGAGGATCTCCCCCTCTTGCCACGCTCTGAGGACTTTTACTCAAAGGTTTCTTGTATTGTGGTCCAACGTAGAAAGAAAGGGCTCCCCAAATTTGTTGTGGATTAGTGCCCTAGTGCTACGGGAGTTAGGTTTGCTTATACAGGATCTGTTGTTGTTTAGATGCCCTATTTTTTCTGTTGTTAGTGTGCATCCTATGCACTGTTTGGGTTGCCCTTTGGGCTGTTGGTTTCTTGCAGCTTGGCTACTATTGTGTTATTGTGTCGTTCTTATTTTGTTCTACCCTATGGGCCTAGGTTGTAAAGGGTTCAGCCCCTTGTAAGCTGCTTATCCTAATCAAAAATATTTGTCTAATTAAATTTAATCTGTAAAATAAATTAAACATTTAAACATGTCACATTTATCAAAGGTGTCAAAACAATATAAATTCCAAGCAATAATTTAAATAACAACTATAGAGAAACTAAGAAAAGAATTAATAATTCTTAGGAGGAATTAATTAATCATAATACAACATTAAGACAATAACCCCTTTAAGGCAATACATAAACCCCAAAGGTAAGTTATAAAGTGTCACTAATTTCTCTCATGTTATTCACTTGTGTTTGCAGGTTAGAGAAGAACAAGTTTTAAGAAATCTCTTCTCAAAGAGAAGATTATTTCTCCATGATGGCTAACATAGCTAAGTTTTCCTATTTAATCTAACTTGCTCTTGCTATAGTTTCCTAAAATGTTTTTCAATATATTTACTAATATTTCCATCATGTTTAATTTGTTTAATCTATTGGGTCTCTAAAAAGTTTCCTCGAGATATCTATATTTTTGTTTATAAACTATTTAAATGGTTTTCTTGTTTTCCCTCTCAAAATTTAATTTTTTGAAAAAGAAAAGGAACAATATTTTCCTCTATATATATATTTACTAGGAAATATACACACCTTTTAACAATAAATATCTTTGTTATTTTTTTATATTACAGAGAATAACAAAGCAAACAATATATATCAACATATGTACATACATATATATTATATCTTAATAGAATAAAAATGATTATAGGTTCGAATGAAAAGTCATGCAAGTTTAAAGAACTGTTACACATTTTATAACAGTGAATAAAACTAAATGAAAATAAATAAATGAAATAGGCGTACGGACCTATGTAGCCCACATGTCACAAATGGAGCCTGCGACCTACATAGGTCGTAGTTGCAATGCTACTTTTTCCCATAGTTATTTAATTATTTATAATGGATTTAAATATAGTTATCACTAAAGTTAAACAATTTAAAGTATGCAATGTTATCAATTACAATGTAAATTGCAACATATCCTAATTTAATAGGAAATCTAAAGTAAATGATTAACATAGCCAATTGAATAACACAATCTATAATTAGATTGACATCAAAATCATATATTTATTATTTCAAATGCCTTTAAAGATCAATGGTTTCAATACTTATCTAAATCAGAGTACTTGGTAAGGCCACTCTCACTCTAGGAAGATTTCAGTGGTCTTGGCCCTCATAGCTATGACACACTCTAAAGAACCCATGTAAAAACATAGTATGTGCCTACTCTCACAGTGTTCAAAGCCATGGCCAGGACAGTCCTAGGTGTACTCTATAACCCAAGTTGGACACACTTTGTGTGCCCCCTTCTCTAATGCCCATAACCCACCAAACCATCTTCTTCTTCCTTGAGTGTTCTCCATGCCCTTTCCAAGTCTCACATAAATGCCTTATATAACCTTTTAAGGGGCAGTTTCTAAACCATCACATCCTTTCACAAAGGTTGTCATTAATAATTAATTAATAATTAATTAATAAATATAATAATTCCTCCCTCTTAAAAGGGGTTTTTTAATAAATATTCTTTATTAGCTCCATTTTAACCAAAGGATCATAATATCATTTATTTTTCACCTCCCTTTTAACCATAAAGGGTTAAATAAACTTTATCCTCTTTTAATTTCAAAGGGTTATTCATAAAATAGATTTCTTGTCCATTTTGAGAAAAAAGTCCCATAACATTTCTCCCCTATAAATCAGTTGATGTCTTCAGTAGTTCAAGTTAAATCTACAAGATAATTCACCAAAAATAATGAGTCAAGTAATTGAGGATGTAACAATATCAATATCACAATGAATCTATTTCATTTTAACTTCATCTATAATTGTATTTCTCAATTTTTATATCTTTTCAAAAACCTCAATTAGATCCCATAGAAATATTTTGTTAATCAATAACATGATCATAACTATAAGTACATTTTCACATGAAATAGATCATGAATTCATACTTGAGAAACTAATACAAGTGTATACACTAAATCTCCTATCAAATAACTTTTTAAATTTGATCATTCATATGTAACCTTATTTGTAATACAAATATTTTAATTTTTTAGGTGTCACTTCAACATAAATTTACAAAAATTGTATTATCATGTGACAATAAACCACTTACCTAGTGAATGACATACATATCCCATATTATATAGTCACTCATTCTCTATATACTCAATATCCATTCCAAGATGATAGTCATGCATTTCAGACTACATGAATATCCTATTTTCATATACCAACTACAATTAAATGTAAACAAGTACACAATTACCCTTAAACAGAGTTCATATCATTCACACGATTATTCAAACAAAGTTCTAGCACAAGTTTTGAATCCAACAAGGATGTAATGTAAATTAGAGGATACTTTATAACACACATGTACAAAGTTATTGGGTTGGTCAAGTCCAATAACAAAGTACAATAAAACAAAAGATGGTACCAAAAAAATCCTGTGAGGCATCTTAACAACAATATAACAATAATAAACTATTATCACTTATGGATCATTTTTCGAACACTTTAAATTCATGTATAATAGATTTACACTAATATCTAATTCTTGTTAAAAAAATATCTAGGTTGTCTCTCCCTCTATAAAATTGGACATGTCCCCATGTTTGATTCTAAGAGAATATATTTGATTTTACATCATGTAAAACATTGTGTCATGTCAATATTCAACACATTCTAATAGTATAATATTTTACCGATTTTTTAAGATGTAAAAATACCCTTGGAACTTTTGGATTATGGGCCCACAATGTAACTTATGTAAATAAGTAAAATGTAGAACTAAAGTGATTTATGCCATAAGAATTATATGTAGGCAATGAACCCAATTTGTTGGATCGATATATTCCCCCTAGCAATGAGCTAGCTTTACAGAGTCCATAAAAATAAAATTGGACTAGAGTTACTAGTTCTTTTCTTGGGTTGGATTTTAGTGCAAATCTCATTCACATATGCAACCCTTTATTCTGGAGAAATGGCTTGTTTTCTATTTAATTATTTTATTTTTTAAGAGGGAAGACTTCTAGAACTCTCGACATACATCATGATCTCTATCATCCCTTCATCTAGCTCGTTTCTTGACCCAACCCATTAGGGTTTGGGTGACCAACTAGAGCCTTATAAATTTCTATACTAGGGCTCAATTTTTTAATAAGATTGTGTCTTCAATTAATAACTTTATCTTCAATTTCTAAGTCCAAGCTATCCTCATCAACAAATAGACTAAATAAGTTACCCTTCTCAAGTTCTCGATGGAGACACCTTGAATTTGCATATTAATTTTCTCATTACACATAATTCTTTTCTAGTATTCTCAAGGTTGTGACAAAATGTTATGTCTTTTGTTTTCTATATTGTCTAATATAAGTATCACTAATGTAAATTATAAATTTGTGGGATATTTATCAAAGATTTCATTTATCAAAGTTTGGAAGTGGTAAAATTTTCTAGACATGTAAGGTGCAGATGCATACCAAAGAGCTTGGAGCGCATTCCATAAAGATTGAATGCATGTACATTGTCTCATACAATATTTTGATAGGAAATTGGCATGTATACTGTACCGTAGTTGGGATAAGTTTCCACAATTTGTGATTAAATAAAGGGTTTTCTTGATTGTGATTTTATTTACCACCCACTTGTTGATAACATAGCATCACACCTACTTTACTTAACATTATCTCTAGGGATAAAACCACTATTTACACCTATTTTAAAACTTCATCACATCACCATAGATTAATTCCTTGCGCATCCATCTATTGATAGAGGAGAGGACCTAATTGTTGAGCATATTCCAATAGGTGTGATAGTATTTGTGTATTTAAGGCCCAATATATTTAAAATTTTAGCACTAGTAGTTGTGACTTTAAGGTTGTTAGTGTTACTATAAGTACTTATAATTGAACAAAATGTGCTCATTAGATTTTAAAAGCAACCAATCATGTGATTCCACATCAGTGCACCAACAAAACATGACTTAATGCACACCTATTGGTCCGCCTTTTTTGGGGGGGAATTATTCGACACCTCAACAAAAAGCATGCTGATGTGGCATCATATTTAATGATGTGGCCCTAAAACTTTATTTGTAAATAGGGGCCTTGCCAAAGAAACTGCTATAAAATTTTTGGAGTGATTTGAAATTGCCATGTATGATTTTGAGAGGTGTGAAGTTAGGGTGCTCAACTACTGGGTGTCAAACAATACCTATTATTGCATTCACCATATGTTGTACAAGCTTGTAGCCATTATTGTCGATGTGGTTAGTTTGGTAGGTGTTGGTATTATTGTGTATCGAGATTCGATATGATTAAAAGGGTAGATCTTTTATTGTTTGATTTCAAATCGTTAATTTCTTCTTGTTTCTTAATATGGGCTATTTACAAGCTTAATTTGATGAAACAAAACCTGGTTGTGGGGACAATATTAGCAATGGGTAACGACTTATAGTCTTTACATTTAGAGGTTTTTCTTGATGAGAGGAACCTCCTGCAACAATATAATGAAAGATGCACGAAATAACAGAAATAGTAGAAACACAAAAGGAATTTATTGATCACAGGCCACTTCAAGGGGGCAACCTCCTTTGAGCAAGCTCAATACAATAAATTCATGGATGCCTTCATTGGCCTCAACACGTACTTATATACTAAGTCTAATCTAAACAACTGTTACTTCCCATGAATGTGGGATAATACAATATACTCATGGGACGACTTACAAAACATATCTGTCCAAAAGTAGTATACTAACAAAGTAAAGAGAAGGGTTAAACACGGGTTCCTAACACTTATATGAGGATTAATAATAATTATTCTTATCAACTGTAGCCATGTAGCTCAAGTTTGCACAGCGATTTCTCTATAAATACATCTCAATTAGGGTTTAAATTTGATAGTTTTATAGCTATATTTAGGTATTTTTGTTGTAAAATACAATCCAAATTTTAAAAAGACTATATCATATGAAAGGAGACATTTTGGACAAATTGTCAAAATTTATATAGGATTATGACAATATATATATATTTAATTTTTATATGATTTATTTATACTAAGGCATGTCATAGTATTTGAAGGGTACTATTGAATAGATAACTATCATAAAAAAATTGCTTGACAAGGAAGGTCGACTGTCAAATTAAGCCTTGATCTCAATTGTAGGAAACAAACAAATACATTTATAGGTGAGTAAAGCAAGTAAATCATCCTTCTCTACATAGTCTAATTTTCTCTATTTTTAAACCCATCTATCTGGAATTTATTTTCTTAGCCCATCGGAAGATTCCAATCATAGAGACAACCATTCTTTTTAGCTATATGTCCAAGTTAGGCCTAAATATGGCATCTCTTGAGAATAGTATTAAAAGGTAGAAACTTGAATATAGAATGATAAAACACTTAAATTCTTTGGTTCTATTATTGTAGCAATACACAAAATGCCTTCCTCACTAAAACTTTCCCTTGAAGACATTGTATTGAAGTTGAACTAAGCCACCTTTGAGATCATCCTATGGTTTCCAAACTAAGAGAGGCCTACATGGAATGGGGATTTTTGTGCCTTGTCAACAATGGAATGTCCAACTTATTCATTCTTACAAATACTATTTTTTTGTGGTCTACCATGCTTCAATGCTACTACAACCTATCTTTAACTTCTCTTCCATCTCCTTAGGAAGGAACCTTACAGAAATATCAATTTCTGCAATAAAATCTTTCAAATGAGATGTGGCAAGGGGTAACAGAAAATCCCAAGCCCTTCTTGAGAATGTTAGAAAGTTAGAGAATCTAACCTAAGATTTGATAAGTTTACAATGAGTTTTTCTTACCATTCATTAATTGGTCGATGAGTACCACGGTTTGAAACCTGTACCATATCATAATGTTCCACCACACTAGAAACAACACCATCCCTTCATAAATTGGAGAGTAGTACATTTAGATTTCAACCAAATCGTATATATTAATTTTTAAATGTGTTTCTATTTGCAACTAAATTTCTACCCTTGAAATATGGTACAACATTGCTAAACTTTGAAGTCCTTTGTGTCATACTTGCATTTGTAGCAATAATCATATAATTTGTCAATAATTATAAGACATCAAATTTCCACAGTCCATAATATTGTAAATGCGTGTTTCAAGATTAAACTGTGTTAGTTTTTTTCTCTCAATGTTTCAGATCACACTCCATGATCCATCATCAGGAGAAATTCTATTTCTTCTCTCTTGCTTTCTTTTCTCTTGATGATGGATCATGGAGTGTGATCAGAAACATTTAGAGAAAAAAACTAACATAGTTTAATCCTGAAGCACACATTTACAATAATTATAAGTTTATTTATTCTTTGTTCAAATTATGTTTCTTATGCTTGTATATAATAAATGGACTAAGCTTAATGTATTGACTACACGGTATTCAGATGGATGCAACAACAAATTGGTGCCATGTGGACATTGGTGTTTATTCCAAGTTGATATCATTAAAGGAAAATAAGGGCCAAATTTGATTGACAATGTGACTTTTAGCAAAGATGTGAAAGAGTGGATCTCGACCTGACACCTTAATATGCCATGCAGTAATTCAATAACATTTGTACACTAAAAAAAGGGTCTTGTAAAATCCTTTGGGTATTTGGAGAAAAAGAAGAAAGCTAGATGTCAACCCAACATTGTAAGTTACAAAATTCTTCTTAGGGTTTATGTACAAGCTAGATAGGTGGATAAGGTTGATGCATTTAGGGAGATCTTTCCTACTCAAAAGACAAACACCATTCTACCAAATAATATTCAGTGTGAGGATTATCAAGATGTTCAAAAGATGTCTTAGGTTTACCACACTTGGAGCACAACATTGTTGAGGCGGTGCTAAGATTTCCATATCTACTATAGATACCCAACAACACACACCAAATACCAATTGTAGTATTCAATCTCCTACTCTATAAATATCTTTTCTTAATCTCTATAATTTAATCTTTTTTTACATACCAAGGAAATCTTTTCATAGGCACAAGATTGTTTAGGGCTCTAATACCAAAATGTAAAACTACGTTTCCCAAAAGTTATTTAATTATTTTAAATGGATTTAAATATAGTTATCACTAGAGTTAAACAATTTAAAGAATGCAAGGTTATCAATTACAATGTAAATCGTAACATATCCTAGTTTAGTAGGAACTCTAAAGTAAATAATTAACATAGTCAATTGAATAACACATTCCATAATCAGATTGACATCAAAATCGTATATTTATTATTTCCAATATCTTTAAACATCAATGGTTTCAATGCTTATCTGAATAAGAGTACTTGGTAATGTCACTCACTCTAGGAGGATTCCAGTGGTCTTGTCCCCCATAGCTATGGCACACTCTAAAGAACCTATGTAAAAGCATAGTATGTGCCTACACCAACTGTTGTGCCTACTCACACAATGTTCAAATCCCTGGCCAGGATAGTCCTGGGTGTACTTTGTACCCCAAGTTGGACACACTCTATGTGCCCCCTTCTGCAATGCCCATAGCCCATCAAACCACCTTATCCTTCCTTGAGTGTTCTCCATGCCCTTTCCAAGTCTCACATAAATGCCTTATATAACCTTTTAAGGGTGGCTTCTAAACCATCATACCCTTTCACAAAGGTTGTTTTTAATAATTAATTAATAAATATAATAATTCCTCCCTCTTAAAAGGTTTTTTTTAATAAATATTCTTTATTTATCTCTATTTTAACCAAAGGATCATAATATCCTTTATTTTTCACCTCCCTTTTAATCATAAAGGGTTAAATCAACTTTATCCTCTTATAAATTTAAAGGGTTATTCATAAAATAACTTTCTTGTCCATTTTGGGGAAAAAGCCCCATAACAACAGCCCTGTTGGGGGAGGGGCAGAGCCCCCACCCCCACAGTGCCAACAGGCACTGTGGGGTTGGGGTCTCCAACCCCCTCCACAGTCACCACCTCCCATGGTAGGGGGCAAAGGATATGGTTTCATCCCTTCCCTGCCTCAATACACATTCTAATTTTTTTTGCTTTACAAAACATAAAACCGAACTTAAAAAAAAGGCCCACGATTTAATGTTTTCCTTTCTATAACAAAGTTTTTATATATATACTTTGTAATAAAATAAACTTATATACAATTTCTCCTCTCTATTTTAACACAAGATTTTTTAATATATTAAAATAAATCTTTTCATTTAAACATTTATGTACATATATATAGAATAAAAAACCAAAACTTTCAAAAGGGTTTAAGGAATAATAACCATGTATTTTTTAAAATAACATTAAACAAGTCTATTTTTTTTTATAAACAAGGGGTAATCCTTTTCCTTCTTTTAATCAAATGTGAGGGAAAGAGAGAGAACAAAACCATAAAATCAATTCCCTTAAGTAACCATAACACATTTATTTATTTTCCTACATAACTTGAATAAAATTGTTAGCAAAAATAAAGATGCAATATAGATTCATTTTTCTTTTCTTCGTTGCTTTCACCATATAGACAAGAGAGTTAATGTTTGTTTAAACATTTGCAACTTACTAAGGGAGAGAAACAAAATAAATCTTTATTTTCCTAATAGCCAAATAATAGACTTACTTATGTTCATACAAAGGCTTGAACATTTATTAGTAAAAATAAAGTAGACAAATATTATTTATTCTTTTGTTCAAATAGCAAATTCACATGCAAGAGTAGGAGGATTCTCAAAAAAACATTTAATCCAACTTAACAAGGAGTAGGTAAACTAAGTCTCATGGGGATGATAATATTTTTTTTGATAAAATGAAAGATCAAACACAATAATGTTTACAACTTAACACTCCATCCTTACACACATACAAGGCTCTCTCCAAATTAGAAGTCTTTACAAAGTCCTTATTACATATTGAACCTTCACATAACATGTGGATACAAAACCCAAAGTATGAAGACTCTCCACCTTGAATCCTTCTTTTTTCTCTACTTTCACCAAACCTACAAAATAGAAGGAACAAAACCCAACCAAAGCCAATGGAGTGTTCGCCTCCATACCTTAGGCTTGTTTACAAGCCACCCACAAGATAGAAGGCCATCAAGGTAACCTGGGAATAACACAACACAAGGGAATGACTCAATGGTCAAAATAAAACTCATAACCAAGTTCATAACCATGGAAACACACAAAACTTTAAAACTTTAACAAGATCCACTAAGGGCAAAAGAGGAAATCACTTCTCTTCCTACTCAAATACTTGGGTTGTTCTACTTCTCAACAAGAGTGAGATCCAACCCATCACAACCTCCTCCTTAATACTACACAAAGCTCAAACACCAAACTTAAAACAATACTACCAATCCAATAGTACAACAACAAATCCTCAACAACACCCCCATAAACATAAACCAAGAAGACAATAACAAAACATTTTGAGGAATTTCGGAGCCTACCTCTCCAATCTTTCAAGAGATTGGTGAAGAGTTAGTGCAGATCTCTTCCAAGACCTTCCTCCAAGATCTTCTCCCAAACCATGTATGCAACTCTCCACTTCTTCCTCTCCAACCCAAGCCAACAAGAAAAAGAACAAAAAACCTCTTTTTTCCCTAAAGAGGGAGATAAATAGGGATACAAATTCCAAAACCCTTGAATGGGGAGGTGACACTTGTCACCTTCCCATTCACTCTCAAGAGCACATCTCCCCACAAATGTTCTCACATGTGTGAGGCATTGGGGAGTGGGAAGTACTTGGGCTCTCTTCCCATGGAATTTTTACATTGTGTACTCACACATGTGTGAGGCTTTGGGGTCAACCCAAGCCCATACGTGAACCTTGAAGAATGGGAATGGGATGGTTACAAGTCACTCATCCCTCTTCTGCAAACCCAAATCTCGTCGGTCCTTTCCCAAGGCATTTTGGAAGGGTCAAATCTTGGTTAATACCAAAGATTTATGGTCCAAAAGGTACCTATACAATAGGTACTTGGTATTGAAATATGATGAGCATAATGCAGATTTACACCATTGTTGCACAATAAGAACAATAGAAAAATATATTTGAAAATTTTAGGATTTACACAGAACTAATTTTACATTTGAGTACATTGGATTTATAAAGCCATATATTCTCATGAACTAACCTACGGGAATGTAACTTCCCGACAATTAACATTTGTTTTATTTACTAACTTACAAACTATAAATTAACATATGCATGTTAATTTATTTATTTTAAAACTATATACTAACTGTAAACCTTATTTATTCTAACACCCCCCTTAAGATTTACATGTAATAGAACTAACATTTCCCCCCCCCTATTACATCAAATTGAACAAGAGACGAAACATTGCAAGAGTTTATCACAACAACCCTTCTGGAGACTTTGATGAAGCACCTTCACCAATCCTCCTCGCTCACCCAAGAAACACCAGGCTGACTCCATGAGTGGATCTTCTGACTATAGAACCTACAAACCTCTGCATAACATGAGAGAACATAAAGTGTCCCCGACCTCCTTGCACAATGAGACACCAACTTTCCTGTAAAAGTCAACATCTCCTCAGAGTGTGTCAAAATGCCTCCTCCAATGCTACACATGAGAGAACAACTCTCCTCTAAGAGTCCACATATCCTCCGAGTGTGTCAATATCCCTCCTCCAGTGTTGTGGAAACAATCCCTCCTCTTTTGTGCAAAACAACTGAACCACTATAAATACACTTATTCCACTCTATTTCAAAGATTACACTATCCACAAACTGAGTAAATGCAGATACACTAACTCCACCTTATTTCAGAAGTTACACTATCCACACATACTGCCACAAACTACCAAGCCCCCCCTTGCTCCATGAAGGGACACAAATCCCTCATGCAATGAATCATCCCTAAGCAATAAGCTAGCTCAAGATGACAAAAGATCCTCCTACCTCCTACCTCCAGTTTGACCTTGTTACTCTTTAACCACCTGATGTTACATGTGAACCTTTGAAATCCCTATCAAGTGTACTATGGATGGCCCTGAGAACACAAGCAATATTTGATATATGTGTAGCCATAAAAAATAAAATTAATAAGGCATTGGATCCCACCAAAACCAAACCTTTTACAGTATAGTGTAAACAAAATAATCCTTATTTCTCTAAAATATCTCAATATTATGTAAAAAATAAACTACTTGCAAGTTTGTGTATAAATAAAACCTTATATCTCCAATTACAAAACAATATTTTAAAATGGAAAAAATATAACCTTATACCTCCCAAAAATAAAATCATCAAAAATTTATTAGGAGGCATAATCAAGTTTTGAACTTATAACCTTCTCACACCAGCTATTAATTCCTCCAACTCATCTATATATGAGTTATCTTCAACAATCACAATGATAGTTAAAATTCTAAGATTTGAACATTTATTAAAATCCTTTCACTTCAAATACTAACCTCAAAAATGCCAAATATCGCCGATATTAACTAGTTATTCTCCTTTACATGTAACTTTGTCCATTGTTCATTTCACAAAACCTCACACAGACTTCAATTGCTTCACATGGCTTCACACTGCAAGGTTAAACCATAATTGAAGACAGAAATATTTGACTCACCAAAAGAAAAATGTTACAGCTTGTGCTACACCCTTTCACTGTCGCTTGGACAATGTCTAGAATTTAGAATGCCACTCTATGAAGATTTAAATAAAAAGAGAATAACACTTGCTAAAATGGTGATTCTCCAGAATGACATCCATTTTCTTTCAAAAACAATTATCTTGTATAGGCTAGTAGTAAGAAAGACAGACCAATGCGTGCCAAGGAAGTGAAATAATGATTAAAGGAGGAGATTAATTGAAAGCGGTGAGTAGGTCATAACAATATGTCATCGCCAAAAGCAAACAAAAACTATGTAGTGTGAGAGGAGAATCAAGTTAAGTGGCACCCATGGCCGGATCATAAAAACATAGATGCATTACCTGACACCCATCATACACAACAATAGTAAAAAAGGCATGACTTTTCTTAGAATGACATTATAGATCTATTAAAGACTTCTCTTATCCACACAGTAGCACATGCCAATCTCAACATCAAAATTCATGCAACAATGCTTGGAATCTTCAAATAAGTGTTTTCCTCCTTCACGCCTCAATCACACTTATGCAATGCTTCAAACAGAATATAAACTTATGTAATGGCAACAGATAGCATAATTTTGCAGTATACATAATATCTTCATACTGTGCAAATCCTCAAAACACCTCACCAGATATCACCGACACACTAGAAACACCGATTAATGGTCTTTTATATGCAAATTTCAACTCATAGGCACATCCTTTATATTGCTCTAATACCATATTGAAATATGGTGAGCATAATGCAAATTTACACCATTGTTGCACAATATGAACAATAGAAAAATATATTTGATAATTTTAGGATTTACACATAACTTAGTTTACATTTGAGTACATTGGCTTTATAAAGCCATATATTCCTGTGAACTAACCTATGGGAATGTAACTTCCCAACAACTAATATTTTTTTATTTACTAACTTACAAACTAACCTATAAATTAACATATGCATGTTAATTTATTTATTTTAAAACTATATACTAATTGTAAACCTTCTTTATTCCAACATGCCCCCTTAACGTTTACATGTAATAAAAATAACATTCTCCCCCCTTATTACATCAAACCAAACAAGAGGCAGAACATTGCAAGAGTTGATCACAGCAACCCTTCTGGAGACTTTGATGAAGCACCTTCACCAATCCTCCTCGTTCACCCAAGAAACACCAAACTAACTCCATCAACAGATCTCCTGACTATAGTACCTACAAACCTCTACACAACATGAGAGAACATAAAGTGTCCCCAACCTCCTTACACAATGAGACAAAAACTTTCCTCCAAAAGTCCACATCTCCTCTGAGTGTGCCAAAATACCTCCTCTAGTGCTACACATGAGAGAACAACTCTCCTCTAAGAGTCCACATCTCCTCCGAGTGTATCAATATCCCTCTTCCAATGCTATGGAAACAATCCCTCCTCTGTTGTACAAAACAACTGAACCACTGTGAATACACTAATTCCACCCTATTTCAGAGATTACACTTTCCACAAACTGAATAAATGAAGATACACTAACTCCACCCTATTTCAAAAGTTACACTATCCACACATACTACCACAAACTACCAAGCCCCCTTGCTCCATGAAGGGACACAAATCCCTCTTGCAATGAGTCATCCCTAAGCGAGAAGTTAGCTCATGATGACAAAAAATCCTCCTACCTCCATTACCTTTTGCCTCTAATTTGACCTTGTTACTCTTTAACCACCTAATATTACATGTGAGCCTTTGAAATCCCTATCAAGTATACTATGGATGGCCCCAAGAGCAAAAACAATGTTTGATATACGGGTAGCCATAAAAAGTAAAATTAACAAGGTGTCGGATTCCACCAAAACTGTACCTTTTACAATATAGTGTAAACAAAATAATCCTTATTTCTCCAAAATATCTCAATATTATAAAAAATCAACTACTTGCAAGTTTGTATATAAATAAAACCTTATATCTCCAATTACAAAACAATATTTTAAAATGGAAAAAATGTAACCATATACCTCCCAAAAATAAAATCATCAAAAATTTATTGAGGCATGATCAAGTTTTGTACTCATAACCTTCTCACACCAACTATTAATTCCTCCAACTCATCTATATATGAGTTACCTCAATCACAATGATAGTTAAAATTTTAAGATTTGAATGTTTATTAAAATCCTTTCACTTCAAATATTAACCTCAAAAATGTCGAATATCACCGATATTAACTAGTTATTCTCCTTTACATGTAACTCTATCCATTGTTCATTTCACATAGCCTCACACAAACTTCAATCGTTTCACACAACTTCACACTACAAGATTAAACCATAATTGAAGGCAGAAATGTTTGACTCACCAGAAGAAGAATATTGCAACTTGTGCTAAACCCTTTCACTGTTGCTTGGACAATGTCTAGAATTTATAATGCCACTCTATGAATATTTAAATAAAAAGAGAATAACACTTGCTAAAATGGCAATTTTTCATAATGACATCCATTTTCCTTCAAAAATAATTATCTGGTATAGGCTGGTAGTAAGAAAGACATAGATCAACGTGTGCTGAGGAAGTGAAATAATGATTAAAAGAGGAGATTAATTGAAAGCGGCAAGTAGGTCATAACAATATGTCATCGCCAAAAGCAAACAAAAACTGTGTAGTGTGAGAGGAGAATCAAGTTAAGTGGCACCCATGGCTGCATCACAAATACATAGATGAATTAAACTTGACGCCCATCATACACAACAATAGTAAAAATGGCATGAATTTTCTTAGAATGACATTATAGATCTGTTGAAGACTTCTCTTATTCACATAGCAACACTACCAATCTCAGCGTCAAAATTCATGCAACAATGCTTGGAATCTTTAAATAAGTGTTTTCCTCCTTCACACCTCAATCACACTTATGTAATGCTTCAAACAGAATAGAAACTTATGTAATGGCAGTAGATAGCATAATGTTGTAGTATACATAATATCTTCATACAATGCAAATCCTCAAAACACCTCACCAGATATCACCAGTGCACTAGAAACACCGACTAATGGTCTTTTATATGCAGATTTCAACTCACATACACATGCTTTATATTGCTCTGATACCATATTGAAATATGGTGAGCATAATGCAGATTTACACCATTGTTGCACAATATGAATAATAGAAAAATATATTTGATAATTTTTGGATTTACACAGAACTCATTTTATATTTGAGTACATTGACTTTATAAAGCCATATATTCCCGTGAACTAACCTATGAGAATGTAACTTCCCAACAACTAACATTTTTTTTTAACTAACATACAAACTAACCTATAAATTAACATATGCATGTTAATTTATTTATTTTAAAATTATATACTAACTGTAAACTTTATTTATTCCAACACTTGGCCTAGGGCCCTAAAAATAATAAAATAATCAAGAAAAAGAGCAAATAACATCCTTTTAATAGCCCTTTAATCACAAATTTGAAATTGAACAAGGATGACAACACATCATCATACTCATCCTCAATCAACCTTAGGAAACTCCAATAATAAAAATTAAAAACGGATAAGCACTTTTCAACATTAAAATCAACCAAGGACCTTAGTCCACCTTAGGGACTAGGTTAGGTGTCACAGGGTTAATGCACGAGGGCTACTTGATAGACCTCTGAATTTCCATTGGCCATGCCAATTACCTACACTCAATTGTACCCATTAATATGTTTGAACAATTAATTGAAGCAAATTGAAATGTGATTAAACATAACATTCAAGAATTCATAGATCAATGATAACTCAATCTCAATTTACTCATCACAGTGCATATATCTTCATAGATACAATTTTCATATTATCTTTTACAGACATCACATGTCCATCATTCTAATATACTTAACATAGGTATTCCCTTTCATTTCAATTCAACTTGGTAAATAGATCATTTCTATTCATGATCAAAAATCATATAATAATTCAATTCAAAACATACTTTCATAATATAAGAATTGAAAGAAATACAACATTGCCAACTTCTAGTAAAATCATCATCATATGCAAATTATTCCAATTACTCTAATCCAAACATCATTGTTTAATATATTATATAACAAAGGTCATAAGTTGATACCCATTTGTCTAAGGCCTAGGTGCATCAAAATAATAGTTGATCCAAAAGAACACATAATTCAGACACACTAGGGTGGGCCTCACATATGCTAAAGTAGAAAAATGAAAATATAGAAAATAATAACATTTGGAAGATACACAATTGTATTTAGATGAGAAATCCATGCCTCTAAGCTAAGAAGCTACAAAAAACATGCTAACAAATAAAACTTGCAATAGAAAAGCATTAGAAAGATAAAATTTGCAAAACATGTGTTAGAAAAATATAACCTGCAAAATAGATGTGTCAAAAAATCACATATAATATAATGAATGTACATCACATATAAAAGAAATCCATACACACACATGAAAATAAACTATGAAACACATGCAAAGACACAAAGAAGAAAAATAAAGAATTTTCAAGTGTTCTTTGTTGCTATAAAATAGAAAGACATAATCCCAACATGCTCTATTGTTAGGAAAATATAGGAGATGGTTCAAGGTCTGGCATACTCTTTTTCTAGGAACCATATAATACCTTCATGAATCATGTGTACAAACATACTCTATTGGTAGGTGATCCACAAAGAGTATAAAAGTAGCTAGGATGAGTCACATGTGCTAGCATACTTTTTTGCGAGGTGGCTCATATGTAAATATAATACTAGGGATTACATGTACTAGCGTGCTCTATTGTTAGGTATTCTTGATAAGGGTGGCTAAATCCAAAGATGTCTCTATACTTGGGGCTAGAAGGTATTGATGTTAACTATGTGTGTGTGTGTGTGTGTGTGTGTGTGTGTGTGTGTGTGTGTGTGTGTGTGTGTGTGTGTGTGTGTTTTCACATGTGAATGTGGATGTATGCCCCCTTAAAGTAATTGCATAAATGAAAAGTATGTAATTAATTTTAAGCTAGAAAAGAGGAATAGAAAAAAGAGGATAGCTAGGAAACATATATGAGATTATATGCCCCCATAATTACCATTGTGGTCCCCTCAAGGAGAGACAAGATGACAGGATGTTGCAAAAGGAAAATATGGCACACTTGAGATCATGTCTAAGGAATGACATAAGCAAGAAGAATACAATGTCACATATGCACCAACAACATCATAAGAAAACATGCACAAATGAATTTGGATGCTTTGGGGTTAGTGTATGTTGAGGAATAAATAATCATGGTCGATAGAGACAAAACTGTCATCATTCCCTAAGGCACAAAGAACTATAAGCACAAAGGAACAAGGCATATGACTAAAGAGCAATTAAATTTTTTTTTGTCAACATGAAAGAGATCTAAATGTCTATATGCTTTGCATTGTCGCCAAAATATTTTAAAGAAAATATACCATACACACAAGAAGAATATTAAGTACAAATAGAGGAATGTCACAATATTGCTTTCCTCCTATATCCATGTACTTACATGAGTAGTATGGATCCTCTAGGGGGAACTAACATACAAAAATAGTCACACGTGCACATGGAAGTACACACAAGAAAGAAAACAAGGCACACACATTATCTAAACATAAAGTACACATGCATATATACAAATGATATGAAACTAAAATGCCAACTCATTGAACTCTGCATCCAACAAGTCATCCTCCTCCCAAGTGGAACCATATGTAGTTGTAGGACTATTAGGTGGCACAAGAGTCAATGAGGGAATAATAGAAACAAGAGATGCAAAAAGGGCACATCTTGTAGATGTAGGAGGAATAGTGCCCTCCTAGATATCCATTGAAGAAATGATAGTGAGCGAGTGAATATAAGTGACAACATAGGTGTTAGTGTGAAAAAGTGTTTTATCTAGCTAGTTTATCTAGGTCTCTTCACAATACACTTAAGCTCACTTAGAGAGACTTTTTTAATTTTTTACTTACCTCATGTGGACTCAAAAAATGTCCTCAAACTTGTCCCAGTTGTTCTCACATGTGTCATTCACTTTGAAGGGTTAGTCAATTGTCCACTACATTTCTTCTCCCTCCTTGTCCTACTTATACAAGGAGCCTCTTTGTGTTTTGTAAGCTTCATTTTTATTCATTGTATGATAGTTTTGGCTTTTATTGTGCACATTTAGTTTTGGGGAAGTTCTTGGATCTTGCAAGTTGATCTTGGCTACTCCAACATGCTATCAGAGCCATTTTGCAAATCCCTTCCCAAATTGTTTTGAATCTTGCAATGGCCTTATCATCAATACGTCATAGACCCATAGGTTGAGAAGGTCATTCGTGTCCAAAGAAGAACAAAGGTTTCAAGAGGCTCATGTTGGGAAATGACATCTTTGGGGCATCCTAACATGATTTCAATGCTTCCATTGTGTTCACAACATCTAAAAACCCCAAGGGGCACCTTTGGTTTGCTATTTTCATTTATTTTCACAATTTTGTTTAAGGGTTTATTTTTTGCCACAGGTGAACAACTATTTTCTAGAGCATTTTGTGGTTGAATGGATAGTGTCATTACATTTGGATCTGCTAAAACCCCTAAATCGAATGTCAAATTGTTGAGATTAGAGCAAGTGCAATGGAGATAATTTTTTTTACAATTTGTATGACCACACAACCCTATACAATAATATGTAAAGAAGTCTCTCTAAGTGAGCTTAAGTGTAGTGTGAAAAGGACCTAGATGAACTAGATAGATAAAACATTTTTTCACACTAACACACCCCCCCAAGTGATACTTAGGGAGAAAGCTAAACACTAAAAAATGCAAAGATGGCTCAAGTTCTAATAACAAGGCTTGATGAGGTACCCATGTACAAAAGATCTCTTTCAAATAGAAAAAAAGGAATGGATCTTCACTCGGGCATGGGCTAAAATCTTCTATTTGGTGGACTAGACATTTTCAAGCTAACAATAAACCCTTAGTTATATCTCTTCCTTCTTAAGCCTCCAAAATGTTCAGAAGAGGTATTTTCTTGCTCAAAGATATTTGGACTTCACTACCTTTCAATGGTGTTCTTGGAATCATCTCGAGATCACCTTCAATCTTTATCCTAAAGTGAAACAAGTAGTTACCTTGTCCATTCCCTTGTTCCATCCCATTTTCTCATCAAACTCTCTAAATCCTCATTGTATAGTTTCTTTAAAGATTATCATTGGTTTTAATCCAGACACTTTTCCCTTTTCAATCTCAAACAAATATACTTATTCGTGCTTCCTAAGATTTCCCTTGTCTGTCTACTCAATGTTAAGTGGAAATGTAATTTTTTCAATAAGTTCTAGTCTAAAATCAACATTTAGTGGAATAGATATCTTCAAATTAAGAATAAATCGTTAGTTGTAACCTTTTCTTCTCAAGTTGATAGAATATTTAAATGAGGTATTTGTCTGCTCAAATATATTTGGGACTTAAACTATCTTTCAATGGTGTTCTTGGAATCATCTCAAGATCACCTTAGTCTTTCTCTAAAAGACAAACAATTTTTTATTCTTGTCTATTACCTTGTTCCACCCCATCTTCTCATCAAACTCTCCACACCATCACCCTACAATTTCTTCAAATATTGCCACTAGCTTTCATCTAGGCATTTTATCCTTTCCCTATCAAACACATCTATTTATCCTTTCTTCCTAAGATTTGCCTTTTCTCTTGACTCAAATTTAAGTTGTAGTGTTTATTTTTCCAATAAATCTTGGTCTAAACTAAACATTTGGTGGAATAGATATCTTCACATTGAAAATAAACCCTTAATTGTAGCCTTTCTTTCACAAACCTATAAAATGTTTAAAAGAGGCATTTATATGTTCAAAGATATTTGGGACTTCAATGATTTCAATGTAATTATTAGAATCATCTCAAGATCACCTTCAATATTTCTCCTAAATACAAACAAATCATTACCCTTGTCCAATCCCTCATTTCACCCCACCTTCTCATCAAACTCTCCAAAACTTGACCTTGAAATTTCTTCAAAGATTATCATTGGCTTTCATCCAAGTACTTCTAACTTTTCCCTATCAAACAAATTTATATATCCTTGCTTCCTAGGATTTCCCTTGTCCTTTGATTCAATGTTAAGTAGTGAAATTTTTCCAAATTTTTTTGGTTTGAAATCAAAAGTTGTGTTTGGAAGTCAATGGTTGTAGCTAATGTTCAAATTGTGGCTTGGAAGCTTCTCCACCTCAAAATCCATATTAGGATCTATCTTAGATTTCTTCAAACATAATTTCTCTAACATCCCCATAAAAAGAGTCTTGAGCATGTTAAACATGTGTTTTGGGAATGTTTTTTCACACAACATCACTAGAGTGTTGTGGTTTCTCACATCTCTACTAACTTTGTAATCCTTCTTAGATGGAAAGATGCCTCACTTGGTATTAGTACTAAAGATTAAACTATTTCAAAATCCATAAGACAAGTTATTATCAATCATATTTGGAAAGATAGATGTAAGGAAATTTTCAACATCTTTGATGTTAATCTGGGAACTTTAGTTCAAGAGCTTTATTCTACCATATTTTTTTGAGATTGCCATTTTATTTTATTGCATACAAGGAGAACTCAAAGCTAACAAGAAATTGGCCAAGAAACGTAATCAAATTCAAGATAAAATGGCCCACATAGAAGCTTCACAACAATTCAAAATCACAAGAAATTTCAAAAAAATGCCTCTAGCTTGCTACTAATTAAGATTGTTGTGTTTTTTCTATCTTTATTTTGAGATTGTTATTGTTATTTCTTGTTTATTTACCACCAATTGTGTGGTCATCTCTATTACTATCAAGGATATTTTCCACTTGGTAGTTATTTATTCTATTGTTCTTATAGCCCATTTTGATGTTTTTTGGACTCTAGTTTATAGTTTTTTTACGAATAAGTATATATGTTATACTACTTTATTGAAATATGTTACACTTTATTCATAAAAAAATTGGGTGGAATGGAATCACACCCCAAAGTCCAACCTAGGAAAAGCCTAAAAGATCAACAACATTTTTAAAAAATGAAATATAGATTAACCATAGACTAAGCAACAAGAGCTATAAAACTAGTAGGTGTTGGATCACAATCCTATAGATTTCCCCATCCATTTGGTAAGTCTTGACCATCAAAGGGGGATCTTGTCTCATTTTGGAAACATTTTTGTTAATTTACTCCTAGTGAACATCATCTAGAGGTGGATTATCATTCTTGATAGGAGAAATTATCAAAACCAGTCTAGGAAATTTATCATTCCTTCCAAAATCACCCCAACCAAGAGGTTGTGAAGTAGTCGAGGGATAGCAAGAGTGTTGGGACCATCCCTAAGAGCTATGTTGTGGTAGAGGAGGACCATGAGAAGGCCAAGAACTATGGCTACATCCACGCCAATGCTCTCTAGGAGGAAAATGGCCCTTTGGGTAAAAGCACAAAGATGAGTCCACTTTTCGTGGAAGTCCTGCGAATGAAAAAAATTCCCGATGAAAATAGGCCCCCGCTTTGAAAATAATGGGCACCCTCTTAAGAATGGGGTCTTGATCCTAAATGGACGCCCATTATATAATGGGCTCCAGTTCAAGATTGGGAGCCTGAACCCAAATGGGCACCCATTGCATACGAGCTCCCACAAATAGAACGGGCACTCATTTCATAAACCGGTGGCTGTTCACTAAAAGTATTTTTTTAACAATCCCTACCACTTCATTTTCAACAATTGAATCCACAGGTAGGGATGACAAAAGCAAAGAAAAATGGGCACCCACTTCCTTGAGGGTCCACAATACAGATCCACGACCATCCTGTCGTCTCTGGACCAACCATCAACTACTACAAGGTAGGTGGTTTTGTATTTTTTATTATTTTTTGTTGTTCTTTATTGTTTATTACCATTTTTTCATTTACATTCAATCTAAAACCGTAAATCCTAATCCTTAAACCTGAAACCCTAAATCGTAAACATAAAACTCTAAACTGTAAATCCTAAACCATAAACATAACCCTAAATCATAAACTCTAAACTATAAACCCTAAATCATAAACATAAAACTGTAAATCGTAAACCCTAAACCCTAAATTTGAAACCCTAAAACCTAAACCCTAAACCTTAAACCAAGGCCTAAATTTGATGGTCGTATGGCCATATTTATGTATTTTTGTTGTTAAATACATCTAACATCTTTGTGATTTTTCTATTTTTCTCATCTATTATGATGTGTTACAATGATGTTTCTTAGCACAACTCAATTTTCATTATATATATCATCTAAGAAAAATTGTCTACATGTACCAAAGGTCTATTTCTACTTAGATGAAACTACACCTTTAGGACATAGTTGTGCCAATTAAAACAAACCACATGAATGAACCTATCCCACACTTTTAAATTCTTAGGTCACATCTATGTCTCAAGTCTTTCATATCAAATACAGATACATATCAAAGTTTTTGTCTCTCTTTCGTAGCATCACAATAATTAAATTCAATACTACATGAATTTAAGGTAAGACCTAGAATTTCATCTCAATTGCTTTAGCACATTGTTTTAAATTTCTCATCTTATTAGGTATCATTCGTAACTCAATTTATCTAATATTTGAATTGTATTGATTTCTCCTTAGAGAGATATATTTGAAGGGTGTTTTTTTATGCCTATATTTGAATGAACCCCAATAATATTGCACCACTTAGGTTTTCTTCCTAGGCATCCTCCTTTCATTTTCCAAGTTTTAGATTTGATTAGATCTTAATTTTTATCCTTTCTCTAGATTTGTGATCTCCTTGTACACTTATCACCTTATCTAGGGTTTGAGTTATTGGCTATGCTTAAAATTGCAAATTTAATGGCCCCTTGTTGATAATCAATCTAAGAAATTATTTTCCATGATTCCCATTAAAAGGATCAAGTGCCACGGTCATACCTCTATGTTTGTTCCCTAGACCCCCTATTTTATTTCTCTATGTTGCACTTGTATCAAACTACATATCTCAATCCATGTAGGCTTGTTTAATATTCTTGGTGACCATATGTTTATTCACTAAGTCTTGTTTCCCCATGGGTATTCTCATATTCCTATGTTCTTTGCTTCCAAACCCAAGCTTCTTATATCTTGTAACTCACTCATGGCCTTGTGTCAATAGATCCCTAAACTTGCTTTACCTTGACTTTCCTTTGGTCTCATATTTATGCATAGATCTCTTTAAATATTCAAAAATCTGAATAACCTTGCTCTCTATTTGATCCTTGATTACTTTTCTTATTTAGTTGCTTAATTCTTATTGATGAATTAATACCTACTACTATGGTTTATAGAAACAATAATCATTTGTAAGTGATAATTGAAATGCATGCAAATAGTGTCATAATTTGTGTCTAGTTTATGTAAAGTCAACACGTACATCTTTAAACTTTGTTGCATCCTCAAATTTTAGTTTCTCCCTAGCAAGAGCTCTTTTCACACATGCTCCAGCTCCATCGTGTTCTTCTTTACCATGTCCATCTTTGAAGAAACTCCACATATGTTGGATATTGTTTTCTTTATGGGCCCTACATAACCAATAAAATATGAACGAGCATTTTTGAATTGTTCTATACAATTGTCTGACCATATAAGATGTGTCATCTGGATTTCTCTTTCTTTTAAATTGTCATAAAATACTTTGAAATAGTACTACACAAACTCTAATGAATGTAACTGGTTATCACTCACAGAGAATGGTACTTCCTCAAAAACTTTGTCATCTTTTGTACTGTCAACTACATGTCTGTATACAATATGAACAAAGATGGCCACCAATATTGAGTTATAATATTGAGACTAAATCTCCTCTTGTGGAGTAAGGTTATAGTTTTCTGCAAAGTCAACCACTGAAAATATAGTTCCAAATGGAAATGTGTGTTTACATCTGTGAAATTGTTCATCAAGCCGCCTAGCATATTGAGAGTGCTTCACATATTTATACACAATCTTATTCTTGAACTCTATGATGAATGCATGTACACTATTTTGTTATGTGACTAACTCACAACGCTTTCTAGTTTTTCCATCCTTTAATGGATATTGAACATTGTTTTAATAATGAACATTGTTGAATCTCTTCACATCTACTAATTGGTGTCCAAAATCATGTGAACTACTTTTATGCATGCATTCTCCTAACAATGAAAGGTTACCACATCTATTGCATTGTCTAGAAACACACAATTTTGAAAAAAAAAAAAAATTGGCCATCATGTGTTTCACAACGTAAACTTATTATAAACTCCTTAATTGTTGTAGGTGGCATATTAATACCACATTCCTGCATAATTTGGTTAGTATGCAAATTACAATGTATATATCGAAAAACATCATAATAATAATGAAATTGCACATGAGTTTTGCAACAACAAGAGATTCATTGCTTATTAATCTTGACATACCAAGGTTTACATTTATCAAATGATCTTTGACTTATGTTAAAATTTTCTATAACTGAATCATCTAGAAATTTTCTATATACTTTTGTTTGAGTATGTCTAAAAGATGTTTTGGATGAGGATCATTTTTGACCCCACCCTTAATTTCAAAACATCTCTAGAATTTGATGAAACTCTTGTATTATCATGCCAATATTTTTTAATCAAAGACCTTATTCCATTATTTAATTTCATTTCAAACCTTGGGAGTCTACCACTAAAAGTCCAACATTGGTTAATTGGATCATCTTCAATACTTACTCTTCCCTTTGATGCTCTTCTAAAAGTTTTAACATGCACATGGGTGAATGCACTTGTCTTAGTTATCGTTCTTTTTCTCACAACTAATTTATTGACTAAAGCAGTTGTTATTTCTCAATGTGTTGCATTCCTATCTTTAGATCGACTCAGTTTTCCAATAAAATCAATCACATTAGCAACACTAGACATAACTTGTTTCATTAAGTCATCCACCTTTTTGGGTTTTACAAATATGCCTAATTTTTCATTACTTTTTGCATTTTTGACATTCTCGTCAATTGCAATACAAGTTGACATTGAAATCCTAAAGTTTTTCTATAAAAAAATAGTTTATACAATCTATTTGCATGGGTTTGAATGTCTCCAAGATATCTTACCACGAAGATTATCCAAAACATTACTTTCAATTTTTTTAAAAATATTTTTTTCACTCATACAAGGGTTTTAATTTTTTGTTGTGTTGTTTCTAATAGAAGAATTTATATCAACAATGTTATATTTAGATTCCTTTGAATTATTAATCTGATTATCATTGAGTGAATTTGAAGACATACCTGGATTCATTTCTATAATCATATTTTCCATATTCTTGACCTCTTTCACATTTGCATATTCTACATTCACCTCATCCATGTTAGTCTCTTCAACATTCTCCTCTTCAATAGTTATTGAATTGGATGCTTCATTTCTCAAATCCTCTCTCATTAGCTCTTTGTCGTTTTACCTCTTTCTCTCGATGTGCTTCAATTTCTTCATGTGCCATGACCTTCCTTTTTCTTTTTTGTTGATGTTTATTTGATCTCATGATTACCAAAATATCTTGCTAAAAATAACAAATGATATTACTCTTCTTAGAATTGGATACCTCCTTAAAAATTTTGAAGTACAAGTAGATGTAGATCCTTTGTTCAATATCACGTGCTTGATTTCTCTAAAAAATAATTTATGTTCTTGATCTCCCTAAAAACTAGTTCTTGTGTTTCATTCCATCTAAAAATGCTCCTTATGATTGAATCCCTATAAAAATTGAATATAATATGCCTTGTTGAGATATTGTAATGACACGTGCATATAAAAAAATTAGAGAAATCGTCATTGTTGAGTTGTACATGCAAAAAGAAAAGTTGCAAAAAATAGGTCATACTACATTTTTATTAAAAATATCAAAATGACTATATTAGAAATAGGCACCCATTCCATTTTTTGAATGCGCACCCATTTATAACAAGCGCCCATTCTATGTCTATAGAACGGCCATCCATTTCTGAGCAGGTGCTCGTTCTTTAAATTTTGAAATTTGACACCCACGAGTTTGCATTGGTTTTAGGCTTGGAAATACAAGCCTTAGCCTTGGACCTACAAATACAAGGCCATGTAAACACCAAGAGAAAAAATTGATTTCACCAATATGGTTGATGACTTTTTTTTCAGAATTTTTTGACAAAATTAAAACCCATTATAGATCACAAAGTCTAATTTTCAAATATCCAATTTTTTTACTATTGGACATAATTTTCTATTTATTAATTATTTTTTAAACAAAGAGACTCATAAACTTGAAATAACATACATTACCATTTTTTTAATAACTTCTAATTTTGAAAGTTTCTTAAAAAAATTACCTGACCAATCTAGACATCATTCTTTACATGATGAAAAAAAAATTAATGTTATGATTAGTTTAGCTCCAATTATGTTGGTCGTACACAAAGGGTTTTATTAAACACTAATTAGGGCTAAAAAAATTAATAAAAAAAATATTTATCAAAAAATTACAAAAAAATATCCTAACCAAACTTCAACATCATGTGCATCTTTCCACAAAAATAATTAGAAAAATACTTTCATTTAGGTCAAATTATGTAGGTCGTACACATGCATGCTTTGGCCAAAAACAGGGGACTTTTAAAAAGCCACTTTTTGTACATCCTACAGAAAACCAACTTTTATCATTTGTGTATTAGAAAAAAATACATATTTGAAAACTAGAAACAAAATCCTATATTTCATATTTTTACATCATATTAATTTTCTATGTGTAAGTGCTTCAAATTTTTACTCCAAGAATGACAAGATTTGAAAAATAGGAAAAACACTTCCACTTTTAGGCCAAAAAGTGGACTCATCTTCTTGCACTTACCCCTATGAGAGAGGTGAATTCAGTGGAACCCTAGCAAATATGCAATAAGTATCACCCTAGTGATCCAACAACACTTGCAAATGAGAAATCTCAAGTGCAACCTTATTGGATTGTACCTAGATCTACAAAAGAACATTTGAACATATCATAGACAATATAAACTAGGAAATGAATATTAATAGAGGCACTAGAAAAAAGAACTAAGTTTTTGTCTTTCCAAGTACTAAACAAAATTTCCACTCTAAAAGCATACCACATATCAATAAATTTAGTGGGGAGATTGAACCAATCCCCCAAAAGAATCCTATGCTAAGAAAGTAGTTATGGCTTCAAAGGATAAAAGAAATCATGAATCCAATTACAACAGCTTGAGACAAAACTAGGAGAGATGTTTGAGTGTTTCAATTTGTCCAATAAAATAGAAATAGGGATTGACAACCCTGAGATGAATCAACTAGGAACCAAGGGGAAGACCCTAGTAGAGAATACACCAAGCAAAGTGTGCAATTTTAGGCTCAAGAATGGCCAACTAAATTGTTTGAAACCTTTTATGCCATGAGCTACTTGTGGACCATAAAGCCCATCTATCATTGAGTTTTTGCACCATATAAAAATGTGGAGAGACACAAATATCCTTTGTGAGGTTTGTAATTGTGAAATGGAGTGTCGGGATACCATTTCCAATCTTTCCACTAGGGTATAGTACATTTAACCCTAATTTGGTGTAGCATCTTTAGAGGGACAAAGTCTATAATAGTTTGAGAAGACTTAAAGACCTAATTCCAAATTCTAAATTTTATCTTCACTTCAAGCCAAGATAACCAATTTCTAGTTGTCTTAGAGAAAATGTTAGAAATGATCTGAATACCTCTATGAAAATACTTAAGGGCATGAATTCTTCAAGGAACTCTATCCTAGAAAGTGATCATAGGAGACCACCAAAGAGATTACTAGTTAATAGAAATCTCATTGTGAGTCATTACCATTCCACATCAACCATGGCTTGGTAGTCTCCTAGGCCTTTTATATGCTTTTAACCACAAAAGTACCTTGAATCTGAACAAGTTCCTTCATAATAAGAATGGAGTAAAAACCTAGATCTCTCCAAGATTTGATATCAAGGGGAATGCCAAAAGAAATATAATGATGAAGAAAGACCTTCCAAGCTTCATTACCATCTAAGGGCTCAAATTATCTATTTAGCATAAAAAGCCAAACCTTGGCATTAAACATCAATGAGATCAAGACCTCTAGAATCCTAGGGAAGGCAGTACAAATCATAACCTACATGGTGAAAGCCTTTTCCTTGCTTAGAATATGCCCATTAAAATCCCTAAACAATTTTTTTCAAGCTTTTGATATGATGCTTTCAAAGGCACCCAACAAGAAGAAGAAGAATACACATGAATACACATGAGTAGCCACTAAAAACTTATAACATACCTAAAATTTTGTAGCAAGGGAGAGAGGCTTAGTGATCCAATAAGACAACCTCTATTCCACACACATAATAATTGATTGCCACAAGGATTAAGAAGAAGCTTGGAAGACAAAATAAATTCCTAGAAATATATTCATATCTCGCTATGGTCTATCCACTTTTGAAAGGAAGCTTGGTGTGTGAAAATCGCTTCCTACACTAATCTAAAGAGGAGAGAAGAGTGCAAATTCTTTTTATCCTTTACAATTATAGAATGTTAATAACAACAATGGAGATATTGCATCAATACACATACACATAGAAATGAGACAGAAGAGAGAGACACAAGATATACTTGGGGAAAACCCTTATCGGGTGAAAACCCCCACACTCCAAAACCTGCACAATATATTATCAAAATTGAAATGGTTTACAATACACTTGCAATGGAAACTCTCAAGAGTCTTCAACACTTGTATCTAGAGACAAACTAGCAGCATAACAGTACCTGTCAATCACATAATACATCTCCTCTCCAAAACACCTGTTTATATAGAATATACAAGGCAAAAATGGCTCTATCTTGAGATGGGCGTCCAACATGGCCTCTTGGCCCAAAACCCATGCCTATGGACACTTGTCCAACACTATAGGATGTTCCTAACACTTTTCAAGTCACCCCATCCCAAAGAGGTCGCCTATTCCCAAGATGGACAATGACAGATGCTCTTACGACTCTTACAACCGTCATAGAATTTGCCATAGCTGTCATAACTTACAGCTGTAAGAGAATCTATCATACACAGGAGCTATAAATAACATATTCTCTTACAACATGTCATAACCCTCCTTAGGACGCCCAAAGATGCCTACTTTCAAGATGCTTCTCGACACATGTCCTCACCTATCATAGATTCTTCTATTTTTGACTCTTACATGTCATAGAACTGTCATAGGAATCTATCATGACCGTTTCGGTCAATATTCCCTTACACACTGTCCAAGATGCCAACACATGAAAAAATATTCCTACCACTAAGTGGGACACCTATCTCCTCATGTGAGGACAAATTTACATCTAGTCATCTTCCATGTAGGATGACACATCACCGTGCCACCTCCCACAAGATGACAACATAGGATTTGCATCCTAATTACACAATAGGCAATAAATAAATAAATACAATGAAATAATACAAAGAATTACCAAGATTGAGACACCTTAATTCCCAACATTCTCCCACTTGTCGAACACCTTGTAAGAGCTAATAAAAATAATAGGATTTAACTACTATAGTCGAGAGGCCCATAGACTTCGAACACCATCTAAACTTCTCTGTGCCCACTGGTTTCGTCAATGCATCTGTAACATTTTTCAAAGTATCTACCTTCTCCAAATTCACCTTCCCATCCTCTACCATGTTTCATATGAAGTGAAACTATACATCAATATGCTTTGTTCTGGCATGGAAAGTTGGATTCTTCGCTAGGCAAATCGCACTTTGACTGCCACAACAAATCGTAATATGTCCTGCATCAACACCAATATTTGAACACAATCTCTTAAGCCAAATGGATTCTTTGCAAACATGAGTTGCTGCCATTAACTCAGCTTCTATTGTGGACAAAGAAACCACAGGTTGTCACTTACTCATCCAACTAATTGCACCACCAAATATAATGAACACATAGGCACTGGTGGATCTCCTGCTGTCAATGTCACCTGCCCAATCAAAATCCACGAATACAAACTAAATGCGGAGGTCCTGTAGCATTACCATGATAGCATATGGAATACTCAGAAGTACCTCTCAAATATCTGAACACTCACTTAACTACATCCCAATGTACCTGTCTAGGATTAGCCATAAATCAACTAAGGACTCCCACTGCTTGGGCAATGTCTGGTCTTGTGCAGACCATAACATACATCAAACTGGCAACATCACTAGCATAAGGTACTCTGCTCATGTCCTCCACCTCACTAGGAGATTTTGGACAATCATTAATAGACAACTTTGTCCCCAATGAAACAGGAACACACAATGGTCTACAATCTGCCATGCTGAACCTATCCAACATAGTCTTCACATACTTACTCTGGCTTAACCAAAGTTTTTTGTTAGCTCTTTCTCTTCTAATTTCCATTCCCATAATGTACCTGGCTACCCCTAGATTTTTCATCCCAAACTGTGCTGACAACTAAGACTTCAAATCAGAAATCATATTCTTACCATTCCCAATCAACAACATATCATCAATTTACAATGCTATAATGAGAATGCGATCATTTTCAAACTTGAAATACACATAATGATTAGATTTCAATCTTAGAAATCGAATGGACAACACAAAGGCATCAAATTTCATATACCACATCCTAGCAGATTGCTTCAAACCATACAAAGACTTCTTTAACTTGCAAACAAAATTTTCTTTACCTTTCTCTATGTAATGCTCTGGCTATGACATGTAAATCTCTTCTTCCAAATCACCATGAAGGAAAGTTGTCTTCACATCCATCCATTCTACCTTTAAGTCATAAGAAGCTGCAAGAGATAACAAGAACCAAATGGATGTCAGATTTGCAACGGGAGAGAAAATTTCACCATAATCAATTCCCTCCACTTGTGAGTACCCTTTCGCAACTAATCTAGACTTGTACTTTTCAACACTACCATATGCACCAAATTTCTTCTTGAACACTCGCATCCAACGAGTTTCCATCCTTCAGGCAAAGGCACCAAGTCTGATGTTTTATTCTTCTCCAAAGAAGCCATCTCATATTCCATGGCCTCCCTTCCATGAACCTACATCTTTCATGCCCATAGCCTCTTTCATACTTCTAGGCTCATCAATGTTAGTAAGTAAAGAAAAAGCACAACTAGAATCAAGTAATGAATAACCAAACCTATCAGGTTGCTTTCTTGTTCATGTAGACCTCTTCAATGGCTATGGTTGAGGTTGTGCTTCTTCTTCTAAGCTTTTAGAGCTGCTAGAGCTCTCCTCATCATTAGGTCTCATAGGGTCTGTTAGTTTAGTCTTCTCAGGGGTGGAAGGAAACTAAACCATATCTTCTTTTTTTTCTGTTTGTTCTGGTTGTAGAATAATGAAAGAAGGTGTTAGCTCTCTGAAGATAACACTCCTGCTATACAACACTTTTTCAGCCACAGGATCCCAAAGCTTGTATCCTTTCACACCGACACCATAGCCAATGAAAATACACTTAACAGCCTTGTTCTCCAATTTAGACCATTTCTCCCTAGGCACATGTGCATATGCCTCACAACTAAAAACATGAAGATGTCTAACTGAAGGCTTCTTACCAGACCACAACTCCATAGGTGTCTTACCAACAAGAGATGATGTAGGAGACCTATTTACAAGGTAGCAAGCAGTGGCTACAGGGTCAGCCCAAAACTTTTGTTCGAGGCTTGCTCCACTAAGCATACTCCTAGCCTTCTCCATCAGTGTCCTGTTCATCCTCTCTACAACTCCATTTTTTTGCGGGGTGTATGGAGTTGTCTTATGTCTTTCAATCCCTTTCTCTTTACAGAACTTATCAAACTCTGCCGAACAAAACTCACCACCATTATCAATTCTCAAACACTTAATCTTTATACTAGTCTAATTTTCAACAAAAGCTTTAAACTCTTTAAACTAACTAAAGACTTCAGTCTTGCTTCTGATAAAATAAACCCATGTCCTTCTATTGTAATCATCTATGAAAGATACAAAATATACAGATTTCAAAATTGAAGGAACATTAACATGATCAAACACATCAGAATGAATAAGATCCAATACACTAGAAGACTCGTGAGAACTAGAGTAAAATGGAACACGGTTTTGCTTTCCATACACACAATGTTCGCAAAATTTGAACTCAAGATTGCAATCATTTAACCCCTCAACGAGGTTTTTATTTTTCAGGATTCTCAGACCCTTCTCACCAATGTGGCCATATCTCAAATACCATAACATAGTCTTTTCAGCAGGAAGTTTAACTTCAAAAGCATGTGCACTACCATCAGAATGTGTTACAATAGATTTCTTCACTGCTTGTTCAGATGGTGGGGATGAAGTGACTGCAACTCTTTTCTTCAAGTTAGAAGAACTATTGGACTGTGAAGTGCATGCCTCCAGCTGAAACAGAGTACCTCTCCGAGTACCCTTCGCAAGCACCATAGATCCTCTAGTCATCTTGCATCCATCCTTCAAAAAGATAACCTGCACACTTGCATCACTCAACATACTTACAGAAAGCAAGTTCCGTGCTAGGCCTGGGATGTACATAACCCTAGTGATCCCCTTCACTCATCCATCAGGAAATCATATTGAGACTCTTGCACAACCAACAATGTTCAGATGAGAATCGTCACCCAGGTAGACTCTTCCACCATCAAACTCTTCATACTTCATGAACCAGCTTCGATGCGAGGTCATGTGGAATGATGCACTAGAATCTATCAACCACACATCATCAGATGCATGGGTGGCCAAGGCTACGATGAAGGCATCGTGCCATCATCTTGTGACTTGTCAGAATCTGAATCAGGGGCATTCTTCTTCTTCTTTTTCTTTTCCTCTTTGCATTCCTTTTAGAAATGCCCTGTTTTCCCATAGTTCCAACAAAGAGCCTTGGACTTTCTAAGAGATTTGGATCTCCCACGAGATTTGGATCTACGCTTTTCACCTTTCTTGTCCTTCTTCCACTTCTCTTTGGGTCTTCCACGAACCGCAAGAGCATCTTTGGCTGACTCGGCTGTCTTTCTCCACACTTCTTGAGATAACAGTGAAGATACTACATCATCCATCTTGAAGGTGGTGGTAGTGCTTCCGATAGCCATGACAAGATGATCCCACAAATTTGACAAAGAACAAAGTAGGGTCATACATCAATCTTCCTCCTCCATTTTCACACCCATGAATGTCAACTGTGCAACAAGCATGTTAAAAGCATTCATATGGTCTGCAACCGATCCTTCATCTTCCATTTTTAGAGAAAACAACTTCTTTTTTAGAAAGAGCTTGTTCACTAGGGACTTGGCCTAATAAACAAATCCCAGCTTCTTCTAAAGATCTTTTACAGTCTTCTCCTCATGGACATTCAATAGGACATAATCAGCTAGATAGAATCTTATGAGACCCTTAGCCTTCTGATCTTTGAGGTCCCAATCATCTTGTGACATTGCCATAGGTTTTGTGCCATCAATGGTTTCCCATAGGTCACGATCAACAAGTAGGTCTTCCATCTTGAGTTTCCACAACTCAAAATTTGTGCCATTGAATTTCTCCACCTCTACTCTTCCAGATGTGGTTGCCATATCCTTCCTGCAACAAGACACAAAATACTCTACACAAACTCCCACTCAACCTAAGATTAGCTCAAAAAATCCCTACCCAACAGCTAGAACCAAAACTGGCCAAGCTCTGATACCAACTGAAAGGAAGCTTGGTGTGCAGAAATCGCTTCCTACACTAACCTAAAGAGGAGAGAAGAGTGCAAATTCTTTTTATCCTTTACAATTACAGAATGTTAATAACAACAATGGAGATATTGCAGCAATACACATACACACATAAATGAGATAGAAGAGAGAGACACAAGATATACCTGGGGAAAACCCTTATTAGGTGAAAAACCCCACACTCCAAAACCTACATAATGTATGATCAAAACTAAAATGGTTTACAATACACTTGCAATGGAAGCTCTCAGGAGTCTTCGACACTCGTATCTGGAGACAAACTGGTAGCATAATAGTACATGTCAATCACATAATACATCTCCTCTCCAAAACACCTGTTTATATAGAATATACAAGTCAAAAATGGCTCTATCTTGAGATGGGCGTCCAACATGGCCTCATGGCCCAAAACCCATGCCTATGGACACTTGTCCAACACTATAGGATGTTCCTGACACTTGTCAAGTCACCCCATTTCAAAGAGGTCACCTATTCGCAAGATGGGCAATGACAGATGCTCTTATGACTCTTACAACCATCATAGAATCAGTCATAGTTGTCATAACTTACAGCTGTAAGAGAATCTGTCATACACATGCTATAAATAGCATATTCTCTTACAATATGTCATAACCCTCCTTGGGGCACCCAAAGATGCCTTCTTCCAAGATGCTTCTTGACACATGTCCTCACCTATCATAGATTCTTCTATTTCTGACTCTTACATGTCATAGAACTGTCATAGGAATCTGTCATGACCGTTTTAGTCAATATTCCCTTACACACTGTCCAAGATGCCGACACATGGTAAAATATTCCTACCACTAAGTGGGATGCCTATCTCCTCATGTGAGGACAAATTTACATGTAGTCATCTTCCATGTAGGATGACACATCACCGTGCCAACTCCCACAAGATGACAACATAGGATTTGCATCCTAATTACACAATAGGCAATAAATAAATAAATACAATGAAATAATATAAGGAATTACCAAGGTTGAGACACCTTAATTCCCAACAAATTTTAATCAAAGGCATTAAGCAAATAAGGCAAAGGAAGGAAGGATTGCTTCTAGCATTGTGTTTTTCATCCTTATATGTTGGAACTAGAAGCTAGCAAAAAAGTATCGAGACATTGCAAGGCTTGTTTGACATTATCTCATCTTCTAGGATAGTGATAAAAGAGTCATCAGTAAAATGACCATTAACATGTTGTTGGGAAGAATTGGGAAGAGAAATACATTTAATCAAATTCCTCAAGACAACATTTGCAAGAAGCCAAAGCCCTTAGCAACAAGCACATAAAGAGTAGGAGCAATCATACAACCCCGCTTTATAGATCTAAAAATCCTAAATGAAAAAAAAATCTACTATTAATGGTGAGACACACAAAAGCATCAACAAAAAGCATTTGAATAGAGTGCAGGAAGTTAGGCCCAAAACCTAAAGTCTAAAATATAGCAAGAATAAAGGGTCACTCAATACAATCATAGGTTTTGGTAAAGTTAATTTTGATAGATATGGCTTGTTGGCAAGAGCACCTAGCCCATTCCACACCTTCCTAGACAACAATATTATTGTCAAGAATGTATCTACTTTTTATGAATCATGTTTGTTCAAGTCAAACAATTAGTAGAAGAAGATGGTGCAGATGATGAGAAAGAGCTTTAGCAATGATTTTATAGGAGACATTCAACAACATAATTAGTCTCCAATTTTAGATATCTTATGAGTCACCAACTTTAGGTATGAATTTTATGTTTTCTTTGTCGATTGCTTCACCTAAAGAGTTTGAATAATAACCTTCTAGATAAACACGGAAGAGATCACTACCAACAATATTCTATAAGGCTTTGTAAATTTCACAAGGAAACCCATCACATCCAAGGGCTTTGTCATTAGCTATGCTAAAAACCATGTCATAAAGGTTTTTTTAGTAATAAGTTGGTCACATGTCACCTGCTAAAAGGTGAAGAGACAACATGGGACCACACGGGTACATTGTTGAAGAGCGTGATCTTGCTTAGGAGGAAGGTCTTAAGCTTTGAAGACTTGCCGATAATAGAAAATAATGGCTTGAAGAATTTTAGGTAGTTTTGTTAAGAGTTATTAACCTTCCTTTATGTTTTTTATCTTCTAAGCATTATGGAAAGCTCACAAGGATAAGAAAAAATCCTCAAAAATGTTATCTCCAATTTTAAGCTAGTGAAGATGAGCTTGATTTGAGCTTCCTTGTCATAACTTAGTTATCAACAATTTTCTTTCATTGACAAAGTTTGGTCACTTGTAGTTGTAGACTAGGGGAAAATGGTTGCACTTCCAATTCAACATGGCATGGTGGAGTTCCAAGGTGGTGACCTCATATTGGTGGTGATGAAAAAGCACCAATTAATGATCGTAGATGCATAGAAAGTGGGAGGTACACTCTATAGCATCATCCCACCACTTTATCTAGTCAATCCCATGTCGAGGATGTGGCTTCAAATTCCAAACACATTGGATGTGAGAAATGGTTGGCTTATGAGTTAGTAATGATATTTTGAGAACAAATTGAGTTTTCTTCACTTTGAGTTTGATAAATTGCCACTTGAAGCAAAATCTAATTCGAAAGTGGTAAAAAAGAATAGTCTTTGGCAAAACAAAGAAATATAATTAGCAAAAGAAAAGAAAGGTTGAGTTGACAAGATGGCTATGTCAAGTTGTTTGAGAACCCTTTCAGATCCAGCACGAAGATTAGACCATGTGTACTAAGCAGACTGGCAGTGATATCAGCTAACATTGGGATCATAAAGTCACCATAATTCCAAATGAGGATAATGAATCAACAATCCAACACCTAAGATGAGATCTTTCAATGATATCATTGGGCACATAAATATTAATGACACCAAAAGAGTAGTTATCAATATTAAAGAGGACCCATAAAACCTTACAAGTGGGGTCACATCCTTGATCAACTAAGTGCAGCTGTCATTTTAGAGAAATCATGGTAGCAACTTCACCACATCTTGGTTCATGATTACTGTGCAAAAAGTGATTAGCTAGCCATATGACATGATAGGTAGCAGAAAGCAAAAAGCCAAAAAAAATTAACTCTTCCAAACAAAGAATGCCAAGGTTTGCATTTTCTTATCAAATATTCCTCACAAAATATTTTCTTGAAGGGTCTATCAAACCATAAACATTCCATTATTAAAAAATCATAAAAGATGGGAGTCTGGAGGCATATCATCGCTATTAGGTTCTTGACTCGAGCATCATAGCTATTCTACAAAAATGAACTCTCTGTAATTGGCTTGTAACTTCCCAATTGAATAATTGGTGTGTAGAGCTAACACTTGTCTAGAACATACTCTTCATCCTCTAAGTCATGAGAGGAGCGACATGAGTATTTGGAATTCTCTTGAGGAGAAATAAGATGAGAATAAGAAGGCAAACTCTTTGTTTGAGAAGACAAAACATTGGTAGCAAGAGGTCTTTTGCTATATTGAGGTTCCCTAAATGATTGTGAAACAATAATCTCTTTCTCCTTCACCTTATCAACATGCTTTGAAACACTTAGACCCATATTCTTGTTCTATGTTATTTTTGTGATTTCTTACCATAGTCCATCCTCCTTCACTTTTTTGAGGAGGAAGAGTTGGCTTGACTCTTGGTATGACTAGAGGATAATCTTTGATTTTCTTATCAGAGGATTGACATCTATAACAAGCATTTGACAAATTAATATAAAAATCTCTCTAGGTATGGTGCAACTCACCAATCTAAATGTCAATAGAATCCTTGAGGTCTTTTGAAAGGTCGACCTCAACATAAATACGTTTTTGAGGATGAGCCAACTAAATTTTATTTGTCTCAACATGTAACACCTTACCTATAGAGGCTACAGTATGACTTAGGAAAGGTTTGCAAGGTAAGGGTAAACCAAGCAACTCAATCCAAATAGGGACCCTAAGGGCTCATTGCTCAAAGACAACAAAGTCCCGAGTCCTCGAGTCCAAGGAGTAAAAACCAACAAGGAGCTTTGGACATACCAAGGTCTATGCTTGAGAATGACATGCCCACATGATTAGCTTTTGCAAAGTGGAAAAGGAAAAACCCCTTAACGAGGTTTAAAGGGCATCAAATTAGGCTCCATGGGGGAACCCAAACAAAGTTGACCCACCCACAAAGCATCCTTTCATAAAGAATACAACCCACAAAATAATCAATCAAAGTAGAACTTTCTAACCATTTGCATGCACTATTGGAATAGATAAAACCTCATGTAGTGGAGTATCAAAGAACTTATCTTGTAAAATTCCTTTGAAACAAACTAGTATATTTCTTTGTAGGCTGAGCCATCCAAACACGTCCAAACCAACAGTCTCAGCATCAACAGCTGAAATACTATGGCTGGGGGAAATTTAAAGAGCAAACAATTCACCCCCAAAGCTGAAAAAAGAAAACAGGCTGCAATTATTGCAGAGGTAAGCTAAAACTCCTCTTACATCTAACAAGAACTAGGTACATTCGAACTAGGCCAAGCTTCCTTCGGCACCCAACAATATTCTTGAATCATTTCTATACTCTCTCTATATCTGTTTATCTGCTGTATTCTATATTCTCTTTATATCTGTTAATCTGCTTCTCTCTTTATATATCTACTATATTCTGTATCTGTTAACTGCTCTATTCTCTTTCTCAACTGAGTTCAATATAAAAAAACACTATGACTTTAGAATTTGAACTACACTGCACATTTTCCACACTCCAATTACAATCATAAAATGCCATTGCCATCCACTACTCATATCAATCTCACAGCATTATGTAGAGAGGGTCAGTTGAAGGAGGCTCTGCACATTCTGCTTACTACACACAACCCCCCTGGAGATTCCTCCACATATCTTCAATTATTGCAGACCTGCATTTTCAAGAAGGCACATTCACAAGGGAAAAAAGTCCACTCTTTCATCGCTCACAGGCGATTTGCATTTGCTACATGCACAAGCTTTCAGAATAAGCTTATTAACATGTATGTCAAGTGCGGAAGTTTGGTGGATGCTCGTAAAGTGTTTGACCTCATGAAAGGAGGAGACGGCATGTCATGGAATACGATTATTGCAGCATATCGAAGACATGGGTTTCCTCAAGAGGCAGTCACATTGTTTCACCAAATGCAACGAACAGGACTGCAACCCGATCAGTTCACATTTGCCAGCGTACTCCCAGCCTGTGCCAAAATGGGAGCTTTGAAACAGGGTATGGACATCCATCAAAGCATAAAGGATAGAGGGTTTTCGTCAGATGTTGTAGTTGCAACTGCCCTGGTAGACATGTATGCAAAATGTGGAAGCATGCACAAGGCACGTGAACTGTTTGACAAAATGCTTCAAAGAGACGCGGTCTCATGGAATGCAATGATTACTGGATATGCACAAAATGGGTTTGTTGAAAAAGCCCTTGAAACTTTTAAACAAATGAAACTGGCGGGTGTAATGCCAGATTCCACAACCTTTGTCAGCATCCTCCCTGCCTGTGCTCAAATTGGAGCTTTGGGAAATGGTACAGCCATCCATCAAAGCATAATTGAAAGTGGATTGTTTTCAGATATTATGGTTGGAAATGCTCTTGTAGATATGTATGCAAAATGTGGAAGCATGCACAAGGCACGTGAATTGTTTGACAGAATGCCTCAAAGAGACGGCATCTCATGGAATGTTGTGATTGCAGGATATACACAAAATGGGCTTGTTGAAAAGGCTTTAGAAACTTTCAAGCAAATGCAATTGGCAGGTGTAAAGCCAGACTCCACAACCTTTGCGAGCATCCTCCCAGCCTGTGCCAGAATGGAAGCTTTGGAACAGGGTATGGACATCCATCAAAGCATAATGGAAGGCGGATTTTTGTCAGATATTGTAGTTGCTAGTGCCCTGGTAGACATGTATTCAAAATGTGGAAGCATAGCCAAAGCCCGTGAATTGTTTGACAGAATGCCTCAAAAAGATGTCATCTCATGGACTGCCATTATTGCAGGATATGTTCAAAATGGGTTTGTTGAAAAGGCCATAAAAACTATTAAGCAAATGCAACTGGCGGGTGTAATGCCAGACTCCACAACCTTAGCCACCATCCTCCCTGCCTGTGCTCAAATTGGAGCTTTGGAACAGGGTTTGGGCATCCATCAAATCATAATTGAAAGTGGATTTTTTTCAGATGTTGTAGTTGCAAGTGCCTTGGTAGACATGTACGCAAAATGTGGAAGCGTAGACAAAGCACGTGAACTGTTTGACAAAATGCCTCAAAGAGATGTGGTCTCATGGACCGCAATGATTGTAGGATATGCACAAAATGGATTTGTTGAAAAGGCATTAGAAACTTTCAAGCAAATGCAATTGGCAGGTGTAAAGCCAAATTCCACGACCTTTGCCAGCATCCTTCCAGCCTGTGCCAAAATGGGAGCTTTACAACAGGGCATGGACATCCATCAAAGCATAACGGAAGGGGGGTTTTTGTCAGATATTGTAGTTGCAAGTGCCCTGGTAGACATGTATGCAAAATGTGGAAGCATAGACAAGGCACGTGAACTGTTTGACAAAATGCCTCAAAGAAATGTGATCTCATGGAATGCCATGATTGCAGGATATGCACAAAATGGATTTTGCAAGGATGCTCTCAAAACCTTTGAATTAATGAAGCATTCTGGAACATATCCTGACATTGTAAGCTTTGCTTGTGTTCTATTTGCATGCAGCCATGCAGGTTTAGTGGATGAAGGCTGTACATACTTTAATTACATGAGTAACCCTTATTGCATTACACCTACAGTTGATCATTATGTGTGCATGGTTGACCTTCTTGCCCGTGCTGGCTATCTTGAGGACACCCTTAACTTCATCATTAAGATGCCAGTTAAACCTGTGGTGGTTGTATGGATGTGTTTTCTTGGTGCTTGTAGATCACACATGAATATAGGCTTAGGAGTATTTACAGCAACGCTGCTTTTTGATTTGGATCCTAAAAATGCTGGGACTTATGTTCTTCTCTCAAACATCTATGCAGCAGTGGGCAGCTGGGGTAAGGTTCAAATGGTAAGGAGATTGATGAAAGATAGAGGAATTAAAAAAATCCCTGGATGTAGTTGGATTGAAGGCCATAAAATGGTACATGCCTTTTGTGTAGGAGATAGATCACACCCACAGACACAAGAGATCTATGCAAAGTTGGAGAAATTAACTTGGGAGATGAAGGCGGCAGGTTATTTTCCAGAATCAGAACATTCACTTAATGATGTGGAAGAGGAGGAAAAAGAATTATCTCTACCACCATAGTGAAAAGTTGGCAATTGCATTTGGTTTGTTAAACACACCCCCTGGAACAACTGTTAGAGTTGTTAAGAACCTTCGGGTATGTGCTGACTGCCACACTGCAACGAAATTTATCTCCAAGATTGTTGCAAGAGAAATTGTTGTGAGAGATGCAAGCCGTTTCCATCATTTTAAACAGGGACAATGTTCTTGCGGAGATTATTGGTGATGTTCAATGAAGCAATCTGAAAAATTGGCTTGTACTGTAATGATGTGCACTGTGTCAGACCTGCAGTAACAATGAAGGGACAAGTTTTATTTTCAGTTTCTAGAAAGTTTTTTTTAAGTTTAGTTTTGTTTTTGTTTCAAGTCTTTGGCAATCTGTTGGCTACGTAAGATTAGATGCATAGAGTGCAATGCAGATCACTGCTTATATACACTATTGAGGTATTTTTCAAAGACCTATTTTATGATAACATGGATGTTTCATTGAATTGTTTTCAGGAAACCTACATATGTAAATAAAAAGCTGGAAGAGGACGTGGAGAATGGGGAAAAACAAAAAGGCAAGGAACACTTCAAGTAAATGGAAAGATTTTTGACAAGCAAGAAATGGAAGAGGAGGGCTCACAATCAACTCTTGTCATTTTGTATAGTTTTTTTGTTTGGATTAGTTGTATTATCTTTTACCTATGTTAGGTCAACCATTTGAGATTAAATTACACATTTCTGATTAGGCATGTAATTTTATAGAAGTGCATGTAGATTTTGTCTCATTTATGGTTAGATATTTCTAATGTTGCTTCACATCCCTTTGCTTGGTGAAATTTTAATAGATTTGTGAATTCACAAATATTCTTTAATTGATTTGATTTCAATTTGTTTGGTTTTAATTAGAAATAAACTATTATAATTATACCCAGAGGTGTTCTACAGTAGCAGTGGGGGTGGAAGTGAGAGCTCTCATTTTTTCTGCGTTAAAAAAAAAGATTTAATTCAAAAAACCAAAAAATAGACAATGGAAGGCATTACAGTTCTAATTCAACACATATCCCCTAAAATTTGAATTGATTGTGGGTTGTAGCAGGCAACACTAAAGCCTAGTTGCTATATATTCTTGCATGCCCGTATCGTCATTTTTGAAGCTATATATTCTGGTTTTGGAATTGTGCGAGAAATAAGCCAAAGTCTTTAGAAAAAGAAATCTAAATGTTGCGGATATCAATATTTGGTTGGGGGGCGAAGCCATCAATGGCTACAAAGCTTTCGAGAATGGTGATGAGGAATGTGCAAGTGTGGCAAGGCCTTGTGTGCAGTAACACCACTTTTATCATGGCTCGTTGTTATAGCAGTAGAACACTCGCCTTGAGATTTATTATTTCGAATTGTTTGAATATATTACCTCTGGGCATCTATAGTTGCTTACATGGCAAAGGTGTTTCTCATGTTTTTATCGCCCATAGCTTTTGGTAACATTTATTCTTCTTCTCTTCAATATTAGTATATTAATAAATGAACTGAGGTCGTTCGCAACCAAGCCTCAAGCATCCAAATGAAAGCAGGGGGCCCCCCCAACCAAGCCTCAAGCAAAGTAGTTTGTGCCAAGCGTTGCTTTGTTTGTTCATAGTATATTAAAAACTGAAATTTTGTTGTAGAAATATGGGGAAATACGTGGAGAAGTTAGATCGGGAGGGGAGGATCGTGACAAGAATCAATCTCATTGTCCTCAGAGAACTCACATTTATTATCATCCTCTGCGTCATGCTCAAACTGATCATAATTCAAACCCTAAAGCAGAGGCTACCTCTAGGATTCAAACCCTAAAGCAGAGGCTACCTCTAGGATCCTTGTGTTGAATGTATTAGCTAGAAAAACTTGAATTATGGCTAGGACATTATTTTCCCATTATTCTAATTTTATCCATTAAAAGAAATGTACACGATGCTCCTCTTAATCAGACTTCAAAAAAATTATCTTAATGTTTGTTACAAGTTATGAGTTTAACGCCACAGTTTGTAGTCCATTGTTAGGATAACTAACAAAAGATTACACTTAGCATAAATTTTTCTAAACATTGATATGCTAACCCTCCCTCACCTTAACACTAACCCTAATTCAAACCATAATTCTAACCCTAAACCTAACCATAATTCTAACTGTAACCATAATTCTCACCTAACCATAATCATAACCTCAATTCTAAACCTGACACTAACTTTGGCCCTAACCCTGATTCTAAGCCTATCCCTTATTCTAACCCTAACCCTAATTCTAACCCTAACCCTAACCCTAACACTAACACTAACCCTAACCCTAACCCTAAAGTTACATATAATTCTAACCAAGGATTATATAAATAAAGGATTATAGTATAGGATTATATAAATGAAGTTTACCAAATTTTGAATTTGTACAAAGAAAATTCAGTTAAGACTTAGTTCCCAATTATAGCTAGGACATTGTTTGCAAATTGCTTTGATTTTATCGATTAAGAAAAATGTACATGATGCTCCCCTTAATTAGACTTTAAAAATTATCTTAAGGTTTGTTACAAGTTATGATATGAGTTTCAAGCTATAATTTGTAGCCCATTGAAAGATAACTAATGAAAGATTACACTTAGGATAGATCTTTCTAAAGATAGATATCCTAATCCTAATGCGAACCCTAACCCTAATTTTAACCCGAAAACCAATCCTAATCCTAATGCTAATCCTTGTTAGTGTAAAACATTATAATTTCTTACTTAGCCTAAGTAATTATATATTATATTTTACACATGGCTTTAACCCACCTTAGTTAGGTTATGTGGCAACTTGGAGAGTTGGTCAAACTCATCCAAGATACATGTCGCTACTCCTTTGCCACTTGATGGAAACATTCTTGCCACCACTCATTGAGTATTGGGATCGACTTCTGATTCCACCCAATGACTCCACCTATATGTACAACACACTTGTTCATAATTTACTACTCCATTTTGTGATTAAAATTCTCGTAGTAGATCCTAAAAATCTAACATGGTATCAGAGCTTGTCTAAGTTGTTTGTTGGTTCGTTTGGAGGCACTTTGGCGTGTAAAACCCCTATTCAACGCTTCTTTACCTTGTTTTGTCGTACTGTTTTGGCGTGTAAGATGTGGCAAATGCGTGGGAATTCCATTCTTCTTGCAAGGTGTCCTCGTGTGCAGATTTGTTTTGTGTGAAGGAGACTTGGAAGGCATTGAAATTTCTATTTGGGTTTAATCGGTCCATGGTGTCTCTGTTGGCGCACCAAATTTAGAAGACTGCCATTGGAATCTTGCTTGGCATTTCCTTAGGTGCTAAATTTGCTTGTGCTTCGGTCTGATCTAGGTGCAATTGTGTGTGGCCTGATTGGGATTTAGATTTGGGCGAATTTCATTGTTGGGTACTTGTCTTTTCTCTGGTTTTGTGGTGAGCTTGGGCGCTTTTTGTGCCTTTGCAAGGCGTTTCAGTTCAGGGCATCCCTATTTGGGTGCCTCATTTGCCACAGGTCTTTTGCTACGCGATAGGAGTTTGCATACCTACAACCAGGGGTATGAAGTTACCTCTTCATGCCGAGCCAAACCACAAAGCATCCTGGTTCTTGGCTTTTTGAAGGCCGATCCTATGCTCTTTTAAGGTGTCCCTTGCATCGTGTAAGAAGGTGTCCCTTGCATCAGTTCAACAAGAGGGTAATTCAGCCTCAGTCATTGCCCATTCCTCCATAATTTTCATGTCGTCATTGCCCCAACTTGGACGCCCCTGCATCTTTTGGGCTTTTTTGCCCTAATTTTGTCCATCAAAATAGATTTAAATTTTTTTAATAGGCATCTAAAATTATGTTTATTAAAATTGTTGTCGTAAAATGTCTGTCTAGGACTTTTACCTCCTAAGTTTAGCTCCCAGGTCCCTTGTTTTGCATCTTGCATGTTAGATTTAACTCTCGAGACAAAATGGCCTGAAACCCATGTCAAATGGGGCTTGAGGAACATTGTTGAGATTGACCTTGCCTTAAAATAGGACCCAGGGGCTTGGGCGCTCGTGCCCTAAGGTAAGTCCTAAATTTGAATGTCAGTTATGTGACCATTAAAAGGTTCCGTTGCTAACATCCTAAGTTTGAATTACGAAATTTGTAGCGGGAATGCATATATAAGCATGTTTAAGGTTTCATTTGTAAACTAGAAGATGATTATGAACTTTTGGTGATCTTATGATTGTAGAGCATTCAAAGCATTCATTGTTGCAGAGCAGACTTGTCTTGTTATTGTGTTTGTTATGCAGATTTGGCTTCATCTTTTCATGTGTTGAAGGATGTTCATCTACATGCGAGCTACACCTTCGAGGTGATATCTATTTGTGTTTGAATCAATCATTTATAATTTGCTTTTGCCTCTATCTCGCAGGGTACGCACTCTTTATCGAACAACGATGTTGGAAGGCTTGAATGTCATTCCAGGGCTTGACTGAGGCAAGCTCCTAAACACCACAACCCCCAACCCCTCTCCTTGTGATTGAAGGGTACAGGTATCGAGTTTCACAAAGTGGAGTTGCAGAGGAGTGTTGCAAAAGATAAGGATTCTAGATCTAAATGAAGGAAGCAGAAAAGAGTACTGTCAGGGCTTGGGCACTAGTCCCTGTGCCCTCCGGATTTGTAGAGACAGAAATCATCTAAACAGGGATCATCAGTACTAAAAGGAGTCTGAAAGCCCCCAAAGAAATTGTCACCTTGGGCTTGGGCGCTAGTCCCTGTGCCCCCGACTGTTTCGTATCCTAAACTTCAAAAAATGATCAGTAACTAATCTCTATCTATTGTCTTTGTTTGCGAGCATTTGTCAAAATTCGTCTGTTTGTTTACGATTTTGCATAATTAGGGTTTGAAGCATAATTGGGCATTAAATTAACACATTAATCTTCAATTTCCAAATTTCCCAATCATTACAAGTAACAACCAACTTGTAGGTGAATCCTCTTGCAAAAGTTGTAATTCAACTCAGTTAAATGTCCTTGAATGTGTGTAGTGAAAGGAGGATCTAGTTAAAATATCTATCAATCCCATCTTCCCCGTTTTTCCTACATAACATTTTGGTGAACCCATGTTTTTATTGAATTTTGCACATTGCTAAGTGTTGTACTTCATATTTACATTCATTCATTTAATTTTCATCTTATTGCATTTGAAAATTTACAAAAAAAATTAAAAATTTTGAAAATTTTGAAAAACAATTGGCATCTTAAGCTTGCATTTTTGACATAGTTTGTATTACTTTCATTGCATTTCATTTAATCTCTGATTTTACATTAGATCTTATATAAATTACAGCGATACATCATTCTATAATCATTTGCATAGGATTTTCATGCTTAAATTGTTAGATTTTGCTTGAAATTGTGCATTTTTCATATAACCTAGTCTTGGCAATAGCTAGGGTTTGTAGTTAAAATCTTGTCTCAGATTTTACTACTCCTCTAAATGCTCTTTTAGGACTGATTTCTGATTGTAGTGTTTCATCATATTGTGTTTTTACATTTACATCTTAGATTTTGCATTTTCACATAGTCAATTTCAACAAAAACTAGCATATTCATTCATTTTTTCCTTAAAATTGCACTTGCATTGAGCATTGTAGGACTTGTGACATCATTTTTAGATCTGAGTTGAGTTATTTCATATCTTAAATCTGATTAGATTTCATTCTTACATCATTTTGCATAGTTTCATGCCTTAATTTCACAATTAGGGTTTAAAATCATTGCATTTTCACTAGATTTTGCCTTGTCATCTATCTAGACCTACATTATAGGTGTGTTGTGAAGGATATTGCTGATTATTGGACTGATATTAAGGTTATAATTCGCTTCCCCTCATCAATTTCCCTACAACACTTCATCTTTTAGGCATTTGCATTGAAAAAAGTGAAAAAATCAAGCATTTTACGTCATAAATATACATAGTTTTGCATACATTTCATTGCATATGTATCAAATTCTTTTAAAATCAGATTTTGTATCCATTTGAAAACATACATGCATGGCTTCTAATCAAAAAAATAATGCTAGGTTCCCTCCTAGGCCTCATTTGAAAAGAAAAACTCATAAATCTGAAATAACATTTACACCTTATGATAAAACAATGAGTGATATTGAGGGACCTCTCTATATTACAATGAATGTAATAGAGATTCTCATGCATGGTACACTTATAGATCCTAATTGCATGACTAATGTTGTAACGGAAGAGTTCCTTCTCTCACTTGACTTGGATACAAGATTCTTATGAACCTCCGGACTCAATGATTAAGACACATACTGGAGCTTTCATGCCTACCTTTGGGAAGATAACTTTATTGGTTTCGGTTTATGATAAAGTTGTGGATCAAGTAATTGATGTCATCCCTTTATTTGACCTCTTCCACATAAAATTAGGGCATCCATGGCTAAAAGCTCTGAAGGCTGTCCCCTCAACAATTCACAAATGCATAAAATTCCCTTTACATGGACAAGTGCGTACTATTTGTCATAATATCGCAACCCATGGTTATGGAAAAGAACTTTACTCTTGATTACTTTTGGCCATGACCTGACACATAACCTAAGGCACGAAGAGACCAAACTTTCTTAGCATATAGAATATAAAAAGCAAAACTTCTATCTAAAGTGGCTAAACCTTCTATTCAACAAGCAACAAGAGAAGAACAACCCGCATTAGAAGAACTTCCTAGAGATAAAGGTAAAGGACTCTATGCTGAGGTTCCTCCTCTGTCATTCTTACAAGGATTAGGAGTGACTCGTGGAAAACAAAGCACTTCATCAAGACAAATTAGATTTGAACAAGCTTCCTCCTCTAAAATAAGACAACCTATGGAAAAATATGAAACTACTTTTGAAGATATAAGTAATAAGACAAGAAGAAATAGACAAGCAAGAGAAAGGAGGAAGAGAAGACAAGCTTTTGCCCAACGAAATGCACCTCAACAAGAAAACATTCCACCTAACATTGAACAAAACAAAGAAAAACCTAAAGGAAAGGAGATTAAGGATAATGACAAACGTTCGGCTAGTGTACCTTATGTACCTCTTTCCTCTTGCATCCGAGATTGGGAAGATGATGATTTGTTTGTTGACAACCACTAGTTCGGTTGTGCAACAAGTAAGTATTTCTAACCCTGGTGGTCACCTATGTTGTAGCATTATTTGCTCGTTTATGTGACCTCCCCTCTTGTGTTGTGTTCCCTTGTGATGTGTTATGTGTTGTTTAGGTCTCCTTGGATGACCCTTAATACTCTTGTAAGGTCAAGGATACCGGGAGACCGCCTCTGTTGTGACCATTATTCTATTTGTATCATTATTCTTCTATCTTGCTTCTCCTCTATTTTTATTGTTGTGTGTTGTGTCTTAGGCGCATAGTGTTGTGGTTGATGATTTGGGGGCATCCTCCTACGTGATTGTTCCTAAGACACTTGTTCTCCTATCTTTTTATCATTTACCTTCTTCTAGTGATTATATCTAGTCAACGGATGATGAAAAACAAACATATATTGATACAAACCATGTGTCCCTTCAGCAAGCAAAGCAAAAATGGACCTAGTCCATATATGAAGATGGGGTTGATTTATATATCCAATGCTTGGCTAGTAGAATCACTCCGTCTGATATTTTGATGTTGTCTTATCATGCTAACAAATCATAACAATAGATCTACTCCATGCACTTTGATTGTTTTGGGTGTATCGCCTTGTTGTTACACTCGATTCTGAGATGTCTACAATATAAGCCCCACGACTATACTCGAACTTGAACCTATTTGTGTAGCCTTGGCTTCTTTGTTTTTATGCATTGCTTAGATTAAGAAGTGTGTGTTTGTGGGAACATTCGGCAATCGTGAAGCACATGTCACCTTTGGGGGCATGGGCTTTGTGAAAGCTCTTGTTCCCTTGTGTCTTTTCTCTCTACCTTAACTCACTTAATATTGGTACACGATATCAACCACCTAAAGGTGGGGGCATATAAAGGTAAGTTGTCTGATGATTTTTGTACTAACAAAGTGTGTTTGTAAGCCCTCTGTAGAGGTGGGATGTTGTATCTCCGGCGCAGGTGCACATCTTTATTCTATATTGCATTCATAAAGCCCTCTATGGAGGTGGGATATCATGCATATCCTTTTATTCAAAGCCCTCTATGGAGGCGAGGATGGTGTATCTCTTGAGTTAGTGCACATCCTTTTTATTTCAAAAATCCTCTAAGTAGGTGCGACTAGTGTATCCTCCCTTAAGCATGTCTTTGGCGATTGTTGTGGCATAAGCCCAACCGTCAGGTGTGCCTATAGCATGCTTGAGATGGTGGGGGCTTAACAATAAGTTCCTCCCATCACCTTGTTCATCGTGTTTAAGACGTATAGTATGTCTCTAGCATACTATACGACGCTCATGTATTCCATGTGTTTTTTGTGTGTTTTCCCCCTTGTGTAGTCTAAAGTTGTGTGGCAAAATGCCCCTCCCTACACTCTGATTTTGTATGGCGTGTTTGTTCCCAAGTATAGTCCAAAGAACGTGGCGAAATGCCCCTCCTATGCTTTAGGATTTGTATGGTGTGCTTGTTCTCAAGTGTAGTCCAAAGAGCGTGGCAAAATGCTCCTCCTACACTCTGAGATTTGTATTGTGTGTCTTCTCCCCCATATGTAGTCCAAAGAGCATGGCGAAATGCCCCTCCTACATTTTCGAGTTGTGCATTGCATTTTTACTTTTCATGTATTTGCATTCATTCACATAGATCTGAAAATGAAAAAGAAATAAGCACTGCATTTATTATCTTCTTTGTGTTTTGTGTGCATGTTACTGTCTTCTCCATGTTTTACGTGCATGTTACTGTCTTCACTATGTTTGGCATGTTTGCAATGTGTTTTCTCTAATGTCTACCTGAGACTAGGGGCTAGAAATAGTTCCTCAATCTTTGTGTATACATTAGCTTCAAGTGTCTAGCGTGTTTGTTGTGTATTGACCATACTTTAATGCATGTATGGGTCGTAAGATCATACATACATTAAAGTGGGGGCTAAATGTTATGTCATAAAATGTCCCCCTAGGACTTTTACCTCCTAAGTTTAGCTCCTGGGTCTTTTGTTTTGCATCTTGAATGTTAGATTTAACTCCCGAGACAAAATGGCCTGAAACCCATGTCAAACGGGGCTTGAGGGACATTGTTGAGATTGATCATGCCTTAAAATAGGACCCAAGGGCTTGGGCGCTCACGCCCTAATCCTGCCCTATTTTAGGTAAGTCCTAAAGTTGAATGTCAGTTATGTGACCATTGAAAGGTTCCATTGTCAACATCTTAAGTTTGAATTATGAAATTTGTAGCGGGAATGCATATATAAGTATGTTTAGGGTTTCATTTGTAAACTAAAAGATGATTATGAACTTTTGGCAAACTTATGATTGTAAAGCATTCAAAGCATTCATTGTTGCAGAGCAGACTTGTCTTGTTATTGTGTTTGTTATGCAGATTTTCCTTCATCTTCTCATGTGTTGAAGAATGTTCATCTACATGCGAGCTACACCTCCTAGGTGATATCTATTTGTGTTTGAATCAATCATTTATCAATTTTTTTTTGCCTCTATCCCGCAGGGATACACACTCTTTATCAAACAACGGTGTTGGAAGGCTTGAATGCCATTCTGGGGCTTGACTAAGGCAAGCTCCTAAACACCACAACCCCCAACCCCTCTCCTTGTGATTGTAGGTTGCAGGTATTGAGTTTCGGGGAGTGGAGTTGCAGAGGAGTGTTACAAAAGATAAGGATTCCAGATCTAAAAGAAAGACGTTGAAAAGAGAAATGTCAGGGCTTGGGTGCTCGTCCATGTGCCCCTCAGATTTGTAGAGATAGAAATCATCTAAACAGGGATCATCAGTACTGGAAGGAGTCTGGAAGCCCTTGAAGAAATTGCCACCTTGGGCTTGGGTGTTAGTCCATGTGCCCCTGATTGTTTTATATCCCGAACTTCGAAAAATGGTCAGTAACTAATCTTTGTCTACTATCTTTGTTTGCGAGCATTTGTCGGAATTCGTCTGTTTGTTTATGATTTTGCATAATTAGGATTTAAAGCGTAATTGGGCATTAAATTAACACATTAATCATTAATTTCCAAATTTCCCTATCATTACAAGTGTTAACCAACCTGTAGGTGAATCCTCTTGCAAAAGTTGTGATTCAACTCGGTTAAATGTCCTTGAATGTGTGTAGTGAAAGGCAGATCTAGTTAAAATATCTATCAATCCCATCTTCCCCCTTTTCCTACATAACAAAAATACATTAGGAAACTATAAATGCAAAATTTTGGGGGGGAGGGGGGCATTTAAAATTAGGGGTAAATTTGTTTTGAGGGATTCTAGTTTTTTTAAAAACCCTTGTATTTTCGCCTGTCGAAGATGAGGGGTGAGGCCCGAGTTGGCAGGAGGCCAATACCCCGTCACAATCAAAACCTTTGTAATCTTCACTCCTTGCCAATTCCAATGAGTGGTTGGAAGGCTAGGTTCATCTCACCATAGTGCATTTTTCTACTTTTTAGTGCAAATGTATTAAAATAGGCCTTTTTATGGGAAAATTATTTTTTTCATAACTTTTGATCGATAGCTCAAGATCAAGTGCTACTTTTTCCAAAAGTTAATATTTTCACATTTCCCATCTATTGGACCTTTTTGCATTGTAAAACACATTAACTTATAAAGTGCCAAAATCGAGGGATCACCTAATACTGAATCATGGGGGGTTGCATAATGTGTTGATTTATATTATTTAAATGGGTTAACCTGTTCTTAATCATTGGATACAATACTCACTCTTCTGTGATCAACCTAAAAAGGGCAATTATAAGTCTTAGTGTGATGGCATCCTAAAACATCTCAGGTACCATAATCTCATGTCATATCTATATGGACTTATCTTAGAACCAAGTAAACAATCTTATAAAAATAAGTGGGTTAATACTCGTGATCGTATTGTTGGCTTTGTATGTCATCATGGATATTGAATGTCCACATGCATTATCGATCAAAATTTGGGAGATATATGGAGACTCAAATATTTCTCCATTCCCACGTGATCTTGCTATGATCATAAATAACATCCCACATCATGATACAAATACAGAATGTCCAGTTGACATAGAGGAAATCATCATTCTTACACCATCACCTATCGCTACTTCCGAGTTGAGTGTTGTTTCACATAAAGCTTCCAAAAATTCCTTGCAGCAAAACATTGATATCAATCTTCCTAGCATTGTTGATTGGGACAAACTTCTACCCAACGTTTCGTGTCTTTTTGTAGAGTTTTGCATTGCTAATTAGAAGAACTTATTGAGGACATTTGTCTTCTTTTTGATGACAGCTTTGATGAAGTTGCATCACCATAGTCATATTCATATATTATTGTTCTTGCCTTGCCTACATCAGCTTTTATAGTGACAAATTCTACAAATATTTATGCGTCCACATATTGGACGATGTCATCATGTATTTTAACACCCTTTACAAAAGTATTAGATTCGCATTGGTTCAGTTATCACCATACATCTATGGTTCCTATGGTCCTTGTTTTTTAATCTTATTTGATACCTGATTCATCTTATTAGCATTCGTCACACATCAGCATTGGCTTGGAGATCCTTAAGCAACATTCAAAGACATCAAAATTGGCATCATCATCCTTGGATCAGCTTTAGCATGATTCAGGAACATACATACACATTCATGCACATTCCTATTCAAAATGGAGAGATATCCTACATCTTCAGTTGGTTTCATTTCTTCCCAAGGGGAGGAACATTGTTCGAAGTTCTTGGATCTACATTTGCATCTTTTGTCGAGCATCCAACCTCACTACAGCAGGACACATATTATGGGGGGTCTCATAAACTTTCTATCATTTTATTTCCTATGGGGGAAACATTTATTATACTTAGTGAAAGAAGTAATTACATCTTCACTTGTATAATTTCCATGCATCTTTTCTCTCTTTTGGAAGCTAGTTTTTTTCCCACAGGGTTTTCTACCTTTATCCACTTCATGAGAGATTACGTTGTACAGGGGTACCTCATTAGGCCTAGTATCCAAGACCCATCTTTATTGTGCCCACCTAAGTTGTGCTTAAGGGGTGGTGTTAGTGTAAAACATTATAATTACTTACTTAGCCTAAGTAAATATATATTATATTTTACACGACTTTAAGCCACCTTAGGTAGGTTATGTGGCAACTTGAAGAGCTAGTCAAACTCATCCAAGATACATGTCGCTACTCCTTTGACACTTGGCTAAAACATTCTTGTCACCACTCATTGAGTATTGGGATCGACTTCTAATTCGACCGAATGACTCCACCTATATGTACAACACATTTGTTTATAATTTACTACTCCATTTTGTGATCAACATTCTCTTAGTAGATCCTAAAACTCTAACAATCCTAACCCTAACTATCACCCTAACACTAACCATAATTCTAACCCCAACTATAACCATAATTCTAATTGTTACCCTGATTCTAACCCTTACCCTAACCCTAATTCTAACCCTACCTCTAATTCTAACCCTAATTATGACCCTAACCCCAACCCTAATTCAAATCATAATTCTGACTATAACCCTAATCCTAATAATAACCCTAATTCCAATTGTAACCCTTACCCTAATTCTCACCCCAACCCTAATTCTAATCATAACCCTAACCCTAATTCTAATTGTAACCCTAACCTTAATTCTAACCCTAACCTTACACATAAGTATAACCCTAACCCTCCACTAACACTAATCCTAACTCTAACCCTAACCCTAATATATAAATGTAGTTTACCAAATTTTGAATTTGTACAAATAAAATTTGGCAAAGACTTAGTTCACAATCATAGTTGCGACACTATTTACCCATTGTTCTTATTTTATCCATTAAGAAAAATGTACATGATGCTCCCCTTAATCAAACTTTAAAAAGTATCTTAATATTTGTTATGAGTTTCAAAGCACAACTTATAGCCCATTCTTAGGATAATTGATGAAAGATTACACTCAACACAGATTTTTCTAAAGATAGATATGCTAACCTTAATGCTAATTGTAACCCTAATTCTAACCCTAACCCTAAAATTATAATAATTCTAACAAAGGATTACATAAATAAAGGATTATAGTATAGTATATATTATATAATAATAAGAATTATATATATTATAGAAGATTATATAAAGAGGGTATTGTTTATATGGCTTATCCAACTTTGTGTGTGTAATTAATATAGGTTATTCTACTAAATAAATTAATTATTACTATATATAATATTATTCTTATATCTGTGAAAGGGGTTTTGCTTAAATAGCAAGGCCATAAGGTTTTCAAGATGGAGATCCAAGTTCAAATCCCCCAAGTAACACCTATAGTTGGAACTCCAAGTTGTGGCTCTTGGACTTCCATTGTGGCTTCTATGTTGAATAAGTAAATCTAAGTTGAATATGTGGATGGGAAGGAGGGCCCCATTGTGACCTCCGCTAGAGTGGGCTAGCCTAAATATCCTCACAATTTACGGATTTAAAAAATATATATTATTCTTATTGTGAACACTAAAGAGATGAACCCAAAAGGGATGCTTAGACAAGCTTAATTCACCCTAACTCATCAAAGTAAGTCACCTCAAGACTAGGCTAAAGAGAGATGCATAAACTAACTAAATTGCACCATATCACTATGCAAAACTCTTGATTTTCCCTTTGATATACTAAACTATATTTTAATCACTAATGTCAAGTGCTCAATGAGGTAGAATTTCATTACATTCAAACTTTTTGTTGGAAATGGAGGGGAAGGGCTCAATTTATAGATTTTTGGAGGTGAGAATGGAGCGCTAGGATCAATTGTGGAGATCAAGGGCTCACATTCCTTGAGGATCCTCAAACAAGGAGAATTGGACAAATGGCACAAGGAGATTGCATTAGAAAGATGCTCCAAGATTCAAGGGAAGATCAAGGGATGAGATTGAATGGTTGAATGGATGGATGGCTAGGATTGGGTAGGTGTATGACATGTAAGGCCTCATTTATGAAAAGATATGGTTTGGATTTTGTGAAGAATTTAAAATTTGAAAGAGACGACAAGTGTAAGTTTAAATTCCATGCAATAGTGCAACATGAAATTTAAAATTGGAGGAATAGTGGAAAGGACAAGTATGACAAAAGGAAGATTTGCCCATGCTTTAAAGGCACCACTTGTCATGTCCATGCATGTACATGAGATGACAAGTGTCCATCTAGAAGCATGGGGAAAGGGGTAATCTAGTTTAAATTTATTAAGCCATGTGCACCACTTAGGATGATATGGATAATGAAGATGTGATAATGATAAGAAAGATAATGAATATGGATAATGATAAGAAAGATAATGGATAATGGTAAGAAAGATAATGATAGCGATAAGAAAGAGAATAAATATGGATAATAATAAGAAAAATGTAATAATGAATATGGATAACAGGATGGCGATGATACCTAAATGGGGTTTGTATGATGGGATATGCATATAGGTGATGTAAGGGTGGGTGATGGGCTGCAGAATTAGTCTCTTTTATGCTACTTTTTATACTTCAAAGACTTCTTTCATAGCATCCTTTAAGACATTTATCCATGTTTGCACTATGACATGTTGACCTTCTTTATACTTCTAAGACCTGAACTTATAATATTAATATGGAATGTGATGATCATATTATCTAATGAATGAATTAGATATAGATATGTATAAAAGTATAAATGAGATGTTTTTATGGTTATTCATGGAGAATGCTTATGGTATATGCTTTGGGAATTAATTCTATGTGCAGAATTGGATGTGTCACGATGAGATCAAGCATTTGTAGCAGGTTGTAGACGAAGGAGTTAATAGAAGTGTGAGTTTCAACGCTAAGAATGCAAAGACGGCTGAAGCTAATTATGTAGCATCATGGATAGTAATAAAATAAGGAGTGGATTTGTTTCAAATATGATTATGGATGTTTTTCATGCACCAGACTTCTAATTTGATTTGAATTTTTCTTCCTATAGTCAGTTAGAATAATAATGTGATCTTGACTCCACAACCTAGTATCTAGGCGCGATAAATGATCAGAGTCAGTTAATTAATAAATAAGGCTCTCTCTCCATTTTTGTATAGTAAGGGGAAGATGAGATATATAAGGTAGCAGAGTCAAGTTGTAGAGAGTTTAGTTATCATTTCCTTTTCTATGTGTAAAGACTCAAGAATGTTACATTTATGGAATATAATCTGGATATGACAGAAAAGATTTCATTGTTGAACAATTTGATATGAGTTGATTCTGTGCATGGAATAAGTTAAGCTTCAATATGTGTTACAAAGATACCTAGAATCTGGATTAGATTTGGTTTCAGTTAAGGAAGACAGTCTCTTGAGCTGGCCACTCAAGGTACTAATTCTCTCCTTGTTTATTTCATTTTAGTTAATGTTGGTTTATTAGTTTTCTCTTAATCGTAATTTGCATTCAAGTTAGTATTATGTTTTGATCAAATAGATATAGTTCATGAACAAATGCATATTAGTGTGTTTACAAATCCTCCAGAGGTCAGCAATTACTCATTTCATTCTTGTCAATTCATTAAGTTAATTCTACAGTTTCCCTGTTGTAATAGTTATCTATAGACCTTGTTGTAGGTACCTGTAGTAACTAGGATTTATAGTTATTTTCACTGTTTTGTAATTTTGTCAATTCTAGCAAGGTAGATTTGTTTGTTTAAAGTTAAGATAGAATGATTTAGGAACCATATGAGCCCTGAAGGCATATATTTTGCAAGTACCATCATAAGCTTACTCTCCTCAGTCGATAATTCAATGTAGGAATGCATAGTGATAGAGTGGACTGTTCAGATAGGTTTCCCCTGAATTAGTTAAGTCTACAATACATTAGTTTTCCTCTACAGTGGGTTGTGTGTCAATTTTGTTGATCATGATACATAGGTCCTAAAAATGGCCATACGGGATAGTATAGGTGGTGTTAGGGTGAAGGGAAGGAGGACGAGTGCATAGGAGGATTGGAGATAAGAGGGTGTGCATATGGGACAATTTGGGTAGGAGGGAAGGTGGTTTTAGGATATTAGTGAAAGGGGTGAGGAGAGAATGTAGGAGATGATATGATGGGGAGGGTTCGTTGATGAATCTTGGAGCAAAAGGGGGACGGTGGTGGTTGGGAAGGAATGTAAAATGTAGGTACTGATAAAGGATGGGGTTTGTGAACCCAAACCCTTTAAGGGAGACCAAATATCATGATTCCTATGGGGGAAGGGGAGTTTTGAATGTATTACAAATACTGCGTAGATTATAAGCACTTATGTTGATATAGCATGAGATGTTATGCACCAAGGTATGAGGAACCAAGGTGACACTATATTCCATGCAAAGGACTTGATGCAACAAACAAAGGATGACCTTAAACATGCCCAAGATAATACAATATTGTCTAGACATGTGAGGAAAAAAACTTAGAGAATAATTCTTGAGTGCACAAAAGGTATTAAGGGACCTTAGATGCAAAAGGACGATTGGTATGCAAGAAGCCATTCCAACACACACACGATATGAATACTAAGTGGGAGTAATAAGAACATCCAAAAAGCATGACATACAAAAAGCAATGACAATGCCCCATTTTGAGTCATTTGCCACATGTACCAAGATATAAAAAGATCAAGGTGGTATTGAAGTGAGTAGGGAATGGGACAAAAATAAAATTAGCAAATAAAAGACCAACTGCCCAACATAGCAGATTGAGGATTCTACCTATTGTAGGAAGGATGCATCCATAACACAAGGTTTGACGATGATTTGGATAAGTCGAATGATAAGAAAATAGATATGTAGGCAATAGGCTATGATCAATGAGAATCTTAGTGTATGTGATTGTGAAAAAGCATGTTGCTTGTGTAGATATGCATAGTATGCCTGTCATATGAGGGTCAAGTCTAAGTGAGGTTGGAGATGAGAGGGGATGGTGTATGTTTATTATGAAGTGAGTGTATATGGGTGATGGGATGTGAACGGTGGAGAAATCAATCTCAGATAGTAGGGACAACTGAAAAGGTTGGGGAGGTGGCATCCTGTGTGCCTACGTACTAGATACATCATTTGTAATCCAAACTGCCGACATACCCTATATCCAGGGGATCAAGGCACACGAGGGTGTGGGTGGTGATGTATGTAGTTCTGGTAGATTGATGAATAGGATATGAGGATGGTTCGATGTAGTAGGTGAAGGGTGGATAGAGGATGGAATTGTCAGTTTTCAAACTATACCATGGTATTAAAACCACAATAGGCAGCTAGATGGGGTTCAATGGAGACTAGGCCAGTGTTTTGATAGAAAACAAAGACCTAGCCCAAGAGATTAAACTAGGTCAAAACCCTCTTCTATCTAACATTAGAACACAAACCGATCTTGGCTTCTACCCAAGAAGGAGAGCTAAAATACAGGGGTTTTCCCTTTGTTGTATAGAGGAGAATCAACCAAATCCAACCAATAAAGCTAGGGAAAAGTAGAAACCCTAGCTAAGCAAGATCTGTGAAAATATGATTGTCAGAAATAGATATTAGAAAGCTAACACCACAACAGGGATCAAAGGGTAGAAAAGAACCTAGATCCAGATTTAGGAGCCCAAAAGGACCAGGGCACTTGGGCACCCTAGACCCTAATTGGGGTTATACAGAATGTTGAGTTTCCAGTGTCTTCGTCCTTCTATGTTCCTGCTTCTTGTAACTTTTTTTCTGCAGATTCTTCCAGATGCTACCTGCACACACACAAGAAGGAAAATGGTTGGGTGCTATTTAGGAGCTTGCCTAAGTCAAGCTCCGTGAATGGTGTTTCCACCTCCACAATAGAAATGATGAGATATCAAAGAGTGTGTGCCCTAGGAGGGTAGAGGCAAATAAGAAGTAGAATGGAATGCTAGAACAAAGCATGAAGAAAAGAAGTCACCATGAGCATGGAAACCCTAGCATACTTGATGTGGTATCACAACTTGACTCAAGAAGTTGGTATAGCCCAAAGAACTAGAAATATCTTCACAAGACCTGCAAGAAATTAGTGCAACAACAATAATCCACCATAGAGAGCTTTAGAGAAGAATAGAGAGCATGAGAGAGAAGAGAGAGTGCAAGTATGCCTAGAATGCTTAGATAACTTAGAGATGTTCAAATGGATAAACTAACTTGCTTTTATATGCATTCCCACTCACCAACAATGAATAAAACCAAATGGGGCCAACATACTAAAGTTTAGGAGGTGTTCTAAGCTGACACCACAAAATAGGCCTAGGGATAACATCTAGGACTAGGGTACTGGGGCACCCTGGTCCTTTAGCCCCACAAACTTCAAAGAGTGTCCATTTAAGTGGGCTTGGACCAATCCTAACTTTATTTTGTTGGGTTTATTCATCGGGATCGAGATTTAATCATTTAATGTTCAAAAAGGTGTTAAAATAGGTCTTGATTAACAAAGGTAAACATTTTACTCTATAACATTTAGCCCCCACTTTTGCGTGGGTACAAACTTACGTTTGAACTCACACTAAAGTAAAGAGAAGATAGATCTCAATCACAACAAACATAGAAACCATAGAATGTCACCCAAAATTGAGGGGTGATCAAGCCCCTAAGTTTAGGATTCTAGGAGTCTATGATGATTGGTATACACATAAAACATAATTTCCGCATACATGAAGCACTTAGAAAACATGAGATAAGATAGGGCATACGCAAGGCATACACTTGATAAATCACATTGTATACACGCCATACACAAAGTATACATAGAATGTCACCCAAAATTGAGGGGTGATCAAGCCCCTAAGTTTAGGATTCTAGGAGTCTATGATTATTGGTATACACATAAGACATAATTTTTGCATACATGAAGCACTTAGAAAATATGAGATAAGACAAGGCATACACTTGAGAAATCACAATGTATACACGCCATACACAAAGTATACATAGAATACGCATGAACACACATGGAATACACATGAAGCACTCAAGAGACATACATAAGGAACACATAGAGAGAATACATGTGAGGCATGTGCGAGGCATGAAGAACATATAGAGAATAAGAATATATGAGGAAAATGCATGCATCATACATCAATTACAAAAAGAACATAACAGAAGACCTTGAGTCAGCATGACAAAAGAGACATCAATCTAAAAGGTTGTCTCAATCACCATGCATCATGCCCCAAGATGAAATAAGAAGAATGCTAAGGGGTTAGTTAGAAATGAGAAGCACAAGAGGATACAAACACATCATACACATAATACATCTAAAGAGAAGTGTTTCCACTCAAGACAATACACAATCCACCTCCTGCAAGAGGATTTACACGAAGCCTTACAGAATAAGAACACAAAGAGACCTTACTACCAAACTCTAGTTGGTGGTGCAACCCTTCTTCCAAACAGGCAAGGATCTTCAAAAAGATAGATCTTGTTTCTAAGTGTACCACAATCCTTTCCAAAAAGTAATCAACAAGTGTTTTAATAGAAAAATGTTTAGTAAGGCTCATAGCACGATATTTGCCCCCACATTAAAGTGATTGCTAACTCCATCAGGGAGCAACTGCCTTTAAGATAGAGTGAGTGAGAAATATAAAATAGGCACGAGAGCTTTCTAAAAGCACATGCCCAAATGATATGTGTTTTCAAAAGTTACATCGCGACAAGGGGTTGCCCCCAGGATGAGAAAACTAAGGCGATGCTTACAAGCATGATACACAATGGCTTGTGTAGTCATGGTATGATGTTGAGCATTGCAACAAGATGCCACATACATAAAACATCATAACTTATGAAGATGACGGAGGAAAGATCACATAAAAGTAGAGTACACATAAATTGAATCATGAAAGTATGCTAGATCATCCAAGAAAAATAACACAATTGTATACAATGACATATAGGAGAATGAAGATACATATAGAGGAATGACACAACGCATTCTTACTCCTTGTACCTTTGTGCTAACAAGGGTGTCAAGGGAGAGCCACAACATCGCAATACGGGGATAACAACCCAAAGATGAAGGTGAGCCTATCCACTCACAATAGTTGGTCTTTAGTCATCCACTCTATTGATGAAACCATGTACTATCCCCTTGAAGACAAATCCCTAGCCTTGAGGATAGGTTAATACTCTAGGATTGTGGAACTACAAATTTGGGACTCAACACATAATATGCAATAAAGTAAATAAATGAAATACAAGAAAATAAAATAATGCACCAACACCCCTATAAGCATATCTTAGATGGGTAGGAAAGTTAGAATGACGAGTCTCAACAAATGTGTAACCATGTTAGGTACCCATGTACAACATGATCCCCTTGAAAAGAAGAGAAGGACAAAACTCCCCTCAAGAGGATGAAGAGAGTAGGTCTAGGTGATGCAACTTGAAATAATTGAGAAGAATGAAACCCCATGCAATGAAAAACTCCCCCCAGAATAGAGACCATGTAGCCCCCTTAATGTGTAGTCTCCTACACTAATAGTAGATGCTTGACTCTGAATGTTGAAGATGATCTAGGAATGTTGAGTAATGTTCCTCCCATTGGGAAGAAACATGGCCAAAGATGTATGCAAATATCTACCCATTCTAAGAAAGAATATAAGGAAAGAAAGATTAGAAACTATGTCTCTAAAAACTACTCAGATGCAACCATGCCAATGTTGAAAGGTGCCACAATTAAATTAGGAGTCCCATGGCTAACTAAAGAAGGTGACAATCTAGAACCATGTGAAAATTGATGAAGAACATGAACCAAATATGAAGAGATGAAAGATGTGATGGAATTCTCATTAAAGATAATATGGATGTCCTTAATGATGTCCTCCAAATCTATAAGATGGGACTCACAAACTAAACTTGATAAATCTATCAAGTACTAAATAATTTGGGGTTTTCATATTGAACTTGATCTTTGGAAGAGATTTTAACAAGTCCTTTAGTTATGAGGGATTTTTTTATTTGTGCACCTTTTTTAATAATGTCGTCAAAAGTAGAAACACAATGGACTTGTAGGTGAAATGCCATTTCCTGGTTCAAGTTTGCAACAAAGATATTAACCATTTTTTTCAAGTATTGGCCAATGGAATCAACTTGCTAAACCTCTCCATCATTAGAAGAAGGAAGAGAAACTTTCCCCATTATGTTGTTTGGTATTACAAAGGTCCATCATGGTGAGTTTGTGTTCTACATTGTATGAAAAATGTGTAACAAATATTTTGGCTAAATCTTTGAAAGTAGTGATGGTATTTTTTGGTAAATGCAAAAGCCATTCAATTGGTTGTCCACCTTAGCTACATGGAATAATCAAAGCAAGTACATACCATCAAAAGTAACCCCTTGATTGGCCATGCAAAATTCCTTAACGTGCTCTCAAGGATCCCCTTTCCCCTTATACTTATCAAACTTTGGAATCTTGAAATGTTGAGGAAACGGAATTTTTGTTATGGATTTTTCTAGTGGATAGGGACATAACTCTTCAAATGTACATCCCTTGCGCTGATTTTGGTTTCCTACTTGTAAGCCTCTTATGGTGTCTTTCATGGCTTTCCATTGTTGGTGAAATGGTGTATTAGGGGGTGGTTGGTTATTTTTCTTGTTGTGATGGTGCACATATTGAAGGTATGTTGCATTATTGAGATTGGATTGATTTGGTTGATGACTTGGATTGGATTATTTCTGCAAATTGTTTTGATTGGTTGGGATATGTTGATTGTGTTGATTGATTGATTCATTGTTTTGAGTGGTTTGATTTTGTTGATGATTTTGATTGTTGGGTTTAGATTGGTATAATGGATTGGGTTTCCATGGCAACTTGAGTAATGAGGCTTTGGTTTTGCCTTGATGTTGGGGATCAGATTATGACTTCTATCTTGTGTTAAGGCTATTCACTTTTGGAATAACATTGTTAAGGTCCACATGAGTTTGATCACCATTGGTGGTATTGGGATTTGGGATGGAGGGATCTTGGTTTATGATGTTATTAAGACTATTTAAATAATAACCAATAGGTAATTTGGTTGTTGATTCAACAAAACTTTTAACTATGCCATCCCTATTTTAGTGTATGAATCGATCTATGAGGTTACGCCCTTGTTCAGAGTCAAAGAAATCATGATGGTGATGGGAATAGTCACTTTGATTGGGAAGACTATTGATATCGCTATCATTATCTTTGCTGGCAAGAAATGGAGAGGGATACTGGTCCGAAGATCCGGTCCTTAGTCAAGTCTTTGTTGTCAATTTATACTTTGGTCAAGTAGTTAGAGATTGATAGCAATACACAAAGAATAACAAAAACAAAGTATCACATACAGAACAAAATCATAAGACAACATAGAATTATGGGGTACAGGCAAATCCCCATATATATATATAAACAACAATCAAATGTCATACGTCCATCCTCCGGCAGGTCTAAGTCTCTGCCTCATCCATCTACATACATGACTTCTATGTCATTCTTCATATCATCATCAGACTAACTCATCTCACCTATCCTATATCACATATATATATATATATATATATATCCATTACATCTAGGGATGGATCTTCTAGCATCTTCTGTCGGCTCTAGCCTCCGCATAATGTATGCACCTGCTTCTGGTCAGCTCTGCTCCATGCCCTGTATCCTGCTAACAATCTTCTTAGATTTCATGTGGAAATTACCTAGAGATTTCTCAAACTAGGTATGGGTTTTGGACACACTGGTTCTCAAGAAGAAAAGTATTTTCTTCAAGGAATTCCATGTCACATTTTTCTTGATGCGTAGTTATAAATGACATGAGAGTGTACTTGGGATTTTGTTTTTAGATTTTTGAGACTTTTTAAAGCTTTTTTGGTTTTTTTATTTTTATTTTGGAAACTTTACAAGTTTTACATAATTAGAAGACATGTGAAACACACCAACAAGCCTAGTTTATTCAAATGGGTGTGTATATGTTTGTAAGCCCATGTTACTACCTTATCTAGTCATGATGTGTAAGTCTCGTGATGAGGAAACTAACCGCTTTTGGTGACTCAAGGTTGCTCTATGGCATGAGGGGTTTTAGAGGGCATTTACATTCACATTATGACAAATGTAGTAACTTCTTGAGGCTAATTTCTTACTAGTGCATTACAAGTATTTACCATTGAATGGTCTTAATCTAGGATAAACAAGGCTTTTAGGGGATGTCCTCAAAATACTTAAAGGTACTGGAGCCCCAAGTATGTGAAAATGAAGGGTATGTATAAAGGCCTAGTTTGAGAGGGTAACCCACTCACCTTCATCACTTTGCAAGGTATAAAGTTCTTGCAAGCTTAGCCAAATGGCAAATGTCCTCCAATAGGAGAGTCTTTCGATTATCTCATAAATTTCTATACCTCATTGGAAAATGTGGGTGTGGATCATCCCCTAAGATGATGAAATCCTTAAGCAAGCCTGCTACAAAACAAAAAAGAAAAATAAATATTTCTAATTCCCAAGATCACAATTACATGCAAGGTAAGGGCATATGTATCCACCTTTTGGGATAAAGAAAATAAAGTGAGTTGAACCACTTTTGATCCTCAAGATCACCTAAGTGGCGCAAGAGGAGAGCATATGTGAATTCAACCCACTAAGACATAAATTTAATCTAAAAAGACACAACAAACAAATTAATTTTAAAACCCAAAACCAAATGTGTGAGGTTTGAAATATGAAATCTTCTTCAAACAAAACCTACAACCCACTTGTTAGTAGTTTTGCTAAAACTTAACCTTGGACAAGCGAACTTGCAAAAGAAAAAGTTAACATAGCAAATAATAGATAAAGATAATCTTCAAAACAAGATGCTAGCATGTGTCGAAATCAAAGATCCATGTCATGTCAATGGTTTCACTAAAAAATGTTAGAAAATGAATAAATTGATAGCACCACTGTGGAGAGCATGGAAACTTATTAACTTAAAAAAAATCACTTGAATCTGAGTCTATTTGTGAAAGTTATTAAGGTTGCAAGGTCCAAAAACTATGACAACTCAAGGACAACAATGAGAAAATAAATGTTCTAGAAAAACAAGGGACCATGAGAAAAAACTAGTGACACGACTACGTAGAGCACAAAATTTTACCTCATTTAAAAAAATCACTAAAAAAAGCCTTTGGATGGATGAGAAAAAGAGGTTTGAAAATTGCTTACTTGTTAAAAGGCTCAATGAAGGGGGTAAGCGCTTAGCCCCTGTGGATTGGTCCCTGGCCATCCATTTGATTTGATTATGTGCACTCAGTAGAGCAGCTATGTGCTTGGGTGTTAAGCCCCCTTGTGCAGGGAAGGCCTGGAGCTCCTGGTTGGTAATATGACCAAGAGTTGAAGATAACAAACATTAATATTCTTTCCCACCGATAACAAACTGTAACCACCAATAACAAACTTTACCCTTTTCCACCAGTTAACAATTTTAACCTTTAACCATTCCTCATCCTACATAAACCAATGATAATAATTAAAAGTCTTTGATTTCAACCCTACATAACCAATTTTCAAAGAGCTTTAACCTTGAATTTTTCTAACAAATTTACAAATTTTTAAGTGATCCCCTGTTCCAAATGAGCTTTAAATCTTGCAAATGACTTGAACCATTTTCAAACGACTTTAACCATTTTCCAACAAATTTAAATGAGTTTTAAATCTTTGAATGAAATCTTCAAATAACTTACACATTTTCAAATGAATTTTAATATTGCCAATCCACCAACAAATTTAAACAGATACTTTAAAATTTTCCCATGAATTTAAACAAATACCTTTCAAAGAAAAATTTTAATAATTTTTTTAAGTAGAATTAAATGATTGCCAATTTTTTTAAATGGACATTTAACCCTTTGCAATTTATTCCAAAAGAAATAATTGTAAAGTGGGGACTTTTAAATTGATAGAAAATTTTACCAAAACCTGACAATTCAAATGTTGACACAAAGAAGACTTGTATGACCCATACGAAATCCGTACGATGAGAGTAAGGGACCCAAAAAACTTTGTAGGTGACTGTCAAAGAAATATAGAGTCTTTATTGTCATTCTCTATAGTTTTGGGCCTTCTAGACTCAACCATGAGGTCCCTTTTGTTGTAGGAGCCTTCTTGTAAAACATGACCACAAAACCCTCTCTAAAGAAATAAGAACTCACAAAATAAAGTTAGTAGAAACCACTACAAACACAAAGGAATGATGGAATTAGATAAGGGACAACAATCCCCAACAGAGTCACCAGAATGTATTGCAGAGAAATTAGAATTTCAAAACTAGAAAAAATAGAAGTTTTCTTTTCCAAATTAGATGCAAACCTTAGATGAAGCAAATTGAAATTCAAGCAAATATATAAAACAAATAAAATAATATTACTGGAAATGAAACTCCATTGTAAAGTGGTTATGCTCCAATAAATGTAGATGCTCAAGATAAAAGCTCTTTAAAATTTATGCAACATAAGTTTAGCTCACGTTCATGGATGAATTATTGAAGAAAATAAGATTAATTTGTAGATTTTTTATTTTTGAAATCAATAGTCACTTGATTAAAGGTCAAGATCAATAGTTGTGATCAAATGAGGACAAAAAAGTTAAATTATTAAAATTATATTAATATTTTTGGTTACAAATATTAATGGGTTTTGTAATAGTCTTTGGATTTGTTGTTGTGTTGAGAAGGTGGGTGGTTAGATGTAATACATTAGTTAACTACTAAATGAGGTAGTTAACTCCTTATTACTCTATTAAATTAAATTAATTTAATAGTCTTTGTTGCAAGGTGTGCGCCCTTGGTCTCCTTGTGTTGTGTAGCGCAACGCTAACCGCCTCCCGTGGATTCATTAACTCTGGCAGTTGTATCAGGCATTAACAGGTCGATCTTTTGGTGCAACGACAACCATCTTGCTAACAATTGGTATCATAGCTTGGGTCATGGGTTCAAACCCCTCACTTGCACTAGGGGGATTGTTGCAAGGTGTGCACCCTTGGTCTCCTTGTGTTGTGCAGCGCATCGCTTGGGTTCGCAACAAGGCTTAACCGCCTCTCATGGATTCACTAACTATGGCGGTTGTATCGGGCATTAACATGTCGATCTTTTGGTGCAATGGCAACCGTCTTGCTAATAGTCTTTGAGTGCATGATGAGTGGGTAATTAATTGGTGAGGTGGCATTTTTAGGGACAATTATTTAAATAGGGGTGAAAGAATAATTGGATAATTAAACAATGGAATTATTTAATTATACATGGAGGATAATTAGAGAATTAAATAATAAAATTATTTAATTGTGTATGGGAGGTGAATGAATTAATTAAATAATCAGATTATTTAATTGATTGAACCTCATGAAAATAAATTAATTAAATATAATTATTTAGTTAATTGATGAATGGAGAAATGTTAGTGTGGTAAGGATTAGAAGTGTTGAATTTTAGTGTTGAAGATGTAAGGTGAAATTTAGGCATCTACAGTTGTAATTGAGAAGAAAAATTGCCATTAGCATGCCTTGAAACTAGTGAAATCTATCATACTTTTATATTAGCAAAATAAGACAACTGGACAAGAACTTATGGGGCCTAGAGCAAGTTTTATGAGGGTGAAGTTACAGGTGCAAGTGCAGTGCAATAAGTGGCAAGATTCATCAAATTTTGGGTAGTCATTAACATCATGGCATTAAATTCCTCATCAAAGTAGAAAGTGAAGAGAGCAAGCTCTTGAGCTATAGATATGATTTGATCTCTTGCCCTTGACAATCTTCAATTGCACACTACTCATGCTACCCTCCATTTCCCAAGATCCAAACTCCTAGTTTACAATTATCTAGATAAATATTATAGTAAAGCCATGGCCAACTGAAATGTGCTTCACCCTTTCTTGAAATGGATGATTTCGTATTAATTCAACATCAATCTTCCCACAATACCCATAAATTTTGGGGTTTTCCAATCTTTAAATATTTCATTGTATAGTTGCTTGAATGTAAATGATGCAATATTTGGAGGAAACATGGAGTTGTGTTCTCATCTTCAAAACTTCAAGATTCATGCTTGTTTGGAGTTGATAAAATTAATGCTTAGCATACTTGAATTGGACAAAGATGTTTATTGAAAAATCCGTTTGCCACAATGTTGATGTCATTCTTTTTGAGGTTTTAGCAAATCTTGGCATTGTATATGTAGCTCTTGACCTTGTTCCAATTCAAAGTTGTGATGAGTTGCTTTTATAGTTAGTGCAAATAGTTCCTATTTGTATTCCTTATAGCCTTTATTTCTTGTCACTTGGTCGACACCTAAAGAAGATGCGGAGCTTGTTGAGGACGAACATACATACTTGTCTTTGATTGATGCATCCAAAAGTGGAAAAATAAAAAGCTTAGAGTCAAGGCATGCAATATTGGATATTATTGATATTTGCAAATCCACAACATCAAAAAGATTAACATTACAAATGCCTTTTGATCATTAGTCGACACCTTCATCAATGGGTTTTGTAAGTGGAAACATTATAGGCTTTGGGAGGGTCAAATAAAGAGCTGACAAGGACTAGGAGATAAAATTTTTGCTACCTTATTAGTTCCTACCATAGGTAGGTATATTGTATCATCTATGTACTTTCAATAATTCTAACATATTAATTGAAATAAAAAATAAGAATTAAACAATTTGACACTAAACTATAATGTTTGAATTTGATAGAAAATTCAAACCCAAAAAATTCAATTAAAATTTCCTTTAATTGGATGCTATAACCTCCACATACAATAAACAATCTTATTGTTCTAAGAATGCCTAAATTTTTGAAATTTTTTTGTCAAAATTCATTGAGATGAATAGGATTGCCTAAAGTGTTTCAAATTTGTTGTCAGAACATTTGTATGGATATTGTACTTGCACTACAAGCTCTCACAAATGAATCTACACTTTACATGTTTGTACATGGTTAAAACCTTCAAGACCTATTTTGTCAATACTTCTACCATCCATGCAAAATAAATTGATTGGTTCAACCCATTCTATGGTAACCTTGTCATGAGGGGAGGTACACATGGAAACATTTAATTGGCTTTATGTTACAAGATTGGCACATTAAATATTACACACAAGCACTCGCAACCCAAAAGTTGAGTCAAAGGGGAACCAAAAATCATAAGTTGAGTTCTTCGACAATGGGGAGATCTGGTTAGCTTTATCATGCTTGGAAACAACTTAAATTTCCATGACTGATGCTAGGAGGTCAACCTCAAAACATAACAAAAGTGTATTTAGAACTTAAGGCTTGAGCATGTAGCATTCAATAAATAAACCATGTGGATCGAGGAGGAGAGATCCATCACGAGCGCTCAACATTTAAAATGAAGATGCATGAACTTAATTGTTTTCCAAACCCATTTTTATTGCAATAATAGCATTGTAACACATGGTCCATGCCTGTTTGAAATCAAAATTCTATGGTTTTCAATTATGACAAAGGTTTCAACCTTGGCCTTTAACAATTTATTAAGGCGCGGCTAAAGCTTGAAGTACACAAGTCTCAATGAAGTGTAGGAGCTTGAGAAAGATGAAGTGCAAGTCTAAGTTTCATTAAAACAAAACATAGAGAAAGGGATTTAGATTGAAATGAGTGTTTGATGATGAAGAACCAATGAGAAACTAAAAGGAGCACACCCTAAAAGAATCGACTACCATGACCATAAAACAAAGGGTTTGAACTGAAAATGCAATGGAAACTCAACTAGGCATGTCCAATGAAATATCCCAAATGATATTTAATTACAATTAAATCTACTTTTTAATATGCACCCAAATATTTCATATATTCACACCAAACTACTCACAAAATATTAGCAATGTTTTGGGATTAATAAACAATAACTTAAAATACAAACTCCAAATTTCATTTTTATTTATTAAACAATTTATTATAATATCAACATGACTGCTACAACAGAAAATTTGTATGCATGAACTTCTGCAACAATCCCACAACACCAATCTTTGACTATGTGCACGCAGGGTGAAATACACAATGTGCAATTCACCCAAAATTGCCAGAAACACACAGAAACCCTTCAAACTGAAATATTCTTGATTTTTATGATATAAAAACAAAAATAAGGTCTAGTATAACAAATAAAAACAACAGAAAACTCCTATAGCAAACACACAACAAAAAAATCAAACTAGCAAACTATGCTAAAAAACCCATTTGCCAGAAACACCCGAAATTGATTACATCACACAAAAACATCACCACACTTGCATCAAATGGGATATGGCACATGAGATGATGTTAAAAAATAAAATACATGTAAAAATAAATTATATACAATAACAGCACTCAACAGCACTCTTGAAACTACTAAAACTACACAATTAAAATACTAAAAAATACCCTATCGACACCGCCGAAACACCATAAAACCTAAATCAAGTTGGTAGAGCTGATCTCTGATGCTTGGGATGGATGTTCATAGGCAAATACACAGCTATCCACGTGCTACACAATAGAAACACCATACAATGCTCCAGAAAACACTGAAAAAACATCTACATACACTTGCCAAAACCCCAATACTAAAAACTGTTAAAATAAACAACTCCTGCAGCTCAATGGCAACCTCTTATGAGATTGCACTTTGCAATCCTCAAGCTCCTGCTCTCAAATCACTTGAAGCTTATGGTTTCCCATCCAAAAAATTCCAACTCCAATGTTCCAACGCCCACTGAGAAATCCACAAGCTAAACAACTCTGTGAAGAAAAATGATCAAATAGCAATAATGCCCAAATGGAAAATGGCTTTGCTTTTTATCATACCATAGCTCCAAAGGAGGCTCCAAAATCTCAATTCCTTGCATTTGAAAATTATTTTTCCCAAAAAGATTGCCTTTTGATTCCAAAAATCAGATTTGTCTGTTACAAGAAAGGCAATAATAGCAATATTCCCTATTATGCCAAATTCAATTTAAAAATAATAAATCACATGCCTCACTTGTGTTGGCACCACTATAATATTTATTAATTTAATGTTTATTTGTCCGGGGGATGAATATTGCACCGGAACAATATAAATATTAAATAATAATATTTTACGAAGTTGTCCTGTTACCTCTGACTTACTATTTTGGGATAGTGATGACTTACTATTTTTAGTAAGTGCTATTTTTGGAAAAAGGGACATGACAAGTCCTCCCTCCCTAAAACTTCTTATCCTCAAGCAATTTCATTCATAATTCTCCATACCCCTTATGCTAAAATGATGAAACATATCAAACTGCATATCGAACCTTGACCTCGTACCTGTGAGGTGTAGCATCTTTTGCCAAGGACATTGTGCCAACCTAAAGACTCAGATTTCTTTCTGACAATACCATATGTTGAACAACAATATCCATGGAATATAAGTCCTTTGATATATGGATTATTGAGGGCCTTCTATCTGATTCCCAATCTGAACTACATTCTCCCACAAATTTATTGTAAACTTGCCAAATATAGGTTTGTCTATCTTCCCTCCTAGCATCTTGGTAAATCTCTGAGAAGTGTACCCATTGTTAGCTGCCGTTGCACCAAAAGATTGACCTATTAATGCCTGATACAACCACTTGACTTAACAAGCACGGGAGGCGGTTAAGCCCTTGTCACAAATCACCGTAGCGCAGCGCTGAACAAGGAGACCAAGGGTCACACCTTGCAACAATCCCCCCCTCAACGCAAGTGCGAGTTTTGAACCCATGACCTCAGCTCTGATACCAATTGTTAGCTGTTGTTGCACCAAAAGATCGACCTATTAATGCCCGATACAACCACTTGACTTAACAAGCACGGGAGGCGGTTAAGCCCTTGTCACAAACCACCGTAGCGCAGCGTTGAACAAGGAGACCAAGGGTCACACCTTGCAACACCCATGTTGTGTGATATTGTTACAAAAATATTTGATGTACAAACAAATATTCCATATTAATTGTGAGTTTCTAGTATGCCTTGCATCTTCCCCAAACAACAACCTCTTTCTTTTGGCTTGTCCTTCCCAAAGTGTATGTGCACTATCAGAAGACGAGTTAAACCAAAAACTCCTACAACCTCTTATAATGATATAAATCTAATTCTTATAGTGTATAGCACTATTATAGTGGTTCATGCATCCTCCATTATAGCAAAGACAAAATTTTGAAACAATTACCTCTTTTTAACTTCGCATTGTGAAGATACACCTTGCTGAAATTGTTAGAGGAAAATGTGAACAGTAGCATTAAACAACTAAATATCCAATAACTCAATGAAATTGATGCAAATACAATAAACAAAGATTATACCTTCATAGACTGATTTACCTCATAGCTTCCATGGTTGCCTATCTCGTATCGATCTTGTGTATGATTTGAGCTCTCAGAAGGTGTACTTCCTTAGTGTTGAAGATGACAATAGGAGAATGGTTGTAGATGGATAATGCAGTGAATATTAAACTACAAATGCAATTCTAATGGAGATGGATGATTGATAATGGAGACATGTTTGGATGATTATGATGGTAATGGGATTATGCAAATGCAATTAGGATACTTTGCCAAAGGCACGCTGGTAGGATTTATGCAGAGTAAGATTGCTAAAGCTTGAGATATGAAAATGAGGGAATGTGGGTTCCTTTTATAGGCTCAAGAGAGGCCAAATCCAAGTGTCAATAAATCCTTGACTAGAGGAATTACCTATGAGATGTACGGTTAAGAAATCTTGAGAGAATGTGCGTGAATCAGAAGAGGACAAGTGTCCAAGCTCCTTTCATGAGTTACGGGAGTTAACAGAATAGATTGAAGAGTAAACCGAGATGATTGATCAGTTAACTAAGATGATTGTCAATTAACTGGGTTGATTGGAGGATAAATAAGACATGTGGGTGAGAGAATATTAGCTAATTAAATATTAAAATATTTAATTATGTGTGCAACATGGTGAGGTGGAAAGGGGATGTGGAATTATGGAATTTAAGACTTAGGATAGATGAATTTGGGATTAATTAAATAATTTAGGATTATTTAATTAGATGAGACATTAGAGGAATTAGGATATTTAATTAAATAAAATAATTTTTATTTAATTGTTGGAGGAATGTGAATCATTTAAATAAATTAGGATATTTATTTAATTGATAGAGGAATGAAAATAAAATAAATATTAAAATATTTATTTAATTCAACTTAGTCATTTTTAGGTGTATACATTTTGCCCCTCTTTGATGAAATGTGTTTTATCACGTTGCTTCAAAGAATAAAAATTTTCATTATGATACATGCCCCAGTTTGCCCCTAGTTTAGGTTTTATGACGATAGGATGCCCCCTCGGAAGATTGGTCAGGTTGAACAGGATGACGAACGATCTCACGATTAGGAAGAATGATAAAGGATGGCTAAGAAAAAGGAGGATGCAAGATAAGGGATGGATGAGAGAGTTGAATGATATGTTATGCAAGATAAAATGATAACACACACAAGCAAGTATGCATAAATGATACAAAAACAAACAAGGTATTGCTCATGTCCAGCTGTAAACCAATGATTAATTGATAATGATTAATGATAGTGTTTTTCATTGTGGGGAACGATATATTCCTAGATCAACACAAAGATGCGAGAAAGATATATCCCACTGATGATGACGATTAATTGATTTGGTTTACAACAAGATTAGGATCAAGACCACTGATTGTGACTGGATAATTTGACAAGATTGATTTACTCGATTGGTATGGATTAAGGATGGACTTGCATTTGGATCATTGCTTGGATTGATTGGATTGATTTGATGATTAGATGAATGATTGGATTGGTGATTGGTGACGCCCCAATCACTCAAGAGCAAGGGTGACAAGGAAAGATAATGGTAAGTTAGCAAATAAGATGAATGATGATGATGATGCCCTCTCGAGAGGACAATTTGTGTGCTCTTGAAATGAAAAGAGAGAAAAGGCTGAGTAGATAAAGAGAGGACTTGGATCTTAAGCCACTTGGAAAATGATATGTATGAAATGCTTATAGATGAAATGAAATGCAATTTGGTATGTATGGTAGTGGATTTTGTCATCGTCTTGTACAAGTTTTTGAAGTACTTTGTTTCAACATTAAGCTTTTAAAATGTTGTAAGAAAATACCAGCATCTAGGTATAATTAAACCATGATAACCTGAGTATTACTTACATGGATTTTTATTTAGCAAGTTAATATAAGCATCTAGTCAAAATTGAACCTAGATGACCTGAGTATTTCTTGCATGTATCAACAGACAATGATTGCCCCCTTTCATGCTTAGACCCACAATGTCCTCGATGATCTTTTGTTTATCATGTTGTTAGACAAAAGCTGTCAAAGTACTAAAGATTAATCCACAAACAGCAAACAAAGGAAAATAATCATGCCCCCATCATAGCTGCTCTAGTTTTTATGACATCCTTGAGTAGCTTAGGAAAACATGATAACAAAATCTGGATATAAGACCTAAACAACCATGAAAAATCTTCTTACCATAGATATGTTTTTCTTACAATAACTGATAGAGTCATGTTGGATAGTTTTAGGCAAGTTGGTGATGTCAGGTTTAGTTGGACGTCTCTTTGTCAAGATGATTGTTCAAAGCTTGCTTGTTGTGCTGCTTATTATCTAGTGGTAAACCACGATCTGGTTTGCTATCCTCTGAGTTGTAGCATTCAAAATCCTAGTTCACTAACTAGGTCGAGGATTTGCCCCAAGTCAAGTAATGGATCAATTTATTATGGACGAACTAACAATATAGACATGAAATGAAAATGGGCCCTAAGGGACTGACCTATTGCCTCAAGGACTCATTGATAAATGGCCTTGCCTACGTGATGACGCAGAGGCAACGTAGTTCGGGGTGTGGACTTTGTGGACCTAGAACCTAGGCAATAGGGAATGGTGCAGATTCAGATAGAAAAAAGGATGGGTGATATGGGACGGAATGGATGGGGAGCCTCGGGGGCTCATCAATGATGGCCTTGCCTATGTGATAGCTCAGAGGTGACGTAGTTTGACAACGGTTCATTGGATTGGTTGTAGATGATTTGATGTTTTTGGGATTTTCTGGATTTTGCTAATGTTTTGATGTTTGTGGGATTTTTGGATGGCAATTTGGATAGCCTAAATGCTAGATACCGATGACAAGGGAACATCATGGATAGGTAAATAGATGGGTGATAGTGGATAATGGATGGATAGGTAGAAGGATGGACAATAGGAGATAATGGATCAGAAATACATGAAGGAGAGATGGACGAGAGAATTTAGGATATGATCTCCAAGGACAATGTCGCATAGGTATAAGATGTCGTATTCAAGATATTAGACTCAGGATATAGCGTGACAATGTTTGCAATGATATGATGGTAGGATATGTTTGGAAGTATTAGATACATCAAGAGTTGTCCAAATCTTTGTTTCAACATTTTGCCCCTATCTCTATCAAGATCAATAGAATGAATGGATGATGAAGTGAATCAAAGGGATAAGTATGCGGATATAAAGGATAAGGAAGATATAAGAGGGAGGGTAGGTAGAATAAATGATAGGATGGGTAGATGAGACAACATGCCCCCAAGTGTAAGTTTTATAGACAATTAAACTACGCATGACGCCTGTTTTCTAGGTTTTCATCATGGTACTTATCCAAGGTGCTTGTTTGCCAAGTTTGTACCATTGGACAAAAGGATTTCTCTTTTTTTTGACTTTTTTTTGACTTTTTTTTAATTGATAGGATAGGTGGATATGGATGGGAGGGACTCAAGTGTCTAGTTCCACGAAGGTGATAGTCCTATTGGAGAAAGATGTCATCACATGGACCATGTCAAATGCCCTCATCGATGTTGGTAAGGAGATCGCATGAAAGGAAAAAGGATTAGGTAGATAGTGAATTGTGAAAGGAATGATAGTGGATTATGATGTAGATTACGTAGGACTCATGCACAAGGATGGTTGAAAGGTTTATGCAAAATCATGGACCATAGGGATAGGATGGGGGAGATAGGTAGGATAATAGTTGAATGATGGGTAGACGGAGGTATGTGGAAGTGTCGTGGGATGGAAGGGAACCATGACCAATGGTTGTACACGACGTGATAAACATTAAAGCTTTTGGTTGGAGGGTGGTGTAGGAAGCAATGGTATTGTTTGTTTAGGAGATGGTTGATGGAGTGATTTAGGGACCCACATGGGCTTAGTATTTTTATGATTTTCCTTTTGATGTGGGATGAAGGAATGTGATATTGTTGAATGGAATGGATGGAAGAGGATGGTAGGGATTTTTTAGAGGTGGATGGATCTTTTAGCTTGATTGCTTCTTTTTGCTTGGGAACCCATACCATTTTAGTTTTTGACTTTGCTTGTGAAGGTAAGGGTTTGGATAGATTTTTGGATGGATTTTGCTTTGATTCTTTGCATTTGTATCGTAAGGCATTAGGACCCTTAGGATTTTTTGCTTTATAGGTAGAGGCATCCAAATTTTTAGTTTTGAATCCCATGAACATGGTGGAATGAGTGAAAGCTTTATGTTTGGACAATGTGTGCATTTGTTGGTCATGATTGGGATTTTTAGAAGATTTATGGGTGAATGGATAATTAGGCGTTGGTAGAAGTGGTGGTAAAGTGTATTGGGGGATATTAGGATTTGGAAGAAGCAGAGGTAAAGTGGATGGTGGAAGGTGAATGGTCACATGCTCTTGACATTTGTAGGATGATGGAGGTGGAATGGCGACATATGTCTTGGGAATATGATAGGGTTTGCGATGGGAAGTGGTGGAATTAGGAGGAATGGAGCAAGCACCAACATCTTGAGATTGCTTTTCTTGGGGCATATAACCAAGACCATAAGAGGGTAGAGGTACTTTGACATGGATAGGCTCCAAAATACCTTGTTCACGAAGGCCTAAGCCTTTACCTTGATAGTTCATATTTTAGAGTATGCGGTGGACAATGGGATTATGGGTGATTTGGACACTAGATGTGATCTCAATATTTGATGGGGAAGGTGAAGTTGTAGATAATGGTTGTTTCTCTCCTCAGGAAGAACAATCATGGATGAAGGTGGTAAGACCAAGGGTATATGGTGGGGGATTTGCAACATGGTTGATAATGGATGATGGAGAATCATTAGGATCTTGATTATCATTAGGCTCACTAAGATCCAATTTATTGGTTTGATCATCTATGTGCACTTGGGAGGCAAGTGTCTCATCAAGGAAAGTGTGTGTTGTTGGATCATGGATAGGACTAGGTGGAGGATGGATAGGAGTAATGGAGGTTTCTTGCTCATGGATGGTTATGGGGTTATGGATAAATGGGGTAATAAGCTCGTGACCATGGAATGCATAAAGTTGGCTAAGAGGATCATCATGGTTTGCTTGATCATAGATAGGATCTTTATCATAGATGGGATCTTGATCATAGATAGGATTAAGTGTGATATGGATGGGATCAATTTGTTTGTGTATAGGTTCTTCATCAACAATAATATCTTGACCATAGAAAAGATATAGGTTATGGATGGGTTGGATTTGGATTTATTTCTCATGTATAGGTATAGGATCAAGTTGCTCATGGATATCTTCTTCATAGGTAATATCTTGATCATGGAAAAGATAAATGTTATGGATGGGTGGAGTGGAAATGCTTTGATCTTGACCTAGACAAGGGGTTGATGTTTCCACATGCTTAGGATTAAACTCTTCATACCCCTTGATTTACTTGAATGAAAGGAGATGACTCTTGGAAGGGATCTTGGTCAACAATACGAAGGTATGATGGGTCTTGACTTGGTTTCATGATAGGAGGTTCTTCAATAAGCTCAAGGGGTTGCAGTCTATATGAAGGGGTTGTAGGATTGGACATGGTGTTGGAGGGTTCTTGGATACTTTCAATGATAGGGATTTGAAGGCATGAGGGGGGTTTACTCCTTGCTAATAGCCATTGGATCACATCCTTCATGAGTATATGGGTGGATGGCCAATATAACGGATGGAGAATAATGGTAGGTGGCGTAGGCTTATGATTATGGTTAGGATTGCTTGTGCTAGATGGGGATGAAATTGGATGAATGGATTCGGATTTTTCTATAGCTTTTCTTTTGCTTTTAGATTTTGCAAAGAGTCTTTAGAGAAAGTCATTCAAGGATTCTTTGGTTGATGGATTAGAGCTTGGGAAGTTTGATGGTGGTGTTGGTGTAGAACTCGTATGCTTTGGGATAGGCATTCTATGGGATGGTGATGGAGGATTAGTAGATGAATATCATTTTATGAAAGATCTTATTTGTAAATCCACAACTTGTTGTAAAGCTTGGATTTGTTGCGTGAGTGCTTCTAATGGATTTGTCACAGCCTTAGCTTTCTTATTTTTAGGAGCTTTAGTTTCATTTGTTTGCCTTGTTTCTCTCAATTTTTCTATGTCAAAATTTGAAGGTAATTTTGCTCCTTGTTGGGCAAGCATAAGGAAGTACTTTTTGGGATCCATTGTGATGACTTTGTCCATTAGTTTTTGAAATTCAGGGTCTTGCTGAGCACTAATAATTTCTTCTTGGGTAATGTCCTCTTCCTCATCACTAGAAGTATAGTAGCTACCATGTAGGGAACCCATTTCTTTTCTTCTCTTGAATTCTGATCTAGTTTCAACCATATAAAGATTTGATCTGGGTGGAGTTGAATCTAAGTAGTAATGGGTACCAGGAAATAATTTTGCTTTTCTCTCAAACTATTGGGAAATGCTCTCTATTACGGATCCGCAGGTTTATTTGCGCAAAAATAGAGTGTGAATGCGCACTTCTATGGATTGAATGTGCATTTATGAATGCATGTTTCTATAGTTTGAATGCGTCATTTTATGTATGCACGGGAATAATACTCAAATGCACAGCAATAAGGTTTGAATGCACAACAAGATGCAAATGCGCTGAAATATTTTTCAAATGCACAGGAATATGTCTCAATTGCGCGGTTATGTTTTTCTACCAAGTTTGCTCAATTTTTCTTGATTTTCAAGGATGTTTTTCGAAGCAAGTCAAGTGTTTTTGGTTATGATTTTGTTCAATTTGTTGCAAGAAAACACAACAGACAAGAAGATTCCATGTCGTTATACAAATTTGTGATAAAACTTTTTGCAAGCAAGTACAATACTATGGTAGGCAATGACAATATTTGTTGAGTTGCAACTTGGATTTTACTCCAGCCACTTACATAAAGGCAGACATTTAGTAACTTGGTAGCACCGGCTCCCCTCCACGGCACTCACTTCTCATGCATACAAGTTACAGTTCCTCTGAAGAGTTGAACCTTTCTGTCTCCACACTAAATGAGTGTATGACGTTGGACAGCTCCAAAGGATTTTCCTCCTGCGTCAACAAATAGGGGTTTTTGGCTTTCTAGAACAATTGGCTTTTAGTTTGGGCATCCATTTGGGTAGCTACACATGCGGCAGTTCACTCCAATAAGGAGGCTTCCCAGCCTGCAGAGGTTATGCTCTATAGGGTTTTGGGGGAAACATTTGTCGGTGTAACACAACAACACCTGTTGTTTGCAACTTTAATCTCAAACACAATTTATTTATAGTGACTTGGAAGTGGCTTGGCTTTAGCCCGTTATCGGTCGAGGTCGCCCCACTTGGAAGGAAGGAATTCCAAGGGCAGGCCTCTTCTAAAGGTAACACATATAAAATTATGAGTTTGGTATTTTGGTCACCCGAGAAAGGGGAGAGCATAGTCCTATCATCATTTCCAAACATAGAGTACAGTGGTTCTTTATCCTCCTAGTTAAAAAATAAAAAAAAACTAAGTGTGTTTCATCTACCAAGCACAATCCATTTGACAAGATAGCAAAAACTTTGAAAAGATGGTTCATTTTTATCCCCCTAAACAAATCTATGTGAAGATTGTTGTTGAAGAATTAAACAAATTACTTTCCCTTAATTTAAGCTAGATGAGAGATTTGTAATTGCAAGATTGACTTGAAAGATTTGTTCGGTTTTTATCCACCTACGTTGGGACTATGTGTAAGTTGTGGTGCAACAATCTAGGTAAAAATTTGCATGAAGATATCATATTTCTTCCTCCTAATTAGATCTAGATGAAGTTATGATGTAGCTAAATGACTAAACCAAGCTCCTACACCTGCAAGGTAATTGTGTTAAACACCTCCATTTGATTACTGTTATTCCTGCAACCAAGGTTAGTATCGAAGATTTTACAAACTTAATACAATTCTCTGACAGGGATCAAATGTGCTGAAACAGAGAGTGGATGCACAGAAAGACAGAATGAATGCGTAGGAGTACAAATGTGCAGAAAGATCTAACATATGTGCAGGAAGAAGTTTTGAATGAGTAGACAGAATGAATGTGTTGAAAGAGTGGTCAGATGCACAGAAAGAATCTTTATATGCGTCGGACTATCATTTTCATCATGGATGGAAGAACTGGAAGAATGAATGCGCCAAAATGACTTGTCATGCTTGCAACTTGACCAAAAACTCAAAATAGAGATTAAAAACAGGGCTAGGCCCCACGGCGGGCGCCAGAAATGTTAGAGGAAAATGTGAACAATAGAATTAAACAACTAAATATCCAATAATAATGGAATTGATGCAAATACAATAAACAAATATTATACCTTCATAGACTAATTTACCTCGTAGCTTCCATTGTTGCCTATCTCATATCGATCTTGTGTATGATTTGAGCTCTCAAAAGTTGTACTTCCTTGTTGTTGAAGATGACAATAGGAGAATGGTTGCATATGGATAATGCAATGAAGATTAAACTACAAATACAATTCTAATGGAGATGGATGATTGATAATGGAGACATGGTTGGATGATTATGATGGTAATGGGATTATGCAAATGCAATGAGGATACTTTGCCAAAGGCACGCTGGTAGGATTTCTATAGAGTAAGATTGCTAAAACTTGAGATATGAAAATAAGGGAATGTAGGTCTTTTTATAGGCTCAAGAGAGGCCAAATCCAAGTGTCAATAGATCCATGACTAGAAGAATTACCTGTGAGGTGTACGGTTGAGAAATCTTGAGAGAATGTGTGCAAATCAGAAGAGGACAAGTGTCCAAGCTCCTTTCATGAGTTATGGGAGTTAACAGAATAGATTGAATAGCTAACTGAGATGATTGATCAATTAATTGCGTTGATTGGAGGATAAATAGGACATGTGGGTGAGGCAATATTAGCTAATTAAATATTAAAATATTTAATTATGTGTGCAACATGGTGAGGTGGAAAGGTGATGTGGAATTATGGAATTTAAGACTTAGGATAGATAAATTTAGGATTAATTAAATAATTTAGGATTATTTAATTAGATGAGACATTAGAGGAATTAGGATATTTAATTAAATAAAATGATTTTTATTTAATTGTTGGAGGAATGCAAATCATTTAAATAAATTACGATATTTATTTAATTGATAGAAGAATGAAAATAAAATAAATATTAAAATATTTATTTAATTCGACTTAGCCATTTTTAGGTGTATACAGAAATCATCACTAATTGTTTCATACTTTGCCTCATCTTGAAGGATGTTAGATGCAACTTCAGGATTTGATCTTGAACAACAATAGTACTATTAAGGAACATGAAACATCATATAACAGAAAAAAAAATACTCCACCTAACTCTGCATATTAAATCTGCAAACAAAAATTCATTCTAATGGAAGATTGTGCACTCTCTAAATCCACCCACTAGCACATACCCTTTTTTCTGCTCATCATTCAAATCATGTTGATCCAAAATGAAATCTAGTTCCTTGTGATTCCTTCCTACCACACATATATCATAAACAAAATGATCAAAAGCATACACAGTGGTTGTTAGCTCCGAGGGAGTGTGAATATTATGTCCACGTGTCAGTCCATATGCTTTACACTAGCATGTCAACAAAATTTAAAATTGAATGATTTGAATTATGAGATCGATGATGGCTCGCAAGTGTGAGATGATAGCCTTCATTGATTATTCATTACTGCCTGTACTACCATTGTCTTAATCTTGTGTTCCCAAAAAAAAGGAAAATTCAGACGACTTGAGTAATTGAAAATTTAACAGGGTTGCAGGAAGGTGAAGTTAGTTTTCAAACTTTTTGCAAAAGAAAAAAACTTTGCAGTGCGATTGTTTTCAAACAACTAAGTCAATGGGAGGTGGATTAATTCGAAATGAACCCATAGTTCATGATGTATTATTGTAGGATGTACCCAGCCAGGCCAAGTTTAGTAATTGTGGGTGGTTAGACTATTTCTTGAAGATGAATGGTTTTGATGAAAATGTTGCATTAGAATTTTCTTAGACATTGTCTGAAGGTAAAGCCATGGTAAAAGGGTTGGAGGTGTTGGTTACTGAAGAAAGAATTGCAGAACTTATAGGGTTGCCTGTCAATGGCAAGAATTATCCTGTTACCAGAGACACCAGGTCAGCTAGGGCCGAATTTATAGAACCTTGTGTTCCTCCATTGACTATAGATAAACAGGGAGCCAAAAGAACCTCTCTGCCTAAGCCATGGAAACAGGTAGCTATTCATATTGTGAGGTACATTACTTGTGAAGGTCGTCAGTTGAATCTTCATTCTGTGCATTTCAAACTACTGAATCATATGAGGCATGGGAGAAGAATGAATGTGCCAAACATGCTTTACCACCTTCTCTCAATCATGGTCACCGAGACCCAAAAAGGTAGGGATAATTTTGTTTCCCACCATTGTTTGATCAAATTGTTAGTTGAAAAGTCTCTACATGATGTGTCTAATATGAGTTAGGAGGAATTTTTAAATATTGATCAAATAAGACCAAGCCTTTTGCGACCTGCAGTTGTGCCTCAACCTCGTAGAACTGGGAGAATAGTGTTCTGTTGAAGCTACTCCGGAAACTTCAACTTCTAGTGCAAACCCTCCTACAACAAAACAAGCTAGTTTGAATTAAATTGCTAAGAGGAACATCATCATCAGAATCTAAAGAACTTTATTTGCTTGCATGCTCTGCTTCAAAAGAGAAGGGTAAAACTAAAAAGCAAACTGCATGAAGGAAGGTGCCGCGCTCTAGGAAACAAAAGGCTAACACTGTTCTTCCTGCAGCTGAAGAGAAACATGAGTCTTTATAGTAAATCAAGACTTGCTGAGCCAGCCTCTGGTGTGCCTCCACAGACAAGCTCTAGGGTTGAAGAAATGACAGCTGAGGATATAGAGGCCCCAATGGGGCATGTGAATGTTGTAGAAAAAGACATAACTGAGGAAGCAGTAAATGTGACTCTGGTAGACTTTGTTGGCGTTATTGAACATATTAAGAGCCAGGGAAATGAAGATAAATAGGAGTTCCTGCAGCAATATGCCCTGCAGACAGAATTGGATGAACAATCAGAAACCCTGCAGCTTGTGCTATATGAAGATCAACCATATGTGCCAGGAAAGCCTTTGGTAGGAATACATAGACCTCCTAATTTTTTGATGCATATGGTAGCCATGAATTTGTGGAATGAGATGCAAAGGAGAGAAGAAGAATGGAAGAAGGAGAAACACATATTGAAGGATGAAATTCAAAAGAAAGATGAAGAGATTAAAGACAAGAATGCAGAAATTGCGACTTTAAAAGAGAGAGTGGATAATATGGCAGCTTTAGTGCCTCTGGTATTAGAGTGCAAGACTCCCTCGAGAGTCTATGCTCTGTAGTTAAAGGAAAGGTACCTCTCTTTTAAGTTATCAAGGATTGTTTTAGGTTTGAACCCTTCCGTTGAGTCTCCTCTTGAATTTTTCAATGCTTATCAGATTGCTCCTCCTGAAATAAAGAATTGGTTGTGTGAATTCTATTTGCATAATTATGCTGTGTCCCAAGACCATGAGTGGAACCCCTTGTTGTATGTTGGGGATGTTCAATTGAGGGCATTTATGTCTCAGATACAAAATGAGATTAGTTGGGGGCAGCAGTTCCAAGCTTATAAGCAATTAGAATTCAGCACTCCCCTACCCATCAGAGTTGAATCTAGAAATCCAGGAAGCATTTTCAATGATTGGCACAGAATGCTTTACAGGCCAAGCTATGGTAATAGAATCCTACCTAAGAGAGAAGCAGCTTACAGAGAATATGAGAAGGTTGCACACACTATTGGAGAATATGTAAAGGGACATTTGACACAAAGGTGGAAACATTTGTCTGATGAGCTAAAACAAGCAGAGCCTCACTCTCTACAAAACTATGTTGTAGCATGTAAAAGAGTGGATAGATATATATAGATTGGGAGGACAAAGGGGCAATTCTGGCTTCCCTTAATCTTTCAACCACCTATCCTATTGTGGCCTGTGCCAAATTACAGATTTTACCAGTATGATATTGCTAAAGAGAGGCAGAGATGGAACATATTGGATAGGTAGTAAGGGTTCTATTGGGATCCTAACTCACGCACTAGAGAAATTGATATAGGATAGCTGGCAGTTGCTAATTTCAGGGCATTAACCAAACAAAACAACAACCCTTTTTCTACTAGAGGACCAACAAAGTCTTAGGTTGGGGAGAGTGATGAGTCTAGTTTATGACTCAATTTTTTTAAACTTTATTATCCACTTACTGTAGTTATCTTGGGCTTTGGTACTTTGATCCTAATCTTTTTGTGACAGTTTCTCAAAACTATAAGATGTTGGGCATAGGTTATTTCTTATAATCTTTTATGACAATGACATGTTATATGAACTATCTATGTTAATTTTACACATGGTTAATGAATGTTACTCTAAGGTAGTTACAGATGTGTAATTATTGTGTGTACTAATATTGTTATGCATATATAATTAGCAATCATAAAGTCAAGGAAGATTCTGCCGGTTGGTTACTCGCCATCAAAGTCAAACATGGTGATCGTTCAAATGTCAAATGGAGGGAAGATAACCGCATTGTAACTGGTCTTAATTACTTGTTGAGCAAATTTAGGAGTTACTGTTGTGCTAGATCTATGTTGAAGTGACATGCTTGACCAGATTCCACGCATGCGTAACCTCCTCTCCACTTTCTATGCTTTCCCTAAAGTGGCATCCTCCTATTCTGTTGGAGTTGATCACCTTGCTAGGTAGTTGGTTTTGTAGTTTTCCTTCTATAAATAAGACTTTGATGCTCCTTTTGAGGGGTTGATTAATTAGATATTGTACTTGCATTATCCAATTTTTAGTAACACAATCACATTGTTCATTTGTACTCATGTTTTCCAATGAATAAAATGAAGTTATAAGTTCACATTTCTGAGTGTACATTTGTCTTAGGGAATAGTCATCCAAGGGGGGCCACTTGGTGAGCATTCCATCCTTTAGTTTAGTTGTATTTTCTGTTAAGTAATTAATTAAATCTGGCATTGAATGTTCCTGTAGCCACTAGAATTCTATTCTGTGTCTATTCCTGCAGCCAAAGCAGACAGAGTAGTTTCCTATTTGTTTGCCCAGACTTTTATTTTCTGTCATGCACTTGAGCTTATAATAGTTGTTAGTTGATGTTCAACATTCATGTTATCTCTTTCCTAGCAGTTTATTTTCAGCGTTATGTCTTTCTTAGCTATAGAATGAGTGTGACTACTTTGGAAGTTCTTAGTGCACATATTGTGCTAACCCATTTCAAGTTCACGTCCTTGGGTTGACAAGTGAAATGCATCTCCATGGTGATTAAGACAGCTATTCAAGTTAGATGTCCAATCTCTAACACACAGCTTTATGAGCTTGGTTGTTAAATCATTGTAGGAGACCAACACTTCCAGTCAACTCTGCTCCATTCCTTGTATCCTGCTAACAATCTTCTTGGATTTCATGTGCAAATTACCTAGAGATTTCTCCAACTAGGTATGGGTTTTGGACACACTAGTTCTCAAGAAGAAAAGTATTTTCTTCAAGGAATTCCATGTCACATTTTGCTTGATGCCTAGTTATAAGTGACATGAGAGTGTACTTGGGATTTCATTTTTAGATTTTTGAGACTTTTTAAACCTTTTTTGGTTTTTTGATTTTGGAAGCTTAACAAGTTTTACATAATTAGAAGACGTGCGAAACACACCAACAAGCCTAGTTTATTCAAATGGGTGTGTATATGTTTGTAAGACCACCTTACTACCTTATCTAGTCATGATGTGTAAGTCTTGTGATGAGGAAACTAACTGATTTTGGTCACTCAAGGTTGCTCTATGGCATGAGGGCTTTTACAGGGCATTTACACTCACGTTATGAAGAATGTAGTAACTTCCTGAGGCTAACTGCTTACTAGTGCATTACAAGTATATACCACCGAATGGTCTTAATCTAGGATAAACAAGGCTTTGAGGGGATGTCCTCAAAATACCCAAAGGTACTGGAGGCCCAAGTCTATGAAAATGAAGGGTATGTGTAAAGGCCTGGTTTGAGAGGGTAACCCACTCTCCATCACGTTGCAAGGTATAAAGTTCTTGCAAGCTTAGCCAAATGACAAATGTGCTCCAACAGGAGAGTCTTTCAATTCTCTCATAAATTTCTATACCTCATTGGAAAATGTGGGTGTGGGTCATCCCCTAAGATGATGAAATCCTTAAGCAGGTCTTCTACAAAATAAAAAAGAAAATAAATATTTCTAATTCCCAAGATCACAATTATGTGCAAGGGAAGGGCATATGTATTCACCTTTTGGGACAAAGAAAAGATAGCGAGTTGAACCACTTTTGATCCTCAATATCACCTAAGTGGCGCAAGAGGAGAGCATATGTGAATTAAACCCACTAAGACATAAATCTAATCTAAAAAGACACAACAAACAAATTAATTTTAAAACCCAAAAACAAATGTGTGAGGTTTGAATTATGAAATCTTCTTAAAATAAAACCTGCAACCCACTTGTTAGTAGTTTTGATAAAACTTAACCTTGGACAAGCGAACTTGCAAAAAAACAAGTCAAAGCATAGCCAATAATAAATAAAGATAATTTTAAAAACAAGATGCTAGCATGTGTCGAAATCAAAGATCCGCGACATGCCAATGGTTTCACTAAAATATGTTAGAAAATGAATAAATTGATAGCACCACTGTGGAGAGCATGGAAAATTATTAACTTTAAAAAAAGAATCGCTTGAATCTGAGTCTATTTGTGAAATCTATTAAGGTTGGAAGGTCCAAAAACTATGACAATTCAAGGACAACAATGAGAAAATAAAATTTCTAGAAAAACAAGGGACCATGAGAAAAAAATAGTGACACCACTACTAGAGCACAAAATTTTACCCCATTTCAAAAAAAATCACTAAAAAAGGCCTCTGGATGGTTGAGGAAAAGAGGTTAGAAAATTGCTCACTTGGTAAAAGGCTCAATGAAGGGGGTAAGCGCTTAGCCCTTGTGGGCTAGTCTTTGGTCATCCAGGTAACTTGATTCTGTGCAATAAGTAGAGCAACTATTCACTTGGGTGTTAAGCCCCCTTGTGCAGGGAAGGCCTGGAGCACCTGGTTGATAATGTGACCAAGAGTTGAAGATAACAAAAATTAATCTTTTTTCTCACCGATAACAAACTTTAACCTTTTCCACCAGTTAACAACTTCAACCTTTAACCATTCCTCATCCTGCATTAACCCATGATAACAATTAAAAGTCTTCGATTTCAACCCTGCATAAATAATTTTCAAAGAGCTTTAACCTTGAATTTTTCTAGCAAATTTACCAATTTTTAAGTGATTGCCTGTTTCAAACGAGCTTTAAATGTTTCAATGAAATCAAATGACTTTAACCATTTTCCAACAAATTTAAATGAGTTTTAAATCTTTGAATGAAATCTTCAAATAACTTACCCATTTTCAAACGAATTTTAATATTGTCAATCCACCAACAAATTTAGAAAAATAATTTAAAAATTTCCCACAAATTTAAACAAAAACCTTTCAAAGAAAAACTTTAATAATTTTTCTTAAGTGGAATTAAATGATTTCCAATTTTTTTAAATGGACTTTTAACCTTGTGCAATTTATTCCAAAAGAAATAATTGTAAACTAGGGACTTTTAAATTGATAGAAAATTTTACCAAAACTTGAAAATTCAAATGTTGGCACAGAGAAGACCTGTATGACCCATACAAAATCCATACAACAAGAGTAAGGGGTCCAAAAAATATTTGTAGGTGACTGTTACAGAAATATAGAGTGTTTACTGTCATTCTCTATAGTTTTGGGCCTTCTAGACTCAACCATGAAGTCCTTGTTGCTGTAGGAGCCTTCTTGCAAAACATGACCACAAAAACCCTCTCTAAAGAAATAAGAACTCACAAAATAAAGTCAGTAGAAACCACTACAAACACAAAGGAATGATGGAGTTAGATAAGGGACAATAGTCCCTAATAGAGTCACTAGAATGTATTGCATAAAAATTAGATTTTCAAAACTAGAAAACTAAATTTAAACAAAAGTTTTCTTTTCCAAATTAGATGCGAACCTCAGATGAAGCAAATAGAAATTCAAGCAAATATATAAAATAAATAAAATAATATTACTAGAAATGAAACTCCATTGTAAAGTGGTTATGCTTCAATAAAGGTAGATGTTCAAGATAAAAGTTCTTTAAAATTTTTGCAACATAAGTTTAGCTCACGTTCATGGATGAATTATTGAAGAAAATAAGATTAATTTATAGATTTTTTATTTTTGAAATCAATGGTCAAGATTAAAGGTCAAGATCAATAGTTGTGATCAAATGAGGGCAAAAAAGGTTAAATTATTAAAATTATATTAATATTTTTAGTTACAAATATTAATGGGTTTTGAAATAGTCTTTGGATTTCTTGTTGAGTTGGAGAAGGCACATGGTTAGATGTAATAAGGTAGTTAACTACTAAATGGGGTAGTTAACTCCATATTACTCTATTAAATTAATTTAATTTAATAGTCTTTGAGTGCATGATGAGTGGGTAATTAATTGGTGAGATGGCATTTGAGGGGACAATTATTAAAAAAGGGGTGAAAAATTAGATAATTAAACAATGGAATTATTTTAATTATGCATGGAGGATAATTAGAGAATTAAATAATAAAATTATTTAATTGTGTATCGGAGGTGAATGAATTAATTAAATAATCAGATTATTTAATTAATTGAACCTCATGAAAATAAAATAATTAAATATAAATTATTTAATTAATTGATGAATGGAGAAATGTTAGTGTGGTAAGGATTAGAAGTGTTGAATTTTAGTGTTGAAGATGTAAGGTGAAATTTCAGCATCTACACTTGTAATTGAGAAGAAAATTTTCCATTAGCATGTCTTGAAACTAGTGAACTCTATCATACTTTTATATTAGCAAAATAAGACAACTGGACAAGAACTTACGGGGCCTAGAGCAAGTTTTATGAGGGTGAAGTTACAGGTGTAAGTGCAGTGCAATAAGTGGCAAGATTCATCAAAATTTGGGTAGTCATTAACATCGTGAAATTAAACCCCTCATCAAAATAGAAAGTGAAGAGAGCAAGTTCTTGAGCTACAAGTTGGATATGATTTGATCTCTTTCCCTTGGCAATCTTCAATTACACACTACTCATGCTACCCTCCATTTCCCAAGATCCAAACTCCTAGTTTACAATTAACTAGAGAAACATTATAGTAAAGCCATGCCCAACCGAAATGTGCTTCACCCTTTCTTGAAATGGATGATTTCGTATTAATTCAACATCAATCTTCCCACAATACCCATAATTTTTGGGATTTTTCAATCTTGAAATATTTTATTGTATAGTTGCTTGAATGTAAATGATGCAATGTTTAGAGGATACATGGAGTTATGTTCTCATCTTCAAAACTTCAAGATTCATGCTTGTTTGGAGTTGATTAAATTAATGCTTACCATACTTGAATTGGACAAAGATGTTTATTGAAAAATTCGTTTGCCACAATGTTAATGTCATTCTCTTTGAGGTTTTGGCAAATCTTGGCATTGTAAATGTAGCTCTTGACCTTGTTCCAATTTAAAGTTGTGATGATTTGCTTTTATAGTTAGTGCAAATAGTTCCTAGTTTGTATTCCTTATACGCTTTATTTCTTGTCACTTGGTCGATGCCTAAAGAAGATGCGAAGCTTGTGAAGGACGAACATACATACTTGTCTTTGATTGATGCATCCAAAAGTGGAAAAATAAAAAGCTTAGAGTTAGGGCATGCAATATTGGAGATTCTTGATATTTGCAAATCCACAACATCAAAAATTTTAACATTGCAAATGCCTCTTGATCATTAGTCGACACCTTCATCAATGGGTTTTGTAAGTGAAAAAATTATAGGCTTTGGGAGGGGTAAATAAAGCGCTGACAAGGACTGGGAGTTAAAATTTTTGCTACCTTATTAGTTCCTACCATAGGTAGGTATACTATATCATCTATGTACTTTTGATAATTCTAATATTAATCAATAAAAAATAAGAATTAAACAATTTGACACTAAACTATAATGTTTGAATTTGATAGAAAATTCAAACCCAAAAAATTCAAATTAAATTTCCTTTAATTGGATGCTATAACCTCCCCATACAATAAACAATCTTATTGTTCTACGAATGCCTAAATTTTTGAAATTTTTTTTGTCAAAAATTCATTGAGATAAATAGGATTGCCTAAAGTGTTTCAAATTTCTTGTCAGAGCATTTGTATGGATATAGTACTTGCACTACAAGATCTCACAAATGAATCTACACCTTACATGTTTGCGGTCGATAGCTATAATAAACATAGTTTGTGTACATGGTTAAAACCTTCAAGACCTATTTTTTCAATACTTCTACCATCCATGCAAAATAAATTGATTGGTTCAACCCATTCTATGGTAACCCTATCATGAGGGGAGGTAGACATGGAAACATTTAATTGGCTTTGTGTTATAAGATTGGCACATTAAATATTACACACAATCACTCACAAGCCAAAAATTGAGTCAAAGGGGAACCAAAAATCATAAGTTGAGTGCTTCGACAATGGGGAGATCTGGTTAGCTTTATCATGCTTAGAAACAACTTAAAGTTCCATGACCAGTGCTAGGAGGTCAATCTCAAAACATAACAAAAGTACATTTAGAACTTAAGGCTTGAGCATGTAGCATTCAATCAATAAACCACGTGGATCGAGGAGAGATCCATCACGAGTGCTTAACATTTAAAATGAAGATGCAAGAACTTAATTGTTTGCCAAACCCATTTTTATTGCAATAATAGCATTGTAACACATGGTCCATGCCTGTTTGAAATCAAAATTCCAGGGTTTTCAACTATGACAAAGGTTTCAACCATGGTCTTTGACAATTTATTAAGGCATGGCTAAAGCATGAAGTACACGAGTCTTAATGAAGTGTAGGAGCTTGAGAAAGATGAAGTGCAAGTCCGAGTTTCATTAAAATAAAACAAAGAGCATGGGATTTAGATTGAAATGAGTGTTCGATGATGAAGAACCAATAAGAAACTAAAAGGAGCACACCCCAAAAATGGAGGGTTTGACCTGACAATGCAATGGAAACTCAACTTGGCATGTCCAATGAAATGTCCCAAATGATATTTAATTGCAATTAAATCTATTTTTCATATGCACCCAAATATTTCATATATTCACACCAAACTACTCACAAAATATTAACAAATTTTTGGGATTAATAAATAATAACTTAACATGCAAACTCCAAATCTGTTTTTTATTTATTAAATAATTGATTACAATAGCTTATGACTGATACAACAGAAAATGTGTATGCATGAACTTCTACAACAATCCCACAACACCAATCTTCGACCATCTTGTAGGCAAGCTAGAATACACAATGTGCAATTCACTCGAAATTGCCAAAAACACACAAAAATCCTTCAAACTGAAATATTCTTGATTTATCTGATATAACAACAGAAATAAGGTCTGGTATAACAAATAAAAACAACAGCAAACTCCTGTAGCAAACCCACAACCAAAAAATCAAACTAGCAAACTATGCTAAAAAACCCATTTGTCAGAAATACCCAAAATTGATTACATCACACATAAACTTTACCACACTTGCATCAAATGGGATATGACACCTGAGATGATGCTACAATAGAAAATACACAACAACTAAATGAGATACAACAACAACTGTCAACAACACTCTTAAAACTACTGAAAGTACACAATTAAAATACTAAAAAATACCCTATCAACACCGTTGAAACACCATAAAACCCAACTCAAACAGGTAGAGCTGATCTATGATGCTTGGGATAGATGTGCATAATAAAAGACATAGCTATCCAAGTGCTACACAATAGAAACACCATACAATGCTCTAGAAAACATTGAATCTACATACACTTGCAAAAACCCCAATACTGAAAATTGTTGAAATGAACAACTCCTGCAGCTCAATGGCAACCTCTATATGAGATTGCACTTTACAATCCTCAATCTCCCACTCTCAATCACTTGAATCTTATGCTTTCCCATCTAAAAGTTCCAACTCCAATGGTCCAACGCCCACTAAGAAATCCACAAGCTAAACAACTCTGTGAAGAAAAATGATCAAATAGCAATAATTCCCTAATGGAAAATGCCTTTGCTTTTTTATCATACCATAGCTCCAAAGGAGGCTCCAAAATCTCAATTCCTTGCATTTGAAAATTATTTTTCCCAAAAATATTGCCTTTTGATTCCAAAAATCAAATTTGTTTGTTACAAGAAAGGCAATAATAGCAATATTCCCTATTATGCCAAATTCAATTTGAAAAATAATAAATCCCATGCCTCACTTGTGTTGGCACCACTAAAATATTTATTAATTCAATATTTATTTGTCTGATGGATGAATATTGCACCAGAATAATATAAATATTAAATAATAATATTTTACGAAGTTGTCCTGTTACCTCTAACTTACTATTTTGGGACAGTAAGGACTTACTATTTTAGTAAGTGCTATTTTTGGAAAAAAGGGACATGACAAGTGCTCCCTACCCAAAATTGCTTGTCCTCAAGCAATTGCATTCATAATTCTCCATACTACTTATGCTGAAATGATGAAACATGTCAAACTACATATCGAACCTTGATCTCATACCCGTGAGGTGTAGCATCTTTTGCCAAGGAACATTGTGCCAACCCAAAGACTCAGATTTCGTTGTGGCAATACCATGTGCTGAACAATAATATCCACGGAATCTAAGACCTTTGATATGTGGATGATTGAGGCCTTCTATCTGATCCCCAATCTGAACTACATCCTCCCACAAAATTTTTGTAAACTTGCCAAATATAGGTTTATCTATCTTCCCTTCTAGAATCTTGGTAAATCTCTGAGAAGTGTACCCATGCTGTGTGATATTGTTACAACAGTATTTGATGTACAACCAAATATTCCATATTACCTATGGGTTTGTTGTATGCCTTGCATCTTCCCCAAACAACAACCTCTTTCTTTTGGCTTGTCCTTCCCAAAGTGTATGTGCACTGTCAAAAGACAAGTTAAACCAAAAACTCTTGCAACCTCTTACAGTGATATAATTCTAATTTTTATAGTGTATAGCACTACTATAGTGGTTCATGCATCCTCCATAATAGCAAAGACAATTTTTGAAGCAATTACCTCTTTTACCTTTGCACTGTGAAGATACACCTTGCTGAAATCATCACTAATTGTTTCATACTTTGCCTCATCGTGAAGGATGTTAGATGCAACTTCAGGATTTGATCTTAAACAACAATAGTACTATTGAGGAACATGAATTAACATCATATAACAACAAAAAATACTCTACCCAACTATGGATATTAAATCTGCAAACAACAATTCATTCTGATGGAAGATTGTGCACTCCTTGAATCCACTCACTAGCACATACCCTTTTTGTTGCTCATCATTCAAGTCATGTTGATCCAAGATGAAATCCAATTCCTTTTGATTCCTTCCTACCACACATATATCATAAACAAAATGATAAAAAACATGCATAGTGGTTGTTACCTCCTCACCATTTGTAGTGAAGCTCTCTTCAAAATCTTTGGACTTTATGATATCAATTTTCATGGGTTTCCACCTTTGCATTGCAAACATAGTAACTCCCTTCCTTGAAGCATCACACCCTATAGAAATTTCTGGTGAGAAATATGAAATGATGAGTACATGGTATGAGTTGGTTACCTTAATAAACTCCTTCAATGTTTCTTGTGTTGCAACCTCCTGTATGCTTTGGGTACTTATGATTTCACCCAAACATATGATACCAATATTCCACGTAGATACTTAGGCAATTGAATCATGTTTGTGGGATGCACTCCAAATCTTCATGGCAACCTTTCCCAAGAGTCACACTTGTTGTCAATTAGAACCATATGAAATTGCTTGCCTAAATTCTAGATTGATTCATCACCATAATTGGATAAGAAGTAACATCCTTTGGATCCTTGTGTTTGAATCATAGGCTACAACCATTGAGTCATATAACTCTTTACACCATTTTTCTTATGCTCTTCATGTTTGATTTCAATTTTCCTGCATAGGTTGTTGATTTGAAAATCTCAACAAGCTAAAATTTGACATCAGTAACTAGTAAGGAACCATTTTCATGTGCATTCCTTTCAATGTAGTCATCTTGGGACACCTCCTCATAAATACATAGTGCAGAAAGTGTTAAGGAAAAATACTCAATGCAACCCATAGAAAAATCTAAAGTATATTGAAAACTCTTGTCATAAACAGAGAACCCATTTCCAGCAACCTTTAACTTCTTGTTCTTACTTTGGATAGAGCCCAACCTTTGCATCAACAAAGCCCAATCACCTTCTCTTGAAACACCATATCCTTCCACAAGTGGATATGAGAAATCTGAATTGAAAATTATGATATGAATTAATTACCTCCTCACACTTATCAAGTTTTTTTTGTGTTCTATGCATCACGAGAAGAGGTCTTTTCTTGGTCATGACGGTCAAGGTTGCTGATATATAATCATTCCTTCTAACATGGCTGCATAGACTGATGAATCTTCTCAACATGGTTAGTGTGATAGAGAATAACCAAACTAGAGAAAGTTGAATCCTCTTTTGATCCACCTGCTTTGCCATTAATTTGAAAGTAGCTAGAGCATTGCATGTCATGATCAAAGACTTAATGTATCTCATGAAACCATTGAAAAATGTCTTCTTGCAAACACATATATGGTGGTGGCCAAATTTAACACTATTCCTTGATAAATGAATTGTATTATGATGGACTCCTCTTTCTAACAGTGATTCTGGGGGCATATTACTAGATACCATACTATGTTGATTTGTAAGCATTCTAATATTAAAATAAAAACTATGTTGCTTACCATACAATAAGGTAGCATGCATGTCCTCCATCACCAGACATCTTGTTGTCCAAGAAATTGTTTTATCAAGTGTAAACTTCAGCTCCATAAACTGCAACCACTGAAATCTATCAGCATTCATCTCCAATTCCTTGTATTCTTCTCTAGTAGGTTCTGACTTCCCTTTAATGAAGGTGCATGAAATTATGAACCCTTTAACAAGTTGGATATTGAATATATCCACGACTTGACCCTCCATGTAGCCAAAATTAGCACTGGGATCCCATACACTTATGTATGGATATGTTTTTTCTTTCCAATTATGAAATCTAGGGTCATGCAAAGATAATGGACCTCTATTAAAATCAATGCCAAAATCAACATTTACCTCTAAGACATACCTCTCAATAAAATAATTTTATAGTTTATTCTATAAGGTTTTTTGCATCTCCCATTCACTTCCTAAAAAGGCTTCATCAGAGATATTTATATACTCATCACTAATTGTTGCTCTAAAAATTTGGACCACATGTTCAACATCAACATTCTCTTGTTTTGGAACCTCTTGAAAAGAATATTGACAAGATTCTTTTTCCAACACATTCTCCTTCTCTACCTTTGCCTCATCATCTTAATTTTGACAAACATTTTGTGAATCTAATTTTTCTTTGACTTCATTGAGGCAATTTTTGTCCTACCAAGTAAACTCATTAGGAGTCATTAAAATATTTTCTTTGGATAAGATCTCCTTACATTTATCTTGCATTGAGGGTTTCTGCATAGTTTGATTCTTCTCACCCTCTTGTGGCTTTGTATCATGCTCCTTAGCATCTTTCAACTTCTCTTCATCCTTTCTTCTCCTTATGTAGTACCTATCAAAAGATTCTCTAACTTTGAAAGCTTCATAGTTATCTTGGTATTCCACAAAGATTTTGATAATCTCTTCTTCTCAGGGCATAATTCTTCCTATCAAATTTATGAATTCATTCAATGTCAGAATATCCTTAATTAAAACCTTGGTATTCTTCACACCATCTAGAAATTGTTATTACATAGTCCTCCTGTAGTAATTTCTTAAATAGTGATTCAAAGAAACCTCCCATGATTCACCTCAACAAATCAATACCCTGTAGGCTGGCAAGATCTTTGCTCTGATACCACTTGAAATGTCCCAAATGATATTTAATTGCAATTAAATCTTCTTTTTAATATGGAACCAAATATTTCAGATATTCACACCAAACTACTCTCAAAATATTAACAATTTTTTGGGAATAATAAACAATAACTTAACATGCAAACTCCAAATCTAATTTTTATTTATTAAATGACTTATTACAATAGAAACATGACTGCTACAACAACAAATGTGAATGCATGAACTTCTGCAACAATCCCACAACACCAATCTTTGACTATGTTGTAGGCAAGCTGAAATACACAATGTGCAATTCACTCGAAATTGCCAGAAACACATAAACCCTTCAAACTGAAATATTCTTGATTTTTATGATATAAAAATAGAAATAAGGTCTAGTATAACAAATAAAAACAATAGCAAACTCCTATAGCAAACCCACAACCAAAAAAGCAAACTAGCAAACTATGCTAAAAAACCCATTTGTCGGAAACACCCGAAATTGATTACATCACACAAAAACTTCACCACACTTGCATCAAATGGGATATGGCACTTGAGATGATGCTACAAGAGAAAATAGACATCAACTCAATGATATACAACAACAGCAGTCAACAACACTCTTGAAACTACTGAAACTACACAATTAAAATACTAAAAAATACCTTGTGGACACCGCTAAAACACCATAAAACCCAACTCAAACTAGTAGAGCTAATCTCTGATGCTTGGCATGGATGTGCAGTAGTGAAGACACAACTATCCATGTGCTACACAACAGAAACACCATAAAATGCTCTAGAAAACACTGAAACAACATCTACATACACTTGCAAAAACCCCAATACTAAAAACTGTTGAAATGAACAACTCCTGCATCTCAATGGAAACCTTTGTATGAGATTGCACTTTGCAATCCTCAAGGTCCCACTCTTAGATCACTTGATGCTTATGGTCTCCCATCAAATAACTTCCAACTCCAATGGTCCAACACCCACTAAGAAATTTACAAGCTAAACAACTATGTGAAGAAAAATGATCAAATAACAACAATGCCCAAATGGAAAATGCGTTTGCTTTTTATCATACCATAGCTCCAAAGGAGGTGCCAAAATCGCAATGCCTTGCATTTGAAATTTATTTTTCCCAAAAAGATTGCCTTTTGATTCCAAAAATCAGATTTGTCTGTTACAAGAAAGGCAATAATAGCAATATTCCCTATTATGCCAAATTCAATTTGAAAATAATAAATCCCATGCCTCACTTGTGCTGGCACCACTAAAATATTTATTAATTTAATATTTATTTGTCCAAGTGATGAATATTGCACCGAAACAATATAAATATTAAATAATAATATTTTACGAAGTTGTCCTGTTACCTCTGACTTACTAGTTTGGGACAGTGAGGACTTACTATTTTTAGTAAGTGCTATTTTTGGAAAAAGGGACATGACATCCAGTGAAAGCTCTTAAAAATGAACTAAACAAAACTAACAACATATATAAATAGGGGTGATTGTCCATACCCACTAAAGACACCTCAAAACATATTTGAAGAGCAATCAAGACATTTTATTCACAATATAGTCAATGTCAATTCCATATTTAACCATGGTGCTAACACACGGTATGGCCAATTAAATTCAATATCTATTTCTAAGCATAGTTTTCTTGGGTGTACATAGGGAACTTCATCATGCCTTGCTTATAGTAACTTCCATGAATTTTTTGTCTTTGTAATTAGCATTTATTTAGGTATGTGATAGCCATAGAAGCCAGTTACTATGGTGTATTGGCATTGGAAACATAGTGTGTGGGTAGGAAACACTAATATCCTTGAATTGGAAGCATTATCCATGGCCCAGGATATGTTGGAGCCTAGCAATATAGATCCATGGTCTATAAGGACCCACACATGCAATAAAAGCATGATATAATAACCTTGGAGGCTACAACTACTAAGAAGTTGTCATGTGGGAAGAGAAGTACCCTACCATATGATGTCATCATTTCCATGTAAGCCAATCATGTCATTTGGTCATTGGTGATAGCTTCCACCAATTAGTAATTACAAATGTGTCTGGCTAAGATTACTTTGGTTGTCTTGAATTCTTATTGTAAGTTATGAACCATTGATTTAAAATTTTCACATGCCCTCTCTCATAGAGGGGAATGTCTTCAGCGTAATAAATGTAATTTGTTTAAATGGTTGAGTAGAATCCATTAGAATACAATGACAAATCCTTTTTTAATAATGAAGAGTACGATCACTTTGGCAATAATTTTAATAAAATATTGAAATACTTTTAATCAACATGCATGTCCTCTTCTTGATTTTTGAGAGGCATAAATGCAATGTCCTTCTTCAATGGATATCATTAGTACATGAAAGTGGGAGATATTTAAATATCAAAAAGATAACAAACCCTTGATGCAACAATGAATGTGAGTTCTTGGAAATTTATGTTCTTGATGTCATTAATTTTTCTAAACATAGTTTGATTATATGTTTACAACCTTGGATGTGTTGTTTAGATGTTGTAATATAATGGTTAGATATTGTGGTTAATGTACTAATTGCTTAGATAAGTTGGAGACATAATGAACAACTTCCTTCCTTTCATCAATTATGCAAGACTCAAATCTACCTTTACTGTAATGTTTCTTGAACACCTTTGCATGCGTGCCCTTATCCTTTTCAAGACAACATAAATTTGAGGGATTGAAACCAAAAAAATAGAGGGATAATTAATGTGCATCTGCACTTTCACATTTGTCTCACCTCTTCCAAACACCAAGCAAAGTTTGCATAACAACTAGGAAAGATAGGAATGAGAGTGGCACTATTCTCTAATAATCTCACTTTTCTTGAGTCTTTCATTGTTGAGAAAAGCAGGAAGTCAAGCTACAATGAGAGCTCAAAGAAAATGATTGACAAAAGAATTTTAGACATTTGGTCCTCTAAAACTAAGGAAGTCCTGATACTTGTAATTTGAGAATCAAATTTTCCATTACCATGCCCTAAAACTGGTGAACTCTACCATAATTTAATGTTAGCAAAACAAGACAACTGGACAAGAACTTGAGGGATCTAAAGCAAGTATTATGAGAGGGTGAAGTTATAGGTGCAAGTGCAATGTGTTGACCTAGCTTCCAACATTTGTCATTTTTGCTTGTGCATCTACCCTTGTGATCTCCCTTGGTCAAATTGGTGTCCAATCAATGGGCCCCATATTGTATTGGCTAGGGCTTATCATTGTGTAGGTGTAAATGTTTTCATGATTTGGGATGGTCTTTTTAATCTTCGGGCTTTGCATTGTCTGTGGTGAAGTGTTCTATTGCATTTGGTGTTCATATTTCACATCTCTAGTTATGACCTATAGTCCCCACAGACACCCTACTTATAACCAACATCCTTAGCCTTTACCTTACATTGCCTTGCTATGCAATTTTTAAATTAATCCCATACCACCTGAATTTTAAATGTCATTACTCACCATATTGCACTCATTACACTTTATATTATATCCTTTTGATTAACCTCTATAACCTGCTACCTAAATCATTAATCATTATGGAAATTGGCTATAGCCAACCCAATGACCCATTTGGCCCAGCAACTAATGGAAGAGCTTGACACCCTTTCATTAGTTGCTCGCCCTAAATTGGTTGTTGGCTTGTCTAGCTTACACAATGGCATTCAACTCATATGCATTGGCTTCACATATATGAGGTGGCCATGCAATGTGGTAGGTCAGTGCTCTTCGTGGTGGGGGCCTCTATTGTCTTTTGTTGGCTATGCATGCTCCACCATGGTAGTCAAATTCACATGAATGATACATTTCTTTGAGGCTTTTTTTCAAATTGTTCACATGCCTTGTTTGTGCTTCTACATTTCACATACATGTCTACTGGGGCACTTGCAACTACATTGGACTAAAATCATCCTTCTGTATGCTTTGATGGATGTCCATACCTTGTTCCAAAGTTCCCATTTTTGCATAGGCTGCATTAAATAGAAAGTCAAGGGTTGTGAGGTGGAGGCAATATAAGGGCAACGTGTCTATCCAGAATTTAGGATGCACATTTGACTGCATTTGACCATCTTTATTATTTAATTGAAATTCAAAATACAACAGTATTCTAAATTTCAATTAATTAATAAATACGGTCAAATGTGCATCCAAAATGTTGGATAGACAATTCGCAATATAGGTGGGGTCATGACCATTCGATTGGTAACTATAGCGCACAACAACTAATCCAAATGGGTAGTTCATGGATTTGGTTGCCGACATAAGGTGATCCATTGTCATTATGTTGATGTCGTAATACACGATGTGCTCTTAACTACCTGTTAATTTTCTCACATGGTAATATCGCTTGTTAAATAACATGTTAATAGGTGGGTAATATTGTGGCCTACTTTTGCTCACATGGTAATATCACAACCTAATAATTTCCTAGAACAACTATCATTGACCATTGTCATCAACCTCTCATGAAAAAGCTCTGACATCAGTATTTTGGACAATGTGGAATGACTAAGATTGTTTCAATCATCTTGCATCCTTTGGACAACATGGAACAACCAAGATTGTTTCAATTGTCTTGCATCCTTCTATTATGAAAGTATTGGCCATTGATTTGAAAAATCAACTTTGTAACATTTTATTCAACATTTGGATGCACATTGGATTGTATTTATTAATTAATTGAAATTCAGAATATAACATGATTTTATATTTCGAATTAATTAGCCAATAGGCTTTTATATGTGAGCATTATAGTGCTCAGAATTGTCTCACGCCGTAAAAAAATCACGCCGGAAAATTTTCTAAACTCGTTGGTTGTTCTTACTCGACGAGTTTAGAAAATTTTCTGGCGTGAATTTTGTTTACGGTGTGAGACAATTCCGATCACTATAATGCTCACATATAAAAGCCTATCAGCTAATTACACTGAAGGCATTCCCTTTGGTGAACAGATACCTGGGTTGAAGGATTGAGAGTTGGTGTTGCTCGATAAGCATGTAAGACGATCAAAACATTGTTGGTCATTCGATGTTCCCTAATATTTTTTTGTTCATCATTTTTTCTTTCTTTTGTTCGTGGTTTTATTTCATTTGCTGGTTCTATTTGGACGTTACAATGCCTATTTTCCATACCTAGTTTCTCCCCATGTTTAGTTGTAGGTGTACCCCATTTCATACAGTAAACCTCACAGGGAAATTTATGCAACTAAAAGCAATCCGCTTAAAATGTGCTTAGGTTTTATTTTTTTTTATTTTTTCAAAATTATTTCTTTTTCATTGCGTTAGTTTTTTAAATGATATTTTGTTAAGGTTTTTTAAATGTTTAATCTTATTTTTTAAGTTACAAGCTATAAAATAAAATATAGTTAATTTTTTAAAAATAATTTTAGAGTACATTCAAATTTTAAAAAATATAATTTCTTAATTATTTTAAAAAACAAATTTAGAGTATGTTTAAAATTAAAATATATAATTTTTTAATTATTTTTAAATATCTTAGAAAATTGATTTAAATTTAATATTTTTTTTTTTTATAAATATTTTATAAGATAAATTTTATTAAAAGAAATAGGTAAAAAGATTGAGAGGAAGATCAAATTTTCTAAAACAAATTTGTGAAGAGAAGTTGATAGAAAGACTAATAGGGAGACCAAAATGAAAAACTTTGGTTGCAAGGTGAATCTTTAACAAATAACAAAAATTGAAAGGTATGTGTATACAAGATCTATTTCTTACATGCGACCTTTGAATACCCTATTTCTCGTCATGTTCCTGATATCATTGCAGTTTCCATTTATGGTAACATAACATCCAATATGTGCTACAAAGTATTGTCAATAGTAGGCATGAGTTTTCCACAGTCCATGACAAAAGTATTAGAGTGCTTCTGGATACACCTGTGTATGTTTTTGATTCAACGTTTCAAATCATGCTCAATGATCCATCATCAGGAAGAGGAGAGTGATAGATGGGAATGCAGACTTGAGCCTTTAAAGGAGGTAGAAGGGGAGAAGTGAGGGGAACGGAAGCCAAGGGGCAAAAGGGGAAGATGGAAAACAAAAGATCAAAAAAAAAGGCTCAATGTTAAGGAATGTGATGAGAAATCCATCAAAGATGAGTTTCTACGCAAGTTGCATCATGGGATTAATGTGGACCTATATAGGCACATGAATCAGAAGTGCATGGGGCTACACCATTTTTTGGCGATAAGTCAAAGTAGATCAAGCCCTTACCTTGTTCTACTCCCTTGCCTTCATTTTACCTTGTTTTAACAAAGAGAGTGAGTTATCAAGCTAGCCTTTGGTAATGTTGATGGGCTCTGTAAATCTTTGACAATAATGTGTATAGTGCAGACATGGGTTTGACTGAAGAAAGTAGAAACCAAGACAAAAGCCTTATTTGCTTCCACCATGACTATAATGTGAAGCAATTGCTTCTTCGCATGTATAGTTAAACCATTCAAGGAGCTTGTTAGGTATGGAGAGATAGTAACCTTGCAAGTTTTTGGGTAAAGAGTATGAAACCTCTCCACCTCTACCAAATTCAAAAAACATCCACCAATACCTACAATGGGTGAATATGAAGATATTGTGATTATAAAGGGGTGTTGCAAGGCTAGCCATTGCACTTGTCCTCCATACTTGTAAGTAGTGCTACAATTTTTCATACTCTCCATTTAATTAAACGATTGAATATCTTTAATCTCATAGTGCCAATTTAGGGCGAGATTGAAGACCTTGGTACTTGAGCATGTTGATTGCCTTAAAATTGTTGGTTTAATGCCTAGAAAGAACTTAATACTCTCGGCATAGTAGATACCCTTCGCCCATTTTACCCTTAACTTGATGGGTGATTTAGTTTCATTATATAATTGTCATAATGTGTGATTCAAAATACTGATAAAAAAACATGCACAGTTATTTTTAGAAAATAACCTTTTTATGAACTAAAAATCTTATGCTCGTCATATATTATCCCTTTCATGGGAGGAGTAATACAAAGATACAATTCCAAGATGTGGTTGTGCAAGATTCGACACTTCCTAAATTGTGCTAGAGTTTTCAAGAATGACTATTTAAAAATTAGAGGCAAAGGGTAAGGAAAAGGGCCATCACTTGAAACAAGCGAATATGATCATTTTTCTCACTCTATAAGGTGAACTAGCTATAATTTCTCGTTCTAGGAAAAATTCATATGATGTCAGTTTAGCACAACATAGAAAGGCTAAAACCTTTACAAGATATTTTAAATTGAGCTAAGTTGTAATCAACATATCTTAAATAACCTATAGGTTGTGGTCAACATAAACATACCAACTATTTATATGGGGAGAGTGTCCCACTCTTATATTGATTCAAGGTCTAGTGTAAAAAATGCGCATGCATGAACAAAATTAGGTGCATGGTCATATATATAGAAGGTCACAATTTTGAAAAGATCATGGTATAAGTCTAGGGTAAAGGATTGAAGACAAGGTTTGTCACTTCCATAGACAAAAAGTTTACTAGTTTGTAACCAAGAGATCACATCCACAAGGTACTATTAGTTTTTTTTTGTCGTTTGAATTTCTTGAGTACTAGAAGATTGAGTAATAACCAAAGAACTTCACCAATAATTTATTAAATTAAATATGATCAACTAACCATCTATCCAATTCCAATGAAATGGTGCAAATCCTTACTGAAAATGTATTTCATACCCTATACCTGATGTATCCTAATTAGCTAGAATTTGCCCTCCCATTTACCACAAAGGTCTTCACTGAGATAATGATTTCATGTCCTACCTATTTTATCATAATTAATTGGGACCTTATATACAATTCCACATAACATTAACTAAAGAAATCAATTATTCAAGGATGATTTGTTTTCCAATCAACACTCGATTTGAATTGAAGTCTTTTTTAAAAAATATGCATTTGTCATCTAAATTCACCTGATTTCATTATAAGAATTAGTATTCAAATTTTAACTGATCCACATAAAGAAATATAGAGTGCTCTATCAATGAAATGTATTACAAATACATCATACCATGAGAGATGATCAATGGTCTCCTACCAATGTTTGTTGTCTTTTCCCTCACTATACGACATTCTAGGGTGTGGCTATTGAACTATTGTAATCATAATCTAGAAAGATTGCATTATACATCATTAATAATATAATTGGGTTATTTGGATCCGGTTCTTTCCTTGTTATTCTCTTTCATTGCCATAAATTTGGTAGCCAAGTCAGCATAGTCTATAAGAAGAGGCATAGGGTCTACAACCCAAAATTTAATATGAGTAATATACATAAAATGTGATTAATATTTTTTTTAAACTATAAAATACTTTACAATGATATTGTATAACGCATACACACATGTTGTCACTACATAAATGTTGTCAAACAATACCATTAATGATAAGATACAAAAAAACTCTTATCCTACAATCTTATTTGATCAGTAAAATCTTATTTGTACAATTTCTTTTTCAATACATATTGTTAATTTTTCAATACAATCTTATTTACCAATTTTTTTGTCAATGAAATCTTTTTAACTTCAAGATCAATACAATCTTATTTACAATCTCTTGTGTTCCATTAAGATATAGACATAAATTCAGGCGTTGAAGGGATATATCAATTCAACTATCAATAAAGACTGTGGATCTAAGGGAGATCAACAAACAAGATGAAAAGATCATGGTCATTCATCAAAAGAGTTCTAATGTTTAGGACTAGGGATGGATCTGATCAGTTGATGCAAAGAGGGAATGGACCTGATCAACAAGAATATTAATGACCTAGAAAATAATAGTGGTCATTGATCAACAATTTGGCTAGATTTGTTAGGAGATCATAGCCATTGAATTAAGGAGTTCTAAAAATTCACAGTTCAAAAAGGAGATCTACTTAAATAGAGAAGGAAATATTGGTTGAGTGTGACACAAAATAAACTCCTACGAAATATCTCCCTACCAACCAATCCTTAAACAATTTTTAGGCCACTAGAAACTAGCGATGCACTTTATGCTTCTTCACATCACTAGAAATGATCCATTGATAATATTTTGCACTTATTAGTCTTTATTTACCATTGAAATTCTACTAGACATGTATATCGAGACTTTAATGTAGATATTATGAAGATATTAGATATTAACTACTAAAACAATCAATGTCGAGAAGATATTTTGTAGACAAAGGCTTATAATCAACTAAGTAAAGTTATCCATCGCTTGACATTTGGCAGAGACAACAACAATTGATTCAATTCCATTTCTCGATAGTGATCATCCAATTTTTGAAAGGAACAGAAACTCCATTAAAATACTTTTCAACCTCAAGCTCTTGCATGGTCATGGTAGTCTATATGTTTCTTCCATGACTATAGATAGGGAATAACAATGATCAATAATTTTATCTATGACTCTATATCCTACAACTTCCTTCTGGTGCTTTCTATAATCTTACAATGAATAACTCAATGATTGTATAAATTCTTCCACTCTATATTGTCTAAACTAAGCACATGATAAACAATGGAGACACATATTCAAAAGTACCAGTTACAACAACAAGGTTCTCTGTTTTGATAAAAGTAATCGGGAAGGGCCCGAACCCATATACAAAGGACAAACAAGGCAAAAAGGATGAATTTTACAAGAGGTAAAACAACCAAACTATGAGAAAACAACAAAAAGCGGAACGAGCCAGCAGGACCAGCCAAACCAAAAAAGACCAGCAACCGGCCAGACTACTGTTTGGCCATAGACTTGAGACTACTTATAGCTTGCCATTCCCTATTGAGAAATTCTAGCTTGTTTAAGAAGGATCTCTCCTCCGCCTCGTGACCCTGGTAGATTTGAATCTCTTGATTGTCCTTCATCTCAGTCTCAGTCTTTTGGATCTAAAGACTCACCTATTTACCTTTGCTGGTGTTTTCCTTAACTTTGGACTTGCTAGTCTACCCTGCCTTCCCCTGTTTTTGAGCATGATGCTTGTCCTTGATAGTAGTACCCTCCCTCAAAGATTTCCTTTTCTCTAGTTCCTCTTTCATCACATAGAGCGTAGTGGCATAGTTCTTGATGGTCTCTCTATTGTAGTTAACCAACTCAGTAGCTTTCTTGTCTAGCTTGGCCTAGTTATCTTTTATCTGCACAATTTCTTCCTCCATATTCTCCCACCTCTCAAACTTGCTGGCCATCCTCTCCACCTATTCCCATAGGTCATCTTTGTTTTCCTTTAGGTCATCTTTGTTTTCCTTAGGCCACTCCATTGTTTCCAACTGGGTAATGACCTCCAACTGTTGAATATTCTTCTTGGCATGATGCAACTGTGTGAGCTACCACTTCAACACTTGGTTTTGAAGGTCCAGAGCCTAATATAGAGTAGCCACTCTATCCATAAGCTTGTTGTAGGAGTTACAGTCACTATTGAAGTCCTCATGAGTGTTTTCATTAGTCACCTTTTTCTTCTTGAGGGGGGGTCAACAGTGTTGCCAGAGGTATTACGTTTACTACCTTTCAGAATACCTTTGCCCTTATCCATGTGAACATCAGTATCAATCTCTTTATCCAGAACAATAACACCTTTCTGAGAATTATCTTCCCTAATTCCCTTCCCTTTGCTGCTCCTAGGTGGGGAACTCACAACCCCAATAATCTAAGAAACCCCCGCACCTATAGGCTCCTTATGGCTTCTGAGGTGAGGCTTTCTAACAAGCAAATTGACATTAGGATTAACAAGGGAGCAGGCTAAATAATATCCCTGCTATGCAGTTTCATCTTATCCACCTTCACCATGAGGGTTTGAGGGGTATTGTTAGTTTGAGTCTTGGCCATTTGCTTGCTAGTCGTAATATGAGGGGGCACGACAAAATGAACCTTGGACGGGGAAATCTCACTCTCTTTCCCAGTTAACTTCATAGACCTAGAGCCCTTACCCACTTTTTTCTTTCCCTAAGAAGAACCTTCACCTTTGAAAAGGGTTCTGCCATCCGTGTTCTTACCAGGAATATCATGGATGTTTTCAATAAGCTGCAAATTATAAATTCTATGTCTAAACCTGAAAGCAGGGGTTAAAGCCAGCTCAAATTTATAAAGGGAATAAATCAGGCTTTGATGCAGGGGAAGAACTTTGTCCCCAAGCAAAACTTTTTGAACATAATCTTCGAGAGAAGTGTAAATGCAGTAAGGGAAATTAATCTTAACATCATGGCAAAAATGATTTAATAAAGGGAAGAGATAAGCATGGAACCTATTGTACCTCTCGTCCAATGTGACGTATCTCATGAGAACTTCCGCTACCTCCTTCCAAATGCCTGGCAGGTCCTCTTTGTTGAAGCCATTCTGCAGCCTTGTGACGCTCTCACCCTCTTACAGGAATTTTAACATATCCCCATTGTAATTCCCTTTGAACCTCTTAGCAATTCTAGCCCCCTCCAACTTAAGACCAGTGGCTTTAGCAATAAGATCTTCCAAGACTCTAAACGTGATACCTCTGATGTACACCACCCCCGCTTTCCAAGAGTCTGCAAATTCCCTGGAGAGGATGGTATCATACCCATTCATGGACTCAATGTAGTTTGTGAAGTCACCTCTCTGCAAAATCTCCCACAAATCCCCATTCTCCCCGAGCCTGTTGTTCTCTATTAAACAACTTAGTCTTCATTTGAAGGTTTACAAAATAAAAATAATATTTATACATTAGCATTTTTAATATGACATAAGTGAAATTAATAAAAAAGTTAATTTAGTTTGATAATTAAATGAAATTTATATTTTATAATAAAATAATATTATTAAGTATTTAGTATTTTATAATTTAATATAATTTTTTTTTTATTGGTAAAAGGCCGAAGCCATTAATATATAAAATCAGTTAGAAAAATACAGCTCTGTTCAGTGTGGGCACCGATAGGAAAGAACAGAGTGAAGAAAACCTTCGGTCTAGCCTGAGACTTTAGCAGTCAGTACATATTGTTTATTTATATGGGGTCAAGCCCTTCAAGGAAACATATTTTCTTATACAACTACTGAGATACAAATACATATATCGCCCTTATACATTGCCTTTCTTTTGATATCCTCTTCTGTATGTCTTTAGGCACTTCGACTCCTAGGAAGACCTCCATGGCTTATAACATTAAAGGGGCATCTTCTATCTTGCTCCTATCTAACCTGAAACCACAAAAAGCTACCACTTCTTTTCGCATGTTAGCTATACAAATTCATAACAATCATTCTTTTGCAAACATCTATTAGTTCTTAAAAAATCTTTGCTTGAGAAGAGAAAAATACTTGATTGTTGCCAAGCTTATCAAAATTAAATAAACATACTTGTTTCAGTGTTAACTAAAATCTGGATTATCAGGGACATCCCATTTTGGTTGGTTGATCCACTGCACAAGTGGTGCAGGAGCACCTCGAGACATTGAGAATCTGGAGGATTCTAGGTATTTTAGTTTTGTCCAAATGTCATATTGTAAGGACCTTAGCGCCATGTTGAATCTTAGTTGGCCGAGTAACGACATACGTGTCATTAAGAATTGTAACTGAACGACAGAGGTGGTTCGCCTTCCACCGTATGTAACTGCTAGCAAGAGTCTTTGAATAGTGAGACAGAAGATTGTATGTATATTCTGGAGTAGAAGAAATAAAGAATTTCTGTTTGGGTGTAATCACGGGAATGTAGATCAGAAGCATTCCACTAATGGAGATTTCTTCTAAATCAATGGAATGACTTCTTTAGGAGTAGATTATCTTTCTGTACTGTAGATTTTGGAGGTTTTTTGTGTCATTTGTTCGGTACAAGAGTTGTAGAGGAGGTTATCAGTGTCAGATTCAAATTTGTATTTTATGAGTATACTGCAATTGTATGTCTTGAACATTGTGTGTGTATATCGCAGTTGTATCTGAGCATATTTCGTGTGTATCTCGCAATCGTATGTCACAGTTGTATGTTGTGGATATACATTGAGAAGATACATCGGGAAGACTGGAGATGTCGAAGAGAAAAGGTTGAAAGCTTCCGATATTGGAAGTCTGGCCGATAGTGTATCGACATACCAAGAAGGTCAGTGATCGGTCCCACCAAATGCATATCCTGAATGCATGTTGAGAATGCATCTTTGGAATGCACATTGAGAATGTATATTGCGAATGTACATTGAGAATATACAAGCACCGGATACAAGGAGTGACTGGTAGAAGTGGTAAGGGGAACCGGTGATAGCAAGTCATGTCTTGCATATACAACAGTTGATGCATAATGGCCTATCAGTATAATAGAGTTTGAACTTGCCAATAGAAAAGATGTGGGTTCCACTGAATGCCTATAACATTATACAAGTCGATATGCAAATAAGAGAAATAGACCGAATTCGAAAAGGAAATTACATCCTGAAAAGTCTTTGTATGATGGGGGTGCTTGTATGTTAAAATGATGTGGGCTCCACCAAATGGCTACCTAGCTCGTATAAAAAATGATATCCAAGCCAATAAGCAAATAAGAGATACAAACCGGATTCGAAAAGAAAGTTAAATCCTAAAGTCTTTGTATAATTGGGGTGCTTGTATGATCGAAAAAAATGAGGCTAATGGCCTTTCGTCGGTGAGAGATCTACCAGTCATGCCGATCAGTGTAACTGAAGACTATCGGTAAAAAAATTTAATCACACAGCGAAGAAGAAAGTCCAGCCGAAGGAGAAGGCAGTCGAACTCTCATCAAGCATCCAGTGGAGCCGAAGGGAATATGAAAAGAGGTTTTATTGTTGTATATATTGGGCATTGTATATATGATTTATACATTTCAATATACATACCATGGAACTTAGGAAAGGTTGAATTTTGGTTAATAACATGAAGCTTTGTATATTGAAAAGTACAACTTCTATATACAAGCCGATATACAAGATGCTTTGTATGTTGAAATGTATAACCTAACCAAATACAATTTCGATATACAATCCAATATAAGATGCTTTGTATGTTAAAAAGTATAACATAAGAATGTATATCGAAGGGAATGTACCATGATGCTTTGTATATTGAAATGTACAACTTCTACATACAAGTCGATAAACAAGAAGGTTTGTATGTTGAAATGTATCACAACCATATACAATTTCAATATACAAGCCGATATACAAGATGATTTGTATGTTGAAATGTATAACATAACCATATACAACTTCAATATACAAGCTGATATACAAGATGCTTTGTATGTTGAAAAGTACAACATAACAATGTACATCTTCGATATACCAACCCAAAACAATGTATATACAAGCCGATGTACAAGATGCTTTGTATGATGAAAAGTATAACATAAGAATGTACATCTTCGATATACCAGTCCAAAATAATGTATATACAAGCTGATAAACAGGATGCTAATTATATAAGTCAATATACAATATGCTCTATGTATTTCAATATACAAGCTGATAAATACGATGCATATCGGTCTTGTATAAATAACAAGCTATAGTATACAAGCCGATATACAAGAGACTTTGTATATTGACCTGTATAACAAAACAATGTATATACAAGCCGATATCTTTGTATATAACAAAACAATGTATATACAGGCCGATATACAAGATGCTCTGTATATGTTGTTTGGTTCGAGCATTGTATATACATTTTAATAAACACACAATGCATATCGTGCTTGTATCAATAGTAATGTATATCTATGATAAGTAGGTCGATATACAAGAACCTTTGTATATTGACATGTGTAGCAAAACATTGTATATACAAGCCGGTATACAAGATGCTATAAGTCGATGTACAAGAAGCTCTGTATTTATCAATATACAAACTAATAAACAAAAAAAATTTGTATATTTCACAAATAAGAGAGGGATAAGATGCATACTGCTATATGCACATCGTGGAACCAAAGATATTAAGAAATGAGGATTTATTGTTGTTTGATTTGTGCATTGTATATACATTTCTATAAACATACCATGCATATCGGGCTTGTATACATAGCAATGTATCTTTACGATATATAATATTTACGATATACAAGCCAATAAACAGGAAACTTTGTATATTGATAAGTGTAACAAACAATGTATGTCTTTGTTATACATGTCGATAATACAAGATGCTTGTATAAATAACAATGTATCTCTTTGATATACAAGCCGATAAACAAGATGATATATCAGGCTTGTATAAATAGCAATGCGGGCTCCACCGCTTACATAATCAATAAATCTTCAATAAACAAGCCGAAATAAATGCTCGTGTAAAAAACAATGTATATCTTCGAAGTGCAAACCGGTATACAAGATGCTTTGTATATTTCAATTTACAAGCCAATATACAAGATGCTTTGTATATTTCAATATACAAGCCGAAGAACAAGTATAAAGAGAGGGTTTGTGTAACATGCTATGTGTTCATCTCTTTAATTTAAGGCGATCTACATTTGATAAAAGGAATCTAATTACATCTCCATCATTCTTACCTTCTTCAATGCTATCCTAAGACTCGAACTCTATGGGGACTTAGTATCAGTACGAATATGTGTTTAAACTAGTGGAAAACTTAATGGTTACATAAAGGTATACGCGTCTAATGAGACTGTAAGCAGTATTAAATAGCCAAGTGAACATCCCTCCTACAGATTTTCAAAAGGAGTTTAAAAAATCCTTCTTTATGGTTAGCCTTTAGTAGAAAGACATATGCCATTAGCCCCTTTATTGGCCAAGGAGTCAGCTTCACTATTACCTTCCTTGTATATATGGTTAAATGTGCACCTTCTGAAAGAAGTAGTGAGGACTAGGGCAATAGTCAGAAGGGAATTTAGTCTCCAATTAGGCATGCTCCCTTTACGTAAGGTGTTAATGATAATTGTTGAGTCTCCTTCAACTTCAACTTTTTCAAAATTTCAGGTCTTTGCAGATTTTCAGACCTTCAATCAGAGCAGTTAGTTCTGCTATATTGTTTGAAGCTTCTCCTAGAGGTTTGGCTAAGGTTGCGATTACTCTCTCCTTAGAGTCATGAATTATACAGCCTATACTTGCTGCTCCTAGGTTGCCCCTAGATGCCCCGTCAAAATTAAGCTTGAACCAACCTTCTTTAGGAGGTTGCCACTTACATTCTTTTCTCTTGTTGGTGGTGTTAAGGCTGCCTGGTCCCACAAAGGAGGGCAATTTTAATCCTATCCACTTCCCGCGCATCTTTTCATCCCAATGAGACATTGAGGTATCTTTTTTAGGGTTACTATGCACCCTGCTATTGACAATTTCTATGATAACGGCTTCAATTTTACTAATAAGTTGTTCAAAAGACAGTTTTCTTTATTTGAATATCCTTCTATTCCTTTCTTTCCAAATTTCCCATATCATAATCGACGGGGTAATTGTCCATAACATATGGTAAATTCTTTGTTTGTGCATTTTAGGCCAACACTGGAATAGGTTTAATATCTTATTGGGAAGGGTTGTAATCCATCCCATCTTAGTGCTTAGCCAGTACCGGCATTTATTAGAAAATTAACAGTCGAGAAGAATATGATCTGCTGTTTCTTGCTCATTTTCACAAAGGGGACATCTGCTAGGCCCTTCAAAACCCATCTTCATGAACCTATCCGCTGTTAATATTTTCTTCTGTAAGGCCAACCATGCAAACATCCCAACTTTTGGAAGACAGTTCTTATCCCAACATAGTCTTAGTAGGATCTCTGATTTTGGTCTGAGCTGTTGTTTAACTAAAATTTTATAACCATCCTTCGTTTTATAGTTTCCTGATTTGGCCCTGTCCCAAACCAGTCTATCTGAGCTTCCTTTGAGGGATACCTTCCTGTTGTTAAGGATGTCTATCAATCTCTCTTTTTCATTATTCGGTAGGTTAATATTTTCCAGAGATTTCCAATTCCAACCCTGGCTCTCCCCATTATTGGGAAAATCTATGTAATCTTTGACTAGCTTTCCCCAATGGGCTTCTAGGATTCTTTTGGCATTTTCTAGGCTACCCATACTACTTATTGTCTCGAACCCTTCCCAAGAGTCATACCAAAAAAGTGCTTGATCACCATCACCAAGACTCCAAGTCAGTTTGTCCATAATAAGCTTTCTACAATCCATCATGAAATTCCAAAGGCGAGAGCCTTTAGGGGGATTGGCCATTCTGATAGGAAGGCCGGTTCCTCACCTTTAAGGTATTTGTATCTAAGGATTTTAACCCACTTTAAGTTAGGTTGCTGATACATTTTCCATACAAGTTTAGCACCTAATGCCTTGTTCTGCTCCTTGAAGTTCTTCAAACCCAAGCCACCTTCCTCTTTTGGTCTACAGACTTTATCCCAAGCAACAAGTGCCATTTTCTTCTTATCCTCCAAACCCTTCAATAGGAAAGTTCTTAAAGTTTTGTTGATTTCTTCATGTTTTTCTACTGGCAGATTCATACAGGATAATTGGTATATTGGGATAGCTGAGAGAACAGAATTTAGCATTGTAACTTTGCCTACCGAAGATAGCCACTTGCCTTTCCAAGATTCTGCTTTTTTCCTAATCTTAGAAGTGATATGGTCCCAGGGAGCAATAGTCTTGTTGCTTTTACTCAAAGGTATACCTAAATATTTACAGGGCATCTCCCCTCTTTTAAAAGATAGAATTTTGTAGATTTCCCTTTCAGTTTCCAGCTCTGTATTGAAAAAATAAATTGTTGATTTATCAGCATTAACCTCTTGTCTAGAGGCCATACAGTAAGAGTCCAAGATATCTTTGAACACCTTAGCTTCTTCGATGCTTTCCATACCAAAGAGCATTGTATCATCAACAAACTGTTGATGAGTTGTAGGATCTACACCCAAAGTGATTTTGATGCCTTGAACCTTCCCTTCTACCCTTGCCTTGGTGATCATTCTCCCTAGAACTTTTGCCATTATAATAAAGAGAAAAGGGAGATAGGGTCCCCTTGTCTTAATCCTCTTGAAATACTAAAAAAACCTTCAGGTGTTCCATTGACTAAAATTGAAAACTTGGGGTTAGAAATGCATGCATAAATGAGGTTTGTCCATTGTTTAGAAAATCCAAAGGCTTCTAAAGTTTTGCAGAGGAAATGCCAGTCAACCTTGTCGTAGGCTTTACTGATATCTAATTTAATTAACATACTAGGCTTTTTATTTTGTTGTATGGAGTGAATGGCTTCTTGGGCTATAATAATTCCGTCAAATATGGATCTTCCGGGGACAAAACCTGTTTGCTCATCACTTATGATGTCTGGTAGAATTGTCTGAATCCTGTTAGCTAATATTTTAGTATCTTATATATAGTATTACAAAGAGAAATAGGCCGCAGATCCCCCAAATTTTCTGGCTTCTCTTTTTTTGGTATGAGAGAGATAAAAGTATTATTTACTTCTTTTAGAAGGCTGTCCAAATTTCTTACCCCTTCTAAAGCATCGACTATTTCATCTCCTATGAAGTGCCAGCATTTCTGGAAGAAGAATGCTGGGAAGCCATCTGGTCCCGGAGCTTTGTCCGGCTGCATTAGAGAGACTGCCAGTTCAACGTTAGTTTTAGTAAATTTGTCATTTTATTTTGATCCTCTGAGATAATCCTTGGAATGTCTTTCAGTATGCCTTGTTGGTGCAGCCAATTAGATCCTTTCTGATTGTTAAGAATATCCTCAAAGTACCTAACCATTTCATATGCAATTTGTTGAGGATCTTCGATCCAGGCATTATTCACATCTTTAATTTTAAAGATCCTGTTTACATTTCTACATGCTCTCGTGCTGTTGTGGAAGAACTTGGTGTTCTTATCACCCGCTTCCAGCCACGTCTCTCTGGACTTTTGTCGCCAAAAGATTTCCTCTTTGGCTAGGATATCTTCATATTCTGTTTTCAGCTGTTTTTCTTTTGCATATGATTCTACATCCATGCCTTTAGTTATCACACTTCTATTAAGGTTTTCAAGTTCCTCTTCTAACTTAGATTTGATTTCAAATATATTACCAAAGTTAGTCTTATTCCAACTAAGAATCTTGCATTTAATAGTTTTTAATTTGGATACTAAACATAAAAGCTTAGATCCAGAAACTCTAGTTTCTTTCCACCATTGCTCAATTAAGGACAAAAGGTTATTATCTTTGACCCACATCTGTTCAAATTTGAAGGGGCATCGTTTGGAGCTGGATTGGGTAGTGATTGGAGCTCGAGTATGGTAAGATCTCAGCCTTCAAAATAGACGGGAGTTGTGCCCAGTTGCCCCTGATCAGGAATCTATCCAATTTTTCTGCAATATTGCTAAAGCCCTTCCTTCTATTATTCCATGTAAAACCTTCTTGTGCAGTTTTGATTTTCAGTAAGTTGTTCTTAAGAACCCAATCCTTGAAGTCAATTGCTGCTGTGGATAACCTGACAGATCCTCCCAACTTTTCTTTAGGTCTAGGATTGCATTGAAATCTCTACCCATAATACAAACCTGATCTTGTAAGGTACCCAAGAATTGTTCTATTTCTATCCAGACTAGTCTCTTGTCCTAGTTTTGGGAAGGACCATAGATATTAATAAGAAAGAAGTGTAGATTGCTTCTAATGCTTCTAACAATCCCCACCATTCAGTTCTTTTTACAACTTGTTACTGAAAATAAAACCATTCTAGGATCCCAAATTACCCCAAGGCCCCCCGAGGCACCCTTTGCTGGGACTCCTACTACTTCCCATATTCCCAGCTTCCTATTTAGAGTGTCTATCTCATCTTTATTTAGTTTGGTTTCTTGGAGCATTAGTATATCTGGTTTTGTGTTGGTTATACAACGTTTTATGATATGCTGTTTGTTAGGGGCGTTGAGACCCCTAACATTCCAAGTATATACTCTCATGGCGACTTGGGAAGGCACTTCCCCTTCCCAGCATAAAGCATTGTGGTGATCTTGGTCTAATCAATAGCCTCGCCTGCTTTCTCTCTTAGCTCCAATAGTGATTTCCTCCCCCTTTTCTTGTTGCTTTTGGCACAGTCTGGGGTATCCCTACTGAAGTAAGTTATGGCAATTCCCAACCGCATATCTGCTTCATCCGCCACTCTTCCTGATCTTTTGGGTCCTCTTTCTTTCTGTCCTGCCTTTTCTCCCATTCTTCAATTTCTAGAATCTTGGAAATGAGCTTTTCTTTTTCTTTGTTAGCTTCCTCAATTACCACTTCCTCTATTGCCTTATCTAGGATCTCATTGCAAATCTCTTCTAGATCCATATGGCTGAGCTTATTTGTGGGTTTCTTTTGATTCTCAGCATCTTTATGGTCTTCTTCTAGTTCAAAAGTGTTTGGAACCCAGTCTGGTGTCTCTAAAGCCTTTGGGTTTACACTTTCTTTTACAACTGTGGGGTTATTACCTCTGCCATCTTCTCAAGGCACTTCCCCTTCCTCCAATTCTATTTTCTCTTTGTCTAACTGTGTTTCATCAATCTGGTGCAGAGGCCTAACCGCAGTGATAATTTCTTTGCCTGATCTAACTTGTGTATGGTTCATATTTTGTGTAGTTGCCTTAACATTATGGTTCTGGGTGTCCCCTTTGGGTTTAGGGCATTTCTTAGGCTGAGCTAATACCACACTCGAGGCCTGATCTTGTCCAGACAGATCCTTATTAGCGTTGGGGTGCTTCTCGAGGGGAGGGAAGTCAATCCTCTGATAATCCACAATAAAACTGCCTTTATTCTCATTGAATATGATGTTTACCCCCGAGACTGGGGAGTGGATTTCATCTTAGCGGGGGTTTTTGGAGCTCTATTGTTAGTGTTTATACGAGAAGGGCCATGGTGGAAGGTTGGCTTGATGCAGTAATTGGCCAGATTGGTATTTATTTCCAGGGGTTCTAGGTCTTTAGTGCCTATATCCATTTTGACTAATAGGAGCACATCTAAGTGAGACACGAAGTCCTCCTCCAAACCCATGAACTCTCCCAAGTGGTTCCCACTATCCCTTAAGATTTTACTATGGATGAGCTCAACCGGTAAATTTGGTAACTTGATCCACCTAGCTATTTTAAGTTTTAGTTTATTGGGATCAAAATTAGGTAGCCAATCTAGGTACTCGAAACTATGACCCTTATAAAACAAACTTCTGTTGTTTAAGATTTCTTTTTTTAGGTTTGAACTTTTGCAAGCAATGAATATGAAATCTTTAGAAGTGATAGTGATACTTACCTGATCTTTGTAGAGGCCTTGGAACCACTCCGCTATATCCTTCACTAGATGCCCTATCCCACGCCATTGAATATAGAGGCCGTGGGTTTTACAGTGCATCCCCAAACCATCAGTGTAGATATTTCTGATATCTATCGCGACTTTCTTTTCCTTTGCCACCGATGTCTGATAATACTTTGAGCTTGTTTGTGGCCTCGACCACGGGGTTCTAGGGTTTGCCTGTTCTCGAATTGTTACCTGATCCTTGCCCTTCCCAAGAGTGTTAGGGGCCAAATTACCGAATTTAGGTTTTTTAGGGATTTGCCCTTGGTAGGGAGCCCTGAGGTTCGCCCTACTACCTGTATGGGGATTTGCCTTCGCGTTGGTGATTCTAGGGGCCGGTTTTGAAAAACCCTCCATAAATCCTTGTCTTGGATTGGAAGGGTAGGAGACAATAGGGGGTTGTCAAGCAATGCATCTTCTTTCTCGGCCTAGAGTGGTGCGGTTTGCTCCCGTTGCAAATGCTAGGGTAATTGTAGTAATTGGGATAGCCCAAATTCCTGGCACTCTGGCTTGAGCTCTTCCTCTTGATGTTGCCTTTGCCCTAACTCCTCTCTACTGCCTTCTACTCTTCACCATTTGCCATCCCTGTTTGTCAGGATGATGCGGAGGGGGAGCCCCGCCCCCATAGATCACCTTCTCCTTCCCCTGTAAAATGCTACTAGGGTGATCTTGTTTAGTTTCATTCCTGGCAAACTTAATAGCTATGCTTTGTCACTGATTGCCTGCTTTTTTCACATTTTCACTTTTTTTTTAATCATTTACTAGTTAAGAGCTATTTTTTATAATTTAATATAATTATTAGCATTTATATAATTTAGTTTTATTTTACTATTTCCTATTATTTTATTTAATATATATTGTAGCTGTATTCAAATATTTGTTTTATTCTTTTATTTTATTTTTTATTAAATTTATTTATTTATATGTATGCATTTTGTTTTTTAAATAAAAATTAGTGATTTAAAAATATATATTTTATTAACTCACAATAACTAAATAAATTATTAAGATTTAAAAATCTTTGGACTTTTTGTTAAGATTTTTCATGACCCTTTGACCTTCTTAGTTTTTGTTGTTGGTATTCTTGTTTGGATTGTAGGCTAAGGAATTTTGTGGTTTAAATCTCTTAAAATAACATTATATATATATATATATATATATATATATATATATATATATATATATATATATATATATATATATATATATATATATATATATATATATATATATAGAGAGAGAGAGAGAGAGAGAGAGAGAGAGAGAGGTTGGTGGATTCAAAGGTGGAATATTACACATTGAGAGTTATATTCTATTTTGGGATAGTTGACTTCTAATTAGGGGTGTCAAAATTAGCATGTGGTTTTGTTGAAATGACAAGTGGTTTATAACATGGCAAAATTTTATAAATATAACCCTTTGCATAGTGTTTTGATATCATTTAGATTGTATTGTAGGGATTTGTAGGATTCTAGTTTAGGCCTAAGTATCAATATGTTGTTAAAGTGTTAACACATGGGCTACACCATTAGTGGAGTTACTCAATCTATTGTAAGCTTATTTTGAAGGAATATATTTCGATTTACTTTTGGTGGTGGTTTCTTACTCAAAAGGGTTTTCTCAATTATATATGTCATCTTATCTTCTCTATCTCCTTCACTTATTCTTCTATGTTTAATTAAGGTTACGTGTGTTTTATGTTAGGATTAAAGTGCCATCAACCTGGTAAATCCTATGTATTTAATTACTCCTAATATTGTTTGTAAATCATTCATAATAGATGAAGCATTCACGAAGTAGCAATCTTGTTTTAGCCACACTTTGTATCCTTGTACCTGACGGGTGGGGGGCACTACTCTCGTCGGGGGGGTCTAGGGGGTGCTTTTAGAAAATTGCCTTGGAAAACATTGTAATTTTGTAGTCAATTTGAATCGTTCATCATTAGATCATAGATCTGATGGTAGAGGTTATGTTAGGGTTTTCTGCCCTATAAGACAACACTCTTTTAATGAGGGCATTGTATTATGGCTGTGAATGAGTATTACATGCATTGTTGGATTGAAGACCTATGAGGAGATTGATAGTGTTGTATTGTAAACTCTATTGAAGTTAATATAGATTGGTGCATCTCTTCTTGTGCGGAGTTTTTCCCGAAAGGGTTTCTCCATGTAAACATTATGTTATGTGTTTGGTCTTCTATTATGTTATTTCTTTGTGTTGATTTCATACTATCTCCATTTTGATTCTGCACTAGATTATTAGTTACAATTGTAATCAGATTTCCATTCTATAGTTGTTCACCTTCATCTCTAACATTTTAGATCAACAAATTTTATTACATTCCATTGCTTCTAATATAGGAATAAGCATTGTAAAACCAACATTTGATATCAAAGCTTTTTTTGGATTGATCACATGAAGGGAGAGAGAGAGAGAGAGAGAGAGAGAGAGAGAGAGAGAGAGAGAGAGAGAGAGAGAGAGAGAGAGAGAGAGAGAGAGAGAGAGAGAGAGAGAGAGAGAGAGCTACCCAAGTTGGTGGATTCAAAGGCATAATCTTACACATTGAGAGTTATATTCTATTTTGGGATAGTTGACTTCTAATTAGGGGTGTCAAAATTAGCATGTGGTTTTGTTGAAATGACAAGTGGTTTATAACATGGCAAAATTTTATAAATATAACCCTTTGCATGATGTTTTGATATCATTTAGATTGTATTGTAGGGATTTGTAGGATTCTAGTTTAGGCCTAAGTATCAACATGTTGTTAAAGTGTTAACACATGGGCTACAACATTAGCGGAGTTACTCAATCTATTCTAAGCTTATTTTGAAGGAATATATTTCGATTTACTTTTGGTGGTGGTTTCTTACTCAAAAGGGTTTTCTGAATTATATATGTCATCTTATCTTCTCTATCTCCTTCACTTATTCTACTGTGTTTAATTAAGGTTACATGTGTTTTATGTTAGGATTAAGGTGCCATCAACCTTGTAAATCCTATGTATTTAATTACTCCTGATATTGTTTGTAAATCATTCATAATGGATGAAGCATTCACCAAGTAGCAATCTTGTTTCAGCCACACTTTGTATCCTTGTAACCGACAGGGGGTGGGGGCATTGCTCTCGCTGAGGGTCCAGAGGGGGTGTTTTTAGAAAATTGCCTTGGAAAACATTGTAATTTTGTAGTCAATTTGAACCATTCATCATTATATCATATAGATCTGATGGTAGAGGCTGTGTTAGGGTTTTTTGCCCTATAAGACAACACTCTTTTAATGAGGGCATTGTATTATGGTTGTGGATGAGTATTACATGTGTTGTTGGATTGAAGACCTATGAGGAGATTGATAGTGTTGTATTGTAAACTCTATTGAAGTTAATATAGATTGGTGCATCTCTTCTTGTGTGGAGTTTTTTCTGAAAGTGTTTCTCCACGTAAACACTATGTTATGTGTTTGATCTTCTATTCTATTATTTCTTTGTGTTGATTTCATACTATCTCCATTCTGGTTCTACACTAGATTAATAGTTATAGTTGTGACCAGATTTCCATTCTATAGTTGTTCACCTTCATCTCTAACATTTTAGATCAACAAATTTTATTACATTCCATTGCTTCTAATATAGGAATAAGCATTGTACAACCAACATTTGATATCAAAGCTTTGTTTGGATTGATCACATGAAGGAAGGATATAGAGAAAGGAAGAGAGAAAGAGAGAATAGGAGATACACACACACATATAGAGAGAGTGGATTTCAATTGGTCATTTCATGCCAACAATCCAAAGATGACATGATCTGCTTTGAGAGATCAATAACTGACAGTTTACTAGAGCAATGCAATATGATTCAAATAATCATGCCCATTCATTCTACCCTATACCTTCATCTCTACACATGGAAAGCAAGGAGAACGTTTGGATCTACATTTACCAACTATTGGCACCTATAAATGAATAACACTTGTAGGCTTAAAGAATTACAAATATATATATATATATATATATATATATATATATATATATATATATATATATATAGAGAGAGAGAGAGAGAGAGAGAGAGAGAGAGAGAGAGAGAGAGAGAGAGAGAGAGAGAGATCATTTCATGCCAACAATCCAAAGATGACATGATATGCTTTGAGAGATCAGCAATTGACAATTTACTAGAGTGATGCAATACGATTCAAATAATCATGCCCATTCATTGTACCCTATACCTTCATCTCTGCACATCGAAAACAAGAACATTTGGATCAACATTTACCAACTATTGGCACCTATAAATGAATAACACTTGTAGGCTTAAAGCATTCACTACATGCGTGTATCGAATGAAATGCCATGATTGAGTAGAAGGAGCCCATAATTTCTGTTAGATGGTAGGGACTGGTTGCTTTTGTTGTATGCAAGTGGTGATGCCTTCGGTGAAGGTGAAGCCTATGGATCCATTAGCCAACAAAGATGATCCGGTGAAAAAAGTTTATTCAAGTGGTGCCTATGGATGATCACGAGTTTTGGTTCATGGGATTTATTAAATACCACAAAGCTCTTTCAATGCTATATAATGGTATGGGCCACAGGGATACAAGACAATCATCATTCACTTAAAGACATGGCAATTGAACTTTCACAACTCTTCAGCGTATCCATTACACACCAATGTGCGATAAAGAGAAATAGAGAGCTAGAGAGAGACAAAGATATATAAAGAGGTAGAGACCTAGAGTGATAAAGAAGGGGAGAGAGAGAGTTGTGGAAATTGAAGGTTGAAGATCTTCTAATGGAAAGATCAGTGGATCATAATAATTGTTGCACTCATTTTTCTATCATCAACAATGGATCAAGTGATGGAGTCGTCATAGTTCTTTTAATTCCTCATCATTTAATTTTATCAATCCGGAGGTGTCTGAAGCGATCTGCGACAAGGTTTACTTGTTTTGGATGTTCTAAGTATGGATCCTAATCGAAGTAAACTAAAAAGACAATGCTTGAATTCAAACTATCTTAATTGTTGAAATAAACACACATGCTAGAATTGAAAGGAATTGAAGCATTTACACTACTTTGCAGAAAATAAACTATTTAATCAAATTGAATTGCTAAAGCATTTGAAACTATTCTACCACACGATAGAAATGAATTGCTAAAATGAAACCATTCAACTCATGATTCCACAATCCAAGTTTAATAGAATTAAACAAGTGTTGTTTTATGAGATGAACTTTTTAAGAACATAATTCTTTTTATGATTTTTAGATTTGAAGAATGACCTGCAGGTATATGAACACTGGAGACAACACATAATCTAGTTTAAACACATTAACTAATTCTAGAATAAGCAAATAATGTAATAAAACCCAAAAAGAGTAACGAGAGATCTCCTCCATTGGGTAAGCGGGCCCTACTTCCCCAGCTAGAAGGATCCTCCTAATCTAATGCAATTTCAATGGGGTTTCCTCTTTATTTTCACAAAATGGAAGCTTGAATGGGCATGAGTACATGATGAAAACAGGAAGAACGTGTTTCAAGAAAAACAACAATTTTGATTTGACAAAGGAACTAACTCTAAAAATCTATTCAGCTCATACTTATACATCTGAGTTCTTAATCATTTGACTTAACTAAACTAAACTAAGCTATAGTTGGACTTGGACTTAACCAACGACTTATTCATACTCAAAGAGTTTTTCAAATCAAAACTTCAGAGAAGATTCTAAATTAAGCATAATTTGTGGCAAAAGACATATTATGGATTGCAAGAACTTCAATTGGAATGTTACTTTTAGTTATCCAACTAAGATAACTCTTGAACTTGGACTTACGAGGTGTCAAAGGATTGTGGCGTTGATTGGACAACTAGAGTTGCCTGTGGGACTCATGTTGGGACTAGAGTTAGCCTATATCTTGCTAGATAATCATCAACTCAAGGGGAGGATGGTTCCTTTATAGTGTTGGGGAATTTTGGAGCTATCTGGAACTTGTGTTCTTCACTAGAAGGGCAGCTTTGGAGGGGTTTGGAGGCTCCCGGAGAGTTCTGTGTTGTAATGCTTATGAATACAACAACCAACTTTGATAAAAACCCATTATAACATGCATATTAAAACAAAAATTGCAGTAATTATCAAAAGATTTCATCTAAAGAAAATAAGTACTAAATCATGTTTATCTAACCATTCATAAGATTATTATAACCATAATAATGTATATAGATATATGCCATTCCAAAAAATTAAAGTCTTTGTAGTGATTTATACAGACAAGTATTTGGCTCATCATATATTATTCTAGATAAAAGTGAGGGAGAAGGTATGTGAGAGAGAAGTGAGAGAAGGAGGAAGAGATAAAAGTGAGAGAGACAGAGAGGGATAGAGAGAGAGACTAATTTAAAATAGACTTGTACCTATATTAAACCTTAATGGACCTCCAACAAATATGCAATAGTCTTACAACAATGCTATAATGTAGTGATAAATAAAGAGATTGATGAACGTTTGTTCGGCATTTGTAAAGCAATTGTTGTTTGCTTTTCACTCCATGCAATCCTAGCGTACCTATTGCACACACTACTTTGATTTTATTTCTCACATATCTTTAATTTCTTGTTTCTATGAAAGACAAATGACAGTGTTTTCCTATTTTTTTCCCAATATTAAGAACTTCTCAATTTCCAATTTCCAATTTCCAATTTTCAATTTTCAATTTCCAATTTTCAATTTTCAATTGTTTAGAAACCATTATACATAGCCTTCCATGTAGTTTGCTTAGGAGATTCAATACACTTTACACATATAATTTACAATTTTCTACAACCATTCTTGGCGTACCCATTGCACACTAAGAGAGTGGTCCCATGGAGCTGCTAAAGGATCTATTTTTGTGGAGCAAAGGGTTCCATGGAACTCAAAAAAGTCTACTAATGCTTAAATCAGAATTTTCTCCTCCAAAATAGGAGCAACTATTGTTTAGGTGGTTATTTTTCAGTTGGTGCAGATGAGGTGGGGCTGAAACTTTTCCCCACCAACTTAGAGAGTTAACTAATAGTTTTCTCATTCTCGCCACTTAATTTAGGGGAGAATTTGGAGGGAATTTTCCCAGATTATTTTTTTATTTCCTTGAAAAATCTCTTTTAAATTATTTAGTATATACCATTGTTTTAAAAAACTTCATGAGACCACCAACTTCCATAAAATTCGGAGCTTAAAATTTTAAACACACTCCCAAATACAAATTTCATGGGACCACCCGTTGTAAAATGCTCCTAAAAAATCTCAGCAGCACCGTTGAGATAATATAAGAAGCCCCCTCCCATAGGACCGCTTCCTAAGGTGAGATTGCTACTAAATACGATCAAACGTACATCCAGAGTGCTGATGGAGGGGAACGGCGGACCAGTCAGTAAAAAAAGTTCATCCCACCAAATTTTTTTTGGCAACACAGTAAGGGCTCTCACAGGGCGGCTAAGCAAGGAAGAACAGGAAGGAGCTAGAGCAGGAGTACCCGATTTTCAGACCATCAAAACATCTGGTTAAGATTTGTTTTTCCCCTGTGTTGCGAAGATAATCGAGTGTTTCAAAAATGCCGGGCATTACAGAAATATTGACCCTACCCGCACCTCCGCCGGAGGGCATTTCCGGCCCTTTACCACCCTCCCAGCTCTCGTCTGATAACGAAATCAATGCTGTAGAAAACAAAGAATCAATTCCAAATCTGAGCAATTTAAGTATATCAGGGTCTGAATCTGTTGCCACACATACAAAAACCATCGGAATAATCCACCCGCCACCGGACATCCGCAACATTGTTGATAAAACTGCACAGTTTGTTGCCCGCAATGGCCCCGAATTCGAAAAAAGAATTCTTGCAAACGAGAAAAACAACGCAAAGTTCAATTTTTTAAACCCTAGCGACCCTTACCATGCATATTACCAGCACCGCGTTTCAGAGTTCAGGTTACAGGTTCAAAACCCGGCGCAATCACAACCGGCACCTGGCGGTGGGGCGGGCGAGGCGGCTGCACCTGCAACAGCTGCTGCTGAGGCAAAGCCAGTAGATTTACCGGCTAGACCGGTGGCCAAACCCTTACTGCCTCCTGAGGCAGAGCAGTATACTGTAAGACTTCCAGAGGGTATTACTGGCGAAGAACTGGATATTATTAAGCTTACTGCACAGTTTGTGGCAAGAAATGGTAAGACCTTTTTACATGGATTGACAAGCCGTGAAGTAAATAACCCTCAGTTTCATTTCCTGAAGCCTACGCACAGTATGTTTACGTTTTTTACTGCCCTTACGGATTCGTATTCTAGGGTTTTGATGCCTGCCAAGGGTTTGGTAGAGAAGCTGAGGAAGGATGGGGCGGGTATGACTACGATTTTGGAGCGGTGCTTGCATAGGCTCGAGTGGGAACGGTCACAGGAACAGGCAAGGCAGAAGGCAGAGGATGAAATTGAGCAGGAGAGGATGCAGATGGCCATGATTGATTGGCATGACTTTGTGGTGGTGGAGGCAATTGAGTTTGCGGATGATGAGGATGAGGAATTGCCACAGCCGATGACTCTGGAAGAAGTTATAAGGAGGAGCAAGGCGTTGGCAGCTATGGATGATGAGGAAGAGATTGCAGAATCTGGGAAGGAAGTGGAAATGGAAATGGATGAGGAGGAGGTGCATTTGGTGGAAGAGAGCTTGAAGGCGGCGAATGGTGGTGAACAAAATGGCAGTAAAATGGAAGAGGAAGGCCACACACAAGCAACTGGTGTACTGCCTCAGGAGGAAATGGATCCGCCTATGAGAATTGTTAAGAACTGGAAGAGGCCTGAAGAGAGAGTAGCTGTTGAAAAGGATCCAACTAAGTTTGTGGTTTCTCCAATTACGGGAGAACTGGTTCCCATCAATGAGATGGCTGAGCACATGCGAATTTCATTGATAGATCCCAAATATAAGGAACAGAAGGAGAGAATGATGGCCAAGCTTCGAGAGACAACTCTTGCACCAGATGATGAGATTTCAAGAAACATTGTTGGACTTGCTCGGACACGGCCGGATATTTTTGGTACTACAGAGGAGGAAGTTTCCAATGCAGTTAAGGCTGAGATAGAAAAAAAGAAAGAGGAACCAAAGCAAGTCATTTGGGACGGGCATACTGGAAGCATTGGCCGCACTGCGAACCAAGCAATGACCCAGAATGCTGGAGATGAACAGATGGATTTAAGTAATAATGACGGAAGGGATCTTCCTGGTCCGGCACCTCCTCCGAAAACAGGTGTGATGCCTATTAGGCCCCTTCCTCCACCTCCTGGGCTGGCATTGAATATTCCTCGACCTCCAAGCACAGTTCAGTATTCTGCCCCAGCCACATCTGCTCCTGTAATGCCACCTCCCCCAAGGCCTTCCGTTCTACCTCCTCCTCCTCTCCGACCACCTCCACCTCCTTCTGGCATGCCTCCTGCTCCACATCAGCTCATAAACAGGCCGCCTCCCCCACTTCCACCCCCAGGGTTGATGCCAACTTCAATGGTTACACCACCTCCCCCAGGTTCTCAATATCCGCCTATGCCACCTCCTAGACCATTTGCCCCTCCACCACCAGGCCCTCCACCATCGATGCCCATGATGCCACCACCACCTCCACCTCAGGGAATGCCCCCCCCACCACCACCTGAAGAGGCTCCACCTCCACTGCCTGAAGAGCCCGAGCCCAAGAGGCAAAAGATTGACGAACTTCAACTCATTCCGGAAGATCAATTCTTGGCACAACATCCAGTATGTTTTCACTTCTCACTTTTATATTTCTTATGCTTTAGGATTAATTTTTCTTTGTTTATTGCAGTTGATATGGTTGTAAGTTAAACTTATATATATACACACACGCACACACATATACACACACACTGGTAACAAGTTTCTATGTTAATTCTGACAGTTGGAGAGATGGGAATCATGTAAAGGAATTACTATAGGGGCAAGATAACTACAGTATATATATATAGACACACACACTGTTAACAAGTTTGTGTGTTAATTATAATAGTTGGAGAGATGGGAATCATGTAAAGGTACGACTATAGGGGCAAGATAACTATGGGATATAGATATATACTTTGTTCTGACGCAAGAAAGTGCTACTTACATATTTATGTTTTCGCTCTAGGGTTTATCTAACAGAATCCATATGTAATTATAATGGCAGATCTTGACGAACATGTTTGTGTCCAGACTCACAGAGTACATTGTTTTACCTGGATATTTTAGTATATGCATTCAACCCTAATAAGTACCAAAATTACAGGCCTTCAAGGGTAATGAAATGTCATAATAAGTTAGTACAGAGTAAAGTCTCAATGGGACAATCATGAGTTTGAGGGTGGTGATTGACCAATATAGTAATATTAATGAAGCTATTTAGTTAAAATGCAAGTAAATTTTCCATTCTTTTGGCTCAAAGAAAGTATTCAGACATTAAAGAAGCAACTGTTTGTTCTAATCACTTATGTTTGGTTAGGTCACACAACCTTTCCTTTGTACATAGGAATTTTTATGCACCCAATCTAAGCCCTTTGAATGGTATTTTAATATCCAGAAATTATTGTTTTAATGAAGAGTGCACTAAGCCTGATTTTTGTAAGGATGCATGAAAATTTTTAAGCATTTTTGCAGTTTTTCGTTTTTTACTACCATTTATCCAGACTAGATAACAACAGGAGAAGGAATACCCCCTCATTCCAAGCGGCTCCTTAGAGCAATGGATATCAATTATCGCATAGTAAATCCAAAACAGTTTTAAGTTTTGGTCAGGACATGACAATAGCTAGCAAATGTTTGGTGGAACTGGAAATGCAGCAGAACTCTACGAGACTTGTCAAGTCCATGCTGTAAACTTTGCGAGAACTCATAATGTGCACATATTCTTCAAAAACATCTGAATATGCATCAATAATAACCTCAATACACATGAGTGGTAGCTTTTCTATGTTACCTTCTTTTGTTTGGAAGATCATAACGATTGCTAAAGGCTAATCGATATCTACTTGTTTCATTTTTTGCTTTCTAAAAAGTAAAGGGGAACTAGATAAGAAGAGGAGTTAAGTTTGTACACTTTACCATCCTTTAAAACTATAGGTATTGTGCCAACTGCCAACCATGATGAATGGCATGACAAGCATTCTAGTAAGGAAACTTTGAGGCTTAACTCAGAATGTGCAATGTCCCCTATCTAAAATGCCCTACAGAATTTCAAATACCAAAAACTAGGGTTAGGGTTTTGAAATTACCATTTAGATTATCTTCAACTTTTACTGCTCTTGTACTCTAAATCTGCATTCATAACATAGAAATATAGATGCAAAATACATGGATATATGACATACCTCTTGGAACACAAATGTTAGATAATATCAACCTGCATATAAACAATAGTTACATAGATTTATTTACTACTCATTGTTATGAAGTTACATTCATGGATTCCACTCCATCATAGTGGTGATGACATGACATTCCTTGGTACATGATGCCTCCATGCAGGCCCATACGGGGGGCATGGCAGTTCTTGTAATGTCCCCTTTTGGGACAACACTATTTTTTTCCACATGGCATTCATCATAACATAGGGTTAGATACATCATACCGCGAGGATAATTCTTGCCTTTGTGTCTTTTAGAACTCTTAAGGATTTATTTCCTTTCTTCTGTGCTATTTTGCTTATTCATACTTGTATATCTGCTGCTATATGATTTTATATTCCTCCATATATCTTGCAGATCTGCTATCCCTCTATTTACCAACTCAGGCATATAAACTCTTTATATTTGTATATCATTCCATACATATTCTTAACTCAGCAATATTCTCCTCTGCAGATCTATTGTGTAAGATCCTATATTTTTGTCCTCCTTTCCAGTCTGCATATTCTTTCTTTTAATATTTCTGCATTTGCAACATTCTCCAAAATATCAGCTTTCTCCACCAACACCCTCCCATCTTCCACCATGTCACAAACAAAATGATACTAAACATCAATGTGCTTTGTTCACTTGTGAAAAGTCGGGTTCTTTTCAAAGTTGATGGCACTCTGACTGTCACGGTGAACTCTAATTGCACTCTGACACAACCAAACATCCAAACACAACCTTTGAAGCCAAATAGCTTCCGTATTGTTGGCCCACTATTGCCGTTAAACCAAAAGGTCGAGCTATCAATTTCCGATACAAGCGCCAAAGTTAATGAATCCACGGGAGGCGGTTAGTCCATGTCACGAATCCCACGGGGAGCGCTGACCATTTGCCAACAAACTCCCCCCCTAGCGTTACCCGGGGGGGGGGGGGGGGGTCGAACCCATGACCTTTCGCTCTGATACCAATTGTTGGCCCACGATTGCCGTTAAACCAAAAGGTCAACCTATCAATTTCCGATACAAGTGTCAGAGTTAAATGAATCCACGGGAGGCGGTTAGTCCATGTCACGAATCCCACGGGGAGTGCTGACCATTTGCCAACACGTACAAGCATGAGTAGCTGCCATGTATTATGCTTTTCTAGTGGATAAAGCGACCGTAGCCTGTTGTTTACTCATCCAACTCATTGCACCACTAAATAGGCTAAATACATAGCCACTGGCAGATCTTCTGCTATTGACATCTCCTGCCCAATCTAAATCCACATATCCTTGAATATTTGCCGAGTGTTGCAAGTCCCCCGAGGCATTGCACCCTACAAATATCTAAAAACCCTCTTCATTGTTGCCTAGTGATTCTATCCAGGATTAGCTATGAAATGGCTCAAGACTCCCACCACTTGGGCAATGTCTGGTTTGGTGCAAACCATAGCATACATAAGGCTCCCAACTGCACTAGCATAAGGTACAAAACTCATGTCCTCTACCTCTCTAGATGTTGAATGACACCGCTCAACTGAAAGCTTTGTTTCCATAGAAATAGGAACACTCACTTGTTTGTTGTCAGCCATGCTAAAATGTTGGAAACCAGAGTCAACATACTTCCTCTGATCCAACCAAAGTTTTCAGTTAGCTCTATCCCGTCTAATCTCCATCCCTAAAATAAACTTTGTAGTTCCCAAGTCTTTCATTTCAAACTGTAAAGAAAGTTGAGATTTCAAGTCCCTAATCATACGCTTATTGCTACCAAATAACAACATATCATCAACATACAAAGTGATAACAATAAAATGATCACCATCCTATTTGTAATAAACATAATGATCAAATCTATATTTGATAAATCCAAATGCCAAAACATACAAATCAAACTTCTAGTACCACATTCTAGGAGACTATTTGAGATCATACAGGGATTTTTTCAATTGATAAATGAACTATTCCTTACCTTTCTCAATGCAGTGCTCTGTTTGTGACATGCAGATCTCTTCAGCCAAGTCACCATGCAAGAAAGTTGTTGTCACATTTATCTGCTCAGCTTCAAGGTCAAATGCAACAACACAAAATAACAAGAATCTAATGGATGTCAGCTTAGCAATAGGAGAAAAGACCTCACTAAAATCAATTCCCTCAACTTGGGAATATCCTTTCGCAACCAACTGTGCTCTGTACTTTTCAACACTGCCATTTGAACTGAACTTCTTTTTGAAGATCCATTTGTATCCAATAGGTTTTCAACCTTTAGGGAACTGAACCAGATCCCATGTATTGTGCTTTTTCAATGCAACCATTTCTTCATCCATGGCCATCATCCAAGATTTACCGTCGTTCATCTCCATTGCCTCCTTCACGTTCTAGGCTCATCAGTGTTAGTACTCAAAGCAAAAATGCATCTAAAATTAGGAAGCTTGACTTTTTTGGTTGCCTTCTTTGCTGAGTGGAGCTCCTCAAAAGCTTAGGTGGTGGTTCTTCCTCCACTGAGCTCAAATAGCTCTTAGTACTGTCCTCATTTGGTTCATCCTCTTGTGCAGCCTTCTTGATCCTTGGCTGTAGCTGCACAATTGACTTCACATCATCCTTTGGTTGCTCAATAGTGGAACTAGACCTAATCTCTCTAAAGAACATGTTTCTACTGTGCATAGTCTTTCCAATTATAGGATTTTAGAGCTTGTGTTCTTTCCACAAGTTCAGTGTAGCAGGTCAAGATTCACTTAACAGCTTTGTAATCCAACTTCAATCTCATTTCCTTGGGCACATGAACATATGGCTCGCAACCAAATGCACAAGTATGTTGAAGAGAGGGCTTTTCGCTTGCCCAAGCTTCTTGTGGGGTTTTGTCAACAAGAGCTGATGTAGGAGATCTGTTCACCAGATAACATGTAGTGCTAATTGTTTCTGCCCATAACTTTCGATCTAAACCAACACCATTGAGCATGCTCTTAGCCCTTTCCATCAATGATGCAGTCGGGATCAGGCACCCAGTGAAGGATGGCTAATCCTAGCGGCCATACACAGTCATTTCACAGTAACAACAAGTATTAGTTGACAAGCGATGAGGATATAACATCACTCAGGAAATTATGTCTTACAGTATTCCTCTACACCTACTTACAGGCACACAACCCAACACAAGTTAGTATGCTTGACTTAGAATTTTTCTAACAATATTCAGGGGCATGGCCCAGCTACAAACATCAATACTAACTCAGCAATTTAAACTTCAATAACTCTGTTTGGAGGTCACAGTTCTAACAGTAGGATAATTAATACTAACTCAAAAATTTAAACTCCAATAATTCTGTTTGGAGGTCACAGTCATAGCAGCAGGATAATTCTCTGATTCTTGGATTTACAACCCCAGTTGCTCTCAATTTTCGTTCTCCCACTACCTTCTCTGCTTACTGAGGCATACACATGTATAGATTTTTTTGTGGGTAAGGACCAAGTGGGGTGTATAGATAACTGATGTAATTAGTGTCTGGCAGTTGTTACCAGGTTTTGCAAATTGTAACAGTCAAGGAAGGTGTAGCGCCAGCCTATGTTTAGAAATATTCTTGCTGCTACTCGGCCACCTGAGTTTGTAACAGCTAATCATTAAATTGACTGTTGCACCCACCCTAACAAATGTAACTGCCGCCAGCCAGGAGAGAAAGGGATAAGTCTGACCCCATGGTCAGCAAATGGGACTGTTGCCAGGTAGTGTAACTGCCCCAAAAAAAGCTGTAATGGGCCGTCGGTCAGAGAGGTCAATGAAACACCTTAACTCCCAGAGTCACCCAGTTTGGAAATGTTGTCAGATTCGCCCAGCAGAGTAAAAGGAAACTGTTGCAGGTCTACAGATATTAATGTCCATGCTCAGCATAGTAGTGACAGCTGCCGGCCTAAAATTTGCCGATGAGGAGAATAGGGACATATAATGCTCATATCAGGCTAGAAAGAAACTGTTACAATGTTGAGAGGCTTAACCCATGAACAAGCGTTGGAAGGAATGAAGGCATTGCGCCCAGCAAGGAGTCCACACAGACATAGACATGAACATGACCTGCAACACAAAAAAAAGATAACAAATTTGACTGAATAATGTTTTTGGGCATGTAGGATTGCTAGAGCCCCGGATGCTCCTGCATCAAACAACATCCTGTTCATTCTCTTGGCAACTCCATTTCATTGAGGGGTGTATGGAATTGCCTTATGCCGCATGATTCCATTGTTCTTGTAGAATCCATCGAACTCCTTCGAGCAATATTCTCCACCATTGTTCGTTCTCAACACCTTGATCTTCCTATCCTTTTGGTTCTCCACAAGAGCCTAAATCATTTTGAACTGATTGAAGACCTCAAATTTATGCTTCAAAAAATAGACCCATGTCTTCCTAGAGAAGTCATTAATGAAAGAAACGTAATACAAAGATTTTCCAAGTGAAGGTACATCAATTGGACCCAAAACATCACCATGGATCAAATCTAATACACTTTCAAATCTAGAAGAGCTCGAATAAAATTGAACACGATTCTATTTTCCATAAATATAGTCATCACAGAAATAAAAGTCAAGGTTACAATCAAGTATCAACCAACCCCTCTACAAGATTTTTATTTTTCAGGGCTATGAGGCTTTTCTCACCAATGTGGTACAATCTCTCTTACCACAACATAGTCTTTCCAGCAGGTAGCTTATTGCTCTTTGAGGTAAGAGCAAGCTTAAGAACTCACACAACTTGTCCAAGTGATCTAGCAGTGGATCTCTTTGCTCTAGGTTTTGAAGGCAAAGTTGAAGGTGTTGTAAATCTCTTCTTTTCTGTAGGTACAACAAAACTATTGCATTGAATATGCGTGCTTGCATCAAGGCGGAAAAGAGTCCCAATATGACCTCCCTTTGCAAGCATTATAGCTCCACAAACCATTTTGCACCCTTCTTTGCTTAAGACTACTTGCACACTCCATAGTTCATCTTGTTTAGAGACAACAAGTTCTGTGCCAAACCCAGGATGTCCAGATCTCTTGAGAGGCCTTTGATCCTCCCATCACTGCACTTGATCTTGACTCGGTTGTGTCTGACAGTATTGAGGAATGTATTGTCACCAAGGTAGACCTTTCCACCATCAATTTTCTAGTAATCAGAGAACCACTCTTTGTGGGGAGTCATGTGAAAAGAGGCATCAGAGTTGATCAAACCATGCATCATCACATGCATGTGTAGCCAGGGCTGCAACAAATGAATCGGATTTGTCTTGAGAAGTTTTGGAATCCATATCAGCTGATCCATTCTTTTCTTTCTTCTTCTCTTTGTAGTTCTTCTGGATGTGGTCTTTCTTACCATAGTTCTAACATTTCACCTGGGATTTACTAGGAGACTTAGATCTCCCTTTGGACGTGGATCTTCCTTTCTTTTGCTTCTTTCTCTTTTGATCTACCTAGAACAACCAAGGCATCTTTGACAGTATCTCATGTTTTCCATTTCATTTCTTCAGAAAGAAGAGCACCCAACACCTCTTCAAACATGAACTTAGTGGAGGTACTTCCAATGGCCATAACCAAGTTGTCCTAAGAGTCTGGCAAAGAACACAACAATGTGATACTTTGATCTTCGTTGTCCATCACAACACGGGTAGACTTAAGTTGGGTAATCATAGTGTTGAATGCATTCAGGTGTTTAGATACAGAGTCACCCTCACCCATTTTCAATGAATATAACTTCTTCCACAAAAAAAGTTTATTCACTATGGATTTGACCTGATATAGTTTTTTTCTGTCCACAATGCACTCATAGTGGGTTCTCCCGAAACCTTCAAGAGCATTGAATCCACCAAACAGAGCCGAATGAGGCTCCACGCATTTCTGTCTAATACATCTTGTTACATTGACACAAGTTTACTTTCAAAGACTGCATCCCATAGATCCCAATCTATTAGTAAGTCCTCCATTTTAAGCATCAATAGTTCGAAATTGGTGCCGTTGAATTTTTCCATCTCTAGCCAAGATCTCTATGCATAACTCCCACTCAAACCAAGATTAATATCATCAAAAAATCCTTCTAACCTAGCCTAAGATCACAATTGGCTAAGCTTTGATACGAAATGAAAGGAAAACCAGGTAAAATTTCCCCCTATTAACCTATGAGGAGAATAGTGCAGTAAAGAAAACTATTTAGATTTACACCAGAAATAATATGAACACACACACAATAGATGACAGTGTTAACCTTAGGAAAATCCTTTCAGTAGAAATCCAAGCCTCAAAATCTCAAACCATTGTATTATAAATAAACTTAAACTCAATTACAATACAATCAGGCTCAAGTCTTCGCAGGAGATCACATAATTATACAATTCTGGAGATATTCTGGCAGTTCAACATTATGATAATACCTCCAACCTGAGCACTTGATAAATAGGCAAGATCAAAACCACAAACCATTGATGGTTTTAAAAACCATGTGTTGGAAACCATGGGCTAAATCAGGTGCCGAAATCCATGCAAAAATCCAACACCTATAAACACGAGTTAATTGACAGTAAAATAGAATTGCCATTTCCAACTTGGGCACTCGATTTGGTCTTGTTCTCCCCTTTTTTTGGAAAGATGTTCCTTAATTTTCTCTTAGTTCATAGCTTAACTCCCTCTCATCATGCTCTTTCTATAACGACATCTCTTACACATCTTACAAGTTGTCATGGTTGCATTTACAACTTCCATGACACTAAGTGGGATTTACAAATTGCCAAAATTCAAACTACAAGTGACACATAGTGCCACTCCAAGTGGGACATCCCAATTACGTGAGTACAATAAATACAAAATTAATTAAATAACTTTGAAGATTAGGATTGCAAGGTGTATGACTCCAATCCCAACAATTTACCTATCATTTCTAGGCGAAGAGTGTTCCCTTTGGACTTGTTGGATAATTTTTGATCATCAAGATAAGATGTAGACCTGGAGACACTCGATTATAAACTACTACCAAAACATCTTTTAGATGATGTTCTTTTATTGTAAGGAGATCCTTACAACTCTTTTTGCCTTGAAGAGTGGCCAAAATTCTTTGGTAGAATGGCCAGAACTCTTAAAATAATTGCAGTAATTTCTATCTTTGACCAATTGTTAAAGATAATTGGCCTGAAATTTTTGAATGTTCATCAGGGTTAGGTAGAGGCTTATGGGTGGAAGGGTTTGAAGAACGGAGCATTGCAATGTTAGAACTAAAATAGGAAATTTTTCATGGAGACCCATATCCTAGTTTGCTTTCAGCAGATATTGCTATTTTATTTGCTCATTCCAAAGAACCCACTTCAAACATAGCTGTTTCTTTCTTATGACTAGGAAGTAATACAGAAATAAATTTAATCTTAGTCTTATAGATTTTTTTTTGAATTGGTGAAGTTCATGGCTGAAATGCATGCAGATGCTTCTCATACTCATCTGGGGTACTCCCTTAGCTACTTGGGCCACTTACTAGGTTCTCATTCACAATCTCTATGTAGTGAATATATTCTAGTTGCTTGTAAGCTATCCTGACAATATGGGAAACACTCTAAATCACAAGAGGAATAATCCCCAAGCCCACAAATGGTTAATGCCCGATAGTCCCACCTTTGCCTACTGAACAAAAGGGTTTTCACTATCCAACTAGGCAATTCGCTTGAAAGAGGGAACAAACCCATAATGTGCCTAAATTCTAACACAACTTAAAAAAATCTTTTATGGTGCCCAAATTCAACAAGAAGTCGCTCCCAAAAGAGTGACCCACTTTACCAATCATGCCAACATGCAGATTCTTGAGATTATAATGGATCTTGTTGAAATATCAATATATTGTTGTAGTGGTTGATCTAGAATTTGCCTCAATTGAATCCATTGTGCTAACAAATTATCTTGAATCTTGATGCCCAATAGGTAGGCCCCAGTAAAGCCTCCTGGCCATTAGGTTGGATGTTTGCTGAGTATCCTATGGACTTGTCACTGGATGTCTAACTCATTATATGCTTTGCTGTTATAAAAATTGCCGTTCTATGTTATTAGTAATACAATGATCTATTATATAGTTGTCCTCCAAAGTTTCCTCAAACTCTCATTCTTGATCTTGGATCCTGACCAAATGATAATTTTCTTGTTCAACTGTTCAAACGTCGTCATTAGTAGGGGTATCACTATGGAAAGAAAGACAGATTTTATGAAAGCTAGTATTAACTATGAAATTAAACTTATAAGTTGCCTAATTGATGTAGTCACAATACTTTGGCAAAAGATCTGTATGCACCTATGATTTGTCCCTTAATTACACTCAAACACCCACTATAAATGTGTGTGGGAATTGATATTGTTCCAATATATAAATTGGCTGTCTTAAGCCTATGTCAAGTTCTTTGAATTGTATCCAATGTTTTAATTCTTCTTCACATGCTCTGAAACAATACCTTTGCCTTACATTTTTCTTAAAAGTAGTAGATATGGAATGTATTGTGAACTATTGGAACACATAATGTCGATCTAGTTAGCAAACACAAGAGGTTGAAGAATAAGCATGGTGGTGCACAGTTCTTCCAACGTTTTAATTCTTCTCTACATGCTCTGAACCTTAGTTCAAAAACTCGGACTTGGCAATTACTTGGCTGAACCAAAAATTTTAAAAACTTAAGACTTGACAAAAACTTGGGGAAAAACTCGGCAATTTTATCGAACATTAAAAAATACATTAATTTTTAAAAACATGCTTTAAAAACATGCATATTACTGAATTTATGAACCATATTACTGATTTCCTTCATATAAAGATCAAAATTATAGTTCAATACACTTCATAGACCAAAACCTGAGTTCAAAGTTTCAATACATATAAACTTCCAGTTTCAATATCAATCCAATGTAAAAACTGTTATTATTGAATAATCGATATTTTACAAAGAAGAGCGAATGCTCTTTATATAGAGAATACGGAGTCTAAAAATAGACAAAAGCAGAAAAGATAGAAATAAACTAAACTTAGAATGACAGCTAAGAAAAGACAAAGATTGACCAATAACTAAATATTATCTTAATAAAAACCACAAAGCTAAGGGGTCAACATGAATCCAACGCCTGTAATTGAAAGAGATAGTTTGGGAAAACAATATACCGATATAATAGACAAGCAAATCACCCATAAAGGAAATACATACAAAAAGTTAGATATAAGTCTGCAAAGATAGAAGCAGGAAGTGTATCTGACCGAGACATTTTTGCACTTATAAACACGAAAACAATGAAAGAAGAACCAAATACTATAGAAGTAAGAAAATTACCAAATTTTCCATCCACATGAATATATTTTACATCTTTGAAGATCATTTTAAGTTTATAATGTAATTTAAAAACCTGAAAGTCGATCGATCAGCAACCTGCAAAAATGGGCAATAGATGCCTGGTCGTAGTCAAAGTGTGCCCTACCAACCAGCAAAAATATCCCTGCAGCACTGAAAAATTGTCTGAAATCACATGAAGTAGGGTTCCTGTCTGCCGAAAATTCAAGGTGGAAAATAAAAAATTGCACGTACATTTTATAGTATACCAAAATTTGGGCCATTTTTTCCCTAGGTGCAAGTCGACGATTTTTAGGCATTTTATCGCGAGTTTTTGACCAAAAACCCGCTGTGAATTTTAGCAGAAACCCGTCAGCAATTTATTGCTGTGATTACTTGACTGTGGAAAATTTTGACAAGTGCTCGTGAGTCAAGCGAGTACTTGCCGATTTTTTAAACTATGCTTTGGACTAACACTTTTGCTTTGCATTTTTCTTAGAAGTATTAGATATGGAATGTGTTGTGGACTATTGCAACACATAATGCGGATCCAATTAGTGAACAAAAGAATTTGAAGAGTAAGCATGGTATACACTATTCCATACTGCATAAGATCATCATAGTAGACCCATATATATATATATATAGAGAGAGAGAGAGAGAGAGAGAGAGAGAGAGAGAGAGAGAGGTGCCTATGTAAAAAATAGATAGCATGGCCTTTCCTTTGACACAAGGGGGTGGTTCATAATTAAGTTATAATCCCTAGTTAAGGATGATCGCTCTATTATTTAGGAGAGTCATACCTTTTATGTCAAACCTGTAAGTAAACCCACTTAAGAAAAGTATGGAGAGAGAGAGAGAGAGAGAGAGAGAGAGAGAGAGAGAGAGAGAGGTTTGTGTAAAATATAGATAGCATGGCCCTTCCTTTCACACAAGGGGGTGATTAATAATTAAATTATAACCCCAAGTTAAGGGTGACCCCTTTAATACTTAGGAGAGTCACTTTTTAAGTCAAACATGTAAGTAAACCATAGTTCCACGGAGTTTTGGGGACGGGGGGGACGACAGGGGACGCATTTTGGAGACGGGGTGGGGGGCCTAAATTTGGGGACGGCGGCGGGGGAGCGGTGCGCTGAAATACATATACTACTTGAAAAATTAGTTATAAAAAGATGTATAACTGTAGAAGCCTAAGGAATAAGTAAAGTTTAGAGTTTAAACACATTGCAATGATTTCATTGAACTAGTGAACATTGAAACAATGTACTTAAATTTAATAGACATTGGAACGAGAACTAGACGTTTCATAATTTGAATTTCATAATCATTGTTCATAATTACAATCAAGTTTCAACAATGTTCAAAATACTGAAATAGTAAATAGTAAATACTAAATAGTAAATGCCAAAATGGTTAATGGCCTGATGCCTCCAATGATCTAATCATCCCCAAGCTCCATGTCGATCTCCTCATCACTAGAACTGCTGGACCCCAAATGCTCAAGCTCATCTAAACCAATACCAACCAGCCCTGTCTGTGTAGCATCCTCATCTATCTGTGCTGGCTCTTCTGGCTCTACATCCCATCTGGCTGCTGGACTCTCCTTGTATGTAGTTGTGGTGCGGTCAATGAGACGCAAGGCACTATGTACAGCTACAAGCTTCTCTGCGCTCCTAGAAGTAAGCCTGTTCCTCTTAACGGAGTGGATGAAGCTAGAAGTAGACCAGTTCCTCTCAGTAGCAGAAGAACTAGAAACCTGGGACAGCAAATGAACGACTAGAGTAGTAATCAAAGATCTAGGCCCATGCATAGTCCACCACAACTTGGGGTCCTCCTGTGACATAGTCTCCAAATCTATTTTGGCTGCCTCTGAATATCCCCAAAGAGTGGCAAATTTTGTCCACTCAGTACGAAGCAAGCTGGCCTCTATAGGATCATACATTTTGTCAATGGCCTTCATGAACCCTTCCTTCACCTCAACATCCTCTATAGGTGTCATTCTACCGGGCCTATGTATGTACTACTCTGGGTTCAATGCATAGGCAGCCATGTGTAAGAGAGTGTTGAGCTTCTCCCATCTATGCTGAATGATTGGATGAATATGCTCGGTGTAGAATTGCATTGTGGGGTCCTCTCGCACAATAGCCTTCATTTGATCAAGCATGGAATCAATGCACTCATATACCTCTCCAAGGGAAGGTGCATTAGAATCCCCAAATCTAATAACTGTGAAGACTGGCTGAATGATGGAGACAATATATTTGGCATTAACCCAAAAGACATCATTCGTCACCACCTCCTTAACCCTCAATCCCTTCTGTGTCTTCAACTTAGGCAATCGGTTCCATTCTGTTGTCATTACCATTAGTTGCAATGGCTCTTGCAACTCAAGCATCCTCTCCAAGAGAATAAAGTATGATGCATACCGAGTCTCTACAGGCTTCAGAAATTCCTTCTTGGAGAAGGACCTGAAAAGTGCATGTGAAGTATGGCGGTTGCAGATAAACCTCTGCACATCCTAGCATCATTGACAATTGATTTGATCCAACTGATTTTACCCATGTCCTTAAGTGCATTATTCATAGCATGCACACAACAAGGAGTCCGCCAAATATGTCTATAGGCTGCCTCAATCAACTTCCCTGCAGCTCTACACACATGGGCCGCATCTGTCACTACCTGCACCACATTTTGCTGCCCAACCTCCTCTATCGCATCCTTGAGGATCTGGAACTGATAATGGGCATCCTTGCTATGCCCTGAACAATTAATAGCCCTAAGGAAATAAGGGCACGCTGTAGATGTAACGATGATATTGATGAGTGGACGGTGCCTAATGTTCGTCCACCCATCCATGACTATGTTGCATCCACTTGTGATCCAGGTTCTCTTCATCTTCTCCATCAAAATATTAATCTTGGAATAGTTTTGATCCAAGATTGTTGTTCTCAATTTAGTCTCCCTTGGTGGCACATATGATTGTCTTGCCCTTATTATTTTTGACACAGCGTCCTTATAATAAGGAGAGCGAGCCACATGGAATGGAATGCCATTGGCAAAGAAGAATTTGCCAATGACATCATCTGCCTCATCTTTTGCTTGCACATTGAATAAATCTGCCAATGGTTGTGAAGATGCCATCTTATGTTTCCCCTTAGGCTCTGCGGCACTTGAACTAGATGGATTTGGTGGCCTTAGACTCTGCAAAGTAGTACCTCTACTCCTTACTGGCAACATAATAGAAGTAGGTACTTCATCCTCATTACAACCCCATAATTTTAACATTTCAGCCCTGATCTTCAAGTTACCTTCCACAACTCTGCATACTTCTAGACCTTTGCCTCGAACAAGAAGAAAGTGAGCATTAATTCTTGTACTGCTTCCAAACCATGTAAGCTCACATATGTTGCACTTCCATTTTCTAGTGCCCCCCTTTGCCCCAGGGTTTGCTGCTATCTTATTTGCAAATTGTTTTAAAGGTGATTCTGGATCAAAGGGGCCCTTGGCCCAACGTTCAAGGAGTCGTGAAGGGCAGCTATTATTTTTACTCCCAATGGAACTTGTGTCAGTTTGAGATTGAGTATTTGAGGCATGTTCAGTTTCACCCTCCTCTCCTATTTGAAAATCAGGATCTAGGTTCCCGGGGGGGGGGGGGGACGCGTCCCCTTGGAACTGTGAAGTAAACCCACTTAGGAATGGACATTGAGGCCTGAGAGGAATGCTTTACTCCCTATGGTCCATACAAGAAACATTTTGTCAAGGATTAAGTGGAATACCAACAAGGTAGGATTACTCATGGTGCCATAAATGCACCAACCTTTCATTTGTTTCATTACCAATCAGGAGTTTGAAAAGTCATATAACATGTCATTTGTGGATGTGAGGAAGTCATCTGTTTGCAGCAACTCCAATGTACAACAGTGGAGGAACTTAATGTTGTATAATAAAGTGATGAAGACACATAAGACATGTTTGCTATATGAGGTAAAGGTATTTTGCTACAAGAACATCCTTTACCTCAATGAATTATGACTCACTAGCACATGGACCTTAAAACTGTTGGTTTGGCTGGTCATAAGGTAAATTCTTTTGGGAAGATTTTTTTATAAAATGATATACGTGATAGATATATGCTTCACATGACTTCAGTATTGGCATACATTTACTTTAAATGTTAACTATGCAACTATTTCTCGTCACTATCCTCTGTGCTATTGTCAAGTAAAACAGTCTCTAGCGACAAAGCCTTACCTGTGAGCAGTACACAACAGTTAAATGTGCAAAGCTGCATTAGTATGCAGCATAACCTTGAAGATTTGCAATCCAGTTGTGATAGAATGGTACCATAGGTTCAGAGAAGTGGAAGCAGAGTGTGAAAAAGGACCCATTTTCAAATGATGCTATACTGTTTTTATAATATAATATTTAAGATGTTTCCCTCCTGTTTTAAAGTTTACATTGCCTTAGCAGCAAAGTTGCAATACTCAACTCATAGACATCAATGCACGAGTTAGATGCACAACATGTACAGGAGTATGCAAGTATGTGACTACCCTCTGTAGGCACCTTAGGCAAATCCCCTCCAAGTGCTATATAATGCATGCTTGCTGGTTATTAAATGAAGATCCATACTTGAAATATGCATAAGCATTGAAATGATACTTGGGAGCATGGTAACTTCAATTAGAATTTTTAGTCAAAGATGATGAGTAAAATGTAAGATCTAGCCTTGATAATATATGAAAATTGTGTCTAGTCAAGTGCATGGATATGATCTAGTAGTTTGGAAATCTTTGCTAGTATGTGTGTGTATATAAATGTATATATTGTGTATATACATACATACGCGCACACACACACACACATACGCACATACAAGTAGAGAGGAGAGGAAAATCAAAGCTTTCACATAAAGACAATGGATGCCTTATTAATATTTGTTGCAAAATAAGTTTAACAGTTGCCCTCAAAAAATGCCTAACCATGTTTGGATAAGCTCTAAAATTTAAACTAGGCTTGACTAATTATGCTTTGAAAAAATAAGTTATAAATATGAGTATGCAGTGAGGAGAGGAAAACTGAAGCATACACATAAGATAAGGGATGCCTTATAAGTTGCTGGTTCAGGTATAAGATCGGGTACAAGTTCAAAGTTCGAGTTTGCTGGTATAGTGATTTTTCCCCGGGTTTGGTACAGTTGGGTACAACCATACTATATATATAAATACCCATACATTGCAAAAAAAATGCAGAATTGAAAACACAATTGATAGTGATAAAGATGATAATTCAATGTCAAATATCAAATCAGTACAAAATACAATCAATAATCTTCATCTTGCTCTTCATTGAGAACATCAAAGTCTCACTTGATTCATTTGAACCATAAGCAACTGCAATGCCATTCTCACCAGCTACATCCTGTGTAGGAGCCTCATCATCTTAAGGGACTGTGGAAAGAAGTGCAATAGTGCATCCAAGTTGACACGTTTATGGATTACATGAACATTTCAATTCTTTGTCCCCTGTTACACCCACTTTAATTTAACAGAAAAGAAAATTAACTATTAACAGAATTTCAGCAGAAAGATTAACTTGATTAACTAACTATCTATGCAATAAAGATTTCACGTTTACAACTAACTTTCATTTTCAACTGAAGTAATCTTTTCTAACTGATTATATGCAATCAAAATAATTTAACTAACTTTCTTCAACGAATTTTAAATAATAAGAGAGATTAAGAGAAGTACAACTTGAATAGCTTCCTACTGATTTTGTTTGTAGATCTTCCTCTGGATTTTGGAAAAAGAAATATCAACAGGGGTTTTAACCACCCAACCAAGACCATCTGGTCTCCCGTGCTTCTTCAACTGAAGAAACCCGACCTTTCACGAGGGTGATGACAGGAATCAATTAACAACAATGTGCCTCTGAACCTAGTGTCAAGACCTATACCTCCTGATCGATCTTTTCTCTATAGGTACCTCCTAATTGGAAAGATCATTCTAACCAGTGGTATATCTGGTACTTGATTGTTGACAGATGCCTAATCTGCATCATAACCTTGGCCAAGGATTTTTAGTATATATATATGTATATATATCTGACACTACTGCGTCGTCAGCCTTCACCCTTGCTCGACATTGTTATTAATTTAATATTTTCTCCTTTTGTTTATGATTTCAAGTTTTTGCATGGTATCATACATGACTTACTTGACAAATTTTCAGTTCGTAGTAAATGCTGAACAAAACTATATATACAGAAGTTACTCTTATCAAAAAGGTACAACGATTTCAATATTCTCAATGTAACTATAATACACAAGCTGTATTAGTAAAAATGATTATATATATATAAACAAACACCAGTCAAGTACCAAAAGGATCTAAGCTTCAACAGACTCAGAAAGCTTGAAAAGAATGTATTGCAGATTTCAGAAAACTGATCCGAAAACTCAGAATCATGAAAAGAGAATGATAGTATAATACTAGTTATTTCGATCATCAAAAACTTATGATAAAATGAACTATTAATGAAGATTCATGTTCTTGCCTGACAAGACTTTTGGCATCGGTTAAGCTAGCAGCGACTGCTCTAACAACTGAGATCGGTGATAGCAGCCGCTTGACAAATACACAAAACATAATTGACAAAAGTTCTCAGAAAATGCACCAACAATTTGCACGCTAAAAAGGTAATACTCAGTCCGAGATACTTCAAATCGAAATCCTCCCTTTTCTATCTTCTCTGCCTTCCTATGAAAGAAAAATGCTTAATGGAATGCACGGAAGTTCTCTCTACTCCCATATAATGAAATGAATGCATGCCAAGAAAGAATGGACGCCCCAAAAAGAAACCGCTCCTCCACTACGTTTGAGTGCAAGGAGGAGCGGTTCCCTCCTGCACTCCAACGGAGTGGAGAAGAAAGAGGAGTTACAAACAAGATTCTAGCTCAAACACTTCAAGCGCTCCACAAGGTAAGACTGAAAATAATTTATTTAATAAACACAAGAGATAAATCTTTTTCACCACTAGAATATATATATATATATACTCATGTGCCTTGGCCAAGGCTACGGTGACTTAGGATTTTGGCTAATTATTGTTTTTCAATTCCTGTAATCACCCTCTCCCTGTTGATATCCCTTTTTCTTAGCCACCTGTTTTGTCTTGCAACCACTTAGACAATTAAAGAAGGTTAAATCATTTCCATTTTTCATCAATCCATTTTCACATATAAGTAAGAAAATATTCGCAATTAAAGAAAAGTCATCATATTCATTTTTCCAACAAATAATTTCACATTCATATGAAAGCAGTTGTACTCAACTAACAACATAATTAATATTTCATTGTTCAAACAAAAGGGAATGTAACATCACCCCTTGCTTGTAGTTGACTTGCGTATGTGACAGGGGATGCAAGTTGGAATGCACATAGACCAACTCTTCTGCTTTTTTTTTTGCAGCCAATTGGTTGCACTTAATTGGGTGGATAAGGGAGTATTGCTCTAGTTTCTCTTACTTGAAGAAGAACTCACAACTTGTTGAACTTGGAGACAAAAACAATACAACATTTGTAATTATAAAATGTAATATATAGTTTTAAAAGAATAGTAAGAATATTAAAAAAATTAAAAGTGCTTACTTGTGATAGAGCTTTGATTGCAAGAGGTTGGAGGAAATTAGAACTTTGGCCATGGAGGTGCCACCATGCATGAGCATCTTGGTACTTGTCTTGAAGAGTGCTAAGATTGTGATTTTCAGATGAGATGAAGCTGCCAAACTCACTCACAACAATATCCTCCACATTTGACTTTGAGGAGATTATTTGGAATGCAATCTTGTACCCATCAACCACTTCTCTGTCTCTATATGGTGCCACTCTCTTAGGCAAAGAAAGTATCTTTGTGCTGTAATATTTATGGGACAATGCAAATCAAAGGAGATGCAAAGGTGTGCTCATCTTGTTCCAACGATCAACAATGATTCATTGTACCCTTTTGAAAAATGCTTCTATAGGATCATTCTCCTTGGTTGCTATTATGTGCTTTATTTTTTCAATTATGGAGTTTATGTGATCATATATTTCTCTCAAACACGGCTGGTTTGTATTAGCAAACCTGATTATAGTTATGATGGGCTTAGTGATACTCAGGATGTAATCCAAATGAGCCCACCAATCATCATCTAGGATCAATGATTTGACCTTTTGGGTCCTTTGTGAATTTGCTTGGTTGTTAATGACCATAGAGCTCAATGCTTATTGCACCTTTACAAATTGAGTTTTAGCAACCTAATATAGTGTAAAAACTAACCAATTAAAATTAAAAAAAGTAGATATGTCATATAAATTTATAATTACAATTTTATTTTAAACTCAAGTTAATTTAAAAAAATATTCAAGTTTCATAAACAACTCCAACTTGGAGAAGAATTGAAAATGGCTTGTGACATATGATGCTTTGTCACGAACATTTGAATCTTCTCATACTTAGTGTACATTTCTTTTACCCACTTCATCTCTATGCCAATCTTTTGCATCACCAAGTTGAAGGAGTGGATGATACATTGTGTCCGTAAAAATGTGTGCTGTATGTTGCCTTGACTGATAAACCTACTACTACCTTGCAATTTTTAGCATTGTTCGTTATGACTTGGACAACATTTTTAGCACTTACCATTTCTATCACCTCTGTTAGAATTTTATCAATAACGTTTACATCCTTCACTTGCTCTTCACAATCAATTGCCTTCAAAAATATTGCCCCATTAGTGCATTTTTGCAATGGCATTATTTAAAGGCTAGTTTTTTGAAATGTAACAACCACCAAAATGGATTCTAATTTTTTTTATACTTCAACAAGATCAAGTAACTCATGTGAAAGAGCAAATATAACGAGTGTCTCCAAAGATGTACTCCTTTAAAATTCGATTGTAAGTCAAGTACAATGATTACATCCATAAATCATTTATAACGTAGTAACAACATCAATGATTACAATAGGATCATTGTGCAACTGAATCAATAATACATCCAGATATCCATCTAGGCGATATGCCCAATAACTTCTCAGTCAGAGGATAATGACCTCTCAGTTTCTCAAGACACGAGGTATAGTAAATGATATCAACACTCATCGTCCACTACAAGGATACCCATCTACCTATACCTCAAACTCACTAGACATCTCAATCATACTGAAGTGTAGTTGTAGCATAAGGATTGAGATCCAACTAAGGCTCACACATTTACACCTAGTACACACAAAACATCTGTAACTCTCAAATGACATACAAGATCAAGAAATTATATTGGTAGAAGTTAGATAACCTTCTTAGCTTGCATCTTATGCATTCACAAACTTGCTTCCACTAAGGGAAGCATATGTTGTTTTGTTACAGACTTAGGTACAGTTTTGGAAATCAGACATCAGAATAATTAGAACTGCCAACTGGAACATAGAAAACACTATTAGTAGGACACTAGCGCTGAACATCAGCTTAGGTATGCAGGCATAGGTCACTAGTGCTAGACATTGGTGCACCTGACCATTATTAGAACTAGACATTGGCACTACAAACATGTCTAGGGCACTAGTGCTATAGCTGGTCACTCCTGCAGGGCACTAGTGCTGGACATTGGCGTAGCTGTCCTATACAGTAAGACACTAGTGCCATGCTTTGGCGCAGGTGTCCAAAACACAAGATTTTTCAGATCTGATTGCTTGGATCTGTTCATTAAGGTTCCTACAAGCCCTTGATCAACTTAGAATTCAAATACGGAAAGTAGTGAAACGAGAATAAGCAATACAAGTTTCATAAGCATGTAGAACACAAATGACATTGAATTTTTAGAAAGTGAAGGCATCTAAATTTTCTGTTTTGCCTAAGGAACATTCTTTTGTAATCAAACAATGACTTTCCCAAACCTTTAACCTTCAGTTCCATTAAAACATGATTTTTAGACTATGTTTTTCCCCAAATCACCCATTCATTGAAATTCACCAAATTGATCATACAACATGCATCCACACAGTAATTCAATCATTCATGAACATATTATAGTCATTTAGATTCATGATTTAATCTCGTTTAGGTCAATTTCTCTCCCCTAGGGTTTCAAATCAAAATCTAACTTTTGAACAGCTCTCTTTCCTTCAGTAAATCTAGGGTTTTGACTATAGTTTCCAATTTTTAGTTCAATCAGTACGAATCAGATTTCTATATGTTCTACATACATCATATTGAAATTTCATATAAATTCAAATTAGATTCTTTATGTTAAATTCACTAGATTTTCTAGTTTTCTATTAACTAGTTTCTGTCTCTAGGACATACTAATTACCTAGTTCCAATCGATACAATTCAAATACAAATCTTTATGTTTTAAATCTAAATTGAAACATGTTCCTATAAGCAATTTCATAATCAAGGTCCAACCTTTAATGTTTATGTGAAATCGTTGAAGAATCTGAACTAAAAAATTCTTTAGCTCTCTCTCTACAATGCTTTTAGAATTTGTAGGGAAATCTCCTTTAATTCTCCTTTAATTTGTAATGTTCTCTAAGGTTCTCTATGCTTTTATAATTATCGAATCCTAAAGCTTATGCGATTACTTGCTTCCTAAGAAACACTAAATATAGAAAATCTAATTGCTTTATTCAATTTTCCAGAATATTTAATTGAATATAATAAATCAATTCTCAAACAATTTTTAAATAAAAGAAATACAATATGTAATTAATATCTTTATCTATTTCCAATAATTATCCTTATTCTTATTTTAAATTAGATTTTGCTTTTATTCTAATATAAAAATAATACAATTTCTTTTATTTATTTAATTCTTAATTATCTCAAATAACTTGCACACAATGAACTAAATAAAGAAAACCTGTTGGCTTTTCAATTAAACTCTAATTTAGCTAATTCTAATTTATTGAAAAGAAATAAATAAATGTAGTTAAAATACTTACTCTATGTTATTCTAATTAACTTCTTTAATTTATTAGATAATATTATTGCTTCACAACCCAGGATTAGGTGTTTACACATTTAATGAATCAAACCTAGTTTCACTTTTCCTCAATACCTATTCTTGAAACATCATAAACTTGACATATCTCAGTAGCAGTTTTTAGACAATAATAATCCATATAATTTGATATTGAACAATCGAATTGTACATTAATATGTATACAATCACACAATCACTTCACTTAATAATAAAGTACACCTGAACAATTATCAAAGCAGTAATATCAAATACATTCATCTAAATTGACCATAAAACAAGGTTTATAAGTCCAATCTCACATTGACCCTATAATTCAAATAGGTCAACAATTAGGGATATTACACTTCTCACCCTCGGTGTACATTTCCTACAGCCATTCTATCTCTATGCCAATTGTAATGTCCCGTTTTCAAAATAAAGCCACCGCTCCCAAATCCATAACGAAGCCACAAAGGTGCCTATTTTACGAAATGTGAATCTGTCAATTGCTTCGGGTGAGCTAGTTGCTCCGGTTGGTCTTAGTGGTAGCGGCAAGAGTACTCTGGTTAATTTACTTCTGCGGTTGTATGAATCAGCAATTGGACAGACATTAGTTGATAGCATTCCTTTGAATGAGCTTGAGGTCATGTGGCTTCAGTTAAAGATTAGTGTTGTAAGTTAGGAACCATGTCTTTTCAGTATGGACATTGCTTCCAATATAAGTTATGGATGTACAAGGAAAGTTAGCCACAATGACATAAATGGGCAGCCAAACAAGCTCACGCACATGAGTTTATAGTTTCCTTGCCAGATGGTTACAAAACTTTTGTTGAATGCTCGTCTTAGTGAGGGACATAAACAACACATTTCTATTGCTAGAGCTATTCTAAGGAAACCAACAGTTTTAGTCCTTGATGAAGCAACTGGTGCTTTAGATGTCGAAAGTGAGAGTTATATGAAGAAAGCAATTGAAATAATCATGCATAATGATGGAAAGAGAGCTTCTGCACTTGCGACTCGGCTTCTTCGTCTACTGTTTGTTCTTCGAAGTAGATGGACTTCTCTGCATCGATCGCCGCCGACATACATTTTGAGCAGAGCGATGTCATGGTGGAGCTTCTGCAGATTCTGCTCAACGGAAATGCTGCCTGTGATGCTGAATATACAACGCCTAAACTGACTTGTAATTCTGAGTTGGAATTTTGGTCGTAGGATGATGTCTTGTGGGAGTCGAACTTAGGACCCGCTCTAGACTGGGAAGTGGACTTCTCTGAGATAAACGATTGGATATTGGACTTGTAAATGATTCCTTTGGGTGGGATTTCTGATTTGGAAACAGAGACTACAAATCCGTCATGACTGTCCTTTTCCTCTTTTTTTTTTTTAATTTATTTTTATTCAGAAATTATTGGCGTGAGATGTTAAGGAGAAAACCGAGTCATTCATTGAAGACTTTTCAAGCCTTTGCCTTAGCCGCCACCTTTGGAGAGGTTTAGATTAAGTATAAGGAAGTGCCCAAAGATAATTAATATTACACAAAACTGGAATTAAATAAGATTAAGTTGTTAAGAATGGTCAACATGCATATGAAGGGTTGCATCTCCTAAAAGGAAAAGATATATAAGGGAAATCAATCAAGGAAAAGGAAATATCATATATCACATCATGAATTTAAAAGATAATTAATATATTAATCTACTCCGAGGAGTAGGAAACCCGACTTAGAAATCTGAGGATGAAACCCCTCATGATTATACAATTAAGGACGAAAACCCTTAATTGCTATTGCTGAGTTAGGGACGGAAACCCCTGATTTAGGCAGATCGAAAGACACTTCAAAACAAACATACAAAGAGATAATCATTGCAGTTTGGAGAAGATAAACAATAGATATAAGGATAAATTTTATTCTACATAAGAAATAAATTCTAAATATTAATTCTGAATTATATTAAACTATTGCAACTACAATTTCAGATTGATAACATGTTCACAATTTATTTTGTAATTATTATTGTAGGCTAGGGTATATTATATTTTAAGAAATAAGGAAATTCTAGAATGGAACATTACAATTGGTATTAGAGCTTTGATCTTGCCAGCTTGTAGGGTAAAACTAACATTTTGGATGTCTTCTAGTCAAGGAGACTTGAAGGTCTACGGAAGGAAGAGGACATGGATTTTGCTTAAGAGCTATTGTACGAACTTGAGGCCTGCAAAATTCCGGATCAATATCAAAAGTTGTCAGATCATATCAAAGCTTGCATTCCATTTGATGAGTACTTGGAGGCACTCAGGTACCAATATCTTGATAAAAGAGGCTTATATGACTACATAAGGAGGTCGAGAAAGGAAGAAGAAGAGCCGATATTGTGTGTTGGAGATGTGTCAAGAAAATTCCATGATGATACACACCGACTACATGGAGGTTGACCAGGGAACATTTGAACTCCCTTGCTCCAAGATCGATGAGTTTGTTGATGGGTTAGTTTGTAGCCATGAGAAGGAGACTTCTAGTTTGCACATGACGGGTCTAAGAGAAGTCAACATGGACACAATAGGACAACGAATGCATTCACCAAGTTGTCACTTCACCACGCTTGAAGACCAAATGGAGATAGTTACCTCGAGGTGTTTGATGCTTGATGAAAGGAAGCATTCCAATCATTCCTATGAGTACAATTCAAAACATGAAAAAGACGATAATAGTATAGATTTACTTTACACTATATCCTTTCAATATTGTTGTCATCATGGAAATTACTCTAAGCATGGGAAAAAAGTGAAAGATACAACTTGCAGTAAAGGACACCTAGATCCTTTTACTCAAATACAAAATTGGCTTTGCACAAAGGAGTGGGATCTTGGTATTCACGACACTCCCACAATTCATCATAACAAAGGATGCAACATTTTGTTGTCATTTTGGATGTTAGCAATGACAATCAAGAGTTTGTATTCATTGCCCAGGATCTTTGGTGAAAAGGAAATGAGAGAGTAGAAGATCATGACAACGTATGATCTCATTCAATGTGATCAAGCCAATCTTTCTTGTTCTTTTTCGAGGCCAAAATCTATTGAGGAGAATACATATTCTCTTGTGTAATGTCCCCTTTTTGGCCCATAGACTTTTTGTGCACGTTATGCTTGTTCCTAGTCGTCGGGAGGCTATTCAGTGTGTTTGATCAGTGCATTTCTATGCTTTTCGTAGCTTGGGGCTATTTTCCGACAGTTTAATTAATATTTCATTGAGTCGCCTAAGGTTTGGAATTAATATTAGCGACTTATTGTAATATTAAGTATAAGGTGGATATTAATGTTTCATTGAGTGCATGGAAAATTAAGTTGAAGTTTTAATTGTGGCGCTCACTTGGGAGTTATAAGAATGATTTATAAAGTTGCCTTGTTTTACTCACATATTATAAAGTCAGCAACTTTATATTATTTTAAAGTGAGTTGAGCATTGGGAAATAAAGTAATAATTTATTACTTTTTGGAGTGCTCACTTAGTGGTCATAAAAGTGCATTGAAATGCTCACTATATGAAATGATATATTTTATTAATTGGGGCATGCACGAGAAAGCTATTTAAGATTGTGTTGAACGCTCATGGAGGACATGTAGAGATGAATATGAGTTTTCTTCTTCTATGAATCAAAGCTGTTTACCTTGAATTCATTCAGGGTTGTTTAACCCATTTATTTGCTGATTTCAGTAGTGAAACATCTACCCTAGTCAGCTGGGTGTGATTTTCATAAAGAGAATCACCTGGTGCTATCATGGAGGTTCCAGATTTTGACGTCTTCTGAGATTGTTCTGAATAATAGAAGATTTTGTTGGGGTCAAGAACAGTTATCATCAGTGCTAGAAGTATTTTGAAGCAATAAAATCATTTTTATTATATTTACTAAGAGGCCGTACGTACATTTGGGCACTGTACACTTGAGCAAGTGATACCCAGTGATGCAGATTGTTGATGACTGCACCTTTTTCTTCATCACATTATCATCCTAATGGTTGCAGGGAATTGTAGAGGGAACGAATAAGTCTTGTATGCTGGGAGTCAGGCGCTGCTAAAGCTGTACATATCATTGCCGTATGGAGACCCGCGTGAGAGTGGGTAATGTTATTTGTCACTTATTATTATAATACTTTCCATTTTATGCTTAATGACTTTATAAATCATAAAAGAATCAACCGAATCAAAATTGCAAAGGAAGGAAGAGGATTGGTGAGACCATACTGCCGTATGGTACCATATGGGTGAGAGGGACGCGGCTCTTCTGTAGCAGATTCGAACAATTTTCAGATCACAATTGGTCTTGGATGAGGTCGCCTGGTATAATGGGTTATTCTGCCATTAAATATGGAGAAGGATTCGCTGATAACAAGCAACTGTAGGCAGATTGGTGATTTGCTGAGCAGTACCAACACTCTGGTTTTATATCAGTCCTGTGTTTTCAGTCATTCCTGAGTCAGCGTAAGGAGTTCTATATTGTCTGAGGATCCATTATATCATCTGTAACTTCATTGCTTCATGGATCATGAATTATCTGAGGTATGGATGACTTCTAATCTTCCTATGATCAGGTTTATTGCTACAGCAGTGTATTTATTTGAAAATCAGACTTTATATGCAATGTTGTAATGCTGGATGGTATTCCACCAGCCTAGTGGTAGTTTAATACTGTAACTGAGATCACCGTATGCTCTCACCTTACCCTATCCGAGATCTGGGTGATCAAAAGGTGTATCAGAATTGTTTGTGCAAACAGTTTCGGTTAGATAAGTTGAAAAAAAGTAGGGTGGTTAGTACATCTTGCTAATATAGGTGTTCCCCAACGACAGTTGAAAGACATACATAGTGCCAGATCTATGAATGAGTAGAATTTTTATAATACTTGGGTTAAGTAGAGTATATTGTTTCATAACATACATCAAGCACCTAAGAGAGGATGGTGTGTGAGAATGAGTTTTTGTAGGCAAGGAGTAACTTGTGAAAGCTCCCTAGCGGCTATGGGAAATGGCAATGATACAAAATTTCCCATCTTCTTATTATGGTATTCATTGGATGGAACCTTTGTAACATCACCCCACAAAACTCACACTAATGCATGTAAGCTCATACAGAAGAGGGAAATTAGTTTATTGGATTATAATAAGAACATATTCCTACCACCTATCGACGAAGGGACTCTATTGCAACGTGAACATCTTTTTGTTATCATTGGTAAGGGAGAAGAGGAATTTATAGTGCATAACTATAATGCTCTTATGTTTTACATTTTGAATAAGTGGGGAGGAAGGCAAGCGTTTGCAGAAAACATCACATTGGTTCTTACATAGAAGAGTCAACCAATAGCTGATCTGAAATTCACCTACAAGGTTGTTTGGGCTAATAAAAATCAAATGACAAATGTTGGTCTAGTAAAAATCAAATGGAAGCTATACTTCACACTAATCTAATCATAATCAATCAATGTCATGATGCTGAAATGGAATGCATAGAGACACCAAGAGAAATTAGAGAAAGTGAATCAAATTTTCCTATACAATTCAATATTTATACAGATGTTGACTGCCCAATGGAGTTTATGTTCAATATAAAATCTGAATTTGATGGAGGAGAGGGCATCCATACTTTAGTTGGTGGAAAGGATGGTTCTATTTTTGAAACTCATGGTGATCATTTTGAAGAGTAATAATTAGAATCTGAGAATACAACAAATGAGATTACTAGAACAAGCACTGATTCCACCCCACGGATCTTGAGTTGTCCAATAAAATGAGAAGAATTTTGTGATATTTCTGGAAACTCTTCGATTGGATTAGTTATAGAATATGGGAACCTCGAAAGTAGACCAAAAAGATACAAAATCATTTCAGAAAAGAACATTGCATTTAATGTCATAGATGTGTGTCATGCTTCTAATCCTCATCTTAATATATGGAAAGCTCACTTTTCTATTTTGACTGAAAGAGATATCCATGAAACTGTGCAAAGGTTGGGCCTACCAAATCGGTTCTTTGCAGATGCAGTTGATGCCAAAGAGGAAATTGATCTTCAGACTGATGCTTCCTTTACTTGGTTTCAAACTATGCTATTGCAAGATGTCTTTTTGTTTCTTCTCTTTGAGGATGAGAGAAAACTTATCTTAAATTACGAACCTTACCAGTTTCCAACTCTTGGTTTTGTTGTTGAGAGTTATTGGGAAGTACAAGTACACGAGCTAGAAGAATATTGGACAATAAATTGTCCTCATACTTTAGAGGATGGTATCAACCTTATGACATTAAGGGACTATATTGGTAGTCTGGTTGAGGCAAGTATACTAACAACTATTCTCCAGCAACATCATTGTAGTACAGAGTCGGACATAACCAAGACAATGAGAAAAGTGTCACTTGGTGTAGAGTTTTCAATTCCTAATTATATGAAAGTGTCACTTGGTGTAGAGTTTTCAATTCCTAATTATATGAAAGTGTTGCAACATAAGCTAATTACATCACAAGGATGATCAATGTCTAGGAATCACAAATCTACAAGGTTGATTTGGTATCCTAGTAACTCTAGGAGCATCCTAGCTTGTGATTTCTTGAGGACAAGCAATCTTGGGTCGGGATTGTAATGCCCTGTTTCCAAAATAAAGCCAGCGCTCTCAAATACATAACGAAGCCACAAAGTTGCCTATTTTGCAAAATGTGAATATGTCAATTGCTTTGGGTGAGCTAATTGCTTTGGTTGGTCTTAGTGGTAGCGGCAAGAGTACTCTGGTTAATTTACTTCTGCACTTGTATGAACCAGCAATTGGACATATATTAGTTGATAGCATTCCTTTGAATGAGCTTGAGGTCATGTGGCTTTGGTCAAAGATTAGTGTTGTAAGTCAGGAACCACGTCTTTTCAGTATGGACATTGCTTCCAATATAAGTTATGGATGTACAAGGAAAATTAGCCACAATGACATTAAATGGGCAGCCAAACAAGCTCACACACGAGTATATAGTTTCCTTGCAAAATGGTTACAAAACTCTTGTTGACAATGCTCATCTTAGTGAGGGACAGAAACAACACATTTCTATTGCTAGAGCTATTCTAAGTAAACCAACAATTTTAGTCCTTGATGAAGCAACTGGTGCTTTAGATGCCGAAAGTGAGAATTATATAAAGAAAGCAATTGAAAGAATCATGCATAATGATGGAAAGAGAGCTTCTGCACTTGCGACTTGGCTTCTTCATCTATTGTTTGTTCTTCCAAGCAGACAGACTTCTTTGCCTTGATCATCGCTGACATACATTTTGAGCAGAGCGATGTCATAGTGGAGCTTATGCAGATTCTGCTCAACAGAAATGCTGCCTATGATGTTGAATATACAACGCCTAAAGTGACTTTTAATTCTGAGTTGGAATTTTGGTTGTAGGATGATGTCTTGTGGGAGTCGAACTCGGGACCCACTCCAGATTGGGAAGTGGACTTCTCTGAGATAAACGACTGGATATTGGACTCGGAAATGATTCCATTGGGCAGGATTTCTGATTTGGAAACGAAGACTACAAATCCGTCATGACTCTGTCCTTTTCCTCTTTTTTTTTTCAGAAATTATTGGCGTGAGCTGTTAAGAGAAAACCGAGTCATTCATTGAAGACTTTCAAGCCTTGCCTCAGCTGCCACCTTTGGAGAGGTTTAGAACAAGTTTAAGGAAGTGCCCAAAGATAATTAATACTACACAAAACTGGAATTAAATAAGATTAAGTTGTTAAGAATAGTCAACATGCATATGAAGGGTTGCGTCTCCTAAAAGGAAAAGATATATAAGGGAAATCAATTAAGGAAAATGGAATATCATATATCACATCATGAATTGAAAAGATAAGTTATATATTATTCTACTCCTAGGAGTAGGAAACCCGACTTAGAAATCTGAGGGCGAAACCCCTCATCGCGACTTTTAGAAATCTGAGGGCGAAACCCCTCATGATTATACAATTAAAGGACGAAAACCCTTAATTGCCATTGCTGAGTTAGGGACGGAAGCCCTGATTTAGGCAGATCGAAAGACACGTCAAAACAGACATACAAAGAGATAATCGTTGCAGTTTGGAGAAGATAAACAACAGATATAAGGATAAGTTTTATTCTACAAAAGAAATACATTCTAAATATTAATTCTGAATTACATTAAACTATTGCAACTACAATTTCAGACTGATAACATGTTCACAATTTGTTTTGTAAGTATTATTGTAAGCTAGGGTGTATCATATTTTAAGAAATAAGGAAATTCTAGAACAAAACATTACACCAATCTTTTGCATAACCAAGTTGATGGGCTGCATGGTACATGTCCAAAAAATTGTTCTCGTATGTTGCCTTGATCAATAAAGTTGTTGTCTTGCAATTTTTAGTGTTGTCCATTATGACTTGGACATCATTTTCAGCACCCATAATCTCTACTGTTTTTATGAGGATTTTGGCAATGAAGTTTCTATCTTTCATTTGTGCAAACTTCATTGCCCCTCACAATCAACCACCTTCCAAAACATTGCTTCTTTAGGGCACATTGCAATGACATTAATTAAATGTTGGTTTTAACAATCTTTCCATCCATTAGGAACGATGGTCACACTTGTTTTGGCCCAAGAATCCCTAATTGGTTGTAGTGATGTGTTTACAAAGCGTTTTTATTTTTCTGATAAGGTTGTGCACACCTTCTCATACCCAGAACTTGAGTAACCTAAGGGTGTTTGATTGATTGTTATCACCATTTCTTGCCAATATGGCGATTTCACTAAGTTGAAAGGAATCTCATTGGCGTAAATGCAACACGCAATGTGCTCATCTACAATGTCCCTTGCTTCAATCCTAAATGCCTTATCCAATGGGCTTCTTTTGAAGGAAAGAGAACAATTGTATTCTTGAGAAGACGACATCACAAAGAAAGGATGTGGGGCAATCACTGTTGGAGATGCCCCTATAAGTGGCTTGAGTGATACTTTATTCAATAAAGGATGGGATCTTAATTTTGCTCTCTCACTTACAATATCACAAAGAAAGGATGTGGGGCAATCACTGTTGGAGATGCCCCTATAAGTGGCTTGAGTGATACTTTATTCAATAAAGGATGGGATCTTAATTTTGCTCTCTCACATACAATATCAAATTCTTCTTGTTCTTTGGTATATGAGAGAATTTGCTCCTTTGACAACCTCTTTTTGTTTAGCTCTAAATAAACTTTGATTCCTTGTTTAGTCATAGCACATAGGTGAATTTTCACTTGACTATATGAGTTGTTATGTTCATTGTGGCATGATTACGATGCCAAAGAAAAATTCTAAGAAATTGTTCAACCATTGTAACATATTGCTGAAAGGGCGATGCTTGGTCAAATTTGAATGGCCTATCCGTCCTTGGGCCTATTCTTGTTCTAAGGAAAATAAAAAAAATTGTAAATGTAACCCTAGGGTACATTAACTTAGAAAAAAACAAAAAACAAAAAAAATGAACAATACAACCCAATAATACATTTAAAAGTAATAAAAATGATTAGCAATTAAAAAAACTCAATGTTTTAAAAAAATAAAACTAGAAAGCTTCAAATCTGAAAAAATTGGAAAAAGTTTAAAAAAACTTTAAAACTTACCTTTTGATTGATAGATCTCCTTGGTGCAAGCTAGTTGTTTATTGTATCACTTGGCAAACACACTTTATGCCTTTGCAATCCTTTACCACCGGAGAAAAAACCAGCAAGCTTGAACAATGAAAAATGGGAAGTTTGAATGATAGTAGATGTTTTTGTGTTTTGTGTTTATCAAATGAGGGCTTTTGAGTCACTTTAAGTCAATTTAGGGTTCTAAAATTCATTTTTAGGTTGCTTTTACATATTCAAAATGTTTTTTTCAACGTTTTCTGGGTGTGGCGGCCTGCGGGTCTCTTTGGGTTTGCCCAGATGCGTTGGGTGAACCCACGACTGACCCGGATTGGGTACGGATCCCTTACATGGCAAACCTGATTAACTAGGATATTTGTTGCAGAATAAGTGTAACCTTTGGCAGTTTCTCTCAAAAAATGCTTAACCATGTCTGGATAAGCTCTGAAATTTAAACTAGGCTTGACTAATTATACTTTGAAAAAATATTTATGAGCATTCAAGTATTTGTTTTCAGAAAATTTTACTTGAGGGTTGTTAGGACAGTAAAAATTTTAAATTTTTTACTATCTTCTCACTCCACCATATTTGGACAAATCCTAAAAAACATCCCAAAAACCATAGTAAAAATTTAATGTATCTCACAGGATGTCTATAGATGAGCAGTGCTAAACTACTTAAAGGTCAATCTATCGGCAAGATGTCGTATTGCTTACACCGATACATGAGGAATCATTTGAAAATAAACATCGGTGTGAGAATAGAGACCGGAAAGAGATTTATAGAAGTCACTGATGGAATAAGTAATACCAATGACCTTTCATCGACAAGAAAACCAAGTAGTCATATTGATCGGTATGACTGATAATCATCGGAGGATCCTTCAAAAGCTACCCCGACGGGCAAGCGTTTCACTGAACATCCTGCGGGGGCAATGAAACAAATAGCCATCGACAAGAAATGAATTATCGGGATGAGAAACAAATAAGTCTCCGATACTCAATGTCTTCGTGAAAAGAGAGCTTTCGGTGAGACTCACAGCGATACAAATATCTATCGGGATGACTCAACATATCGGGACAAAGGAATTAGGTCTTGTCGAGTCACGGCGATCAAAAGGTGTCGGTGACACTCTAATAGACTCTATCCGATAAAGAATATGAGATGGCCATCGGGGAGATGATTTGGATCGGGTTATCTTTTAAAAGTTATCCCGATAGTATATTTCATTCCGATGGGAATAAATTCATACCTGTTGATATTATAGCGGCAAAACATTAACGGAGTCATTCTGATCCAAAGTAAAGATGACTATCGGTAAGACTCATTATGTTGGAGGGAAATCTAAATCACACGGCGATGAAACAAGTCCTGCCGATGGTCACGCCGATTGATTGTTCGCGCTATAAGAAGCATTAAAGTCGCCCAGACATTTTAAAAAATCACGCCGATGAGAGGAGTTATGGCGATGTGACATTTCACAACGATGAACATTGAATTGATCAGACAATTACATACAAATGGCTACGAAATCCTTTACGATCATTGTAATCACAAGGTCGTTTGAGAGGAGAATACGGAGGAACTCTTGAAGCAAAAACAGAGGATTTCAATTACAGCCATCGAACGATAGGTACAATCATACAAACCATTGTATAGCTTGTGTTTGAATTTTCTGCCAAAGTTTAAAAATGGAGACTCTGGGAAAGGGGAAAGGAAGAAAATCACAAGGGGAAACCAGTAAATCTAAAAAACAAAAAACTGAACAAACCCTTGAGGAAAAAGTAAAAGACAGAAAACTCAATCAGGACTTAATTGACCAATTGCCTGGGTCAACTCCCAAGGCCAGAAGGTTTGCTCAACTCATGGCAGAAGTTGAAAAATTAGAAGATAAACATAAGCGCCTGGGAGATATCTGGACCCCAATCCGGGGATATGAGCTTTTTAGATTCCATTATAATAGAAGGTTTAGGAATGCTCCTGTGTCAAACCCATGGCACTTGAATTTGGGAAAACTGGTTGTGCCTAACGTATTCCTGAATGTGGAACTCCTCCAACTGCTTGCCAAACATTACAATTCAAGCCTGAAAGCCCTCTGCAACCCACAAGGAGAACCAATTGTACATTTGTCAAAGAATGCTATTTGTGAAGTGTTTGATCTAGATGATTTATGCACTGTCCCTATTATTTATGAAGGTCTTGAGAAAGAATATTGGAGAATGGATACAACTTACAATGGATGGAGGTTGCCCATTCATAGGCCCAGGGTTGAAGGAGAAGTGATGCCCTTAATTGAAAATGATGGTCCTCCCTTTCATGTAGCCATATTTGAACCATATATACAGTATACCTATTATTCTGTGGGCCAAGTCCTTGGTTCAAAGGTCCCCAAGATCATGACTATCCCTCTAATGGTCATAGCCTCTGACATTCAGTGTCATAATGCGAGGCAGTTTGATTATGCTTCCTATATTGCTAATAGAATGGATTCTGGCTTATCTGCAATAAGAAACAGTGCCCCAGCATGCTCTTTTGAGCATTACTCAATGCTTATGCACATGGTGTTGTATTTCGGCCAGGAAGTAGGGTTATGGCCAAGTGAGCTTAAAGTTGTTACTGCAGATAAGAAAGGGGAAAAGATACCCATACAAATGTGGACCAGAATATGGGATAGTAGATATGCCCACTCCAGCTATACCCAATTTGAAGAACACTGTGTAAAAGTTTTGTACAGGTATTTTAACCACCCCTGTGAATATTCAATTTCTACTGAAATAAAAAGATTCCTCAGGCCAAAGGATTTTGGTGGCCCCCCTACTGTCACTCATAATTGGGGAGACTGGTATTGCTTTGAGGATGCTACTATGATCAGAGTTTATGGTTTTGAGGATACTCCATTCATATTGCCCAAGACTGTACCTGACAGGCTTGCATACTTAGAAATAATCAGGCAAATGCATTGCTCAAATAATGCATCTGAGTTCACATGATAAACAATCATTTATGCCCAGCACTTTATGTTTTGGAGATTTTACTATGGTTTCAAAAGAAGGTTACAATCTCATTTTGGATAAATTAATGCACTATAAAATGAGGAGTGCTGAGGCCAGGAAAGGGTTTGACCCTGAAGGTTTTATTGACTCTGCACGTAGGAAACAAAATCTTAGTGGATACATGCACATACATTATCCACATGACGATGTTATTAGAAACTTAAAAGAGGCTGAAGTTGAATTGGTGATAGAAAAATATAACAGGGATTTAGGTGAAAAGAAAAAGCAACTAGCAGAGATTGAAGTTGTATCCTCTGAGGATGAAGAAATGGTAGATCAAGAACAGCCACAGGACAAAACAACAGAAATATCCAAAAGGAAAATGCTACAATATCAGCCTCCTATTGTGCTACATGATGAGGAGGGGACTGCTAATGAGGATCCACGCCAAACAGCTTATGATTCTTTCATCTCTGATGATAAATTTATTCAGTCAAAAGAATTTAAGTCATTCTTGTACAAATACAAAGGGAAAGAGATCAGAGAGTCAGTAGATGATGTTTCTGCTGATAATGAAACACAATTGTTAGATATGCTGAAGGTAACAGTAGATAAAGAGATGCAGAACATGACACCTAGCAGGGGTAGCCAGTTGCTTAAGGATGCAGGGGTTATGATTTTTCCTGGCCTTGATTTAAATTCTGCTTTGGTTTTTGACAGTTTTCTGAATAGTTCAAATGATAAGTATAAACTTACTCCAGAAGGAGTTAATGAAGTATATATGGGAACAAGATACAATAATGATGAAAATTCCTTAATGATATGGGCGTTATATCCTCCCCATAAGAAGACGGCCATCATAGATACTGAAAAGACTTTTGGCCATGTCATGACTTTGAAAGCAGGGGAAACTGACCCTCTGATTACTGTAGACATTGGTATCAATGTTGCAAAATTGAACAAGGCACAAGCTCAAATGTTGATCAAAGAGAGATGCGTACAGATTGAGCTGTGAAAGATTGACAAGAGAAAATGATTACTTGAAGGATGCTGTTAAGAGTACTTTTGGCCAATCCACAAAGAGAATAACTCAGGGTGAGAGCTCACAAGGCACTCAAGCATTATCCCCTGACCAGGGAACACAAATTCAGATAGATGCATTTGTTACAATACTGCAGAGCAGGTATGCAAACATGGTACGGAGGTTAAACCTGTTTTGGGATAACTACTCAGACAATCACAAAGCAGTTAAAGAACATGAAAGACTTGAACAGAGAATACAGGAAAAATTGATTGAGATACAAAGCAGAAGTGCTACTGATAGTACAGATATCTCCGATGCAAGAGCATTGCTCAAACAGCACCAAAAATACTATGACAAACTTAAAGCTGATGCTAAGGAAGGTACTAATGCTTCAAATGCAGGAGTGCCCGTGTTATTTAAAGACAATGGAGAGGTAAAGAGCAAAGAAGAATGGATTGTTGATTGTCAAGTCATATTACACGAGGCCACAAGAGCTCTCAAAGACAAAATTTCTGCATCTAGAGAAGCTTGCAGACACCTGGAAAGAATGGTCACACTTGATGTGATTACCAGAAATGCTATTGAGCTTACTGATTCTCACCGTGATCAGGAGTATTTAGATCACTTGGCTAAAGTTTATTTATGGCTGAATAGAGCCTAATCACGATTATGTAATAGTTGTTAATGCTTGTTAAGTTCCCAAAAGACTTATTGAAGAGTTATGTCTCTTCATAGAAACATCTATATAGGTTCAAGCAATTGGTGCTGAAATATGATCAGCAGTAGAATATAAACATATACATAAAATACAATGTCTCATAATGACCGTGCTGTATATTTTATTTGAAGAAGTTGAAGTTCTCTGATTCAGTGGTTTTATTTTGGCATCAGTTGTTTGTTAAATTTACTCAGTTGTATGGTTGTCTCCATTTCTGCACTTGTTATTCAGATTAACATATCAAGTATATATTTGATCTGTCAATACACATTTGTTGTATCTGTGTGATTAAATAGGTTGGTGTCCATTTAAGGAATTAAACCCTTCTGACTTAGTCACAGTAGCATAGAAGTATTAAGTTTGGATTACTAAGTAGAGCCATATAATTAGGATTGCCATTCTGTCTCCATATTGATATTATCAGTCATCTCTTGCGTATTTCACTCAATTGGTTCCTTCAAGAAAGGATTAAATTGCCTTCTGGTGAATAACAAGGAATTAGATCATATTGGTTGGATCATTTAAGAAGAGTCTGTCAATCATCTCCCTGCACGTTTATACAAGTTATAAACTAGAATTGTGCCAAACAATTAGAATTATTACCATTAGGAAACCACTAGTCCTAGTCCTTCAATTGACTCTGTTACCCAATAAGGCACTGGTCCTATTTAACTCATTATTTAAATCCTTTTACCTTGATATTGCTTATACAATTTCTACCAATTACTTATTAGGCATTAGATATAGAATCAGTTAGCAAGCTTTTTATCTATCCTACATCTTCTGCCATTGTAGATAGATTTAATTAGTCCACACATTCACATTCAGTCTGCTTTAGTTTTCCAAGGTTCACCCGCCTAGGTGTAGCAGGACCTGAAGCGTAGGAAATCATCAAACCTTGAAGGTTGATTTCGTCAAGTTAGTTCAAAAACGTTGCAAATCTAAACATAGAGCTTGGCATCCTCTTAGGATTGGCAACCTGCATTTTTGAGACCTAACAAGGGTATCAGTGTGGGCAAACACAACTGGGGAAAAACCATAAGGATTCCTGCAACAGATAGATTCCATATGCATTCCAATACGGAAGGTAAAGTAAACTCCATTCGAATTGGAAAGATGCTAGAACAACATTTATCTTATCTTTTAAATCATGCTCTCTATGATTCCCCCTTTGAGAGACAACAAAAGAATGAGTAGGAAAATGCTTATCTAACTGAATAATAGCATTGCAGTTCACCTTCTGTTCTTTCATACAGAAGAGATGGAGAGAAATGTACCCATAGTCTGGAAGTCTGAATTCATTAAATTCAATATGCATGTGTTTTGCTTTGACCCCCTCCCAGGATGAAAATATCCATGTTGTGTCAGCCTTTCCAGTTACTAGGGCATTCCATATTCCCAGTTTATCAGGAGTGATCTCCGTAAACAGACCTTCCGCTTCAGCAGCTTGAATTACATGCTGAACAATGTGTCCTTCAAAGCATGCTGCATATGATGCGTGTATTTTACCATCCAAATCTCTACGCCATGAAATATTGGATCCTTTTAAAGTAGCTGAAACCCAAACACAGAGATGTGCACATTATCACCATTTGTTTTTCTGATTTTCCAAAACATTCCACTATTAAGATGATATCTTATTATTTAATGGTCACTCTTAGTTAGATAATATCTTATTATTTAATGGTCACTCTTAGTTAGATAGTTTCCTTTTCCGTCTTTAGTTTAGGATCTATCCATTCTGCTTTGTTTGCTGTAGTTCTTCTACTTTTGTCTATTTTTAGACTTCGTAATTCCTTTATATTGAGCATTCGCTCTCATGTAATTATCTCATTCAATATAATATATTCATATTCTTCAAAATGTAACATGGTATCAGAGCTCCAGGTTTGAGCTCGTTTGTACGTTGTACGTGTTGAGGATTGTTTTTAGACAAGTCAACAATAGAGTAAAATACTGATCATCCTACTCTCTTGAATAAAGCTTCTCGAATGCTAAACAAAGTGATCAGTCGAGATAACTCCAAGGGTCCTTTTCTTATGATTCGTGATGGACTAACGCAATGACTTGATGTGATTTTGCTGATGAACACAAAGGGACTTACACAATTGTTCTAACAACTTAATTTGTTTCACTTACCAGAGGCTAATACTTGGAATATCTAAGCACTACAACCCTTTAGCGTATGATATGGCAATAAGGTTCTTCAATTCTAATTCCTAATGATGATGAGTAAAAAAGTGCAAAAGGTAAAGGTTTAAGAAACTACTCTAATTCTAGATGCAAGAGATGATTATCGATTAGGTGGAATCAACCAACTTTGTTTCGCCAAGTTGAAACAACTACACAAGGTTGATGCAATCTTCTAAGGGTGATATAAGATATTTAGATCACTTATGTTCATGAAAATTCAACAAACATAAATGATCAAAGTTAAGCTCAGTTCATTCAGACTAACCATACATTGCAACTTGCAAGCCACAAATCACAAATGGTTTGAACATATGGATTCCACCACAAAACAATAATAAAATCTTCCACCAACTAATACAACACATAAAAGGAAACTAAATCAATTTAATATTCGCCTGAAGAAATCAGAAACCATGCAACACTTAGAAACATATAGAGAATCACCAAACAATGAGTCTTATATTATTTCAAAAGAGCTCTTGCAACAATTTTCAGAGTCTTCAACCTTACAAATGAGAGCAAAAAGAGCCCTTATATAGACCTCAAGAATACATGAATGGCCAAGATTGATTGGCAAAGCCAATGGACCAGATTATGCCACCTAAACAGGTGGTTACAACAAACTCTTATTTTTAGCATATGAAAGGCAGAACAAACGCACGTTTCCTAAGAAGATAAGGATGACACATCAATAGCCTATGAGGAATCTCCATGTGAGTAACCATCACTAGTGTTATGGAATTCAATGAATCTGGACACCACTTGTTTAATATCATCAAAAGGTACACTTGGCGTATTCCTAGTGGTCCCTTCGGCTTCAAGCACATCAGCTGCATAAAGGTCAAGTGTCTTCTCCCAATCGGTCATTCTAGCTTTGTTGGCGCCAAGGTGGATAGCAAGTGAAAATATGTTATCAAGCTTCTTATCAGAAACATCATCTTCTTGGAAGTAGAATGCTTGAACTTGTTTTTTCATACTTTCAATAGTCATCTCTCCAAAGGGATTGCATATCTTCATCAAGGATGCATGTATTCCATCTTGGATTCTTTGAATCACACTCCTTACTCTTGACATATCTATTTCAACCCTATCAAGTAGTTGTCCCTTATTACGAAAGCAATAGTACCAGGAAAAGAAATCATATGTTACTCCTCCTTCAATCACCTCAGCATGTATCAACTCATCAACTAAAGTTTTCATTAAACTTTTCAAAGGTGGCATATATTGTTCTTTGATGGCCTTAAACTCAGCACAAGCTGTGAACAACGCAAACACTCTTTCCTTGATCTCAACAACCTTATTATATACTTGCATAATATCTTCAAGATGCCCATATGTTGTTTCCCTTGACCTCTTCATCCAATCCTTCAAACCTATGAGATGAAGATCTCAACCCTCAAGATGTACAACTGTTTTTGGAGGAAGAATGGGTGGCGGTGTAGAAACTCTTTCCTGCTGATGGATAAGATGTACTAGGTGTTGAATATACTGTTCCAATGCTTGACACCTTTGCTCAGCCTTAATCCTACCTTCTGTTTCTTGTCTTATGATAGCCCGAGCATTATCAATTTGAATCCTGAAGTTCTTCCACTTGTGCCCCAGTCAACGGACCCAAATCAATTGTGTTGATATCATAATCTTCAGGTACAATGTTTTCTATATTCTTCTCAACTCTTGGAACTGCTACATGTACCCTCCTTCCACCAACTTCGTCTTTTGTTATCTTTGAAAGAATAGTTGCTTTCTTCTTCGGTTTTTCAGTAGACATGTTTAGAAGCAACTCTTTCCACTTCACAGCTTTCTTTAATTCTATCCTGTAGCCACTCTGGCAATGATGAAAAATCCCCTGGCTGTTGTACTTGCCTTCCTTGCATGGGCAATGATTCTTCTTCAGCGTCCTCTTTCTCTTCAGTATTAGCCTCGTCAATGATTTTAGTATCATGTGGACTTGAAGGCACCTCTTCGAATGGGGTATCCGGGACTGCATCTTCAACAATATGTACAACTATATCTTGATTCATTGGAGTATCTCCTGGTTGTCTAGATGAAGCAGTTTCAATGCTTATCCTTTTCTTCTTCTTACTTGATTCTCCTTGCGTAGATTTAAGTTGTTTTCTTTTCTTTGCTTGGCTTGAATCTCTTTCATTATCCTTACTTCGTGAACTTCTGCCAAGTGCACTATGCTGTACTTGTTCAACTTCTCCCATCTTAGTGTAAGTGAGCTTCTTTCCTTCATCTATCAGTGCTTGTACTTGCTCTTTTACATGCTCCTTAGTGATAGCAATGATAGGTTATATCAACTCGTCATCATACACTCTTTCTCTATCAGTCCAGTCAATGTCATATGGTAGGTTCCGTATCTTATTATATTCATCACCTGAAAGAGTTCTATCATCATCTAGCTGATCAGGAATCCTCAACACTTTTGTAGCTCTTACCAAATCCCATCTTAACCTTGAACATTTTTGCATCCTTATATCATTATCGTCAATAGCATTTGCCCAATGGTCTTCTAGTTGTTCTACATGCTGGTAGGTAGGATATGATTGTTTAATAGCTCCATGTGGGTCAAAGTTCTCCCTCCTTGAATCATGAAGATGTAAATGATATGCTTGAAGCTCAATCTCAGAATGTTCGGTTGCTTGAAGTGATGGACATGAATAATACCTCCTAAGCTTGAGAGGGAATTGAACCCTGGCCTTCTTTCTTGTCCTTCGAATCTTATGGAACTCTAACAACTGTCTCAATACTTCCAACAATACCATCCTATTAGTAGGATACCTTGGCAATCTATATGGAAAGGATGTGAAGCCCTGAATTCTGATGTAAGTGAACTTATCATATTGAATATAATACCTTTCAAATTGTTCAATGAAGTTCCTAGCAACACCTGTCAACCTCCTATGCAACTCTCCTCACAACTTTCTCACTATATACATGGCAAATGCATCATTAAATCTCTTATAATGATTGATGTTCTTCAAATGGAGCTGTGTATAGCATTGATGTGATAGGATTTGGCCAAACTTTATGCCTACTCCTTTAGATGTCAATCCCTTGTATACCACATTTCTCACCAGTATGTAGACAAGATAGGAAGTCATGAAGAAGGACTTTGACTCATCAAAATTTTCAAATTGCCCATCAAGGTAATGACTTATAAGCCCAGCCCAATCAATAATCTTATTCTTTGTGAAAAAATGATCAAAGTATGTATACATCCATCCTTCAAAAGTCGATGATTGAGGCCTACCTGTTACTTTATTCAAGAACATGATGAAGTAACTTATCTCCTTCTTGAAATCTGCCTTGTGGAACTTTGAATCTTCAGAGTTGTATATTTTGATTGAAGGATCTATCATCCACTTCTTCCTTACTTCTTGCATGTACTGTTTGGAATTGCCCTCAAAGGTACGTTGGGTAGTTGTAGGACAAATGAACACTGCCTTCCGATTCGGGATGTTGAAGATCTCCTGAATGGCTTTTCTTTGCAAGTAGGCTAGGACAGTCCCATCTTTAGCCACAATTTGTCTTCTTTCTTTATCATAATGTTGAATGCATTCTAACACTAATTCAGTGCTAGGCAAGGCAGGTGGGAAACATGTGGCTTGTATGATTCCACTCTTCGCAATGGCCTTGATGTCTTCATTCCTTGTAATGGCGAGCAAGAAATCCTTCATCTCCTCTAGGTTGACGTTTCCCATGTTGGTGTCTCCCACATTCTTCCAATGAGTCTCAAGCTTGGAGTCAGGTATAGTTGACTTGGCATCCATCTTGATCATAACTTGACGCTCCTTCGCTGTCATGCCCATCTACCTACAAGACAACACCTTTATAAGAAACTTGAAATGACAAGATTATCCTCACAAGACTGATTTTTGCATGATAAAATTATGAAAATCTGAAATCTTGAACAAATAAAGGCAATTCTATAAATGAAGAGCAGCTGAAACATACCTTCAAACTGAAATAAAAGCTAATTTCTGCAGAAAATGATGAAAATCAGTTATAAATGATAAAAAAATCAGCCTTTAAAAGGTGCAGATCTGCTATGGAAATCGCTGCTCCTCCTTCCAAAAATCACTCCAAGAAGTGAATTGCAAATGAATTATGGCAAAATGAAGTGGGTGCTCTTGTTTATATAAGTGTTTTGCCTTATTTAATGCTGGTCGGCCAGGTAGAGGGGTCGGCCAAGTTCAAGTTTTAAATGCAATTTTTTTGAAAATTTGAAAATTTAAAACCTTTCCACATTTAGGCGCCAAAGTGGACTGATTTGTCATGAATGGGTGCCTTGTTTAGAGATCTTCTTGAGTTCTTCTTAAATGCTTACCCTTTTGTTGGGCGCCAAAAGTGATGAATGAGAACAAGCAAATGCGCCCTCAGCTGTCCAAAGGTACTTACTTCACCTTCATGCATCCCAAACACTTATGATTTTAGCATTCATAGTGATGATGAGTCAAGGCACTAGTGGTTTTTACTCCAAGGTTTTATCAAGACTTCAAGGTTCTTAACATCCTCTTCCGAGGCGCTTGTATGAGGTTGTGTTGGCTTGAATTGGTGCCTAGGTTTTGGTGTTCAATTTAGTAAGTCAAATCATATTTTGAAGTCAAATGGACTATCCCCCTTGAAGGCGCCTAACCTCATACTTCAATATATTTCTCTATCCTTTACTAGCCTTAAGGCGCCAAAGTGAAGTATCTTTGATGGAAAATGCGCCTAATCTCTCTGAGCTATTTCAAATACTTATTCAAACTTTTCTCTTAGCTAAGCGTAATATGATGATGGTTGAGGTGTGGATTAGCGCCTAACTTTTGGAGGATGATTTCTTCAAACTTGATTTATCTCATGAACTCTATGCATATTTTACTCCTTTAGACGCTTACTTGATGAGACAAATTCATGTATTCTTCCTAAGGCGCCCATCCAAGGTTGTAGACAGTGAGGAGTGTGCCTAAACTACTTACATTGCCTTTTTTTGATGCCTTTAAACTCATATTAATGCTCAAAATGTTCATTTGGACTAGGCAAAGTCCCTTCATCAAAGACTCATGCTCTTGTGTTCAAGGCGCCAGAATGGTATTCTACAAACAACAATGGGCGCCTAACTTCTCAATGAATGGATCTCTGTAATGTCCCCTTTAAGAAGATCCTTATTTTCCACCTTGCACATGAGAATTACTTCTTAAAGGAAACATTAGTAATAGATAAGATCAATAAATCATATTAAAATAATCAAATAAATAAATTATTTAATTATTCAATCTTAAGTGGATTCATACTTAGGGTTGTTTATTATATGTTAATTTTATTTATTTTCAAACCCTAGTGGAGATGGGGTACCATCTCTTGTTAGGTTGCATGAATCATCCTCTACAGGTAGTGCCTTTGTATGATGTAACACATGCCCATTCCACCTTAGGTCTTACTAAGTGCCTTTGTATGATGTAACATATGCCCATTCCACCGCAGGTCTTACTTATTACCCTTGTATGATGTAGCATAGTCCATTCCACCGCAGGTCTTATCCATTGCCTAAGTATGATGTAACATGGTCCATTCCACCGCCGGTCTTATCTACCTTTCGATGTATTAATGCTACTTCTTCCTAACAAGTCTACCTCCAATGTGTTCTATGATCTTATATCATGGGTTTGTTTCTAAGGACCTTGCCTTCATTATATAAATCAAGTATGATTACTCTTTATTGGGGCTTAATCCTAATGATGATGGATTGTCTAAGCATTTATAATCATGTTATTCATAGATGTTTAAGCTATCTATATCATGTTAGTTATTCGCTCCACCTTGACTATAACATGCTATCATATCATCTATACATATTTATATTTATAATTATAATAATATTTAATCACTAATATTGATATTTGTTAATAATATATTATTTATAATATTGCTTTCTTATATTACTCAATTTATTACTTAAATCTATATTTTAATATCATTCATATTATAATCCCTTTAATTAATATCATTCCGTATAAAAAAATAATGAAATAACTTATAGATATTAATTTATTTATTTCTTTGGGAATATAGGTGTAGCATACTTATCTTATTTTCCCCAGCAATTAATCATGTCTGTAATTCAAACTCATAAATTATTAATTTTATGTCTGCTTGCTTCATTGTATTTTGTTGTTTTTCATTGCTTCCTCCACTCTCTACCTTTATATTTTCTTAAATGGTCAATGACTACCTTTTCACAAAGGTCATGTCTTTTTATAAATATATTAGTTGTTGCTGCCTTGACGGATTGTCTTAAAGGCAATCTAATATATTAAATAATGTATGATTTACATTCATTTATATAAATATGTTTATTATATTATAATCATAATAATAATTAATATTAATATTAATTTTAACATTTATATTTATTATTATATATTATTATATAATAATAATAATATGCTATTTTAATATTAATATTTATATTTGTATTGGTTATTTATAAATATAATATATCGGTTAATATTTAAAATATTCATAGATACTATCATATAATATTATATATATTTATTAATGGCCTATGGCCAGGTATTTAACATGACATTTTAAATCTTTAATTTAAACAATGCCTTAATATGGGGACATGACAATCTCGAGCTTGGGTGGTTGAAGGGGATCTTAGTAAATCAAAACTCTCCAAGGCGCACTTTTGATCAAGTTCAAAGGCTTAGATGCGCCTTGATCTCCATTAGTGTTCCTCAGAAAAACTCTAAGTCAAACAACTCCTTAGGCGCAAATTTAGATGTCTAGATGATGTTGCTCTTCTCCCATCAACCTTAGGCGCATTTTGATGAAGGTTGAGGTAAGGAATTGTGCCTAGGTTCACTTGGCTTGCTTTTGACATTTCAATGATTTCAACTACTCATGTAGACTTCTTGGAGGCCATCCTATCCCTTAGGCATTAGATTTCATGATTTTGAGCTTCTTACATTCAAAGCGCCCAAAGGTGGTTCTCCAAGTACAAATTGGCGCCTAGCTTAAAGTGAATGAATTCTTTGGACTTTAAGCAATTGGGAGTGTTTGGGAAGTCTAAATCTTCAAAGTGCCCATTTTCTTGCACCTTCCAACATCTTTCTCCTCAAGGCGCAAGTTTGAGGATTTCCAAATGATGAAATGCGCCTCGACTCTCTGAGGTAACTATACCCCAACTTTAGGCGCACCTTTTGGTCAAAACAAAGGGTAAAGTGCGCCTAGACTTATTGTGGTACTTTCTTCCAAGATTTTTCTAAGTTAAAGTCACAATGAGGGTGAAAACAACAATTTTTAGCAAGATTCTTCCTTAGGCGCCCAAAGGTGATTCTTCAAGTGCAACTAGCGCCTAGATCATAATGATGAATCATGTTCCACTTGAGGCGCAATTTGTTGATGGTTTGAACATGAAGAGGCGCCTAAACTTAATGAGGACCTCCTTAGCTTTTCATGCACCTCTTAATCATTGCAATTGTTCTCAAAAGATATCAAGACCAAAAACCTCAACAGTTATAAATCTAGATTGATCTCCCTTCGAGGCGCATAAGTAAGGTGGTTTTGCTAGAATGATGCACCTAAGGTTTTAAATTATCCAATCTCTTTTCAAGGCTCCAAAAATGGTGGATGAAGGCATGTAGAAAGGCACCTTGGTTTAAAATGGTTGAATGAGTTCAATTTAGGCACTTAGATACATCTTAAGGTCTTAATCCTCCAAGGCGCCCTTAGCTGACTAGTTGGATCACCTCCTTACTCAAGGCGCACTCTTAGGATATTATAGATGACAATAGGCGCCTAATCTTGACTTAGCCATTTTCTCTGTAGGTTTTCACTCATTGGAGTATGTTGAATTAAAGCAAACATTCTAACATAAGACCCTCTCAGTTTGACCTATAGATACTCTGTTTGCAAGCTTATCAGTTGACTGATTCTGAGGTAAAACAAATAACTAAAGGCTAATCCTATAAAGAAAACTGGGGGTCCCCATTTGCAATGGGGCGATGTGTGATTTGGTCACAATAGTACTGATGCTGCCTGGGGATCGTTAGGGTTTCTCTGTGTTATATGGTTGCCGTCTGTGATTGCTTCTGGTGGTAGTTCGTGGTTTGGCTCTCGACTGAGTTTCTTCGACGTATAAACTTCCTCTTATATGCGATTTTGCATTCCGTTGCGTTTTTTCTAGCGCTTGTATTCTGAGGTCAGCTTCATGTTTGTGTTAAAACTCCTGATGCTGGTGGCGCCAAGTCTCAAAGCTGTGTTTTCCTAGGGTTTGAAATCGCGGTAGACTTTGGCATTTCTAAGCTCGAGTTTTGTTTTGATGATTGTGTTTTTTCCGATAAGGGTTTCACGTCTTTGTTACAAGAGTTCTTCGCGACTTCTGAATTGCAACTCCTGATTACGAGCCTCTGTAGGGTCGTGCATGTTGTGGTCACTGGGTTTCTGTGGCTTCTCTTTTCGTTGCCGTTCATGATTACCCTTCGGCGTGATTTCCGTGGATTTTCTGGTCGCATCCTGGTCGTGACTTGCTGTTTTTTGTTTTGTGAGGAGGTCGTGATTTGTGAAGTGTTGACTTCATACCTTTTGGTCGCATCTTTCTCTTCCTTAATCGAGGTTGTTTGGCGCCTGCAGTCTGTGTTCGCGATTTTCCATCAGTAATATCTCGGTGAAAATTTTATCGGTGGGAGTTTTATTCCTTCGCAATCGTGGTTTCTTTCTGATTGAAGATTCAAAATGTTTGTGGTGTGATCGCAGCAAATATACCAGCGATTTTTAAAGTCTTGATAGTCTTTCAGTATGGTCACTGTCTTGTTTTCTTTTCTACAGTCACGTTTTGAGTATTTTCAGACTCGTGCTCAGCGGCAGAGTTTGTTTTTGGTTCCAGCGCCAGGTCACCTCACAACCTCAGCTTTGGCGCTCTCTTTTTCCGTTATAGGAGATCATTTTGGTGTTGTGGCGGAAATTTTTGGTGAAAGTTTTAAGCGCTTATCTCATTTTCTTGGAATATCTTCATCTGCAATCTCCGGATTCGAGTTTTGAAATAAGTGCCAGTTGTGGGTCCCACCGTTACCAGCAAACATGCAGAAATATTTTCCTTGAAATCCGTGTTCGGATTTTTTGAGCTCATGTTTTTCCATACTCTCAAGATTTGGGTTTTGAAACCCGGTTTGGATTTATCTCGAGATTTGTGCCTCTGTATCAATATTTCAGCTTCATTTTGTGTTTTAGACTTATTCTGTGTTTTCGAAATCTGTATCTCGTAACCCGTGCAAGGGTTTTGATCTCTGCCTCTGTTGTCTATCTGCTTCGACATTTGTGCCAGCAACTTATAATCCATTTTTTCGTGCCTCGAAAAATGTGGAGTATAGCATCTTTTTGGAAAGCAGTCAGAAGTTCAACGATAGCAAATTTTTTAATCATCGATGTTTCTCTGCAGGATCTCGTCAGAGTTGGGTTCCTGTTCCGTAGCCCTGTGAATGGGGTTCTGTTTTCTGTTTTCGGCGGCTTCCTTGTTTGGCAAATGTTTTTGCCTAGTCGCTGTTTCTGGAGTGTTTTCTACCTTTTCGCCGTGGTTCGCAGCTTTGAGGGCTTCCTTGATTTGCGCGTACAACGCTTAGCCCCTTCTCGTCATCAGTGGGACTAGCGGTCAGCATTTGTGTTTGGCAGGAGGCCATTTTGCTTCTTTGGATCCCTTGGGATTTGTGTTTCGACACCCGTGCTTGGGTTCTGTTCTCTGTTTATGCCTCCATCTGTCTCGAAAGGTAGTCTATTTTAGGGGGCATCTTGGTTTAGTTAGTGAATTGACCATTAAGGGGGGGTATTAAGATAATATCTTATTATTTAATGGTCACTCTTAGTTAGATAATATCTTATTATTTAATGGTCACTCATAGTTAGATGGTTTCCTTTTTTGTCTTTAGTTTAGGATCTATCCATTCTGCTTTGTTTCCTTTAGTTCTTTTGCTTTTGTCTATTTTTAGACTTTGTAATTCCTTTATATTGAGCATTCACTCTCTCATGTAATTATCTCATTCAATATAATATATTCATATTCTTCAAAATGTAACATCCACATTATAGGGTTGCTACTCAACAGACAAGAAACAACCCATTGATGCATTTGAACTTTTGAGTGAAAGAAGTTACTCGACATTGCATTGTAGGAAAATTCGCGGATTAGCAAAATTGCTGTTAAATTTTGCCAGCTTCTCCCAGTACCCGTGTATTAAAGTTTCTACATTAATAGGATTTGTCAAGTTAGTTATATACCATTAGCATTGAAGTGTTTTTTTAGAAAATAAGAAACAACACAACAATACGTTTCACCTTTTGAGAGAAAGAAGTTACTGGGCGTTGCATTGTAGGAAAATTTGCGGATTAGCAAAATTGCTGTTAAATTTTGCCAGCTTCTCCCAGTGCCTGTCTATTAAAGTTTCTGCTACATTGAAAGGATTTGTCAAGTTAGCTATATACCATCAGCATTGAAGTGATCTTTTAGAAAATATAAAACAGCACAACAAGGCATTTCAACTTTTGAGAGAAAGAAGTTACTAGGTGTTCCACTGTAGGAAAATTCGCGGATTAGCAAAATTGCTGTTAAATTTTGCCAGCTTCTCCCAGGACCTGTCTATTAAAGTTTCTACATTAAAAGGATTTGTCAAGGTAGCTATATACCATCAGCATCGAAGTGATTTTTAGAAAATAGAGTCTATTATATTCAATAAAATGCAAGTACTATCTACTAACTATTTACTGAACTTCATGTCATTACTATCTAAAATAGACTACTACTGTATGATTTTTATTTCGCACGAGTGAGACTCAGGGCTCAAATGGTAATTGGTGCTTATTAGGATGCCCAAATTCAAGGCATGCCTGCTGAGAAATTATCCTGCAGGGTGGAGGTCTGGCGATCCATATTACCTGGGTTATTACACATAATTGCAAGAGGATTATCCACTGTCCATCTGAAGGTACAATCCAAATAGGCTCACATCTGCATAGCATGTGTGAGGGTTTGCCTGAATTGACTGATAATGGACTCTAACTTGGCTAAAAAATGCTTGAACCTATGAAAAGCAACACGATAAAAAATAAAATAAGGAGTTTAAATCTATCAGTGTTTCATTGTATGTCATAAACATGAATGACCTCCAACAGAGTACATATGAAATTAGAAATACCAAAACAAATAAGATCACTTACCTATTCACTGGTATCTTCCTGAAGAACAGTTTTACTGGCAACAAGTTTTGCTCTGGTTGGGCTTGAAGGAGGCAAATGGTGCCCAATCAGTCACTGATGGACCAAGTGCAAATGCTGACAAGGCATAACAAAAGTTTTTCATACTTATAAATATTATAAACATGAGAGATTTGATGCTTCTACAGTCCATAAATACGAGAATAAGATTCCTGGGTAAAATCTGTGCATTTTTAACAAGAAATCCTGTTCTCATTATTATAAACATGTCAAATTGACACATATGAATTCATTCTGATGCAGGAAGATTGATGAAAGTGTAGGATATGCAATTCTATCTACTAATCAAAGCAAAATTTTTCCAAAAAGAGATAATTAAACTTATTTAACAAGAATAAGAGTTATTTCCTCATATAATTGTCTTCAAACAACAATATTGCATATTTGAAGATAAACAATAATAAAAATGGGAATCACTTTCCAATGCTAAACAATTTAAAAAAATAGTTCGGTGGGAGGGTAGTGGTTCTGGGCTTAAGCCATAGCTGGCCCATGGAAAATAACAGGCAGATTCCTGGGTAAAATCTATGTACTTTTAACAAGAAATCCTGTTCTCATTATTATAAACATGTCAAATTGACACATATAAATTCATTCTGATGCAGGAAGATTGATGAAAGTGTAGGATGCAATTGTATCAACTAATCAAAGCAAAATATTTCCAAAAAGAGATAATTAAACTTATTTAACAAGAATAAGAGTTATTTCTCCATATAATTGTCTTCAAACAACAACATTGCATATTTGAAGCTAAACAATAATAAAAATGGGAATCACTTTCCAATGCTAAACAATTTTAAAAAATAGTTCTGTGGGAGGGCAGTGGTTCTGGGCTTAAGCCCTAGCTGGCCCATGGAAAATAACAGGCAGTTGCTTTAAACTTTAACTATTGTTATAGTTTTCCAACATCTGGAAACTTTCAAAGTAAAATATTAAATTTTATGAACCTTCTCTATCCAATAATAAAAGAATTGTGGAAATGAAGAAAGTTTAGTATTATAATTTAATCTTCCGGATTTTACTAAATAATGAACGAGAATAAAGTATCATTATAATTTCGAAGTTCAAACAATTCCCAAATTCTTTAGTAAAAATCCATATTTCAAAGTTCAACCAATGCTTCCATATTATTATTATGATGACTGCACTGCTTATTTTGATATATTAAATAAACAACATAAATATTGCAATACTTCTGACTTGTGTAGTCATTTTTTCTACTTCCAATTTGTATGCTTATGTTTTTTACTTCTTATTTGTATACTCATTTCGTCTACTGTTTTTGAGGTCATGAGCTTTGACAGGTGTAGGCTCTTTTATATTTGCTTTTTGTATTTCAGATGGAACTAATCCAGGTATGCTAACAAAGTTCACCTTAGAAAATTTGATTTATTTGGCTTGATCCTGCGCCCTAATGATATAAGGTTAGAGACATGGACTTATTGCCATTAGAGCTTAAACTATGCTGTGCTTGGTTTGAATTTGTTAATATGGGCTTCTGTTATAACCCCTGAGCTTAGCATATGATACTTAAGATTAAGTCACTAAGCATACAGTATGTAATAACAATTGAAGGACGTCTATTGATAATATAGTGGGAAAGAGTTATCAACATTATACCCATGGTAACTGGTTGCAAGTAAACAGGTTCCCTACGCCACAGATATACACATGCATCCTAAGCCATGTACATGCATCTAAGTACTGATGGTTCCAACTCTCATAATGGTCTATGTCCCACAAATATCTTGGTTGCATGTTAGACATATGTGGAATGCAATCTGGCTATAAGATTATTAGTACTGTGTTGTGGAAAACATGAATGAATGATTTTAAAAATATATATATATTTTTGATAAGAAATAATTTTTTTGCAGACATTTTTGTTTAATAAAATAAGTACTACAAAATATAATGTTTCAAAAGACACAGGATTTACTATTAATACTTGTAAGACCTGGCAAATGTTGTAATTTGAAGTTAATTTCTAAATTTTATGTAAAATATTGGGTAATATTTGTGGGAAATTTTACCAATTGGGAAATATAGTTTTTGAAAAGTTAGTAAATGGTTATCCAATTGGTAGGTTTTTTCAAAAATCTTTCCCTGTTGCAAGAAGCCATTTGACAAATCATCTTTGACAAAATATTCACTTGTTTGTTCATAATATTCTGTTGTTAATGAGGACCGATTATGTAGACCATTGGATTAATGACTTAGATATTGCAAAATACATATCTTCATTTAATCCCATTTTATGTCTTTAGCAAGTCGTTATTCCCACGGTAATTCTTCATATATGTTTCTTATATATATTTTAACTGTTGCAGGGATCTGTGCGCATTTCTATCTCTGTTCCTAATATTGAAGAAGGAAATCTGAATGGTCAGATGCTGGAAGTTACAATACAGTCTCTCTCAGAATCCATTGCCAATCTTAAGGATAAGATTGCAGTAGACATTGCCCTGCCTGCAAACAAACAAAAACTCAGTGGTAGGGCTGGGTTTCTCAAAGACAATTTATCACTTGCATATTATAATATTGGGCCTGGAGAAATATTGACCTTGGCACTGAGGGATCGTGGTGGTAGAAAAAAATAGGCATGTAATCCAGCTTCAAGATGTTGGAACTTGGAGTAATGTTGATAAGCATGCTTTTATCTCTTCGTGGATAAGGTTGTATTGATAGCTATATTCTCTGTGATCCGAGAAGCGGTGACTGTTTTGAAATGTTAGTAACAAAAGTTTCTTGAAAGTTTTTTGATAAGTTGGCTGTAATTATATTCATTTTTACCATATTATTTGTATAAGAATTTATAGGTTTTTGTTAAATTTAACTGCAAACTATGCAAAGCAAAATTTTGTTATAGATAAAGTTCTTTTGTTTAGTTCTGCAGATAGGTTTGCCTCAAATTAGAGTTATTCATTTTAAGTGTGCCATATATTTTGATCTTCCGCTTCAGTTACTATTGGTTCTTTCATGGTAAACCACTGGAGTTACCTATATGTCAGCTTAGCATTAATTTAGACTTAGTCATGGTAAGTGTCCAAGATATTTTGATCATGTGCTTCGGTTACTATCATTCTTTCATGCTAAGTTCCTGGAGTCGCCTATATCATTATATGTTAGCCTGAATGATGTAAGCACCAAATGGAACAAAGAACAACCTATCAAGGCCAGCTCTATTGATGGGATAGGATTTTGGATCATTACAAATTTACATCATCATTTGGGATATTTGGTGGAAAATATCACATCTAAAACATTATGTCCAGAGCAGAATCAATAGAGCTATGCCTCTTGGAATAGATTGATAATTATCTTCTAACCTTTTCCCCATAAATTCCAATCATTGCATCTATAAGACTTTTTGGCTGTCGATTCTCATTCGGCATTTTTGGTTTATGGATGTTTTTGATTCTTCATGTACATAGCAGCTACTACTTTGGCAATATTTCTTTCCAATATGTGTGTCTGTTGTAGTTAGCCCTGAAATGTTGGACATAAAAGAGGTTGTAGTTGAATACAGATATATTTGTCAAATTGAGTGAGTACTCGTGGAAATCTCAAAGCTTTAATCCATTGTAGTTGTTTGTTAAATACCAATTTACATTGCTTTATTTTTCTCCCATAGCTTTTACAAGCTACTGATATTTACTTTCTATTCTTTTTATATGTACATTGGATGTCCATTGAATCCCAAGACCAATGGAATTTGTATTAGAAATTACCACAGTGAAAGCTTGGCGATTCAGTGAGACCAAGAGCACGAGATCCATGAGACATAAGGGCTTACAATGATGGTATGAAATGTACATAGATTGTCATTGGACACTTATTGACATTGGTTTATTTTGTGCTTGTTGTGGGTATGTTATGAGCCTAGAGTTTGAAATACTGAATCCTTGTAAATTTTATCAATATTGGTCATTAGTATTCTATTTTATTATTTTAATGACCAACATCCTCTCCTTTGATATAAGCTAGAATGATATTTGAGATCTGCAATATGGTAATAGCCTATTAAGTAGATAGCCTTTCACCTTTATGTTTTCAACATTTTCAAAAAATTTGTGTTGCTATGGAGGTTTATCTTATCAAACAAGAATAGTTGATTTCTAGGTAGTTAGCTTTAACTGTTTATGTTTCTTCATTTCATTTGGATTTTGTGTGAGATTCTCAAGGCACTTTTTGCCATTGTCTCATGAAGAAAACAAGTAATTTGAAAAATTATACATATTTGCTTGAATCAATGCGGAGGACCAATAGCACCAATAGATGACTGTTTGTGTCTACATGGCACTGGACAAGAACAGGTAAAAGTAAAGGTTATAGCTTTATATGCTTTGAAATTTTATGTTTCTTAGGTAAGCTTTCATTGTTCTCTTTGTGCTTGATCTACAATGGTATTTGAGCACATAGACATCTTAGACTACTGTTTAACATCTTTACAGTAATAATTATTTTATATACTTGTGCTTCAGCTTCAAACATGCAGGGTGGGAATGCATTTGGTTTAGCAGTCATGATGGAGGTTAGTATTGCAGAGATGTCAGATATGTCTATGCACCTTTCTTTACAAGATCTTCCAGAGATTGATGAATATTTATTCCATGACAGTTGAAACCTGTTTGTTTTGTTAATGTGAAATTACCTCTTTAATTTTGCAGATATGATAGATATGCTTTTGCACCTTTATTTAAAAAGTTATGCAGAGACAGGATGCAAATTCATTACATGATAGTTGAAATCTGTTTGTTTTGTTATTACGAAATTATCTCTTACGTTTAGAGAATAAAATGAGATCTTATGATGTATGCACCTCTGCCAATTACTATGCAAATGTTTGTAGCTTACAATGCCAACAGCAAGAAATTTTCATTTGAAAATACTTGATTATCAAATTCATTACATGATAGTTGAAATCTGTTTGTTTTGTTATTATGAAATTACCTCTTATGTTTAGAGAATAAAATGAGATCTTATGGTGTATGCGCCTCTGCCAATTACTATGCATATGTTTGTAGCTTACAATGCCAACATCAAGAAATTTTCATTTGAAAATACTTGATTATCAACTATGGCAACAAAATGTTCCTTTTTTTTTAGGTTGTTGATGCTTAAACAGCTTAGGTATAATTTCATTTTTAGTCCCTCGGCAGTGGACTATAGAGTTCAGTTGAAGGTACTATTCTGCCTAGAACTTTGTGCCTCCGAAAAATAATTCCCCTTAAGGTTTTTAACTTTAAGTAAATAATGAATATTAAATTTATTAAATTGTGTTTCTCTGTTTGATTATTGGTTCTTGTAGAGTGACGACAAACTTTCTGGGTCTTCAGCAGCTTTTTTAATGTGGAAAAAAATTGATAATATCTTGAAGGAATACATGTCATTTCTGATCATCTGATGCCACCATCTGTTTTTTTCCTTTGGCACTAGGTTGCAGCCCAAATCAGAATTATTTTTTCATGGGTCATATGGCAGAAGAGCAGTTCCTTTTTCAGTTTTGTTTTCCACATTGTCACCTCATTTCTACCTCAGTCTTATTTCTTTTACTTCTATTTTCAAGTTCTCAAGAAACTTCTGGTTGTTGAATTGGTTTCATAAATTTTTATGTTGGTTTTACTGCAGAGGAGAGGAAAAAAATCTCTGTTTTGAAACAGTTTTCTATGTCTTTTTGAAACTGAAAGATGTTAAAATTAGAAGCTAAGTCAGGGCAATCTATATATTACTCATTCAAGATGTGTAGTAGGACAATCCTTATAAAAGCTCGTCAGATTGCTGTATTGAATCATTGATGTCAATGAAAATTTAACAGAAATATGATCAGGCAAACGAAGAGAAGGCATCCTTATAGCCTTTCATTGGTGTGAAAGCATGGATACCAAATTCTGCAATTTCAATAACTATAATGTCAACCAGCACCACCATTAGTGCATGAAATGTCAGAGTCTAGAGATACTGAATTGCAGGTGGGGTTCTGAGGAAAATTGCTGTTGAGGTTGGTTGAGGAAAGAACAAGTAATCTTGCAGAATTGATCAAGGCCCATTTCAAATTTCAAACAAATTGGTGAAATTTGAGTCAGCTTATCCCAAATTGAGAATTTCTTGAGTAATTTCTGCTTCTGAACAGGAAATCAGTGCAAGAATGGACATTGTCGGGAGGGAACCCAAGGCTAAAGGTAATCCTGCGTTGATTTAACTTTTTGCAATGTTCCAATATCACATGTTTATGTTATTGAAGTTAGATTTCCAATCTGACTTCAATAAGGGGTGAATTGTAATGGTGTGAGTGTGTTCACAAAAACCTCTTAATGTAAATTTGACAGCCATTTACGCGTCAAGTTAATAATTAATAATTAAAGAAGGTATTTAAATAATGTTTTTTTACATTACTTTCTATTATAAAATTTTACACATGTAAATATATAACTTAAATATTTAAATACATTATATGTATATTTAAGTACTATATTTATATTAATTATAATAATAATATTACTATAATTATAATTATTATTATTATTTTGATCCGTAAGATGTGGGATTAGGGTCCACTCCCTTTTTAAATACTAATTGGAAATAAAGATTAGCTTCAGACTCAAAATAGGGGAGCACAAAGGATCAAAGAATTAACTAAGGACAACAATATCCATTGACAAGTACAAATGATACCTCGTCCATGATAGTTCTGTGATGCAATAATACTGACAAGTCAAAGGATAACATACTCATTTGACAGTTTTGTCCAGTAATGACTACACTCATGAATCATAAATAATGACAGCAGTGTTTGCTATTGTCAAAGGTAACTATTATAATCACTAATCACAATAACAATAGCCATGTTCTCTATTCACAAGGTTTTTCAAATCCGATTATACCAAGTGTCTTCACAATTATAGATAACCATGTTAAGTTTTGAACAACAATAATTGTTGTTACCCCTTTGCAACAGATCTGACTGCTACACAATAATGACACTTGGAAATCTTAACAGCTACTTATACCATTCAAGATGTATAACCCGTTTATAAAAGTTCCAAAGAAGAATGATAAAAAATTGCAGGTCTAATGCTTATATAGAAAATAAACTAATTTATTGTGATTTTGCCAGTGATATATCACCAATAATTTTGCAATTTATTGGTGAAAATTTTGGTCAAAATCACTGTCAAAGATATTTTGAAAAACTTAGATATTTTCAGGAAAATGTCCAGAACCCTGCCAAGAAAAGATATGTCGAATATATCGGGATATTTTAAAGATATATGCTTCAATGGTGAAAAGAATAGTAGAGGTCTGCTGTCAAAGCAAACCATGAAGCCAACTGGAAGTCCATATGGCAATCTGGCTGCCACAATAAACCTGTGAGTCTCTACTAGGAATGAAATGAGAAGACACTGAAGAGAGGAAGGAACCATTGAACAGCTATCTCACAAGAGCTTTGAAATCTTTACTATTTATATTTGAGTTACCAATCAAAATATAGGTTTGCAGCCCCGGGTTTGAGATACTGAAAAGAATAGTAGATGTCTGCTGTCAAGGACACAAGCCTTAGCCAAAGAGCTTTTGTAAGGTTGCTTGCAAATCCAAATTTGTCCCATCCGGAAAGAAAAACATAAATTTGTAATGTTATATTTAAAAAAACACAAATCACAATAAGAATGACTAAAATTTCTGACTAACAACCTACCATCTGTGTGCACCTATTTCTATATTGATAGGCACTTGGTGTTTTTAATAGTTTGAGTCTTCTATAATTTGGAGAAAGATCTCTATTTGCTTTATTATTATATGGACGCATGCTGGAAAAATTGAAAATAGATAAGAAAGAAAGGGGAATAGAATTTTAGAGACACAGCTTAGCAGAGACCTTTTCATTGGTGTGTCCGGTAGAAAGGTATTCTTATAGGGGGTTTATGGCCACGTGCATGTATGCGGTGTAGGTTTGTGCCAGGTAACTAGGAGGCTAAGATTATAGGAATTGGATTTAAGCCAGCTTTAAGGTTTTTGTATTCTTTTAGGGAAACGGAGTTACTGGCACTGCAGAATTAAATATAGCCGGTGTGATTTATATTCATAATTTAGTGTGGTTTATAGTATAAGCATTTAAAGATGGTATTGAGCGTTAAATCGTGAAGATACCATTTCAAGGAAATGAAATTTCATGGTCTCGTGCACATGAAATACCCAAAAAGTATGCCTGGCTATGAAAAGTGTACGGTCAAAATTAGATTTCTCTGAGCTGGTCTGAAATTCAAGGATTTTTTTGGAGCCAGGTATCCAGCCTGTGATAAGGGAAAATAAGATGGTCACATGGGTTCTAAAGTATTTGGCGAAAATTCTGGCTTGCTGATACTCTTGAATCTTGATGATCAACATCCAACATCTGGGTGCCTTTTGCTGTTTTATTACAGTATGTTCACAGTTATGTAACTGCAGGAATCGACACCAATTGATACTTCTGGTCTAGCAGACATGATATTTTCGATTCATCTGCCATTCAGACTAACTGGGTTGGATAATAGCTTTAGAGGCATCATTTGGTGGGGTGAGGCAATAGGTTCAACCTCAAATCATATAGACACATGAATTCCTGGGTAGTTGGGGAAAATGCTAACCATCCAATATGCAAATGATTAGCTTCCTGCAATTGGGTGTGGGATCACATGCCTCCAGCAACTGGTGTGCATCCCCTGTAGGAGAGAATTTCCGTGCAACCAAGATTTGAACTCAGGCACGATAATGAGTGTGTTAGCATCTGAGTCTTGAGCTTCACCAGCTGAAAAGTATTCCTTTTGAACGGGCTCTATTCTGTTGTCAATTTTATTAGTTTGTTCACTGTCATGTAACTGTGGGAATTTTTATCAATCCTTACATGTAGCTTAGAAAACATGGTCTCTTGGATTCAGTTACTATTCAGGCAGACTGGTTGGGAAATGGCTTTTAAAACAGCTTTTGATGGTTGTAGCTACAAGTTCAATTCCAATGGAATTAATAAAAGCCCTTGTGGGAGCATGTGAATCAACAACTAATCCGACCTCTTCCTCTGCACCGGAACAACAAACGCCTTGGCGTAACCGATTGTTTGTCTTTATTTTTTGTTTTTTTGGGGAGAGGACCCAATTGCTGAGCATGTTCCACTAGCTGTAGTAGTATTTGTGTATTTAAGACCCAATATATTTTTAAAAGTTTAGCACTAAGGGAGAGGGGCCAGTAGCTGCCCACCCTAACTTCGCGCATGTCGAGCACATAGCTAGACATATTGAATTTCGACGATTTTTTTTTGGTTTTTCCGTATGCGACTGAAGAGCTTAAAGCTATTCTTTTGGCTTCTGGGCACTTATACATTTCCCTGTAGGACGCGTTATGTGCACATGGGTCAAAAAATGGACATTTCAACATGTCACCCCATACATCCACACCGATGTGCCGGTAACCGCTCGCCATCACATTTGTACACTTGTCTTAATTTCATTGGTTAATTTACAAATGTATTGGTGCCTTTGTGAACATGTACAAATGTTGTGAACCGGTATTGGTGCATTTGTGTTAATTTATTTGGTTGGTATTTTACATGTATTGGTTCTTTTTAAAAATTTAATTGGGGGGTCAAGTGATTAAAAACATAGCGGTTATTGGGGCGTGGGCGGCAACTGACCCCTCTCCCTTAGTAGTTGTGACTTTAAGTTATTAATGTTACTATAAGTACTTATAATTGAATGAAATGTGCTCTTTAGATCTAAAAAGCAACCAATCATGTGATGCATCAGCACACCAACAAAACATGACTTAATGCACACCTATTGGTCCACCCTTTTTTTGTGAGACAATTGGACACCTCAACAAAAAGCTTGCTGATGTGGCATCATATTTGATGATGTGGCCCTGAAACCTTAATTATAAGAGGGGCCTCGCCAAACAAGCTACTATAAAATTTTTGGAGTGATTCGAAATTGCCACGTATGATTTTGAAAGGTGTAAAGTTAGGGTGCTCAACTATCCTCTCCCCTAGGTTTGTTTATTTATTATTAGTTTTATTTTGTTTTTTAATAAAATTTATGACATTAAATTTTAAAATGTGACCATTGTTTTTATCTTGATTTCTTTTAATTAAAATTCAATACATTAAAATTTAATATTTTAAAATATTTAGTTTAGGTTTTTAATTAATAATATATTTAATATCTAGAATTTAATATAGTTACAATTTTAAATTGAAAATTTTAAACTTATTTATATTTTAACATTATTAAATTTATTATAATGACACATTTTTTATATAGATTTTAAATTTATTTTGTAATGTTTAAGTATTTTGATAAATTTGTGGATTTATTTCTTATAAATTTTGATAAATCAGGGTGACTGTTCAACTTCTAGTGCAGCTAGGAAATATAAAATACAAAATACTATTTACTACACCGTTACAAATAAAAGATTATATTTTAAAGCAATCAGTTAATGTTAAACACATGCTCTACAAACCGTGCCCAATCAGCATCCACCCTGCCTATGCCAAAATGGGATCTTTGGAATAGGGTTGGACATCCATCAGAGCATGAAGGATATGGAAATTTTGCCAAATTTGTAGTTGCGACTACCTTGTGAGACATGTATGCAAAATGTGGAAGCATAGACAAGGCACATGAATTGTTCGGCAAAAAACCTCAAAGAGATGCCATCTCATGGAATGTCTTGATTGCAGGATATGCACAAAATGGATTTGTTGAAAAGGCGTCAAGAAACTTTCAAGAAAATGCAATTGGCAGGGGTAAAGCCAAATTCCTCAATTGTTGCCAGCACCCTCCCTTCTTGTGCCAAAATGAGATCTTTGGAATAGGGTATGGACATCCATCAAAGCATGAAGGATATGGGAATTTTGTCAGATGTAATTGTAACATCCCTTGGAAACATGAATGCAAAATGTGCAAGCATAGACAAGGCACATGAACTGTTCGGTAGAACACCTCAAAGAGATGCCATATCATGGAATGCAATGATTGCAATATATGCACAAAATGGGCTTGTTGAAAAGGCTTTAGAGACTTTCAAGTAAATGCAATTGGTGGGTGTAAATCCAAATTCCTCAACCGTTGCCAACACCCTCCCTGCCTGTGCCAAAATGAGATCTTTGGAATAGGGTATGGGTGTGAAGCCCACCCTTGTGTGACATGATTAGTTGCACTATTAGGCCAAATTGTATTGCTTCACCTTGGCTAACGGTTTGGTATATGGAACTGTGACCTTATCTAAGAGAAAGTATGGTGTTGTTGTGGATCCATTTATAAGGTAGTTGTGTTAGTTTGAGTATGCGTAGGAGATGTGGACTTTAGCTTGGATGGTTGGTTTATCATCTGATTGTGCTTGCACCGGACCCTTAGTGAATTTGTACGGGAGCACCTTGGATATGCTTCCTGAATTGACTATTAGACTTGTTGTATGGACTATATTTTGACGTGTAAATTTTGGGGATTGCTGCTCCCATATATTTAGACATTCGTTGACTTTATTTTATGCTTTGACTAGATAGATGAATTATATTATGATGAATGCTATATCTTTACATGCTAGATTATATTTTGATTCTATGATGTTGAATGTGTTATTATAATTGATGCAATTGAAATGATTTAGTGAGATAATTGAATTGATGAAATACTATGTGATTTATGTTTTCATGATCTTGATTGTGATATTGGAAATATAATTGATTTGAGAATCAAGTGAATTTTATCATGCGATATATCTGTGAATGTGCGAACTCATGCGATCACGTGTGTGCGTAATTTAATTTGCTTCGGCTAGATATACCTTGGGCTATTGATGTGTTTGTGTAGTGTGCATGTATTTTCTATGGCTAATAGAAATTGTAGGCCATACAAATAACCTTGAGTAAATATCCCTGTAAAACCAACCTAGTCCCTAAGGTGGACTAAGGTTAATTGTGTTTGAGCATGAATATAATGTGTTTACCTTTGATTTTAATTTTTAATTTGAGTCTTATAAGGTTGACTTAGGTTGAGTAGTTGGTGAGTTGTCACCTATGTATCATTTTCGTTCATAAAGTTTATGGGCTTTTTAATTGATGTTTTTTGAGTTTTTAAAAGTTAATTTCATGTGTTTAAGGGGCCTAAGTCAAGTACCTATGGGTTAGGTACCTTGTAGACCTCAAATCATGAGTTCTAACTCATTTTGACTCCTCTTTTTAACCCTAGGAGTTAGGTGGCGAGATTTGAATTCTGGGTTAAGGATTTAATGACTTGTCTCATTCAATCCCACAACCCAAGGTTCTTGAGTGGGATTGGGGAATCCCAAGGGTTCTCACATGTGTGAGCACACCATGTAAGAACCTATGGGAAGTGAACCCTAACTACTTCCCTCTAACCCATGTCTCACACGTGTGAGGAGAAATATGGGGAGAAGTGCCTTGGAGAAGGAATGAGAGGTTGACAAGTATCACCTCTCTACTCCTCCATATCTCACACGTGTGAGAGCACTTGTGGGAAGTTGTGCATATAAGAATGATTGGGAAGGTGACAAGTGTCACCTCCTCATTCATTGGGAAGGTGACATGTGTCACCTCCTCATCCATTGGGAAGGGTTTTGAAACCCTATATATTTCCCTCTTGTTGAGAGGAGAAGGGTTCTTGCTTTTTGGTTTTGATTCTTGACTTTGGGAAGGAGAGCTTGGGCTTGGAGAGGAGAAAATTCTTGCAAGGATCTTGGAGTTAGGCTCTTGGAGCTCTTCACCAACATCCTCCAAAACTTGAGGCTTGAGAGTTAGGCTCCCAAGGCTTCAAACTTTTCTTATTCTTGTTATTTCTTTATATATGCATGAAGTATGTTATGTTATGTGTTTTTGTGATTTTCCTTATTGTTGTAAAGGGTTTGGGGTTGTATTAGTGAGATCTCCATGTGAGAGCTCACCATGTGTTGGGTAAGAGAGGATAAAACCTCCTCGGGGAAAACCTCTTCTTGTAGAGGTATTTTGATGGCTATGGCCTTGTATATGGAAGGATGTTATGGTTTTGTGTATGGCAAGAGTTCCTTGGTATTATTTTGGTGTTATAAGGGGTTTGATATCAAGAGGCTATGGTTTTGGAGTATTTGAGTATGAGTATTATTTGGTTTGGTTTTCCCTTGAGTTGAGTGAGTCCACTCTCTCTCCCTTAAAATCCATGTTGTATGGATTTAGTTTGTGAGTCTTCTTGGGTGGGTGGTTGTTGTGTTTTCATTTGAGTGTGTGCGCGCTTGAAAACCCCTTTGTGTGAGCATGAACCCAATTATCTTGTGGGCCTCCTAGCTCGGAAGTGGCTTGCTTGCAAGCCAACGACTGGGAGGTGAGCTTCCCTTAGCATGGGAAGACTTTCATTGTTATGCAGATTTAGCTCTTGGAGGAGAGTTTGAGATTTGGGTTCATGAAGAGAAAAGCGTGTTTCAAGTGTGTTGTAAAGTTAAAGGCAATGCGCATGCCTTGGCTCTTTGAGCCTTGTAGGGGTTTTGTAGTTCTAGAGAGTAAATCTCTCCTTGGGAAGTCCTAATGTTGTATTTTAAATCCCCTTGTAAAAGTATTTATTCTTGTTAAATAAAATGTGTTGGCATTGAAGTTTTTACTATCTTGCTCCTATGGAATAATTAAAAAAAAAGCGTGGATTTTTTTTTGATCTCTCTCCCTATTTCTCTTATTAAATGTATATAAGTTTGCTTGTAAAGAAAAGAAAAATATCATGCTTTCGGTTATTTGATGAATGAAATAAAATGGACTATTGTGTGTGTTAAAAAAAGAGACTTAGGTTATTTTGGTAGAAAAGAAATTAATATATTTGCCTACCTTAATGCCTTCAGGTGAAATATATATATATATATCTGTGTGTGTTTAATTTTAATCTTACTATTTAAGTTATTTTATTCTCTCTCTCTCTATATATATATATATTATTAATAATATACTTTAGTCTTTATGTTAAAGTTTGCAAAAAAAAGGGCTTTCAAATTAGTTTTAGGGTTGAAATGTTTTCTTTTTAAAAAGACAAAAAAAAACTTGCAAAAAAAATTTAGGCGCCTTGTGGAGGGCATGGGGGCCACGAGAGGGTGGGGCAGGAGCACCGCCCCCGACCGATAGTGGCTGGTATTGGCAGTGCGGCCACTGCTCGGTTGCTTGGCCCCCCCAACCTTTCTCTGCCGTTTTTAACAAAAAGAAAATATATATGTGTTCTCTGCAATTTTCAATATTCGGCTATGTGTAGAGTTTGTAACCCTGTCTCCACATTAATACTTGATGTTTAATATTCATCTTTGTGTTTATATATATATACTTAAGAGCTCTCTGTATATACACAGTGCTGTGTATACTTATTCCTCTCTTTTAATTGGTGTGTGTGGGGTATTTTTGAAACTTGTTTCTAACTTGAAGAAAAATCTCTTAGAATTACTTTAAATCATTAGCTAATAGATTTCATTGGAAGAACAATATGGAAATGCTTTCTAAAACTTTTAACAACAAACTTTATGAAAACCTAGATATTAGGAAACAAAGAAAACTTGTTCAAATTAAACCTGTGTATCAAAATGGGAAAAATATGGAAAACAAAAATAAAAGAGACATGGAAAAATAAAATAAATGGTTAGAAAACATCTTGGGAAAATAACCTTCCCACTTGGGGAAGGGATTTTCCTTCTTTCTATATGGAAAACAAAAATAAAAGAGACATGGAAAAATAAAATAAATGGTTAGAAAACATCTTGGGAAAATAACCTTCCCACTTGGGGAAGGGATTTTCCTCCTTCCTATATGGAAAACAAAAATAAAAGAGACATGGAAAAATAAAATAAATGGTTAGAAAACATCTTGGGAAAATAACCTTCCCACCAAAACCAAGTTAGAGATATGAGAGCAAATGAGAAAATAAGCTTGCTTTTATAAACTATTTTTAGGGTTTGATGTGATGCCCTAGGTTTTAGGAGGATATTTAAACTTATACCCTCTTGTTACTTTTTTAATCTCACTTAGGGATGTTAGTTTAATTTATTACTTGAAACTAGGTTGTGATTAATTCTTTCATTTTAATTTATTTTACTATAGTTCTTTAGTTAAAGTGTTTTATTTAAATTGATTTAGTTTAATGTTTTAGTTCTATAGTTGATGCTATTAAATTATTTAAGTTAAAGTGTTTTATTTAAATTGATTTAGTTTAATGTTTTAGTTCTATAGTTGATGCTATTAAATTATTTAATTCATTTAATTTATTTTGTCATAATCTTATAGTTGGGGAAAAGTATTTAAATTTTTTTTATTTTTCACATAGCTACTATAGTAGTGTTATGCTATCAAATTTTAGCAAAATTAATCCCCTAATAATGTTATGGTGGCGAAATTTTTGAGATTCAAGTTTATGACGATTGATGTAAATTTTAGGGCAAATTGTAGAGATGATTATTTAATTAATTAATTTTTATTATTTTACTTTCCCATTTTATTAGTTGTGGTTAGATGTTTTTATTAAAGACTTTGAATCTTGTTATTTTCTTAGATAGATTTAAATGGTTATTATGGTTTATCTATCTTTACCATGTTAGTTTATGCATTTTAATGTTAATCTAGTTGATAGTCTATTTCTAGGGTTAGTCGAGAAACTGTTTCACCTTCACTTAGGAAATCCTAGGGATGGTTCCTGGATGGAGACCACCCCTCTTAGTGATGCTTTAGCGACACACACCCCCTTAGTTTCTATCATTATCAGAGGGATTACGAAAGGAGTTTCACATCATGCCGTACCTTGTTTGACTCCCTCGCCTTTGTGCGATGTGCCTAATGTGTGTTGCGGATACAACCACGTTACGTACGTGTGTCACCGAGTGCACATGTGCATGAGGGGGTTTTAGAGTCGGGTGGGAATTTTTTTTGATATTTTGTATCATGACCATATAACAAATCTGGGCATGACATGTGGTTATCTTGTCATGATCACATGGCGAATGTAGGCATGACATTTGGTATCAGAGCCCATGTTTCAAACACTGAGAACTCTGGGTGTATACAAGTGTTTGTGTTGGGCCAATTGTTGGTCATGCATACTTGATTTGCGTGTCTAACTCTAGCTTGCGTAGCAACGAGTTGTAAGACATCTTGCGTAGGGATAACTTGTTTCCCTCGATTTTGTTTTCACTAACTCCCATGTATGAATTGGTTTCGTAGGTACTTGGGGAGTGTATTCATGACGAATAGGGTAATTGAAGGACCATACAAGTCATGAATTCGAGAGTTAACCAACTTCTTGATAATGTTATCCTAAAAGAGAGGTTATTTGTTGAGTTTTGCTAGGTGTTTCATTCTAGTAAATCTTTGCTCCTTGTCCTAGTTTATTGTTGTGTTTTGATCCTTCTTTAGTAATCGTTGACAACCTGTTGTAGGTCGCACTGTGGAAAGGTGCTATTGTGGTAAAGTTTTTCTCTTATGGCTACCTTGAAGGATTACCCTAGTGAATGTTTGAGTGGCACTTTGCAAGTTGTGAGCGCCATCACATCGTTTGAAACTTACCCTTTTCTGAGAATGTTGAGGTGTGTTTATCCTACCTTGAGGGAAGAAATGTATTAAAGTGGTACGCTAACCTTGGACAAAGACTCAAGTACCCTTTTACATTTAATCTCCACCTTGTGTCATTTAGCTAACCTTTGTATCATGGAGTAAGTTTGTCTTGTTTAGAAGACCCCTGGTTGGGATGTGAAGAAGTTGTAGATCTATAGTTGTTCTTCGCCTTAGATATAGGAATAAGTTACCCTGTTGGTTAGTTGCCACTTGAACTCTGTGAATAGAGGATAAAATGGTATACTCTCTTGTAAGATTTGCTTGGATACCCCTATCTTGAGGGTGGAGTAATGGGCGTTAAAAGAGTATGGCATGTAAGGCCTTTTATGGCTATCTTCTCATGTATGTCTTTTGGATAAGTGGAAGGATAGTAGTGGCTTTGAGAACCACTTCCTTGTTGCGAATCTTGTGACACTTGTCGTGCCATGTCAAGATAACCCCCTTATAACATATTGGTGCCTAGTGTTTAATAAAAGTTATGCATTGCTCTTAGTATTAATTTGTAATGCGTTAATAGTACCTCGTTGGTTGATGGTATTAAGGGGTGTAATTGCATGGTGTGGAACCATGTAATGAAAGTCGAGGAGTAAGATCTGGTTGCGGGTATAATTCCCGAGTTGTTATTAAATAATAACTTGAGAGCAACTTGATCCTTTCTTTTCCATGTTGTTTTGGTGGATTTCACTTACCTTAATGCTTGTTAGGATGACAAATCACCCTTGGGAGCAACATATGTCTTTGTGCATAAAAGGCTATAATGAAGCCTTGTGATGGGTTGTAGTAAACAAAGGTAAGATTTAGTTATGCTTGTCCTTTTTGGGTTAATGTGAAAACCCTCTAGTGGTACCTTCTTGTCTTTTAGTATGGGATAACTCTTGAGATGCTTAAGGTGTTTGAGTAAGTGATGCGATGAGATAGTTGGAGTGTCAACCCTTCTATCTTGAAACATTAAGTTGTTGGCTTTTGGTAAGCCACAAGGTGAGTCCCTTGTGCAACCAATTGCATGATCCCACGAAGGGGATCCTAATGGATAGAAAGACATTATTTTATAGAATACAATAATTCTAGGTGTTGAATTGAATAAGGATTCACACACCATGCTATGGGATAATGAATGTGAGTAGGCACTTGTTTTGTTATCTGGAAGGTGTTTGGGATTGTAAGGATGTGACGAGAAGTTGAGTTCATTTTGTGAGTAATAGTAAGATGGTATTGATACCTATTGGTAATTAGTGGGTAAGTGACGAGACGTAGATGTTTTTGTTGGGATGTTTTTGGGTGCATTATTGAAGGAAAATGTATTGAGATCCCTTCATGCCTTTAAATTATTATCCGTGTACCTGATTCTCCATGGGTACTAGGCTTGTACTTCCATTTGACCCTTAGCAATGCGTGAGGTTATGGGCATTATTAAGATAATGGTTTTGAACTTTGAGTTTGAATTGTGAACACTTTGGTTGGGGTTCTCTGACCTTGTCGCATTGAACTTTATGCTAGGATAGTTGTCACGATGTTAGTCGTGACTAGGGTTGGTTTGGAATAGTTTCCATTCTAGTATCCTGGTATCTTGAGCAAGATTATTGTTGTAATTATGTACTGCCTTGTGCAATCTTAGATTATGGAAGTAAGTGGATTTCAGATGGATTTGGTGGTATCCATGAAGATGTTGGTATGTGTTCCTTACTTGGAAGCACGAATGACCCCACTTCGAAGGTGATTCTTAGGATACCTGACTTTTGGTAATCTTTTCCAAGCATGTCCTAGGTTGCCTAGAATTTGTGGGTGTTCGTTAGACGAGTTGTTTCATGATCTTAGTTTGAAGTGACACTATTCCTCTTCTCCCTTTGTATGACTATGTATATACGTATGATGTTGTGATGTACTTTCTTGATAAAATGGTTGAAGATAATTATTTAATTATTGATTGATTTTTTTTATTAATTGCAAAACTAGCAATATTGGAAATTCTTTTCTTGGGCTACTTAGCCGCTTTGCTTTCTTATAGTCCTCTTACCTCAAGGACTTGTTTAATCGTATTTCGATTCAATTTTTGAATGATTGAATTTTGGTGCCACTTTTGAATTTGACTTATCTTTTGAATCTTAATCCTTCAAATTTTATTTGTTAAAATTTATTCAAAACTAACCTTTTGCAAGCTTATTATTTTGAGGATTTTCTTATTGCTGGTATTGTTGGTACATGTGTAGTGATGCGACTTATGTAATCTATCCTACCCATAAAGGGGTACTTGGTGAGAGGAAAATGAGAGTAGTTGGTCTTGGTTTGATGTCGTAAGGTTGAGGATTGTAGAGCGAGTCGGTATAGGTGGGTCAAAATTTCCTTGTTGACCTTGAACCTTGTTGAGTTATGCTCTAGTGCTTTCCCTTTTTGGGAGGCTAAATTTTTAAACAAGAGATGAATGCTAGAAAGGTTTGTAGGAGTAGTCACGTTGGGAATCTTGAGATCCTCCTATTGTTGTGTGGCCCACTATCCTCGTGATATTGGCTCCCTCATTTAAAGGCCTTGTGAAGACTTTTATCGATTAGAAGTTGACCCTCGAGTTTTGTAGTCCTTGATGCTAGGAATGCATGGATGTGGTTGCTTCCTACCTATTCTGCAAATTCGATCTTGATAGTCTAATGAGGACTTGTTGATAGAAGAGTCGGTCGAGACTTGTGAGTCTCGTGCTTTTTGCTTGGAGTCTATAGTGTTTTAACTTAGCATTAGTGGTATGGTGAGTGAGATGCGTGTTTGGGGCTATGATCAGTATGGTATTGATGACTAATTGGATTGACCAAACTTCCTGTTGGATGTTTTATGTTAAGTTATTTTGGATGGTTAGGAAAGGCTAGGATCAGATTCAAATAGTTAGTGTTTTAGAAAGGGCTCTCAAGGTGCTAACCTTCTTGGTGTGACCTCTCCTTTCATGACCTTGAATCATTTGGTGGTCTAACTCAGGGCATCTAATGCCCTTGTGTTTTGTAGTGCTCGTAAAGTCTTTGGAGTATGTGTTTCTTTTTGATACTTGATTCCTAGTCGGAGGAGGGTATCATCTAGATTATTGCTAAGAGATTACTTATTATGTTCCTAATTGTTTTCTTACTTTTGTTTTCAAAATCGTTCTGAGTTCACCGCCATGATGGAATGGTTTGTAGGTGGGTTTCTCTTCCGTACCTTAGTGTTAACTTCCAGGAGGAAGTTTATCTCTAGGGGAGGAGGATGTGAGGCCCACCCTTGTGTGATATGATTAGTTGCACTACTAGACCAAATTGTATTGCTTCACCCTGACTAAGGGTTCAGTATATGGAACTGTGACCTTATCTCAGAGACAATATGGTGTTGTTGTGGATCCATGTATAAGGTGGTTGTATTAGTTTGAGTATGTGTAGCAGATGTGCATGTTAGCTTGGATTGGTTGGTTTATCACCCGATTGTGCTTGCACCGGACCCTTAGTGAATTAGTGTGGGAGCACCTTGGTTGCGCTTCTCAAATTGACATGAGACTTGTCGTATGGACTATATTTTGACATATGAACATTTTGGGGACTGCTGATCCCGTATATTTAGACATTTGTTGACTTTATTTTATGCTTTGACTAGATAGATGAGTTATATTATGATGAATGCTATATCTTTGCATGCTATATTATATTTTGATTCTAAGATGTTGAATGTGTTATTATAATTGATGCAATTGAAATGGTTTAGTGAGATAATTGAATTGATGAAATACTATGTGATTTATGTTTTCATGATCCTGATTACATGATATTGGAAATATAATTGATTTGACAATCAAGTGAATTTTATCATGTGATATATCTGTGAATGTGTGAACTTGAGCGATCATGTGTGTGCGTAATTTAATTTTCTTCAGCTATGATATACCTTGGGCTATTGATGTGTTTGTGTAGTGTGTATGTATTTTCCATGGCTAATGGTAACTAGAGGTCATACAAATAACCCTGAGTAAATATCCCTATAAAACCAACCTAGTCCTTAAGGTGGACTATGGTTAATTATGTTTGAGCATGAATGTAATGTGTTTACCTTTGATTTTGATTTTTAATTTGAGTGTCCTAAGGTTGACTTGTTGAGTAGTTGGTGAGTTGTTACCTATGTGTCATTTTCGTTCATAAAGTTTATGGGCTTTTTAATTGATATTTTTTTGAGTTTTTTAAGGTTAATTTCAAGTGTTTAAGGGGCCTAGATCAAGTACCTATGGGTTAGGTAACTTGTAGACCTCAAATTATGAGTTCTAACTCACTTTTGACCCCTCTTTTTAACCCTAGGAGTTAGGTGGCGAGATTTGAATTTTGGGTTAAGGATTGGATGACTTGTCTCATTCAATCCCATAACCCAAGGTTCTTGAGTGGGCTTGGGGGAATCCCAAGGGTTATCACATGTGTGAGCACACCATGTAAGAACCTCTGGGAAGTGAACCCTAGCTACTTCCCTCTTCCCCATGTCTCACACATGTGTGAGGAAAAATATGTGGAGAAGTGCCTTGGAGAAGGAATGAGAGGTTGACAAGTGTCACCTCTCTACTCCTCCATATCTCACACATGTGTGAGAGCACTTGTGGGAAGTTGTGCATGTGGGAATGAATGGGAAGGTGACAAGTGTCACCTCCTCATTCATTGGGAAGGTGACATGTGTCACCTCCTCATCCATTGGGAAGGGTTTTGAAACCCTATATATCTCTCTCTCTTTTTGAGAGGAGAAGGGTTCTTGCTTTTTGGTTTTGATTCTTGACTTTGGGAAGGAGAGCTTGGGCTTGGAGAGGAGAAAATTCTTTCAAGGATCTTGGAGTTAGGCTCTTGGAGCTCTTCACCAACATCCTCCAACACTTGAGGTTTGAGAGGTAGGCTCTCAAGGATTCAAACTTAAAGTGTTTTATTTAAATTGATTTAGTTTAATGTTTTAGTTTTATAGTTGATGCTATTAAATTATTTAATTTGTTTAATTTATTTTTTCATAATTCTATAGTTGGGGAAAATATTTAAATTTTTTTGTTTTTTACATAGCTGCTATAGTGGTGTAATGTTGCCAAATTTTAGTGAAATTAATCCCCTATTAATGTTATGCTAGCAAATTTTTTGAGATTCGAGTATATGATGATTAATGTAAATTTTATGGCAAATTGTAGAGATGATTATTTAATTAATTTATTTCATTATTTTACTTTCCCATTTTATTAGATGTAGTTAGATGTTTTTATTAAAGTCTTTGAATCTTGTTATTTTCTTAGATAGATTTAAATGGTTATTATGGTTTATCTATCTTTACCATGTTAGTTTCTGCATTTTAATGTTAATCTAGTTGATAGTCTATTTCTAGGTTTAGGTTTCGACTTAGGTTGAAACCAATTCACCTTCACTTAGGAAATCCTAGGGATGGTTCCTAAATAGAGACCACCCCTCTTAGTGACACTTTAGTGACACACACCCCCTTAGTTGCTATCATTATCAGAGGGATTGCGAAAGGAGTTTCGCATCATCCTACACCTTGTTTGATTTCCTCGCCTTTGTGCGATGTGCCTAACATGTGTTGCGGATACAACCACGTTACGTACGTGTGTCACCAAATGCGCATGTTGTGCGTGAGGGGGTTTTAGAGTCAGGTGGAATTTTTTTTTGATATTTCTTGTCATGACCACATGACAAATGTGGGCATGCCATGTGGTTATCGTGTCATGACAACATGGCCAATGTGGACATGACAATGGGGATCCATCAAAGCATGAAGGATATATGAATTTTGTCATATGTTGTAGTTGAAACTACCCTTGGAGACATGAATGCAAAATGTGGAAGCATAGACAAGGCATATGAACTGTTCAACAGGACACCTCAAAGAGATGTCATCTAATGGAATGCAATGATTGCAGGATATGCACAAAATGGATTTGTTGAAAAGACTTTAGAAACTTTCAATCAAATGCAATTGGCAAGTGTAAAGACAAATTCCTCAACTTTTGCCATGCCCCTTCCTGCCTGTGCCAAAATGAGATCTTTGGAACAAGGTATGGACATCCATCAAGGCATGAAGGATATGGGAATTTTGTCAGATGTTGTAGTTGCAAATACCATAGGAGGCATGAATGCAAAATGTGGAAGCATAGTCAAGGCACATAAACTGTTCTGAAGAACACCTCAAAGAGATGCCATCTCATTGAATGCCATGTTTGTAGGATATGCACAAAATAGATTTGTTGAAAAGGCTTTAGACACTTTCAAGAAAATGCAATTGGTAGGTGTAAAGCCAAATTCCGCAACCTTTGCCAACACCCTCCTTGCCAATGAGATCTTTGGAACAGGGTATGAACATCCATCAAAGCATGAAGGATATGGGAATTTTGTTAGATGTTGTAATGTAGCTTCCCTCAGAGACATAAATGCAAAATGTGCAATCATAGACAAGGCACATGAACTGTTCAACAGAACACCTCAAAGATATGCCATATCATGGAATGCAATGATTGCAAGATATGCACAAAATAGATTTGTTGAAAAGGCTTTAGAAACTTTCAAGTGAATGCAATTGGCGGGTGTAAATCCAAATTTCTCAACCTTCACCAACACCCTCCTTGCCTATGCCAAAATGAGATCTTTGGAACAAGGTATGGACATCCATCGAAGCATGAAGGATATGGGAGTTTTGTCAGATGTGTTGAGATTAGGTGTGTCATACACCTTGAAAGTCCTAATATTTGAAATATTTATTTATTTGTATTTATTATGCATGCACATATTTTGGGCATCCCACTTGGAATGACACTATGTGTCACTTGTATTTTGTATTTTGGCAATTTTTTTTATCACTTAGTGTCATGGAAGTTGCTAAATGCAACTATGACAACTTGTAATGTGTAAGAGTTGCTAAAATGGAAAGAGCTTGAAAAATAAAATTACCATTAGAAAATTGACAAGCATGATTTTAGGAGATTGCGAAAGCATGATTTTAGGAGCCAAAAATGGAGTGCCATATTTGGAGAGTTAGTTATGATTTGAGTAACTTTTATATTACGGTGGATTTGATTCTTCATGACTAGGTGTTATAACTCATGGTTTTAAGTTTCTATTTTGGTGGTTTCTTGTATTGGAACTCCTATAAATTGAATGCTTGAAGAGTCATTTGTGAGGAGAGAATTTTTTTATGCAGGGTTATGCTGTCAGTTTTCCTCCAGAGAAGCAAAATGTAAATCTCCATGTTAAGACTTTGAGTCTGCAAGTGTATTGTAATATTGTTACATTGCGGATTAATACATTGGTTCGATGCTTTGGAGTGTGGGGTTTTTTAGTTGAAAGGGTTTTCTCCACGTATATTGGTGTTTCTTCTTTTCTATGTATTTTCTTCTTCTTTCACGATCTTAAAGTGTTAATTTACATACTGTTAGGTTGCTGCAATTTTATTCGATCTGTATGCTACATTATCTTTCCTCTAAGGGTTAATGTGATGGGAAATCAACCATGCCTGTTTCCTCTTTAAGGGCATAGTAGTATGTGCTTGCATCAAGTTATTGAATATTTGTTTAAGTAAAATATATGGTACTTTAAGGTGCATGTTGGGTTCTCTTTTCCCTTTCAATTGGTATCAGAGCTACGGTGGTTCCATGGTTGCATGAGATTGCATGTGTTGGTTCCATGGTGTTTAAGGTTATGGGTATTTCTTCTGCTGTGATTTCTTAGCTTGGAAATCTTGAGTGAATCTATAGGAAGGAATTGGTTGTTTATTAATCCTTGTTTGAGTGGAAGTCTTGCAGTTGATCTTGTTTTTAGGTTACAATAGATATTTGAAGGATGGAGAAGATGGAGTATTATGGAGTTGATCATGTGGTTACATTTAATATGATATTGATATGGAGTTCCTATTTGATACTATGTAATAACCCTCATGCATGGTGGTTATGTTCTTTCATTTTATAGTCGTTTGTAGTAAAGTATTCATGTTAGGTGTTTGTTCTTGGCTCCTTGATCACATGGAAAAACTTGGCTTGTCATGACTATGGTTTGATGTGCTTATGTTGGGTGCTTGGTTTTAGTCCCTGGCATTGGAAGGAATTGTTTTAAGTTAACCTCGAATGCATGTAGGTTGTGAAGTTGATCATTGGATGATTTGAAGACTTTTGGAACAACCTAGATCCTCCATATGCTTGTATATGGTGGTGGTTGAAGAGCTGGCCTACAAGTGGGCTTGAAGTTCTTGGACCTCTTCTTCATTTTTGGTTGGTTGTACTTGCATGTCTCAGTTTCATATTGGTTGGATCTAAGGGTTTTGTAATTTTCCGTTCAAAATCTATGGTTATGCTTATCTGTGTTATTCCATTGTTCTGGTATAGAGCTATTATGGTAATTTTACAGATTTGTGGGTCTTCAAGATGATAAATGGATATGGATATGCATGTGTGTCAGTGACATGGTGGCTTTGCAGGATTTACATGGTTAATCAAAATTTGTGGTTTTGTAGATCTATGGATAAAATATTTTTTAGATTATGATTCCTTGGGGTGTTTCTGGATGTAAGATAGTTGCAAATTTGCATGTATGCTTTGTGCATAGTGTGAGGAGGTTTTAGCCTTCTTAGTGTTGATATGTTGGTATGTGATTAGTCACTCAACATTTCTATAGTGTTTTCTTGATGGGTTCCTAGACTATGGTTACTCATTGTGGTTTTATTTGGCAAATAAGATTAGGAGTTAATCTCGTGTTTGAGTATTTAAATCTACATGTTATCTTCTTTGATATCTTAGTTTACAGGTTACTAATGTGATGATGAGTTTGCATGTTTCATTTGTTTTGGATCTTCAAGCTATGCAGTTTTGTGGGTTGGTCACTCATTGGTTGCAATGAGATGACTCAGATGTGGACTATCTATATCCATGAGATCGATTCAGTGTTGATGCAAACATTATTAGTTGGCCTTGTCTGTGGTCATTTGTACATTGGTATGTTGCATTGGGATGAGAGGATGGATGATTAGAGTGCTTGGATAGTTGCTTTTTGGGACTTGTAGCATGTTTATCACGATGTAATGGATATCTTGGATACATGGTTATGTGTGAGCTTTTGATAGTGATGGTTTTATATTCTTTCTTGGAGATCTTGGTTCTACTTTATTCTTTTGTGTTGTTGGTATTGCAGGTGAATTATTAGATGGTGTTAGAGCCATGGATGATCTTCATTCAGAGGATGGTTATCACTATGCCTTGATAATCTCAATATCACAATTTTAGTGGGAGCTTTGGCAGTGATGTGGATCTGTCATTTGGTGATGGATGTTCTTCTACAGTGGTTGTAGGTGTCATGGTAAGGCTTTTGGATCACGATTCTTGTATGCTGTGAAATTATTTTGACATCTTTAGTTCCATTGTTAGAGGATGGTTATCTTCATGTGATTGGAGATGGTATTGTAACATGATGGACTCTTATTTTTAAGATTGGAGTTTTGGCATGATGGTGCCCATTTGGCAAGATATGTTCATTGGAGCAGGTAGTGATCTCCTAGGAGATGTTAGATCATGATGTCATGTGTGTTCCTGGATTTTGCAGATGTGCATTGGGAGCTTTGACAATGGTCTGATGAAGTTCTCTTTGGTTTTGAGTATTAATCATTTTCTTGAAGCTTCATGATTTTACAAGATGCATTTGAAGTTGGCATGAATTGGTTGATGGATGCTTAGGGATACTAGAGAGACTTGAGGTGAGGCTAGATATCTCTTGTTGTGGGATCATGTGTTGGAATTATGAAATTTCAATAGATAGACCGAGGAGCCTTCACTTAGGTATGTACATGAGTTCATGTTTGGAGCTAAGAGGAGATTGTTCTTGGAGAGAGTATATGAGGCTTGGTATTTCTTAGTTGAGCATTCTCATTCCCCACTCTCAATTCACTCAGCAGAAAATGATCTGATAAGTATTGGCCATGTTGTTTCATATTCATTTTGTATTATGCTTTAATTTCTCATGGATATGGATCTTGAGCTATAATTTTTTAGTTATGGAGGGTTCATTAGAGTACTTGGCATGGTTATCTCCTTAGGTATATGGTTTGATTTATTAGAAGTTTTGGAGATGTTATTGGGCTAAATTCCTATTTGTGGAATGAATTTCTTTTGAGTTTGATCTTCCTTCGTTAGAGAAGCTTACATCCTTTTTTGTTATATGAGATATATGTTTTGTTTGATTTAATGAGATTGAACAGTTGGGTGTTGTTAAGGCTTTTCAGTTGGGGTTTTGTGAAGGAGATCTTACTTGGCACAATGTAGCACTTGGTGGTGTTGGCATGACATGATATGGTTTGCAATTTCCCTTTATGGTCTCATGTTTCTTCCTAGAGTTTCTTATTCATCTAGTATGATCACTGGTTTTTTGGTCATCTACTGTTGTTGTACTTTATTGTTATTTAGCAAGAGTATGTGTTCTTTTAATTATACATTTGAGATGTGGAGGACTTGGGAGAAGTGGAGATCAGAGGTGAGAGAGTAAAAAACTATTTATGGAAGTATGCTCTATTTTACAATAGGTTGGTTGTAATTTGCAGATCACTGTGATTGTTCTTTGTATTACATGATTTGATTATAAGCCACACTTTTATGTAAGTGCTGATTGGTAGACTCTGAGTTGATTTGGTTGGCATTGCTCATGCAGTATGATTCTTAGGATGAAGGTATATCTTTGGTTGATTGTTTTTCATTAGATTACAGTATCAAGGGTTTTCAAATTTTTTGCACATCAATGGTTTTGGTGTGTTTGTTATCATGGGGGATGGTAACTTTGAACAGGGCATTGGATTATACAAGGATGAGAGCTGCAGTATGGGCTGGAAATGTCATGTGCAGAAGTTCTATCAATGGTGGATTTTTTAGTTGGATGTAAAAAACTAGCTGTGGTTGTTGTTCTAACTATTTCCGAAGCATTCGTGCTCGATCTTGTTTTGGAGGTGTTTGGCATTTAGAGTTGTGTACTGGTAATGGGTTTGTAGTTGGATAAATTGGTGTGTTTATGTGACATTTAGTGTTTCATCATGTTTTTGGAATTCTAATCTTTGGTCATGTTGGTGATCACTTGGAAGATGTTCATTGTTGCAGGTGCTTCTATAAACCTTGTGAACACAGTAGAGTTTAGTTGAGATAGTATGGTAGCCATGATGTTTCACAGATTGGTTGTGTTTCCCTTTGGCTCTTGCAAGGTATATGACAAGTGGGAGAATATTGGGATTAGGTGTGTCATACACCTTGCAAGTTCTAATATTTATTTATTTGTATTTATTCTGCATGCACATATTTTGGGCATACCACTTGGAGTGGCACTATGTGTCACTTGTAGTTTGTATTTTGGAAATTTGTTATTTGTCACTTAGTGTCATGGAAGTTGCTAAATACAACCATAACAACTTGTAATGTGTAAGAGTTTCTAAAATAGAAAGAGCTTGAAAAAGGAAATTACCATTAGAAAATTGACAAGCATGATTTTAGGAGATTGCGAAAGCATGATTTTAGGAGCCAAAAATGGAGTACCATATTTGGAGAGTCAGTTATGATTTGAGTAACTTTCTATATTATGGTGGATTTGATTCTCCATGACTAGGCGTTATAACTCATGGTTTTGAGTTTCCATTTTGGTGGTTTCTTGTATTAGAACTCCTATAAATTGAATGCTTGAAGAGTCATTTGTGAGGAGAGAATTTTTTATGCAGGTTTAAGCCGTCAGTTTTCCTCTAGAGAAGCAAGATGTAAATCTCCATGTTAAGACTTTGAGCTTGCAAGTGTATTCTAACATTGTTGTTGCAGATTAATACATTGGTTCGATGCTTTGGAGTGTGGGATTTTTTACCTGAAAAGGTTTTCCCCATGTATATTGGTGTTTCTTCTTATCTATCTATTTTTTCTTCTTTCATGATTTTAAAGTGTTAATTTATATGCCATTATGCTGCTGAAATTTTCTTAGATCTGTAAGCTACATTATATTTCCTCTCCTGAAATTTTCTTAGATCTGTAAGCTACATTATCTTTCCTCTAAGGGTTAATGTAATGGGAAATCAACTATGTTTGTTTCCACTTTAAGAGCATAGAAGTATGTGCTTGCATCAAGTTATTGAATATTTGTTTAAGTAAAATATAGAATGTTGTAAGGTGCATGTTGGGTTCTCTTTTCCCTTTCAAGATGTTGTAATTACAACTACTCTCGGAGATATGAATGCAAAATGTGAAAGCATAGACAAGGCACATGAAATGTTTGGTAGAACACCTCAAAGATATGTCATCTCATGTAATGCAATGATTGCAGGATATGCACAAAATAGATTTGTTGAAAAGGCTTTAGAAAGTTTCAAGTAAATGCAATTGGTAGGTGTAAAGACAAACTCCTCAACCTTTGCCAACACCCTCCCTGCCTGTGCCAAAATAAGATCTTTGGAATAGGGTACGGGCATCCATCAAAGCATGAAGGATATGGGAATTTTGGCAGATGTTGTAATTATAATTGCCCTCAGAGACATGAATGTAAAATGTGTAAGCATAAACAAGGCACATGAACTATTCAACATAACAACTCAAAGATATGCCATCTCATGGAATGCAATGATTGCAAGATATGTAAAATGCCACATTTATTGATAGAATTAAAGGATCTTGTGATACAATTTTAGTCATGCCACATTTATTGATATGTATATTTCAAGAATTAGTCAATTTTCTATAACTATAAAATGTTTTACTATGCTTCACAATAATCTTTTTCTTAATTCATATCAGACATTGTATGGAAACATTGAAGAACAAGTATGCAATATCACAAATTTTAAGCATGATACATTATCTATCCTGTAACCATATAATTGATTAGCAGATTTAATGTAAAATCTCATATACATAATGTCATGAAAATGCCATGTAGTATATATATAATTTCATATAAGCATGTACAAATCAAACTATATAGGCATGTCCATCAATATACATCAGTAAAATAGAAATATATGTTTGCAAAGCCATATAGGCATACAACAAAATGTCCCAACATCAAAATTTTCATGGTGTACTATCAAATTATCAACGACCCTTGCTTTACTGTGAAGGTGGAGAAGCAATCAACAACTCATGCTCTCTCAACCGTTGACTGGACCTCCTCTCATAATATTTTTGAACCTCCATGTGTTAATACATTTGAACAATATCCACATTAATATAGAAAACATGAAGTATACAACATGACATAAGAAATCAATCACTTACCACAAATTGATAATCACTCTCAATCATTTGTTGCCTTTCTTCATCTATAGATGAACGGGTTGGAGTTGTGACATCCTATGAAAAGAATGAAGAAGCAAATTAGACTAAAGATGAATATCATTTATGTACATTAAAAAATGTGAAATGAGGAAATAAGAAATACATAATGATACTTACATGTAACTGGTTCATACTCGTGTCAAAGGCATTGAAGATAAAATAGTTGTAGCAATGCCCGCATCCCTAGAGTCATGAAATTCGAGAGGAGTCTGAATTGATGTCATCAAATGATAATAGAAAAATCTTATTTGACCAAAATCTACATAACATTATTTAAATGCATAATGACGAAAAATAGAAATATTTACCTCTGTGAAATTGGATCTATGACCCACCCCACCAACTCATCCCGATGTTGGAGTTCCAACATACACCTATTCATAATCAAATTGTCATTAAATAAGATTACCATTGAAAATTGACAACAAATTTACATGTACTATATTTACTATCTTGTTAAAAATTACATACCTATCCACTGGATGCCATCTCATAAGCATGCATTATTTGACCCTAGCATTTCATAATGCATACAATTACCTACATTAACTTTGACTTATAATAGATTAATATAGTTAATTAGAGATTTCAAATACATAAATAATAAATTGTAAACTCTTATTAAAATATCATTTGTATATCAATACCAAAGGTCCTATCTAGAAATTCATCTGTCAATATGATATTATCAAATATCGATTGGTCATGCTCCTACTGTTGTCCCTATGTGGCATAGTCCTCAAACTATGTAGCATTCTCTCCAATGCTTATATCCATCCGAACATCCTCTAACCCATAATCACATAGAGCTCCACATGAATGACAAATATGCGGAGACTATGACACCTACTAGTCTCACCCTCACTGGCCTGTGAAAGATGGCTACCATGTTGTAATAAAGACTGCGTGGGAGAACTAATAGAGTGCAGGGTCTCCACCTGAACACTCTCCTTCAAAGAAAAGGGGTGAGATATGTTGATAGATTGACCTTGCCAAGGGTCTACTTGAATGGTCCTAGGCACGATGTGTCCCCTCTCTATCTTATGCAAAACCACAACCTCTACCCTAGAAATCTTGTGCATGTCAAAGTAGTTTAGAATCTCATTGAGGACAAACTCACAATAGAGTTTCCTCAAAGAATATTGTGGGACCTCGTTATTGTTACATGGTGGATTATCAAAAAACCATCCACCACCTATCCCAAAAGTTTTTAAATATCCCATTGTGTGCACATCAATAAATTGGGAATCTTTTACAACTCCTATGCAATGGTTTATTGGTTCTATGATCGAAAAAAAGGGAATTGTGCACTCAAAAACATGACTCGGTATCATGGGGTGGTTGAGTCAGCTTTGGCGAGCACATAGACCCCTCTCCTTGTCACAGGGTGAACCTCCACATCAATCTCACTCTCGTGGAAGTAGCTAGTCAAGAGGAGGCGAGACACGAGGATGGTCTTGCTCACTTGAGAGATGGACTTCGTGGAGAGTGGTCAGCCGGTCTTGGGGCCTTTCTTGGGTATTGATTCTGATATGGTCCTCTGTGACCATTGTAGTTAAAACAACTGTATGACCGGAAGGGCCACAAGTTACTACTCTCCTATTTGGATTTCAAAGATTTCGACATTGAGTTGGTTGACGATTGCTCTCGTTTATGCTTTTGTTAAGTTGGAGTTTCTCTTCAAATCCTTGGATGATGACTTGTGTTTGGAGTAATCTCAACCTATGTTTTTGTTCTTGGATCGTCAATTGATCATGTTGTGGCATTGGGTGTATCTCTTCAATGTCTTCAAGGATTGCACTCACCCACTCACCTCTAAGTCCAGGGCACATTTATGAGCCCAAACTAAGAGAGAGTTGGTTGAAGTTGACCACGATTTGACTTAGGGTTTGAATTAAGGTTTATGACCTAAAGTTTAATTTTGTTTGCATTGGTTGACCAGTGTTGGCCTCATAATGAAATCAAGGGTTTGACTAATGTGTTACCCACCATTTTGAACCTGACAAATTTTAAACTTTGGTTGTTGATAAATGTCATCATACCCATCATCGCTAGGTTATACAATTTTAACAATTTTCACGGAAGCTTTTAAATATGAAGAATTGGATTAAGGAGGAGCAAGAACATAAAGGGGTTTGTGAAATTATCTCGCATCGAATGGACAACTACCAGGTGTAAATTTGTTTCCAATTAAGATAAATTAAATACTTTTAATTTCCAGTGATTTGGTTTGGGCATAAATATATTTTTAATATTTTTCCTATAGTTGGAAAACTTAAAAATATATCATTATTGTTAATTTAAAAGTTGCCCAAGTTGTTAAAAAGGTGGTTGGAGAATTATTGTTCGAGTTAGACAAGGTGGACAATTTATTTCGGCAAAATTTATGAAGAATCACTTGAAAAGTGAAAAACTCAATAAAATATTATTAATCAACAATTTTTGAGGTTCTAGAACCTTATAAATGTCTGACTACCATGGTTCCAAGTTCCAAAAAATTACTGATACCCGACCCCCTTTGTAATCGACACTTTTAAAAGGTTTTGGAACTTCACTTTTCCCTGACTCTTCTCCAATCGACAAATTTTAGGGTTCTTGAACTTTGTATTTTCTTGACTCCTCTTTTCTGTTGATTATCATCGCTGTCCAATTGCTGAAAATGGAGCCCACGTACAAGATGTGCACAAAATGGGTTTATTTACTACATACCAATGAGATTCATATTGGAACAAGGTTTGAACAACCATCAAAGCATATTTGAAAGCAAATTTTGTCAAATATTATAGCTTCTTGCTGTTTGACAATGCCTCAAGAAATGTCATCTCTTGGAGTGCAATGAGTGAAGGGTTTGAACAAATGGTTTTGTTGAAAAGGCCTTAGAAACTTTGGAAGCAAATTAAAACGGTTATAATCGGCCTATCAAGGATAAAGAAAACTTGAAGAGCGCCCACACATGCACGATTTGGAAGCATAAATGACATTCATGAACATTGATAAAACCCCTCAAAGAAATGTGGTTTCATGGAGTGCATACGCACAAGATGGCTTTGTTGAAAAGATTGTAGATACGTTTAAAGCAAATACGAATGCAATTTGTAGGTATAAAACTAGATTCTTTAACCTTTGCCAGCATCTTCGTATCTTGTACCCAAATGGGAACTTTAGAATGGGGTATGGAGATATATCAAAGCATAGTGAAATGAAGATCTTTGTTAGATATTTAGTTCGAAATGCTATAGCATACATGTATGCAAAATGTGAAAGGCATTTGTGAAGCCATAGAAGGGTCATATACTCTCACCCGTATATCTGCTAGAGTAACCTATGTCATCAATAACACTGAAGGGAATATGGACTGTTTTGATTTGGACACAATTATCAATGACAATCAGGGATAGCGGTGGTAGAGTTGTACTAAAATATTATGGATTGTGATGGAAGGATACAGATGATTGAAGTCTAGTCTAGGAGGACTAGGAGTAGCCATGAATCAGATTCAAGCCCCCCAAGTAGCAACAATATTTACCAAAGGCCTTTACACTTTGCAGGTTTAATAACTGTGGGAATCATAATCAAGGAAGTGGTTTTGTCACCAGTTGCATTCATGTCATTTGTATGACCTACTTAAAATCTCACGTGACATCTTTGGTGGAGAAGTCCATTGTGACATTATAAATCTCATATGAGGAGATCAATAAGATTGCTATGTCCATATTCGAGATGCCGAATGGAGCTCGGTAAAGCATATTTAATCCATTTACTTGGTATTAGTACTATGGAAATATATGAGAACTGGTTGAAGATTGCATACATGAATCTTTATGGTGCAATGTCAAATGCTAATATGATCAATTGTGTTAAGAGTCATCAGAGTAAGGTAGTAAAATGATAAAAAAGTGAAATGGTTGAAAGGAGAGGGAATGGCTTTTCAAGGAGTTACTCCACAAGAAGATAAAAAGAATGAATTTTATTTGTTATAGAGGATTTCCAAGAAGCGGTTACGAAAAAGGGGATATCCAAGGAGCAGTTACAAAAAGGAAAAAAAGCCTTTAAAAGCTCATCAAAGACTTATTGTAGAGATTTCAAATTTTTTTATTTTTCTACTCCCCTATTGAGCCAGAGAGCTGTATACAAAGGATGGAGACTTTGAGCCTAGTTTTTATTTTTTTGATGTTAATAGAGAATGTTGTTCTTATGTTCATGTCTTCTCTGTGTATGTCGATTGTTCTTATTTCTAGTTCATACATTCATGTAATGTAATCTGTTGTATTCATGTTGGGTGAACATTTTTTCGTCAACTCACTGAAGACAAAATGGTTATATCAACCTCAGTGTGATGAGATAAATCTCTCCTCTCAGTAAGGGGAGGCTCCCTTCTTACTGCTTATTGAAACAAAATTAAACTACTTTAAGCTAAAGTATTGACACTAGCTCTAACCATGTAGGGGGTGTGTTACATTCATCATTTTCTCTTCTTTCAGAAAAAATGTTTACAATGTTTCACGGTAATATTCAATAATGCTTCTACACTTCTAATATTAACCTAAACAGTAATCACCAATATTCTTGATTCAACATGTGAATTATCAAAGAGTACCAGTATAAATATGTGATTTATCAAAGAGTACCAGTATAAATATGTGATAAGAGATCGTAAGACACACAAAGGCACAAAGTCTTTTCGTTGCCTTCAATGAGAGTTTTATAGTAACCAATGACGTAAGTTGAAGCACAAAGTCTTTCAACTCACTTCACAAGAAGATTCACGAACCAAGTGAATAATCTCAAGCACAAAGTCTTCAAATTATCCTTAGGAAGATTTTAAAAGTAACTGTATCACCAGTTGGAGCACAAAGTCTGTCAACTAACAATACCACCGATCCATGCGAATGTAATTAAAAATTATAGCACAAAGTCTACAAGTTCTCAACATGATTCATATACAAAGTGAACAACTACAAGCTCAAAGTCTTTATAATCCTTCACCAAGAAATGCTTTCACCACACACAGATTCAAGTAAATAATATAGCACAAAATTTATATAACTTATCTTGAACGTCCTCCAATCGTAATAACCAAACACCACTTTATCCAATCAATCAATAAGAGAAATCAACAAAAATGTCATATGAACATCCTCATCCATACAAATTCGATTCAACACAAAGTTTAATATCAAAATTCGCATTCTTTATTGATTGTGATATATCGTGCAATTTGAACAAAAAGTCTCAAAGTTGAGTCTCAATTTGGGCAGCACTTCGTTGCATAAGATTAAAGGTATCCAATTACAAAAGAGCTCTCTCATATTTATAAGTGAGAGCCAAGAGCTAATCTAGGAAAAAGTCTAACTACTTTGACCTATTCAACAAGAAGAGTCCTTATTGATTTGGAGCTTTCCTTGTTTTTAGATGTAATTACATATTAAAAAAAGTACATGTAAAAATGTCCAAAACTAAAAACAAAATGCATGAAAATTACAAAAAATATTCTAAGGTATGATCACTTTTCACCACCATCCTTCTTCATGAAATCTTCATATTAAGGTCTGATGTGCAAAACATGCAAGCTGACCTCAAAGGAAGGCATAACTTGAAGGTCTCCATTTCTAGGGGGATAATGGCCTGCCTACCAGGGTAGCAATTGTGAGCAGATGGTATTATTGCTGTATGTGAAGGACTTTTAATAATGCCGTAAGCATTATAAATATAGATCATCATTTGGGAGTGCACCTCTCACTGGCCGTAGTACAGAATTCAGTGTTCTTACTCTGGCACCAGTTTCTTGGAGAGATTACGTTCCGACTTTATCAAATATGATTGTTCCATTATCAATGACCAGTACAGAAAAAGTACATGGTAACCTCTTTACATAGTAGATAGCGAGTGACTTAGAGGACCTTAAGGTAGTTTGCTTGCTTTTGCCAATAATCAGCTTTGTGGCCTTGTACAAACTTGCTTCTTCTGCCAATACCTTTCTTACTGGAGAACCATAAGAAACTTTCACATGAAGTTCCACTTGTTTCAATCTGCAGAAACCCTCGTAGACATCAAAAATGTTTGCATTGAAGAGGCTAGTAAGTTTGCAGTCAAAGATATGCTCCTCTTTATGTATCTAATCAGCAGGAGAAGGAAGCACTTGAACAACAATCACATGATCCCCTGCTTGAGACAGCTTTATCATTCTCCTGAAGATGCAAATCAGACGTCAAAAACTGCCGCACATGATCAACATCTTTAGCATGAATCACCTTTCGGCAGACTGGACAATTAACTAAACGACCCTCTTTGAATTTGTTAGCCTCAGAAAAGATATTTTGCTCAACTATCTGGCTCCTTTTCTCTTGGGAGCTATTCAATATATGGCTTGCTTCAAAATTTTGGAGCTGTAATCCTGAACACTTGTCCTTGCCTCTAAAAAAATGTGAACATTTTGAGAAGTTGACCCCCCTCCATTCCCAGAACAATAGATGACTTTGTAATCATTTCCCTAAATGTATCCCATGTCTTGATGGATGGATCTTATGTTTGGAGAAGTTACTGCACTTTCTTTGGGACGTACAACTACCATATAACAATTCCCCAATCATGGTGCATTAACAATTGAATGTTGCAAGATAAATTGCCATCCGTATTTTTTATCTTCACAAGCGAAAACTGTCCACTGATAGGATCTATAAGGTAAACCAGAATAAACTTCATCTGCATTCTCTGTTAGTCGTGATGGAGTTGTATCAGCCGAGTTACATTGTTCATGTTGGTTCTGCTCTTCAAGCCATCTCCACCACCTCCCAAAGCAATCCTATTGTTGCCTCACACAATGCTACAAGCATTTTGGCCTCATGTTGTATTTCTGACAAAAGATCTGAATGTCGTTTATCATCAAGTCCCTTTGAGTCTATCAACTGTAGTTCAGGAGGCACCATCGGATACTCAATACAATGAACACACAATGAAGAATGAGGACCTCCCAAGATAAAATCAAGAAGATAGCTTTCCAACTCCCCAACAAGATACAAGCTCCTCCTTCAATCCTCACTCCAAGATTTTTAAAACAAAGGTTTTCTTGCTCTCAAGCTTTTTCTTCCCAAGCACTCTCAACATTATCTGGCGAGCTTCTCTTCTTATGTTTGGTCTTCAATTTCTTTATGCGTCATTTCTCAAGATCAACTCTGTAGTTTTCCATGTACTCATTAGCACTTGATTCAAATGCTGTAAAGAAATCATCCATTCCGGCAACTTTCACTGCTGACACCCCAACAGTATGTAGATTTTGATAAAATTCATCCAATACAAGACATAAACTTCTACTAAGGGCAGAAGTGTATGATCTATCATTCTCTATTACTGCCTGAAATGCCTCAAAATCCTCCATCCACTCTAAAGCAAATTGATGATGAGAAACATCTCTCTTGTTAAATGCAAGAAGAAGAGGCAGTCGTGTCTTGTAAAGTATACTGCATGCATAAAGCATATTGCTCATAAAAGTGACCGGGTTTGTTGAGCGAGGAGTATCAATGACATAGGCCACCATGATGGGAAAGGTGGAAGCAAAAGCTTCTATTATTATGGCTCCCGAAGTAGACCAAGTAAATATTTCTATCTGACCTGGAGTGTCTACAAGAACATAGTCAAGTTCATCTGCCCTTTTCTCCACCAATCCTATGACCTGCCATTCCAATCACGATGATAACAACTAGCTTCCGCCTTAAGTTTTAAGGTCCAGACACTACCTTTTCCTACCTTGTTTCCATGCAAATTCACCAGTGTTTTCAACTCAGCTCTGCGAAAGAGAGCAACATGTCCTTGGCCCAACAACAAATCCAAGAGCTTACTTATTGGCCATGCAACTGGAAAGTAGATCCAAATAAGCACACGAACCACAGGTGCCACTTTACACCAACTGCTAAACCATATCGAGAACAAATGGATTGAGGTATAATCTCTCCAAATAAGAGTATCAGAGTCACAGATATTAAAATAGCACCTCATGGTGACACTAATCCATCCAAGAAAATAGGAAGTGCCTCCATAGCAAGAGCATTGCAAATCAGAAGTGTACACAACAACAAATGTTTTTTCATCACATGCATAATTTTAGCATCTAGGGCAAATGGCATGCTTCAATAACTAGAATTGACAGCCTGGATCTAGAATCTGTGTGCTTACGATCCTGCAGCTTTCTGGACTTGACCAGCACCTCCAAATCCACCAAACTGAGCGACATGAGGCCGAGCATCAGCCCAGACATCATACCCGTAAAAAGCACCAGCAATAAACATATTAGCACATAAATCTAGAACTTTGTAGCGCACCATTCGTACTCCACGACCATCCTCGAAACTTTAAAATCCTCAAATTCTCGCAGCTCCAGATACTACTCCATATCAGAATGACGGATTGAGAAATGCACTCGGCCAACAACTCCATGGGATCTCTGTCGAGCAATTTAGCCTCCTTGCAGATCTTCTGCATCTTCCTGACGAGCTCCATGAACAACACGTACTCACACTTGTCGTAAGTGTGCCTCTCGTGCTTGCACTTCCACGGCAAATAAAACTCCTTAACCTTGTCTTCGTTGAGAGGAATGAGCAAATGTGTGCACTGGTCTCTGTATCCCAATGACACACGCGCTCTCATCATCTCTTCCTGCGTGGCAATCAGCTTGCTCTGATAATCTAGAGCATTGAGCATCTCCATCAACAATCAAAATTTTTGAGCATTCTGAATCTTTGTGAAGTATAACATTTGTGTATGGGCGGTGATTATCGCCGCCCCTACACTTTGATAAATCTGACCCAGATTCATGTATGGGCGACAAAAATACTTGCCTCTGTATGCAGGGGGAATTTCATTTCGTACAAGAGCGGCAAAAAGGTCCACCTCTGCATCTGGAGGATAAAACTTGTAGTGTAAAAGCGGTAAAAATTACCAACTTTGCATTCATTATACATTATTCATTTGTGTATGGGCGACGACCTACATCTAGGGAAAAGGCAGAATTTGCTCTTGCAAGGTCGACATTTTCCGCCACCTGCATAGCTAAAGCAAAAAGGGTATTATGAAGAAACAACGACATATCTTAAAACAAAAACAAAAAAACCTTAATGTAAAAAATGAACATAGTGGGGAAGAAAACAACAAAGACTTACCTAGCAACGAAGAAATAAGAGTTGCTTGAAAACTTAGCTCAAATCTAAACAAGTCCACTCCAATAGGCGCGCTAGGGGGTTCACAGATTAGCTAAAAGAAAAGAGGAAACTTTGAAAGCAAACAATCAAACAAACAATGAAAAATAAAATCCCTAAAAACTATTAAAAAACTTTTAAAAGACTTAACTCAGTGCATTTATTACACGTTAGACGAATTGATAGTTGCTTGGGCGGCGAATTTTGCCGCCCCTATAACCATCAGAAGGGGTAACATGCAGTGGCGGAAAAAATTGTTGCCTCTGCATAGAACAAAGGAGCTTAACATGAATCAATGGCAAAAAATCACCGCCAGTGCATATAACAAAGAAACCAACATGTAGTGGCAGCAAAAAATATCGCCCTTGCATGTTTGGCAAAAATACTCTAACTCTGGAAAAACATCAAACTTAAAATTTGATTTGTTTGCCATTTCAATTTATTTTGCAAACTTCAAGAAATCGAATCGAGGCAATGCTCGGATGAATTCTCTCGGGCTAGGAAACCATGCACGAGGGTAAATGGACTCGCCTCGTTTTGCACGCTTAGAGTTTTAGGCTACGAAACAAACAAGTTTCATAGGGGTCATCCTACAAAATCAAGCGCAACTATTTTGAGGATAACAGTTGGCTCTAACTAGAGAGCTTCCTTCGATCATCCTTTGAAACGATCAAAGGGAGAATAACTCCAGCCTCTAAGTGCCTTCATCCATACATTGGGCTATAGAGTCAGGCGACACAACAAAAGACACAAAAAGACTTACAAGAAAAAGACTAAAAACTGTACAAATATTTACAAACTTATCTGCCACTTGATGTTGAGAAAAGCTTCAGATGCTGCCCATTGTGAGATGGCAGGAAAGATGTTCCATCTTTTTTTTTTTACTATTGAATGAGTAACACTTCCCAGTGTTTTCCATTTTGGGATCTTCTTCTCCATCCAGATTGAATTGCCCCACTTCTGCTGATGAATTTGGTCCCAATTGTCATTGCCGTTTGATAAAGCGATCATTCTTATCAAAAATTTTCTTCAAAGAAACCAATTCTTTGGAAATCCTATTTCCTTTTAGCTGCAAAGTTTCTTCGCTTGAAGAGAATGATTCATCTATTTCTAGACCTCCATTTGAAGCATTATCCAATGACTCAGGATCTTCATTAGTGGTCAAGGAATAAGTACCCATTCTGGAAGACTCAAAAAGAATTCGAGCCTTTGGATCCTCAGATTTTATCACCATGTACTTGGCCTTCCTTTCAGGATGAAGTTTCTGCATAATACCCTTAACATGTATTCTTACCTTTGACATTTGAATCTTTATCTCCTCAACATGATCTATGATACCAACAAGTTGATATGGACTAGCTACAGAAGATGGAAAATGCTCATCTTGAGGTTTTACATTGGGGGTACTAGTCTTAGGAATAGAGGATGAAGTAAAAGGATCTTTTGAGCTTACTTGTTTGTCACCAGCCACATCTTTATGATTTGATTGATTCTGTAACCGTGTGAGAACAACATAAGATTCACAAAAAGTAACTTCTTCTTGCCCCATCTCATCTTCCAAGTTCAGGAACCCGATGGTAGAGTCGCCAACTAACTACTCTTAACCTTCCATGAAAAGATTAGCATCATCTTCTCCTTGATCATATTCTAATCAAAGAAGATCATCTTGCTCCAATTCATAATAGAAGATTGCTGCATTCACAGGTGGTGCCTCTAAAGCAAGTCTTCCTTGTGATGCAGGAAGCCTGTTTTGATTATGATTCCTTGAAGCATTACCTTGGTATTTCAAAGCATTAGGAAAAGTTCCCCTTGGTATGTCCTTGTAGAGGGGAATAGACAAACTCTGTGACATCTATTTTTTCAGAGCTAACAACTCATCAGCCAACTTTTGCACTATAGGATCCGTAGTGCTGGAAGAAGGTAAAGCCAAAGGGGACTGCCCACTAGGCCTAATATAATCATTCTTCAATTTCCACGCTAAGATCAAGTCGTCATCCACTTCAATTTCCAAACTTTGAGAAATTGTAAGATCAACTGGTGCTGCTCTTCGTAAAAGAAAACTTACTTTCGGTAATTGTGAATTGATGAAGAAGCATTTTAGGTTCTCAGGAGTGGGTTGAGAAACAGTTGGGATCTTGTTCTTTAGCTTATTGAACTTTGCCATGAACTCACACATGGGCTCATGTGGTTCCTTTTTCATTTGAGTAAGTTAGGTCAACATGGCATAAGAATCTTCTGCTGGCTTGAATCTAGCTTCAAACTGGGTTCGAAGTGTATTCCATCCCGTGACAGTTCCTGGTGCAAGGTGATAGAACCAATCAGCCACAACACCTTGGAGTGTCTCTACAAATAGTCTCACAGAAACATCTTCATACTCAACTTCGAGAACACTGCATGCAATGTAGAATGCTGCAATGTGCTCATCCAGATGTTGTTTACCATCCTCGTAGAACTTGGGAAAATTCTTATGCGAACCTCGGGGTAGTTCATGTAGAGGCTGTGCCAAATTCAATGGACCAAAAACATTTCCCCATGGACTTGGGACAACCATACTCTTACTATGTAAAACACAAAAATATATTACAAAAGATGAGGTCAGTATACTTCAACCAAAAGCAAGAGGCTTTTGGATGTGTATTCGTCCCCAATAGAGTCGCCAAAAACTATTGGGGGTATATTTTGTCGTCAACTCATTGAAGACAAAATGGTTATATCAACCTCAGTGTGATGAGATAAATCTCTACTCTCAGTAAGAAGGGAGCCTCCCCTTGCTGAGAGGAGAGATTTATCTCATCACACTAAGGTTGATATAACCATTTTGTCTTCAGTGAGTTGATGACAAAATAATCACCCAACAAAAAGATTCCAATGTGGCTATAAGTGTTTGTGGCATTGATATTTTTAGGGTTTCTATCAAAATTTAAATCTTGATTTCATTATTTTAAGGAGAATGCATGAGAATTGTAGGACTTTGAGGGGGTTTTGTTCATCATGTTCTTCTAGCACATATATTCTTGCATAGGATTAAATGGATGGTTTTGTTGGACTAAAATGAACAATTTAACAAACTAGAAGCAATGCAAGAAAAAATAGTTTAATCCTAACTAAATTTAGCAAAAAATTGATATAAACTAACCTCTTGAATGTTGGGACATTAGTGATGAGATGGATATGGCTTTAATTGATCTCTAAAGCTCGATCACACTTTTCTTGTTTACCTTTTTCTACTAAATTGTTAAAGAGAAATGAGAAAAAGTGTCATAGGTCATATTTTTTTTATTTTTAGACATAAATAATGTGTGCACATTTATAATGTGCTCGAGCCATAACACAATTGTATTATGTGGTTTAGAATGCACATGTAGTATGTTTTAATTTTCCTCCAAAACATTTTTTGGCTGCCCATCTTTGTGCACATACCCACTTCTATAATTCAAAATTTATTTTCCCCTAATTTCCTAAGAAGGTCCTCTTAGCTTTGGGAAGGGTTTACAGGAAGTGTCAAAAGAGATTTACATGCTATGTGATTTTATTTTGGTAGTTTCTCTTCCATATTTGGCTCAGGATTAGGGTGTACACAAGCTAGTTTGAAAATTTAACAAAAATAAAAATTTATTCCTATGAAATGAGAGTTTGTGATACATTTACTATAATTTTAATCTAAAAACCAAAAAATAGAAAGCATTGACCTCTTCTCCAATGCGACATTGTAGAAATTGAAAATAATAGGCTTGAAATTTCTAAAATGCACTTGCAATAAAATTCTACTCATGGTCTATGTTTTTTAGGTTGTGGGACATAATAATGGTCCATAATATAATCTGTGGCATATCTTTTCTTTTTATTTTCATGATAGAATAGCACATATGTGTTATGACTTAGTAATTGTCAAGTCATAACATGTATGCATTAAGGATCAAATACAATTTATAAAGCACATACATGTTACATATAAAATTACTCTTTTGGCCACTTTTTTGTCTCCCATCTTTGTACATTACCTTATGATAACATTTCCATTTTTCATGAGTAAAAATATCTCAAGTCACTAAGATATTGCCAACACAATTCTCTATATTATTGTGAGATAGGTTTATGTGTTGTTTATTAAGATAAATCTTCTATTGTCTCTTGGAGATCCTTAAACTTGATGGATTGCAAATTTATATGATCATTAAGAAGAAAGTAAGAAACTATATGTAGATTCCAAATAGCAATAATATATCACTTAGTTTTCTTATTTAATTTATTCTCTTCTTGAACTAATAAATTTATCTTCTTATCATTAACTAGATGCTTAAGTACCCTACACATGTGAATCTTGGATTTAAACATTTCACATTTCATGAGATAATTATTGTGACCTCTTAACACTACTAAAGGTATATAACTTATCCCCTAAAGGAGTTTAGATTGGATTTTCCCCTTTGTTGTTGTTCCCAATTGGAAAATTTTCCTTTATTCATAACACTCTTTTCATTTTTAGGCTGATAAACACTTGGGAAAATATTAATTATGTTTCCCTACTAAATTTTCTTTGGGGAAAATCTATCACATTTATAATAGAGAGAATAACCTTCTTTGATGTTTCTATAATAATTTCCCTAACTTAGAGCAACACATGGATCTTGAAGAAAGAGATTAGGAGGAAGGCATGCGATAATCTCTTAGCCCAAAAAATTATCTTAGGATGATGAGGATATGATAAGAATTCAAAATTATTCCATTGATGTGTAAGCTTGTATGTGATGGCTCCTTCTTGAATGAGGATATATATAGATAAGATACAGTGAAATATCACTTAGATTTTAAATTTAACTTAGTCTCTTATGAAACTAATAAAAATATCAAGTCTTGTATTCAACTAGATGCTTAATTAGCCTACACATATGAAGGGAATTTAAACATTTTAGATTTAATGTGATAATTATCATGAGGACACTCTCTTGACACTTATATAGGTATATAGAGCTTATTCCCCAGAGGAATTGGGATTGGATTTTTCCCTTTGTTATTTTCCAATTGGTAATTTTTTCTTTACTCTTTTCATTTAGAGGTTTATAGACATTTGGACAAACATATATTATGTTGTCCTATTGGACTTTGCTTTGGGGAATATTTGTCACATTTATAATATAGAGGACCTTCGTTGAAGTCTCCATAATAATTTCTCTAATCTAGAGCAACACATGGATCATGAAGAAATATATTGGGAAGAAGGCATTGAGTAATCTCTAGGCCCAACAAACTATCTTAGGCTTTACAAGGAAATTATAGGAACTCAAAATAATTTTATCAATTTGTAAGCTCATATGTGATGGCTCCTAAAAAGGAGGATATATAAATAAGCTATGATGTGAAATCATATTTCACTTGGCCTCCAACAAGGTGATCTTTGAATTGAAATTAGAGCAGTAAAGGCAATAATTAAATTTCACAATGACTATACAACCTCTTGTTAATTTTAGATAGGACCCTGCATGGTTTTCAACCCTTGATGAAAGCTATAAATATATCTCTAGGTTGTCATTCTTAATGTAAAAATTGAGATATAAATAAAGAAATCAATATATTCCAAAACATTATTAGACCATATAAAAGCTAAGATACTCAAATACTTTTATCTCTTTAATATGGGTTGTGTTTATCCCTTTGATAAGGGTGTATTTAGGTAGGTAGAGGAACTAAGGGCATTTATAAGTTGATTAATGATTTATTTTCTAAAAGTTAGTTGTGTTTAGTTTTTTACTTTAAAATTCATTTAAATTTGAGTTATATTGGTGCTCCCCATCAAAAAGTATGAGTATAATCTATGTTAATGATAATTCCAAAAGAATAATCTTTCTTAAAAGATGGAAAACTATGTTCTTAGAGTTTTTGTTGTATGGGTGCTTATGAAACAAATTTCATATGTTAATGAATTATGGAGTGAGATGCCTAATGCAACTATATTATTTATAGCATTTGCATGAATATATACATATGGGTGGGGCTATATAGCATGCAAATTCTTTGGTCATAGAGGCTTGAGTTATATATATAAAATTGAAAAGGAATTAACATATATTAGTGCTCTCCATCAAGAAGTATGAGTATATTCTATGTTAATGTGTGATAAAATATATTGTCATCTTTGTATAGCAAGACTCAATAATAATATAAAATACCTTTAAAATTATGAAGCCTTGATAATTCTAAAAGAATATAGTTAATTATCAATCTTTTTAAAAGATGAAAAACTATGTTCTTAGAGTTTTTGTTGTATGAGTGCTTATGAAGCAAATTTCATATGTTAATGAATTATGGTGTAAGATGCCTAATGCAAACTCTATTATTTGTAGCATTTGTATGACTATATTGACATAGATGGGACTATATGATATGAAAATTCTTTAATCATAAACATGATTCCAAGACACTCAATTTTAGTTTTATAAAAAACTTATGACAATATTATTAAACTCAACAAATAAAATTATAATACTCTACTTATTTCAATTGTTCTTATCCTAAAAAAAATTCTTATAATTTTTTTAAAAAATTCTTGTCCTCAAGAATTCACTTATAAAAAAAATAAAAGAAAAGAAATTTGTCTATAATGTTTACATAATTTTTTTAAAAATATGCTCATTCTGTAACATCCCGCCACGTAACCCCAAAGGGAAAGAGCCAAAAGAGGGCAAGAATAATTTTTTTTGACATAAATAGATAACATACACATAATACGGTTGCTGACTCAATAGATTGGCAACATTCATGGCCAAGTATGGCCGAATGTACAACCCAAAGGAGCGGACTAAATCACCCTCCTTGCAAACATCGTTAAAACTACTTTCATTTTAAACACCAAATTCAAATGTTCCCAATACCCATTTCCACTGATAAACATAAAGCCATAATGATCATCATAGTACAAGCGGGTTCGATACCAACACCGGAAAACCGTAAGCCAAAAATAGAACAACATCACACTTCTTCTGATTACTATAATTTACATCATCTCTCGCAAGAGAGTACAAAAATTACATAAAAGAATATACATAAGTAAAATGGCATAGCCATTGATAAGATACAATAACTAATAAGATAAATACAAGAGAGAACATCTCCAACTGGTGCTTAGAGAACAAATTGCCCAAACTCTGATTTTAAAATGGGACTTTAAAATTAATATAAACAATTATCTAAGCTCACAAAAATGATTTATTAAAGTCACTAACGTAAAACCAATTTGAAATACTTGAAATCACTTAATGAAATATAACATGTTAGCTCTCACTAAAACAATAATTTAAATCACCAATAAGACACACCAAAATAAACCACATAGTAAATTAATGCAAAACCATAATAAAATACCGACAACCCAAACGGGATAGCTCAACAAACTATATTGGAAAACTACATAAGACTAGAAGACAATCCATACGTTATCGCAGGGTAAACGGAAGGTAAACACATATCACGGAATCACTGCACTAACTGGGTGAAGTGGGCTAGGCTAGGGAACGTTAGCCTGTGACTATCTCCTATAACCACCATCAGGGAATAAGAGTACATCCAGGCCTGTGAATCTAGGCGGAGTTGATACCCAGTGCCTACATCACTCTGAAACACATTACAAATATCTGCACATATATATCATATAATAGCTAAAGCATCCATGGACATTAGGAAGAGGTTCATGACCTCGCAAGCCTCTCGAATACGAGTGTTACAACATCATCCCTTTCCTATCCATAATCATACAATAACAATGATAACAATATATAGACATATAAGCATGTGATTTGACATAAGAACTAATCATGTCAACATCATAATAGTATCGAAATCCATCAAGGAAAACCAACAACCAAAATGCGAACACGGGGGTTGTTACATCCTACCCCCTAGGACTAGGCTTACTCCTGGAAGCCTAGAAATGCTAAGATGCAACCATCACACACATTAGTCCATGAAATTCAATATAAATATAAAATTCAGTGTGTCACATTCATTCTGATATACATAATTACGTGCAATATGTCCTAGTACCCAGGTAAAGAAGAGACAAGGCACTCAATTTCAAATAAAATATACATTAGCATATAACAATTTTCTACAATCAAAATAAATAATGATGCCATAACATTCAATTTTCTCAAAGAATCATTGTCTCAAACAGTCGATTAATTGCTCACAACCACCAATTTTCACCTTTACACTAGCATAAATCACATAATTTTCTCATAAAACTTTCAATTCTCTAACTTTTTATATGGAGTCATCTCTAAAATGGAGCACACACACACATATACATAATTTCAATCTCTAATTTCATAGCATGCATGACATCTCTTTACATATAATGCAATAGTTTGTCACTTTTCAAGGCATAATGATGCAATTTTTGTTCTCTTCTATATTTTAATATGTAACCACATACATGACAAACTGTACAACCCACATATACATACATACTCATTCACATCACAAGGCTACATAAGGGGTTCACGTGGATGTCGTAGTACCATCTGAATCCAATTATATCCATGAGTCCATAACCAATAACCATGTCCAATATCCATATCCATGTGTCTTGATGGCATTGATCCACTTAGTGAGCCTTTCCATACAAGCCACAATGACATATCTCTTGTTTGTGTAAGGGTTTTAGCCTCCAAGAGATAGTCAAACAATAGGAAGGTAGTGAATTAGAGCTTAGAACAACTCACACATATCCTCATCCTTAATGGTTTCCTTGCATCTGCTTCCTTGTATACACACAAACGGGTGGATCTCACCATACCTGATGAGGAATCACATCACAACATAAGACCAACATTCGAAAACAAAAAAAATCAATTAGTTTAGCCACCAAGAATATAAATAACAAAGAATAAATCTCAATTCCAACAATGAAATAAGAAAAATGTGCATAATCATCAACAATAAATCAAATATAACAACAAGAGTTACATGCCAAGAAAATCATCTATGGCTAAACCAATACAAGCAAGATAAACCAAAGTGCTGGTCCACACAAATAAAGTAAAAGTCACCAATAACTGAAAGGAAGATTCACAATCTTCAAAATATACACATTACAACACTACGTGACTATCGCTAGTCACCACACGAGGAAGGAGGAAAAGAAGCGTGACTGTCTCCACAGTCCTTCCTGTGGGTATGGCCAACTCACGTAACCTCCACATGGAAAGGTATTGTGCCATAACTCCTAGGTCACATACCTCATGTGGCACGATCGTGCATGGTATACACCAAGTGGAGAAAGCATGCAATGGCTGTATACCACATGGCAATGTCCTACTCATAGGAACATCCCACATAGTGCGTACCCATTGAGAAAGCATGTGTGGCTACACACCGAGCCAGAGGTGCACATGGCTAGGTTCCACTCGCATGCCACCTGATTAGAATCAAGGCAATCTTGAGTGAACCCTCTACTTTGTGCGAGAAACCACTCCTCTCAGCACAAGTAGGAACACAACATATATACTTTGCCTTCACGTATCTATGTACATGGCATCATGTCCTTGAGCTCAACTTGCTACCATCAGCGACACAACATCATCACCAACACTGTGTCAGAACATTAGTGGGGTGTGGCATCGTATTTAAGGTATCGTGTTGGAACACGAGTGATAGAGAATACCTCTTAGCATGGGGTAACATCCATCGCACATGTTGTGGCTCATATACAATTAACTTAGAGTAAGATCATAGCTGTCTAATGTCATCCTCAAGAACTGTGGGGATTAGGCTAACACTATATAAACTAGGATTCTAGTCCATTAATAAGGCGAAGTAGTGAGCACTTTCCCCGAAGGTTGAAACGATCGTTGTCATTTCATGCTACCATTATACGTACGCCGTGCAATTCCCTCCTAAGGGGATTTGTTGTTGCTACTACCCCTCCACATATTGACCTATCAACAACCCTTGGGTTGGCAGTCAATAGCGTGACAACAAGAAAACACATAGATGGTATGATTTTCTCCCATACACATAATCCCAAACATACCCTCCATGGATGGCTACACAATATCACCATCCCATGGGCACACATCTCAAGCACTGGTTATTCACAACACTCAGCAAGAGCACATCACTAGATGTTGACATCATGGGGAGTACAATCACATTTTCTCTTTCCCAAGGAATACCATAGCCCACATATGACTATGCAACATGATGCAAAATATACAACTTTACCCAATAATAAGTACTCCCAAACATCCAGACCAATTTTCTCTTTTCACAAGGGCAACTCATTTACCCATAACATCATAGATTCACTTGCAATGCTTTCACCATAACGCAATAATGCATGAACATGTATAGCACCATCACTATCATTATTACATTCATTTCTATATTCACATAATGATATACATCTCATAATAACACATAATGCGACATCATATCACAAGTCACAATAATACCATTCATTCACAAGAAAATGAGGAACTAGAAACACAATTAAATGAGTTTGGTTGAGGAACCCTAGTCATTTCTCAACATTCACATCCATACATATAAGCATAAGTAACCTTGGCTATGTCAATAGCATTCAATTGCTCACTCAAAGCAAGATATGCAACATTCTTATTACCTTAGCATTCACTATTTTTAGTTTGCATTAAAGTACAAGTGTTCCCCTATATGACCTCATTAAAACCACAATGCAATTGAGGAGATCAAATTTCATCAACAAGATATATCCACTAAGCAATTACCATCCTCATTCAATCTCATTAAGCAAGGAGGCACTAATTAACATATAATCACTTTCAAGACATAACCATAACAAGCATAAGGTCCTCTTCACTCCTATCTCACTAAATCTTTTACTTATTGCAATTTTAACATACTAATTAAATCCATATGCCATTATTTTAACATCTTGTCAACTATTGACAACTAACAAGAGGAGAGAAAGATAGATTTCATCTCAAATCAAGACATTACATGCCATCCAATATTCATCATATGTAAACATGCAAATTCTACTAAGGGGAAGTTTAAGGCATCATTATTGTAACACCAATTACTTCAATTTATAACTAAAGAATGATAAATGTAGTAATCTAGCACATCAAGAGGTTACAAGAAAAATTTGGTCACATCACACCAATTTCAGCAACCATACATCGCTTACAAGAAAGCATGCAACATTCATTCTAATCTATCCACATCCACAAACATCTACACACTTTCATCGTTTACATCTATATTACAAGAAAGAATTACAAGAGCAATTCATGACTAATTAGGGTCATTTCATTCACTAGCAACATAAAGGAAGACACAAGAAGGGCATATCCAAGCAAGGGTAATTAGGCAACGCAAGTTACCTTCAACTGACAAACAGACAAGGCAGAACATTGCTACCCCCGTCTTATGACATGGGAGAGTGATCACTCTTAACTATGGGAGACTCTCAACCAAGGTCGACACTCTAGTCCCATTGAGTAAGGTAAGGCCAAGGAGGCTATTTCCTCCACAATTTCTAAGCATGGGGTTGTAACTTAACCCACTAATGCCATGGTAAGGCATGAAAACAATCAAGACTATAAAAACAATATAACAAGCTCAAGCTACACATGTCAAACATAGTGAAACATAGAAGGCTCAAGTACGCAGAGCTCCCAGTGTGTGAACATGTGCTCTGATACCAGATGTAAGATCTCATCGCATAACCCTAAAGGGCAAGAGCCAAAATAGGGCAAGAATAATTTTTTTTGATATAAATAGATAACATACACATAATATAGTTGCCGACTCGATAGATCGGCAACATTCATGGCCAAGTATGGTTGAATGTACAACCCAAAGGAGAGGACTAAATCACCCTCCTTGCAAACATCGTTAAAACTACATTCATTTTAAACACCAAATTTGAATGTTCCTTATACCCATTTCCATTGATAAACATAAAGCCATAATGATCATCATAGTACAAGTAGGTCAGATACCAACACTGAAAAACCGTAAGCCAAAAATAGAACATCACATTTCTTCTCATTACTATAATTTACATCATCTCTCACAAGAGAGTATAAAAATTACATAAAATAATATACATAAGTAAAATGGCAGAGCCATGGATAAGATACAATAAATGATAAAACAAATACAAGAGAGAACATCTCCATGACTGGTGCTCCAATAACCTGTACACTGGTCCCCAATGGCGGTGGCAACGCCTCCCAACCATGTGGACTCAAAAGAGAGCACCCCACCATGCTCGTAGGTAGTCATAAGGCCCAAACAAAAGAATGAAGGCAAGGAATGCAATGGCCAACACTCATATCAGTCATGGAGTAGACACGACACACAATGCATAAAGCCAACTACAACACCGAGAATGGACATCCATTAAAGCATTTCAATAGTGAGATTAAGACTAATGTTATAGCTGCCAGGATGAAAATACAGAACATCGACAAGCAAGCACTGTTTGACAAATTGTCTCAAGAGAAGTCTACTCATGCAAAACAACAACATGATGCATATACCACACATGGACCGAGTGATAAAATGCCTCAAAGAATGTAATCTCATAACAGATAATATAATAACACATGTTCACCATCGAAAATGCCAACTGCAACTGTCGGGTCTATAAAAAATAGACTTCACAACCTTTAAATGACAAGTCTTTACAACTATCAAGTGCAATAACATACTACACAACCTTTATCAGAAGCTCCCAGCCAACAGGGATAGCAAATTTGACACAAGAACAACAGAACAAAGTGCCTCAAGAGATGTTAAATTTCATAGATTTTATGCAGATTGGAAAACAACAACATTAAAACATGAACTGTTTGACAAAATATTCCCAATTCGATGCTCTCTCCCAACATAAGGATTGTAGTTTGTAAACATAGAACATATTCATTTTAAGGTCTTAAAAATCTCTCTCTATAGCATAAACCAGACATTCAATTTGCTGACAAACATGTTCCAATCAACTTCCTTCTGAGGAATGTAATGGATGCAGTCTTATACCCATAATGGTTTTATTTTAAAGACTTAACAATCCTTTCCAACAATAATATACTAGGCCCACAAACTATTTGGCAAGGTGCCAACGTAGAGCTGCTCTGGCAGCCAAGCATTCATAGACTAAAGAATGGACAGTGCCCCAATTTGTTTGTTAAAATGTCTCAGAGAATGTGGTCTCAAGGGAGTAATGATTGCAGGGTACATATGTAATATATTTGTTTTAATTTATTTTTGTTTTATAAACTTTCAAGAAAATACAGTTGGTTGGCTTAAAGCCAAATCCACAACCATTGCCAACATGTTCCTGCTTGTGCCAACAGGGGAGTTTTTGGAATAGGATAATGACATCCACCGAAACATAATGGAAGGGGAATTTCGATCAGATGTTAAAGTTGTAAATATCACAGTAGGCATGGATGCAAAAAGTGGAGGCAAAACCCAAGCACGTGAACTGTTTTACAAAATACCTCAAGAGATGATGTCCCATGGACTGCAATGATTGGAGGTTAAACACTAAATGGATCTGTTAAAAAGGATTTAAAAAACTTTTAAGTAAAATCCATTGGCAGGCATAAAGCCCATTTCCTTAACCTGTGCTAGCATTCTCACTCCCTGTACCAAGATGGGAGCTATGGAACGGGGTATAGGTATTCGTTTAAGCATAATGGAAGGGATATTTTTGTTAGATGTTGCAGTTGGAAAAGCTACGAAAGACATGTATGCAAAATGGGGAAGCAAAGACAAGGCACGTAACAGTTTGACGGAATGGCTCAGGGCGATGTCATCTCATGGGACACACTAATTGAAGGATACACACAAAATGGATTTGATAAAAAGGATTTAGAATCTTTTAAGCAAATGCAGTTGGAAGGTGTAAAGTTAAATTCCACTACCTTTTTCGCGTCCTCCCTACCTGTGCCAAACGGGAGCACAGAGAAGGCACACACACTGCTTGACAGAATGCCTCAAAGAGACGTCATCGCAAGGAATATAATGATTGTCGGGAATGCACAAAATGGGTTTGAGGTGAAGGTTTAAGGACTTTTAAGCAAGTGCCATTGACAGGCGTAAAGTTAAACTCCTAAACCTTTACTAGCATTCTCTCTACCAGTACCACGAATGAGAGTTTTGAAATAGGGTAAAAACTTCCATCAATCCATGACACAAATGATAAATGCAACACATAAAAAAAAAGACACAAAACCACCCTGGGCACCATGGAAAGATAAAGAGGGAGTCGACTTACTTGGAGATTATGAAGGAAATTGCAGAGGATAGAATGTTATCAGATGCCCTTCTCCTCTCCCGTCTCCAAAACCCTCACTCCCCTTTTTCCCCCAAATCTAAAGTAGGAGTTGTCGTTGATGAGATTGAGAATCCCTAAAAAAAGTATTTCCTTTTCTCTTTTTTTTTTGAAATTTGATTTTTCATCTTTATTAAAGGCCGGCCCCTCAATCCAAAACCCTAACATTTCCTTATAATGCTGCAACCTAGTTGCTTAGAGAATAAACTGCCCAAACTCTGATTTTAAAATGGGACTTTAAAATTAAAATAAACAATTATCAAAGCTCACAAAAATAATTTATTAAAGTCACTAACATAAAACCAATTTGAAATACTTGAAATCACTTAATGAAATATAACATGTTAGCTCTCACTAAAATGATAATTTAAATCACCAATAAGACATACCAAAATAAACCACATAGTAAATTAATGTAAAATCATAATAAAATACTGACAACCCAAACGGGATACCTCAACAAACTATACTGGCAAACTACATAAGACCAGAAGGCAATCTGGACATTACCGTAGGGTAACCAGAAGGTAAACACATCACAAAATCACTGCACTAACCAGGTGTAGTGGGATAGGCTAGGGAGCGTTGGCCTATGACTATCTCCAGTAACCACCATCAGGGAATAAGAGTACGCTCAGGCTTGTGAATCTAGGCAGAGTCGATACCCAGTGCCTGCATCACTCTAAAACACATTACAAATATCTGCATATATATATATCATATAATAGCTGAAGCATCCATGGACATCAGGAAGAGTGTCATGATATCGCAAGCCTCTCGGATACGAGTGTTACGACATCATCCCTTTCTTGTCCATAATCATACAATAGCAATGATAACAATATATAGACATATAAGCACATGATCCAACATAATAACTAATCATGTCAACATCATAATAGTATCGAAATCCATCAAGGAAAAGCACCAACCAAAATGCGAACACGGGGGTTGTTACATCCTACCCCCTAGAACTAGGCTTACTCCTTGAAGCTTGCAAACACTAAGATGCAGCCATCGTACACATTAGTCCATGAAATTCAATATAAATATAAAATTCAGCATGTCACATTCATTTTGATATACATAATTACGTGCAATATGTCTAAGTACCCAGGTAAAGAAGAGACAAGGCACTCAATTTCATATAAAATATACATTAGCATATCACAATTTTCTTCAATCAAAATAAAGAATGATGCCATAACATTCAATTTTCTCAAAGAATTATTTTCTCAAACAACCGATTAGTTGCTCACACCTACCAATTTTCACCTTTATGCTAGCATAAATCACATAATTTTCTCATAAAACTTTCAATTCTCTAGCTTTTTATATGTAGTCATCTCTAAAATGGAGCACACACACATATACATAATTTCAATCTCTAATTTCATAGCATGCATGACATCTCTTTACATATAATACAATAGTTTGTCACTTTTCAAGGCATAATGATGCAATTTTTGTTCTCTTCTATATTTTAATATGCAACCACATACATGAGAAATTGTACAACCCACATATACATACATACTCATTCACATCACAAGGCTACATAAGGGGTTCACGTGGATGTCATAGTACCATCCGAATCCAATTATATCCATGAGTCCATAAACAATAACCATGTCCAATATCCATATCCAATTATATCCATATCCATGTGTCTTGATGGCATTGACCCACTTAGTGAGCCCTTCCATACAAGCCACAATGACATATCTCTTGTTTGTGTAAGGGTTTTAGCGTCCAAGAGATAGTCAAACATTAGGAAGGTAGTGAATTAGAGCTTTGAACAACTCACACATACCCCCATCCTTAAGGGTTTCCTTGCGTCTGCTTCCTCATATACACACAAACGGGTGGATCTCACCATACCCGATGATGAATCACATCACAACATAAGACTAGCATTCGAAAACAAAAAAAATCAATTAGTTTAGCCACCAAGAATATAAATAACCAAGAATAAATCTCAATTTGAACAATAAAATAAGAAAAATACGCATAATCTTCAACAATAAATCAAATATAATCGCAAGAGTCACATGCCAAAAAAATCATCCATGGCTAAACCAATACAAGCAAGATAAACCAAAGTGCTGGTCCACACAAGCATAGTAAAAGTCACTAATAACTAAAAGGAAGATTCACAATCTTTGAAATATACACATTACAAGACTACGTGACTATTGTTAGTCACCACACGAGGAAGGAGGAAAACCAACATGACTGTCTCCATAGTTCTTCATGTGGGTGCAGCCAACTCACACAACCTCCACATGGAAAGGTATTGTGCCGGAACTCCTAGGTCACATACCTCATGCGGTGCGACCGCGCATGGTATACGCCAAGTGGAGAAAGAACATAATGGCCATATACCGCATGGCAATGTCCTACTCATAGGAACATCCCGCATAGTGCATACCCATGGAGAAAGCACATGTGGATACACACTGAGCTAGAGGTGCACATGGCTAGGTTCCACTCACATGCCACCCGATCAGAATCGAGGCAATCTTGAGCGAACCTTCTACTCTGTGCGAGAAACCACTCCTCTCAGCATAAGTAGGAACACAACATATATACTACACCTTCACGTATCTATGTACGTGGCATCATGTCCTCAAGCTCAGCTCGCTACCATTAGCGACACAACATCATCACCAACACTGTGTCCGAACATCAGTGGGGTGTGGCATCGTATCTAAGGCATCGTGTCGGAACATGAGCGATACAGAATACCTTTCATCATGGGGTAACATCCATCACACATGTTGTGGCTCATATACAATTAACTTAGAGTAAGATCATAGCTGTCTAATGTTGTCCTCAAGAACTGTGGGGATTAGGCTAACACTGTATGAACCAAGTATCTAGTCCATTAATAAGGGGAAGTAGTGAGTACTTTCCTGGGAGGTTGAAACGATCACCATCATTTTGTGCCGCCATTATACGTACACTGTGCAATTCCCTCCCAATGGACTTTGTTGTTACTTCTACCCCTCCACATATTGACCTATCAATAACCCTTGGGTTGGCAGTCAATAGGGTGACAACAAGAAAACACATAGATGGTATGATTTTCTCCCATACACATAATCCCAAACATACCCTCCATGGATGGGTACATAGTATCACCATCCCATGGGCACACATCTCAAGCACTGGTTATTCACAACACTCAACAAGAGCACATTACTAGATGTTGACATCACGAGGAGTACAATCACATTTTCTCTTTCCCAAGGAATACCATAGCCCACATATGACTATGCAACATGATGCAAAATATACAACTTTACCCAATAATAAGTACTCCCAAACATCCATACCAATTTTCTCTTTTCACAAGGGCAACTCATTTAACCATAACATCATAGATTCACTTGCAATGCTTTCAACATAATGCAATAATGCATGAACATGTATAGCACCATCACTATCATCATTACATTCATTTCTATATTCACATAATGATATACATCTCATAATAACACATAATGCGACATCATATCACAAGTCACAATAATACCATTCATTCACAAGAAAATGAGGAACTAGCAACACAATTAAATGAGTTTGGTTGAGGAACCCTAGTCATTTCTCAACATTCACATCCATACATATAAGCATAAGTAACCTTGGCTACATCAATAACATTCAATTGCTCACTCAAAGAAAGATATGCAACATTCTTATTACCTTAGCATTCACTATTTTCAGTTTGCATTAAAGTACAAGGGTTCCCCTATATGACATCATTAAAACCACAATGCAATTGAGGAGATCAAATTTCATCAACAAGATATATCCACTAAGCAATTACCATCCTCATTCAAGCTCATTAAGCAAGGAGGCACTAATTAACATATAATCACTTTCAAGACATAACCATAACAAGCATAAGGTCCTCTTCACTCCTATCTCACTAAATCTTCTACTTATTGCAATTTTAACATACTAATTAAATCCATATGCCATTATTTTAACATCTTGTCAACTATTGACAGCTAACAAGAGGAGAGAAAGATAGATTTCATCTCAAATCAAGACATTACATGCCATCCAATATTCATCATATGTAAACATGCAAATTCTACTAAGGGGAAGTTTAAGGCATCATTATTACACCAATTACTTCAATTTATAACTAAAGAATGATAAATGTAGTAATCTAGCACATCAAGAGGTTACAAGAAAAAATTGGTCACATCACACGAATTTCAGCAACCATACATCGCTTACAAGAAAGCATGCAACATTTATTCTAATCTATCCACATCCGTAAACATCTACACACTTTCATCCTTTACATCTATAATACAAGAAAGAATTACAAGAGCAATTCATAACCAATTAGGGTCATTTCATTCACTAGCAACATAAAGGAAGATATAAGAAGAGCATATCCAAGCAAGGGTAATTAGGCAACCCAAGTTACCTTCAACCCACCAACACACAAGGTAGAACATTTCTACCCTCGTCTTATGACATGGGAGAGTGATCACTCTTAACCATGGGAAACTCTCAACCAAGGTCGATACTCTAGTCCCATTGAGTAAGGTAAGGCCAAGGAGGCTATTTCCTCCATGATTTCTAAGCATGGGGTTGTAACTTAACCCACTAATGCCATGCTAAGGCATGAAAACAATCAAGACTATAAAAACAATATAACAAGCTCATGCCACACACGCCAAACACAGTGAAACATAGAAGGCTCAAGTATGCCAGAGCTTCCAGTGTGTGAACATGTGCTCTGATACCAGATGTAACATCCCGCCACGTAACCCCGAAGGGCAAGAGCCAAAATAGGGCAAGAATAATTTTTTTTTGACATAAATAGATAACATACATATAATACGATTGCCGACTCGATAGATCAACAACATTCATGTCCAAGTATGGCCGAATGTACAACCTAAAGGAGAGGACTAAATTACAGCTCCTTGCAAACATCGTTAAAACTACATTCATTTTAAACACCAAATTCAAATGTTCCTAATACCCATTTATACTAATAAACATAAATTCATAATGATCATCATAGTACAAGCGGGTCCGATACCAACACTGGAAAACTATAAGCCAAAAATAGAACAACATCACATTTCTTCTCATTACTATAATTTACATCATCTCTTGCAAGAGAGTACAAAAATTACATAAAAGAATATACATAAGTAAAATGGCATAGCCATGGATAAGATAAAATAACTGATAAAACAAATACAATAGATAATATCTCCAACTGGTGCTCCAATAACCTGTACACTGGTCCCCAATGGCAGTGGCAACGCCTCCCAACCATGTGGACTCAAAAGAGACCACCACACTGTGCTCGGAGGTAGTCACAAGGCCCAAACAGAAGAATAAAGGCAAGGAATACAATGGCCAACACTCACATCAGTCATGGAGCAGACACGACACACAATGCATAAAGCCAACTACAGCATGGAGAACGGACATCCATTAAAGCATCTCAATAGTGAGATTAAGACTGATGTTATAGCTGCCGGAATGAAAATGTGAAACATCGACAAGCAAGCACAATTTGACAAATTGTCTCAAGAGAAGTCTACTCATGCAAAACAACAACAAGATGCATATACCACACATGGACTGAGTGATAAAATGCCTCAAAGAGTGTAATCTCATAACAGACAATATAATAACACATGTTCACCCTTGAAAATTCCAAGTAATTGGAACTGTCAGGTATATAAAAAAAATAGACTTCACAACCTTAAAATGATAAGTCTTTACAACTGTCAAGTGCAATAGCAGACTACACAACCCTTACTGGAAGCTCCTAGCCAATAGGGACAGCAAATCCGACACAAGGACATCAAAACAAGGTGCCTCAAGAGATGTTAAATTTCATGGATTTTATGCAGATTAGAAAACAACAATAATAAAACAAGAACTGCTTGACAAAATATTCCCAATTCGATGCTCTCTCCCAACACAAGGATTGTAGTTTGTAAACACAAAACATATTCATTTTAAGGTCTTAAAAATCTCTGTCTACAGCATAAACCAGACATTCAATCTGCTGACAAACATGTTCCAATCAACTTCCTTCTGAGGAATGTAATGGATGCAGTCTTATACCCAATGGTTTTGTTTTAAAGACTTAACAATCCTTTCCTACAACAATATACCAGGCCCACAAACTATTTGGCAAGGTGCCAACTTGGAGCTGCTCTAGCAGCCAAGCATTCATAGACTAAAGAATGGACAGTGCCCCAATTTGTTTGTTAAAATGTCTTAGAGAATGTGGTCTCAAGGGAGTAATGATTGCAGGGTACATATGTAATATATTTGTTTTAATTTATTTTTGTTTTATAAACTTTCAAGCAAATACAGTTGGTTGGCATAAAGCCAAATCCACAACCATTGCCAACATGTTCCTGCCCATGTCAACAGGGGGAGTTTTTGGAATAGGATAATGACATCCATTGAAACATTATGGAAGGGGAATTTTGATCAGATGTTAAAGCTGTAAATACCACAACAGGCATGGATGCAAAAAGTGGAGGCAAAACCCAGACACATGAATTGTTTTACAAAATACCTCAAGAGATGAGGTCTCATGGATTGTAATGATTGCAAGTTAAACACTAAATTTTAAAAAGGCTTTAGAAAAAATTTAAGTAAAAGCCATTGGCAGGTGTAAAGCCTGTTTCCTAAACTTGTGCCAGCATTCTTGCTGCTTATGCCAAGATGGAAGCTATGGAACAGGGTATAGGCATCCGTCTAAGCATAATGGAAGGGATTATTTTGTTAGATGTTATAGCTGGAAATGATACGGCAGACATGTATGCAAAATGGGGAAGCAAAGACAAGGCATGTAACTATTTTACCGAATGCCTCAGGGCGATGTCATCTCATGGGACGCATTGATTGCAGGATACACACAAAATGGATTTGATAAAAAAGCTTTAGAAACTTTTAAACAAATGCAGTTGGAAGGTGTAAAGCTAAATTCCACTACCTTTGCCATCTCCTCCCTGCCTATGCCAAATGGGAGCACAGAGAAGGCAAACGCACTGCTTGCTAGAATGCCTCAAAGAGGCGTCATCGCAAGGAATATAATGATTGCCAAGAATGCACAAAATGGGTTTGACGTAAAGGTTTAAGGACTTTTAAGGAAGTGCCATTGATAGGCGTAAAGCTAAACTCCTAAACCTTTACTAGCATTCTCTCTACCAGTACCACGAATGAGAGCTTTGAAACAGGGTAAACACTTCCATCAATTCATGACACAAATGATAAATGCAACACAAAAAAAATAGACCCAAAACTGTCCTGGGCACCGTGGAAAGATAGAGAGGGAGTCGACTTACCTAGAGATTATGAAGGAAATTGTAGAGGATAGACTGTTATCAGATGCCCTTCTCCTCTCCCGTCTCGAAAACCCTCACTCCCCTTTTTCCCCCAAATCCAGAGCAGGAGTCATCGTGGGTGAGATTGAGAATCCCTAAAAAAAGTATTTCCTTTTCTCTTTTTTTTTGAAATTTAATTTTTCTTATTTATTAAAGGCTGCCCCCTCAATCCAAAACCCTAACATTTCCTTATAATGTTGCAACCTAGTTTCTTAGAGAACAAACTGTCCAAAATCTGATTTTAAAATGGGACTTTAAAATTAAAATAAACAATTATCAAAGCTCACAAAAATGATTTATTAAAGTCACTAACATAAAACCAATTTGAAATACTTGAAATCACTTAATGAAATATAACATGTTAGCTCTCACTAAAATAATAATTTAAATCACCAATAAGACATACCAAAATAAACCACATAGTAAATTAATGCAAAACCATGATAATAAAATACCGACAACCCAAACGGGATACCTCAACAAACTATACTGGCAAACTACATAAGACCATAAGGCAATCCAGATGTTACCGTAGGGTAATTGGAAGGTAAACACATATCACAGAATCACTACACTAACTAGATGTAGTGGGCTACGCTAGGGAATGTTGACCTGTGACTATCTATAGTAACCGCCATCTGGGAATAAGAGTACACTCAGGCCTATGAATCCAGGCAGAGTCGATACGCAGTACCTACATCACTCTGAAACACATTACAAATATCTGTATATATATATATCATATCATATCATATAATAACCGAAGCATCCATGGACATCAGGAAGAGGGTCATGACCTCGTAAGCCTCTGGAATACGAGTGTTACGACATCATCCCTTTCCTGTCCATAATCATACAATAACAATGATAATAGTATATAGACATATAAGCATGTGATCCAGCATAATAACTAATCATGTCAACATCATAATAGAATTAAAATCCATGAAGGAAAAGCAACAACCAAAATGCGAACACAGGGGTTGTTACACATTCATTTTCTTTAGTCTAGATGTGCAAAACAACCATTGAGAAAAAAACAAAGAAACGTTGTGAAAAAAGCAAGCCGTTAGCTTAAAGCTAAGCTATGTTAGCTTAAAGCTAAGCAAAGCCAAAAATAAGTCTTAAGTAAAACTATAAAATAATTCATAAATAGTTCTCAAGTAAAATAACACAAAGTAAATGTTATCAACTAGGATTGCACCCATTATGCAAAGCTGGAAAGCTCAGCAATCCTGTGTAACATTTGAATACTTTCAGGTTGTGGGTACCCTATGATTAAAGTAGACCTCCAGATTATGGGCTGGTTCCCTTCTGACTTTGCACAAAAAAGGGTTAAAAAGGCTTTCTAATGGATATACTAAAACTGGAATTTAAATGGATGTTGATGCACCTAATTGATAGAAACATGCAACTCTAATTCACAATAATTTTTAGAGTATCTATCCACACGAACCAATTTGGCAATATGACCACAAAATTGATTCTAAGGAAGGCTTGAATAACTTTATTTTTGGAGAAAAATTGGGTTCTCACAGTATGAAAGAAAAGACTATTACAATGGACAACCTAAGACTTGTGATTTTTTTACTGCTTTTCAATGCATGCGAGTATAAATGAGACAAGGATTTAAAGGTTCTGATACTAAAACACAATAAAATCTCATCCAATCATTCATAAAACAGCACAAATGAGAAGGTAGACACTTGATCCTACTGAAAATAAAGTAATACTTGCATAAAAATGGCAAAAAAGATAACCTGTAACCTGTTGTACTGTATAAATCTGCAAAAAAATGAGTTACAAACACTTCTTCTCTCTGCAATGCATAAGAGAGAAAAAAGGCAAGAACTGAGAAAAAACTAAGTTTTTCTCTCCCATATACAAAATGAACTCTCCCATGCCAAGCGTGAGTCAACTCTAGTTAACTCAACCTCAGAATATCTCCACCAAACTCTCTCACGAGAAAAAAAGAAAAGCCTAAAAATGAGGACTCATAACTGATCCAAATTGAACAAACATAGCTCCAAACTGCCTCTCACATCCTGTTTGACCAAGTGGGACTCCAAATACACTGTAGTTTGACCATAATTCAAGGAAAAGACACCAAATGCCCTAGTCAACTCTACCTCATGATTTTACATGATTTGGAGATGAAGAAAATAATGTGAACAAATTATAAATTAATCATCATGACTTACTTTACTATTTGTTATGAATTTGTTTATTTTTGTTTCTACATCTTTATGACAAATAATAAAGTAATTTATAATTCATTACTTTATTATTTGTTTACATTTATATATTTATTTCCAAATCATGATAAACTAGGGATATTCTAATTAATCTCTTTTATCCTCCCTTAGTTCAAAAGTCAAAAATCATAGCCTCCTTATAACTCCCCTTTGACTTGCATAATCTCCCCACATACAAAAGTCAAAACACATAATCATGTGTGAGATATGACATGTAAAAACCATGAATTAAATCCTTATGTCTCCCATGCCATGTTGCATTACATTACCTTATGACTATCACATACATTACCCTTTCATCATTGCTTTCATTTGACTTTGAAGAAAATTAGAAAATAATAATCACAGTCCTCACGGGCTTCCTTCACTTGAGCACTAGGTTTGATGATATTCAATGTCTTGAGCATGGGGTCATTTGGATTTCAATGATTTCTTTAAAAAACAAGGTCAAAAAGCCCATAACTCTGACTAGGACAACTATGACAAAAAAGAAACAACCCTAAATGTTGTCATTAAATTGCATGTTGTGTTTCACTTGTTTGCTGCTCTGGCACTGCCATGCCTGGATACTGCTAGGGTTTGAATGCTTTTTTGGACTGCTACAAAGGGTTTCATGTGATTTCTCTGCTCTGTTGGTTCCATTTGTTCAAAAGGTAAGTTTATCTTCTTTGTGTAATCTGTATCCTTGCAAAAAAAAATGGTGAAAATGCATTGCTTGCTGCTCATACAACCACTTTGTTTTGGGTTTCTGTATAGTAATATCATGATGGAAGAATCTCTTCTTTTTGTTTCTATGTCTGCTCCATCTTTTCTCTATTTTGGCATAAGGAATAAGGGAAGAATGATGGTTTTTACACTGGTTTTCTGTCAAAAATGATGATGACTATCTCCTGTATCTCGCTCTACATATTCTTTTCCTCTAGCCTGGCCTTCATGGCACAATGATATAGCCTGGTTTTTGTGTATATGATGCAAGGGTTTCTTTACATCCATCTTTACTTTCTTCTCTTTGATGTTTGCTCGGCTTTTTGAAAATAAAAAAGTAAAAGGCAACCCTATCTGTTGTATGGCATAGGTAAAACCTTATTAGAGTTTGGCAAATATATACTCCATCTTTTGCAATTTCTATTACAAAAAACAAGGTATCATTGCTTCTAGCATTATGTTCACCTTTTTTCTGCATCATATTTACTTCCACCTTCATGGCATAATGTTGTGAGTTTGAACTCTTGAAAAAGAGAAAATGTAGCTTATATTTCCTTATATGCTTTGCTCCTTTACTCATGACATGACTATAATAGGAATAAGTATGTATCTGTTGAAAAAAGAGGTAAAAAGCTTTTCTTGCTGTATGTAAACCCTAGTAGGGTTTGGTGAACAATATGCTCCATTTTTCTTTGCTCTATTACAAAACAAGGTATCACTTGTTCCTTCTTCTAGTTTACTTCCCGTGTTGTCTTAGTTTGAGCTTTCATTCTAATGATATGCTGAAAAGAGGCTTTCTCTCTTGTTTGTTTACAAACCCTACTAGGGTTTCATCTACTCTTTCACCCTCCTAGCAATATTGCTCAGTGGCTTTAGTGAATGATAGCCACAAGAGACTGTGGTCTTTTTCTTTCTTTACTGCTCCATCTTGGCTCTCATGTACCTATATGAATCTACACCTTGTGTTAATGGTAATAGAATGAATTTTGAAATACATGTTTCTCCTCTCTTGTAGGTGTATAAGAGACATTGAGATTTCATTTCCTTTTTCTATTCCTTGTGACTGTGATGATGTTACATTGTCTTATGTTTAGCTTGAACCTTCCTTCACTATGTCACTACTCAGAAGAACATGAAAAGAATCTACTGTCTATTATTATTTGTTATTCCTTCTTGGCAAATGACAACAATCATATTGATGCATTTATAACTCACGTTTATATATCTTCTTATCTCTCTTTGATGGCATTATGAGTTCCTCATGATTTATAGTCCTTCTATCATGCACTATTTCATGGCTTTATCTTGCATATGCTATTACTATGACTGTAGATGGCATTTATGAATGTGGGAATGACTTTGATAGTCATATGATAATTGTCTCTTTATCCTCATGACTGTTACAGGTTGCTCTTTTGATGCTTGCAAGTGACAACATATATTGTGATATTGTTGATGGCAATCTCATATGTTCAATACACCTTTGGAGGTGACAAGTTTCATATAGTTGTATCCTTGCATATGACTCTGACACTTGTCTTTTATGCTGCTCTTTACAGTGTCTAGACTGTCACTTCTTGATTGCTTCAAAGATCATGCCTGCTCCTTTGTATTTATGAATGTCATGCATGATGATCTATATTTGATGCATTCCTTGGAATGATGACTATATTTCATATGTGGTTGTCTTCTCCTTGAACTGGTGTTAACTTTGAAAGTTAGAAAAAAGTGATGCCTGTACTTGGAAAAGTTGTTCCTCTTTCTTTTTATCTTTACTACACTTGATTGTCTCTTGTAGCTATAGCACTTGCATCTCTATCACTGTCTCTCTATCTCACATATATGTCTGTCTTTTACTCATGACATTATGTAGAGAAGGTCAGTTGAAGAAGGCACCATATGTTATCTCTTAATGCTGCTCCTAGACCTGTAGCTTTGTCCTTTGTCTCTTGACTGTCTTTTGTGATGCAGATCTGTATCCTTATGCATATTGTCTTTACATTTTGCATCCTGTATATTGTTCTTTTCACTGCAACATTAATATCAAAACTCATAATAGTTAGGAAGGGAGAGCCTTCTAACAATCAATGACCATAGGTCCCTTTGTGATTTCTTGGAGACCACTTCCCCACCATGAAAAGTGATTGAATAATCACTTCTAAGCAATGCCATGGAAATGTGTTGCTCTCCTGAAATGATATCTCCCTCTATGATTTCTGCACTTATGTGTCATTGTTGCTGCTTTGTACCTGTCCTCTCCATACATGTTTCACTGTCTTCACATCTGGCAGAGGTATCTCTCCTTTCCCTTTCAAACATAGAGAAGGTAGCATGTTGGGCTCAACCCTTGTGGGAGCCACATTTTCTCCATATGTTATTTCATTGATTGGTCTTTATATATTTCATCTATACCTGCACAATGAACAAACAAGTTAGAACATAAAACATATATTGGATTACATGACATGATGCTTTTCTTCCTTGATTTTTGTCCTTCTGATTTGGTGATTGCATCTCTTGATGATCTATCTCTTCTATTTCATTAGACGACTGCTACTCCATAAAAGTAGATGGTACTTTTTGTTGATTTGGTTGTGTATGAAAATTTTTGGAACCCAGAGCTCTAGCAAAACTTTTTGCAGGTATTTCAGAGCTCAGCAGATGGAGGGAGTTGAAGATCAACTCAACCTTGGGATTCATCATTCATAGGCAATGATGGGTCCCTCTACTTTTCTTATGCAAATTTCTATTCTTTCAAAAGTAAAATTTACTTTTATGAAGTATATTCCAGTCACTCCCATGGCTTGTGTGGGACATATTTAAACACTCTTTTGAATACAATCAATTATTTCACTTTATGCAATGACTTATATATACTTGCCTTTCTGAATCAAATACATAGCATAAAATAATTGAATCTCTTTTAAAGCACATGTTTAAAACATGATGAAGAAATGACATTTTATAAATACCTCTCTCTTGAAACTACACTGAAATGTACTGAATAATCAACAACATCATAACTGATAAATGAAGTCAATTAGATACCTGTCATTCTTTGAATGCCTACTTTCTTACCTTTAGTCATTTTCACTTACTAGGATGGTTTGACTGCCCAGCTTGAGCTGTCACATGATCCTGATAAGTGATTTTGTGTTGCTCTTTTGTTAAGACATCAAACATTAACTGGATGATCATGCACATAATTTTTTTTTCTCTACCCCTTCAACAACTGTTGTGTAGGCCTCACTAAATTAGGTTGCGAACATAATTTAGTAACATTTTTGGTGACCTCTCAGGGGTGTTTGCCTCCTAAACAAAATAGGACCAGTAGCTTTAAATGATCCATTGGGCATGGAGTCTATTCTTGCCTGAAATCTTGAAAAACCCTTTGTAACTCAGCTGTTAAGAACTATACAGTAGGAAAACAATACTGAAATGTAACTAATCTGACCTTGTTTGGGACATGGCTAGCAAAATGTGCATGTGCAATTCTTGAAAACACAAAACAAAACTAAAAGGGAATGTGTTAAAATCACTTATTGGCTGCAAACTTGATCTTTAATAGCATTGTTTGAGGTGAATCCCGTTGACAGGGATTGACAACACCTCTCCATCCAACTTTGCAAGTTGGAATGCATTATGTTGTTTGCATTCTATGATAATATATGGGCCATCTCACATAGCATCAAACTTGGTGTCTTTACCAGGTTTGCTTTTAATCTCATCCCATTTAAAAACTAGATCTCCTTCTATGAAAACTCTTGGAACCGCTTTCCTGTCAAATGTTCTTTTCATTTGAGCTTGGTGTATCTCTAGATTTCTTAGTGCTTCTTTTCTAGTTTCTTCTAGCTCCATTAGCTATGCAAGCCTAACTTCCATAGGCTTTTCCTCTAATAGTTCAAGCTCCTTGACATAACTTAGAGTTGGCAACTCAACTGAAATTGGTAATTTGGCTTCTTTCCCATAAGTTAGAACATAAGGTGAATTACCTGTTACTCTTTTTAGAGTTATCTTATCAGCCCAAAGGGCTAACTTCAATTTGTTATGCCATGGACCCTCTGGTTATCATCAATTATCTTTCTAATTATTTTAATCAGGTTCTTATTTGTTGATTCTGCCTGTCCATTACCCTGAGGGTAATAATTGGACGAAGTATTAAAAAATATATTATTCTTGACAGACCAATCAGAAACTTTTAAACCCACAAATGCTAAAGTATTATAAAAAATGATGGAATCAAGAGTGCCAAACTTGGAGACCAAATCTTTGTAGAAATTCAAAACCGAAGTCTCATGTGCCTCCTTCAATGCAACTGCTTCAAGCCACTTTGTGAAATAATCTGTTGCAGTTAGTATCCATTTATGTCCTTGACTTGAAGGTGGATTAATGGGACCAATGAAGTCCAATCCCCACTTACCAAAAGGCTGCTCTATCTGAATTGGATGTAGGGGTAGGGCTGCAATCTTCTGCTTTCCTGCAAACACTGAATATTTATTACATTTTTTGACCCAAGCAAATGAATCATTGAATAAATCTGGCCAATAATAACTAGCTTTCATAATCTTTAGAGTTGTAGTTCTTGCTGCAAAATGACATCCAGAAGGTCCATCATGGACTTCTTCCAGAATCTTCTCAATATGTTCTAGTTCTACACATCTGAGCAAAACACCATGAAAATCTCTTTTTTGTACAAAACTCCATTAATTAGAATAAAAGGGATGGCTTGCAGCCTGTAATACCTTCTTTTTGACCTGTCAAAACCTTCAGGACAGTCTCCAGTATGCAGGTAATGAATCATTTGTTGAACCCAACTTGTAGATGGAACTGGAACAACAGCTTGTTCCTGGTTTTGTAGCACTGTCATGGTTTCCTCTACAAGTTTACTACTATTTTCTTCATTGCCTGCAAGCTGCTCACACAAACCTTTACCTCTGACAAGTTTGGTGACCTTGATTTGAATGTCATACTCCATCACTTATGTAATCCATCTTGCCCTTTTGTCACTGAGATCCTTGCTAAGCAAGAATTATTTAATTATTGGATGGGCAATCATCAGCTGTATTCTATTGTTAGAAAGCACGTGTTTAAACTTTTTAAGGCTTCTTATTATAGCCAATACATGCTTTTCAACAAATGAATATATCAACTCATAATCGTGAAGGATTTGGCTAAAGAAAGCCATAGGCTATTCTAATCCTTCCTCATTCTATTGATAGAGCATTGCTAAAATTGTATCAACACTCCCAAATACATACAAGATGAAATCTTTATCAAAGTTTGGGTTAATGAGTGTTGGGGCTACTGTAAGTGCCTCTTTGATTTCTTCAAAACTTTGCTTACCTTCCTTTGTCCAGCTAAAAGGAATATTCTTTTTAAGCATAGCTGTAAGGGGCTGCAATAATGTTGCAATGTTAGGTATGAACCTCCTTACAAAATTGATCCTTCCAATAAAGCTTTGTAAGCCTTTCTTATGAGCTGGTAGGGGTAATGCTAAGATTTCTGAAATCCTTTCTGGGTCTATGGATATTCCATCCTTTAACACTATGTGTCCCAAAAGCTTCCCTCATGGACAGAAAAAATGCTCTTCTTCGGGTTGAGTGAAACCCCATATTCCCTGTACCTTTCAAAGATCTGCCTAAGATGATCAAAATGTTCGTCAGCGTTCTTTAAAAAAATAGTAACATCATCCAAATAAACAAGTACAAACTTATTAATGAGGCCTTGAAATGCCATGTCCATGGCTCTTTGAAATGTTTCCCCTGCATTGGGCAATCCAAAGGGCATTTTTCTGTAGGCCATTGTGCCCCACTTGGTAGTGAAGGTAGTCTTGTACTGGTCTTCTTCTTTCACTAAAATCTGATTATATCCGGAATAACCATCCAACAGTGAAAATCTTTCTGAACCTGAAACAACCTGCAAGATCTGTTCCATTGAGGGCAGTGGGTAATGGTCCTTAAGAGAAGCTCTATTTAGATCACAAAAATCAACACATAGCCTAATCTCACCATTCTTTTTTCTAATAGGTACCAGATTTGAAATCCAAGATGTATGTTTAATTGGGAAGATAATATTACCCTCTATTAGCTTATTCAATTCAGTCTTCATGAGGACTTCCAGCTTTGGGTTTAATGGTCTTTATTTTTGTCTAACTGGTTTTGCTTTGGGTTCTAGCTCAATAGTGTGCTAAGCTAACTCAAGGTTAAAACCCTTCAAATCTCCGTACTCCCAAGCAAATATATCACTGAATTCTTGACAGAGCTGAATGAAAACTTGCTGCTCTTCTTTGGTATAGATTTTTCCAAGCTTAAGAAGCTTGTCCTTGAATATTTCAATGGGCTCATAATGCTCCTATTTTATTGACATGCTGGATTTATCCTTTCTAACCTAATCATCAGTGTTAAAAATTACTTCTAAGGTTACCAAACCTTTAGGCAGCTTATTTGTCTTTAATTGCAAGATCTGGTCATCATATTACTGCAGCCATTTCTGCTAATGTCCTGTTGCAAACTCAGCTTCTTCCATCAGACAATTTATGATCTATTCATCACTCTCAAAAACCTGCCAACTTGTGTTATTATCAGGATCAGAAGGTCTGACAATCACTTTAACATACTACTGTGTCTGCACATTCTTAATTTCAGTTGGAATGTCAAACTGTGCTCTTAAGGCAGCCAATTTATTTGCTTCTTTATTCTAATTTCTAGGAATGGACAACAGATTGAATGCATCAAATTCTTCAATTAAATCCCAAGTTCTATGTTTATAAAGCTTGAGCAGATCATTCTTTATTACATTTAGATTTCTTACCTGATTTGCTACTAATTCTGAGTCACCAAAAACTTGCAAGAATTTAATACCTTTCTTCCTAGCCCACTCTAGGCCATGAATAAGTGCCTCATATTTAGTAGTGTTGTTTGAGCAGCTGAAGGCAAAATGAAGTACTGAATAATACTTTTCCCCATCAGGAGAAATTAACATGGCACCTCCACCAACACCTATCTTGCTTCTTGAACCATCAAAGTACATCTTCCAAAGCTGATTAGTTTGCTGTTCAATCTATTTTTCATCCTTGATCATATTTGGAACAAATGCACCAGGTTCATGAATCATATAAACCCCAAGCCCTACCTCATCCATTTGACTGAAAGGGTCAACCTCATCATTCTTAGCTACCCATTCATCTAAGTTAATATTAGGCATACCTTCAATAGGTGTATTGGGATCTTGGACAACAACTATTTCTTCTTGATCATAGATGGCAAGATTAGCATTTATGGGACTAGGAGTGTAAGGTTAAAGATGATCATTAGCCAATGATTCTGATTTTATGGTAACTTTGGTGTTATACCTTGTTCTAAAAAATAAATGAGACCAGTCAGAAGACAGATATCCCCCCAACTTTGTAGTAAAATCTCTAGAGAGACATATGGCAAATAGTGGTGGTAAGTCAATGACATGGATATCTTGATGAATCACAAAGTTGGGACATGTATGCAGAGTAAGACCAAGGTTTTTTAACATTCCCAATGTATTAACTTCTGTACCATCCAATTGGACAACTCCTCTAGAAACAGGTTCATAAACTAAACCAAGTTTATCAGCTAATTGTTTGGGCATTACTGAGCTGCTAGCTCCAGAATCAATCATGCAATTGTGTACTAAATGATTACCAACAATCAGAGTTACATAGAATGGAGGTGGCTTAACCACTTGACTTGGCTGTTCACTTTTATTTGGGGCTTCATTAGTAAACACAACCTGGGGATGACTTGTCTAAGGCTCATTTGACAATGATAACTTAGCTAAGGCATCTTGCAATAAATCTTTTTGCCCAGACACTATATGTAATGCATCTAACATTGACATACGGACCGTGGATTTCTTCATATGATCAATAATGTTAAAAGAAGGACCACTAACCTTTTGTTGTACTTTAGGAACAACAACATCTGAATGTCCTTTTGATGGTTGTGGTTGAACATATGGCTATCTTTTACGAGCAATAGGCTGTCCTCTTGGCAGAATATGGACATTTTGAGAAGTGGAAACTTCAAGTTGACCTTGTTGAGCTGTAGAATCTTGATTTTTACTCTTGTCACCTTGCTGTTGTACTTTATCAGCTTGCTGTTTATTGTTATCAGCCTGCTATTGACTATTATCAGCCTACTGTTGTAAATCAATAGCTCTTTTCTTTGACCTCGTATTGGCTGTAATGGAAGTATAAGATTGTTTCTGCTCTGGTAACTGATACACTCCACAAAAATCATTAACTTGCCAATTCATCAAAGTAACATCAGGATTATTATGCTGTGTTTGAGAATCTAGCTGATCACTACCTTCATTTGCTACATTTTCAGAAACAACATAGTTATTTTGAACCATAAGCACTTGACTTACCACTCCATTCATGCAAGTAGCTTGGTTATGAGGCTGATTACACAGATAGCACCATACATAATCCTGCGCCATGTTATTTTATGTAGGTACAAGCTCTCTTGAAGAGCTAGTAACATTTGGATTATATTGTTGATTAGGCCAAGCATTATAATTTCTTCTCTGACCCTAGTAATCTTCCTGATAAGGAGGTCTATTTGCTTGGAATGGTGCCTGATAAGGTCTAATATTATGATCTTGTTGCTTCTGGAGGCTTACTAAGTTATTGCTAATAGTTTGCAATAGTTTTGCCATTTCTTGTTGACTGCCCTTAAGCTCTTGCAAGTCTGATTGTATTGGATCGACATTATTTTGAACAATTGTTTGATAGCCTAAGGCTAGAATAGCAGGAATTGAGGCAATAGGAGGTACTTGGATGGGAATTAGAGGCTGAATATCAGGAAAAATAGGCATGGGAGGCCTTGGTGCAATTTTGTCAGCCTGAATAAGACTATTTTCAGCTCTAATAGCTATATCAAATGCTCTTAGTAATGTTACCCCACCCATTGATTGAATCATTACAGCTATATCACTATTTAATGCTCTAAGGTAATACAAAAATGCATGTTTAGGTGCAGGTCTTACCATTGCTGGGATCCTATTCCAGGTTTTTTGAAACTAGAAATTGAAGTCTGTCATTTGTTCTTGTGGGCCCTCTTTATGGTTGTCATCTGCTCAACAAGGGATAGATCTGATTTATCTTGAACCTACTTGTTCAAGGCAATTCCTAACTCATCACATGACCCAATAGAGTTGACAGCCAATCCTCAGAACCACTGAAGAGCTTTGCCTTTAAATGATGTTGCTAGAAGTCTTATTGCCACATTCTCCTCTATAACATGATGAACCCCACAAAGTGAAGCTACATCTCTTATATGCTCTATTGGTGTAGTACCATCTTCACTAGTGAAAATGGGTAAACTTTCGAATGCAACCATTGGTATAGCATCATGCTGCTGTAGATTTAATGGGATGCCCCCATTAAAAGTTACAAAAGGCTAATTTCTTGGTGGTCATTGAGCTGTCATTTGGAAAATAGGTACTTGCAAAACATATACTTGTACTGCTTGAAAAGCAGGTACTGGTACTTCTTGGGGAATAGGTTCTTCCTCGAAAATAGGTACTTGTACTCTGGGACTTGCTGGTTGAGAATTATCAGGTACTCATGATGAAGAACTTGCAAATAAAGGATTTTGATGAGATGCGAATGCAAGGTGAGAATTTGGAAGATTGGGTACTGCTGCACTTGATGGATTTACCACTCTATTTGCTGCCTTAACCTTCCTTTTTGGTGATGAAAGTTGAATAGGCTTCTCAGGATCTACACTTGATCTTGTTTGAATCTTTCTTATAGGCTGAAAAAATTTGATCTATTAAAACCAGAAACTTGGAGTTGCAAGGTACTTGAATTGAAACCTCTAAAAGGTTGTAATAACTGCTGCTCATACCAAAACAACAGAAAGAATAAGTTCTTTTTGAACTAAAAATCAGTTCAATCATCCCACTGGGCGTACCAAAAATTGTTATCAACTAGGTTTGCACTCGCTATGCAAAGCTAGAAAGCTCAGCAATCCTGTGTAACATTGGAATACTTTCAGGTTGTGGATACCCTATGGTGAAAGTAGACCTCTAGATTATGGGCTGGTTCCCTTCTGACTTTGCAGGAAAAGGGTTAAAAAGGCTTTCTAATGGATATATTAAAACTAGAATTTAAATGGGTGGTGATGTACCTAATTGATAGAAACATGCAGCTCTAATTCACAATAATTTTTAGAGTATCTATCCACACAAACCAATTTGGAAATATGACCACAAAATTGATTCTAAGGAAGGCTTAAATAAATTTTTTTTTGGAGGAAAACTAGGTTCTCACAACATGAAAGAAAATACTATTACAATGCACAACCTAAGACTTGTGATTTTTTTAGTACTTTTCAATGCATGCAAGTATAAATGAGACAAAGGATTTAAAGGTTTTGATTAAAAAAACACAATAAAATCTCATCCAATCATTCATAAAGCATCACAAATGAGAAGGTAGACACTTGATCCTACTAAAAATAAAGGAATACTTGCATAAAAATGGCAAAAAAGATAACCTGTAACCTATTGTACTATATAAATTTGTAAAAAATTGAGTTACAAACATTCTTCTCTCTACAATGCACAAGAGAGCAAAAAGGCAAGAACTAAGAAAAAACTATGTTTTTCTCTCCCATATACAAAATGAACTCTCCCATGCCAAGCGTGAGTCAACTCCAATTAAAACTCAACCTCAGAATATCTCCACCAAACTCTCTCACGAGAAAAAAAGAAAAGCCTAAAAATGAGGCCTCATAACTAATCCAAATTGAGCAAAAATAGCTCCAAACTGAATCTCACATCTTGTTTGACCAAGTGGGACTCCAAATACACTGTAGTTTGACCATAATTCAAGGAAAAGACACCAAATGTCCTAGTCAACTCTACCTCCTAATTTTGCATGATTTGGAGATGAAGAAAACAATGTGAACAAATTAAAAAGTAATCATCATGACTTACTTTACTATTTGTTATGAATTTGTCTATTTTTGTTTCTACATCTTTATGACAAATAATAAAGTAATTTATAATTCATTACTTTATTATTTGTTTACATTTATATATCTATTTCCAAATCATGATAAACTAGGGATATTCTAATTAATCTCTTTTATCCTCCCTTAGTTCAAAAGTCAAAAATCATAGCCTCCTTATAACTCCCCTTTGACTTGCATAATCTCCCCACATACAAAAGTCAAAACACATAATCATGTGTGAGATATGACATGTAAATACCATGAATTAAATCCTTGTCTCCCATGCTGTGTTGCATTACATTACCTTATAACTATCACATACATTACCCTTTCATCACTGCTTTCATTTGACTTTGAAGAAAATCAAAAAATAATAATCATAGCCCTCACGGGCTTCCTTCACTTGAGCACTAGGTTTGATGATATTCAAAGTCTTGATCATGGGGTCATTTGGATTTCAATAATTTCTTTAAAAAAAAAGGTCAAAAAGCCCATAACTCGGGCTAGGGCAACTATGACAAAAGAGAAACAACCCTAAATGTTGTCATTTTGCATGTTGTGTTTCACTTGTTTGCTGCTCTGGCGCCGCCATGCCTAGATACTACTAGGATTTGAATGCTTTTTTGGGCTGCTATAGAGGGTTTCATGTGATTTCTCTGCTCTACTGGTTCCATTCGTTCAAAAGGTAAGTTGTCTTCTTTGTGTACTCTATATCCTTGCAAAAAAAATGGTGAAAATACATTGCTTGCTGCTCATACAACCACTTTCTTTTGGGTTTCTGTATACTAATATCATGATGGAAGAATCTCATCTTTTTGTTTCTGTGTCTGCTCCATCTTTACTCTATTTTGGCATAAGGAATAAGAGAAGAATGACAGTTTTTACACTGGTTTTTTGGTCAAAAATGATGATGACTTTCTCTTGTATCTCGCTATGCATATTCCTTTCCTCTAGCTTGGCCTTCATGGCACAATGATATAGCCTGGTTTTTGTGTATATGATACAAGGGTTTCTTTACATCCATCTTTACTTTCTTCTCTCTACTATTTGTTCAACTTTTTGAAAATAAAAAAGTAAAAGGCAACCCTATTTGTTGTATGGCACAGGTAAAACCTTATTAAGGTTTGGAAAATATAAACTCCATCTTTTGCTATTTCTGTTACAAAAAATAAGGTATCATTGCTTCTAGCATTATGCTCACCATTTTTCTACATCATATTTACTTCCGCCTTGATGGCATAATGTTGTGAGTTTGAACTCTTGAAAAAGAGAAAATGTAGCTTCTATTTCCTTATATGCTTTGCTCCTTTACTCATGGCATGAATGTAATAGGAATAAGTATGTATCTGTTGAAATAAAGAGGTGAAAAGCTTTTCTTGTTGTATGTAAACCCTAGTAGGGTTTGGTGAACAATATGCTCCATTTTTCTTTCCTCTGTTACAAAACAAGGTATCACTTGTTCCTTCTTCTGGTTTACTTCCCATGTTGTCTTAGTTTGAGCTTTCATTCTGATGATATGATGAAAAGAAGCTTTCTCTATTGTTTGTTTACAAACCCTACTAGGGTTTCATCTACTCTTTCACCCTCCTAGCAATATTGTTCAATGGCTTTAGTGACAGATAGCCACAAGACCGTGGTCTTTTTCTTTCTTTGTTGTTCCATCTTGACTCTCATGTACTTGTATGCATTTACACCTTGTGATGAAGGCAATATAATGCATTTTGAAATACATGTTGCTCCTCTCCTGTAGGTGTATAAGAGACACTGAGATTTTATTTCCTTTTGCTATTCCTTGTGACTGTGATGATGTTACATTGTATCATGTTTACCTTGAACCTTCCTTCACTATGTCACTACTCAGAAGAACCTGAAAAGAATCTACTGTCTATTATTATTTGTTATTCCTTTTTGGCAAATGACAATAGTCATATTGATGCATTTATAACTCATACCTTGATATATCTCCTTATCTCTCTTTGATGGCATTATGAGTTCCTCATGATTTATAGTCCTTCTATCATGCAAAATTTCATGGCTTTATCTTGTATATGCTATTACTATTACTGTAGATGGCATTTATGAATGTGGGAATGACTTTGATAGTCATATGATAATTGTCTCTTTATCCTCATGACTGTTACAGGTTGCTCTTCTGATGCTTGCAAGTGACAACATATATTGTGATATTGTTGATGGTAATCTCATATGTTCAATACACCTTTGGAGGTGACAAGTTTCATATAACTGTATCATTGCATATGACTCTGACACTTATCTTTTATGCTACTCTTTCTAGTGTCTAGACTTTCACTTCTCCTTGACTGCTTCAGACATCATGACCGCTCCTTTGTATTTATGAATGTGATGCATGATGATCTATATTTGATGCATTCCTTGGAATGATGACTGTATTTCATATGTGGCTATCTTCTCCTTGAATTGGTGTTAACTTTGAAAGTTAGAAAGAAGTGATGCCTATAGTTGGAAAAGTTGCTCCTCTTTCTTTTTATCTTTACTACACTTGACTGTCTCTTGTAGCTGTAGCACTTGCATCTCTATCATTGTCTCTTTGTCTCACATATATGTCTGTCTTTTACTCATGGCATTATGTAGAGAAGGTCAGTTGTAGAAGGCACCATATGTTATCTCTTAATGCTGCTCCTAGACCTGTAGCTTTTTCCTTTGTCTCTTGACTGTCTTTTGTGATGCAGATCTGTATCCTTATGCATATTGTCTTTACATTTTGCATCCTGTATATTGTTCTTTTCACTGCAACATTAATATCAAAACTCATAATAGTTAAGAAGAGAGAGCCTTCTGACAATCAATGACCATAAGTCCCTTTGTGATTTCTTGGAGACCACTGCCCCACCATGAAAAGTGATTGAATCATCACTTCTAAGCAATTCCATGGAAATGTGTTGCTATCCTGAAATGATATCTCCCTCTATGATATCTGCACTTATGTGTCATTGTTGTTGCTCTGTACCTATCCTCTTCCATGCATGTTTCACTGTCTTCACATTTAGCAGAGGTATCTCTCCTTTCCCTTTCAAACATAGAGAAGGTAGCATGCTGGGCTCAACCCTTGTGGGAGTCACATTTTCTCCACATGCTATTTCATTGATTGGTCTTTATATATTTCACCTATACCTGCACAATGAACAAACAAGTTAGAACATAAAACATAACTTGGATTATAGGACATGATGCTTTTCTTCCTTGATTTTTGTCCTTCTAATTTGGTGATTGCATCTCTTGATCATCTATCTCTTCTGTTTCATTAGACGATTGCTGCTCCATAAAAGTAAATGGTACTTTTTGTTGATTTGGTTATGTGTATGAAAAGTTTTGGAACCCAGAGCTCTAACAAAACTTTTTGCAGGTATTCCGGAGCTCAGCAGATGGAGGGAGTTGAAGATCAACTCAACCTTGGGATTCGTCATTCACAGGCAATGACGGGTCCCTCTACTTTTCTTATGCATTTCTATTATTTCAAAAGTAAAATTTACTTTTATGTAGTATATTCCAATCACTCCCACAGCTTGTGTGGGACATATTTAAACACTCTTTTGAATACAATTAGTTATTTCACTTTATGAAATGACTTATGTATACTTTGCTTTCTGAATCAAATACATAGCATAAAACAACTAAATCTCTTTTAAAGAACATGTTTAAAACATGATGAAGAAATGATAGTTTATAAATACCTCTCTCTTGAAACTGCACTTAAATGTACTGAATAATCAACATCATAACTAAAAAATGAAGTCAATTAGATACATGTCATTCTTTGAATGTCTGCTTTCTTGCCTTTAGTCATTTTCACTTACCAGGATGGTTTGACTGCCTAGCTTGAGCTATCACATGATCCTGATAAGTGATCTTGTGTTGCTCTTTTGTCAAGACATCAGACATTAACTGGATGATCATGCACATAAAAAAATTTCTCTACCCCTTCCTCAACAACTGCTGTGTAGGCCTCACTAAATTAGGTTGCGAACATAATTTAGTAACAGTAAATAAAACTAGCATATCTATATTTAAAAAATATGTCTAAAATACGCCGAGAGATATCCTTCTCCAGGCACCTATTCCACCTGTGTGGTAAATTGATCAAAAAATAGGTGCCTCAAGAAGAATATCTCTCAGCATATTTTAGATATATTTTTTAAATATAGATATACTAGTTGTAACTATAACCCTAACCCTGGGTTGACCCCGCAGTGCAACGATTAAGTTGCAAGGTAGTAGATGCACTGCCACAGGTTTGAATCCCATAATGTAGTGTGGGTGAAGGAATAGATGGTGAAGGTGATGCATCACAAGTAGTATTAGTGGTCCCTATGGCAACTTCGTTGAGGTGGCTGACGCAGGAGGATTAGGTAACATTTGGTGATGCATTAGCAAAGGCAGTGACTATCCCAACAGTGACTTTGGAGGATGATATCGATCAATCTAACAAGTGACAGAGCTGGCAGGCAGAAAGCAATGGCAACTGAGGGTGAATATGGTGGCTCATGGCTGCCATGGAGGAGATTAGCAAGTCATCTGCCTACCTCTAGAGATAGGTGGAGAAGAGACACAAGGAGGAGGAGTAAGGCACTTTCTGTGGAGGTTAATCTCGGTGACAGTAGAGCAACAAAGTTGTGATGAGTGCAGGTGGAGAGAAAGGCAAGAAAGAGAGGAGACCCATACGTGGTAGTTAGTAAGCAAAATAATTCATTAGTGTTCAAGCTAAGGGGTTTGGGGATGAGGTCCCCCCATTTGTGGCCTCATCGGTTCATAGCTCTGGTCAAAAGCATTGAGGGCGCTGACCCCATGTCAGTAGTTCACCCTAATTCTAACCTCAATTCTAACCCCTACCCTAACCTTGATTCTAATCATAGTTTTAACCCTAATTCTAACCTAAACCCTAGCCCTAACCTATATTCTAACACTAATTCTAGTGGTAATCCTAACCCTAATTGTAATTGTAACCCTAAATCCAATTATAATTCTAATCTTGATTTTATCCCTAACCCTAATTCTCACCCCAATACTACTTATATTACTAATTCAAACCCAAATTATAATTATAACCCTAACCCTATCCTTAATTCTGATAGTAATGCTAACCCTAACTCTAATTCTAACCATATCCCTAATTCTAACCATAATTCTAACCATAACAATAACCCCAATTCTATCCCTAACCCTTATTCTAACCTAGCCCTAATTCTACACCTAACCGTCATTTTATCACTAAGCTTAAATCTATCCTTAACTCTAACCCTAATTCTAACTCTAACCCATATCATATAACTCATTCCTCACCTCAATATTAGTGTTACATTGTCCCACACCAATAATTAAAAGTCATATTGCATCACATGGAAATGACCCCTGAATTTCAAATTTTAAAACTTATAATTTTGTTGACTCTTGCCCATTTCTTTCCCACCATGAGCTGACTTGGTACACATTTTGTATAATATATCACTTTTAGGGTCTTAGATATGTGATTTTTGATGGCATTATCATTTTTTAGATTTTTTGAGAGATTGTATTCTTACTTATCATTATTCCATTATTATATATTTTCTTTTAGAGTTTTGTTCTATGTTGAGATCTCTCCTTTTGTGATGCTTCGTCATGCAACCCTAGAGTGTTAGACTTACAAGTGCCAAATTTACAAATTTTTTTTTTTGAAGCAAATAAATGCATTAATTATTAAATATAATTACACTATTAACAACATTAATGAAATAAACAGCTAACACCCTAGGGAACATAACTGCACTAGATAAAATTAAAAGAATACAAGAGATATGCATCATAAAACAACATAAGCGTAATACATTATACATTTGCAGAGATGGATAATTACAAAGGTTCAATTCAAGATTACAAGACTGATCATATCGGTTTACAAATAATACAATTATGAATGTTTACTACAACTCCGAAGGTGTAGAACAAATCTTGAACTGGAACACTTCTGTACTGATCTCGAACCCTAACATCCAAGAAGACCAATGGATAGCTCTACCACCCAACCATGTGGAACCCTGAGGTCCACCCCTCTTAGCTAGGAGATAACAATGAGGTTCCACTAAGTCAAAGGATACAACAACAAATACAACAAACAGATATAGACACAATGCAGACAAAACGGATTAACAAGACTGCACAAACAAGATAGTACTCCAGAGGCATCTACAAAAGATAAAGAGGGAAGTAACTGAGTTGCAGTAGGGAGAGTGTCATCGCATGGTCCTAGCATGGGTTACCCAGGCTATCTCTCACTAGAAACCAGTCCACATCTATGGTTATCCTGGCAGCCTCTCTCTAGGCACCGGCCCCATAGGGTGACACATGCGGAGTTGAGACATCCTCTCATGGAGACAAGGAGGTCAAACTTGCCAACCAGGGCTTCTCATCCCATCCTTAGCCTGCGAGAGCACTCAAGGCATGGGTAAGGCATCTTTCTTATCTTATTATGTGAATTACTACCCTCCCCCTAAGTTTATTACTAGGTTAACACTTGTCAATCACTTCCAATGGGTTACCCTCACAGCCACTTTGGGCACCATCCCCACATTGGAAGCCACTCCCCCACCTGCATCTGGATAACCCTCCCAACCAGACAACCATCAACCATTTGGCAACAATAATGCAAGGCATTTCTCCTTTTACAAGAAAATAAAACCATCAATTCAAAAGAAAACTCAAATCTCTTTTCCCATAATACCAATTATCATGATCTCTTGTGACATGGAAAGTATTACTTGAGGTAATGCATAACATCGACACACCCTAGGCCTTAGAAATGAAACAACTAAAAAGGTAAAAACCCATCTTCTAAGTTGATACACATAGATTGTATTTTCAACAATATGAATTACAAAGAGGAATTTACAATAGCTAATGCTCAAAACTCAGTTACGTACACTAAACCACCTTTTACATTTAATTCAACAATAATTACAAGAAACTATATATATTAGCCCTACATCCACTTCTCTAAAAGGAACAAAGAACATCATTTTCAAGCAATATATGATTTTGAGTTTGAACTATTCTAATGCATCTGGTGCAGTTTAATAGATAAATATTTGAATAAATGTATAAATATGCTAATCTTTCATTAATAATGAAGATACACTATAATCAAATCTATCAAATAAATTGTTGATTATGAAGGAATGGCACATTTAAAAACTTAATTATCTATCTAACACCAATTATTATTACTTAAGTAATTCTAGCCTAACAAGAACATCGATCAAATAGGAATACATAGAATTGGCTACCAAATATATACAGAACACCGAAGATGACGACCTTAACAGAAAATAGAAACTGCTCCTTATAACATATGTCAGAGAATCTTTTAGAGATAACAAGTTTCTATAACTAGGAACATCCTATTCAGGTCATCAGCCAGTTTAAAGGAATGAGTTGGATAAAGTAGAGAGAGCGAAGTTGCAACTAAAAAAAAGAATTCATTTGAGTAAGAATATTTCTTAAAAGTGACCATAAACGGTTCGACACCAGGTATAATGCATATTGTTTAAGTAAGAATAGAATAGAATAGATGAAGTTTCTGGACATGCGATTTCCTACAAAAATTATTCATTGGAATATATGAAGAGTGAACATTCTATGACAAGGAAACGAAATCAGTTAGCAGAGATATACAAGAACACTGGTCGCAGTTGGCTTCTGTTGGTATTGAGCTGGGTGAACGTCTAAATCATACCAAGATCAAACTTTGATCCTCATCCCAGGGCCAAGCCGCGAATACATAAGGTAAACATATCTTTAGAGACTCTATAGAATATTCAATTTTGAACAAAAGATAAATTTTTTCAACAAAGGAGTGTGGAGAGGATAATACAGGGATGACTTGTGCATACGTTGCCAGTAGTGGGCCATGAGGTGGAGTCTTGGGAAGATTTTGCAGAGAGTTGAAAATAAATAAGTTGCAAGAAAAATGTACATAAGAGGGATTGAGTGTCGTTTGGGAGCAGCTATGTGCAGAAAAAATGCAAGTAAAATAAGGTATCAACTCATGATTCTTACATTATTGATCGACCTATTCCATCATTAACACCTCAAGAGCATAGTAATGCAGATTTGAAATATCAATAAAATGTATGCATCGGATGCGACCCTAAGCTAAAATCCACAACAATAATTGTGCGTGCTAGGGTGTCTAAAAGAATAAGCCTTGCTAATGATGGAAAAGTTTTCTAGATGGGAAGATCTAATGTATGAAGGTTCCAGAAGTTGCTCACTGGTAATTTCGACCAGATAGAAGAACAGTGATTTCAACTTGACAAGTATAAGTGCCAATGATGGGACCACAAAGTCTAGAATATTGCAGGGTGATCAAATAGATATCAATCACAATACACAAATAGCACCTTGACACAATAGTGCGATGGGGATTCTAGATGCAGATGCTTCAACTAGGCTACTGCTAGAGAAAATAATGAATATAATGGAAAATCACATAAGCTAATCCACTACAGATTTGCGTCTTCTTAAGGAATCTGTCGCTAATATTGACTTTTGGCAGGTTACAAAAAGAAACAATGGGGATGAGATTGATACGTAAGAAATTCTCAGATGAGAAAAGCGACAGGAGGGCCAAAACTTATTTCAGGACAAATGGTCATGCTAATAGGCATACGAAAATGGAGTACAAGCCAACAAAACAACTGAAATGAGAGAGAGAATTTCATATTCAGGACAGCCTATTCACATCATTCCATTAATTGATCACATAGACTTACCTGGAAATTGTTTTCCAGCGTCTGAATCCTCCAATTCCTCCCTTCTGTAAAATTTTTTCCCCCTTTTCCAAAAATGACCTCCTTCCAAGAAAAACCTCCCTAGAAACAAAATAATCTCGGGTCATAAATGCCCACTAACACCAAATTCATTCCGGAGAATCCTCTCCACCAGAAGAAAATTAAAATTTTTACTAACCTCAGAGATTCCCCACTTTGGAATCATAAATGACAACTAACCGCCTTTAATTATTCCCCGGAATGATTCTATACATAACTATATATATTAATGAATTAAAATAAAGCTTTTGACCCACATATAAGTTTTACAAACATTAGAATAGTTAATTAATTCTGCATTAACATTTACTTAATTAGTATTCCACTAAAAGTATTCCAATTTTACGACTGGGCAAAATATTATAATATTTGACAATAATAACATCATAATAATATTGATCCATTACACATACTAGAATACCCATAGGTTGACCAAACAAAGACCCGACAATAAACCTACAAACCACAAGACGACCATCAAAGTAAAAATTGAACTGACCTAGGGGATAAACCTCATGTTATCTCCATCAACGTTATCCATTGGTACAAGGGCCCACTCAGACCTACTAAGTCAGGTGGAGTCGAGGCTTGGTACCTACAACCTGTAACAAAACAATATGTTGCATACAAACATATATATATATATATACCTACTTAACACATACATAGAGTTTGGGTTTCACAGCATAGTAGGGTGCTCGGAGTGAGCAATACTACACTATCCCTTCTCTGAAATCATGATAATAACATATGCATCCCTAACTAGAAGTTAGATAACATTAAACTACGTAAACAAGATTATATCAATATGCATAATCCATTTAGCCGTCAACTAAACATGTCGAAACACATCATGAGCTGAAATATCAATAATGTCATCATGATCAGGATAAGCATCAAACATAAGTCTAACATCTCAAACATCCCAACTGTCAAAGTGCAATATAAAACTACTAACTGTATCAAAACTATCTAAAACCATAGAAAACCAACATCTATCTCAAACCAAAATTGAGGGGCATTACATCCTCCCCCAAGAGTTAGGCTTACTCCTGGAAGCCTGCAAATAAGTAAGGGTATAACTCTCTCATCTTGGAAGCATCCTCCCAGGTAGCAGAATGTAGAGTCCAGGGCAACACAGAGAGGGGGGGTGAATCAGTGTTGTATAAATTCAGACAATTTAATACTCATCAAAATTTAGGAGAATATGTAAACAATCAATTGTCATATTTTGCATCAAGGAAATAAACATTAAATGTTTGAACTTGGAAGACAATCAACAATACACAATTTACGAAATAAGAACACAAAGAATTAGGAGTGGAAAACCCTTTAGGGGTAGAAAAACCACTCATGAACTACCTCACTGGCTTAATTTTGAAAAACTCCTTTACAAGGCCTCACTGGCTGATATATGTGTCTCACTGACAACTGAAAGGTCTCACTGACCTACAAGCCTCACTGGCATAGAAGGGTCTCACTGACCACAAGCCTCACTGGCATACACAATCACCATTATCAAAACATACTGCAAGGTGTGTAAGAAATGATTGCAACTCAATCTGATTTGCACCATTACATAACTTGTCTTCTCTGGGTTTGCATATCTTTTTTTTTCAATCCAATCTGAATGTCTCAATTCACCTGAATGTCTTAATTCACCTGATGCACAATCAACTGCATATTGTCTCATACTTGGAATGGTTCAATAGTGTCTTCATAATCTATTTTTCATATCTGCACAAACATGATCTCACAAAAACATCTTCACTACATATTAGATCATTCACCAAAAATCTCTCACTCAATGTATTTGCAAAAACCATTACATAGAACTCTGAATATCCTTTCATATTCCCATTCTTCCCCCCCCCCCCTTTTTTTTTACATTACATCTGCAAAAATAAGATCATTTTATTTCTCTATAGACCATTTTTGTTCATAAAGAATTTTCAAAAATAAAATCATATCTCTCAAACAAATCTTCACACAAATGACTTTCATATTTTTGGAGCCTTCAATCTGTTCATATTCCCTTTCATAAAAATTTTCATCTCAAAAATCTTCAATCCAATTTATCTTCCTTGCATAAAAAAATTTCAAACATACTCCATTCACATTTTTCTCCTCTCTAAAAAAAAATCATCTTCATATTCCTTCTTCTACAATTTCTTCATCTTCCTGCAAAACAAAACTCTTCAGAATTTTCTTTAAAAAAAAAAATTCAATCTCCTCTACAAAAACCCTTGATATTCTTGTCTTCAAGAACATATCATTAATCCCTTCAAGAATTCATTCTCCTTCTCTTTGCAAATATCTTCAATCTATTCAAGTAATTATATCTTCAAATCTGCAAATTAGTCCTTAAAAAAAATCAAATCACAATGAAATGATTTTTCATTTTCCTCTTCATTCATTTGTTCATACTCTCTCCAAAGAATATTACAATAGAAAATTTCCTTTTAAATAATGCAATTAATATTGCATAAAATCTCTTAGAAAGAATCTCTTTAAAATCTCACCAAATACATATTCTAAAAAGCAACTTTAAAAATCCCAAAAAATCTGCCTTGTAATCTTGCTAAAATCAGCCTTTAAACATCCACTAAAAAGATGCCCATAAAAGAAATTAATCTCCTTATTTTCAGCTTGCAATGCCACGAATAGAAAAGAAAGAATCTTCTAAAAAAACTTTCATTAAAGATTCCTTAAAAAACTCTAAGAGAATGTTCTTTTTCAAAAGACTAAAATTAGTCTTATAAAAACTTCTTTGTAAATGACATTGAAATGCTTTTCAAAAAGCATTCATAAAAGAGGAGACTAAAATTTATATTTGATTTAAAAAAAAAAACTAAACTCAATGATAAAGCAAAGGAAGGGGTAGGTCTGTTTTATGACTAAGGACCCTTGAGCAGGTAATTTTTAAGTGAGATGACTTGATATTGCAGGTCAACAGAAAATTAAGTCATAAAGTACATTTCAAAGGTGATGGGTAGAGAATGAAATGTAAAATAAAAGATTTTAGACTTCAATAAATCTTGAGCCCTTCAGATATGACGATCTTATCTTATTATACCAAATTGGCCATGAACTATATTATCAAATAACAATTGCATCTTCTTCTGCATATTGTGCCTTTACTCTGCAAGTAATATTAAACTTTGTATTAAACAAATGTTGTCCAAATGAAGTGGGTGTTCTATGTGACTCCATGGCAACCATCCTCATGAAAACTTATGTCATCCTATCCTGTGAATTTCATATCAACCCAAATTCCCAATTATCATCTTGACACAAATCAATGAAGAAACTCTTGATTATCACTGATAGATGAAGACTTACTGAAGCAAGACATTAAGCAACGTTACTATCATCATCCTGATGAGTAACAAACTCCTTCAAAGAATTGAGATCTCTTAAGACAATGAAATCAAACAACTCCTTAAGATGAAAAAACAAACCTTCACATATGAAGCATGAAACATGAAGCAACTTCTTTAAACATGTATCTGCATCATCAACTCAACACCTTTTTGACATCAATGACAACCTGTCACCATCACAGAAGTCTCGTCATTAGGATCCTACTGGACCTTGACCTGCTCCATGTCTCTGCCCTTGAGAGAAAGTCTCCTATGCTGTAAAATGCCTATGGGCTCCAAAGCCAGCTGCCTGTCCTCTACCTGTAGAGCAATCCAATCAAAAACATGAGCAATATCTGGATAGTAAGGTCTAAGTATAGAAACATGAAACACATCATGGATATGTGAAAGGCTTGGCGGAAAAGAAAGACAATAAGCAGTAGGACCGATCCTCTCCAACACCTCAAAAGGTCCAACAAAGTGTGGTGCTAGCTTAGAGCCCTTTCCATAGTGGATCAGACTCTTTTGCGGTTGCACACACAAGAACACTTGATCCCCAACTGAAAACTGTCAATCGACTCTATGAGCATCTACATACTTCTTCTGTCTGTCCTGTGCTGCCACCAATGCTCTCTAATCCTCTAAACTTGTTGCTCCATATCTCTAAGCATATCTGGACCTAGAAGATCTCTATCCTCAAGACAATCCCAACTTAGAGGGGTCTGACAAGGATGACCATACAGAGCCTGAAGTGGAGACATGCTGATAGAACTGTGATATCGATTATTATTAGCAAACTCTACTAGATATAGGTAGTCCTCCCAATGGCTCTGCCAATCCATCACATACATCCTAAGCATATCCTCGAGAACTTGATTAACCCTCTTGGTCTGTCCGTCAGTCTCAGGATGGTATACTTAACTAAAGATCAGCTGTGTCCCCAAGGCATGCTGTAGAGAAGTCCAAAGGGCTGAAGTGAAAACTGGATCCCTATCAGAGATGATCCTACAAGGAATCCCATGAAGTCTGACTATATACTCCATGAACACTCTGGCCACTGTAGAAGCATTATAAGAAGAACGGACAGGAGAGAAGTGAGCTACCTTCGTCAACCTATCCACTGTGACCATAATGGCATCATGCCGATGGGAGGATACTGTAAAACTAACAATGAAGTCTATCGAAATGATGTCCCATTTCCACTCTGGAATCAAATGAGGTTGCAAAAGACCTGCAGGGTGCTGATGCTCCGCCTTCACCCTCTGACACTCAAGACATCTTGACACAAAATCAACAATATCCCGCTTCATGCCACTCCAAAAGTATAGTTGACGTAGATTTGCATACATCTTCTTGACTCCTAGATGAGCAAAATAAGGTGCTTGATGTGCCTCTGATAACACTAGGGTACGAAGACCCTCAGAACTAGGAACATAGATACGACCCAAATGTTGCAAAAGATGATCTGGCTCAAGAGAGTAACCAGAAAATCTACCCTCTAAAGGTCTACCAGACTCAATCTCAGACTTCACCTCCTAGCACCAACTATCGGTAGGAAGTGCTGTGAGAATATGACCTCTCAAGACAACTGTGAGAGAGACCACTGAGATCTCATGTCTCCGACAACTAAGAGCATCCGCTACCACATTCTCTTTTCCCTGAATATACTTGACCTCAAAGTCATACTCGCATAAGAACTCCATCCAACACCTCTACCTCGCATTCAAGTTTGGCTACGTGAAAATGTACCGCAAACTATGATGATCACTGTGTAGCTCAAACCGATGCCCTAATAGAAAATGCCTCCACCTCACCAAGGCATGCACAACTGCCGCTAACTCTAGATCATGAGTGGGATAGTTTAATTCGTGATCCTTGAGTTTGTGAGACTCATAGGCAATCACACAACCATCTTGCATTAGAACTACTCCTAAACCCTCCAAAGAAGCATTTGTACATACAACAAAGTCCCTGGTAGGATCAGGAACTGCTAAAATAGGTGCACTGGTCAATTGCTCCTTAAGAGTTTGAAAAGTTGCCTGACACTGTTTTGACCAAACAAACTTCTTCCCTTTCCTCTGAAGGGAAGTAATAGGATGGGCAATCCTTGAAAACCCCATAACAAAATGACGATAGTAACCTGCCAAACCCATAAAACTGCGGACCTCTGAAACATTAGTAGGTGCAGGCCAATCCATAATAGCTTGGATCTTTGAAGGATCCACCACAATACCCTCTCCAGAGATGACATGGCCCAAGCCCAAATACTTCATCTCTGTCTGAAAGAATTCACACTTTGACAAATTAGCATAAAGCTGATTTTCTCTCAAACACTACAACACCTGACGCAAATGCTCCTCATGCTCCTCCATAGTCCTTGAATAGATCAATATATCATCCAGAAAGACAAGGACGAACCTGTCGAGATAAGTGCAGAAGACACCATTCATCAAGCTCATGAAAACTGAAGGTGCATTCTTCAACCCAAATGGTACTATTATGAACTCATAATGCTTATAACGGGTACGAAATGCTATTTTATGAATATCTGCCTCAAATATCCATAACTAGTGATACCCTGACTTAAGGTTAATTTTAGAAAACACCTTTGCTCCCTTAATCTAGTCAAACAAATCATCGATCCGAGGTAAGGGGTACCTTTTTTTCACTGTCACCTTATTGAGCTGTCGATAGTCGATACACAGCCGTAGAGATCCATCCTTTCTTTTTCACAAAGATCACACGTGCTCCCCAAGAAGAGACACTAGGTTGAATGAATCCCTTGGCTAACAACTCCTCCAACTACAGTTGGAGCTCCTTAAGCTCCTGAGTGGTCATCCTGTATGGAGCTCATGAGATAGGCTTTGCACCGGGAACAAGATCAATCCTGAAGTCGATGTCACACTTAGGTGGCATCCCTAGAATCTCAAAAGGAAAAACATCAGCATACTCCCTCAAAAGTGGATGATTGTCAAGAGATGCCTTTCGACTCTCCTCCATCTCCAAGTCACTAACTGACACCGCAAAAAGCTGACATCCTTGACACATACATCTCTTAAGCTGCATAGCAGAGATCATATGTAGGGAAATAGGTCTCTGAACTCCTACAACCTTCACCTCTGTACCAGAATCATCCACACATCTAATAGACTTATATTGACAATTGGTCACTGCCCTACTGGCCTCTAGCCAATCCATCCCCAATACTATATCATATGAACCAAGGGGTAGGATGTGAAGGTCTACTATAGTAGATAGGGAACCAATCCTTAACTCACACCCGAGCACTAGAGACTCAATTGCGACCTTAGCCCCAGAAGCTAACTCAACCTACCACCTATCATCCTACTTTGTTGCCACTAAGCCACAATGCTCCACAAGAGAAGGGGATATGAATGAATTAGATGCACCAGAATCAAAGAGAATAGAAAAACCAATACCTCGCATGAAACCAGAAGTCTCGACCATGGTGTCCTGATGCTCCGCCTGATGGTTATCAACTGCTGTAAAGACTCTGTACGATTTGCCTACATCACCAATCATTGTTTTTGAAGCCACCGGTCGATGTCCAAACCCTGAAGTACTCCTCTAAGGACACTATCTAGCAATATGGCCCTGTTGGCCACAAGAGAAGCACCCGGTGCCTCTACCAAAACCACTGCCACCCTAGAAAGCACTAGACTATTGGAAACTACCCCTGCTTGCTACAGATTGTGTACTCTGAGCTAGCTGATCAAAGTGATTGCACTTATTATGTTGCCAAGACCGGTCTTTCTTAGACTGAAATCTATTACCTTACTGAGACTGAGAATTCTTCAGTTTGGTCTGAGAGTGCTGTTGCGGTTCGCCCTTTGAGGGTGCATGAGATACTGATGCCTGAGCATGACCACCATGAGAACTATAACCTACAGATGGTGCACTACCAATATGCACACCTGTATGCCCACCGAGTGCCATAGCCAAATTCCCCTCCACTAACCAGGCTTTCTCCACTTCCACCTCCATAGACTTAGGTTCGAATACACGAACCCCTTCGCTGATCTGGGCATTCAGGCCCCTAATAAAATACTGCACCAACATAGACTTCTCATCTCTGATACCTGTATACTACTTGAGCTCATAGAATCTGCATTCATACTACTCAACTGACATGGCCATCTGCCTCAGCTCATGGAACTCATCTACGCGACGTTGCCTCCAATGATCTGACAGGAAACAGGCTCTGAATCTCTCTAAGAACAACTCCCAAGAAATAGTGCTAATGTCCAAGTGTAGCTTCTGCTCCTCTAACCGCCACCAAGTTGCAGCAAAACCTCAGAGATACAAAATAGCACATTTGGCTTTGGTGTTGCTTCCATAAGGATGCATGGTGAAACACCTGCCTATATCTAATAACCAAGTCTCTGCCTCTCGACCACTACCAGCTCTATCAAAGGTGGGAGGGCGTGCCCTCAGTAGATCTCTCATATGGTTGGCTATTGTGGCCTCCTGCTTAGCTGTCAACTCTCTCCGCCTGGGTGATCTCTCTCTTTCCCTAGGTTTCGGCTGATCTACCTCCTGACCCCCTCTAGGCTGCTCAACCTCCTGTTCAGGACCTAAACGAGCAAGGGCCTCCTCAAGTAACTGTCGCAACTGGGATCCCTCAGGCTGGTCTTGACCTTCCATATTCTGACCCCCACCTTCATGGGCTCTCTCATGAGGAGAACTGGGAGGAGGTGTACCGCCACCACCTCTCCCACAACCCCTACCTCTACCGCAACCTCGACCTCTACCTCTAGGCATCTACCTACAACATCAAAAGATGATTTATTACACATAGAAAGGAAAACAACAGGGATGAAGTTAATCTACAGAGTTTAAGCACTAGGTCACATAATGGGCTCAGTTGTAACCAGAGTACCTAGTGTTTAAACCTGTCTCTGATACTAAATGTGATGCCCCGTCATGCAACCCTAGAGTGTTAGACTTACAAGTGCCAAATTTATAGAAATATTTTTTTTTGAAGCAAGTAAATGCATTAATCATTAAATATAATTACACTATTAACAACGTTAATGAAATGAACAACTAATACCCTAGGAAACATAACTGCACCAGATAAAATTAAAACAATACAAGAGATATGCATCATAAAACAACAGAAGCATAATACATTATACATTTACAGAGATGGATAATTACAAAGGTTCAATTCAAGATTACAAGAATGATCACATCAGTTTACAAATAATACAATTATGAATGTATACTACAACTCTAAAGGTGTAGAACAAATCTGGAACTGGAAAACTTCTGCACTGATCTTGAACCCTAACATCCAAGAAGACCAATGGATAGCTTTGCCACCCAACCATGTGGAACCCTGAGGTCCACCCCTTTGAGCTAGGAGATAACAATGAGGTTCCACTAAGTCAAAGGATACAACAACAAATACAACAAACAGATACAGACACAATGCAGACAAAACAGATTAACAAGACTACACAGGCAAGATAGTACTCCAGAGGCATCTACAAAAGATAAAGAGGGAAGTAACTGAGCTGCAGTAGGGAGAGTCATCGCATGGTCCTAGCATGGGTTACCCAGGCTATCTCTCACTAGAAACTGGCCCACATCTATGGTTACCCTGGTAGCCTCTCTCTAGGCACTGGCCCCATAGGGTGACACATGCGGAGTCGACACATCCTCTCATGGAGACAAGGAGGTCGACCTTGCCAACCAGGCCTTCTCATCCCATCCTTAGCTTGTGAGAGCACTTAAGGCATGGGTGAGGCATCTTTCTTATCTTATTATGTGAATTACTACCCTCCCACTAAGTTTATTATTAGGTTAACACTTATTAATCACTTCCAATGGGTTACCCTCATAGCCACTTTGGGCGCCGACCCCACATTGGAAGCCACTCCCCTACTTGCATCTGGATAACCCTCCCAACCAGACAAGCATCAACCATTTGGAAACAATAATGCAAGGCATTTCTCCTTTTACAAGAAGATTAAACCATCAATTCAAAAGAAAACTCAAATCTCTTTTCCCATAATACCAATTATCATGATCTCTTGTAACATGGAATGTATTACTTGAGGTAATGCATAACATCGACACACCCTAGGCCTTAGAAATGAAACAACTAAAAAGGTAAAAACCCATCTTCTACGTTGATACACGTAGATTGTATTTTCAACAATATGAATTACAAAGAGGAATTTACAATAGCTAATGCTCAAAACTCAGTTACGTACATTAAACCACCTATTACATAATTCAACAACAATTACAAGAAACTATATATATTAGCCCTACATCCACTTCTCTAAAAGGAACAAAGAACATCATTTTCAAGCAATATATGATTTTGAGTTCGAACTATTCTAATGCATCCAGTGCAGTTTAATAGATAAATATTTGAATATAATGTATAAATATGCTAATCTTTCATTAATAATGAAGATACACTATAATCAAATCTATCAAATAAATTGTTAATTATGAAGGAATGGCACATTTAAAAACTTAATTATCTATCTAACACCAATTATTATTACTTAAGTAATTCTAGCCTAACAAGAACATCGATCAAATAGGAATACATAGAATTAGCTACCAAATATATACAGAATACCGAAGATGACGACCTTAACAGAAAATAGAAACTGCTCCTTATAACATACATCAGAGAATCTTTTAGAGATAACAAGTTTCTATAACTGGGAACATCCTATTCACGTCATCATACAGTTTAAAGGAATGAGCTGGATAAAGTAGAGAGAGCGAAGTTGAAACTAAAAAAAAGAATTCATTTGACTAAGAATATTTCTTAAAAGTGACCATAAACAGGTTGACGCTAGGTATAACGCATATTATTTAAGTAAGAATGGAATAGAATGGATGAAGTTTCTGGCCATGCGATTTCCTATAGAAATTGTTCATTGGAATATATGAAGAGTGAACATTCTATGATAGGGAAACAAAATTAGTTAGTAGAGCTATACAAGAACACTGGTCGCGGTTGGCTTCTGTTGGTATTGAGTTGGATGAACATCTAAATCATACCAAGATCAAACTTTGACCCTCATCCCAGCGCCAAGCCGCGAATACATAAGGTAAACATATCTTTAGAGACTCTATAGAATATTCAATTTTGAACAAAAGATAAATTTTGTCAACAAAGGAGTGTGGAGAGGATAATACAGGGACGACTTGCACATACGTTGCCTGCAGTGGGCCGTGAGGTGGAGTCTTGGGAAGATTTTCCAAAGAGTTGAAAATAAATAAGTTGAAAGAAAAACGTGCATAAGAGGGATCGAGTGTCGTTTGGGAGCAACTATGTACAGAATACATGCAAGTAAAATAATGTATCAACTCATGATTCTTACATTATTGATCAACCTATTCCATCATTAACACCTCAAGAGCATAGTAATGCAGATTTGAAATATCAATAAAATGTATGCATCTCATGGGACCCTAAGCTAAAATCCACAACAATTGTGCGTGTTAGGATGTCTAAAAGAATAAGCCTTGCTAATGACATAAAAGTTTTCTAGATGGGAAGATCTAATGTATGAAGGTTCCAGAAGTCGTTCACTGGTAATTTCAACCAGATAGAAGAAGAACAGTGATTTCAACTTGGGGATTTGACAAGTATAAGTGCCAACGAGGGGACCACGAAGTCTAGAATATTGCAGGGTGATCAAACAGATATCAATCACAATACACAAATAGCACCTCGACACAATAGTACGATGGGGATTCTAGATGCAGATGCTTCAGCTAGGCCGCTGCTAGAGAAAATAATGAATATAATGGAAAATAACATAAGTTGATCCACTACAGATTCACTTGTTCTTAAGGAATCTACCCCTAATATTGACTTTTGGCAGGTTACATAAAGAAACAATGGGAATGAGATTGATACACAAGAAATTCTCAGATGAGAAAAGTGACAAGAGGACCAAAACTTATTTCAGGACAAATGGTCATGCTAACAGGCATACAAAAATGGATTATAGGCCAATAAAACAACTGAAATGAGAGAGAATTTCATATTCAAGACAACCTATTCACATCATTCCATTAATTGATCACATAGACTTACCCAGAAATTGTTTTCCAACCTCCAAATCCTCCAATTCCTCCCTTATGTAAATTTTTTCCACCCTTTTTTGAAAATGACCTCCTTCCAAGAAAAACCCCCCTAGAAACAAAATAATCTCAGGTCATAAATGCCCACTAACACCAAATCCGTTCCTGAGAATCGTCTCCACTAGAAGAAAATTAAAATTTTTACTAATCTCAGAGATTCCCCACTCTGGAATCATAAATGACAACTAACCGCCTTTAATTATTCCCCGGAATGATTCTATACATAACTATATATATTAATGAGTTAAAATAAAGCTTTTGACCCACATATAAGTTTTACAAATATTAGAATAGTTAATTAATTGCATTAACATTTACTTAAATAGTAGTCCACTAAAAGTATTCCAATTTTACGATTGGGCAAAATATTTTAATATTTGACAATAATAACATCATAATAATATTGATCCATTACACATACTAGAATACCCATAGGATTACCAAACAAGGACCTGACAATAAACCTACGAACCACAAGACGACCATCAAACTAAAAATTGAACTGACCTAGGGGATAAACCTCATGTTATCTCCATCAACGTTATCCATTGGTGCAAGGGCCCGCTCAGACTTGCTAAGTCAGGTGGAGTCGAGGCCCGATACCTACAACCTGTAACAAAATAATATGTTGCACACACACACACACACACACACATATATATACCTACTTAACACATACACAGAGTTTGGGATTCGCAGCGTAGTAGGGTGCTCAAAGTGAGCAATACTACACTGTCCCTTCTCTGAAATCATGATAATAACATATGCATCCCTAACTAGAAGTTAGATAACATTAAACTACGTAAACAATATTATATCAATATGCATAATCCATTTAGCCATCAACTAAACATGTCGATACACATCATGAGCTAAAATATCAATAATGTCATCATGATCAGGATAAGCATCAAACATAAGTCTAACATGTCAAACATCCCAACTGTCAAAGTGCAATATAAAACTACTAACTATATCAAAACTATCTAAAACCATAGAAAACCAACATCTATCTCAAACCAAAATTGAGGGGCATTACACCTTTACCCACCCTAGCCACCCTTTCCAATCCCATTAGGTTTCCATTTTCATATCTAATATACCACTAATTCTAACACTAACCCTAATCCTAACACTTGAGTTAGTGTTAGGATTGGGTCATTTCAAATGATTTCATTGGTACAATATTAATTCCCAAATTTATATTAATAGATAAAACCATTTGGTATGGAGTAACTTTTAAAGACATCAGTTGACATCATAAGAAAAACATATAATACATGAAGTATTCCAATGCATGTACATTGCCACCCTAATACTTGTAGGCATAAGAATAATATTTGTCAACATAATATTCTTATCATGGTTGTTTGATTTGAGTTCCACAAATCACTCATGTTTTGTTTGGACCTCTTAGCCTTGTTTTAGGATCTTACTTTTTTAACCCCAAAATTACACTCTTTTGGTTCAAAATTTTCTTATTTAAAAGCCAAAAAAATTCATATATTAAAATTTTTAGTAACTATTCTAATAAGCTTGTAGTCTAAATATTTCCATAATTTGGGTGCATTTCATTCCAATTTGTAATCTATTTTATATTGTGTTGTGTGAATTTTTACAATACAATTGATTTACATACTAAAACCCAATTTATTAGTAGTTATATTTTCAATGCAACCTTGAAAATGTTAGTGCTTGTTGAAACGATTTGGTATGCAGCGTGTTAAACACTTTTTAATGGTGTTTATTCTTCATATTTGTTCACCTTGAGAATCTTTCATGCAACCATGGGAGATAGAATGCCAACAATTGATATAATTATAATGTTGGAGAATTGTATGATTCTAAGCTCTTTTCACATAGTATTAATTATGTTTGATAAAATAATTCAACTAAATGTTTTATATGTATATAGAGTTGATAGAAGTAAAACAATTAATATAGTAGTTAGAAAATTTTACTTTTTATAAGATCATGCATTTAATATCTTCCAAAGATGGAATTCCCACTGTTACCCTAATTCTAACCCTAATTACTAATATAGGATATATATTGCTTTTACTATATACATTGCTTATATTTAGTTTTTTCCCAAAAGTGGTTGTAGTAGTTATTATAAAGGCTCGTGAATAATGTAATTAATTAGTTTTATATATTTAGACTTTAAGATAAAGAATGAATACTATTTAAACTTTTAATATAACACTTAGTAAATTTATGAAACAAAATAATAGAACAGTTAGCAAATTTATGAAACAAAATAAAATAGACATTTTGTGGGCTTGCATAAAATATTTTTATAAAGCAAACTAAATTCATATAATCAAGGATTTTATGGGTGTTCAATTGACCCCATGTCACATGTCATGTTTTTTGGGGAATATATATTATGATGCTTGTAAATTGTAAAATGTAAAATATTATGAAAAAATATTTAATTTAATTTTTTTAATATTCTAGCAATATGAAACAATTTATGCATACACCATTAACACCATGCTAAAGCATACAAATTAACAGCAAGCCAAAATAATTTTGAGAGATTATTTAAATTTTTATCAATAGTTATTTTGATTTTGATTTTTTTTTATGTTTCTTGATTTTTATTTTGTGCTTCTTCCTTCTTGCATAAAATATTTTTAAAAAGAAAACTAAATTCATATAATCAATTTTTAGAAAGAAACTAAATTCATATAATCAAGAAAGGGGATTAAAAGAATATCAAAAGTAAATGGAGATTTTACGGGGGATTTAAATGAATTTGAATTTTTTAATATTATTTTTAATATTCCAACAATATGAAATGATTTATGTATACACTATTAACACCACAAAATCATGAAATTCATACTTGTTTTTTATTAATTCTTAGATTTTGCTTGATTTTTATTTTGTGCTTCTTCCTTAATTGTTTTCAGTATTGAGACTTTCAAACATTTATGTTTTATATATATTTTAGTTATTAATGTTGCATTTATGGGCTATATTCTTTTTAATGTTTATGTTTATTTATTTTAATATTCGGCTATTTAATAATTTTTTCAATTTGTTTTTATTAACACGCTCACGCCATTTCACCCAGGTTATGCCTCTCGACGTAACTAGCATATCTATATTTAAAAAATATATATCTAAAATACATCGAGAGATATCCTTCTCCAGCGCCTATTCCACCTATGTGTGGTAAATTGATTAAAAAATAGGCCCCTCGAGAAGAATATCTCTTTGCCTATTTTAGATATCTTTTTAAAATACAGATATGCTAGTTGTAACTATAACCCTAACCCTAATGTTCACCCTAATTCTAACCTCAATTCTAACCCCTACCCTAACCCTGATTCTAATTATAGTTTTAACCCTAATTCTAACCTAAACCCTAGCCCTAACCCATATTCTAACACTAATTCTAGCGGTAATCCTAACCCTAATTGTAATTGTAACCCTAAATCCAATTATAATTCTAATCTTGATTTTATCCCTAACCCTAATTCTCACCCCAATACTACTTATATTACTAATTCAAACAAAAATTATAACTATAATCCTAACCCTATCCTTAATTCTGATAGTAATGCTAACCCCAACTCTAATTATAACCCTATCCCCAATTCTAACCCTAACGATAACCCCAATTCTATCTATAACCCTAATTCTAACCTAGTCCTAATTCTACATCTAACCCTCATTTTATCACTAAGCTTAATTCTATCCTTAACTCTAACCCTAATTCTAACTCTAACCCATGTCATATAACTCATTCCTCACCTCAATATTAGTGTTCCATTGTCCCACACCAATACTTAAAAGTCATATTGCATCACATGGAATTGACCACTGAATTTCAAATTTTAAAACTTATAATTTTGTTGACTCTTGCCCATTTCTTTCCCACCATGAGATGACTTGGTACATATTTTGTATGATATATCACTTTTAGGGTCTTAGATATGTGATTTTTGATGGCATTATCATTTTTTAGATCTTTTGAGAGATTGTATTCTTACTTATCATTATTCCATTATTATATATTTTCTTTTAGAGTTTTGTGCTATGTAATGCCCTGTCATGTAACCCTAGAGAGTTAGGCAGACAAAGCAAAATTTTAGGGATAAATTTTTTTTTGAAAAAAGGATAGTGCAAAGTAGAAATCCAGACATATCATAATACACTGGATAAATTAAATTACTCTTCTAACAACCCTAGGGCAACATAACTACATTAATGATAGAAAATAAAACTACAGAAACAATAACCATTACACTACTAAAACAGATACAAATTAATTTCATTGAGGTAGAATAGATTAATCACAGAGTCTCAGTACCGGATTACATGATTACAAGATTATAAGACTGATCATGTCGGTTTACAAAAGAATACATAAAAAAGCATACAACTCTGAAGGAGGAAAGTGAACTGGATCTGGAACACCCCTGCACAGAACTTGAACTGTATCTCCAAAAAGGACCAATGGATAGCTCTTACCTCCCAACCATGTGGAACCCTGAGGTCCACCCCTCCGAGCTAGGAGATAACAATGAGGATTCCACTAAGCCAAGGAGAACAATAACAGAATGACAACAGACATGAAACAACCGACCATACCAACAACACTGCACAAGCCAAGAAATCACTCTAGATGTACCATCAAGAAACAATAGAAACTGCATAAGGTGAGTATCATCGCATGGTCCTAGCATGGGTTACCCAGGCTATCTATCACTAGAAGCCGGCCCCCATCTATGGTTACCCTGGCAGCCTCTCACTAGGCACCGGCCCTACCATGGATGCCACTCCCTTAGTGTTCCCGGGTCAACATACATACCACAACATATAGGTATGAAAGTCACAAACCAGATCTGGGCCATGACACATGCCATTCACTAGTCCACAACAAGAAATCCATAATCCCTTCAAAGTGAAGCAAAACCATTAAGAACCAAGTACTATATCCAAGGCCATTCCCCATTCATTACAGGGCACGAGATCCAAATATCCCATTGCATTGTCATTCCACTATCTGGACTAAAGATCAAAAAACCTCACCTCTGTAGTTAGGGACACCCAAAGAAAAAGAAACCATAAACAGACAAGGTCAACACTTCCACATTGACAAACAGTGGCCATAACATCTCACAAGATCCCCTCTTCCCAACAAACCAACACATAGATAACAACTCCACCCAAGACGAACACAAGATCCATTACGAGCATATAGCTATGACCATAAGACTCCCAATTCCATCCTAAGACCACTTGAGGGATAAAACATCAGTAGTCAAACCTTTGAGATTCCTTCTCAAAAAACACCTCACCATCCAAAGGACCACACTAAAATCCTTCAACAATAATTCAATCATAACCCCATAATTGCAACATATGATAAATTCAATCTTCAAGACAAAACAACACCTCATATCTACTATAAGGTTAGTATTCATATATGAATCCCTCGTTAACTATGTTTCTCAAACAACCATCTTGAAATGCAATCTATAACCTAGCATGACTCCATTAATGCACATTATTAACATTGTTACCATCTTTTTCAAGAGATAGCCCTATCGTCTATATAACATCATAATAATTTAGCATTTTCTTACATAGTCTCTAATTCCATCTATACTAACTTCAATTCAACCAATAACACTAAAACATTAAAATATTTCTCACTTCATTATCTACAATTAAGGTAACACTGAGCCATTCTTATCTTATAAGTTGACAACTACACAATTCTATTTACATCATGGACAAATAAAGGTTTACTATTATTTCCATAATATATAACCTACACAAAACACATCTCTACTCTATGATGGGATATCTATAACCCTAATGACATGTAAGTATTTTGGTAGATTAAATTTTTATCTTACTATCCGCTACCTAATCCTACTCTATTTAAGAATGATAAATTAAGTAAACCGAATCTATAAAAAGAATGATACTCTATGAGGAATGATACTTCAATCCTCTCTGTAACCCTTATTGCATTACAAGGTACAGTTGATCATTATGTGTGCATGGTTGACTTTCTTGTCTGTGCTAGCTATCTTGAGGACACCCTAAACGTTATCATTGAGATACCAGTTAAATCTGTGGTGGATGTATGGATGTGTTTTCTTGCTGCCTGTAGATAACATATGCATACATGATTATGAGAATTTACAGCAGTGCTGCTTTTATTTGGATCCTAAAAATGCTGAGAATAGGGAATAAATCAGTCTGATTCTATATCAGCACCTTTAGATCATTTGATAAAGTAAATGTTCTCTATCTTGCAAGCCTAAAGGATAGTTTGATCCTTGTGTTGGACTATATCAGTCTCGCCTTACTTATAGAGGCTTGTTGGTCACTATATATTGATCTTATAACTGTATACTATTATGGGCAGAAGTGATCAACATAAGACATCATTACTCCTATTCTAATTTAAGTCAATTGATTATTGAATTTGATCTAATTTTTGAGCCAGTTTGACTGTGCACATCACTATCTTACTATTAATGTTGCCTGATCTAAAAAAAATGTGAACCTATGTAATCATTGTCTTATTATTTGAGATACGTCTACTGTGTTCTTCAAGAAAATTGAATCAGTTTTGATAAATTTACAAATAATGTTAGTCCTATACCTATTTTGTAATCTTGTAACTCGGCACTACATTCCCAGGAATATTGCTGGGGTAGAAACCCTGCCATAAGTTTCAGAAGACATGACAAGTTTTCTTGAAAGCATCTCTAAGTTCCAGATTTTCTAAAAAAGCCCAGAGGTTTCTAGCACTTCACAAAAATGGCTGGAATCCCCGCAGCCCCATGCCCATTTTTAAAACAAGAAGCTCTCCATCCTCATCATCCTAGGAAAAAGTCACACTGTGAGTGCACTAACATTTGAAGAGCAATTTTTAGTTAACCTTCAGTCCACTATCCATGAACCCAAAATCTAAACCTTGCCTATTCTTAGAGATTTCAATCCCAACCATTTCATAGGATGGAGAAAAATATGAAATTACAAATCCCTCGATGTAGGGGTTGAACTTATGCCAATGCATGGGCATAAGCACACTCCTATGTGTCACTGTGGGGCACCCAGAGGTAGGGGTTGAGTGTAAGCATATTACAGACCTAAGCGCACCCCACTTTGCAAAATCCACCCTAACATTTTGTTATATAAGATCAACTTAAATGGTGAATCACAGGGAGACACATCATAGAACCGTGGATTCGGATCTGGAAGCAATATTGTAAGTGTTGATGTTGGGTAATAAAGCCCATCTAACTTTTGTGCCAGGTGATATGACGAAAGAGATACAAGTTACAATTCAGTGGTTGCATCTAATACTTAAGTTACCTAGCTATAAAATTTTACCATTCAAAAGAACAAGGAATTTACCCATTAAATAAAAAAAAAATCTAAACTAGGAGTAATCATGCACTGTAAATGTATCATATCAGAAAGTGTGTGTGAAAGCATGAAATTAGAAAAATGGGCTTGTAAAATAATTATATCACAAAATAGGTGTTTGGAGAAGCATAAACTAATAAATTATAAATTTACCAGTAAAATAATCTACACTGAAAACTATTCATGCTGTGCAAAACCATGGAATCACAAAAGGGCTTGTGCAGAGAACATGAAATCCCACAATGGGTGCATTTTGCAAAGCTCACGTTTCAAAAATATGAAATTACAAACTGGATTTGCTTGAAAATCACAAAATCGCAAAATGGGCGTGTTTCAAAATCACGAATTAAAAAAAAATGCGTGTATGCTAAGGCAATTAAATCATGAAATAGGTGAGCTAAATTCCACTTAGTGTTGTGAAAAATCTCTAAAAATTACTTAGTGAGACTTACCAGACGACCATATATAGCAATTGACAGATTGTAGCGCATGCAAAAATGAACTTTAGCTCTGACTTGCCTCCTCGACCTTCTGCCAACAAGTTTAACGACATTTGCAGTGGATACACCGCCTAAGGTTTTCGCGACGGGCAGATCTGCCAATACAAGATAATCAAGGCACGAAACAGAGGCCGCGGGTTTTGATCCCCCGCCATCCGAGTTCGCGGCCTTACTCAGACGAATCTCTAGCATCTTGATCCTGCTCTCCCTAATATTGGAAGAAAAAGAAATAATGATTTAACTCTCTGCTGGTTATTTTTTTTAGAATGTTGTCTTCTCTTCCAAAGCTCTGTTCTGACACATAAACAAATGGAGAAGCAACGCAAAGGCACGTGGTCTGATTGGTAAAGAGCCTTGAGGAGGTGTCAATTCATGGGAAGCAAAGATTCTATTATTTCCTATCTTCCCAAAACTTTCCTTTATTTTTAGATCTCGCTATACTTTTACCCGGGTTCAAGAATAGTTAATAGACTAAGATTAAAGGTTGTAATCAACCGAAGGATTTTATGTAGGAAAGCACAAATAGGAGGAAAATATAAATAGATTAGTTGACCCTTAACAAAAGAGTATGAGACATATCAGTTAGAAGAAAAATGCCTTATCCTAGTTCACGTTGGGCAAGATATGCATGAGAATGGAGCAAAACAACATGACACCACCTATAGACTTGAAGGCCAACCTCATTGAAACAATACTACATATTTGTACAAGTCTTCAAAAAAATAATAGAAGTGGAACCATTACAAAATATTCTTGGCTTTGTAACATATGATTTTGGAGACATGGAGACCTATCCCTTGGACCAATATAATTTAGATTTACACCAGTTCCATTGAAGAGGACGAAGTGGAACCATCATACAAGGAAAATAGGGTATCCTAGTCTTAAGGAAATGATAGAATTTCAATCTATAATGCACCAATAAGGTTTATACCATTACCTTGAATAGAAAATAGAGTGCAAAGAGACTAAGAGATATTATACACACTGAAGTTAGAGACCATATCTAAGAGTACACACATGATTTAGCACAAGGATTCAAATTGTAGTGAAAGAGTTTGGTGAGTTGGCTCTGTCTTCTACATGTCTATGAGAATGGTAAAATTTCCTAAAGGGTTCTCTACCTTCTTCAAATCTGTTTATGTGCAAGCCAGCTGCAAGGCATTTACTAATGTCTGCTTAAGACATTAAGGTATTTTATCAGACAATTCAGGAGCATTTTAACTAAAACAGCCCCAAGGGATCAGCTCCTGGGGAGGTTCTCTATATGGTATTGAAAGGTTGAAAGATTCAGAACCTGTCTGAAAAATAATTCAGGAGTATAGGTTGACAGGTTTGTGTTGAAACAATCAAATCCAAGGGTTTCATATATTATTATCTTCCCTGAAGAAGCTCCTAGAAACTCTATTCAAAATTCAAATAAAAGAAGAGATACATGTCTTTCTAAAAATACCATTCTAGGAACTGCCTCTCTCCTCCATTGCCAATACATATATGGAAAATTAGTAGTCGTGTTGCCTTTGGAAGTAAGAAATATCAATTGTCAACACTCTCTCTCTCGCAAGCAAATGGTACCAAGTTAAAAGAAAGCAATTGACTACTTATGTCAATAAAAGTGAAGAGGTTGTATTAGATACAGTTATGAGATGAATGTTGTAAGGGGCAATCTAAGTCCTAGGATGTAATAGATAGGAGACATCTCATGGATACCATTCTAACACTAGTCAACACCGCTCAATCCCACTACCCGTAACTCCAATTTTACTGCAAAATTACTTTTTGGATAGCAGATTATAATTCTCACCTATTATCACATTTACCCAAGGTGTCATCCAAAGCTTTTAAGCTAATTCATTAATTATCTAATAAACAAAATAGGAGCATTATTACTAACCACTAATCCATTAGAGAATCTTCCATCCACACAGGAGAATAATTTTAACATTATAAAATATGACTTGACTAAACATTATGATACAACTTGACCCATCATCACAAGATAAGGACCAAGTATCCCAACACGACTCGAGACCACAACAGAAAACAAGGACCGACTTAGTGGATTAGACCTCGTGTTATCTCCCATCACTAATATCCATTGGTGAAAGAACCCGCTCAAACCTGCTATATCAGGTGGAGTTGAGGTTCGATACCTGTAGCCTGCATCCAACAACTGATTAATTACAATCAAGTACGTATATGTCAACACACAGAGAGTCAGAGAATCACGGTGCAGCAGGGTACCCGAAATGAGTAATGCTACACCGTCCTTGCTCTTGGATAAGATTATAATCATAACATTCGAAAACAAATATCTACGAATCTAATAAAACATGTAAATAATAATCCATAACTAAACTTATTCAACACATCATAACTGAAGTACTCATAATGTCATCTAACTCATAACGGATATCTAAATATAGCAGTCCAATATCGTTCATCAGATAAACATAAATCATAACCTACAAATCAACTATCTCAAAACTGTATCAATGAAATGAACGATTAACAACTCTCTCTGACTAACAGAGAGCAATGCAGAACTACCACCATCACAAGCTAACAATGAGGGGGCACTACATCCTCCCCCCTAAAGCTTGACTTACTCCTGGAAGTCTCAGATTAGGGTAGAAACATAGTATAATAACATTGCCATATTCCATTGCCAAAATATAACTTAGTCAGATACACTAAGCTAACTAACATTTCTAGGGAGAACATGACTACATCATTGTAATTCCTCTTCTACTATGCTATTAGACAATCAATAGGTTAGAATGCTACATTTTTAACATTTTCCATTAAATATCCACACTAAATCTTATCACAGATTCAACAAAAGATCAAAAATTTTCACCTATTTGACGCATGGAAACATAATTTATTATTTCATAGGTACAATTTTCATGATTTGCCATACATTCTTCACACACACACCAATATACATCACTAGGATTCACATCACAAGGCCACACAAGGGTCCATCTGGATATTGGAAACCGCATACTAATCCATGAGCCAAGAGTCAAATCCATCTCACAAAATCCATACCTCACACAAAGTGACTTGTTGGTGCTAGGTCACACTCTCAAGGTGAGACCATCCAAGTAAGCCATAATGACCTCTCTCTTGTTGTATAAGGTGATTAGCCTCCAAGAGACAGTCATCACACATAGGTGGGTAGTGGGTCCTAGCTGTATAATAGCCTCACATACCCCCATCCTCAAGGTTCCCTGCGTCTGCTTCCTCGTATACACTCACCAAGTCTGCCTCATACGTCCTTGGAGAGGAATCACAATACAACACATGGCCAACATCGAAAACAATAAGTATAACTAGTTTAGCCACCAAAGTCATAAAGAAAAATAAAAAATTAATTTCAACAATAAAATAAGAAATGCATGCAATTTTCAACACTAAATCAATGTAACCACGAGGGCTACAAGCAAATAGTGATCACAAGGTGTGGCTAAACCATCATAATCAAATATAAGAAAAGTGTCAGCCTTCACAATCAGTAGAAAATCATCAATAACCATAGAGAAAGTCCACAATCTTTGAAATTGCACTGTACAACACTATGTGACTAGATAGTAGCCACCCAACGAGGAAGGAGGGAACAACGTCAGGCTATTACAGTAGCCCTCATGTGGTGTGGAATGAGCATGCCATCCACATGGCTCAGAGTGTACTCCTCGGCTACACCCTATATCACGTCGTCACGCGGCATGGACTAACCAAGTGGCTCACACACTCCTTGGCTGCCCACATGGAATGTGCACCTCGGCCACATCCCGCATCGCATCTTAGCGCTACATGGTCATACGCCAGCCAGAGAAGGCACGTACTGGCTGTATGCTACATGGCAGTGTGTTTGTGGCTTCACGAAAGTAAACACGTGCAGAACACACCCCGCATAGCGACACCTCGTGGAAAAGGCACATGCAGGTACTCGTCGTAGCCAGAGGTATACATGGCTAGGACCTACTCATATGCTAACCGACCCAACACTGTCGAAAGCAAACATGAGTATCCCTCTACAAGTGTGCAAGGCCCCATTACGCTCATCACACAAGTAGGCTATAACACAATCTCATAGTGCACCTTCACGTGTCTATGCACATGGCGTCGTGTCCTCGAGCCTAGCTCACTACCAACAGTAACACGGCATCATCACTAGCACTGTGTCGGAACATCAGTGGGGTGTGGCATTGTACCTATCATGTCGGAACATGTTTAGATACGGAATCTATCTCAGCATGGGTAGCAAATCTCCCTCCACATGCTAGACCTCAAAATATACATGGGGTACATGGTCTCACTTGGGTTACCCACATAGGTCCTAGATCCCAGCCCCCAAGTGACGACTCATGTAACATATCATACCTTTCGTGAAGACAAGGTAAATGATCATCCAAGAAATACCATCCAGATGTTCAGAAACTGTAGGGATTAGGCTATCACATATGAATCAAGTACCCTGATCCATCATAAGGGAAAGTAGTGAGTACGTTTCCTCAGGTTCGGTTGAGCGAGGGACTGCTCTGTGCGGCCATAAGTGTACGCTGCACACTCCACCCAAGGACCTTTGTGGCTGCTACTTCCCCTTCACAGACTGAGGGACTAGAGTACCAAAAGAAGAGAATCTATGAATCTAACTTTTGGCTACTCTTTTATATATATATTTTCAACCACACAAGGGTTGGCCCTCAATCAGGTAACAAACACACAAACACATATTATGGTATGGTTGATCCCACACCTAAATTACACATTTTTCCCATGGATGCGTACACAGTATCACCATCTCAAGGGAACACAAAGCAAGTACGGGGTTTTCACAACACTCAACCAATGGACAGTTACTGGTTCTCACTTTTACAGGGGAAGATTGTAATCTCATACACAATTTCATTACTGCAATAAGCACATTTATTTCCATAACGATGTGATTCCCTTTGCAAAACCATAACATTACATGCTATCCACTTCCCTTTTCCAGTTTTCTTCCACTCTACTTTTTTTTTGTATAATTTAGATGATGTTGAAAGTCAATAACATGATCATCTATCCTATACATCAAGCTACGTGTATAGATCAAGCATAGTATCCTACTCAGGAGTCTCCTACCACTTGCATAAAAAGTACTACTATGGGCAACAACATTAATCCAGAGATCGGGCCAGTGTTGAAACCTGGGGGTCTGATACCAAGTGTAATGCCCCGTCATGTAACCCTAGAGAGTTAGGCAGACAAAGCAAAATTTTAGGAATAATTTTTTTTTGAAAAAAGGATAGTGCAAAGTAGAAATCCAGACATATCATAATACACCACATAAATTAAATTACTCTTCTAACAACCCTAGGGCAACATAACTGCATTAATGATAGAAAATAAAACTACAGAAACAATAACCATTACACTACTAAAACAGATACAAATTAATTTCATTGAGGCAGAATAGATTAATCACAGAGTCTCAGTACCGGATTACATGATTACAAGATTATAAGACTGATCATGTCGGTTTACAAAAGAATACATAAGAAAGCATACAACTCTGAAGGAGGAAAGTGAACTAGATCTGGAACACCCCTGCACAGAACTTGAACTGTATCTCCAAAAAGGACCAATGGATAGCTCTTACCTCCCAACCATGTGGAACCCTGAGGTCCACCCCTCCGAGCTAGGAGATAACGATGAGGATTCCACTAAGCCAAGGAGAACAATAATAGAATGACAGCAGACATGAAACAACCGACCATACCAACAACACTGCACAAGCCAAGAAATCACTCTAGAGGTACCATCAAGAAACAATAGAAACTGCATAAGGTGAGTATCATCGCATGGTCCTAGCATGGGTTACCCAGGCTATCTATCACTAGAAGCTGGCCCCCATCTATGGTTACCCTGGCAACCTCTCACTAGGCACCGGCCCCACCATGGATGCCACTCCCTTAGCGTTCACGGGTCAACATACATACCACAACATATAGGTATGAAAGTCACAAACTAGATCTGGGCCATGACACATGCCATTCACTAGTCCACAACAAGAAATCCATAATCCCTTCAAAGTGAAGCAAAACCATTAAGAACCAAGTACTATATCCAAGGCCATTCCCCATTCATTACAGGGCATGAGATCCAAATATCCCATTGCATTGTCATTCCACTATCCAGACTAAAGATAAAAAAAAAACTCACCTCTGTAGTTAGGGACACCCAAAGAAAAAGAAACCATAAACAGGCAAGGTCAACACTTCCACATTGACAAACAGTGGCCATAACATCTCACAAGATCCCCTCTTCCCAACAAACCAACACATAGACAACAACTCCACCCAAGACAAACACAAGATCCATTACGAGCATATAGCTATGACCATAAGACTCCCAATTCCATCCTAAGAACACTTGAGGGATAAAACATCAGTAGTCAAACCTTTGAGATTCCTTCTCCAAAAACACCTCACCATCCAAAGGACCACACTAAAATCCTTCAACAATAATTCAATCATAACCCCATAATTGCAACATATGATAAATTCAATCTTCAAGACAAAACAACACCTCATATCTACTATAAGGTTAGTATTCATATATGAATCCCTCGTTAACTATGTTTCTCAAACAACCATCTTGAAATGCAATCTATAACCTAGCATGACTCCATTAATGCACATTATTAACATTGTTACCATCTTTTTCAAGAGATAGCCCTATCGTCTATATAACATCATAATAATTTAGCATTTTCTTACATAGTCTCTAATTCCATCTATACTAACTTCAATTCAACCAATAACACTAAAACATTAAAATATTTCTCACTTCATTATCTACAATTAAGGTAACACTGAGCCATTCTTATCTTATAAGTTGACAACTACACAATTCTATTTACATCATGGACAAATAAAGGTTTACTATTATTTCTATAATATATAACCTACACAAAACACATCTCTACTCTATGATGGGATATCTATAACCCTAATGACATGTAAGTGTTTTGGTAGATTAAATTTTTATCTTACTATCCGCTACCTAATCCTACTCTATTTAAGAATGATAAATTAAGTAAACCGAATCTATAAAAAGAATGATACTCTATGAGGAATGATACTTCAATCCTCTCTGTAACCCTTATTGCATTACAAGGTACAGTTGATCATTATGTGTGCATGGTTGACTTTCTTGTCTGTGCTAGCTATCTTGAGGACACCCTAGATGTTATCATTGAGATACCAGTTAAATCTGTGGTGGATGTATGGATGTGTTTTCTTGCTGCCTGTAGATAACATATGCATACAGGATTATGAGAATTTACAGTGGTGCTGCTTTTATTTAGATCCTAAAAATGCTGAGAATAGGGAATAAATCAGTCTGATTCTATATCAGCACCTTTAGATCATTTGATAAAGTAAATGTTCTCTATCTTGCAAGCCTAAAGGATAGTTTGATCCTTGTGTTGGACTATATCAGTCTCGCCTTACTTATAGAGGCTTGTTGGTCACTATATATTGATCTTATAACTATATACTATTATGGGCAGAAGTGATCAACATAAGACATCATTACTCCTATTCTAATTTAAGTCAATTGATTATTGAATTTGATCTAATTTTTGAGCCAGTTTGATTGTGCACATCACTATCTTACTATTAATGTTGCCTGATCTAAAAATAATGTGAACCTATGTAATCATTGTCTTATTATTTAAGATACGTCTACTGTGTTCTTCAAGAAAATTGAATCAGTTTTGATGAATTTACAAATAATGTTAGTCCTGTACCTATTTTGTAATCTTGTAACTTGGCACTACATTCCCAGGAATATTGCTGGGGCAGAAACCCTGCCATAAGTTTCAGAAGACATGACAAGTTTTCTTGAAAGCATCTCTAAGCTCCAGATTTTCTAAAAAAGCCCAGAGGTTTCTAGCACTTCATAAAAATGGCTGGAATCCCCGCAGTCCCATGCCCATTTTTAAAACAAGAAGCTCTCCATCCTCATCATCCTAGGAAAAAGTCACACTGTGAGTGCACTAACATTTGAAGAACAATTTTTAGTTAACCTTCAGTCCACTATCCATGAACCCAAAATCTAAACCTTGCCTATTCTTAGAGATTTCAAGCCCAACCATTTCATAGGATGGAGAAAAATATGAAATTACAAATCCCTCGATGTAGGGGTTGAACTTATGCCAATGCATGGGCATAAGCACACTCCTATGTGTCACTGTGGGGCACCCAGAGGTAGGGGTTGAGTGTAAGCATATTTCAGACCTAAGCGCACCCCACTTTGCAAAATCCACCCTAACATTTTGTTATATAAGATCAACTTAAATGGTGAATCACAGGGAGACACATCACAGAACCGTGGATTCAGATCTGGAAGCAATATTGTAAGTGTTGACATTGGGTAATAAAGCCCATCTAACTTTTGTGCCAGGTGATATGACGAAAGAGATACAAGTTACAATTCAGTGGTTGCATCTAATACTTGAGTTACCTAGCTATAAAATTTTACCAATCAAAAGAACAAGGAATTTACCCATTAAATAAAAAAAAATCTAAACTAGGAGTAATCATGCACTATAAATGTATCATATCAGAAAGTGTGTGTGAAAGCATGAAATTAGAAAATGGGCTTGTAAAATAATTATATCACAAAATAGGTGTTTGGAGAAGCATAAACTAATAAATTATAAATTTACCAGTAAAATAATCTACACTGAAAACTATTCATGCTGTGCAAAACCATGGAATCACAAAAGGGCTTGTGCAGAGAACATGAAATCCCACAATGGGTGCATTTTGCAAAGCTCACGTTTCAAAAATATGAAATTATAAACTGGATTTGCTTGAAAAACACAAAATCGCAAAATGGGCGTGTTTCAAAATCACGAATTAAAAAAAAATGTGTGTATGCTAAGCCAATTAAATCACGAAATAGGTGTGCTAAATTGCACTTAGTGTTCGGAAAAAGCTCTAAAAGTTACTTAGTGAGACTTACCAGACGACCATATATAGCAATTGGCAGATTGTAGTGCACGCAAAAATGAACTTTAGCTCCGACTTGCCTCCTCGACCTTCTGCCAACAAGTTTAACGGCATTTGTAGTGGATACGCCGCCTAAGGCTTTCGCGACGGGTAGATCTGCCAATACAAGATAATCAGGGCATGAAACAGAGGCTGCGGGTTTCGATCCCCCACCATCCGAGTTCGCGGCCTTACTCAGACGAATCTCCAGTATCTTGATCCTGCTCTCCCTAATATTGGAAGAAAAAGAAATAATGATCTAACTCTTTGCTGGTATTTTTTTTTTTTAGAATGTTGTCTTCTCTTCCAAAGCTCTGTTCTGACACATAAACAAATGGAGAAGCAACGCAAAGGCACGTGGTCTGATTGGCAAAGAGCCTTGAGGAGGTGTCAATTCATGGGAAGCAAAGATTCTATTATTTCCTATCTTCCCAAAACTTTCCTTTATTTTTAGATCTCACTATACTTTTACCTGGGTTCAAGAATAGTTAATAGACTAAGATTAAAGGTTGTAATCAATTGAAGTATTTTTTGTAGGAAAGCACAAATAGGAGGAAAATATAAATAGATTAGTTAACCCTTAACAAAAGAGTATTAGACATATCAGTTAGAAGAAAAATGCCTTATCCTAGTTCCACGTTGGGCAAGATATGCATGAGAATGGAGCAAAACAACATGACACCACCTATAGACTTGAAGGCCAACCTCATTGAAACAATACTACATATTTGTACAAGTCTTCAAAAAAATAATAGAAGCGGAACCATTACAAAATATTCTTGGCTTTGTAACATATGATTTTGGAGACATGGAGACCTATCCCTTGGACCAATATAATTTAGATTTACACCAGTTCCATTGAAGAGGACGAAGTGGGACCATCATACAAGGAAAATAGGGTATCCTAGTCTTAAGGAAATGTCAGAATTTCAATCTATAATGCACCAAGAAGGTTTATACCATTACCTTGAATAGAAAATAGAGTGCAAAGAGACTAAGAGATATTATACGCACTGAAGTTAGAGACCATATCTGAGAGTACACACATGATTTAGCACAAGGATTAGAATTGTAGTGAAAGAGTTTGGTGAGTTGGCTCTGTCTTCTACATGTCTATGAGAATGGTAAAATTTCCTAAAGGGTTCTCTACCTTCTTCAAATCTATTTATGTGCAAGCCAGCTGCAAGGCATTTACTAATGTCTGCTTAAGACATTAAGGTATTTTATCAAACAATTCAGGAGCATTTTAACTAAAACAGCCCCAAGGGATCAGCTCCTAGGGAGGCTCTCTATATGGTATTGAAAGGTTGAAAGATTCAGAACCTGTCTGAAAAATAATTCAGGAGTATAGGTTGACAGGTTTGTGTTGAAACAATCAAATCCAAGGGTTTCATATATTATTATCTTCCCTGAAGAAGCTCCTAGAAACTCTATTCAAAATTCAAATAAAAGAAGAGATACATGTCTTTCTCAAAATACCATTCTAGGAACTGCCTCTCTCCTCCATTGCCAATACATATATGGAAACTTAGTAGTCGTGTTGCCTTTGGAAGTAAGAAATATCAATTGTCAACACTCTCTCTCTCGCAAGCAAATGGTACCAAGTTAAAAGAAAGCAATTGACTACTCATGTCAATAAAAGTGAAGAGGTTGTATTAGATACAGTTATGAGCTGAATGTTGTAAGGGGCAATCTAAGTCTTAGGATGTAATAGATAGGAGACATCTCATGGATACCATTCTAACACTAGTCAACACCGCTCAATCCCACTAAGTACCTGTAACTCCAATTTTACCGCAAAATTACTTTTTGGACAGCAGATTATAATTCTCACCTATTATCACATTTAACCAAGGTGTCATCCAAAGCTTTTAAGCTAATTCATTAATTATCTAATAAACAAAATAGGAGCATTATTACTAACCACTAATCCATTAGAGAATCTTCCATCCACACAGGAGAATAATTTTAACATTATAAAATATGACTTGACTAAACATTACGACACAACCTGACCCATCATCACAAGACAAGGACCAAGTATCCCAATAGGACTCGAGACCACAACAGAAGAGAAGGACCGACTTAGTGGATTAGACCTCGTGTTATCTCCCATCACTAATATCCATTGGTGAAAGAACCCGCTCAAACCTGCTATATCAGGTGGAGTCGAGGTTCGGTACCTATAGCCTACATCCAACAACTGATTAAATGCGATCAAGTACGTATATGTCAACACACAGAGAGTCAGAGAATCGCGGCGCAGCAGGGTACTCGAAATGAGTAATGCTACATCCCTGCTCTTGGATAAGATTATGATCATAGCATTCAAAAACAGATATCTACGAATCTAATAAAACATGTAAATAATAATCCATAACTAAACTTATTCAACACATCATAACTGAAGTACTCATAATGTCATCTAACTCATAACGGATGTCTAAATATAGCAGTCCAATATCGTTCATTAAATAAACATAAATCATAACCTACAAATCAACTATCTCAAAACTGTATCAATGAAATGAACGATTAACAACTGTCTCTGACTGACAGAGAGCAATGCAGAACTACCACCATCACAAGCTAACAACGAGGGGGCACTACATGCTATGTTGAGATCTCTCCTTTACCCACCCTAGCCACCCTTTCCAATCCCATTAGGTTTCCATTTTCATATCTAATATACCACTAATTCTAACCCTAACCCTAATTCTAACACTTGAGTTAGTGTTAGGGTTAGGGTTAGGACTGGGTCATTTCAAATGATTTCATTGGTACAATATTAATTCCCTTATATTAATAGATAAACCCATTGGTATGGAGTAACTTTTAAAGACATTAGTTGACATCATAAGCAAAACATACAATATGAAGTATTCCAATACATGTACATTGCCACCCTAATACTTGTAGACATAAGAATAGTATTTGTCAACATAATATTCTTATCTTGGTTGTTTGAATTGAGTTCCAAAAATCACTCATGCTTTGTTAGGATCATACTTTTTTAACCCCAAAATTACACTCTTTTGGTTCAAACTTTTCTTATTTAAAAGCCAAAAAAATTCATATATTAAAAATTTTAGTAACTATTTTAATAATCTTGTAGTCTAAATATTTCCATAATTTGGGTGCATTTCATTCCAATTTGTAATCTATTTTATATTGTGTTGTGTGAATTTTTACTATACAATTGAATTGCATACCAAAACCTAATTTATTAATAGTTATATTTTCATTGCAACCTTGAAAATGTTAGTGCTTGTTGAAGCGATTTGGTATGTAGCTTGTTATACACTTTTTAATGGTGTTTATTCTTCATATTTGTTCACCTTGAGAATCTTTCATGCAACCATGGGAGATAGAATGGTAACAATTGATATGATTATAATGTTGGAGAATTGTATGATTCTAAGCTCTTTTTACATAGTATTAATTATGTTTGATAAAATAATTCAACTGAATGTTCTATATGTATATAGAGTTTATAGAAGTAAAACAATTAATATAGTAGTTAGAAAATTTTACTTTTTATAAGATCATGCATTTAATATCTTCCAAAGATGGAATTCCCAATGTTACCCTAACTCTAATCCTAATTACTAATATAGGCTATATATTTCTTTTACTATATACATTGCTTATATTTAATTTTTTTCCAAAAGTGGTTGTAATAGTTATTATATTTAGACTTAAGATAAAGAATGAATACTATTTTAACTTTTAATATAACACTTAGCAAATTTATGAAACAAAATAAAATAGACATTTTGTGGGCTTGCATAAAATATTTTTATAAAGCAAACTAAATTCATATAATCAAGGATTTTATGGGTGTTCAATTGACCTCATGTCATGTGTCATATTTTTTTGGGAATATATATTATGATGTTTGTAAATTGTAAAATGTAAAAATATTATGAAAAAATATTCAATTTAATTTTTTAATATTCTAGCAATATGAAACAATTTATGCATACACCATTAACACCATGCTAAAGCATACAAATTAACAACAAGCCAAAATAATTTTGAGAGATTATTTAAATTTTTATCAATAGTTATTTTGATTTTGTTTTTTTTATGTTTCTTGATTTTTATTTTGTGCTTCTTCCTTTTGCATAAAATATTTTAAAAAAGAAAACTAAATTCATATAATCAAGAAAGGGAATTAAAAGAATATTAAAAGTAAATGGGGATTTTAGGGGGGATTTAAATGAATTTAAATTTTTTAATATTCGAGCAATATGAAATGATTTATGCATGCACTATTAACACCAACAAATTCGTACCTATTTTTATTTTGTGCTTCTTCTTCTAATTCCTGATTTTATTTTTGGCTCTCTAAATTTATCTAATTGTTTTTGGTATTGAGACTTTCAAACATTTATTGATGTTTTATATATGTTTTAGTTATTAATGTTGCATTTGTGGGCTATATTCTTTTTATTGTTTATGATTATTTATTTTAATATGTCCGCTATTTAATTGTTTTAAATTTGTTTTTACTCTCATGTAATTAATGAATTTTCATATCATATAGTCCCATCTATGTCAATATAGTCATAGAAATGCTACAAATAATAGAGTTTGCATTAGGCATCTCATACCATAATTCATTAGCACATGGAATTTGTTTCATAAGCACCCATACAACAAAAACTCTAAGAACATAGTTTTCCATCTTTTAAAAAAGATTGCTAATTAATTATATTCTTTTAAAATTATCAAGACTTTATAATTTTAAAGGTATTTTATATTATTATTGTCTTTCTACACAAAGAAAACAATATATTTTGTCACACATTAACATAGATTATACTCATACTTCTTGATGGAGAGCACTAATATATGTTAATTCCATTTTAATTATATATATATATAACTCAAGCCTCTATGACCAAAGAATTTGCATATCATATAGCCCCACCCATGTCAATATAGTCATACAAATACTACAAATAATATAGTTTGCACTTGGCATCTCACTCCATACTTCATTAACATATGAAATTTACTTCATAAGCACCCATAGAACAAAAACTCTAAGAATATAGTTTTCCATGTTTTAAAAAAGATTGCTAATTAATTATATTCTTTTAGAATTATCAAAACTTCACAATTTTAAAGGTATTTTATCTTATTATTGAGTCTTGCTACACAAAGATAACAATATATTTTGTCACACATTAACATAGATTATACTCATACTTCTTGATGGAGAGCACTAATATATTTTAATTCCCTTATATATATATATAACTCAAGCCTCTATGACCAAAGAATTTGCATACCATATTGTGAAATTTAATTGTTGCCTTCATTGCCCCAATTTCAATTTAAAGATCACCTTGTTGGAAATTTAAATTGATGAAATTATTTTGAGTTCTTATCATTTCCTTGTAAAGCCTAAGATAGTTTGTTGGGCCTAGAGATTACTAAATGCCTTCTTCCCAATATATTTCTTCATGATCCATGTATTTCTCTAGGTTAGAGAAATTATTATGGAGACATCGAAGAAGGTCCTTCTTTATATTATAAATGTGAAATTTTCCCCAAAGAGAAGTCCAATAGGTCAAGATAATATATATTTGTCCAAGTGCCTATGAACCTCTAGATGAAGAGAGTAAAGAAAAAATTACCAATTAGGAAACAACAAAGGGAAAAATCCAATCCCAATTCCTGTGGGGAATAAGCTCTATACGTACATAAGTGTCAAGAGGGTGTCCTCATGATAATTATCACATTAAATGTGAAATATTTAAATTCCCATCATATGTGTAGGCTACTTAAGCATCTAGTTGAATTCAAGACTTTATATTTTATTAGTTTCATAAGAGACTAAGTTAAGCTTAAAATTTAAGTGATATTTCATTGTAGCTTATCTATATATCCTCCTTTGAAGTTGAACCATCACATACAAGTTTACACATCAATGGAATCATTTTGAATTCTTATCATATCCTCATGGATCCTAAGATAGTTTGTTGGTCTAAGAGATTATTCAATGCATTCCTCCTAATCTCTTTCTTCATGATCCATGTATTTATCTAAGTTAGGGAAATTATTATAGAAACATCAATGAAGGTTATTCTCTCTATTATAAATGTGACAAATTTTACCCAAATAAAAATCTAGTAGGGAAACATAATTAATGTTTTCCCATGTGTCTATCAGCCTCAAAATGAAGAGAATGTTATGAATAAAGGAAAATTTTTCATTTGAAAACAACAACAAAGGGGAAAATCCAATCCCAACTCCTTTAGGGGATAAGTTATATACCTATAGTAGTGTCAAGAGGTCACAATAATTATCTCATGAAATGTGAAATGTTTAAATCCGAGCTTCGCATGTGTAGGCTACTTAAGCATCTAATTAATGATAAGAAGATAAATTTATTAGTTCAAGAAGAGATTAAACTAAATAAAAAATTAAGTGATATAATATTGCTATTTGGAATCCACATATAGTTTCTAACTTTCTTCTTAATGATCATATAAATTTGCAATCCATCAAGTTTAAGGTTGTCCAATAGATAGTAGAAGATTTTTCTTAATAAACAACACATATAAACTTACCTCACAATAATATAGATAATCGGGTGATTTTAAAATATTATCCTAAGGTAATGCACACAGATGGGAGACAAAAATGTGGCCAAAAGAGTAATTTTATATGTAACATGTATATTCTTTATAAAATACATTTGATCCTTAATGCATATATGTTATGACTTGATAATTACCAAGTCATAACACATATGTTCTATTCTATCATGAAAAAAAATAGATAGGCCATAGATTATATTATGGACCATTATTATGTCCCACAACCTAAAAAACATAGACCATGAGTAACATTTTGTTGCAAGTGCATTTTGGAAAATTGAAGCCTATTATATGCAATTTCTACAATGCTGCATTGGAGAAGAGGTAAATGCTTTCTATTTTCTAGTTTTTAGATTAAAATTTTAGTAAATTTATCACAAATTCTCATTTCATAGGATTTTTTTTATTTTTGTTAAATTTTCAAACTAGCTTGTGTACACCCTAATCCTAAGCCCAATATGAAAGAGAAACTACCAAAAAAAATCCCATAGCATCTAAATCTCTTCTGACACTTCTTGTAAACCCTTCCCAAAGCTAAGAGGACCTTCTAAGGCAATTAGGGAAAAATAAATGTTGAATTATAGGACTAGGTATGTGCACAAAGATTGGGGGCTAGAAAATGTTTTGGAGGAAAATTAAAACATAATACATGTGCATTCTAAAACGCATAATGCAATTGTGCTATGGCTTGAGCACATTATAAATGTACACACATTATTATGTCTAAAAAAATGACTTATGACATTTCTTTCTCATTTCCATAATTTAACAATTTAGTAGCAAAAGGTGAACAAGAAAAGTGTGACTGAGTTTTAGAGATCAATAAAAGCCATCTCCATCTCATTGACTAATGCCCCAACATTCAAGAGGTTAGTTTATATCAATTTTTTGATAAATTTAGTTAGGATTAAACTATTTTTTCTGGCATTGCTTCTAATTTGTTAATCCAACAAAACCCTCCACCTAATCCTATTCAAGAAGAAGATGAGCTAAAAGAACATGATGAACAAAAGCCCCCTCAAAGTTTTACAATTCTCATGCATGAACTCCTCAAAATAATGAAATTGAGCTTTAAATTTTGATAGAAACCCTAAAAATATCAATTCCACAAGCACTTGTAGCTACATTGGAATATTTAATATCTTGCATTATTTTTGCGACTAGACAAATAAACACATTGGCCATCTATAGAGAAACTTGTCACTAATTTTATACAACAAAATTGTCTTAAGATATGGTCAAGGAAAAAAAAAAACCAAAGACAAATTACTTGTATTATTTACCAATCCAAAACTAATGCACATTTAGAAACAATTTTCAAAAGTTTCCAACACCATTGGTGCAACCATGAGAAAATAAAGAATAAATTTTGGGATAAGTGGTGGATGGTGTTTAACTATCCCCTTGTAATAGCCATAAGGTGCCTTGATACTTTTGAGGAAAGTCTATTGTGAGTTTGTCCTTAATGATATCCCTAACTAGTTTAACATTAAATATTTCTAGGGCAAAGGCAAATGCTCTATGCATGACAAAAAGAGGGCATGTATAGGACTCGCCAGCAAGACCCCTTCTAGATGACCATCTATTGACCATGTGACAATCCCTTTAGCTATGAAAGAGATTGTTGAAGTTTAGACATTCCAATCCATTAGTTCATTGACATGATCCTTGGTCCAGCATAGTGCACACTTATCTCTAGTTGATGAAAGTAAGCCTTTGAGGTGTAAGGTATCACCACACCTTTGTCATGTTTCTGGGGTTTTATGTAATTATAAGACTTGAAGGACTCTATGACGAGGCATAAAGCATAGGGTATATATGTTGATGAAGTTGCTACACAAGTTGAGCAAGATGCTACATAGATTGAGAATTATGCCACACATGATGACCAAAGCATCCCTCCATGTTAGAGAGAATAGTCCTAATAGATGTCTTACTATAGGCAACCTTTGATATTGACCCACAAGTAATTGTAAATTTAAAGCTATATAATTTGGTATATTTCTTTTAAATTTTAGAATTAACTATATTAATCCATTATGAAAATTGATGAAAATTTTATTTATTATAAAATTTTAGAGTCAGACAATACATCTTATGTCCCATTCCACTTTATCACAGAGTTCTAGGACTCACAACTCCTTGGGTATAATTATAATAAATTAGTAAATATAATACTTGCCAATTTGTTTTCATATTTAACAATGTGGATATTAAAATCACAATTTTATGTTGAATAGGTGAATGTTGGTCTTTCCACATCTAGGCATGTTAGTTGCAATATTCATTACTCAAGTTCATTAAGGTAAGTTTTGGTATTTTTAATCATCGTATATGTAGATAATGAACTATATAATGTGTGTAGATAATGATATGAAGTGTATATGTGTAAGCCATTATTTTGGTAAAATAATTTTGTTCTTATTTTCAATTGACTACTTTATTACAGATCCCTCCCCATCTATGTGGATCACTAGTTAGAGATAGATGTTGCCATATAAATAACATCTTTTAGGCCTCATACATAGGTATGGGCTAGTAATGTAAATGCCATTATAAATTTATTGTTTCAACTAGCATCATTTAGTGTAAATAAATGACATTTATATTTACTCTTTTCTTCTTCATACTTGCCATAGGACCAAAGGTGAGAACTATGGTTCTTGCACCTACCCCTCATGTTGATGATGAAAAGTAGAGGTTGATGGACATGGATCATAAGTTGTAGAAAGTGTTTATTTACTAATGTCATTTATATGTCATGTTTTGTATATTAATGTGTATATTATTTAAATATTTGCATTAATATCTAGAGCTACAATCAAGTCGCAATCCTAGGAGATCTTATTAGTGAAGGAGATATGTCAAATATAAAATTGGTTTTTCATCTTCTCGGTAGGCCAAGAGAGATTGATTGTTCCATTATACTTCATAGATATTATGTATAAATATTTGGTTGTATGTTTTCAAGACATGTAGGTAGAGATTTATATTTTGATGATGTATATCATTCAATGCCTATACAACTTTGTTTAGATAATCATTTTGGTGAAATTATGTATACTATCATGACTTCTCAAAATCATATATGAGACATATTTGTTATGCTTTCACAAACTTGTATTGTGGATTGCACTCTATATGTAGAAGTGGACTAATAAGGAATGCCAAATGAAAGCAATGATAATAGTGTAAGATATATGTGCAATCATAAATCTCAAGGTGGTATGAAAAAGACATAATACCATGATAGTCATGAAATAATGAATAACATAATAAAGCAATGATAATAGGTTAAATAAGTGCATATAAGAAAGCATGGCGTGAAAAATGTGAAGTACTGTACAAGGTAATAATAATTAGTTTTATATTAGGGGATGATAAACTTGGATGTAATTTGAACAATAGAGTCAACCTTCAAGATTTTAATATTAATATAGAGTCAAATTTATTACGGCATCCAAGTATAATTCGCCCATTTGTTGAGTTGGCTTATCATGGAATCGATGTGAGAAATAATTGACTCTAGGGATTTAGCAAGGGATCTCCAATGAGGATTGGTTGCATATGGATTTTTTAATATTTCAATTAAACTTTCAAGTTGTCTTTTGTTCTTCTCAATTTGCCTTAAACAATTTGCTTGTGTCTAATGAGGATACAGAGGAATTGAAGGAGCAGTTTGAGGAGGGTTGTTTTGTGCCCCCTCCTCAGTTGGAATCTCATCATCCCCTCTATTTGGTGGATTAGGGTTTGGGGCTGTTTCATGGGGTTCATTGGATAAAAATTGAATCAAAACATTGACAAAAAATGATTCATTTTGAAATTTATAAAAAAACATGGAAATGTTACCTTGTTCAACTTGTTGACCCCATCGAGCTCGTGCACGACATCCTAGAGTGTGGGAATATTATGGTGGCATCATGTTTGAGTGGCTTCTTCTCAGGTTTCTTCAAAACACGATCACACAATAGCCCTACTCACATTTTCTTTCTCTTCAAGGAATGTTGGAATGAAATGAAAATGTGGGGATATTTTTCCTTTATGTTTAGAAAGATAAAATGCAGGCACATTATAACATGCTCATATTTTAAGCTTGGTAATTACCGAGGCATGTAATATGAGAACATTATAATGTGCTTGTGTTTTGTCTTGTTTAGACCAAAAAGTGGTTTTGGTCACTTTTTGGTCCCCCATCATTTTGCACACACCCTGTGTTTTGATATGGCAATTTTATCAAATGTTGTAGTTCCAACTGCCCTATGAGACATGTATGCAAAATGTAGAAATATAGACAAGGAACTTTAAATATTTGACATAGCACCTTAAAGAAATGTGGTTTGATGGAATGCCATGATTGTAGGATATGCACAAAATGGATTTGTTGAAAAAGGATTTGGACACTTTCAAGCAAATGCAATGGGCAGGTGTAAAACCAAATTCCACAACCTTTGCCAGCATCCTCCCTGCATGTGCCAAAATGGGATCTTTGGAACAAGGTATTGACATCAATCAAAGCATGAAAGATATAGGAATTTTATGATATGTTGTAGTTGCAATTGCCCTATGAGACATGTATGTAAAATGTGGAAGCATAGACAAGGAACATGAACTATTTGACATAACACCTCAAAGAAATGTGGTCTGATGGAATGCCATGATTACAAGAGATGCACAAAATAGATTTTTTGAAAAAGGCTTTAGACACTTTCAAGAAAATGCAATTGGTGGGTGTAAAGCCAAATTCCACAACCTTTTCTAGGATCCTCCCTGCATGTGCCAAAATGGGATCTTTGGAACAAGGTATGGATATCCATCAAAGCATGAAAGATATGAGAATTTTGTCAGATGTTTTAGTTGCAACTGCCTTGTGAGACATGTATGCAAAATATGGAAGCATAGATAAGGAAAATGAACTGTTTGACATAACACCTCAAAGAAATGTGGTCTCATGGAATGCCATGATTGCAGGATATGCACATAATGGATTTATTGAAAAGGCTTTAGATACTTTCAAGCAAATGCAATTGACAGGTGTAAATCCAAATTCCACAACCTTTGCCAGCATCCTCCCTACTTTTTCCAAAATGGGATCTTTGGAACATGGTATGGACATCCATTTGAGCATGAAGGATATAGGAATTTGGTCAGATGTTGTAGTTGCAACTTCCCTATGAGACATGTACATAAAATGTGGAAGCATAGAGAAGGAACATGAACTGTTTGACATAACACCTCAAAGAAATGTAGTCTCATGGAATGCCATGATTACAAGATACACACATAATGAATTTGTTGAAAAGGCTTTAGACACTTTCAAGAAAATGCAATTGGTGGGTGTAAAACCAAGTTCCACAACCTTCACCAACATCCTCCCTGCCTATGCCAAAAGGAGATTTTTGGAACAGGGTATGGGCATCCATTAGAGCATGAAGGACATGGGAATTTTGTCAGATGTGTTAGTTGCAACTACCTTGTGAAACATGTATACAAAATCTAGAAAAATAGACAAGGCAGATGAATTCTTTGGTAGAAAACCTCAAAGAGATGTGGCCATCTCATGGAATGCCTTTATTGCAGGATATGCACAAAATGAATTTGTTGAAAAGGCTTTAGACACTTTCAAGCAAATGCAATTGGCGGGTGTAAATCCAAATTCCTCAACCTTTGCCAACACCCTCCCTTCCTGTGCCAAAATGAGATCTTTGGAATAGGGTATGGACATCCATCATAGCATGAAGGATATGGGAATTTTGTCACATGTCATAATTGTAACATCCCTCAGAGACATGAATGCAAAATGTGCAAGCATAGACAAGGCACATGAACTATTTGACAAAACACCTCAAAGAGATGACATATCATGGAATGCAATGATTGGAAGATATGCACAAAATGGGTTTGTTGAAAAGGCTTTAGAGACTTTCAAGTAAATGCAATTGGTGGGTGTAAAGCTAAATTCCTCAACCATTGCCAGTACCCTCCTTGCTTGTGCCAAAATGAGATCTTTGGAATCAGGTATGGGCATCCATCAAAGCATGAAGGATATAGGAATTTTGTCATATGTTTTAGTTGTAACTACCCTCAGAGACATGAATGCAAAATGTAGAAGCATAGACAAGGCACATGAACTGTTCGATAGAACACCTCAAAGAGATGTCATCTCATGGAATGTAATTATTACAGGATATACACAAAATGGATTTGTTGAAAAGGATTTAGAAAGTTTCAATCAAATGCAATTGGTAGGTGTAAAGCCAAATTCCTCAACCTTTTCTATGCCCCTTCCTGCTTGTGCCAAAATGAGATCTTTGGAACAGGGTATGGACATCCATCAAGGCATTGAAGGATATGTGAATTTTGTCAAATGCTGTAGTTGCAACTACCATAGGAGAATTGAATTCAAAATATGGAAGCATAGACAAGGCACATGAACTATTGAGTAGAACACCTCAAAGAGATGCCATCTCATAGAATGCCATGTTTCCAGGATAATGTACAAAATGGATTTGTTGAAAAGGCTTTAGACACTTTCAATCAACTACAATTGGTAGGTGTAAAGCCAAATTCTGTAACCTTTTCCAACATACTCCCTACCTGTTCCAAAATGAGATCTTTGGAACAGGGTATGAACATCCATCAAAGCATGAAGGATATGGGAATTTTGGCAGATGTAATTATATCTGCCCTCAGAGACATGAATGCAAAATGTGCAATCACAGACAAGGCACATGAACTATTCGGAAGAACACCTCAAAGAGATGCCATATCATGGAATGCAATGATTGCAAGATATGCACAAAATGGATTTGTTGAAAAGGCTTTAGAAACTTTCAAGTAAATGCAATTGGTAGGTGTAAATCCAAATTCCTCAACCTTTACCATCACCCTCCTTGCCTGTACCAAAATGAGATCTTTGGAATAGGGTATGGACATCCATGAAAACATTAAGGATATGGGAATTTTGTTAGATGTGTTGGTATTAGGTGTGTCATACACCTTGTAACTCCTAATATTTGAAATATTTATTTATTTGTATTTATTATGCATGCACATATTTTGGGCATCCCACATGGAGTGGCACTATGTGTCACTTGTATTTTGTATTTTGGCAATTTGTTTTTTATAACTTAGTGTCATGGAAGTTTTTTAATGCAACTATGACAACTTGTAATGTGTAAGAGTTGCTAAAATAGAAAAATCTTGAAAAAGGAAATTACCATTAGAAACTTGACAAGCATGATTTTAGGAGCCCAAAATGGAATGCCATATTTAGAGAGTCAGTTATGATTTGAGTAACTTTCTATATTATGGTGGATTTGATTCTCCATGACTAGGTGTTATAACTCATGGTTTTGAGTTTCCATTTTGGTGGTTTCTTATATTGGAACTCCTATAAATTCATTGGTTTCTTATTTAATATCTTATTCATTATATATTATTACTAGTAAAATTTATATTAAATTTTTTTGTTGTATAAGTTACCCTGGTTAGGGACCAGGGACCCATAAAAAAATAGGGCATAGCCCTTTATTATGTCTTAATTGTGTCTTTGAAATAGTCATACAGAAACATATAGCTAGGGTTAGAGGGAAAATTACAAGGCCCTCTCCCCATAATATGTCTTAAAAACTATAATAAAACTATCTTAAATGCTAAACTAAATTGTCTTAAAAAGTCTTCTAATTATTATCCTTGCCTGTTAGGTCAACCAGATCCGTCTCCTCATCATAGGCACATTTGAAGTCTGCTCAGGCTTTCTCCTCCACATGGACTCCCAGCTTCTCAGCCATCTTCTCCATAGTCTTCTACATTTCCACCAGGCCCGACATCAAGTCATGGATATGTCCCAAAATGTCTTCATGATTATCTTCAGCTTCCTTAGAAACCTTTGCCAAGTCCTCATGCACCAGTATGGAAGCCACCGTGATGGAAGTCAGGGTGGTCAAGGTGAGTGATTTTGCTGCATTGAAGACATTCCATCTTTCCCTTGTAGAGCTCAGGTCTAACAAAAAGTTGGTTATTGCCTCTCTGAGATTTCCACCATCCTACTCATTAACCTCTTTGGTCATTGCTAACATCTTGCACATCCATTTTCAGAGTAGAGGGTTCTTAATCTCTGAATCTATTAGAGCCATGAAATTCTCCAATGTCACATCCCTTGAAAACTTGGGCAACTGCTTATGCTAGGTATAAGCCCTCCTCTTCTTCCCACCAATCGTGATGCTAGCCACCTTTCACAGAACCTACTAGTGCTGAGGGATATGAACCTTCACCTTCCCCTTTTCCTTTGTCATTGCTCCCACCACCCATGGCTCCGCTCTGCTTTGTAATACCTTTCATTTCTACCAAAAACATATACTCCTTGTGAATACCAAATGGCAAGTAACTTGTGAACATAAGAGGCAATTACCTCCACTTTTCCCACATGCCACCCTGATTCATGATCGGCCAACCTGGCCTTCGACACTTTGCACACTTGAGCTCTTGAAACCTTAAAATGGTTTCAGCTTAATGAACTTGCCCATTATTAGGTGGGTGCTCCTTGATGTCATGTTGGACTAGTCAGATCATCTCAAATGGGAAATTCACCGTTAGATCACCTCCTCCAGTGACACTTCTATTCTCAGTGTCAATACCTTGGTTGGCTGCCCAATCAACAGCTTGATTCCCAATTCTCTTTATGTGCGTGGTCTTGGAGTTATTGAACAAACCCATCATTTTTCTAATTTCTACCATCACCTATTCCAACCTCCAATTGTTAGTTCTAAGCATCCTTGCTCAGTAATTCAATCACTATCTTTGAGTCTCCTTCTACCCATAGATTTTCCCATGTATGCTCCTTGGCTATTGTGAGGCCTTCCCAAAGCACTCTAGCCTCCGCCAAATTATTGGAGTCTATACCTAGATCCAACAAGTAGTAGATCACAATGGCTACCCCCTAGCATCTTTAAAAATTTTGCCACCACTAACCCTCCCTAGATTGCCTCAAGCTGCTCCATCAAAATTCAACTTTATCCATCCTATGTATGGCAGGAGCCATCTCACTAGCCTATCTTTTAGACCCTTAGGCAATGATTTGCTAGAGCATCTCAGCCACTAGAATCTAGGCCATTCGTTGGCCAAATCTAATTCCCCTTCAGACACTTTCCACTCCTCCTTCCTAATTTCTCCTAGTTCATTGATAGCACATTCTATTTGGTCCCACACTCTGTCTACTCCCCTTTCCTGCTCAGAGTAGATTCTTCTATTTCGCTCTAACCATACATTCCAAATCAACATTGCCGGGAGAACTTCCCATACAAAATGTAGCCCTTTTCTTTTAATTTTGAAGTTCCATCTTTCCAAAAGCATGTTTACATCCCTTAGAGTGACCCAAACTAGCTTCCAACATCTAAAGAATTTGCTCCGAAGCTCCTGAACAAAGTCACACAACAGAAAAATGTGGCTGCCATCTTCACATGCTCTCTTACATAGGACACATCATGAGGGACCTATCTTGCCAAGCTTTAACCTATGCAAAGTCAAAGCTCTACCTTTCTAGGAAATCCAAACAAATGTGCACACCTTAGGTAGCCCCTATTTACTCTAGATTTTTGTTATCACTAAAGATTCTACAAACTAGCCTTGGCAGAAATATTTGAAATATACCTCTTTTACCAAAGCTTTGCCATCCGCATTGAACTGCCACAGACGCTTGTCTTCTTCCTCCAAGAAGGGAACCTTTTAGATGGTTTTAAGGACTTCATACCATCAAGTTTTCGCATCACCATCCAATCCTTCTGTAGTCTTCCATGCCCACTTGCCCTCCTTTTCCTTGTAATCACTCACCACAATCCCCAATCTAGGCTCAACTGTGGTTGCCAACTGAGAAAATCAGGCATTGTCCTTTAGTGGTTTATCTTCTATCCATGGGTCCTTTGAAAACCTAACCTTGTCCCCAATTCCAACTTTCCACACCAGGTCAGGTAGTAGAGTTCTGGTGCAAATTTTTAGGAAGTTTCATATGCTGGAACCTGAAGGTAAAATTATGTTTTCATCAAAAAGAAATTCCATCTAGTTCTGTAAATATTTGGCTTGAATAACTTTGCTCCACAACTTGTCCCTTTCTTCATAGACTCTCCACCCCAATTTGGCTCCTAGAGCTTTATTCATATTTTTTAAATTTTGAAACCCCAATCCACCCATCTTCTTAGGCTTGCATACATCTTCCCATTTGACTAGGCTATATTTAAAAGCTTCCTCAGCGCCTCTCCAAAGAAAGATTCTTTGAGTTTTTTCCAAAGTTTTAGCCACCTTGCTCAGAATTTTGAAAATAGACATAGTTTATATGGGAATCGCTTCCAAGGATGCTTTAATCAAGGTAATTCTTCCTACTAGAGATAGCCACTACCTTTTCCAAGAGGCCATCTTTCCTTGGACCTTATCAATCACTTTCCTCCAATTTATATTAAATTATTTATTATACAAATTTATAATGTATTTATATTTATGTTATATTATAGTAAAATATTTTGCACTTTAATAACAAAAAAATATATTAAATATCGAATAATATAAATTTTATTATTAATATATACAAGAAATGTGAGATATTGGAGTACAAAATAAGATATCTTTCTAAATTCCCTACTTAATAGTTTACTTATTTTATGTAACCTCATTGTTTATTATTAAAAAAACCTAATATAGGTTTGAAGGGATCCTAAAACCCATTAAATGCACATAAGAATATTAAAAATGTATATTAAATATGAATTAATATACATTTTATTTTTAATATAATTATTAAATAATGAAATATTATATTGATTTAAATATTAATATATTTGTATATATTAATTATAAAATTCTTATTTTAAATACGAATAGAATAATATAATTCATAATATATTAATGATAATATTTATATTAAATTATTGATTATACAAATAAATGGAATTATCATATTTAATTTTTCTTTATTCTAATTATAATATTATAATTAATATATACAATCAAGGACAACATAAATAATCATATAAATATCAATATTATATTAATATGAATATTACACAACATAAATTGAAATAAATCTACAAAGAAATGCGGAGTGGAAAACAAATTATCTCTCTAATTCCACTTGATAGTTCCGTTATTTTACAGTTATGACATGTTATGTTAAGGCTAGGGATATGTCTTCTATGGAGTTGTTATTTTATCATTTCTTATCTTTTCCTTCCTTTATGAAGTTGATTAGTGCTTATCCATACCTATCAGATACACTTATGTAATTTATGCATGAACATAATGATGATCATATGGATTGTGATAGTTGTGAGTGCATAAGTAGTGAGGCTATACATTATGGCACATCTTGTAGGAGGGCCATAGAAAATATAATTTTACCTCCTTCACCTATGCATGAAATGATTACAACTTTTAATGATACATCTCTTATATGTTATGCTATATTGTCTCCATAGATTCATGTTCTTTGAATGCATTAACTTCTTTTATACTTCATAGTGTGTATAATGATAATTTTTCTCTCATTTTAAACTTATGGACATATGATATAGATACACATCATACCTTCACCCACATATGATGATGATCCACCTTCACTCATCCCTAGTGATATACTTATGGACATATGATATAGATACACATCATACCTTCACCCACATATGATGATGATCCACCTTCACTCATCCCTAGTGATATACTTGTTGCTTTTAGAATATTTATTTGTAATGTTTATCCTAGCAATGACATCTATGATGATTGCTCTTCTTCTATCACTACTAATAGGTATGTTTTATTCACCTGAGGTCACTAACCCACTTTACTCATGATGAATATTAGGCAATATAATAAATTAATATTTGGATCACTATAATATATTAATATTTAATATTTATAGACAAATATATATGTATATTTCATTTTACTATGTTATAATAATTGATATTATAATTAATATATATACAATGAAAAAAAAATCATATTAATATGAATATTAAATTTAAACTTTTCCTATGTGAAAATGAGAAAATTTTAAGAAAAAAATTGGAGAAATTATTTATCTCTATTGTGATTGGCTCAAATAAAATGACCTCTTCTTGGTGGATTGTGGAGATACTATTTTTAGTGCAACAAACACCTAAAATTGAGGAGGTAATTCGGTTAGATGGGAGGAGGTGGCAATGGTAACAATTTTTTTTGAGTGAAACAAACACCTAAAAATGAGGAGACAAATCTATTTACAAGGGAGGAGGTGAAAGCAAATAACTTTTTTTAAATTTTTTATGACTGAGTCAATATTTTCAGAATTTGGTTATGAAACAATTTTATTAAATTGTTATATGATATTATTATTATTATCCAAATAATTTTTTATGAGTGAGTCAATATTTGGGGGAATTTGGTTAGGAAACAATTCATTTGCTTATTGGTTATTAAAATGCATTATTATCATTATTATAATTATAAAATCATTGTATTTGTTAGTTTTCTATAGTTTTTCTATTGTTTTGGGTATGAAAATATTAAAAATAACTAACAAATTAATTTGTTTTTTATTAATATTAATATTATTATTTTATTCTCTTATGTTTGCTAAATTTTAAAAATTAGTAACAAATTAATATATTATATTATTATTATTATAATATTATTGTAATATTTATATTATAATTTATTTGTCACCATTCTATAGTTATTTTATTGTTTTATGTATAAAAATATAAAAATTACTAACAATTTTTTTTAATTACTATTATTATTATTATTATTATTATTATTATAATGTGTAATATTATATTGTTATTTTCATATTAATATGATAGTTTAATTTGTATCAATAAAACTATTATAATTCTTAATAATAATGATATAATAATAATAAGAATAATAATGATATAATAATAATAATAATAAAAATATGATAGTTTAACTTATATTCAATAAATCAATATAATTCTTAATAATAATAATAATAATAATATTATTATTATTATTATTATTATTATTTTTTGGTTCATAAATAGGATTTATATTTATATTAGAAAAGTTGAATTTCACTACATTTTTGGTGGGTGTGACATACTCCAATATACCCAATTACACTCTCCAAAATGGGAATGGACCCCAACCCTAGATCCAACCAACAAAACACCAACGAAACTGATCCCCCCAATACACACCCTGGTTGTGGCAAGATAGCACTATACTTGACAATTCATTACAGACCAGTCATATACAATGCATTCCTATGATGCACCACCTGTTGCCAATGCCATTGCTCATTGCTAGACTGTCAAAGCCACACGTCCACCACCTTCATTCCATAAGAATCTCCCCATCTAGCCGATACGCTCTAAAGTTGCCCATCCAGCCAGCTTCTGACAGTTCCTTGAGATAGAGAAACCATTTCAGGGATTCTACGCCTCTGGATGCCCATATCTGATGCTCACACAAAGCCTCCCACTACACAAACACTAGGGAGCAGTACCTGACCCATATCTCTCAGCCGTGAAATGCCCACACCCATCTTCGCCATAATTTCTCTACCTAAATGAATATATGGGTTGCAGACACACCATCTGCTCCTAGATTTGCCAGCCTGTCAGCCTCACCATTAGCTTCCCTATAGGTGTGTTTAATTATGAAGGTGTTTAAACCATCTGAAAGAGAACACGCCTCATCCAACAGAGCTTGCAACCTCCAATCCACCATCCTACCCGTCCTCAAAGCCTATACCACCACCATCAAATCTCATTCGATTTCCACATTCTTTAATGTAGTTCCCTACATAGTTTTAATCCTTCAATCAAAGCTCTAAGTTCTACCACTGAAATGGTCTCACTTGGTAAAGAGAGAGATCTCTTTGCATCAATCCTCCCTTTGTCATCTTTGATACTACAACCTTCTCCCGACGCCCCAGGATTTCCCCTGGAGGCACCATCAAAGTTCAACTTGAACCACCCCATTGCTGGGGGCTGCCACACCACCTTGCTGCAATCCACCTTTTCTGACTTGGTACCCTTTTCACCAGGATTTGGCAGCACCAGCCCGTACCAAGACCTTCTCATTTTGGCATCCCACTTCGAGAAGCCATCCCTCTCAAGATCCTTCTAGATTACCTGACCATTCACCACCTCCACTATTGCTGCCTCCAGTTTGTTTACAAATGAGAGAAAGTCCTTCATCTTATCAGTGAAAACTCTACGATTCTGTTCCTTCCAGAGCTCCCACACAATCAGTGATGGGCTGACCACCCATAACTCACAATACAATGAATTTCTTTTGAGTACATGCCAAGCTAAGGAGAGTGAAACAATGTCATTAGGAAGAGCTCCACTCCACCCCAATCTTGCACACAACCATTTCCAACACCCATCTTCTTGAATTTGTCAGCCGTTAGGATCCTATTCTGCAAGGCCGCCCACGCAAAGATTCCAGCCTTAGGTAAACATGCCTTGTCCTAGCAAAGACTCAATGGGAGTTGGGAGTCTGCGTCATTTTGACATTGCAGCTTGTATCCTTCCTTGGAGATGTATACCCAGAAGTTGAGCCAACCCACATGAGCTTATCAGATCCAGCTCTAATTCTCACCACTCTCCTCCCCAACTCATGCCTCAGGATGTTAGCTTCAGCTGATGAGATGAGTCCATTATCCAATGCTCTCCATTTGAAAATTGGCTTACCATCCACCCTTGGTTGCGGCGAGAAGCGAAGGGTTTGGGAAGAAATTGAAGACTTCATGGAAAGGAACAATGATGCTATCTATATCCTTGGAGGAGATTTCAAAGAAATATTACAAGGAGGGGGAGAAGAGAGGAGGTGCGGGGAGGAAGCTTCAGTCACAGAGTGATTTTGAAGATTTTGTAAGTCACAACAATTTGCTTGACATCAGATTGGGAAATGGTATCTTCACATGGACCAACCATAGACTGGGTTTCAACAACATTACTGAGAAGTTGGATCGATTCCTATTTAGTGGAGATTTGTCAACCTTTCTGTTTCAAATTGAAGGAAGCATTCTCCTTTTTTCGGGCTCTGATCACCTGCCAATCAAACTAGAACTTAGCGGTGATAAGAAATCTTGTCAGAATCCCTTCAGGTTCAAAAAAATGTGGTTTTAGGATGAATCACTCCTGAATTTGGTGGAGGATTGGTGGGTATCAGCTCAGCCAGAGGGTAATAAGTTATTTAAGTTGGTGTACAAACTAAAATTGGTCAAGCAAATGATCAAGCAGTGGAACAAGGATCACTTTGGGGATATCTTTGTAGAGAAATGATGCTTGGAGAGTGAATTGGAGGAGCTTAATGGGAAAGTAATAACCAGTGGAATGAATGACGAAATGTTCATGAAAAAATGAGAAATTCTTTAAAAATGGGAGGTCTTACCAAGGGAAGAATCCTTTTAGCACCAGAAATCAAGGGAGCTTTGGATCCGGGAGGGCAACCGCAATTCTAAATTTTTCCACAACTCAACAAGGGTTCGCAGGGAGGCTAACATAATTTCTGGCTTGAATTTAGAAGATGGTTCAAGGGTGGAGGATGCTACTGGTATAGCTTTGGTAATAGTGGCTTACTTTCAGAGGATGTTGAACAATGTTGAAGGTTCACATCTAAAATCCTAGGCCACACTTCTGGAGTGTATTCCAAGTTTGATCACGAAGAACCAAAACTAAATGCTGACTGCTCCATTCATGGAGGAAGAGATCAAAACTGCACTGTTTCAACTCCATCCTGACAAAGTGTCAGGCCTAGATAGATTTCCAACCTCTTTCTTCTAGAAGTGTTGGAGTTTCATTATCCTTGAGGTGGTGGAGGCAGTGGAAGAGTCCAGGGCCTCAGAAAGATTGCTGAAGTAAATAACACATTCTTGGCTTTGATACCAAAGAAGGAGAAGCCGCAGTCGCTCGATGAATTTAGGCTGATTGCGTTATGCAACTCCTTGTATAAAATTATGGCAAAGGCTATGGCAAACAGGATAAAACCTTTGCTATCAGAGATCATTTCAGAAGAACAGACAGGCTTTGTGCCTGGGCGGTCGATCCTTGACGGAGTCATTATTGCTCAAGGGGCAACACATTGGCTCCAAATAAGTAAGAAAGCAGGGATGTTGGTGAAATTAGACATTAAGAAAGCTTATGATATATGGTGGATTGGAGATTTCTTTGCAAATTCTTAGAAGGCTTTGGCTTTATGAGAGAATGGATTTCTTGGATTTTTAGCTGTATCTCCACTCTAAGGTTCTTGATATTGGTAAATGGTGAACTAGCAGGGTTCTTCGAGGTCTCCAGAGGCTTGCAACAAGGGGACCCCTTGTCCCCCTTTCTATACATCATAATGACTGAGGCACTGCGTAGGGCTATTTCAAAAGCTGCTTCAAATTGCCAACTTGTGGGCATCCAAATTACAAGCGGAGTGCAATATGCAACGTACCAACAATTTGTGGATGACACGCTCCTGTTTGGTGTGCCACGATAGTTGGAGGCCTTGAACTTCAAGAGGATTCTTACCAGCTATGTGATCGCCTTTGGCCAACAAGTAACCAAGATCTTTTTTCTAAACACAGAGGATGGGTTAGCCAAAGAAGTGGCGGCAATACTAAATTTCAAGATTGGGAAATTGCCAATAACATATCTTGGGATACCTTTGGAAAAAGGGGTAAGGAATGGCAAGCTTTGGGATCCATTGCAAGATAGGGTCAGGAACCTCCTTGACTCGTGGGGTGGGTGATGGTTGTCATTGGCTGGGATAGTCATAAAATTGAAAGCAGTAATATCGATGTTGCCAATCTATTTGATGTCATGCCTAGCTTTGCCAATTGACAGGGCATCAAGTTTAAACAGCAGCATGGGACACTTTTTTTGGCAAGGTTCTTTGGAAAAGAAAAAAATATCCTTTGATTGCTTGGGAAAGGATTTGTAAGTCAAAAGAAAAGGGTGGTGTGGGCATTTGGAACTTGCTTAAGCAAAACAGGGCTTTAGGGACGAAACTGGTTTGGAACATGTACACTAGAAGTGACATGAAGTGGGACATGAGTCTTTGTAAAAAATACATGTTGGATGATGATGATGCTTCTAGTATATTGCGTACTGAAGGGCTGCCAAAAGGGTCTCAGGTTTGGAACTTTATGAGAGCCTGCCTCCCCCTAATACATGATCATCTTACTTGGGACGTTCACGATGGTCGGTCGGCTAGGTTTTGGGAGAATTCATGGGCCGGGTTGGCTGACAACTTGGAACTGTCATAGGCTAGAATAATTTTGCAGCAATAATAATAATAATATTAATATTAATTATAATAATAATAACAATAATATTTCAATATTGATTTTACATATGAATGGAATTATAATTTATTACTAACAAATTAATATGTTTGATTAAATAATGAGTGACTAAATTAAAATATTGTTGTGATATAAATGTTTATATATTATTATTAATAATTATTATTATGAGTGAGTAAATTTTTGAGGTAATTTGATTATGAAACAAGTAATTTTTGATTATTAAAGGAATTTTTTTTAAGTTAGACAAATTCAAATGTGTATTGTTTCACTCATAGAAATGTATATTCTCTTGACAATATAACATTTTGATTTAATTTATTCCTAGTTCATATATTTTTCAAATGTTAGTTCCATCACCAACTATAAACTTAGAAATACAAATTTATGGTACAAATAAAAAACAATCTTAAAATTATTAACTATTTATTATTTTAAAATTAAGAAGGAAATAGTTTATTAACTATTTATTATTTTAAAATTAAGAAGGAAATAGTTTATAGTTGGCTATTTTTTTTGGCAACTATTTTAATGAGTAGTTGGATTATTCAAAGCAATAAATGTATGAATGTTATTCTGAATAGAGAAATAAGAGGTATGTAATGTTTTTCTTATTACATTATTTTTGTTTTTTTAATTTCAGCTGATAACAAGTTAATAATATTCGTGTTATTATTTTTATTTTGATTTCAGCTGTAGTGATTGTCTTTTCTTTAAATCATTCATGTTGGATAGGAGTTTGTGTTGCACTAAAAGACTCTTATGAATGGTTTCCTCTATCTTTAAATCATTCATGTTGGATAGGGGTTTGTTTCATGTTGGATAGGAGTTTGTGTTGCACTAAAAGACTCTTATGAATGATTTCCTCTATCTTGGCAGAAGATTAGTGCATCTCGTTATGGATATGAGAAACTTAGTTTAGCTTCTGGAAAATTTATCACATGTACTTCTTTAGTTTTCTAGCATTTTGTGTGATAGTTGTCTTTACCATTGTGATCTTGGTAATACAAAGTAAATAGTGAGAATTTGTTAACCACATGTTTCTCTTTAAAGGGCTCAGTATTTGAAAACCATACAAATAATACTAATACTTTTATAATTTAAAATGCATTAAAATACTAAAAGTTTGAAGAATAAAATAAAAAATGTAATAACATGGCGAAATATTTTTAGTGATACTGTAGAGTTTTAACTTTTGACTAAATAAAATTGAAATACTAGATTTTTAACTCTTGAGTAAATAAAATTGAAATCCCAAAAATAATCTGGGTGAGGAGAAATTTGAAATGTCTACCTAAGCTATTAAAATGTAATAATATTGAATACTATTACAATTTAAAATGCATTAAAATATTGTAAGTTTGAAGAATAATTACACAATATAATAACAATAACATATTCATAAATTTAGATCAGTATTTTATCTTGGTCACTTAATATAAATATATAATAATAATGATTATAATGATTAAAGAATTAAATAATATAATAATACTAATACTTTTATAATTTAAAATGCATTAAAATATTGTAAGTTTGAAGAATAAAACAAAAAATGTAATAAATTTCATGATACGTTTTGACTAAATAAAATTGAAATCCAAGATTTTTAACTCTTCAGTAAATAAAATTGAAATCCCTAAAATAATCTAATTACATAAAATAAAATGTTTAGAACCCTAAAAACTAAATTAAAATTAAATTACTTTTAGCTAATGAAGCAAAAAATTAATCGTGACTTAACTAGTGGGAGACAAAATTTGTGTTCATAATTTGTTTATTTGCCACTTGCTCCCTCAAACCAAAATTCTCTCTGCATCACAGAGAAGAGGTCATTTTTTTGAACCAATGACAATACAGATAAATCATTTTTCAATAATTTTTTGTTAAAAATTTGTCATGTTGACATAGGAAAAGTACAAATTTAAATCAAATTTGTCTGACAAGAAAAATAATCCTTTCTTTTGATTGGTTTACAATCAATAGATCAATAACTAGATAAGTGTGAACTTATTGCAATAGTACCTGGCCGAAGGCAGGTACTAATAATATTATATTTGTATAATTGCATTATTATAATATTATATATTATTATATTATATATAATATTATTATATACTATAATATCAATTAATATAATATATCAAGTGTTATAATAAAACATAAATTGATTTAAATGTAAAAAAAAAAGTGAGATATTGGAATGCAAAATAAGATATGTCCCTAAATTTCTTACTTGATAGTTTACTTATTTTATATAATTTCATTGTTTTTAATTATAAAAGTGTAAAATAGGTTTTGAAGGGATCCTAAAACCTTTTACATGCAATAAGAGTAGCAAAACAATAGCAAAATAGTAGCCATACTCCAAAGAAAACTAAATACAATGAAGAAAAAAATAAATAATCATATGAGATATTGGATATAATAAATGACAAAGAGACTCAAGAATTGGCAGTATTAAACTAAAATTCACATTTTCTAACATTTTCAATACTAGCCATTATGTGACACTTCTTTTCATTGTTTGGTAAATAAAAAAATCACCCTAACTAACTTATAATTGTAACAACCAAAATACACTAGTTTTAGTTTTTATGTATTATGTTTTAAGATTTATTTTATTTACTAAGAGTTATTTTATTTATTTAATATTATTTTACTTTAGAATTGTTTAAGAATCATTTTATAGTTTTAATTTTTTTAAACAAGTGGGTTATATTTTTGTTTTTGTAAATCCTCCACCATTACACTCTACTCCTTACTGCCATTGTAATTGAGAGACCTAATAACATGTATTATATATAAACTTCCCTAAACTTCAAGAATATTTCTTCTATATATAAACTTCCCTAAACTTTATGACTTCCCCCAACCTAAATTAAAAGTTGCCCCCGACCTTTAACCCTAAAATATACTCTGCATGTAGAAACATATACCATTATAGTTAATAACCAGCGAAATAATGTTGCACCCAAAGGTTAAAACCTGACTACCCATGCAATAATTTGACAAATACAAACCTACAAAGGCAAAAACTACAGGTGCAAAGATCTACTCGACAAAGGTTAAAAAACACTGCAAAATAATTTGCATAGAGCTGAAGGATGGAGGCAATTATTGCGTGCGCAGGCAGTTTTTAACCTTTGGATGCAACATTATTTCGGGGGTTATTAACCAATGGTATATGTTTCTACATATATTCTACCGCCATGGTCACAAGGGCAACCCCTAGGTTGACATACATTTTGTTTATTAGATTGATATATCTATTCCCAAACTTTTAATAAATCTATTTAAAAATTAAAGTAAATCTATTTAATATGTTCTTTGCTTAGAAAGTATTACATATTTAATGATTTTTTTTTGTTAACAAGGCATGTTTGTAAAACTATAATTTTATGGCCTCCCGCACTCTAGACAACTAGACTATTCCTCCCCCAACCTAGACACCTAGATTATTGTTTTGACTTATTTCCCTACAACTCTATAAACCACTTTGACCTACTACACTTACAACACAAAAACAAATTAGTTATCATATATCATAAATTGTATTTATAATTTTATTTTCTAAACAAATTGCCAATGCATTGATTGGTTGTCAGTGACTTAAAATTGTGTATAGTTTATGTGTTTTCATTAAAGTTAAATGTTAAGTGCATATAAGAAAGTGTTTTTTTAAAAGGTAAAAATATTGGGAATAAAAGGGAAGTATTTTGGTAGAAGATAAAATGTTGATGATAAGAAGGAAGTGTTTTCAAAAAGGTAAAAAAAGGTAAAGGGTTGGGTGTAAGTGGAAAGTGTTTTCATAGAAGAGAATAATTATTTTCTTTTTATTTAATAAGTGACTTCATATAAAGTTTGTATTTGGAAGTGTCTTGATTTGTAAGCTCCATTAATTGAGTGAAATAGTTCTAATAGACTTGCTTCATAATTTCAACATTCCCTTTCATGCATTTGAGAAATACAAAAAGAAAACTGAAAATTAAGTAATCCAAAAAATCTCACTTGCTTCATAATTTCAATATTTCCTTTCATACATTTAGAAATACAAAAAGAAAACTGAAAATTAAGTAATCCAAAAAAACAAACAAGGACACATAGGACTTAAAGAATGAGCATAATTGGTCTCCATTCCTTCAGCCCTTTAGAAGGGGTTGTTAGCCCCTTCCAACAATTTTTTTATTTTTTTATTATCATCATATGTTATTACATGTATTACATTTTTATGGGTTGATATAGGTGATCCAAAATATTTTGAAGGTGTAATAACCTACAACATAAGGATATTATTATCTAAAAATTCATGAATATTATAAAGGGGGTGAGGCTGCTCGTTTTCCTCTATGAACAATAACATCCATATTGTTGGAGTTCTCATCATGACAATGGATGACTGTCCAATCAATTCCTGTATCAAATATAAACACAATATTTGTTATATTTATGGCACATTTAAAATGGTTGTATCATATTACATGGTTAACAAGTGAAAGGAAGAAAAAAGAGTAAGTTTTTTTTAAAATGAATTGTTGAAAAGAAACAAATATTTTACTTACCAATTTTTCTTATATGATATTGCTGTAAAAAATCTAAGCACACATCCCTTCTTCTAAAGGATACAACTCCCACATCTAACATTAAACTAACAATTATTCAAAACCTAGAAAAAGACTATCGAAAAAAATCTTAGAAGGATACATCTCCCACATCCAACTACATTAAAGTAACAATTATTCAAAACCCAATAAAATTTGAAATAATTAGAAATCACAAAATTATACAAATAAAGGAACAACATAATAAAAAAACAAAAAATAACAGTCATAACTTATTGCACTCACCACGTTATTGGATAAAACGTAATCTCTACACACAAGGCATGTTTATTCCCTAACGCTATGTGGCAAGCTAAAGCAATTATTCTTACATGATCTGTGTTAGAAGCATTTCCAAGTCACTGTAAGATTTGACATAAAATCCTAAACCTTACATAAAATTTGTTTACTAAAAAAATAAAAAGTTAAAAGACAAGAGCCAAAAATAGAGAACTCAATTCCTCCGATATTAATAACCTAAGATAAATTTTATTTTAAGTTTCGTTGCAGCATAGAGTAAAATGACTTTCATTAAAATCTACACAGAGGAAGTCAATTAATTTACACATTTACACATTCTAGACCAAGAGATTCTAGATAACTCCAAGGATCTGCAGGCATTTTTGAAATCCTGTGGAAAGTTCATTGTAGCTGTGGGAACAACATCTACCTGGTACTGAGATGCATTGAATCACTCAAGTAGAAAGCAAACACACAGCATAAGAAACGTACACGGCTAAGAGCTATATATGCCTAAAATGGAAAATCACTTTCCCTAGAGTGGCAAACAGATGGAGATCTTTCATGTAAAGCTCAAATTGCTTCCATTCATACAGGTAAGTGCTACAGCTGGTCTTTTACATTGTAATTTTAGATAAGCTTGGATCACTTAGGAAATAAGATTGTGTGAATCTCTAGGCTTGAAAGCACTGCCATCCTCCGTCTGCTGTCTTTAAAAACTTAAATTGCTTGACATCTCATCGTGCATACATTTGAAGGTGAACGGGGGGAACGCTGTCAATTGAAGGAAACTCTTCAAACATTAGCCAAACTGCCATCCCTTAAACGTGTGATTTGTGACAAGGAGAATGAGCGGTTGGTCACAAGAAGCTCCAGGACTGACCTTAAAGTTCAAGTTGTTGTCGAGAAAGAACCCAGTTTGGATCCAATAATATGCTGTGTTGGAGGTTATTCTAGCACTGACAAAATCAGTAAGTTTGGTCTAACGCAGAACACTAGACAATCATCATAATAGCAAAACCAAAGATTATGGCAACTTTATAAACACAAAACACTGGCCCCCTCTTCACATCATCCATTTAAAAAATCTGTTTTCCTGAAATTAACCCATTAACTTACAAAACAACCAAAAGAAGAGACCACTACTAAACCGGCTACCTAGAATTTACTAGAGGGCATAAAATTAACCTGCCTAACATCCTTATAAGTTTTATTTCAAACAATCTACAGCTCAATAGTTCAGTAACTTTTGACCATGGTTAGCAAAGCAGGAAATTAAGGTAGCTATCATTCTTTGAAGTTTGTTTTTTGAGTAACATTTGGGAATTGCAATGTACTCCCTGGTTTTGTGGAATGGACTAAACGTACAGTTTAAGCAATCTTGTGGCATCACTGTTGGCGGGATTACCAAATGTACCTTCATTCCCACAAAGGCAGAACAAGTGAGAATGATATAATTCTGTTGTCTATTTGAATTTGAATTAGTGTTGCGCATATTCAATTTACAGTTTTTTCTAGTGGGTGGGTTAAGTAAGGCCCTTCATTTTGGCTTTAATGATATTTCATGTGGGTGGGTGAAGTAACACCCTACATTTTGGCATTAATGATATTCAAGTGGGTGTGTGAAAAATTTAACACCCTAACATTCTGGCTTTACTGATAGACATGTGGGTATGTGAAATAACTCCCTACATTTTGGCTCCTTTGATATTTTTGTCACAGGATATTATCCAAACATTGGACAATTTAGTATACCAGGAAGCTCAGACAATACCCGACCTGTTTCTCCATTACAATGGAGTTAAGACTAGCCCTGAGGAGTTCAATGCAAAGTGCTCAGCTTGCATGAGAAACTTTGGACTCTGGAGTGATTGGTGTAGCCTCCAAAGATATAGGAGTTCCTATTGCTTGCATCAAGCCTGGAATCTTTCATGGTGTTCACATGGACTATAATCTCCATATTGACACCATAAAACACTGCAGGTAAGAAATTGTAACAGAGGTTTGGGTTTTATAATTTTTGTTTTTCTATATATCCTCTTGATAATGTGTTGTGCAGGGAGAATTTGGAGGAGATTGTTAAGGCCATAGATCAAGTTGATGAAAAGAGCAACCCACGCAAAATTTGCAGGCAACACTTGGAATTTCTGAAAGCAAGGCGTATGGGAAGGTGTGAAGCTCAAACTAAAGCATAAATTGCCTTCAACAGCAGTAAAGAAGAGGAAGAGACAGTCGTATTCTTCTGCTTCAAAAGATACCACTTCTGTTATGTATAAAACATATGCTCTCAGAAACAATTATTCACTTAGGGAGAGGGCTAAAAAGATGAGAGCCAAGTTGTTTATAGACAACTTTGACACCAGCAGTATCTCAACAGCTTGATTTTGAATGGTTTCAGATTTTTGCTGGGCGTCTGTCGGTTTTGAAGTTTTTTTGTAAATAAACGTATACAAAGTTTTTGTAAATAAATGTAATTTGTGATTAGCCACCAAAACTGAATTTTTGGCACTGAATTCGCCTCATCTTCAATAATTCAGTTTTTTTCCATTGTGATCGTGCATTGAAGTTTTATGTTCCATGAAATATAAAAGATTTGAGGTTCCTATTTTTAAGAAATAATAACTTCCAAGATGTTATAATCAACTATCGAAGACAAATATAGTAATATCTATGTTACTCTCTTTATATCCATTAAAAAAATAAAATCATCTACTCCCAAATTACAATTTAACATAGGAAGCACATTGAATGTTCTTTAATCAGTCTGTAATGAAAACACACCTTTCTCAAAAGTTTTCCCCTGCTCTTGCTCCTGCTGCTGAACTGCGCAACAAGACCCTCATAAGTTGTAATAACGATGCTGGGATCCTCAAAAGACCTTTCCACTCTTTTTTTCACAGAGCATTTACTATCTATTGTAACTCCTGCAGAAGCAGCAGAATAATTACAGCATAAGCAATCAATCAATGAAAAGCATGTGTCCGGTTAATAAAAACTATGAATGGAATGGGTGGTTTCAGGCATCCTTCCAAGAGATGCATGACCACACGCAAAGTTGAAACACGAAATACTGTAAAGCTAAAGATCCGAGGATTCCATGCATGACCCAACAAACCAGTCTATACGCAAACAAAACAAACCCAACAAATAGTCCATACGCAAACAAACCAGTTATATACGCAAACAAATAGTCTATCCCAATTCCACACAAGAAACTTCACTGTTTTCATCCAAAACATTGATACTTACAATAATGTGAAAATCTAATGATTTCAATCCACCGTTTTCAGTTTAATTCATAACCCAACAAATCAGTTAATTGGTATAATATCCTAATTCCATAAGTGTAGGGGCTGAGAAAACTTACACTTTTTTCGAATCCTGCGATGCTTCCTCATCTGCTGTAGCAGCGGGAGCCTGGTCCGCCTGGCGTAGCAGCTGCGCCTGCAGATTAAACAAATAAACTCACGACCATGCTCAAATAAAATGCCAAATTTAGATCCTCTTAGCTTTAACTTAACGGCTTGCTTTTTTTCACAACGGCTCTTTGCTTTTTCTTAACGGTTACTAAAGAAAATGAATGAGCTTATTTTTAAAAATTTTGTGTAAAGATTATAGATAAATTTCTTTTATTTTACTTTTTATTTATAAGTGAATTCTTGAGGATAAGAATTTAAAAAAAAAATTTATAAGTGAATTTTTTTAGGATAAGAACAATTGAAATAAGTAGAGTATTATAAGTTTATGTGTTGGGTTTAATAATAGTGTTATAATTGAGTGCCTTGGAATTGTGTTTATGATTAAAGAATTTTCATATTATATAGTCCCATTTATGTTAATATAGTCATAGAAATGCTACAAATAATAGAGTTTGCATTAGGCATCTCACATCATTTATAAACCTTATATAAACCGATCCCTAAACAAAACCATAATTCTAAATCTAACTTTCATTCAAACCTTAACAAGGGTTAGTTTAGAATAAAATATGCAGAGAAATATATTATAATATATAATTATAATTATTATATACATTATAATAATTATATATTATATATAATTATAATTATTATATAATATTTTATAATAATATATCTAACCTATGTTATAATTATAATAATTCTTAATAAGGTATATAATATAGTTAGAATTATGCTTGCTCCGCATTAAATTATTGCTCAAAGATTCCTTAGATTTCGTGAAGTTTTATAAGATTCCATTCTAAAAATAAAAATCACCTAAATATTCATTGTTCTTGGCATTTTACTGACATATTTACTAGTATACCTATATTTTAAAAAATATATGTAAAGTCGCCTATTTTTTTAATCAATTTACTACACATAGGTGGAAATACGCGAAGATATCTCTTGGTGTACTTTAGATAATTTTTTAAAACTTAATTAAAATTTCATCTCTACATATATAGATCTAGAGCCAATTTTTTTACTATGCAAATAAATGCCAGAAAAGCACTTCCACTTCCATCTCTGCAGAGACTTCTCCATATTTAAAGCTTTCAACGTTGCATGTAATCCATTTTTAGGAAATGAAAGATGGATTTTGTAACGCTTTTTTTTTTTTTTTTTCCTTTTTTTTCTGTTTTTGTGGGGATAAATTCATAAGAATTTTGTCTTAAGAATTCTTTTTTATTAGTGGAAACCACTAGATCCATCTTTGATAGTTTTAATTTAATTTATTGATTAATAATAGTTTTGATTTTTTAATATCTATAAAATCTAAATAGAATCTCCCTTATGGATATAAATCATTACAATTATAAAAATATATCTTTTTCTATTCTTAAAGTGACAATTGCAATTAGATGTTGCTATTTTGACACTATTTGAAGATAACATCAAGTTTTAGTTATTTAATGTTAAAGTTCAACTCCCACTTGATTTTATTTAATTCTATATATATATATATTTCAATTTTACTATTATTTTTTTTTGCTACGTAATCAGAGATATTATTATATTTATCAAAAAAGATACAGTCATCAGCCCTTCCATGGCTAGTGAAAAAGTTTCAAACCATTTCCCAGTTAGCCTAAAAACTTCTACCATATGACCACACAGGGTTAGGGATATAGATAAGTATGCCAGACTATCACCATACACCGAATTCACATTTATACCCTACAGACTACTAGTATCTACAAAACAAAGGGAAGCCATACTAGTATATCCACTGTGTGACTTAACTGGCGTAGTCCGTAGTCTCCACCAGCCCTAGCAGCCTCCTGATGAACTCCACTGCAATCATAGCCTGGTCCTTCAACACAATCAGGTCAAAGCCCTTGACATCCAGGATGAAGGGATAAACTTTGATGACTGCCCCAGGATCCGCCATGAGTTTCCAGTCCTTAGGGCGAGGAACACCAACACCTGGGCGAGCAAATTACAGAGTCTTACCCAATTCTCCAAGGTGCTCAGGATAGAACAGTGCTCACATTATTGATTCCGCTTCTGCCTTTGCCAATTGTAGCTCCATCAACATAGCCAGGACCCGCAAGGAGATGTCTGTGTCTACACTGTATCGCTCATCATTTTCCAGGAACGCCTTGCCCAGTACCAATTTCACCGCTTCCACCAGCAACCCGTCTGACTGTCTCAGCATCCTCTGCAAGCGAAGATCAATTATGCCACCCAGGAATGCCATTTGCTGCTTGGTGCTAACCAGATGAATGGGGGTGTCCATCCCTCCACAGCGTATGGCAAAGGCAGAGATGATCACGGCAAAGTGAGACGGCATTTCCAAAAAATGGAGATAGAGTTTGTAGAACTTAAGTACCCACCTTCCTTAATATCTTACCACCAAAGGATCTTGAAGGCGTTCCCCAAAATGATGATTCTACTGCGCTAAATGCCATCCATGCAGGCTATTAACTGCCAACTCCCGTTGGCTCGTGTCATCGCGGACGGCACTCTGTACTGAGTGCCTCGGCCTTGCCACCCATGATGGTGTGGCAAGGCTCCCTCCCTACCTCCCACTTCAATTTTACTATTATTAGTTTTTTTAAAATTTGTTAATTTTTCATAATTAAATTAGTGATTAAGTTATGGATAAAATTATAGTGCTATGGATTTGATTAATTGTTTTTCTATTTAATTAGTAACTTAAATTAATAGAATTGTTTTTTTTAACTAAAATGTGGAATAAATAAAGTTAGTAGTTAAACACAAAGTATAAGAAGACAATTTATTTTATTGAAATTTGTTTTATTTCAGATTTAGTAGATTTAATATATATATATATATATATATATATATATATATATATATATATATATGAAAATCTATATTTATTCTTACAATCTAAAAATACAAGTCTCCAAAAGTTTGAACCTTCTCTTCTGTTAAAAATCTAGATCTCCATAAATCTAGACTCCATGTTTCCTTCTAAGTTGCTTATTCTCTATTTTATTAACGTACCAAAACTTCCAAACTCTGCAAAACAAAAATATTCAAAAAATCAAGTACCCAAAAGCATTGACTATAACCCACAAAATAGCCAAAAAAAAAAAAAAAAGCAGAGCTGAAAAACCATGAGAAGATTAAAATTTTGCATGGAGACCAAAACCTCCAAACCCTGTAAAACAAAAATATTCAAAAAATAAAGTACACTATAACCCTATTTATAAGCCTTATATCATAAACCAATCCCTAAACAAAACCATAATTCTAAATCTAACCTTCATTCAAACCTTAACAAATAATATAATTAGGGTTAAGACCTTTACGGTTAGGGTTAGTTTAGAATAAAATATGCCAGAGAGATATATTATAATTTATAATTATAATTATTATATACATTATAAGCTCCAATGGCTACCTTCACACTGCTTGCCTTTTCATGGAGTGACAATTTTTTAAAAATTTCTTACGAAATAAAAATGGAAAATCCATTTTTATTGCACGTTTTTTTTTTCCATTTTTTCTATTTTTGTGGGGATAAATTCATAAGAATTTTTTGTCTTTAGTGGAAACCACTCCATCCATCTTTGATAGTTTTAATTTAATTTATTGATTAATAATAGTTAGGATTTTTTTAATAATCTATAAAATCTAAATAGAATCTCCTTATGGATATAAATCATTAGAATTATAAAAATATATCTTTTTCTATTCTTAAAGTGACAGATTTTATTTAATTCTAAATATATATATTTATTTTTCAATTTTATTATTATTAATTTTTTAAAATTTTGTTAATTTTTCATAATTAAATTAGTGATTAAGTTATGGAAAAAATTATAGTGCTTTATTGTATGAATTTGATTAATTATTTTTATATTTAATTGGTAAGTTAAATTAATAGAATTGTTTTTTTTAACTAATCATTTAGTTATTTGAGTAAATGATATTTATTGAATTTTGCAAAAAATGTGGAATAAATAAAGTTAGTAATTAAACACAAAGTATAAGAAGACAATTTATTTTATTGAAATTTGTTTTATTTCAGATTTAGTAGATTTAATATATATATATATATATATATATATATATATATATATATATATATAAGAAAATCTATATTTATTCTTACAATCTAAAAATACAAGTCTCCAAAAGTTTGAACCTCCTCTTCTTTTAAAAATCTAGATCTCCATAAATCTAGACTCCATGTTTCCCTCTAAGTTGCTTATTCTGTATTCTGTTAACCTGCATGCAAACCAAAGCCTCCAAATCTCAATAGAAATTTTGCAAAAAAAAGGAGTAGAGCTGAAAAACCATGAGAAGATTGAAATTTGTACATCCTCTCTGCATGGAGACCAAAACTTCCAAACCCTACAAAACAAAAATATTCAAAGGAAAAACCATGAGAAGGTTGAAATTTGTACATCCTCTCCTACATTGGCCAAAACAATTAAGAGAAAATAAAAAGATAAATGAGATAGAATTTTTTTATGCTATGTTTTATGCATAGTTTAAAATAGTAATAGTAAATTAATTTATTAACTCCTAAGATGTAGCCAACTTGGGCTTTTAGTGGAGTTAAAATGTTTTATTACTTTATTATTATTATTTTTAAATTTTAATTGTTGCCTTTTAATAAGTTGTACTATAGTGGTATATGATTAAGTTTAGAAATAAATATTTCTTTAATTTTAATCTTCATTATTATTATTTCCATGATTTATTTTAGTTTAAAGTTTTTATTAAATTTTAATGTAAGGTTTTGATTTTATTTATTATGTTCTATTAAAGTAGGATTAATGGATTTAATTATTGTATTAAATGGGTTTGTTTATCATCTTAAAATACCATAGAGGAATGCATTTAATTATAGGATTTATTTATAATTAAATCTTCTTGTTATAATAAGGGTTAGGGTTAGGTCGAGAACTAGAATTAAGGTCAAGGTTAGCCTAAAAATTAGGGTTAAGGCTAAAATTAGAGTTAGAAATAGGGTTAGGGTTAGTGTTAGAATTAGAGTTAGGGTTAGGGTTAGGGTTAGGGTTAGTGTTAGATTTAGAATTATGGTTACAATTAGGGTTAAGGTTAGTATTAAGGTTAGGGTTAGGGTTTGAATTATGGTCACCATTAGGGTTAGAGTTAGGGTTAAGGTTAGGGTTTAAAATTGAACTATGTTTAAGATTAAGTTAAAAATAGAGTGAGAATCAGAATGAGAATTGGGCTCAAAAGTAGGGTTAGGGTTAGGGTCAAAATTAGGGTTAGGGATAGAAATAAGGTCAAAGTTAGGGTTAGGGTTAAGATCAGTGTTAGAATTAATTTTATGAATAGAATTAGGGTTAGAATTATGAATCAAATCAGTGTTAGAATCAAGTTTATGGTGAGGGTTAGAATTATGAATAGAATTAGGGTTAGAATTATGAATAGATTTAAGGTTAAGTAGACCTAGGGGTAGAATTAGGGTTAGGGTTAGAATTACTCTCAGGATTAACAGTAGGGTTAGGGTTATAGTTACAATTTCAATTTAAATTAGAGGTTAGGGCTACAATTAGGGTTAGGGTTTAGATTAGTGTTAGAATTAGGGTTAGAGATAGAATTAGGGTTTGTGTTAGAATTAGGGTTAAGTAGATCTAGGGGTAGAAATAGGGTTACAGGTACAATTAGGGTTAGGGTTATAATTATGATTGGAATTAGGGTTATAACCTTGACCTTAACTATATTCATAAACAAAACCCTATTTCTAATCTAACCTTGGTTCTAACCTGAACCCAAATCCTAATTCTAATCATAACCCTCAATCTAACCCTAATTCTAATTCTAACAATAATAAGATGATTACACTTAGCATTGATTTATAATCCTAAACCTATATCTAACCCTATTTATAAGCCTTATATCATAAACCAATCCCTAAACAAAACCATAATTCTAAATCTAACCTTCATTCAAACCTTAACAAATAATATAATTAGGGTTAAGACCTTTACGGTTAGGGTTAGTTTAGAATAAAATATGTTGAGAGATATATTATAATATATAATTATAATTATTATATACATTATAATAATTATATATTATATATAATTATTATACAATATTTTATAATAGTATATCTAACCTATGTTATAATATTATATTATATAATACTAATTCTTAATAAGGTATATAATATAGTTAGAATTATACTTGTGCTCCGGATGCTACTAGTATACCTATATTTTAAAAAATATATCTAAAGTACACTGAGAGAAAATATATCTAAAGTACGTCGAGAGATATCCTTCTCGAGGCACCTATTTCCACCTATGTGTAGTAAATTGATTAAAAAAATAGGCACCTCGAGAACGATATCTCTCGGCGTACTTAAGATATATTTTTTAAAATATAGGTATACTAGTTCATTAGCATATGAAATTTGTTTCATAAGCACCCATACACCAAAAACTCTAAGAACATAGTTTTCCATCTTTTAAAAAAGATTGCTAATTAATTATATTCTTTAAGAATTATCAAGACTTTATAATTTTAAAGGTATTTTATATTATTATTGATTCTTGCTACACAAAGAAAACAATATATTTTGTCACACATTAACATAGATTATACTCATACTTCTTCATGGAGAGCACTAGTAATATATGTTAATTCCCTTTTAATTTTATATATATAACTCAAGCCTCTATGACCAAAGAATTTGCATACCATATAGCCCCACCCATGTCAATATAGTCATACAAATACTAGAAATAATATAGTTTGCACTAGGCATCTCACTTCATACTTCATTAACATATGAAATTTGCTTCATAAGCACCCATACAACAAAAACTCTAAGAATATAGTTTTCCATGTTTTAAAAAAGATTGCTAATTAATTATATTCTGTTAGAATTATCAAGACTTTATAATTTTAAAGTTATTTTATATTATTATTGAGTCTTGCTACACAAAGACAACAATATATTTTGTCACACATTAACATAGATTATACTCATACTTCTTGATGGAGAGCACTAATATATGTTAACCAAAGAATTTGCATACATATTGTGAAATTTAATTGTTGCCTTCATTGCCCCAATTTCAATTCAAAGGTCATCTTGTTGTAAATTTAAATTGATGAAATTATTTTGAGTTCTTATCATTTCCTTGTAAAGCTTAAGATAGTTTGTTGGGCCTAGAGATTACTGAATGCCTTCTTCCTAATATATTTCTTCATGATCCATGTGTTTCTCTAGGTTAGAGAAATTATTATGGAGACATCAATGAAGGTCCTTCTTTATATTATAAATGTGACAATTTTTTCCCAAAGAAAATCTAATAAGGAAACATAATATATGTTTGTCCAAGTGTCTATGAACCTCTAGATGAAGAGAGTAAAGAAAAAATTACCAATTGGGAAACAACAAAGGGAAAAATCCAATCCCAATTCCTGTGGGGGATAACCTCTATACCTATAGAAGTGTTAAGAGGGTGTCCTCATGGTAATTACCACATTAAATGTGAAATATTTAAATTCCCATCATATGTTTAGGCTACTTAAGCATCTAGTTGAATACAAGACTTGATATTTTATTAGTTTCATAAGAGACTAAGTTAAGTTTAAAATCTAAGTGATATTTCATTGTAGCTTATCTATATATCCTCCTTTGAGGTCTAGCAATCACATACAAGTTTACACATCAATGGAATCATTTTGAATTCTTACCATATCCTCATGGATCCTAAGATAGTTTGTTGGGCTTAGAGAATAGCCAATGTGTTCCACCTAATCTCTTTCTTCATGATCCACATGTTTCTCTATGTTAGGGAAATCATTATAGAAACATCAATGAAGGTTATTCTCTCTATTATAAATGTGAAAATTTTTCCCCATATAAAAATCTAGTAGGGAAACATAATTAATGTTTTCCCATGTGTCTATCAACCTCAAAATGAAGAGAGTGTTATGAATAAAGGAAAATTTTTCATTTGAAAACAACAACAAAGGGGAAAATCCAATCCCAAATCCTTTATGGGATAAGTTATATACCTATAGTAGTGTCAAGAGGTCACAATAATTATCTCATGAAATGTGAAATGTTTAAATCCGAGCTTCACATGTGTAGGCTACTTAAGCATCTAGTTAATGATAAGAAGATAAATTTATTAGTTCAAGAAGAGATTAAATTAAATAAAAAATGGAGTGATATATTATTGCTATTTGGAATCCACATACAGTTTCTAACTTTCTTCTTAATGATCATATAAATTTGCAATCCATCAAGTTTAAGGATGTCTAAGAGACAATAGAAGATTTTTCTTAATAAACAACACATATAAACTTACCTCACAATAGTATAGATAATTGGGTGATTTTAAAATATTATCCTAAGGTAATGCACAAAGATGGGAGACAAAAAAGTGGCCAAAAGAGTAATTTTATATGTAACATGTATGTGCTTTATAAAATGCATTTCATCCTTAATGCATACATGTTATGACTTGACAATTACCAAGAAATAACACATATGTGCTATTATATCATGAAAATAAAAAGAAAAGATAGGCATTATGGACAATTATTATGTCCCACAACCTAAAAAACATAGACCATGAGTAACATTTTATTGCAAGTGCATTTTGGAGAATTGAAGCCTATTATTTGCAATTTCTACAATGCCACATTGGAGAAGAGGTAAATGCTTTCTATTTTCTAGTTTTTAGATTAAAATTTTAGTAAATTTATCACAAATTCTCACTTCATAGGATTTTTCTTTTGTTAAATTTTCAAACTAGCTTGTGTACACCCTAATCCTAAGCCAAATATGAAAGAGAAACTACCAAAAAAAATCCCATAGCATCTAAATCTCTTTTGACACTTCTTGTAAACCCTTCCCAAAGCTAAAAGGACCTTCTAAGGCAATTATGAAAAAAAAATGTTGAATTATAGAACTGGGTATGTGCACAAAGATTGGGGGCCAAAAAATGTTTTGGAGGAAAATTAAAACATAATACATGTGCATTCTAAAACACATAATGCAATTGTGCTATGGCTCGAGCACATTATAAATGTACACACTTTATTTATGTCTAAAAAGATATGACCTATGACACTTCTTTCTCATTTCCATAATTTAACAATTAGGTAGAAAAAGGTGAACAAGAAAAGTGTGACTGAGTTTTAGAGATCAATAAAAGCTATCTCCATCTCATTGACTAATGCCCCAACATTCAAGATGTTAGTTTATATCAATTTTTTGATAAATTTAGTTAGGATTAAACTATTTTTTCTGGCATTGCTTCTAATTTGTTAAATTTTTCATTTTAGTCCAACAAAACCCTCCACCTAATCCTAGTCAAGAAGAAGATGAACTAGAAGAACATGATGAACAAAAGCCCCCTGAAAGTCCTACAATTCTCATGTATGAACTCCTCAAAATAATGAAATTGAGCTATAAATTTTGATAGAAACCCTAAAAATATCAATTCCACAAACAGTTGTAGCTACATTGGAATATTTAATATCCCACATTATTTTTGTGACTAGACAAATAAACACATTGGCCATCTATAGAGAAAATTGTCCCTAATTTTATACAACAAAATTGTCTTAAGATATGGTAAAGGACAAAAAATAACCAAAGACAAATTATGTGTATTATTTACCAATCCAAAACTAATGCACATTTAGAAGCAATTTTCAAAAGTTTCCAACACCATTGGTGCAACTATGAGAAAATAAAGAATAAATTTTGGGATAAGTGGTGGATGGTGTTTAACTAGCCCTTTGTAATAGCCATAAGGTGCCTTGATACTTTTGAGGAAAGTCTATTGTGAATTTGTCCTTAATGATATCCCTAACTATTTTAACATTAAATATTTCTAGGGCAAAGGCAAATGCTCTATGCATGACAAAAAGAGGGCATGTATAGGACTTGCCAGCAAGACCCCTTCTAGTTGACCATCTATTCACCATGTGACAATCCCTTTAGCTGTGAAAGAGATTGTTGAAGTTTAGACACTCCAATCCATTAGTTCATTGACATGATCCTTGGTCCAACATAGTTCACACTTATCTCTAGTTGATGAAGGTAAGTTTCGAGGTGTCAGGTATCACCACACCTTTGTCATGTTTCTGGGGTTTTATGTAGTTATACGACAAAGGACTCTATGATGAGGCATAAAGCATAGGGTATATACCCTGATACATAGATTGAGGATGATGCCACACATGATGACCAAATCATCCCTCTATGTTAGAGAGAATGATCCTAATAGATGCTTTACTAGAGGCAACCTTTGATATTGACCCACAAGTAATTATAAATTTAAAGCTATATAATTTGGTATATTTCTTTTAAATTTTAGAATTAACTATATTAATCCATTGTAAAAATTGATGAAAATTTTGTTTAATATAAAATTTTAGAGTCAAACAATACATCTTACGTCCCATTCCACTTCATCACATAGTTCTAGGCCTCACAACTCCTCGGGTAAAATTATAATAAATTAGTAAATATATTACTTGTCAATTTGTTTTCATATTTAACAATGTGGATATTAAAATCACAATTTTATGTTGAATAGGTGAATGTTGGTCTTTCCACATCTAGGCATGTTAGTTGCAATATTCATTACTCAAGTTTCATTAAGGTAAGTTTTGGTATTTTTAATCATCATATATGTAGATAATGAACTATATAATGTGTGTAGATAATAATATGCAATGTATATGTGTAAGACATTATTATGGTAAAATAACCTTGTTCTTATTTTCAATTGATTACTTTATTATAGACCCCTCCCTATCTTTGGGGATCACTAGTTAGAGATGGATGTTTCCATACAAATAACATCTTTTATGCCTCATACATAGGTATGGGCAAGTAATGTAAATGCCATTATAAATTTATTGTTTTAACTAGCATCATTTAGTGCAAAATAAATGACATTCATATTTACTCTTTTCTTCTTCATACTTTCCATAGGACCAAAGGTGACAACTATGGTTTTTGCACCTACCCCTCAAGTTGATGATGAAAAGTAGAGGTTGATGGACATGGATCATAAGTTGTAGTAAGTGTTTATTTACTAATGTCATTTATATATTATGTTTTGTATATTAATGTGTATATTATTTAAATATTTGCATTGATATCTAGAGCTACAATCAAGTCTCAATCCTAGGAGATCTTATCAGTGAAGGAGATATGTCAAATATGAAATTGGTTCTTCATCTTCTTGGTAGGCCAAGAGAGATTGATTGTTCCATTATACTTCATATATATTATCTATAAATATTTGGTTGTATGTTTTCAAGGCATGTAGGTAGATATTTATATTTTGATGATGTATATCATTCAATGCCTATACAACTTTGTTTAGACAATCATTTTGGTGAAATTATGTAAACTACCATGACTTCTCAAAATCAATATATGAGACATATTTGTTATGCTTTCACAAACTTGTATTGTGGATTGCACTCTATATGTAGAAGTGGACTAATAAGGAATGCCAAATGAAAGCAATGATAATAGTGTAAGATATATGTGCAATCATAAATCTCAAGGTGGTATGATAAAAAGATAATACCATGATAGTCATGAAATAATGAATAACATAATAAAGAAATCATAATATAGGTTGAATAAGTGCATATAAGAAAGCATGGAGTGAAAAATGTGAAGTACTGTACAAGGTAGCAATAATTAGTTTTATATTAGGGGATGATAAACTTGGAGGTAATTTTAACAATAGAGTCAACCTTCAAGATTTTAATATTAATATAGAGTCAAATTTATTATAGTATCCAAGTATAATTCACCCATTTGTTGAGTTCGCTTCCCATGGAATCGATGTGAGAAATAATTGACTCTAGGGATTTAGCAAGGTATCTCCAATGAGGATTGATTGTGTATGGATTTTTTAATGTTTCAATAAAAATTTCAAGTTGTCTTTTGTTCTTCTCAATTTTCCTTAAATAGTTTGGTTGTGTCTAATGAGGATACAGAGGAATTGAAGGAGCAGTTTGAGGAGGGTTGTTTTGTGTCCCCTCCTCAGTTGGAATCTCATCATCCCCTCCATTTGGTGGATTAGGGTTTGGGGCTGTTCCATGGGGTTCATTGGATAAAAATTGAAAATAAAAATTGAATCAAAACATTGAAAAACAAATGATTCTTTTTCAAATATAGAAAAAAACATGGAAATGTTACCTTGTTCAACTTGTTGACCCCATCGAGCTCGTACACGACATCCTAGAGTGTGGGAATATTATGGTGGCATCATGTTTGAGTGGATCCTTCTCCAGTTTCTTCAAAAGATAGTCACACAATAGCCCTACTTGCATTTTCTTTCTCTTCATGGAATGTTGGAATGAAATGAAAATGTGGGCATGTTTTTCCTTTATATTTAGAAAGATAAAATGCAAGAACATTATAACATGCTCATGTTTTAGGCTTGGTATTTACTGAGCCATGTAATATGAGAACATTATAATGTGCTTGTATTTTGTCTCAAGTTTAGACCAAAAAGTGGTTTTGGTCACTTTTTGGTCCCCCATCATTTTGCACACACCCTCTGTTTTGATATGGGAATTTTGTCAAATGTTGTAGTTCCAACTGCCCTATGAGACATGTATGCAAAATGTGGAAGTATAGACAAGGAACTTGAACTATTTGACATAGCACCTTAAAGAAATGTTGTTTGATGGAATGCCATGATTGTAGGATATGCACAAAATGGATTTGTTTAAAAAGGATTTAGACACTTTCAAGGAGATGCAATGGGCGGGTGTAAAGCCAAATTTCACAACCTTTGCCAACATCCTCCCTGCATGTGCCAAAATGGGATATTTGGAACAGGGTATTAACATCAATCAAAGCATGAAAAATATGGGAATTTTATCATATGTTGTAGTTGCAACTGCCCTATGATACATGTATGCAAAATGTGGAAGCATAGACAAGGAACATAAACTATTTGACATAACACCTCAAAGAAATGTGGTATGATGGAATGCCATGATTACAAGATATGCACAAAATATATTTTTTGAAAAAGGCTTTAGACACTTTTAAGAAAATGCAATTGGCGGGTGTAAAGCCATATTCCACAACCTTTTCTAGGATCCTCCCTGCATGTGCCAAAATGGCATCTTTGTAACAAGGTATGGATATCCATCAAAGCATGAAAGATATGGGAATTTTTTTAGATGTTATAGTTACAACTGCCTTGTGAGACATGTATGCAAAATGTGGAAGCATAGACAAGGAAAATGAACTATTTGACATAACACCTCAAAGATATGTGGACTCATGGAATGCCATGATTGGAGGATATGCACATAATGGATTTATTGAAAATGCTTTAGATAATTTCAAGCAAATGCAATTGGCAGGTGTAAATTCAAATTCCACAACCTTTGCCAGCATCCTCCCTACTTTTTCCAAAATGGGATCTTTGGAACAGGGTATGGACATCCATCAAGTAATTGAAGGATATGGGAATTTTGTCAAATATTGGAGTTGCAACTACCATAGGAGACTTGAATTCAAAATGTGGAAGCATAGGCAAGGCACATGAACTATTCAATAGAACACCTCAAAGAGATGCCATCTCATGGAATGCCATGTTTGCAAGATATGTACAAAATAGATTTGTTGAAAAGGCTTTAGAGACTTTCAAGCAAATGCAATTGGTAGGTGTAAAGCCAAATTATGCAACCTTTTCTAGCATGCTCCCTGCCTGTTCCAAAATGAGATCTTTGGAACAAGGTATGAACATCCATCAAAGCATGAAGGATATGGGAATTTTGTCAGATGTTGTAATTGTAGCTTCTCTTAGAGACATGAATGCAAAATGTGCAATCATAGACAAGGCACATGAACTATTGGGAAGAACACCTCAAAGAGATGCCATATCATGAAATGCAATGATTGCAAGATATGCAAAAAATGGATTTGTTGAAAAGGCTTTAGAAACTTTCAAGTAAATGCAATTGGTAGGTGTAAAGACAAATTCCTCAACCTTTACCAACACCCTTCTTGCCTGTGCCAAAATGAGATCTTTGGAATAGGGTATGGATATCCATCAAAACTTGAAGGATATGGGAATTTTGTCAGATGTGTTGGTATTACGTGTTTCATACACCTTACAACTCCTAATATTTGAAATATTTATTTATTTGTATTTATTATGCATACACATATTTTGGGCATCCCACATGGAGTGGCACAATGTGTCACTTGTATTTTGTAGTTTGGTAATTTGTTTTTTATAACTTCATGTCATGGAAGTTGCTAAATGCAACTTTAACATCCCGCACCGCAACCTCGAAGGGTAAGGGCCAAAGGAGGGCAAGATTTTTTTTATTGACATAAATAGATAACATACATGTGATATAGTTGCCGATTATATGTCAACAACATTCATGGCCAAGTATGGCCGAATGAACGATCCAAAGGAGAGGACTAAATCACCCTTCTTGCAAACCTTGCTGAAACTACATTCATTTTAAACACCAAATCAAATTTTCCTAATCCCATATCTAATATAAACATGAATCCAAAAGCATCATAGAGCACGTGGATCCAATACCCACACCAAAATTCATAAACCAAATAGGAAACATCTCATTTCTTCTCATTAACTTGCATGATTACATCTTCTCTCTTAAGAGAGTACAATTACATAAAAGAATATACAATACAATGGCATAGCCATGAATATGATACAATAATTGAAAGAGTATAATAACTAAAGAGTACAATAACTGAAAAAGTAATGGAGAAAAAGAACATCTCCAACTGGTACTCCAAAACCTGTACGTCGGTCCCTAATGGCGGTGGCAACACATCCCAACCATGTGGACTCAAAAGAGACCACCCCACCATGCTTGGAGATAGTCACAAGGCCTAGACCGAAGTAACACAGTAAGGGTATGTTGATATGCGCCGAACAACTGAAAGGGGGGGTGAATTAGTTATCTCAAAAACTTAAACACTTACTGCAATTAAACATTCATCATTTATCCACAATTATTATGATTTAACAATGAATGTATGAAATTAGAGACTTAACCATAAAGATAACGTCAAACACAAGAGACTAGATTTTATGTGGAAAATGCCAAGGTGGGGAAAAACCACATAGATGATTAGCTCTCAATATATATTGCAATCTTGAAATAATGATGTTCAGGCTTGGTCACTCCATGGGCCTAAACATATTGGCTTACTACCATGAAGAAAAACTAGGTCTAGCAGGCTCACCACCTCAACCCTAAACCTAGCAAGATTATAATAAGGGCTATCAAACCCTGCTAGCAGCTCACTGCCAGGCTCTCTACCATGATCAACACCTTCTTATTTTTATGACTGAAGTACAATAATTCCTCTGCTCTACTCTATCTCTATTCTTCTCTTCCTCTTCTTTCCTGTTCCTCTTCTTTCCTTTTCCTCTTCTCTACTCTGCCTTTTGGCCCTTTCTTAATATCTTTCCATTTTCACTCAAGGACACCTTTTCGACGACTCAACTACAAGTATTTATACACTACATCAACCTTGGAATAGTCATCAAGGTCGGCATCACAATCATCAACCATTGGAACAATCTCCAAGGTTGGTATTACAAACATTTACAAAATAGCTCCTGACCTATTACAACATTGTGCAAAGGAAATGAAATGTGGATCATGCCATGCCTTAGATGGGACTCAAACATGATCTTCCATGCCACAACATGCTTCCAAAATCTTCCAAAGATCTCTGTAATCATTGGGATTAACCAGGTCGGCCAAGACTGGTTACATGCTACATTATTTGGGAACAATCTTCAAACACAATCTCAATTTCTTAACACGGACCAATGTCTAGATAGGAACATGATTATGAGACACCACAAGCATGTTATAATCATCAAGAGAAACTGCACAAACCTTAACCACTTTATCCATAGGAATCTTCTCATCGGAACACATGAACATTGTCTTCAACTATCATAAAAGAAAGATAGCTTGCGGACCACCAAACCACGAACCATTACAACTGAAGGCACTTATCATCAACCTAGACTTCCTTTTAGAACCACAAAGAAAAATACTTTATTGCAGAGGAATGTGGAGCAAAATACTTTCTTCCTTTCCCAACTAAACTTACAGAAAAAGCAGGTTTTACTCTCCTGAACACAACTTACTCAGATCTTCATGCGGAGGGCTCAAACCTAGAATGTAGCATCCTTAGTCATACCTCTAACTTTATTCTAATCCATAGACCATGATCTTCAAGCAGAAGTGAATGCAGAGTAGTTTACCAGACTGTTCTTCAGCATACAACTCACTGTCTGTACTGCACTTCTCTGTAACTCACTTGTTCCTTCCAGAGAGGCTAATTTTCTCAATATCCTCAACATACAAGTCTTCTAAACAAGTAATAGAATAAGATACAGTTGACACCAATGACAACAAGGATATGTTGACATCAATGACAACATCGATTAGGCACATACTTGCAACAATCTCCCCCTTTATCATTGATGGCAACATATGATGTGAAAAACTGCAACAACCATCAAGATAAGATTCTCCCCCTTTCACTTTACACACCTACACTCTTTCTTTCTCCAAAATTCTCCCCCTTTCTCTTACACATCTGCACTCTAAGTTTTTCACATGACTTCTCTCCCCCTTTGACATCAATGGCAAAGGGCACATACTTACACTCATCTACTCTGATCTAATATCTCTTCTGAACTCTTTGACTACTCCCCCTAAGAAGTATCCCTAAAAAGCATCAATCTAGACCTTTGAGCACCTCTGGATTGATGCACTACTGTGCATCTTAGTTTAGAGAAGGAGGGGTGATAACCCCTAACTTTTCTCTGAGATACTAAAAAGTATCCTTAGGTAGAGGCTTGGTAAAAATGTCTGCAATCTGATCCTTGGTAGAAATATACTCCAACTTGACTTCATTCTTTGTCACCTTTTCTCTTAGAAAATGGTACCTGATGGATATGTGCTTTGTCTTTGAATGCATCACTAGATTCTTTGATATGTTTATGGCACTTGTGTTATCACAAAAGATTGCAATGGGATCTTCATACCAAATTTTGATGTCCTTCAAAGTCTGCTTCATCCATAACACTTGAGTGCAACTAGATGCTGCTAGAATGTATTCTGCTTCTGCAGTAGATAGGGATATTGAATCCCGTTTCTTGCTCAACGAAGATACTAATCTTTTTCCTAAGAAGAATGCACATCCACTTGTACTTTTTCTGTCATCCACATCTCTGGCCCAATCTACATCAGTATATGCACTAAGAGTAAAGTCACAGTCCTTAGGGTACCATAAACCATAATCTATTGTACCTTTTAAATATCTTAGAATTCTCTTGACTGCCATCACATGTGATTCCTTGGGTTTTGCCTGAAATCTTGCCACAAGACATACTGCATGCATTATGTTAGGTCTGGTTTGAGTTAGATAAAGTAATCATCCAATCATAGATCTATACTTTTTTTGGTCTGAATTGGGTGAGTTATCATCTTTTCTCAACTTACAACCAGTTATCATAGGTGTGCATACTGGTTTAGAGTCTTCCATCCTAAATTTCTTTAACAACTCTTTCACATACTTAGACTGAGAAATGAAGATACCTTTATCTGATTGACTTATTTGCAGACCTCAAAAGAAGTTCATCTCTCTAAACATAGACATTTCAAATTCACTTTGCATTTCTCCAGCAAAAACTGAGCACATACCTTCATTACCTCAAAAAATAATATCATCAACAAAAGCTGCAATAATCAGGGTTTGTTCATCATTGATCTTGAAGTAGAGATTTCTATCTGTAATACCTTTATTGAACCCTATCTGTATTAGGTACCTATCCAACTGTGCATACCATGCTCTAGGAGCTTATTTTAATCCATACAAAGCTTTCTTCAATCTGCATACCATGTCACCCTGATCTGATGAATGAAATCCTTATGATTGTTTTATATAGACTTCCTCTTCCAACTCTCTATTTAAGAAAGTAGACTTCACATCCATTTGATAAACCCTAAAATCTTTGTATGCTGCAAAAGCCAAAAACATCCTTATTGCTTCAATCCTTGCCACTGGAGCAAAAGTTTCTTCAAAGTCTATTCCTTCAACTTGAGCATATTCTTTGTATACCAACCTTGCTTTGTTTCTTACCACTTCACCATTCTCATTCATCTTGTTTTTGAAGACCCACTTTGTACCAATTACATTCTTGTCTGCTAGTCTAGGAACAAGATCCCAAGTTTGATTCTTCTCTATCTACATCAATTCCTCTTCCATAGCCTTTATCCAATTCTCATCTTTGCAAGCCTCATCCACAGTTTTAGGTTCAATATTGGAAATTAGACAAAAATTTACTTGTTCCTCTGCAACTTTTCTTCTGGTTAAGATCCCTTTGCTTTTATCTCCTATGATTTGATCTTCAGAATGACTGATTCTTACATATCTTGGAGTTTTGGTAGCACTTTTCAGAACTTGTTCTTCTTCATCTGGGCTGTCTTCATGCTGCACCACTTCTGAAACATCTGGATCATATGACTCATATTCACTTGATTATGAAAACCTTTCCTTACATTCATCAACTTTAACATTTGCACTTTCAATGATCTTATTAAACCTCTTATTATAGCACTGGTAGGCCTTGCTCTTGGTGGAATAACAAAGGAAGACTCCTTCATCACATCTAGCATCAAACTTGCTTAAATCTTTTTCTCTTTTGATATAACATTTGCTACCAAAAACTTTGAAATATTTCATAGTAGGAACTCTACCATACCACAATTCATAAGGAGTCTTTGAATTGTTACCTTTTACTTGAACTCTATTTAGGATATATACAGCAGTGTGAATTGCCTCTTTCCAATATGCTTTCGAAAGATAAGCTTCCTTCATCATGGTTTTAGCAGCTTCTTGAACTGTTCTATTTTCCCTTTCAACAACTCCATTTTGTTGTGGAGTTCTAGGTGTAGATAGCTATCTCTTTATTCCATGTTCTTCACAAAAGAAATTGAACACATTTGATGTGAACTCTCCTCCTCTATCAGACCTCAAGCATTTGTTTTTCAAATCCATCTCATTTTTAACCATTGCCTTAAATGCCTTGAATTTATCTAGAGCTTCATCTTTCTCTTTCAAAAAGGTGACCCAAGTCATTCTAGAATAATCATCAATGAGCAACATGAAATACATGTCTCCTTACAAAATTCTTACTCTAGTAGGTCCACACAAATATGTATGCACTAACTCAAATAGTCCCTTAACCGATTGGTCCTTGCTTTTGAAACTTGTTCTTGTCTGTTTCCCAAATTAACACTCGCAAATAGAATTAACAGGCTTCACAAGCTTAGGCAAATCTCTAACAATCTGTGTAGTACTTATCTTCATAATATTATCAAAATTTATGTGACACAACCTTCTATGCCATAACCAACTCTCATCAGTCTGAGTCAACAAGCAATAATTCTCGGTTCCTTTCATGTGATAGATATTACCTCTGGTCTACTTACCAGTTACAATGACTGTTCCAAAGCTTTCCCTGATCTTGCATCCATTGTCCTTGAAGATTAAGTCATAGCCCTTGTCACACATCTAACCCACATTAAAAAGATTGTGCTTTAATCCTTTCACATAAAAGACATCTTTAGTATTATGCTTGCCATAAAAAGAAATAGATCCTTTCCCACAAATCCTACCAGCTGTATCATCTCCAAATCTAACCAGTCCACCATCATATCTTTCCAAACTCACAAACTTACTTTTGTCACTAGTCATGTGGTGAGAGTAGCCACTATCAATAACCCATTCATCCTTGTCCTTAATGACTTGAGCAGCCAAAGCACTTTCCACTGGTTTTTCTTCCTTCACACAGTTAGAAGAATTAGTAGACATGGGATCTTCCTTAATAGAAATGAACAAGCATTCATGTACAGAGAAACTAGCATTATCTAGTTCACCATTATCTGATACTCCTTCTTCATCATCAAAATCTTCAACATAATAACACTTCTTTTGGGTCCTAGGCCTGTTCTCATATCTTCTATTTCTTACAATTCTTTCAGGACATCTGGAAGCAAAATGACCTACTTTACCACAGGAAAAACATTTGAAAGGTAATTTGCCTTTATACTTACTGGATCCTCTTTGTAGTCTGTCCACGAAGTTTGCTTCAACTTCATCTAACTCATCATCAGATTCTACCTTGTACTTTTCTAATTTGGAAGTACTTCCAGGAGTACTGGCTTTGAAAGCCATCTCATCTTTCAGCAGAGCATCATCAAACTCCCTCATTTCAAAGGTAGTAAGCTTACCAAGAAGCTGATCCATGTTAACCATTTTTACTTGCATGAATTCTTCAATTGTAGCTACCTTGTGACAGTAGGACTTGGACAGAGATCTAAGAATTTTCATAACAACTTCCTTTTCATCGAGAGTTTTGCCTATCACTTTTATCCCTGTAACAAGTTCATCAACTCTTTGCATAAAGGCTGATATGTTTTCATCATCATTCATCTTCAAGCTTTCATATTTCACTTTCAGACTTTGTAACTTGGCTTCCTTCACAGAATCATCTCCTTCATATAGATTTTTCAACTTTTCCCATACCTTATTTGCAGTTTCAAGATCCACAACTTTCATCAATATTGAGTCAGTTAATGAGCTTAGCAGAGCATCCTTTGCCTTGATATCTATCTCATATTCTTTGATTTCATCTTTAGTCGTTGGACCATTTGGATGTATGGTGTATTCTATTTCTGTAGCTTTCCAAACTTTGTAACCAAGAGAAAGAAGATGACTTTTCATCCGAGCCTTCCAGAGAACATAATTCATTCCATCAAAATGCAGCTCTTCCTTCTTGTAAGACATTTTGGATCTTTCTCAAGCTGTTAAACTTTCTTCAGAGGAAATTAGCTCTGATACTAATTGTTGTTATGCACCAGACAACTGAGAGGGGGAGGAGTGAATCAGTTGTCTCAAAAAATTAAACACTTACTACAATTAAACATTCATCACTTATCCATAATTATTATGACTTAGCAATGAATGCATGAAATCAGAGACTTAACCATAGAGATAACATCAAACACAAGAGACACTAGATTTTATGTGGAAAACCCCAAGGTGGAGAAAAAGTACGGAGAGGATTAGCTCTCAATATATATTGCAATCTTGAAATAATGATGTTCAGGCTTGGTCACTCCACGGGCCTAAAGATATTGGCTTACTACCATGAAGAACAACTAGGTCTAGCAGGCTCACTACCTCAACCCTAAACCTAGAAAGATTACAATAAGGACTGTTAAACCCTACGGAAGCTCACTGCTAGACTCTCTACCATGATCAACACCTTCTTATTTTTATGACTGAAGTACAATAATTCCTTTGCTCTGCTCTGCCTCTATTATGCTCTTCCTCTTCTTTCTTGTTCCTCTTCTTTCCTGTTCCTCTTCTCTGCTCTGCCTTTTGGCCCTTTCTTAATATCTTTCCATTTTCACTCAAGGACACCTTTTCCACAACTCAACTATAAGTATTTATACACTACATCAACCTTGGAATGATCATCAAGGTTGGCACCACAATCATCAATCATTGGAACAATCTCCAAGGTCGATATTACAAACATTTACAAAATAGGTCTTAACCTATTACAACATTGTGCAAAGGAAATGAAATGTGGATCATACCATGCCTTATATGGGACTCAAACATGATCTTCCATGCCACAACACGCTTCCAAAATCTTCTAGAGATCTCCGCAATCATTGAGATTAACTAGGTCGGCTAAGACTAGTTACATGCTACATTATCTGGGAACAATCTTCAAACACAATCTCAATTTCTTAATGTGGACCAAAGTCCAGATAGGAACATGATTAGGAGACATCTAGAAGCATGTTATAATGAATTCTACATTATAATCATTAGGAGAAACTGCATGAACCTTAACCATTTTATCCATTGGAATCTTCTCACCGAAACACATGAACTTCACTATCTTCAACTGTCATAAAAGAAAGATAGCTTGCAGACCACCAAACCACAAACCATTGCAATTGAAGGCACTTATCATCAACCTAGAATTCCTTTTAGAACCGTAGAGCAAAATACTTTATTGCGGAGGAATACGGAGCAGAATACTTTCTTCCTGTCCCAACTGAACTTACAAAAAAAAGTAGGTTTTACTCTGGTGAACACAACTTACTCAAATCTTCATATAGAGGGCTCAAACTTGGAATGTAGCATCCTTAGTCATACCTCTAACTTTCTTCCAATCCATAGACCACGATCTTCAAGTAGAAGTGAATGTAGAGCAGTTTACTAGACTGCTCTTCAACATACAACTCACTGTCTATACTGCACTTCTCTGTAACTCACTTGTTCCTTTCGAAGAGGCTAATTTTCTCAATATCCTCAACATACAAGTCTTCTAAATAAGTTACAATAGAATAAGATACAATTGACACCAATGACAACAAGGATATGTTGACATCAATGACAACACCAATTAGGCACATACTTGCAACAGGGTATACATGATGGCCAACACACACCAATCACGGAGCAGACACAGAAAATAATGCATAAAGCCAAAGTCACAACATACAGATGCTCATCAAATAGAATGTCAGGTACTACTCATGATTACCAAGGCACTAGACACTAGAGTGCATATTGAATGGGGAGTCATCATTCATGCTCGAAGGGATGGCACCACACAGAATTAAGTACACTACTCATACCGACGAGGAGACTCAAACATGCCCGAATCAATGCCCCGTAGACGGATAAATCAATGCCCCACAGATGGATAGGCCTTCTTGTGTGCATCCTTATCCTTTACAAGCACTCAAGGCCATGCACGAGGACTCAATATCCTAGACCTAATCTCATCTCATTTAACCAAACGAGGTATACAAAACTAAACTAAAACAATTCAATAAAAATAGGTGACACGGTGAGTGTCCCAAGGACACCACATCTAGCTCAGCGGAAACACAATATGTTTTTTAAATATTAAACACAAAATTGCAAAAAAATGTGATCTACAAGCCAAAATCTTTCAATGACAGTGAAATTTTATTGAAAACAACCCTTTGTCAGTTAGGTCGGTTGTGTAATAAAACCACGATCCAAAACAAATCCAAAAAAGTGATGCCTCTACTGTTATATTGTAGATATGTTACATTCATCTAAAATCATTGAAAACACCCTATCACGATTGATCATGTGAATATTACGCAAGGAAAACATGCACCATACATATTGGTAATCCATTACACATTTAAGGCAAGTTTGCTCCAATAATGTGGTGCAATTCTTCTGCTAGGTAGTCTCCATTAAATACTGAGTAGGTTTGCTTGACAAATGTGTTCCTATGCTTAGTAGATATATATATTTCACATGTTTTTTCACCTATCTTTAATCCACGTATAAATTACCTTGACATATCTAGTTAGCTAGCACTAGCTTTTTACTAACAACCACATAAAGTTACATTTTTCTCTTTTGCTTACGAGTTACAAGTAAGCTCTTTTAATCAAACTCTTCGCAAAGGACACATTAGGTTTTGCAACCATGTATGGATGGATGAATGTATCCATATATGTATGATTCTTTTGCTGACACTTTCCTCATCACAAAATCTTGATATATTATCATATTATCATTTTTGGAATTCCAGAAGGATATATTTTTCTTAAGACCATTATTGACAATGGAATATCCTATGACTACATTGTGATTTCCTACATAAATTAATTCTAGATGCTTCTTTAGGCTAGATGAAATGTAGGAATCCCAATTCCCTTCCTCAATTCTCATGGCTTTTTGACATTAGGGCAGTTCGTGGGCATATGATCCCTTTGGCTTAGGAGTGGCATTTGCACACTTTTCTCTTGATTTTTTTTTCCATGACTCAACCTCAAATTTAAGCATATTTCTTGTATATTTTGTTTTCATATATTTATTATTTTTCATCCACTATATCTCGTGGATAGAGATTAATACCTAATTTGTATCAGTGCTAGATTAGCAATCTTACAAATCAAGGCCCAAAGATTTTGTCTAGTCAAAATTCCAGTCTATGGGCATTTGAAGTTATTAAAGCATTTGTAAGAAATATAATTTTGTGAAGGCGCTAAATCTCAATTTATCCTACTCAAACCAAGGATAACATTTTTCCCTTATTTCTAATGGCTACAAAAATTCGTAGGTTTGAGAAGAAAAAAGAGAAAAGACTTCTAATGCATAGAACTATTAATAATTCTTTCAATAGTTACCAGGATGAGAATCACATTCACTTGTTGCAAACAAATTAACAATTTTCTAGTTTAATTGGAAACTCTTCCACAAACTACCATAGAAAATCATCATGCAAGTGGGTTTGAATATTGACCAAAGGATTGCCTCATTTGGAAAACTGCCATTGCATCCTTTGAAGGAAACATGAAAAATATTTTAGATGACTCATAATCATTATCTGGATCTTCTATGGGGAAAGGAGTGATAGCACTTGGATTATGCCCAAAAGAATCAGGCAAATCTACTTTTTCAGAATAATAGGCACCATGAGAGGAGTACGTGGATGACAAATGCCATCTGGTGGCCATGGAGACTTGAGTCCTTGAGCTCTATGGGTTATCTATACAGCTCCCAACAGACAAAGCAAGAAACCAGTGAGCTGAACTGCAGAGCAAACCACCAAATCACCTGCAATGGTAGGGTAACTGTCACAGACATAAACCATAGAATTTTGTGTAGAAACTCAACTAGGAATGATGGTAAGAGAATCCATGCCAGTAGTTTGAATGAACTCTCAAAAACTTCATCTGGTTGGATTATGTTGGTAATTAAATAGTGTAATGGAAAGTTAGTTCTCATTCAAATGACTCAACTTTTTATTTTTCTTTAGACAGCATATAAAACTTTTTGACAAATTGCATTGAAATAGAAACAAGATATGATAAGCACATGAATCATCCCCCCTAGAGAATGGGCATCTGGGGCCCTATTTAAACCCTCCAATTAGCTCGCTCTGCAACCACGAATCACCCCTACTTCCTCTACTCATAGATTGCAGAGAGGACGTCCTGGCAGTTGAAAATTTTTCTATCCTTAATGCTTTGATGGATGTCCATACCCTAAGGCCTTTCCTCTTTGCCAGAGTCGCAACAGTTGGACCCCATCTTCCTCCCAGGGTGCCCATACTCCCTAGTCATTAATTTGTCTCCTGGCCCCAAAGACATAAATTCTCTCACTTACACAACGTAGATATTTCCCAGCTGCAATTATCACTCACCAACTCTCCCCAAGAGCCATCGTATATGGCATGGGAAAATAAAATAAAGAAACCAACTTCCCATAGAAAAAAAACTGGCATTTAAACTATATAAATCTCTCAAATAAGATTAAGTAGCACTTGCACATATAGGAGGTTCAAGGAATACGTCGATAGGAACCATCAGAGTTTAGAAGATTTCCCGGCATGAGATAATTTTGAGCAATATAATGCTCACATATAAAGCCTATCGGCTAATAAAATCACTATCCAATCTCCAAGAGGGAGGGTTGTTACATCCTACCCCTAGGACTAGGCTTACTCCTGGAAGCCTACAAACGCTAAGATGTAGCCAAAGAACACACTAGTCCATGAAACTTGATACAATTAAAAAAAATTAGGTTATCACATGCACAATTACATGTAATCAGTCCCAGTACATGGGTAAGGAATAGGCAAGGCACTCATTTCCTACAAAATATACATTAGCATAAAACAATTTTTTCCAATCAAAATAAATAATTATGCCAAGGAAGCCACATCGAACAATCAACAGAAACCAAGGAGAAAAGCCTCAACCACCGCACTAGAAAACTACACATGACCATAAGGGCAATCCAGACATTACTGTTAGGTAACCGGATGATAAGACAACAACACAGGAACACTACACTAGCAAGGTACAGTGGCTAGGGTAGGGAGTAGGGCCTATGACTATCTCCAGTAACCACCATCAGGGATAATAAGAGTACGCTCAAGCCTGTGAGTCCAGGCGGAGTCGATACCCAATAACTGCATAACTTTGATCACACGTCAAAGCACATGTGCATACAACATACATCATAGCCAAAGCAACAATAAGCATGTAACCCAGCATTATAACCAATCATGTCAACATCATAATAATATTAGAATCCATCAAGGAAAAGCAACAACTATCAATTTACACATATATACCAGCATAAACCACACAATTTTCTCATAAATTGCAGTAAAATGCACTTTTAATATACAAAATTTGTAGTTCTCTAACTTTTCATATGTAGCTATCTATAAAATGGAGCACACATATACACATATACATAATTTCAACCTCTGATTCCATAGCATGCATGACATCTCTTTACATATAATGCAATAGTTTGTCACTTTTCAAGGTATAATGAAGCAAATTTTGTTCTCTTCTACATTGTAATATGCAACTACATACATGACAACTGTACCACCTACATATACATACATACTCATTCACATCACAAGGCTACACTAGGGGTTCACGTGGATGTCATAGTACCATCCAAATCTAATTATAACCATGAGTCCATAACCAATAACCATGTCCAATATCCATATCCATGTGTCTTGATGGCATTGACCCACCTAGTGAGCCGTTCCATACAAGCCACAATGACATATCTCTTGTTTGTGTAAGGGTTTTAGCCTCCAAGAGATAGTCAAACAATAGGAAGGTAGTGAATTAGAGCTTAGAACAACTCACACATACCCCCATCCTCAAGGGTTTCCCTGCGTCTACTTCCTCTTATACTCTCAAACGGGTGGATCTCACCATACCCGATGAGGAATCAGATCACAACACAAGACCAACATTCAAAATAGAAAAGTCAATTAATTTAGCCACCAAGAATGTAAATAAAGAGAAATAAATCTCAATTCTAACAATAAGATAAGAAAATGTGCATAGTTTCAACAATAAATCAAATGTAACCAGAAAAGTTACATGTCAAGAAAATCATCCATGACTAAACCATTACAAGCAAGATAACCCAAAGTGCTGGTCCACACAAGCAAAGTAAAAGTCACCAATAACCAAAAAGAAGATTCACAATCTTCAAAATATACACATTACAAGACTACGTGACTATCGCTAGTCACCACACGAGGAAGGAGGAAAACAAGCGTGACTATCTCAACAGTCCTTCATGTGGGTGTGGCCAACTCATGCAACCTCAGATGGAAAGGTAATGTGTCAGAACTCCCAGGTCACATACCTCATGTGGTATGACCGCACATGGTATACACCAAGCAGAGAAAGCACGCAATGGCGGAATACCACATGGCAATGTCCTACTCATAAGAACATCCCGCATAGTGCATACCCACAGAGAAAGCACATGCAACTACACACTGAGCTAGAGGTGCACATGGCTGGATTCCACTCGCATCCTAACTGATCAGAATCAAGGCAATCTTGAGCGAACCCTCTACTCTGTGCTAGCACTCACTCCACGCTGCACATGTAGGACATAACATGTATATATACTGCTCCTTCACACATCTATGTGCGTGGCATCATGTCCTCAATCTTGGCTCACTACCATTAGCGACATGACATCCTCACCAGCACTGTGTCAGAACACCAGTGGGGGGGTGACATCATATCTAAAACAATCACATCAGGGTAAGATCATAGCTGTCATAGGTGCTCATACCACAACTAAAATCATCCTCAAGAATTGTGTAGATTAGGCTAATGTTGTATTGACCAAGTATCTAGTCCATTAATAAGGTGAAGTAGTGAGTACTTTCTTGGGAGGTTGAAATGATTGTTGTCATTTTGCGCCACCATTATACGTACGTCGTACAATTCCCTCCCAAGGAACTTTGTTGCTGCTACTACCCTCCACATATTGACCTATCCACAACCCTTAGGTTGGCAGTCAATAGGGTGATAACAAGAAAACACATAGATGGTATGGTTTTCTCCCATACACATAATCCATACATATCCTCCATGGATGGGTACGCAATGTCACCATCCCATGGGCACACATCTCAAGAACTGGATAATCACAATACTCAACAGGAATACATCACTGGATGTTCACTTGCAATGCTTTCAATATAACACAATGGTGCATGAACATAAGTAACCTTGGTTATGTCAAATGCATTCATTTGCTCACTCAAAGCAAGATATGCAACATTCTCATACCCTACATTAAGTATTTTCAGTTGCATTAAAATATAACCATTAAACTATAAAGTCTCATTGAAATCCACAATGCAATTGAGAAGATCAACTTTCATCAACAAGATATATCCACGAACAATTACCGTCTTCATGTAAACTCATTAAGTAAGGAGGCACTAATAAACATGTAATCACTCTCAATACATAACCATAACAAGCATAAGGTCTTCCTCACTCCTATCTCATTAGATCTTTTACTTATTGCATCTTTCACATGCTAATTAAATCCATAAGCCATCAATCTAACATCTTGACCAGGAAAAGCAAGTGTTACATAAAGTAAGCACTAACAACCTTAATTGCACAACCATTGACAATTAAGAAGAGGAGAGAAAGATAGATTTCATCTCAAGTCAAGACATTACATGCCATCCAATATTCACCATATGTAAACATGTAATTCTATTAAGGGAAAGTTTAAGGCACCATTAGTATTCCAATGACTTCAATATGTTATCAAGGATGATAAATGGTAGCAACTCAAGCACATTAAAAAATTATAAGAAAAATCAGCAATCATCCAACACTTACAAGAGAGCATGGAGCAAGCAAACTAATCTGTCCACATCTGCAAATAGCTACATCCTACCATCCTTTACATCTATAATACAAGAAGGAATTACAAGAGCAATTCATGATCAATTAGGGTCATCTCATTCACTAGCAACATAAAGGAAGACACAAGAAGAGCATATCCAAGAAAGGGAAATTAGGCAACCCAAGTTACCTTCAACCCACATTCCTACCCTCGTCTTATAACATGGGTGAGTGATCACTCTAAACCATGGAAGACTCTCAACCAAGGTCAACACTCTAGTTCCATTGAGTAAAGTAAGGCCAAGGAGGCTATTTCCTCCATGATTTCTAAGAATGGGGTTGTAACTTATCCCACTAATGCCATGCTAAGGCATGAAAGCAATCAAGACTATAAAAACAATATAACAAGCTCATGCCACACATGCCAAACACAATGAAACATAGAAGGCTCAAGTACACCAGAGCTCCCAGTGTGTGAACATGGGCTCTGATACTAGATGTAACATCCCGCCCTACAACCCCGAAGGGTAAGGGCCAAAGGAGGGAAATAATATTTTTTTGACATAAATAGATAACATACACGTGATATGGTTGCTGATTCAATATGTCGACAACATTCATGGCCAAGTATGACCGAATGAACAACCCAAACGAGAGGACTAAATCACCCTCCTTGCAAACCTTACTGAAACTACATTCATTTTAAACACCAAATCAAATGTTCCTAATCCCATATCTAATATAAACATGAATCCAAAAGCATCATAGAATAAGCGGATCCGATACCCACACTGGAATTCGTAAACCAAAAAGGAAACATCTCATTTCTTCTCATTAACTTGCATGATTACATCTTCTCTCTTAAGAGAGTACAATTACATAAAAGAATATACAATGCAATGGCATAGCCATGAATATGATACAATAACTGAAAGAGTAACGGAGAGAGAGAACATCTCCAACTGGTACTCCAAAACATGTATGCCGGTCCCCAATGGCAGTGGCAATGCCTCCCAACGATGTGGACTCAAAAGAGACCACCCCATCGTGCTCGGAGATAGTCACAAGGCCTAGACCGAAGTAACACAGTAAGGGTATACATGATGGCCAACACTCACATCAATAACAGAGCAGACACAGAAAATAATGCATAAAGCCAAAGTCATAGCATAGAGATGCTCATCAAATAGAATGTCGGGTACTACTCATGACTACCAAGGCACTAGACACTAGAGTGTAGATTGGATGGGGAGTCATCATGCATGCTTGAAGGGATGGCACCACATAGAATCAAGTAGACTACTCATATCTATGAGGAGACTCAAACATGCCTGAATCAATGCCCCACAGATAGATAACTCGATGCCCCACAGATGGATAGGCCTTCTCATGTGCATCATTAGCCTTTAAAAGTGCTCAAGGCCATGCACGAGGACTCAATATCCTAGACCTAAGCTCATCTCGTTTAACCAAACGAGGTTTACAAAACCAAACTAAAACAATTCAATAAAAATAGGTGACACTGTGAGTGTCCCATTTGCATCCCCAAAGTATTCAGAATAGCCATAGAGGGCAGGGGACATGTCCCAAGGACACCACATCTAACTCAGTAGAAACACAATATGTTTTTTAAATATTAAACACAAAATTGCAAAAAAATGTGATCTACAAGCCAAAAGCTTTCGATGATAGTGAAATTTTATTGAAAACAACCCTTTGTCAATTAGGTCGGTTGTGTAATAAAACCATGATCCAAAACAAATCCAAACAAAGTGATGCATCCACTATTATATTGTAGATATGTTACATTCATCTTAAATCATTGAAAACACCCTATCATGATTGCTCATGTGAAGATTACCCAAGGAAAACATGCACCATACAAATTGGTAATCCAACACACATTTGAGGCAATTTTGCTCCAATAATGTGGTTCAATTATTTGTCTAGGTAGTCTCCATTAAATGATGAGCAGGTCTGCTTGACAAATGTGTTCCTATGCTTAGTAGATATATATATTTCACATGTTTTTTCTCCTGTCTTTAATCCACATATAAATTACCTTGACATATCTAGTCAGCGGGCACTAGCTTTTTGTACTAACAACCACATAAAGTTACATTTTTCTCTTTTGCTTACGAGTTACAAGTAAGCTCTTTTAATCAAACTCTTTGCAAAGGACACACTAGGTTTTGCAACCATGTATGGATGGATGAATGTATCCATAGATGTATGATTTTTTGCTGACACTTTCCTCATCAAAAAATCTTGATATATTATCATATTATCATTTTTGGAATTCCAGAAGGATATATTTTCTTAAGACCATTATTGACAATGGAATATCCTATGACTACGTTTTGACCTCCTACAAAAATTCATTCTAGATGCTTCTTTAGGCTAGATGCAATGTAGGAATCCCAGTTCCCTTCCTCAATTCTCATGGCTTTTTGACATTAGGGCAGTCCTTGGGCATATGATCTCTTTGGCTTAGGAGTGACATTTGTACACTTTTCTCTTGAATTTTTTTTTTCCATGAATCAACCTCAAATCTAAGCATATTTCATGTATATTTTGTTTTCATATATTTATTATTTTTCATCCACTATATCTAGTGGATAGAGATTAATACCTAGTTTGTATCAGTGCTAGATTAGCAATCTTACAAATCAAGGCCCAAATATTTTGTCTAGTCAAAATGTTAGTCTATGGGCATTTGAAGTTATTAAAGAATTTGTAAGAAATATAATTTTGTGAAGATGCTAAATCTCAGTTTATCCTACTCAAACCAAGGATAACATTTTTCCCTTATTTCTAACGGCTACAGAAATTTGTAGGTTTGAGAAGATAAAAGAGAAAAGACTTCTAATGCATAAAACTATTAATAATTCTTTCAATAGTTACTAGGATGAGAATCACATTCCCTTGTTGCAATCAAATTAACAATTTTCTAGTTTAATTGGAAACTCTTCCACAAACTACCATAGAAAATCATCATGCAAGTGGGTTTGAATACTGACCAAAGGATTGCCTCATTTGGAAAGCTGCCACTGCATCCTTTGAAGGAAACATGAAAAAATATTTTAGATGACTTAGAATCATTATTTGGATCTTCTATGGGGAAAGGAGTGATAACACTTGGATTGTGCCCAAAAGAATCAGGCAAATCTACTTTTTTTAGAATAATAGGCACCATGAGAGGAGCAAGTGGATAACGAATGCCATCTGGTGGCCATGGAGACAAGTCCTTGAGCTCTATGGGTTATCTTTACAGCTCCCAACAGACAAAGCAAGAAACCAGTGAGCTGAACTACAGAGCAAACCACCAAATTGCCTGCAATGGTATGGTAACTGTCACAGACATAAACCACATAATTTTGTGTAGAATCTCGACCAGGAATGATGGTAAGACAATCCACGCCAGTAGTTTGAATGAACTCTCAAAAACTTTGTTTGGTTGGATTAGGTCGGTAATTAAATAGTGTAACAGAAAGTTAGTGCTCATTCATATGATTCAACTTTTTGTTTTTCTTTAGAAGGCATATAACACTTTTTGACAAATTGCATTGAAATAGAAATGAGATATGATAAGCATAGGAATCATCCCCCTGAAGAATGGGCATCTGGGCCCCTGTTTAAACCCTCTAATCAGCTCTCTCTCCAACCACGAATCACCCCTGCTTCCTCTGCTCGTAGATTGCAGAGAGGACGTCCTAATAGGTGAAAATTTTTCTATCCTTAATGCTTTGATGGATTTCCATACCTTGTGGCATGTCCTCTCTACTAGAGTCACAGCAGTTGGACCCCATCTTCCTCCAGGGCACCCATACTCCCCAGTCATTAATTTGTCTTTTGCTCCCAAAGACATAAATTCGTTCACCTACAAAATGTAGATATTTTCTAGCTACAATTTTCACTCACCAACTCTCCCCAAGAGCCATTGTATATGGCATGGGAAAATAAAATAAAGAAACCAACTTCCCATAGAAAAAAAACTGGCATTTAAAGTATATAAAGCTCTCAAATAAGATTAACTAGCACTTGCACCCATAGGAGGTTCAAGGAATATGCCGATAGGAACCACCAGAGTTTAGAAGATTTCCTCGCGTGAGACAATTCAAAGCACTATAATGCTCACATATAAAGCCTATCGGCTAATAAAATCACTATCCAATCGCCAATAGGGAGGGTTGTTACAACAACTATGACAACTTGTAATGTGTAAGAGTTTCTAAAATAGAAAGATCTTGTAAAATGAAATTACCATTAGAAACTTGACAAGCATGATTTTAGGAGATTGCAAAAGCGTGATTTTAGGACCCAAAAATGGAGTACCATATTTAGAGAGTCAGTTATGATTTGAGTAACTTTCTATATTATGGTGGATTTGATTCTTAATGACTAGGTGTTATAACTCATGGTTTTGAGTTTCCATTTTGGTGGTTTCTTATATTAGAACTGCTACAAATTGATTGGTTTCTTATTTAATATCTTATTCATTATATATGATTACTAATAAAATTTATATTAAATTATTATTATTTTTTTTGTATAAACCCTGGTTAGGGACCATGGACCCATTGAAAAATAGGGCAAAAACCTTAATTAAATCTTAATTTTGTCTTTGAAATAGTTATACAAAAACATATAGCCAGGGTCAGAGGGAAAATTATAAGGCCCTCTCCCCATAATCTATCTGAAAAACTATAATAAAACTATCTTAAAAGCTAAACTAAACTATCTTAAAGTCTACTAATTATCATCCTTGCCTGTTAGGTCAACCAGATCCATCTCCTCATCATAGGTGCATTTGAAGTCTTCTCAGGCTTTCTCCTCCACATGGACCCCTAGCTTCTCAGCAATCTTCTCCATAGTCTTCTGCATTTCCACCAGGCCCAAGATAAAGTCATGGATATGTCCCAAAATGACTTCGTGATTATCTTTAGCTTCCTTAGAAACCTCTGCCAGGTCCTCATGCACCAGTATGAAATTTGTCGCGATGGAAGTCAGGGTGGTCAAGGTTAGTGATTGCGCTGCACCAAAGACATTCCATCTTCCCCTTGTAGAGCTCAGGTCTAAAAGAAAGTTGGTTATTGCCTCTCTAAGTTTTCCACCATCCTGCCTATCAACCTCTTTGGTCATTGCTAACATCTTGCACATCCCTTGGAGTGGCCCAAACTATCTTGCAACGTCTAAAGAATCTACCCCAAAGCTCCTGAATAAAGTCACACAATAGAAAAATGTGGCTGCCATCTTCACATGCTTTGTTACATAGGATGCATCATGAGGGACCTATCTTGCCAAGATTTACCAACCTATCCAAAGTCAAAGCTATACCTTTCTAGAAAATCCAAAGAAATGTGAATGCCTTAGGCAGCCCCTGTTTATTCCAGAATTTTGTTATCACTAAAGATTCTACAAACTAACCTTGGCAAAAATATTTGAAATATACCTCTTTTACCGAAGCTTTTCCATCTCCATTTAACTTCCGCATACGCTTGTCTTCTTCCTCCAAGAAGGGAACCTTTCTGATGGTTTTAAGGACTTCATACCATCAAGTTTTTGCATCGCCATCCAATCCTTCTGGAGTCTTCCATGCCCACTTTCCCTCCTTCTTTTCCTTGTAATCACTCACCATAATCCCCAATCTAGGCTCAACCGTGGTTGCCAATTGAGAAAACCGGGCATTGTCCTTCAACGGTTTATCTTCGATCCATGAGTCATTCCAAAACCTAACCTTGTCCCCAATTCCAACTTTCCACACCAGGTTAGGTAGCAGAGTTCTAGTACAAATTTTTAGGAAGTTCCATATGCTGGAGCCTAAAGGTAAAATTATGTTTTCATCAAAAAGAAATTCTATCTAGTTCTATAAATATTTGGCTTGAATAACTTTGCTCCACAACCTGTCCCTTTCTTCGTAGACTCTCCACCCCAATTTGGCTCCTAGATCTTTATTCATATTTTAAAAGTTTGAAACCCCAATCCACCCAGCTTCTTAGGCTTGCATACATATTTCTATTTGACTAGGCTATATTTGAAAGCTTCCTTACTGCCTCTCTAAAGAAAGATTCTTTGAGTTTTTTCCAAAGTTTTAGCCACCTTGCTGGGAATTTTGAAAACATATATAGTGTATATGGGAACCACTTCCAGGGATGCTTTAATCAAGGTAATTCTTCCTGCTAGAGACAACCACTTCCCTTTCCAAGAGGCCATCTTTCCTTGGACCTTATCAACCAGTTTCCTCCAATTTATATTAAATTATTTATTATACAAATTTAAAATGTATTTATATTTACATTATATTAAAGTAAAATGTTTTGCACTTTAATAACAAAAAATATATTAAATATCAATTAATATAATTTTTATTATTAATATATACAAAAAGAAATGTGAGATATTGGAGTGCAAAACAAGATATCTTTCTAAATTCCCTACTTGATAGTTTACTTATTATGTAATCTCATTGTTTATTAAAAAAACCTAATATAGGTTTTGAAGGGATCCTAAAACCCATTAAATGCACATAAGAATATTGAAAATATATATTAAATATGAATTAATATACATATTATTTTTAATATAAATATTAAATAATGAAATATTATATTGATTTAAATATTAATATATTTGTATATATTAATTATAAAATTCTTATTTTAAATATGAATAGAATAATATAATTCATAATATATTAATGATAATATTTAGATTAAATTATTGATTATACAAATAAATGGAATTATCATTATAATATATTTATATTTTTGTTATATTATACTAAAATGAAATATTGATATATTTGTGTATAAGTATTAAATATTAATATATTTTTAGTAATCTAAATATTAATATATTATATTGTGTAATATTCATATTTAATTTTTTTTCATTCTAACTATAATATTATAATTAATAAATACAATGAAGGACAACATAAATAATCATATAAATATCAATATTATATTAATATGAATATTACACAACATAAATTGAAATAAATCTACAAAGAAATGCAAGATATTGGAGTGGATAACAAAATATCTCTCTAAATTCCCTACTTTGATAGTTCATTATTTTACGGTTATTAACTAAATATCAATATTATATTAATAAGATTATTACACAACATAAATTGAAAAAAATCTACAAAGAAATGCAAGATATTGGAGTGGATAACAAAATATCTCTCTAAATTCCCTACTTGATAGTTCATTATTTTACAGTTATTAACAAAATATCTTTCTAAATTCCCTACTTGATAGTTCATTATTTTACGGTTATTAACAAAATATCTCTCTAAATTCCCTACTTGATAGTTCAGTTATTTTATGGTTATGACATGTTATGTTAAGGTTAGGGATATGTCTTCTATGGAGGTGTTATTTTATCATTTCTTATCTTTTCCTTCCTTCATGAAGTTGATTAGTGCTCATCCATACCTATCAGATACACTTATGTAATTTATGCATGGACATAATGATGATCATATGGATTGTGATAGTTGTGAGTGCATAACTAGTGAGGATATACATTATGGCACACCCTGAAGGAAGGCCATAGAAAATATAGTTTTACCTCCTTCACCTATGCATCAAATGATTACAACTTTTAATGATACATCTCTTATATGTTATGCTATATTGTCTCCATAGATTCAAGTTCTTTGAAAGCATTAACTTCTTTTATACTTGATAGTGTGTATAATGATAATTTTTCTCTCATTTTAAACCTATGGACATATGATATAGATACACATCATACCTTCACCCACATATGATGATGATCCACCTTCACTCATCCCTAGTGATATACTTGTTGCTTTTAGAATATTTATTTGTAATGTTTATCCTAGCAATGAGATCTATGATGATTGCACTTCTTCTATCACTAGTAATAGGTATGTTTTATTCACCATCACATGAGGTCACTAATCCACTTTACTCATGGTGAATATTAGGCAATATAATAAATTAATATTTGGATCACTATAATATATTAATATTTAATATTTATAGACAAATATATATCAATATTTCATTTTACTATGTTATAATAATTGATATTATAATTAATATTTATACTTGATGAAGAAAAAAATAAAAAATCATATTATATTAATATGAATATTACACAACATAAATTTATAGGTTTTAAAGGATCCTAAAACCCTTTAAATGCACATAAGAATATCAAAAAATATATATTAAATATGAATTAATATACATTTTAATATTAATATATATATAATGAATAAAATTTAATAATCATATTAATATGAATATTATATTAATACAAATAATAGATAATATAATAACTCGATATTTGGATCACTATAATATATTAATATTTAATATTTATAGACAAATATATCAATATTTTATTTAACTATGTTATAACTAGCATATCTATATTTAAAAAATATATCTAAAATATGCCGAGAGATATCCTTCTTGAGGAGCCTATTCCACCTATGTGTGGTAAATTGATTAAAAAATAGGTGCCTCGAGAAGAATATCTCTTGACGTATTTTAGTTATATTTTTTAAATATAGATATGCTAGTTGTAACTATAACCCTAACCTTAACGTTCACCCTAATTCTAACCTCAATTCTAAGCCCTACCCTAACCCTGATTCTAATCATAGTTTTAACCCTAATTCTAACCTAAACCCTAGCCCTAACCCATATTCTAACACTAATTCTAGCGGTAATCCTAACCCTAATTGTAATTGTAACCCTAAATCCAATTATAATTCTAATCTTGATTTTATCCCTAACCCTAATTCTCACCCCAATATTACTTATATTACTAATTCAAACCCAAATTATAACCCTAACCCTAACTCTATCCTTAATTCTGATAGTAATGCTAACCCTAACTCTAATTCTAACCCTAACGATAACCCCAATTCTATCCCTAACCCTTATTCTAACCTAGCCCTAATTCTACACCTAACCCTCATTTTATCACTAAGCTTAATTCTATCCTTAACTCTAACCCTAATTCTAACTCTAACCCATGTCATAAAACTCATTTCTCACCTCAATATTAGTGTTCCATTGTCCCACACCAATACTTAAAAGTCATATTGCATCACATGGAATTGACCCCTGAATTTCAAATTTTAAAACTTATAATTTTGTTGACTCTTGCCCATTTCTTTCCCACCATGAGCTGACTTGGTACACATTTTGTATGATATATCACTTTTAGGGTCTTAGATATGTGATTTTTGATGGCATTATCATTTTTTAGATCTTTTGAGAGATTGTATTCTTACTTATCATTATTCCATTATTATATCTTTTCTTTTAGAGTTTTGTGCTATGTTGAGATCTCTCCTTTACCCACCCTAGCCACCCTTTCCAATCCCATTAGGTTTCCATTTTCATATCTAATATACCACTAATTCTAACCCTAACCCTCATTCTAACACTTGAGTTAGTGTTAGGTTTAGGGTTAGGATTGGGTCATTTTAAATGATTTCATTGGTATAATATTAATTCCCAAATTTATATTAATAAATAAAACCATTTGGTATGGAGTAACTTTTAAAGACATCAGTTAGCATCATAAGCAAAAAATATATATGAAGAATTCCAATGCATGTACATTGCCACCCTAATACTTGTAGACATAAGAATAGTATTTGTCAACATAATATTCCTATCATGGTTGTTTGATTTGAGTTCCACAAATCACTCATGTTTTGTTTGGATCTGTTAGTCTTGTTTTAGGATCTTACTTTTTTAACCCCAAAATTACACTCTTTTGGTTCAAACTTTTCTTATTTAAAATCCAAAAAAATTCATATATAAAAAATATTCTTCTCAAGGCACCTATTTTTAATCAATTTACCACACATAGGTGGAATAGACGCCTCCAGAAGAATATCTCTTGGCGTATTTTAGATATATTTTTTAAATATAGATATGATACTTTTATTTACTTTGTGTTATTTTAGTTGAAAACTATTTATGAATTATTTTATAGTTTTACTTAAGACTTATTTTTGGCTTATCTTAGCTTTAAGCTAACATCTTATCTTAGCTTAACGGCTTGCTTTTTTTCACAACGGTTCTTTACTTTTTCTCAATGGTTGTTTGCACATCTAGATTAAAGAAAATGAATGAGCATATTTTAAAAAAAAATATGTAAAGATTATAGACAAATCTCATTTTTTTTATAAGTGAATTCTTGAGGATAAGATTTTTTTAAAATTTATAAGAATTTTTTAAGGATTTAAGAACAATTGAAATAAGTGGAGTATTATAAGATTATGTATTGGGTTTAATAATATTGTCATAAGTTTTTTATAAAACTAAAATTGAGTGTCTTGGAATAGTGTTTATGATTAAAGAATTTTCATATCATATAGTCCCATCTATGTCAATATAGTCATACAAATGATACAAATAATAGAGTTTGCATTAGGCATATTACACCATAATTCATTAACATATGAAATTTAATTCATAAGCACTCATACAACAAAAACTCTAAGAACATAGTTTTCCATCTTTTAAAAAGATTGTTAATTAATTATATTCTTTTAGAATTATCAAGGCTTTATAATTTTAAAGGTATTTTATATTATTATTGAGTCTTTCTATACAAAGACGAAAATATATTTTGTCACACAATAACATAGAATATACTCATATTTCTTTATGGAGAGTACTAATATATGTTAATTCCATTATATATATATATATATATATATATATATATATATATATATATATATATATATATATATATATATATATATATATATATATATATAACTCAAGCCTCTATGACCAAAGAATTTGCATGCTATATAGCCCCACCCATATCTATATATCCATACAAATGCTATAAACAATATAGTTGCATTAGGCATCTCACTCCATAATTCATTAACATATGAAATTTGTTTCATAAGCACCCATACAACAAAAACTTTAAGAACATAGTATATAATGAATAAGATATTAAATAAGAAACCAATCAATTTATAGGAGTTCCAATATAAGAAACCACCAAAATGGAAACTCAAAACCATGAGTTATAACACCTAGTCATGGAGAATCAAATCCGCCATAATATAGAAAGTTACTCAAATCATAAATGACTCTCTAAATACGACACTCCATTTTTGGCTCCTAAAATCATACTTTCTCAATCTCCTAAAATCATGCTTGTCAAGCTTCTAATGGTAAATTCTATTTTCAAGATCTTTCTATTTTAGAAACTCTTACACATTACAAGTTGTCATATTTGCATTTAGCAACTTCCATGACACTAAGTTATAAAAAACAAATTGCCAAAACACAAAATACAAGTGACACATAGTGCCACTCCATGTGGGATGCCCAAAATATGTGAATGCATTATAAATACAAATAAATAAATATTTCAAATATTAGGAGTTGTAAGGTGTATGACACACCTAATACCAACAGATCTGACAAAATTCCCAAATCCTTCATGTTTTGATGGATGTCCATACCCTATTCCAAAGATCTCATTTTGGCACATGCAAGGATGATGCTGGTAAAGGTTGAAGAATTTGGCTTTACACCTACCAATTGCATTTACTTGAAAGTTTCTAAATCCTTTTCAACAAATCCATTTTGTGCATATCTTGCAATTATTGCATTCCATGATATGACATCTCTTTGAGGTGTTCTTCCGAATAGTTCATATGCCTTGTCTATGATTGCACATTTTGCATTCATGTCTCTGAGGGCAGCTACAATTACAATAGCTGACAAAATTCCCATATCCTTCATGCTTTGATGGATGTTCATACCTTATTCCAAAGATCTCATTTTGGAACAGGTAGGGAGCATGTTGGAAAAGGTTGCAAAATTTGGTTTTACACCTACCAATTTCATTTGCTTGAAATTGTCTAAAGCCTTTTCAAAAAATCCATTTTGTACATATCCTACAAACATGGCATTCCATGAGATGACATCTCTTTGAGGTGTTTTGTTGAATAGTTCATGTGCCTTGCCTATGCTTCCACATTTTGAATTCAAGTCTCCTATGGTAGTTGCAACTACAACATTTGATAAAATTCCCAAATCCTTCAATGCCTTGATGGATGTCCAGACCCTGTTCCAAAGATCTCATTTTGGCATAGGCAGGAAGGGGCATGAAAAATGTTGAGGAATTTGGCTTTACACCTACCAATTGCATTTGATTGAAACTTTCTAAAGCCTTTTCAACAAATCCATTTTGTGCATATCATGCAATCGTTGCATTCCATGAGATGACATCTCTTTGAGGTGTTCTATTGAACAGTTCATGTGCCTTGTCTATGCTTCCACATTTCGCATTCATGTCTCTGAGGGTATTTGCAACTACAACACATGAAAAACTTCCTACATCCTTCATGCTTTGATGGATGTCCATACCCCATTCCAAAGATCTCATTTTGGCACAAGCAAGGAGGATGCTAGCAACGGTTGAGGAATTTGGATTTACACCCACCAATTGCATTTACTTGAAGTCTCTAAAGCCTTTTCAACAAACCCATTTTGTGCATATCTTCCAATCATTGCATTCAATGATATGTCATCTCTTTGAGGTGTTTTGTCAAATAGTTCATGTGCCTTGTTTATGCTTGCACATTTTGCATTCATGTCTCTGAGGGATGTTACAATTACGACATATGAAACAATTCCCATATCCTTCATGCTTTGATGGATGTCCATACCCTATTCCAAAGAACTCATTTTGGTATAGGAAGGGAGGGTGCTATCAAAGGTTGATGAATTTAGATTTACACCCACCAATTGCATTTGCTTGAAAGTGTGTAAAGCCTTTTCAACAAATTCATTTTGTGCATATCTCGCAATCAAGGCATTCCATGAGATGGCCACATCTCTTTGAGGTTTTCTACTGAACAATTCATATGCCTTCTCTATGCTTCCAGATTTTACATACATGTTTCACAAGGTAGTTGCAACTACAACATTTGACAAAATTCCCATATCCTTCATGCTCTGATGGATGCCCATACCCTATTCCAAAGATCTCATTTTGACATAGGCAGGGAGGATGTTGGCAAAGGTTGTGGAACTTGGTTTTACACCCACCAATTGTATTTTCTTGAAAGTGTCTAAAACCTTTTCAACAAATCCATTATGTGCATATCTTGTAATCATGGCATTCCATGAGACTACATTTCTTTGAGGGGTTATGTCAAACAATTCATGTTCCTTATCTATGCTTCCACATTTTACGTACATGTCTCATAGGGAAGTTGCAACTACAACATCTAACGAAATTCCCATATCCTTCATGCTCTAATGGATGTCCATACCCTATTCCAAAGATCCCATTTTGGAAAAAGTAGGGAGGATGCTGGCAAAGGTTGTGGAATTTGGATTTACACCTACCAATTGCATTTGCTTGAGAGGATCTAAAGCCTTTTCAATAAATCCATTATGTGCATATCTTGCAATCATGGCATTCCATGAGACCACATTTATTTGAGGTGTTATGTCAAAGAGTTCTTTTTCCTTGTCAATGCTTCCACATTTTGCATACATGTCTCACAAGGCAGTTGCAAGTACAACATCTAACAAAATTCCCATATCTTTCATGCTTTGATGGATATCCATACCTTGTTCCAAAGATCCCATTTTGGCACATGCAGTGAGGATCCTAGAAAAGGTTGTGGAATTCAGCTTTACACCCACCAATTGCATTTTCTTGAAAGTGTCTAAAGCCTTTTTCAAATAATCTATTTTGTGCATATCTTGTATTCATGGCATTCCATCAGACCACATTTCTTTGAGGTGTTATGTCAAATATTTCATGTTCCTTGTCCATGCTTCCACACTTTGCATACATGTCTCATAGGGCAGTTGCAACTACAACATATGATAAAATTCCTATATCTTTCATGCTTTGATTGATGTCAATACCTTGTTCCAAAGATCCCATTTTGGCACATGCAGGGAGGCTACTGGCAAAGGTTGTGGAATTTGGCTTTACACCCACCCATTGCATCTCCTTGAAAGTGTCTAAATCCTTTTTCAACAAATCCATTTTGTTCATATCCTACAATCATGGCATTCCACCAAACCACATTTCTTTGAGGTGCTATGTCAAATAGTTCAAGTTTCTTGTCTATACTTCCATATTTTGCATACATGTCTCATAGGACATGTTAGGACAGTAAAAATTTAAAATTTTTATTATCTTCTCACTCCACCATATTTGAATAAACCCTAAAAAATATCCCAAAAAACCATAGTAAAAATTCAATGTATCTCACAGGATGTCTATAGATGAGCAATGCCAAAATACTTAAAGGTCAATCTATCAGCAAGATGTCTTATTGCTTACACCGATACATGAAGAATCATTTGAAAATAACCATCGGTGTGAAAATAGAGATTGGAAAGAGATTTATAGAAGTCACTGATGGAATAAGTAATACCGATGACCCTTCATCGGCAAGAGAACCGAGTAGTCATACCGATCGGTATGACTAATAATCATCGGAGGATCCTTCAGAAGCTACCCCGACGGTATATATCATACCGATGAAGTATTTCGGTTAGAGTTTCACCGAACATCCTGTGGGGGTAATGAAACAAATAGCCATCGGCAAGAAATAAATTATCGGGATGAGAAACAAATAAGTCTCTAATACTCAATGTATTGGCAAAAAGAGAGCTCTCGGCGAGACTCACAGCGATACAAATATCTATCGGGATGACTAAATATATCGGGACAACGGAATTAGGTCTTACCAATTCACAAGTCACGGCGATCAAAAGGTGTTGGTGACACTTTAAACAGACTCTGTCCGATAAGGAATATGAAATGATCATCGGGGAGAAGATTGGGATTGGGTTGTCTTTTAAAAGCTATCCTGATAGTATATCTCATTCCGATAGGAATAAATTCATACCTATTGATAAGGAATTTTTATAGCGGCAAGACTTTAACAAAGTCATTCTGATCCAAAGTAAAGATGACTATCGGTGAGACGACAGAGCTCAGAGAAACATAATTATGTTATCCCGATAGTATTGATCACCCTGATGAACAAATTACTATCGGTAAGACTCATTATGTCGGAGAGAAATCTAAATCACACAGCGATGAAATAGGACCTGCCAATGGTCACGCCAATTGATTGTTCGCACCATAAAATGCATTAAGGTCGCCCAGACATTTTAAAAATCACGCCGATAAGAGGAGTTATGGCGATGTGACATTTCACAACGATGAACATTGAATTGATCAGATAATTAAATACAAACGGCTACGAAATTTTTATGATCATTATAATTGCAAGGTCTTTTGAGAAGAGAATACAAAAGAACTCTTAAAGCAAAAGTAGAGGATTTTGATTACAGCCACCGAACGACAGGTACATACATACAAACCACTCTATAGACTGTGTTTAAATTTTCTGCCTAAGTTTTAAACATGGAAACTTCAGGAAAGGGAAAAGGAAGAAAAACACAAGGGGAAACCAGTAAGTCCAAAAAATAGAAAACCGAACAAACCCCTGAGGAAAAAGTAAAAGACAGAAAACTCAATCAGGACTTAATTGACCAATTGCCTGGGTCAACTCCCAAAGCCAGAAGGTCTGCTCAACTCAGGGTAGAGGTTGAGAAACTAGAGGATAAACATAAGCGCCTGGGAGATATCTGGACCCCAATCAGGGGATATGAGCTTTTTAGATTCCATTATAACAGAAGGTTTAGGAATACTCCTGTATCAAACCCATGGCAATTGAATTTGGGAAAACTGGTTGTGCCTAATGTATTCCTGAATGTGGAACTCCTCCAACTGCTTGCCAAACATTACAACTCAAGCCTGAAAGCCCTCTGCAACCCACAGGGAGAACCAATTGTGCATTTGTCAAAAAATGCTATTTGTGAGGTGTTTGATCTAGATGATTTATGCACTGTCCCTATTATTTATGAAGATCTGGAGAAGGAATATTGGAGAATGGATACAACTTACAATGGATGGAGGTTGCCCATTCATAGGCCCAGGGTTGAAGGAGAAGTGATGCCCTTAACTGAAAATGATGGTCCTCCCTTTCATGTAGCCATATTTGAACCATATATACAGTATACCTATTTTTCTGTAGGCCAAGTCCTTGGTTCAGAGGTCCCCGAGTTCATGACTATCCCTCTAATGGTCATAGCCTCTGACATTCAGTGTCATAATGCGAGGCAATTTGATTATGCTTCTTATATTGCTAATAGAATGGATTCTGGTTTATCTGCAATAAGAAATAGTGCCCCAGCATGCTCTTTTGAGCATTACTTAATGCCTATGCACATGGTGTTGTATTTCGGCCAGGAAGTAGGGTTGTGGCCGAGTGAGCTTAAAGTTGTTGCTGCAGATAAGAAAGGAGAAAAAATACCCATACAAATGTGGACCAGAATATGGGATAGTAGATATGCCCACTCCAGCTATGCTCAATTCGAAGAACACTGTGTAAAAGTGCTGTATAGGTATTTTAACCATCCCTGTGAATATTCAATTTCAGCTGAAATAAAAAGGTTCCTCAGGCCAAAGGATTTTGGTGGCCCCCCTACTGTCACTCATAATTGGGGAGACTGGTATTGCTTTGAGGATGCTACTATGATCAGGGTTTACGGTTTTGAAGATACTCCATTCATACTGCCCAAGACTGTCCCTGATAGACTTGCATATTTAGAGATAATTAGGCAAATGCATTGTTCAAATGTGATGCATCTGAGTTCACATGATAAACAATCATTTATGCCCAGCACTTTATGTTTTGGAGATTTTACCGTGGTTTCAAAAGAAGGTTACAATCTCATTTTGGATAAATTAATGCATTATAATATGAGGAGTGCTGAGGTGAGAAAAGGATTTGACCCTAAAGGTTTTATTGACTCTGCATGAAGAAAACAAAATCTCAGTGGATACATGCACATACATTATCCACATGATGATGTTATTAGAAATCTAGAAGAGGCTGAAGTTGAATTGGTGGTAGAAAAGTATAACAAGGATTTAAGTGAGAAGAAAAAGCAAATAGCAGAGATTGAGGTTGTATCCTTTGAGGATGAAGAACTGACAGGGCAAGAACAGCCACAAGACAAAACACTAGAGATGTCCAAAAGGAAAATGCTACAATATCAGCCTCCTGTTGTGCTACATGATCAGGAGGGGTCTGCTGATGAGGATCCACGCCAAACAACCTATGATTCTTTCATTTCAGATGATAAATTTATTCAGTGAAAAGAATTTAAATCATTCTTGTATAAATACAAAGGGAAAGAAATCAAAGAATCAGTAGATGATGTTTTTGCTGATAATGAAAGCCAATTGTTAGATATGCTGAAAGAAACAGTAGATAAAGAGATGCAAGACATGACACCTAGCAAGGGTAGATAGTTGCTTAAGGATGCAGAGGTTATGATTTTTCCTGGTCTGGATTTAAATTCTACTTTTGTTTTTGATAGTTTTCTGAATAATGCAGATGATAAGTATAAACTTACTCCAGAAGGAGTTAGTGAAGTATATATGGGGACAAGATATAATAATGATGAAAATTCCTTGATGATATGGGCGTTATACCCTCCCCATAAGAAGACGGCCATCATAGATACTGAAAAGACTTTTGGCCATGTTATGACTTTGAAAGCAGGGGAAACTGACCCTATAATTACTGCAGACATTGGTATCAATGTTGCAAAATTGAATAAGGCACAAGCTCAAATGTTGATCAAAGAGAGAGATGCATACAAATTGAATTGTGAAAGATTGACAAAAGAAAATGATTACTTGAAGGATGTTGTAAAGAGTACTTTTGGCCAATCCACAAAAAGAATAACTCAAGGTGAGAGCTCACAGGGAATTCAAGTATTATCCCCTGACCAAGCAACACAAATTCAGATAGATGCATTTGTTACAATACTGCAGAGCAGGTATGCAAACATGGTGCGGTGGTTAAACCAGTTTTGGGATAACTACTCAGAAAATCACAAAGCAGTTAAAGAACATGAAAGACTTGAAAAGAGAGTACAGGAAAAATTGATTGAGATACAAAGCAAAAGTGCTACTGATAGCACAGATATCTCCGATGCAGGAGCATTGCTCAAAGAGCACCAAGAATACTATGACAAACTAAAAGCTGATGCTAAGGAAGGTACCGATGCTTCAAATGCAGGAGTGCCCGTGTTGTTTAAAGACAATGGAGAGGTAAAGAGTAAAGAAGAATGGATTGTTGATTGTCAGCTCATATTACATGAGGCCACAGGAGCTCTGAAGGATAAAGCCTCTACATCTAGAGAAGCTTGCAGACACCTGGAAAGAATGGTCACACTTGATGTGATTACCAGAGATGCTATTGATCTTACTGATTCTCACCGTGATCAAGAATATTTAGATCACTTGGCTAAAGTTTATTTATGGCTGAATAAAGCATAATCATGATTATGTAATAGTTGTTAATGTTTGTTCCCAAAAGACTTATTGAAGAGTCATGTCTCTTCATAGAAACATCTATATAAGTTCAAACAATTGATGCTGAAAGATCATCAGCAGTAGAATATATTCATATACATAATATACAAGATTTCAAAATGACTATGTTGCATATGTTTATTTGAAGAAGAAGTTTGAAGTTCTCTGATTCAGTGGTTCTACTTTGGTATCAGTTATTTGTTAAAATTATTCAATTGTGTGGTTGTCTCCATTTCTGCATTTCCTTGTTATTCAGATTAATGTATCAAGTATATATTTAATCTGTCAATACACATTTGCTGTATCCATGTAATTAAATAGGTTGGTGTCCATTTGAGGAATTAAAACCTTCTGATTTAGTTACAGTAGCTTGGAAGTGTTAAGTTTGGATTACTAAGTAGGGCCATATAATTAGGATTGCCATTCTGTCTCCAAGATAATATTATCTGTTAATCTTGCTCATTCATTTCATTTGTTTCCTTCAAGTAAGGATTAAAATACCTTCTGGTGAATTATAAGATATGTGGTTATATTGGTTGGATTATCAAGAAGAGTTTGTCAGTCATTTCCTTGCATGTTTATACAAGTTATAAACTAAAACTGTGCCAAACAATTAGAATTATTGCCATTAGGAAACCACTAGTCTTGGTCCTTAAATTGACTCTGTTACCCAACAAGGCACTAGTATTTAACTCATTATCCTTTTACCTTGATATTGCTTATACATTTTTTACCAATCAAACATTAGACATAGAATCAGTTAGCAAGCTTTTCATCTATCCTACATCCTATGCCATTGTAGATAGATTTAATTAGTCCACACATTCATATTCAGACTGTTTTAATTTTCCAAGGTTTACCTGCCTATGTGTAACAGGACCTAAAGCGTAGGAAATCATCAAACCTTGAAGGTTGATTTCGTCAAGTTAGTTAAAAAACGTTGCAAATCTAAACATAAAAATTGGCATCCTCTTAGGATTAGCAACCTGCATTTTTGAGACCTAACAAATTGGCGACTCTACTGGGGAATTAGTAAAAGACCTTAGAAATTAATCCTTTCTTCCATAGAGTCATTCCAGAAAATTTAATTTGGTAACTCTGCTGGTGATAAGAACCCTACAGATAAAATATAAACTTTTCCTATTTATAGGTGGCGACTCTAGTTACAATTATAACAAAGAATTCAATATCAAATGGATGGTAGGAGATCCAAGATGGAAGGTAAAAAATTGCAGTCCTCTCCACCACTTAGAAACATTTCCAAAAGAAATGGAAATTCAAATTATTCTCACCAAGATAATCTGGATATCCAAGAGAATGATTCAGAGCAAAATATTTCAATTCATAACAAATTCACACCTCTGCATGATTCAAATGAGAACCTCAGTGGAGCAACTGATGATATTTTGGCAAGGTACAGACCTACTCCTCAACAACAGCGTGATTATGATGCAAAGATCATGAGGGAGATTGATCAAAACCAAGCTGCAAATGACTTCAAGATGTCATTACATCAGGGAGAAGAGATGGGATATGGATTTTCAAACCAGGGAATGAATGATAATCTAGAACATCAGGAAATAAATAACAATGCAGAGAATTTAAAAGACATGAGTGAAGAGCAACAGGAAATACTCATGCTCTGGAAAGAACTTGAGAGGTACAAGATACAGGAAGAGAGAAAGTTGTTGCAGCAAGAAATTCAACAGAGGAAAAGTAAAGCTAAAACAGCTCCTCCAAAATATGTGTCTCCGCATAGAGGAAACATCTCAAGAAATACACAGCAAAATACAGGTGGTGTTCAAAACTCACATGCATCCGGGAGTCATCAGAATACTATTCCCCAAAACCCTAGACCACCTCCTATACGTAATACATCTCAACATATGGCAAATACTTACCCACCCCCTGGTCAACAATATTATAGACCACAAAACAATTACACAAATCCCCACATGAACCAACATCAACAATATGCATATCATCAACCACCAGGTGGATATAATTACTATCCCAATCCACCACCTTTGAACTTCCCACCTCAAAACCTTGCAAATATATGTCGTCAATTTGACTTAACTGGATATCAGTTGTATCCATATCCTATGGATAGTACTTGGAGAAATATGGTTCCCAAGTTTACTGGAAACAATGCAATATCTGCGGAAGATCATATCAGAAGTTTTAATGCTTTTGTACCGGATATTAGAATGGATTGGGAAGATATTAGAATGAGGTTATTCATGATGTCCCTCACTGAAGATGCCAGAGATTGGTTTAACAACTTGCCTGATGCCTCAATCAATTCAATAACTGACTTCCATAACCAGTTTAAGGATCAGTACGGCAACCAATATGCTCCTGAGTTTGCATTACATGAATTGATAAGTATACAGAAGTATCAGAACGAGTCAGTATTTTATTTCAACTTGAAATTTTCCAAGTTACATAATAAGGAACCACATGGAGCCAAGTTATCTGACCCAGTAGCACTGAGTATCTATATGAAAGCATTTGACCCCAAAACAAGGTACGAGCTTAGAAACATGTGTCCTGCAACCTTGGCCAAGGCACAGAAAGTGGCCCTAACTATTGAAAATAATAGGAAGGCTACAGGAATGGTCAGTAAGAGGGACAATCATAGAAATCTTTAGAATCCAAATGTTCAACAGACTAAACCAGAGGGTCAGCATAGGCATGAAAGACCTAGGTTGCATGATATTCCCTACAATACAAATTGGAAGGATGGAAGACCCATCGATAACAGTAGAAAGCAGCCATATGGAAAGGATACCCCTGATCCCCTAAAAAGAAACATGGCACATATGGCAGAAAATAAACCTTGGTGTTTTGTGTGTAATTTACCACATTTACCTGAATACTGTGAGGTAGCTCAATCAATACAACAAGAGGAAATGCTATTCAGCTATAATAGAGATAATCACACCATAAATATGATGCTAGATACACCATGTGTGGTCACAGAAGATTACTCTTCTTCAGAAGAAGAAGGATATGAGTATGATGTAGGGAACCAAAGGCATCATATCAACATGGGAGAACAAGAAGTATTCTCAGACCAGGACAATAGTTGTGAGCAACCTATTTGTTATAACAACCAGTCATATGGTCAGTGGAGAAAGCCTACTGAGGATGAAAAAGAAGCTCTCACAGTGGCTGTAGTGGCTCAATCTCAAAATACTTACAACTTAAGGAATAGAATAACAAATGTTGGGCAAGGAACTCCTGGGAGTGTATTTGTAAAAGACCAGAATAAAAAAGGGAATAATACAAAACCACTATCCAAAGAACCAGAAAAGGGGGATAAAAGTAAAATGAAAGAAAATCAAGAAAAAGAAAACACAAAAATAGAAAAGAATGACCAAACCATGGCCCATTCTTTTGACATTGCTCATGCAGTGTCTCAGGTGAAGATATCAGTCCCACTCCTAGAGATGATGAAAATAGATAAATATAGGAGTACAATTGTCAAGATAATTTCTGATACACCAAATCTGAAACATAAAGGGTTTGAAAAAACAACAAATAATGTACATCAAGAAAATTTCAAAATGCCTGAGGTATACCTTGGTGACACACTTACAAAAAATCCCTCATAGGTAGATGCATTCTATACTACACTAGTAATCAAGAACAGGATAGTCAGGAATTGCATGATTGATTCAGGTGCTGCCATGAATATCATGCCTATAGCAGTTATGAAGGAATTGGGAATGTGGGTTGATACTACGTATGGCCAGTGTTATGCAATGGATAACAGATCTATTCCAGTAGTTGGTATTATGAAGAATGTAGAGATAAAACTTGCCTCACACCCTGAAGCAACTTAAAACATTGATATTATTGTGGTTGATATCCCACCCCATTATGGAATGCTTCTATCAAGGCAATGGGCTACAATGGCAGGAGGCAATGTTCAGTTAGATCTATCATATGCCACCATACCAGTGGGTGGCAAGGAAATTAAGCTGTGCAGAGAGCCAAGGTATGACAATATTATAGAAAGAATGGATCGGCATCAGATAAATTTCTTTTGTGATACAGATTTAGGAGTTTTCAAAGTTGGAGAAACTACACCAAAATTGCATAACACTGATCCAATACACGCTGAATCTATGAAAGACGAAAATGATCTGTGGAAAATGTATTTTGATGGTGCATGCAGTAAAATAGGAAATGGGGCTGGAGTAATTTTCATTTCACCAGGAGGTAAAACTTTCAAATACTCTTTCCTATTGACATTTGAATGCACAAATAATGTAGCTGAGTATGAAGCCTTGCTCATTGGTCTAAACATAGCCACTAAACACAAAATAAAAAAGTTAGCTGTCTATGGTGACTCTGAATTGGTCATATCCCAAGTAAGAGAAAAATACCTATCAAAAAATAAAAGATTAAGACAGTACAGAAATGCAGTTTGGGATGATATTGAATTGTTTGATGCCTTTTCAATCAACTGGGTTGATAGGTCTAAAAACATTATGGCAGACTTTTTAGCAAACATAGCATTAAAAAGAGATGATGTCACACTAGGAGGGATTACGGAAGTTGAATTTAAAACTAGACCTACTATCCCTGATAACATACAGAACTGGCAAGTGTTTGATAGCGATGCTGATATAATCAATTTCTTACATTGTGCTAACTATTATGAAAATCAAGAAATTGATTTTAATGCATTTGTAGAGGAACATGATGGGAAAGAAACCCTTTTTGGCCAAGAGGTGGTTCAGTTGAAAATGAATAAGATACCCAAGGGACTTATTGCATTAGAAAAGGCATTTGATGGCCACGATAGATATAAAAAGAAAGACACACCAGTGGTACCTAATAACCTTGAAGAAATTGATTTAGGGACACAAACAACCCCAAAGAATGTGTATATTAGAAGAAATCTTGACCCAAAAATCAGGAGCAGACTCATCAACCTGCTCAGAAAATACAGACATGTGTTCGCTTGGTCATATGATGATTTGAAGGCATATAGAGAGGATTTATTTCAACATGAGATACCACTGAAGCCAGATGCTAAACCATTCAGACAGAAACAGAGGCCGATCAATCCTACATTGGCCCCCAAGATGCTAGAGGAACTTACAAAGTTAAGGGATGGAGCTATAATTAAACCTATTAGACATTCTTCTTGGGTTTCAAATTTAGTACCTGTATGCAACATTTTACAAAATTCCCATATGAAAACATAGAGTGTGTGCAAAATGATGGGGGACCAAAAAGTGACCAAAACCACTTTTTGTCTAAACAAGACAAAACATATGCATATTATAATGTTCTCATATTACATGGCTCAGTAATTACCAAGCCTAAAACATGAGCACGTTATAATGTGCTTGCATTTTATCTTTCTAAACATAAAGGAAGAACATGCCCACATTTTCATTTCATTCCAACATTCCTTGAAGAGAAAGAAAATATGAGTAGGACTGTTGTGTGACCATGTTTTGAAGAAACTGGAGAAGAAGCCACTCAAACATGATGCCACCATAATATTTCCACACTCTAGGATGTCGTGCACGAGCTCGATGGGGTCAACAAGTTGAACAAGGTAATGTTTCCATGTTTTTTTCTAAATTTGAAAATGAATCATTTATTTTTCAATGTTTTAATTCAATTTTTATTTTCAATTTTATCCAATGAACCCCATGAAACATCCCCAAACCCTAATCCACCAAATATAGGGGATGATGAGATTCCAACTGAGCAAGGGGCACAAAACAACCCTCCTCAAACTGCTCCTTCAATTCCTTTGTATCCTCATTAGACACAAGCAAACTATTTAAGTCAAATTGAGAAGAACAAAAAACAACTTGAAAGTTTAATTGAAACATTAAAAAATCCATTCACAACCAATCCTCATTGGAGATCCCTTGCTAAATCCCTAGGGTCAATTATTTCTCACATCGATTCCGTGATAAGCCAACTCAACAAATGGGTGAATTATACTTGGATACTGTAATAAATTTGATTCTATATTAATATTAAAATCTTGAAGGTTGACTCTATTCTTAAAATTACCTCCAAGTTTATCATCCCCTAATATAAAACTAATTATTGTTACCTTGTATAGTACTTCACATTTTTCACTCCATTCTTTCTTATATGCACTTATTTAACCTATTATAATTTCTTTATTATGTTATTCATTATTTCATGACTATCATGGTATTATCTTTTTATCATACCACCTTGAGATTTATGATTGCACATATGTCTTACACTATTATCATTACTTTCATTTGGCATTCCTTATTAGTCCACTTCTACATATAGAATGCAATCCACAATACAAGTTTGTGAAAGCATAACAAATATGTCTCATATATTGATTTTGATAAGTCATGATAGTATACATAATTTCACCAAAATGATTGTCTAAACAAAGTTGTATAGGTATTGAATGATATACATCATTAAAATATAAATCTCTACCTACATGCCTTGAAAACATACAACCAAATATTTATACAAAATATCTATGAAGTATAATGGAACAATTAATCTCTCTTGGCCTACCGAGAATATGAAGAACCAATTTCATATTTGACATATCTCCTTCACTAATAAGATCTCCTAGGATTGAGACTTGATTGTAGCTCTAGATATTTTAATCCAAATATTTAAATTTAATATACACATTAATATGCAAAACATGACATATAAATGACATTAGTAAATAAACACTTACTACAACTTATGATCCATGTCCATCAACCTCTACTTTTCATCATCAACTTAAGGGGTAGGTGCAAGAACTGAGTTCTCACCTTTGGTCCTATGGAAAGTGATGAGGTATAAATAACCTCATTTCTTTGATGGAACAAATAGCCCATTTTGCATTACCCAAATCCCTAGCCTTGCCAATTTATTGATGGAGATTGGTTTTCATTGATGTCAAAAAGGTGTTGTGATGTCATGACAAGATATGCAGAGATTTGATCTTCATGTTGATTGTGTCTCAATAGGATGCTCAAGATGCAATTCTTCATAATGTGTTACCAAGAGAACTCACAATTGGTCTTCATATGGTTGAGGAGAGTTTAGATGTGCCCCTGATGATGTTGATGTTGATTATGTCTTCAATTAGGATCATTATGTTATGGATGTCATCATCATAAATAGTTCATATGTTTCTTAAACAAGACACATCTCAAGGTTCTCATGATGGTCTCATGATCTTCTAAATGCTCTATGATAGTTGATGTCAATATGTTCATATATGCTCTATGACAGTTGATATGCTCTTGGTAACTGATCTAGTTGATATGCACCTGACTCTGCCAGTTCATATTTGATGTGCTCCTGTGGTATATGGCTCTGATGATTTATCTCATGTGGCATATGGTTTGTGACATCATGTTACATTTCTATGTTAAGGTACTTGTTTTATGATACTTGTGACAGTTGGCATTTGGTATGGTGATCTCAAAAGGTTGCTATGATATGGTTTGAATTAATATGGGTTGGATTATTGATTATCATATTTAGCTTTGATAATAAGATCTTGTTGATGTAGATTGATCATATCAAGCTAATGATAATATTTGTCATTGATGTTAGAGATTGAAATTGAGCAGGTTTTATGTTTCTTTACGGAGGTTATAAGGCTTGATTACATCAGAATTTCAAAGGATCTATTTGATGATGTCAAAGCTATCCAAGTTAGTAATTATCATATCTCCAAATCTTGTCAATGATGATCATAATTGGTGATTTGAAGTTGGTGTCTTTGCAAAGGTGTTGGTGTCTTCTTGCAGATCATGTCGACATTTTCAATGTGATCTTAAGTTATCAATTTTCTAAGGTTTAAATATATCTCAAGGAGGAGTTGTTAAATGTTTTGGTGAAGTCCTAAAAAATTATTATTAAACATCTAAAAACATATCTTAACAGTCATTATCTACCTGTCACTTTTGAATTGCACTTTTTGTTTTAAAACAATATTGACCTGCTAACGCAGGTTAAGGGGCACTTTAGTCATAACTTTGAGGGGTCGCAGTATTCCTTGACTGGCCCCCCTTCCTTGTGCAACTGACATCTCTAGTTTCTTATATCCTCCACGGGCGGTAAGATGACATATAAGGCTTCTTTTAAAAGTTACAAAGGGCGTGAAGACCTTGATTGATGGCCATTATTTAAACTAAGACCTTGACTATTTTGCATTGCTTTTGACGGTCATCAGAGTGTCATACATACTATGACTGCAGAGATAAGCTTTTTAAAAGCTAATTTTAGTATGTTTTCAAAGGCAGTTTTTAAGGGATTTGGAAGCACATATTTTTTAGGGGATTTATTCTATTTTAGACTCCCTCATGATATGAAAGATCATAAAGAAGAAGTTTTTTTAAGGAAAGAGATTTTAGTTTTGAAGATATTATTCTTTTTGAGAATATTGTTTTAAAAGACTTTGTTTGTCTTTTTTCTCATCTTTATGAAGAAGATTTTTTTTAATAATGGATCTGAGGAGAGAAGATAACATGGCAGATTGGTTAAAAATTTTGAAGACATTTTATGGTGGATATAATTCATTATTTTTATGCAGGGAAGATGAAACATTGAAGTCATGAGAGATTTTTTATTGACAGGAGCAAATTGATTTTATTCTTGAAGATTAATTCTTGCAGATTGAAAATATTTTTACAGATTAGAGAAGATGAAAAGATTGAAGAGTATTGAAGAGAAAAGTTTTACAAGTTTATTGTGATTTTTATTGAAGAAAAAATGTTCAGATTGAAATATTTGAAAGGAATATGAAAGGTCAAGATAATTTTATTGCAGGTGAATTGATTTAATTTGTGAAGGGACTTCATGCAGATGAAAAAAAAAAAGTTTTATTAGACAAGGGCAAAATCCATTGATGATTTTAATTAGTGATATATGTGAATATCATTCATGGTTTGTATTGAGAAGATGAAAGGGTTTTTATTTTTGAATCAGAGGAATGAAGAATATGAATGGTTATGCAAAGTAGAGGTATTTAATCTTATTCTTTGCAGGTTCCTTATTGATGAAAAAGATATACGGAGAGAAGTAATGTTTTGATGATTGATGTAGAGATGAGAGGAATGTGAAAATATATTTTATTTGCAGGTGCATCTGAGATGAAGATATCATTTTGAGTGTGAAAGAAAATGCAGGTGCTTTGTGAATTAGATTTGAAGGATTGAGATATGAAGGATTGAAGACATATTTTGGTGTGATTTTTGAAGAAGAATATGCAGGGTATGTAATGGTGCAAATCAGACTAACTTGCAATCATTTCTTGCACACTAGACTTGATGTTTTGATAATGGTGATTGTATTTGTTAGTGAGACAGGTGTATGCCAGTGAGGCTTTATATGCCAGTGAGGCATGGTTAGTTGTTAGTGGGACAACTATTGTTGTAATTAGTGAGATTCAAATAAGCCAGTGAGGCAAATTTTTAAAGAGTTTTTTATTCCCCTTGAGGGTTTTCCACTCATCAAAACATTTGTCATGTATTTTCTTTGTGATTGTTTATGTTGCATCTATTTGATTATCTTTATTGAAGTTTTGCATATCATGATGATTATGTTCTTTAGTGAACTCCTTTGCACAACCTTTTTGAATCAAGTTTTGAAATGTTAAAAATTATACAACACTGATTCACCTCCCCTCTTAGTGTTGTATTATACTCCAACAAGTGGTATCAGAGCATTGGTTCCCTATAGAAGCCTAATCAGCTTGGGTAGGTCCTGAGTGTGGAGTACCATGGGTAAGTGCAAAAGAAATAGAGAAAAGAAAAATGTCAAGTCTCTTATTGATCAAAAGGCACATCTTTATCAAATTCAAATGTTCATATACAATAAGTTGATAGAAATGAATCAGGTATTAAATTATAGGATGAGTTTTCAGATGTTCCTTTCTTTGATGGTTGAGATTTCTCTGTTTGGTGCTTTAGGATGCAAGCCTATCTATTTTCTTTAGGATATGGTGTGTGGATGTCAGTTGAGAATGGGTATTTTATTTCCTCTCTATCACCTAATGATACAAGTAACAAAGAGGCTTATGAATACAATCATACAACAAAGAAGGCTATTTTGTCTGGATTATCTAATGAAGTTTCTTGTAAAGTTATGAATTGTGAAACAACTCAAGATATGTGGAAGGAGTTGATTAGAATCTATCAAGGTGATGCACTTGAAGAAAAGGATAGCTTGGTATCAAAAGAAAGTGATAATAAAAAGAGACATTTGCATGAAGAAGATGAGGTTCAATCTGATTCAGAAGAAGGTAACATTATGAGTGATTATGATCAAGAATATGATGAACAAGAATGTGAAGTTGATTTAGAAGAACTGTTGTGTGCTTTGAGTAAAATCAAGAAGTACAAAAAGTAGAATCAAAGATTAGAATTGCAACTGCAACAAGAAAAAGACTTCAAAGACAAAGCACTCTCTGATCTTGAAGAGGCAAGAAATCAGATTGTGAATTTAAGGACACATGTTGATGAATTAGACACATTAATTATCAATCTGAAGATAGAGGTTTAGGAAGCTAAGAGGATAGCTGATGTAATAAATTTTGGGTTGGAAGCTAAAATAGTTGAATGTCAAAAGCTTGAAGGAGAAATAGTTTCTTTAAGAAAAGATCTTGAGGATGTTAGAAAGCAGTTGGAAAAGAATCTAAAATTTGAAGAGAGCACAAGCAAGTTACATGAGATGTTGGGTAAACAAAAACAACATAGAGACAAAACTGGTTTAGGATATGAAGAAGGAGAGTGTTCCAAAGCCAGAGAAACTCCAAGAAGGAAAATTGATTTAAGTCATCATGTTGCTGCCCCTGAAGGTAAAAAGAAGAGTGAAGATGAGAAGAATACCAAAGATGATTTTGTCAAAATACATAATCAAAGGAGAAGAAATTTTAGAAGAACTACTTCAGTTAGACAAGCATATATGTATAGGTATAATTATTCCTTTAATGGTTATTGTTATACCTGTAATCACTTTGGACACAAAGCAGTCAATTGCAGAAGAAATCAATTTGCTTCAATATGGAATACTAATGTTGTATGTTTCAAGTGTAATTCTCCTAGTCACAAAGCATATAGTTGTAGAATGTATGAAAGAATAGCATCACCTGGTTTGATAGGTTGGAAAAAGAAAAAGGTTGAACAAGTTTGGAAGAAGAAATCTGAACAGAAGAAAGATCCTGTAAAAGTGTGGACGCAAAAACAAAGTCATGAGAAGACAGATTCTAAACTTGTGCATCTTGCACAAGTTACATCATCAGTTGCATAAAAAATAGCATGAAGTTAGGGGGAGTTGTTCATGTTCTATCAATTATCCCCAATAAATTTCAGGAGGTTAAAAATAGAAGAAGTTAATTCATTGCACATGTTTTTGCATTTGGTTTTACAAAGGTATTGATAGTGGTTATGTATATATTAGATTTGGCATTGTGTTGCAAAAAGTTGTCTTGTGCAGGAACAGGAGGGTGGTCTTTATCAAGATAATCTTCATTTCCTCAGATGTTTTTCATTCTTTATCATGCCAAGAAGTGTGTGTAGGAGTAAATTAATTACAGGTTATTGTAGATTGATTGTTGTCACTATCATGGAAGTCTTGGCAACATCATTTCTTGTGTGATCATCATGTCATCATGAGTTGTGAATTTTGTGATGAGTAGTCTTCATACTATTATCAAAATTTTGCTTGTTGAACCTGCATTGTTGTTCATAAGTGTTGATGTGATTATGATATCTTTGCATGGAGTTCAATTTTATCTGTGTCATGTCAAAGGAATCATTTTTATGCCATCATAATCATACTTCATACTTTACGATTTGGGAGTTCTTGGAGATTTGTCATTTGAGTCAAAAAGTGGATGATTGTGAAAGAATTATTTGTAATGAAAAGTTTCTTTTGCAACCACAAGTGATGTCATTAGGAGTTTGTATTTGATAGCAGAGATATGTTAGTCTTCATCTTGTTAAAAGAGGTGTTCAGAAGATTTCAATGATGTCAGTTTTCATCTTCATCTTCATATTGGTGTAGTGACATGAAGTAGTATTGTGCTGAGATAGATATGCATGCTTCATACTAGCAGGACGATGCTCTTTTGTGTAATTTTTTGGTGTAACAGATCTTATTTTATGTATGCAAAGAATGGTATAGTTTATGGGCAGTTTATAACAGTGGTTTGATTCTTTGTTTGATGTGACTCTCATGTTATTGTCCTCAGGTTCTATGCTTTAGGATGTATGTCTTTAGATGTGTGCTTCATAGTGTCTTGTTGCTCTCAAGTTGAAGAGTTATTTTTAGGTAGTGCCAACATGGTTTTTCAACATGGTTTGTCATATGCTTGCTTCAGATTTGTTATTTTCTATCATCATAGATCATCACAAGTTCAAAGGGGAAGATAACAGGTTAACATGAGTTTATGTCTTCAAAATCTTCATAGTGCAATGCGATTGTAAATGTTATGATTAAACTTTAACATTTTTCAGTGGAGTTAAATGACAGGGGGAGCATCTTATCCTTTGTCATCCAATGTCAAAAAGGGGGGGAGAGAGAAAATTTATCATATAGTTTTTCCATCAATGACAAAGGGGGAGATTGATGGAGATTGGTTGTCATTGATGTCAAAAAGGTGTTGTGATGTCATGACAAGATATGCAGAGATTTGATCTTCATGTTGATTGTGTCTCAATAGGATACTCAAGATGCAATTCTTCATAATGTGTTACCAAGAGAACTCACAATTGGTCTTCATGTGGTTGAGGAGAATTCAGATGTGGCTCAGATGATGTTGATGTTGATTATGTCTTCAATTAGGATCATTATGTTATGGATGTCATCATCATAAATTAGTTCATATGTTTCTACAACAAGACACATCTCAAGGTTCTCATGATGGTCTCATGATCTTCAAAATGCTCTATGACAATTGATGTCGATATGCTCATATATGCTCTATGACAGTTGATATGCTCTTGGTAAGTGATAGTTGATATGCACCTGACTCTGCCAGTTCATATTTGATGTGCTCCTGTGGTATATGGCTTTGATGATTTATCTCCTATGGCATATGGTTTGTGACAACATGTTACATTTCTGTGTTAAGGTACTTGTTTTATCACTAGTAGAAAAGCATAAATAAATGACTAAAAAAACTACCAAAAATTGGTCATGTGATCAGTAGTTTGGTCACGTGACCATTGATAGTTTATTGTCGGTCATTTATCTCATGACCAAATTTATGACCAAAAAAATTTTAGTCATTAATTTGGTAGTTAAATTTGATAGTATATTTAGTCATTAATTGGTAGTATATTTTGTTGGCAAGAGACACATTGTGGCTTCATGATTGTTGTCATTGATGGAAACAAAGTTCATCCCACACATCCGTAGGACATGGTGTGCCTATACCGAAAGTCAGATTGAAGAGTGTTGTGGTCCGGTAAGCAAGAATAGAGCATGTGGCAAGGTCTGATAGTCAGGTCCGGATCTCTCAGAGGAAGTATCTTAGTAAAGTGCGGACTTGGGGAAGTCAAGAGGTGTACCTTGACTAATATATTCCAGAGATTGAGCCTTCGGTGATGAAAGAGTGAAAATATATGAGCACCTAAGTGTTGGGTTCCTATTTGGCAGAGTTGACAGAGGAAGAACTGACCGGCAGAGCATTAGACCTTAATCCGGATGAGTTATTGATGGTGATCAAGTTTCTTAAGGTATCATTCATGATTGGCCGACATGATTGATGAATTCTATAAGCATCTCCTTAATACACATCAGTTGATAAGTAAGGATTCAGCCGATAGATCAGAGTTTGGGAAAATATTGACTATTCCAGATGCTGACTAGAAAGGTGTTGAAATCATTGGTGCGGATATATATACCAGATGGATTTGGATGTGAAGGTGTGTGTTGTGTGTTGAAGTGTACGAATAAAAGTAGAAGAGCAGTGTGGAAGTAGTAAGGCAGGTCCGGTATGTGACAGGACAACAGCACCAAAAAAGAGGAAGAATGAAGTGCAGCAGATCAGTGTATTGAGCCTAACCGGAACTGAACCTCAGCATATGTGGATGCTTCTCATCAGTTCAAGTATCTAGTTTCCTTGTATAAACTATTGTAGACAGTGACCCTCTTGTGAGCAGTGTGCACGGGCAGTGAGCCCTAATTGGCAAGTGCCATTTTGTACTATCTTATTCTTTTAACAGAGAATACAATCTTGGGTTAATCACCCCATGGTTTTTTCCCTTAACAGGGTTTTGACACGTCAAAATCATTGTGTCATGTGTATTGATGTTATTTCCATTTCATGGTTATGTTTGCTTATATGATTTGATGTTGCATTAATTGTTAAGGAAGATCAGAAAGTTGAAGTAATTAAGATAATTGATTCACCCCCCTCTTAGTTATCAACAATTGGTATTAGAGCTAAGTTCCTCCAAACAAAGCCTAACATCTTGAGGAAGATCTGGGAATTCAAATTGATGTGTATGGTATGAGGGAACAACTTCAGTCTACCCTAGATGATCTTGAGCAATCTAACTCTGAAGTTAATTAATTGAAGGAAAGACTCAAACAGGCTAATGATTTCATAAATGAACTAAAAGGGAAATTGAGTATCTTTATGAAAAAGAGAAAGGATCTACTTCAACAATTGGCAAGTCAAGGTGAAGACAATGATACAAATGAAGATCTGAAGGAGAAAACCAAGTTATGTGAAAAGTTATCAAAAGAGGTCATTATGGTAAGACATGAAATGGAATCAGGAGTTATGAAATTTACCCAAGAAATTGAAGAGAAAAGAAAAACTGAAATGATCTAAGACAATCTCTCAAAGAGAAATCAGAAGACTGCCACAAAATGGATAGAATAATCAGGCATCTTGAATCTGATCTTGAAGAAGCTAGGGATAATGAAGAACAACTTGAGAATCAGATTGACACTCTTAAAAGGGATCTTCAAACAACAAATGAATACAAAGAGAATTTCAAGATAAGCTCTGCCCAACTTGAAGTTCTTCTTCAAAGCCAAAAGAGGGTAGATGACAAGCAAGGCTTGGGGTATGAAAAAGGTGAAAGCTCTGATTCGGTCAGAAGAACTCCAGATCAGAAAATCCAAGAAACAGACCTAGAAGACCTCTGGTAAGGGAACCAAATGCTCAAAGATATCCTTCCTTCAATGGATACTGCCACAATTGCAATAACTTTGGTCATAAAGCAAATCAATGCAGAAGAAGAATGAATTAGATTAATTCATCCTTCTTCGAATAGTGCTTTAATTGCAAAAGGTATGGTCACAAAACTCATGAATGCTGAAATATACAAATGAACAATTCATTCAATGGTAGATGGTTTGCATGCAATAGAATGGGACATATGGCTAATCAGTGTAGATCAAGAGGATATCAGTCAAATATGCAAATAAATGTTGTTTGCTACAATTGCAATAGATCCGGTCATATTGCCAAATTCTGCAGAAGTAAGAATCAGGATAAAAGAGGTCCGGTGCATCATAATCAGAATCAAGACAAAAGAAAAGGAAAAGTGAATGCAGATGAAGTTAAAAGGGAGATGAACAAGATTTGGATGAAGAGAAGTACAGAAAATGTTGGGGATGGATCTGCACCAGAATTTGGTGCTGATATTCCTTCCAAAAATTAAATGGTGAGCTTTGGCTCAGGGGGAGACACAAGGAAAAACATTTTCCCCCAGCCAGTTAATTAGTGCCTGAAATTGGCACAAGGAAAGTTGTGGATTAAAGGGTTCATAGAGGAACATCTAAATAAGCTTTGGTAAAGAGATGGAAGATCTGCAAGAAGTTTTGAATAGGTTAATCTTCCAAGACTAATCTGGTTCAACAGTCATCTGGTAAGAAGTAGGTCTTTCACAGTTATATTCGATATGATTCAAACTAAGGAATCTTGATCTGCGGATAGATGAAATGTTTGGAGAAAGGAAGATAGATTGTCAATCATCACCAAGAACAACTCTAAATGCTTCTCAGTAATCTAGAAAAGATTTTTCTCAGAACAAGGAGAACAAGGCAAACTAGAATGACTTAAGTTATGCATTTATTGCAAAATGAAATTAGGGTTTGTAGAGAAATATAAGGGTTCTGTTATTGAAAATTTTCTCATTTTACATTTGAGAAGAAGAGAAAAGGAGCTCTGCAATAAATTGCCTCAAGCCCATCAAGGATCAACTGCAAAAGTTGATTCATCTAGCAATCTGATCCGGTTCATATTGTAAACCCTAGAAGCGTAAAAGGTATTTTCTACTCTTGAAAATCTCTCTGTGAATCTTTGAAAGATGGCTACTCTGAATGTGGTGAAGATTATTGATAGGCTGCGACCTAAATTCAGAAAACATCCCTATAAATCCCTAGAAGTTGATCCCCTAGATGCATTTTCTAGCATTCCACATGGAATTCTGCATGTAGAAGATGTTAGGGTTTACATTCACGCAAACATTGAAGAATTTGGTGAATCCAAGCTGATGGATATCTACCACAAGGAATTGATAGATGAATCATTTGAACTAAAACCTCAGTATAAGGCCATTCGGGATAAACATTTTGGACAGTGCATTCATTTCCCCTATTTTGCTGAAGATGATTGGGTCTGGTATGTTTTGAACAGAATGCATGACAACTTTATGTGGTTGATGAGGCCATTCAAGATAACCAAGGAAGCAATTAGGGCAATAACCAGATTGCACTCATCCGGTGGGCTACCTACTCTAAAATTAGTCAAAAACCAAACTGTGAGTGAGGCTATCAGATCTAAATTTGATAAAAGAGCAATGATAGTTGAGGATATCACAGATCCGGACATCAAGTTTGCCTCCATGATTATTGGCTACAAGATATATCACTCCAGCAAAGAAAACTCTATATCTAGAATAGCAATCTACATTGCTTATGAAATGTTGAGAAAGAATGCAGATTATGATCTTTGTGAACTCCTTCTGAGCCAACTATTGGAAAACCTACAAAAGATCAAGAAGGACAAGAAGAACTCTTTCAAGTATGGTGGGCTGATACTGTGTTTATTCTTCTACTTTATGAATGAGCTAACCAGATCCAGTGGTTGGGTATGGCAGAATGACAGACCTGTTGCAATTCAAATCAAAGATTACTTGCATGGGCTTGGTGATGCCAAGGCTCAAAACACTGCACTGTGGGGTTATTTCAAAAACTTCCAAAGCATGATGAAGGCTAGAGAAATAATTCCCCAATCCCTAGTTGAAAAATACAAGGATATAGTGTGCTTTATGATAGACACTGATCAATGTCTGATGGAGGTAGTAGAACCAAGAATAGTATGGATCATGCCAATGGGGTATGAGGTTGATGAGAAGATCCTAGAACTACATATCCAACGTCTGCTGAGCTAGCCCAAAGATCCTAAGGTAGAAAGGTTTGGAACTTACCAAGAACTAAGTGTAAAATTTCATGTTGAACTAAGACAGCCGGAGATCAAGAGAAAGGTAAGGAGAGAAGTAGAAGATTTTGCCAAGAGGCATGGAATTTCAAAGGAGGCACTTGATACAAATAGAGAGAAGATAGAAAGGGCAGAGAAAGAAAAAGAAAAAATAGAGAAAGAAGGTGATCCGGTGGAAGTCCCCTCCTGGACCAGATCCTCTAAGACCTCTACACCTACCACTACTAAGAGCTCAAAGGCATCAAAACTGTTAGCAACATCATCCGGTAAAGGAGAAAAGAGAATAAAGACAAAGGCTACAAGATCATATATAAGCCTCAAAGATGATGAAGAGATAGAATCTGATGAAGAGATCAAGAAGATGAAGAAAAAGAAGAAAGTATCCGGAGAATCCTCTACCGATCTAGACAAGGAAGAAGAAAAGATAGATAAAAGTGTTGAGAAGCCTACTCTTGATGATATCATCAAGGCAATTACTATGGATGGAAACCTGAAAACATTAACAGAATTCTATGATGAATGTAGTGAAGCTGACCAGAAGATCCTACAAGATGCCACAGTTAGGTATCTGAATATCTACAACAAAGCTTTCATCAAAATCATATCTCTAATTCCTAAAAGTCTTGAGAAGGAACTTGAAATCAGAAAGAATAATGCTAAAGCAAAGGATATGGAGATCCGAGAACAGATAGCCATTCATCTCTATCCTTCCATCACTCCTAAGCAAAAGAATATGATCTTCAAAGATTGAAAGGATGAGTTCCAGAGAAAAGCTAGGATGAATCAGCTTATGCTTGGAGAAACTGACAAGGTAGCTAAAGAAACAGAAGACATCCTCTGGAATGCATACAAAAGATTCAATATTCCTATTATAGAGGACTTAGGTGATGATCCCTCAACCATGGATGACAAAGAAGAATCTACTGAGATAGTGACAGAAGAGGCAAAGGAGACAAGTGGAGAAAGCTAAAGACTTAGATTCCACTGCTCTAGAAGAGGAAGTTCATGAAGAATAAGACACTTCTCTTCTAGATCCTCCTGCATACTCCGAAACTGAAGGAGAAGAAAGAAAAGAAGAGAGCATCAATCAAGAAGAACAAGTAAAGGGAAGAAAAGAAGGTCAAACAGAAAAGACCACAGATGACAGTGCTAAGACTGCAGAAGGGGAGAAAACCCTGTCACTGGCAAGAGACACAACAGAAGCAGTCAAAGATTTCTTAACCAAAGAGATGATGGAATTTGATGAACCAAAACTTCTTCAAGGTCCATTCAATTTTGATTCCCTGTCCCTAGTTCAAACCATGAAGCTAGAATCCTTTACTCAAGCAAAGGCAAAAGAAAAACTCCTAAAATCTCACATGGAAGACTGTGAGCTCATAGAAGCTGCCTTCGGTGTATTGGAGAAGATCATGCCATCCTTCCAAAAGGATTCTTCAGCCTCCACATCTGGTAATCTAAAGTCTCTTGTAAATTCTATTCATATGCATTTTGATTCCTTAGAGAAGTCAGTAGAAGAAAAGGTCTGGAAGGAGTTTTTGGGAAAAAGATTCTCCGAAGTATAGGGTCTAATAACAAATGATAGGAGAGCTACGGATATTAGAATAAAGAGCTTGAAAAATGCTCTTAAAGATGGCAGAGATATCTATAAATTTTGTTTATCCTGGCCTAAAGTGACCAAGGATATTGAGAAGAAAGTAAAAGAGCAAGAGGATAAACTACTAAGTTTATCTCTTTTGATCCTCTCTCCTCCTCCATAGTAAATCAAGAGTGTAAGGCTATTGTAGTCATAGATGAAATAAAAAAGCTTGAGAAGGAGAAGAAAAATAGAATAAATAGGTTGAGTGAACTTAGAGGGATCATCATCCCTAAGTTAGAGGCCATGCATGAGGTCCTAACTAATGCTTAGGCTACATCCCAGACCAATGATCCGACAGATCTTAAGAAGGCAGAAGCATTTGTATTCCTGTTGAGTGGTCACATCTCAATTTTGGATAGGATGAAGTAGAGTTGGGCTACAAAAGTTATACAGTTGAAGAATACTTTTTCAGACATACTTAAGTACATGTAAGTACAACTTGTATATACACTTATGCGGATATGTATAGACTATTTTTGGAAATTTTGGTGTACAGACCCTACCCTTTGCCATTGATGTCAAAGGGGGAGTGAGGAGCAGTGAAAAATGTGGAATCCAACTAAGGGGGAGCTCTGATAAAGTGTACATTAGAACAGAACATCAACCAAGGGGGAGTGTAGTATAACACTTAGTCATTTTTCACTAAGTGTTGCCATCAATGCCAAAGGGAGAGATTGTTGGCAAGAGACACATTGTGGCTTCATGATTGTTGTCATTCATGGCAACAAAGTTCATCTCACACATCTGCAGGACATGGTGTGCCTATACCGAAAGTCAGATTGAAGAGTGTTGTGGTCTGGTAAGAAAGAACAGAGCATGTGGCAAGGTCTGACAGTCAGGTCTGGATCTCTCAGAGGAAGTATCTTAGTAAAGTATGAACTTGGGAAAGTCAAGAGGTGTACCTTGACTAATACATTCCAGAGATTGAGCCTCCAGTGATGAAAGAGTGAAAAGATATGAGCACCTAAGTGTTGGGTTCCTATTTGGCAGAGTTGACAGAGGAAGAACTGACCAGCAGAGCATCAGACGTTAATCCGGATGAGTTATTGATGGTGATCAAGTTTCTTAATGTATCATTCATGATTGGCCAACATGATTGATGAATTCTATAGGCATCTCCTTAATACACATCACTTGATAAGTAAGGATTTAGCAGACAGATTAGAGTTTGGGAAAATATTGACTATTCCAGATGCCGACTAGAAAGGTGTTGAAATCATTGGTGTGGATATATATACCAGATGGATTTGGATGTGAAGGTGTGTGTTGTGTGTTGAAGTGTACGAATAAAAGCAGAAGAGCAGTGTGGAAGTAGTAAGGCAGGTCCGGTATGTGACATGACAACAACACCAAAGAAGAGGAAGAATGAAGTGCAACAGATCAGTGTATTGAGCCTAATCAGAACTGAACCTCAGCATATGTGGATGCTTCTCATCAGTTCAAGTATCTAGTTTCCTTGTATAAACTATTGTAGGCAGTGAGCCTCTTGTGAGCAGTGTGCTCGGGTAGTGAGCCCTAATTGGCAAGTGCCATTTTGTACTATCTTATTCTTTTAACAGAGAATACAATCTTGGGTTAATCACCCTGTGGTTTTTTCCCTTAACAGGGTTTTCCACGTCAAAATCATTGTGTCAAGTGTATTGATGTTATTTCCATTTCATGGTTATGTTTGCTTAAATGATTTGATGCTGCATTAATTGTTAAGGAAGATCAGAAAGTTGAAGTAATTAAGATAATTGATTCACCCCCCTCTCAGTTATCAACATATTTAGTCATAAATTTGGTAGTATATTTAGTCATTAATTTGGTAGTATATTTATTCATAAATTTGGTAGTATATTTGGTAATTTGGTAGTATATTTAGTCATCAATTTGGTAGTATATTTAGTCACGTGACCATTGGTAGTTTATTTCTAGTCATTTATCTCACGACCAAATTTATGACTAAACAAATTTTAGTCATTAATTTAGTCATCAATTTGGTAGTATATTTGGTAATTTGGTAGTATATTTAGTCATCAATTTCTGTCAGTTGGTAGTATATTTAGTCAATTGGTAGTTTATTTAATTATTTTTGAGGTTTAAACATAAAACACAAAAAACATAATCAATCATTCATTTGCACACAATGAAACAACTATTAAGAAGGCAAAATACTGAAATTTTATTGAGAAAAGGTGTTTTTACAATAGTTACAAGACTTAAATATGTCTTTACTTAGAAAAAAGTGTTATAAAGTGTGTTTCTCAATGCTGTGACTGAGAAAACTGAGTTACAATGCTCTATTTTTTGCTTATACAACTCTAAAACATGAGAGAACTACTTGCAAAATGAAGCCTAAATATTTCATAATGGGCTTTTACATCTCAAAATCTGAATAAATGTATCAAAACTCGCTTAATATTGCTAATTACTGTATTACTTCTTCTTTGTTGCATTTCCTGCCTTGGTTTGCACAAATAGAACCCAGTAATGCAATAAGTAAATTGCCCCTTTGTAACAAAAAGCAAATAAGTAACTTACTTTAACATGTTCTTTGAAAAAATATTTACCTTCTTGACTCCATGGATCTTCTTAGATCTGTTTAGATAGAGTAAGTCAAAATAGACAATATAAATAAAATATGAAATAGTAGTAAGCTGTACAAAATAGACAACACAGATTTACATGGAAAATCTAATTTGTACTAGGAAAAACCACTGGCAAAGATCTCTCAATAATTTTATTCTTAGAAGAAATTTGTTGTTACAGAATTTTACCATGCATTTGCGTTCAAGATTAATTGACTTTTGTCGACTACTTTACCAATGCTAGAATAAGATAAACTAACTTCACATACAAACAATAACTAATCCATCTCATACACACAAAAGAAGAAACAAGTTAAGAATGCATAATTGATGAATTGAAGAATAGATTAAATAATAGACTATAATTTTGGTGCCATATGGTTAAAATAGGTTAGTGATTATTAAATATATTATAATATTATATTATATTATAAATATTATAAACCTTAGGGAATTTCCAAGACTCTTTCTTGAAAAAAAAGGCACAATAATGTCATGAAACTGTCAATCCAAGTCTCACTAACTTAATACAATACAAAAACTATAAACAAAATAGTTTCAACAAGGAAATAAAATTTTCGAATCCATGTAATATGTTCACATTCCCCACCTAATGGAGACAACAATCATTTTAGTGTTCAAATTTGGAATAAGGGATGCACTAATCAATACATATATCTGAATCGTTAGAAGAAATGAATAGTGCTTTCTCGTACTTGGGATAATGAGAGTTTAGTGCTTCCATATATATTCTTTTTCAGCTGAGTTGCTTCCCTTCGATCAATGAGATTTCTTACCATATATTATCTTTCTCCGCTGAATCGATCCTGACTATTTCCAAATCCTAGTAGGATTGAAGCAATTCCAAAACTTTAAAGATTACATATCAAATGCACAATTATTTCTACCATTGAGCACCTTTTCAAATGATATTATTTCTAAAAATGATTTCAAGCCCTTTTTAACGTAGATGTTTATACTAAGTTTCCAGTATTTAGAGCTTGTTTTCAAAATTCTAATCAAAGTGAACAACGATTGTTTGTTGTGGAGGATAAACCTATACAGTAGAAATTTTTTATGGATGGCACACCTTTCAATAATGATGATTTCAAAGCTGGATATGTAAACCCTTAAACCTTAAGGGATTTCCAAGACTGCCTTAGATTTGATAATAGTTATCTTTCCTAAACCTAAAAGAGAAGATCACATACAATTACAAATGGATGCTTTTTGCTGTTAGCATTAGCCACAAAGAAATGATAATTCTCCGACCATTGATACCATGTAGTTTCCACAACACTTGGATTAAGTAATGCAGCTGTGCAGGATGAACCTGGTTAGAAATTTAGGGAAGACATCTATTGAGTATTTCATTTGGTTTGATGTTGCCTCACCTACTCCCCCGCAGCCCCACAAGGACTAGGGCATGAGAGCGCGGGATGGCGGGCTCTCCTCGCATCCCCACGAAGGAACTTTTGTGTGTGTGCAGGGATACAGGGAGAGCTTGCCATCCCATGCTCTCATGCCTTGGTCCTTGAGGGGCTATGGGGGAGTAGGTGAGGCAACAATCACACCAAATGAAATAATCAACATATGTCTTCCTTGAATTTCTAGGAAAAAATGTGGTCGTTGACATGTATGCAAAATGTGGAAGCATTGACAAGGCATGTGAGCTATTTAGTAGAATGCCTCAAAGAGATGTCATCTCATGGAATGCAATGATTGTGGGATATGCACAAAATGGATTTTTTGAAAAGGCTTTAGAAACTTTCAAGAAAATGCAATTAGCAGGTGTAAATCCAAATTTGACAACCTTTGCCAACATCCTCTCTACCTGTACCAAAATGGGAGCTTTGGAATAGGGTATGGACATCCATCATAACATAATGGAAGGGGGATTTTTGCTAGATATTATAGTTGGAAATGCTCTGGTAGACATGTATGTAAAATGTGTAAGTATAGATAAGGCACACGAACTATTTGATGGAATGGCTCAAAGAGATGTCATCTCTTGGAATGCAATGATTGTAGGTTATGCACAAAATGGATTTGTTGAAAAGGCATTATAAATTTTAAAGCAAATGCAATTGGCTAGTGTAAAGCCAAACTCCACAACGTTTGCCAGCATCCTCCCTGTCTGTGTCAAAATGGGAGGTTTGGAATAGGGTATGGACATCCATCAAGACATAAAGGATAGATGAATTTTGTTAGATGTTGTAGTTGCAACTGCCCTGTTATACATGTATACAAAATGTGGAAACATAGACAAGGCACGTGAACTGTTTGACATAATGCCTCAAAGAAATGTGGTCTCACAATGATTGCATGATATGCACAAAATGGATTTGTTGAAAAGGCTTTATAAATTTTAAAGCAAATGCAATTGGTTGGTGTATAGCCAAATTCCACAACCTTTGCCAGCATCCTCCCTACTTGTGTCAACATAGGAGATTTGGAATAGGGTATGGACATCCATCAAAACATAAAGGATAGAGGAATTTTGTTAGATGTTGTAGTTGCAACTGCCCTGTTAGACATGTATGCAAAATGTGGAAGCATAGACAAGGCACATGAACTATTTGATAGAATGCCTCAAAGTGACATAGAAGGGGTCCACCCCTCCGCTGTTACAAGTACAAAATGACTCACAACACAAATCACTCATAATTCAAAGATGCACATACAAAACTCCTATTTCATTTTATTGAAATAAAGCTTCTACAAGCATATCTTATTACAAAGACAAACAAAGGCCTTTAAGACCTCTCAACTCTCTTTTCTATGAAATGCACACAGACATCCCTTGGGTATACATAGTCCCAAGTTGCCAGCCCTTCTCTTGGACTGAGTTATCTTCCTCTCTCTCACTCTATCTGCCCGCTTCAATCCTCCTCCAAATCTGCATTCTCTATGTGCTTATGCCTTAGAGTGGCATTAACATTCTTATCTGATCTTTTCTAATCTACATCTCTTTGTTACTCCTCTATGCCCTCATGGCATTGTCTTTTCAGACTGTCTACTCTATCTGGGCTATCTTCTGTCTAGATGGCCTCTAGGCCACAGGCCCTTTTTCTTCTATCTTTCTAGACTATCTCATTTCTAGTTCCTACCCAGATTGCTTTTGGGTCTCATCGCCTTGGTTTCCCGCTATATTTTACATATGTCTTCTCTCCACCCCTAGGTGTTACACCAAGAAGATATATATATATTCTCCACTCCATTCAATCCTCATTACAATTCCATGAACATGAATGATTTCCCCAAGGGCACAAGCTACGGGCTCATCAATGAATTTTCCCAAGAAAGCAAACACGTCCCCACCACGATCTCCATTCATTCTAGATGCACATTACAAATCTTTCTTAGCATAGACTTCACTATTTAAGCCCCAAATAGTTTCCATCACTGGTGCCAGGTCATCTGTTAGTTGAACCAATAGATGTGCCCCACAAGATCCAAACGAACCACAAAAATTCAAACAAGAAATAAAGTCAATTATCACTGGATTGGGGGGACACTGGAACAAGTCTCACTGAAATGATCTTTTCCCACTGAGAAGACTTTCCACTACTGCATACCCGTCATTGGGCTATCGGGGAGACACCTCCAGAAGTCACACCGAATAGACAAGGTCCCACCAAAGATCAGAACATTGCTGAGACTGAGACCAAAGTCAGGCCAAAGATGACATCTCCCGCTGAAAAGAGACATTGGAGTATCACTGGGACTCCAAAAGAAATCCCACCGATAAAGACTTTCCCACTGTTGCACTGTGCCCAAACTCACCATCGGGCTATCGAAGGGACATGTTCTAAAGTCCACCGAAATGCTCAACTCCTGCCAATATACAATATAATGCGAAAGCATGAAGGGACATCAGACTGAAGGGGAAAGCTGAGCCAGAAAGAATATTTTCTCAATGAATGTCTTCACCAAGATGACCAAAACTAAAACAAGGCCAAAACTAAAATGAAATGTTTTTGGGCGATGCAGGATTGCCCGTTCACTCGAGATACTCCTGCATCAGACACCCTGAGTAGAAAGTTTGTGAGCATGGGCTAACAAAATTGGAGATGAGTAGTAAACTACCCTTTCAGACTGTAAACAATCTGTTGTGAACTCTGTCATTGAATCATATGAGATGCAATCAATATTTCTTCCTTCTTCATTTCCAGCATCTTTTTGGAATAAGTATCACTTCCTCCCAACACTCTTCTTCATTATTTTTCTTTCCTTTCATGGATATACACCCACATGTGCTGACCTCCTCCTCTTAATATATTGTCTATAAATATTCCTCTCTTTTGTGGGATCGATCCCACCTCTATCCGTCCACCCCCACCAAACATCTCTAGGAGTATCCTCCCTGGTCTTCTCATGCAAACTTACATCGGCATGCAAATATGAAACTACACTCTTTCTTCTACATACCCACATCTCATCACATGCATTCAAAACATCTTCCTTTTCACAAAAAATTAAAAAAATAAAACATACCTCTGCATACTCTACTGCAAGATCTTTATCCTTCCTCTGTATGCCTTCAAAGAGACATATTTCAGCTACCCCTTTATCTTGTCTTTCTCTATCCTCTGACATGAAGATCTCTTCAACTTCCTCTCGATCCTTTTGCACAAGGATCTCCTTGTCTTCCATGCCTCCCATGCAACATGCTGTTGCCACTTTCTCTTCTCTTCTTTTTTCATCCTCTTGTATGAGGATATCTCCTTCACACTCTGCTACTTTAAACAGAAGATCTATCTTCCACATCTCCTCTTCTAGTAGGAGATTATTTTCTTCATCTTCCTCATCAAATCTAGGACTTTCCAGGTCCATTATCATGCTTCCTTGTTCGTTAGCCTTGGTCTCTTCCTCAACACATTGTTTTGCTGGGGTCTTACACTTGACCTTCCACACCTTGTTTCCCATAGCCTTTGGTTCACCTCTCTTGATTGCTGTTCCTTTTCTCCATATGCCATAATCATATCTTTGTCTAGAAACATCTAGTTTCCACTTGTTCATTTGCATATCTTTCCTTTTCCAACATGGAATTACATTCCTAGAAACTTGTCTTTACACATTCTTACCTCTACATTCATGATCAAAAGCAACATTTTTACCTCCTTTTGTCTATGCAATAACCTACTGTCTTGATTGTCTTCTACTATGGGCTTCTTTGTTTTCCAACCTTTCCTCTTCATAGGCATCTTGTCTTGCATCTACAACTTCTTCCAAGGCATCATGAAACTCTAGGGTTTCTTCCTTATTTTCTCTCCCTTGCTGAAAGTCTTCAACATCAACCTTTTCTTTATCCTCAGGTACTTTGCAATGTACCTCCGCTGCCAATTGTTGCTTTATGCCTTCTTGGCAAACTGCTGCAACTTGTTTCCTTTCTTTCTCATCAACATCCCTCCCTACGGGTATTCTTCTTTCCCCCTCTCTTTTCAACTCCAAGGCCTTGTTCTTGACCTTCTCCACAAGGTTTATCATACCTGTATACACATTCTCACATACAATATTAGTAAATAAAACAAGAGACCAAAATATCTCTATGAGTGCCTTCTTCATGGACACCCTCCTCTCTTCTTCACTTCTTTGGAGTACTTATTCCCTCCATTCCTTCTTTTCCTTCCTCATGTTCTCCACAATGAGAACTTATTTCACCTCTTCTAGTGCACGTTGCTCACTTGACAACTTTCTGCTGTCCCAACTTCTGTGAGTTCCTCTTAAGTTCTCATCTTCTCTTTTCAAGGCAATATTCTTTTGCCTTTTTCTCTTTTCCACAATCCTCTTTATTGGCCACTTCACTTGCTTTCTCATTGGCCACCACCAAGCATTATCTTGGTTTCTTTCTTCTAGATATTGTCTCACTGCCTCCACATCTTTTCTCAACTCAGCCAATTCTTTGTCAATTTCTGCATCTTGCTTCTTCATATTTATTTTCATATTGTCTCTCTTCTGGAGACTTTCTTTTTTCTTCAATGGTTCCACAATCTCTCTATGAGACTCACAAGTCCCTCTGCCATTACAAGTTCTCGTTGCAACATCCTCTCTCAACTTAGGGTAACAATCCTTTGCAGTTACAAGTACTCCCTGCAACAATTTCTTCATTGTTATCTTCTACCAACAGGATTCTAGAAGATGCATCACCATGTTCTCTTCTACCCACTTCCTCTCAGTGGAAGAGATTTTGCACCTTCTACCCAGCTTTATCACTGCTGGAGAACAACTACCAACATTCTTATAGAATCAATGTCTGCTCTTCATACCTTTCACTTCTTGCTTTCCACAAACTCACCCACGGTCCTGGCGCCTATCCTGCACTCTCAGGAACTTCAGGCTCTCCTAGAATTAACTTTCTCTCACAGCTTCACCACTTCACTCTTCATCATTTTTCACTCCTCTTAACCCGCAGGTCCTGGTGCATACTCTGCACTCTCAAGATCTTATGCTCTATACCATTGGATGCAGAAGGGGTCCACCCCTCTGCCATTACAAGTACAAAATGACTCACAACACAAATCACTCACAATTCAGAGATACACATACAAGTCTCCTGTTTCATTTTATTGAAATAAAGCTTCTACAAGCATATCTTATTACAAAGACAAATAAAGGCCTTTAAGATCTCTCAGCTCTCTTATCTACAAAATGCACACATACATCCCTTAGGCATGCACAGTCCCAAGTTGCCAGCCCTTCTCTTGGACTGAGTTATCTTCCTCTCTCTCGCTCTATCTGCCCGCTTCAATCCTCCTCCAAATCTGCATTCTCTATGTGCTTATGCCTTAGAGTGGCATTCACATTCTTATCTGATCTGCATCTCTCTGTTACTCCTCTATGCCCTCATGGCATTGTCTTTTCAGACTATCTACTCTGTCTGGGCTATCTTCTGTCTGGATGGCCTCTAGGCCACAGGCCCTTTTTCTTCTATCTTTCCAAACTGTCTCATTTCCAGTTCCTACCCAGATTGCTTTTGGGTCTCATCACCTCGTTTTCTTGCTATATTTTACGTATGGCTTCTCTCTGTCCCTAGGTGTTACACCAAGAAGATATATATATTCTCCACTGCATTCAATCCTCATTACAACTCCACGAACATGAATGATTTCCCCAAGGGCACAGACTGTGGGCTCATCAATGAATTTGCCCAAGAAAGTAAGCACATCCCCACCATGATCTCCATTCATTCTGGATGCACATTACAAATCTTTCTTAGCCTAGACTTCGCTATTCAAGCCCCAATTGGTTTCCATCATTGGTGCCAGGTCACCTTTTAGTTGAACCAATAGATGCACCCCACAAGATCCAACTGGACCACGAAAATTCAAATAGGAAATAAAGGAAATTATCATTGGATTAGGGGGACACTGGAACAAGTCTCACTGATATGATCTTTTCCCACCATAGAGACTTTCCACCGCTGCATACCCACCATCAGGCTATCGAGGAGACACCTCTAGAAGTCACACTGAACAGATAAGGTCCCGCCGAAGATCAAAACATCGCTAGGACCGAGACCAAATTCAGGCCAAAGATGACATGTCCCATCGAAAAGAGACATCGAAGTATTGCTGGGACTCCAAAAAGACTCCCGCTGAAATGGACAACTCCCATTGATAAAGACTTTCCCGCCGTTGCACTGCACCCAAACTCCATCGGGCTATCGAAGGGGCAGGTTCCAAAGTCCCACTGAAATGCTCAACTCCCGTCGATATACAGTATAATGCCAAAGCATGAAGGGACATTGGCCTGAGGGGGAAAGCTGAGCGAGAAAGAATATTTTCTCAATGAATGTCTTTGCCAAGACGAGCAAAACTGAAACAAGGCCAAAACTGAAATGAAATGTTTTTGGGCAATGCAGGATTGCCCATTTGCCCAAGATACTCCTGCATCACAAAGAAATGTGGTCTCATGGACTGCAATGATTGCAGGATATGCACAAAATGGATTTGTTGAAAAGGCTTTAGAAATTTTAAAACAAATGCAATTGGCTGGTGTAAAGCCAAATTCCACAACCTTTGCCAGCATCCTCCCTGCTTGTGTCAAAATGGGAGCTTTGGAATAGGGTACGTACATCCATCAAGACATAAAGGATAGAGGAATTTTGTCAGATATTGTAGTTGCAACTGTCCTGTTAGACATGTATGTAAAATGTGGAAGCATAGAAAAGGCATGTGAATTGTTTGACAAAATGCCTCAAAGAAATGCGGTCTCATGGACTGCAATGATTGTAGGATATGCACAAAATGTATTTGTTGAAAAGGCTTTAGAAATTTTAAAGAAAATACAATTGGCTGGTGTAAAGCCAAATTCCACAACCTTTGCCAGCATCCTCCATGCCTGTGTCAAAATGGGAGCTTTAGAATAGGGTATGGACATCCTTCAAAACATAAAGGATAGAGGAATTTTGTCAGATGTTGTAGTTGCAACTACCCTATTAGACAGATTGTAGAATGCAACAATTTGTTTGACTTAGGTGTATTGATGAAGGGTACACAAAATGGTACATTTGAGTTTCAAGTGCTTCATCAAAATGTAGTTCCACTACCTAAAATCTTTGCCCGATTGGCACAAATTTGGCTTACTGATAATACCATTAATGTTTTAAGTTAATGCAATTGGTAGGTGCTGAGCCAATTTTGACCATGAACTCATGTCTCCATCCTTCATTGATGAGCCCTGTCATTTAAAACTAAAGAGCATCACTACCGCAGAGTTGTCAAGATGAAACATGTTCCCCTTGAAAAATTGAATCACGACCACACCAACACTATGACTTTTCACACTTTACAAATAGAAAATAACACATCCAGATGAATTTTGGTCCACCACAAAACAAAATGACTGAATGAACCCTTTATGCTTATATATCAATTTGAAATGAAAGATTGGACACCATGACGAGTTTGAGATCATAAAATGTTGTAGAGTTTGATATACTAATGCTTATCGTTAGCATTGAACTGCTATCAAATATAAGCAATTTTGCATCAAAATGATTTGCCAATGCCTTCACCAACATTTCTTGATATATCTCAGACCCTATGGAAATGATAAAACATAGATTGAATCAGATTGAAAACATTGTTAATCACATTCATGTTCCATGTAACCATTCAGGCTTGTACAGAAGAATGGATAACAGACCTTGAGGACTGACATCAATATTCTGGGGCTCACGCTAGGAAGCTCCTTCATAAATTTTGTAAATTCATTCCGTTTCAAATGTATGAACATTGATGCAATTAGAAGACTTTTTGTCTTCTTACTATAGACAAAATATGAAACTTTAATCAATATTTCAATGAAACTAGCAAAGAAAGACTGAAATGACAAAGAATTAGTCTCAAACCAAATGTACGGTTTAAATTTATATGAATAAGATGACAAAGAATTGGTATCCTAACCTCTAATAGATCAAAACTCAATGTAAAATATTCTATTGCACGTTGTTGTATTTCTAAATCAATATAGATTTCATACCTGCACCCTTGTTTATGTCAGCACTATCTTGATTAACTTTTACAACACTGACAAATTGCTTTAAATAGAGAAGAGTTTCTGGTTGTATTCCTAGCAAAAAGATGAGATTATTATAACTTAATAATTATTAAAAACAAAATTGAGCTGAAAATTGTTTGAAAATAAAGTTTTATTTACTTGCTAAAAACTGCTCAGATATGTTCTTGTAATTCTTGATCTGATTTGGAGGTTGAGTGTGCATCAATATCTTTGCATAGGTGTTAAAAAGAAGAGCAACAGTCACGATTCTATAGCCACCACTCTAAATATTAGAAGCCCAAGATCAATAGATGTTTTTGGTGCTTAAAAACAAATTTAAATAATTATGTAAATATGCTCAGAATATCTTACAACAAAGTAGGGAGTTTGTTATGAATGACAGTAAATATTTCCTTTGGGCTACAACCAGGCCTTCTAGCCAAAAGATGACTGTACTCTCCAAGTAGATAGGCACCGATCTGTAAGCACACATGAAATTTTGGTTAATGGTACTAGAATAGCTCTTGAAAGTAGATTTCATAGGCAAGATTTTAAATACTCCTTTTGTTCCATAACAATCATTAGCAATTTAGCACCTCCAATGAAGCTATGGAACTAAAAGGTATACAATAATATTTCTCAACTGCATTTTTGTAAAGCACTATCCCAATAACACAAAGGCATTGAAAATAAGTCCAAAAGCACATTTTTTTCTTCTAAATGATGCATGTATCATTTGTTTCCATTCAACCTTGAAGCTTATAAATTGAAAGTGCTTATTCAAATAACAGAGCTCTTTTCATTACAAAATATATATCTACCTATACTTTCAGAGCATATGGATTTACACTCACTGCATGTATGCACTCAATCTATGGGGACTGCTATGTAAAATAGACTGTCATTCAACAGTTTTACTAGAATCACTATGAATTCTTAAACTGGGTATCATCAAAACCATTAGAATCAATTTACTTGAACTCCTAGTTCATAATCCATACCTTTGCCCTAAAACTGGGTATCTGCCATGCATATAGTGCCAAGAGGAAAAGAGTAGAAGTTTCTACTCAGTATCAAAAATTAGGCTGTTTAAGATTCAGAAGCATGCATAGTCATATACCAATTAACTTGCCAAATATACATTTTTACAGGTATACCAATCCTTGGTTTATATATCCTAACTATGTTAGGTTCACATGACAACTGATTTGTAAAGACCATTCATGCACCATTACATGATGCATAGCCACAAAACAAGCAACGTTTATATTTGTACTCATTTTCCTCACTGAAGAAGCAAGTGCTACACATATCATACTACTTTCATAATTGAAAATCCACATGAATGGATTGCCAAGATAGACCTTGTAGGAAAGTATTATAAGGTTTAGAAATCGTAAGCTTTTGGTGACAATAGGCTACCTGAAAAATAGTGTAGTAAGTTGGATTGTGTGGGTACTTAAGAAAAGAAGAAAGTAATCATCATGGATAGAGTTCAACCAAATATTATTGAAGAAATTTGATAAGGGAGAATCTGCATGTTATCTCTTCTAACTCATGGATATTAGGCAATAATACATAAATTCAGTATCCTAAATTTTGTTGGTAATGTGGAACCATCAATTGCTCTAACAACATTTAAAAGTGGATTGAAAGATGCAATTCAGGCCAAATTGGAGGTGCATGACTCACAACCTAGATATGTAGTGGGTGTATGAGTGGAGAAAAGTTTTTACAAATGGTCGAGAACATCATTATGAGATTTGCAAAGACAAATAACCATTTCATTGCTTGTTGTAGGCTAGTTCTAGTGTTGATGACATGTCAAGAAGGTCACTTTAGGGTAATGGAGTGAGATGAGGGCAATTTTGACCCTTTTTGCAATTATTTGACTTTGTAAAGGGTCACATGTTTGTTTCTTTTTCTGCATTGGGTGGTGTTAGGGTAGCAAACATCTTTTGGTAGGCAATTTTCCTTAAAAACCACACATGTTCACTTCACCATGGAGACATCATGGCTTCTATCTATCTAGGAGCATCAATCATAATTTTCTTTGTTAGTAGTCATTAAGGATGGAATGCAAATCATTTGGCTTTCCTATGAGGATGTTTGGATGGTTTGATGGTTATGCAAGACTAACCATTGCCATTCTAGGGTAACTGATCCATCTCCCATCGCTGCTAGGCCAAAGATGAATAAAGGGTAGTTAATGGCTTAGATTGTAGGTTCAGTTGGTAGAGTAATCACTCTCATTGTTGTGTGAAGGAGAAAGATAGTGTTGTTTGGTTCTTGTGGAGTGCAAGAGTATAGTGGAGATAAGGGAGTTGGAGATAAGGGAGTTGTATTGAGACTCAAATACTATTTTATTGACAGATTTCCCTATGTAAATACACTGAATTGTGAGTGGGATACCGAAAGCATACCCTTCTTGGAGCTTTTCTACCTTCAAGTGAGCAAGATTAGGGTGCTCTTACTACAAGAAGATGAATCTGGCTATGGGTGGAAGCCCCCAAATTTGGAAATAAGAAGAAGATTGATTTCACATCTAGTTCTATCTAATCTTGTATCGTACCAATCACTTTCACTTATGGAGCATTTCTTTCACTAAAAACCTCAAAGATTGCTGTGGATTTTATGAGTAAATCTGAGTAAGATAACTGACAATGGCAACAATGACCCAAAATGGTTGTTTTCTCTATATCCCCCTTGTGGCTCATTCTGTTGAAGAGATGGTGTCTCAAATGCAGCAGGCACATATTCAAGGTGCAGACTTAGTAGAGCTTCGCATTGATCATCTGAAGATTTTTAATCCTTAAGTGGATTTACAAACACTTATAAAATCTAGAACTTTCACTGTTCTTGTTACTTACAGGCCAAAATGGGAAGGTAGAGCATATGAAGGCAATGAAGAGCATTGCCTTAATACACTTCATTTAGCTTTGGAATGCAAAATAGATATGTTGAAAAGGCTTTAAAAACTTTGAAGAAAATGTAATTGGCAGATGTAAAGCCAAATTCCATAGCCTTTGCCAGCATCCTTCCTGCCTGTGCCAAAATGGGAGCTTTAGAATAGGGTATGGACATGCATTAAAGATTAATGAAAGGGGAATTTTTGTCAGATGTTGTAATTTCAAGTGCCCTGGTAGACATGCATGAAAAATGTGGAAGCATACACAAGGCACGTGAATTGTTCCACAAAATGCCTCCAAGAAATGTGGTCTCATTGAATGCCATGATTGCAGGATATGTTTGATATGGGTTTGTTGAAAAGTCCTATAATAACTGCAATAACATGACTGGTAGTAATATGTTATAGTTGCTCTGAGGTTTTAATAAGAGTTTTTGTTGCTGTCTCCATTAATAGATGGTTTATAGATTCAAAATTTGGTGACCTACACTTTGCATGACAAAAGCTTGTATACTGCTATTTTTTTGTAGCAGGGATTTACATTTTATTTATGTAATTGGTATTCACCAATCATTAAAATAGCCCAAATAATCCACAAGCAAATTGAAATCCAGAGAATCAAATGGAAGATGTAATAGCCCAAATAGTCCACAAACAAATGGAAAGCAGGGAGTCAAGAGCTTCCATTTTGAAACCAGATATTTTCTTAGAGAAAAGAAAAGAAATAAAAGAAAATATTTTTATAAAAAAATGTGAAGGGAGAAACTCACAATAGCAGAGGCCTTCACCACAGTGTCCTTATCCTGTGAGAGACTTTCATGCTTTTCTATTGTAGAAATGAGCACATCAATAAAGTCATCGTGAGCCCTCTGCGTCTGACGATGATCATCCACCAACGTCTGGATAAAATTATTTCTTTTCTTCTGCAGATTGATCATAGTCTTTGTGAGGCCTTGCAAACCGAACCACTAGAGAAACGGAAAATAATCTCCCATAACCCTAAACCTCCTTAGCACGCAGGTGTAATTAAAGACAAAACTGAAACTCACTTTGGTGCCTAAGCTTTTTCTATTTTCCTTTTAATTTTCCCTTTTAAAAAAATGCGCTTGCTTTTAGCGCTTAAGATTTTAAGCAATATGCTTTTTTTACCTGACGACAAATTAGTCATATGAATAGAAAGGGTGAGCACATAAACTAGTTTTCCTATGACTATTTAGATAACTATCCCTTTTTAGTGTGAAGAGATGAATGAATATATATACTATGTACATTACACTTACAAAACAAGAGAAGAATATGTAACAGTTTATGTCCTAAATTTTCAAACTTCCATGTTTGAGATTATTGATTGTTGACATTATGTTCCCATGGCTAGAAAAGACTGTTGAAGGTGCCACATGTAACAAATTAGTTAATAATGCTAGGTGGCATGCAAGACTATGTAGATTCATGCACAATAGTATGTGATGAAGTAATGATTTCCATGGGTCATGTGTAGTGACAAATGATGACACCATGCATTATGTGCAGGGGACACATGCTATGAAGGATAATATAAAAGTTATAAAGAATATCAAGTCATGCATGTTGTTCCTATAGAATTGTGTGTCTTTGCTATGATCACTTACCCTTTCTTTAGAATCAATGGCTACAATGTGCCTTCAATGAGACATAGAAATTAAACATAGAGCTTCTAAAGATTGTACCACTCTTCTTGATATTCATATTATCTTGTCTTAGACACTTTGAATAAGTGATGTGAAACATGGTGAATGCACATTGTGGTAGTAAAAATGCTCTCATCTTGCATAAATTTGTGCAAGTGCTCACATCCACTTGTTTGAAGGATGTTGAGTTTATGGCTTCTCAAATAAAAGGGGAAAATATGATTTGAGGAGTTCCACATTGAATATTAGGTGCCATCCTAGTTATTATGTGAGATTGAGAAAAAAAAGGATTATCACAAAAACGGTCTATGAACCATATCATAGAGGCATAATCTTCCTATTTGGAACTTTGAAATGTTTCTTCTAAATATGTAACTAAAGTTTGTCATCAATATTGAAGAGTGATGTGTGTGATGTGTGTCATGGTACTCTTTGTAATTCTATTTCTAGTTTGATAGAATCTTATAAATCTATTGATGAACTCTATGAATGTGTTACAAAAATTTATATGCTTTATCTACTTCTCATTCTCATGTGTGTGAATCCAAATATGGTGGTATGCATTAGGATATTGTCAAGGGGTTGTTGCAAACTAAATCCTAGGACATTTCTAAAAAGGACTATACTTGTAGAACTATGTAAATCTCTATTGTAGGCATGCTAGATGTATAGTAGGTTGTCATCCAAAGTACACATATGTGCATATCTGAAGGTGCGCAATAAGTGTAGAAGTGTGCAATTAACCACCTCTATTTGAATATCTATTTAGAAATGAAATATTGTGGACCGATTCGATTATGTATCCAATCTCTCCCACAAAGATTTAAAAATGTGCTAACAAATATTGGGTTGTAATCATTCACAATAGATGTGGGTAGCCGAAATTGTACCCAAACACAATTGAAGAAAAGGTCCATGGTCTCTTGCATTGTGATACTTTTCTTACAAGAAATTATGACGACCATTTTTAAAATATGTCCAATACAACAAAATATTGAATTATTATGATGCTTTTTCATAAGGAATCCACTAATTAAATTCATGCTAATAGATTCCTAAGGTTTTTACAAAACTCTAAGAGGTATAAATCCCAATCTTCATGTTCATGGCCTTGGCAATGCGATAAGGAATGCAAGACTTGATATAGTGCTTGATGTCTAAACACATGTGAGGCCAATAGAAATTTTGTAGCATTGCCAAGGTCTTTGCAATGATAAAGTGTCCAATATCTTGATGTAGTGCACCCCCTAGATGAGTCATAAAAGAGAAGCCAGGACTGATAAGAGTAAGAAAATAAAAAGGAGATGAAACAAAATAGGTTAGGGTTTTGAGCCTTTCCGAGTTAGGGTGAAAATTAAATTTGGCGCCCATATGATAGGTTAGGATGAAAATTAACTTTGGCACCCATATGATAGGTTAGGGTGAAAAATAATTTTGGCGCCCATATGATAGGTTAGGGTGAAAATTAAATTTGGCACCCATTTACTTAAATATATTATAATATTATATTATTATATAATATTAAATATATTATAATATAATATTATATAATAATATAATATATAATATAATATATAAAATAATATAAATATTATATTATATTATAATATTATATAATATAAATATTATAATATAATATAAATATTATAGTATAATATTTTATAATATTATATTATTATATAATATAAATGTTATATAATATAATATTATATTATAATATAATGTTATATAATATAATATTATATTATAAATATTATATTATATTATATTATTATATAATATAAATATTATTTTATATAATAATTATATTATTTTATAATATAATATAATATTATATAGTAATATAATATTAAATATATTATAATATTATATTATTATTATTATTTTTTTGTAGATAAGTGCTACCATAGGGAGTAGCTCCCTTTTATTTATATAAACGGAGATACAAAACCCTGCTCTTGGGAGCAACATAGAGGTGCCATAGTTGGCCAATATATTTAGGAGTGCCACAGCACTCTTAGCCCATCTGTTACTTCGTCAACCCTTTCCACTTGCTGTGGTGACAGGAGGTCCCCATACTGGCCTATGAAATAGGCGAAGGTTTCCAGATTGTTTCACATAATCCCTTCCCGGAGGAGGACCAGGGCTTGGGCAGAGGCGGTCAGCGGATTCTGGTCATTGTTGACTGCAGCCGCATTGAAGATCCCTCCAATCGATCCCTTGGTGGGCCGTTTGTTGAAGGCAGTGATGGCTAAGTAGGCGGCTTCTTTCATATCTTCCTTCACCAGTGAGTTGACCAAAATGCATCCCTTTGTCTTCCTCCCGAGGATGAGCACACAGGTGGAGAAGAATTCCTCGTAGAAGACTGCATCATGAACATGACCTTCAGGCAGATTAGCTTCACCTATCACCTTGATGATTGCTGCAGCAATGGCATCGTTGGCTGTGAAGAGCCATTTAATCTGGGAGATTCTTGATTCCTCATGTGGCTCGTCATCATCATCCGCGGGTTCGTCCTCATCACCTTCGGCGTTCTCTGGACTCTTTGCTTTCTTCTTGCATATGCACTCACATTCGATCTCCATCTTTTGGATGGATCAGGTGTCTTCTTGCCTTAAATAAAGCTGTCTCCTTGGATTGCTCTGAGTGGGAACGCTGCTGCTTCAGGGAGTTAGTACGCCTCCATCACAAGGAGATTTTTGAGATCTTGATCATGCAAAATGCTGTCCAAATTGGCTGTCAAGGGTCAATCTAATGGCAATCCTGGCCAGGGATCACATGAGTCTGCCACAACCTCATCCTGATCTTGTATGCAGGCCCAATTTGCTAAGAAGTCTGCAGGTTTATTCCCTTCTTGGTAGGTGTGGGCGAAGGACACATTCCCCATATTTTCCAAGCATTCCCAGATGGCCTCCGCCAAGTATTTCATCCTCCAGCTTGAAGTGTTTTTGGTGGTAATTGCCCTTATGCAAAGGAGGGAGTCGCCTTCCACATCTAAATCCGTAATGTGGTGGTCTTTGCAAAGGCGGAGGCCTGCTAGCAAGGCTGCAAATTCAACTTCATTATTTGTACCATCGGGTAGATTCTTTGAGACACCCCAAATCAACTGTCCATGATGGTCGCGGATGACGATTCCTGCTCCAGAGGTGCCCAGATTACCCTTTGTAGCCCCATCAAAGTTTAGTTTCAACCTTCCCGAGGGTGGGGTTGACCATTTCGTGAGAGTGCACTTTCTTTTCCTTTCCTCCATTTTCTTTGTATCCTGGCATTGGTTTGGAATTGTAAGATCTGGCCATCTCTTCCTTGCTTCCCCGTCCCATGCAAAAAATGGTGTCGGGGATATAATATTATATTATTATATAATATATAATATAAATATAATATTGTAATATTAATAATATAATATTATATAATATAAATATTATATTATATTATTATATAATATTATACAATAGTAATATAATATTATATATATATATTAAATTATATAATATCATATTAAATTATATTGTATTGTAATATAATATATTATTATTATATTACAATACAACCCACTCCTTCAATTCGAAATATTTTTTTAAATTATCCACTTTAATATCATATTGTCTAATTTTTATTTGTGTGACTAATTATTTAGTTGTGTTTTTTACCTGATGAACAAATTAGTCATTTATTTGGTCATTTATTTAGTCATTTCAACCGATGACCAAATTAGTCATTTATTTAGTCATTTATAGTTGTGTTGCAAAAAAATTTAGTCATGTGACTAACAATTTGGTCACATGACTAAAAGTTTTAGTCACCTGGTCATTTATTTGCCATATTTCTACTAGTGTATGATACTTGTGACAGTTGGCATTTGGTATGATGATCTCAAAAGGTTGTTGTGATATGGTTTGAATTAATATGGGTTGGATTATTGATCATCATATTTATCTTGATAATAAGATCTTGTTGATGTAGATTGATCATATCAAGCTAGTGACAATATTTGTTATTGATGTCAAAGATTGAAATTCAGCAGGTTTTATGTTTCTTTACAAAGGTTATAAGGCTTGCTTACATCAGAATTTCAAAGGATCTATTTGATGATGTCAAAGCTATCCAAGTCAGTAATTATCATATCTCCAAAGCTTGTCAATGATGATCATAATTGGTGATTTGAAGTTGGTGTCTTTGCAAAGGTGTTGGTGTCTTCTTGCAGATCATGTCAGAGGCATTTTCAATGTGATCTTAAGTTATCAATTTTCTAAGGTTTAAATATATCTCAAGTAGGAGTTGTTAAAAGTTTTGGTGAATTCCTAAAAAAATATTATTAAACATCTGAAAACATATCTTAACAGTCATTATCTGCCCGTCACTTTTGAATTACACTTTTTGTTTTAAAACAATATTGACCTGCTAACGCAGGATAAGGGTCACTTTAGTCATAACTTTAAGGGGTCGTGGCCATTCCTTGACCGGCCCCCCTTCCTTGTGCAATCAGCATCTCCAGTTCTTATATCCTCCATGGGCGGTAAGATGACATCTAAGGCTTCTTTTAAAAGTTACAAAGGGCGCGAAGACCTTGATCAATGGCCATTATTTAAACTAAGACCCTGACTATTTTGCATTGCTTTTGACGGTCATCAGAACATCATACATACTATGACTACAGAGATAAGCTTTTTAAAAGCTAATTTTAGTATGTTTTCAAAGGCAGTTTTTAAGGGATTTGGAAGCACAGATTTTTTAGGGGATTTATTCTATTTTAGACTCCCTCGTGATATGAAAGATCATAAAGAAGAAGTTTTTTTAAGGAAAGAGCTTTTAGTTTTGAGGATATTATTCTTTTTGAGAATATTGTTTTAAAAGACTTTGTTTGTCTTTTTTCTTATCTTTTTGAAGAAGATCTTTTTTAACAATGGATCTGAGGAGAGAAGATAATAGGGTAGATTGGTTAAAAATTTTGAAGAAATTTTATGGTGGACATCATTCATTATTTTTATGTAGAGAAGATGAAACATTGAAGTCATGAGAGAGATTTTTTATTGACATGAACAAATTGATTTTATTCTTGAAGATTAATTCTTGTAGATTAAAAATATTTTTGTAGATTGGAGAAGATGAAAAGATTGAAGAGTATTGAAGAGAAAATTTTTTCAAGTGTATTGTGATTTTTATTGAAGAAAAAATGTTCAAATTGAAATATTTGAAAGGAATGTGAAAGGTCAAGATAATTTTATTGCAGGTGAATTGATTTAATTTGTGAAGGGACTTCATGCAGATGAAAAAATAGATTTATTAGACAAGGGAAAAATCCATTGATGATTTTAATTAGTGATATATGATGAATATCATTCATGGTTTGTATTGAGAAGATGAAAGGGTTTTTATTTTTGAATAAGAGGAATGAAGAATATTAATGGTTATGCAAAGTAGAGGAATTTAATCTTATTCTTTGCAGGTTCTTTATTGATGAAAAAGATATACAGAGAGAAGTAATGATTTGATGATTGATGCAGAGATGAGAGGAATGTGAAAATATATTTTATTTACAGGTGCATATGAGATGAAGATGTTATTTTGAGTGTGAATGAAAATGCAGGTGCTTTGTGAATTAGATTTGTAGGATTGAGATATGAAGGATTGAAGACATATTTTGGTGTGATTTTTGAAGAAGAATATGTAGGGTATGTAATGGTGCAAATCAGATTGACTTGCAATCATTTCTTGCACACTAGACTTGATGTTTTGATAATGGTGATTTTATTTGTTAGTGAGACAGGTGTATGCCAGTGAGGCTTTGTATGTCAGTGAGGCATGGTTAGTTGTCAGTGGGACAACTATTGTTGTAATCAGTGAGATTCAAATAAGCTAGTGAGGCAAATTTTCAGAGTGGTTTTTATTCCCTTTGAGGGTTTTCCACTCATCAAAACCTATGTCATGTGTTTTCTTTGTGATTTTTTACGTTGCATCTATTTGATTATCTTTATTTAAGTTTTGCATATCATGATGATTATGTTCTTTAGTGAACTCCTTTGCACAACCTTTTTGAATCAAGTTTTGAAATGTTAAAAATTATACAACATTGATTCACCCCCCCCCTCTCAGTGTTGTATTGTACTCCAACATTTATTTATTTTTATAAGAAATATTTATCTATTTTTAATAAAATGTTGTACAAATCCTTATTTCCTAAATTGATTGAAACTAGCTTTTAAATGTTGATTTAATGGCATGAAAAGTTGGGTAATTGTGCAGGTTAATGCATTGCCTACAAAAGAAGTGGACATCATGCAATTGTGGATGAATGCACCGGAAGTTGGGGGCGCCAGAAATTTTAGGCGTGCATTAAATGAAGACTTTGTTTTAATTATGTTATTTCTGTGGTTACCCAAAAGACATTATGGCTCCACTCGGAGTCCTTTTTATGTTTTAAAAGACAACAGTAGTAAAGATTCTATTTTTTAGTTATAAGACTTCCTCAAATGGCATTTTCTCACCTTTTGAAATTTAGGAGTTTGAAGTAGCTCAGTTTTAATTGTTGCTCGAAACATGGATATAAATATATATTATGGATGAATGAAAGACAATCCCTTAGGTTTCAAAATAATCAGAGCTGTGTACTTGCAATTTTTTTCATGAATGCAAATGATGTTCTGAGTTTTAGTTTCTTTTGAAATATGAAGATTTGAATGGAGTTATCATGTGATGTGAAAGTGATTGAATGTGACTTGAGTTAAGACAAGTTTCTCCCATGAGCTGGCCACTCATAGGACTGTAGGATAGATAAGTACTTTCATTTCTGTGGATGTTTTCATTTGGTTGAAGATAATTTATGTTTAGTTTTCTGTCGTTAACCTGCAGGGCCTGTTGTTTAAAAGTTAAATTGTTGTGTACTATTGTTTCAAAACTTTCTGTGTTGATTAGAAGTTTTTCGGTGCATCTGCCTTAATTAAAATTATTGTTTTCTGATAGTTAGAATTTGTAATATTTACAGCATAGCAAATTGCATTTGTGAATTGTTAGCATAGAATTTATCTTCTTTCTAGTATAGAATTTATATGCTTTCTAGTCTAGAGTTTTCATGCTTTTTACTATAAAATTTGAATGCTTTCTGTAGAGGGATATAATTACTATTTCATTTCATGTGCTGTTTCAATCTTTTAATAGAATTAGAAAACTATTCTCAATGAAATATCCAAACTCCCCATTGCATACAGCCTCGGACACTACCCTGGTTGATGAATTGATAATTTTCATCTAAAGTGTTAGGACCTTACGACAGCTTGTCACTTTTTGGCGCCGCTGCCGGGGATACGTGATCTTTTCTAAGTGTTATTAGGGCATGCTTGGGAATTTCTTGTAGTAAACACCCAAAAATAGTTACCAAACCTCTCTTTCTGCATGGTTAGGAAACGAGGCCCACACGGAATATTCATAACAAAAACCCCCCCAGTTGTAATTCCAACCATAAATAGGGAAGAAGAAGTCTCAGCTGAAGAACTAAATTACAAATTGATCGAGCAGGATCAACCTGAGATCTCCCATCGTACCCCAACAATTTTGCCAGTTGACCCAATCTTTGAGGAGATAGTTATTTAACCAACCAACCTAGTCTTTGAGGAAGAGAACATTCCTTTTGACATTATGGCTAACAATCTCCATAATGATGATATGGAAAGAAGACCAGAAGCACGAACCTTTACCTACCCTATCGCTCTCAACGAAGATGATGATGCACTAATGAAAAACATTTCACCATCTATCTTGCCAACTTTTAGGGGACTTTTTCTGAAGATCATGACCAGTTCCTCTTTGAGTTCAAAGTCTTGTGTCAAACATACGACTACAAGAATGACAATCAGAAGCTTAAACTTTTTCCCTCCACTCTGAGAGATGCTGCAATGTGTTGGTTTATGGGACTAGCTTCTGGATCAATAACTACATGGGATGACATGGAAACTATTTTCTTAGAAAAATACCAGAGTTATTGCAGAGTTAGCGACAGGAAGGAAGAGTTGTTCAAAATAAGACAAAAAGAAGATGAGAGCTTGGAAGATTACCTTGATAGGTTTATCTTTCTAACCAAATGATGTGGTGAGGAAGCCATAAGTCCAGAGATTCTAAAGACTATATTTCTCAAAGGACTTGATGAGGATGCTAGGAGAAGCTTAGATTTAATGGGAAGAGGAGATGTGTCCCAACTTGAACTTGCCGATATCTTCTGAGTTATGTCAAAATTTTTCCCATACTCGAGGAGGAATCCAAAAATCTAGCCTCCTAAGAAGCTCAAATGAAATAGGTAAACTATGAGAGGAAATAGTGAATCTAAAAACCAACATTCTTGTTTAATTGAACATCACCTTGGATGGAATACAAGCTAAAACATGTAACCCTGAGACCTTATCCATCTACTATCCTAGATGTCGAAACAAGCATCTGTTAAGAGAATGTCCTTTGGACAAGGCCGACAGTTGCCAAATTTGTGAAAAGAATCATACCACTGATCAATGTGAGATTTTGAATGCAATCAAGACTTCTAAAAAATGACCATCTCACATTGAGGAAGAAATCAATTTCGTAGGCCAGAGACCTGGAGGAAATTTCTCCTATGGTTAGAACTCCAACCCTACATGGCGACCTCCAAACCCTTGGAACAATACACAGTGATCAGCTCCATGGCCTTCAGTACCACCTGGATGGGGATCTTATCCACCTTGGGGACCACCTGAATGGATGAACCAAGCTTGGGGAAACCCCCAATGGCCAAATTAGCAATGGCATCCTCATAATCAATCTCCACTATGGAATCAAACACCAAATCAATTCTATAATGGTCCAAGACGAATGCCAAATCTACAACAGAACCTTCCCACGGCTCCTCAGAACCTTCCCACGGCTCCTCAGAACCCTCAATAGAGTGAACAAGTTAATCAACCACCATTACCGACACAACCTATTCCTAATCCCAATAACACATATCAAAATGCCCCAGTGTATGCTGCTGATTAGGATAACATGGTAGGGGTCAATGCTATCTATTGTGGAAACCTTCAATTGAGGTGGGGAAAAACACTTAATCAACCGACCATTGTTAAAGTTATAAAAGACCTAGATGAAGGACTTAACGTAGAACCAGAGACTCTTCTTGTACCTATAGAGCTTAACTCCAAGAGAAATTAGGAGGAATCATCCCCACCACAACCTTGGGAAACTTCAACACCTATCATAGAGCTGTCTCAGGAAGAAGTTGCCAAACAACCATCAACAACTCTAGGAAAAGATCCTATACTAGGAAAGAAAACCTAGGCACCTTTTCTGGACTATCTCAGATCAAATGTTCATAAGAACCCACTAGAAGTATCATTGTCTAACGAAACTACTCTAACATAAAAAATTAAACGACTCCATATCAAGATCCCTCTGTTGCAAGTGATCAAATAAATTCTTGAACTAAACCAGCTAGTTAAACAGTTGTGTATTAAAACACCAAGACGAAAACCAAAATAGATTAATACGGTGCACATCAATGGATATCTGGCTAAACTTTTAGCTGGAAAAACCTTAACCCTAAAATATGACGACCTAGGTAGTCCACTTATAACAATAACAATTAATGAGGTAGCAATACCTAATGCATTGGTAGACTTGGGAGAAGCCATTAACGTTATGACAGTGGATGTTATGGAAAAACTTGGACTCACTGATCTACGCCCCACGACTACCATATTATAGATGGTAAATCAGGACATAGCTATTCCCAAAGGAGTCTTAGAAAATGTCCTTGTCAAGGTTGACGATTGGGAATATCCAGTAGACTTCCAAGTCCTCCAGTCCCTCACACCCAAAGATAGTTACCCAATAATACTGGGTAGGCCATGGTTAGCTATAGTCGCAACCAAGATTGATTGCAAAGTGGGAGGAATGATCATTTCACATGGTCCCAATAGCAAACATTTAAGTCTATATCCCCCTGCTCAACCTGCAGAATATAACCAAGTCTAGGTGGATGAATCAGATGAATCTGATAAGCAAGAGAATCTAGCTTCACTTGCCATGGTAGTTATTAAACAACACGATGAAGAACTAGAATATGAATTAGAAAACATCCAAGATCTTTCCATAGGCTCAGGAGATGAAGAGACTTTAGAGGTGGAAGAAATCTTAGGACATCTAATCCACATTAACGACGAAGAACATGATTATACCAACTTCACAACTCGACCTTGTCCCCTAACAAATATCATCTGAAAACAGATCATTTCTTCTAAGATATTTCCAGGCTCCATAGAATCATACCACATAGTTGTCCTCTCAACACATTAATAGAAGAAGTTCACACTATCACCTCTAATTACCCTGGAACAAAGACTATCATGTTATTACTAGGAAAGACTTTAAATATCAATAGTTGGTTGACAGAATTTGATGAGCGCGAATTATTCGATGTTTTGATGAATAGGTCCAAATCTTTTGCTTGAGACTATACAGATATGAGATGAATCCACCCAAATGTTGCACCCACCACATCTATACTGAAGACGTTAGACCAATCTGTCAACCCCAGCAAAGACTTAATCCTGCTCTCAAAGATATTGTCAAAACTAAAATTGAGAAACTCTTACAAGTGGGATTTATTTATCCTATTTTGGATAGCAAATGGGTTTCACCCTTGGTGATAGTGCCAAAGAAAAATGGGAAATGGAGAGTGTGCGTTGACTATCAAGAACTCAACAAAATAACCTACAGAGATTATTTCCCACTACCCTTCATAGACCAAGTTTTGGATAATCTAGCAGGAAGGAAGTATTTTTCATTTCTAGATGGGTTTAGTGGATATAACCAAATACAAGTGGCAGTAGAGGACTAGGACAAAACTACTTTCACCTGTCCTTGGGGAACATTCGCATATTAGGTTCTTCCCTTCGGGCTTTGTAATGCTCCTGCCACGTTTCAAAGAGTTGTTTTGTCTATCTTTGTTGAACTTGTAAATGATTGTGTAGAAGTCTATATATACAACTTCACAGTCTATGGTTCCACTTTCGAAGAAGGTCTCAAAAATCTGGATAGAGTGTTGCAACGATGTGAAGATCATCAACTATCTCTAAGCCATGAGAAATGTCTCATAATGGTAGAACAAGGTATAGTACTGGGACACCATATTTTGGCTGAAGGGATAAAGGTTGACCATAAAAAGATTGAAGTGATACAACAGCTGGAAACCCCAAGGAATCAAACCGATGTCAGAAGTTTCTTAGGACATGCTGGTTATTACCAGAGATTCATAGAAAACTTTAGTAAGATTGAGCTCCCATGTTCTCTCTTCCATAGAAAGATGTGGATTTTACCAAGACAGAGGAATGTCAAAAGTCTTTTGAAATCATTAAAGAAAAGCTTGTCTCATCCCCAGTCCTACGGGGACCTAACTAGAAATTTCCCTTCCATATATATGCTGATGCTTCCAATGACACTATTGGAGTAGTGTTAGGACAAGAAGATGAGAATAGAATGAAATATGTTATATATTTCATTAGTAAGAACTTGAGCCCCACGAAATGAAATTACACCACCACAGAGAAGGAATTTCTAGTAATAGTTTATGCAATAAACAAATTCTGGCATTACGTTATAGGATACAAAGTGACTGTATTCACAAACCATTCAACTATTAAGTACCTGATGAACAAACCCTTAGTGAATGGACTTATAATTAGATGGTTATTACTTCTATAAGAATTCATTATGACCATAATGGATAAGCCTGAAAAATTCAACATAGTTGCAGATTTTCTATCTTGAATAAAGCAAGATGATGGAGATTGTACTCCTGTGCAGGATGAATTTCCTGATGAAAATTCATTTGCTATCTCCATTAAAGCACCCTAGTTGTAGACATTGTGAATTACTTAGCCACCTCTGAGCTTCCCCCAGACTTCACATCAAAACAAAAGAAACACCTTATTCAGGAAAATGCTCACTTTAAATGGATTAATGGCATGTTATTTCGATATGGGCCTGATTTAGTCCTATGACATTGTGTCAGACCAGATGAAACATACATCATCCTTAGAGCTTGCCATGACGACCCATCTGGTAGACATTACTCTGCCAAAAGAACTTCCCATAAAATATTAGGTGTAGGATACTATTGGCCCTTTATGCACAAGGATGTGAAGAACTATGTTTGCCATTGTGATGAATGCCAACGAGTGGGAAGACATACGACATCCAATGAAATGCCTCTGCAACCACAGGTAGCTTTTGAACCATTTGAAAAGTGGGGATTGAATTTCATTGGTCCTATAGATCCTCCTTGGCAAGGGAAATAATATATTCTAGTTTGTACGGACTATCTTACCAAATGGGCAGAAGTCTGAGCTCTCAAAGTTGCTAGAGAAGAACAGGTTGCAGACTTTCTGTATAATAAATTTTTCTCAGATTCGGAGCCCCTAGGTCAATCGTCACATACCAAGGACCTCAATTTATGTCTAAAGTTCTATTAGCTTTCACCAATCATTTCCAGGTAAGCCTTAAAAATTCATCACCCTATCACACACAAGCAAATGGACAAGTAGAAGTCACTAATAGGGAGCTCGAAAACATCCTAACAAAAATAGTTTCATCAGGTAGAAAGGATTGGGCCAGGAAATTACCTGAGGCTATTTGGGCTTACAATACAACTTGGAAATCCACCACTGGTCTTACCCCTTACGAACTGGTCTTTGGAAAAAAACCTTTTCTGCCCATTGAGTTTAAACTCCAAACTCTTAGAACAACAATAGAGCTAGACTTCGACCTTGATCAAGCTCAGGTAGAGAGAGTTTTGCAGCTTAGTGAACTAGATGAACTCTGCCTAGAATCCATTCATCAGACTGAACTAGCTCAACAACAATGAAAGACCTGGCATGATAAACACATCAAAGAAAGAGAATTCCATTCAGGAGATTGGGCCTTGATGTTTGATTCCCAATACAAGGACCAGAAAGGTAAACTCAGAACTCATTGGCTAGGTCCATACGAGATTTCTGAGGTATTCCCAAACGAAGTAGTACAACTCAAACCCATTGATGGTGATTCTCAAACCCTCTTAGTCAATGGACATCGACTCAGGATCTACCATAAACCTGTTGTTGGTAATTATTTATGTCTAGGGTTTTAAACTTGAATGTTTGCTAATTTCTCTTTCAAACCCTGAAATTTCTGAGTTGCGGGATCTTGTTCTGTTGCTGAAATCTCCATCGGCCCCTGAAAATGATAAAAATTTGAGTCAGATGCATTTTAAATGCGTATCGGGTCTCAGTTTCCTGTGTCTATAATTGTTTCTGAGTATGGCTATGAGTGTTTCCCTTTGCTAGTACCACGGGATCCACCAAGTGTCGAGCTTTGATTCATGCTGCACTTTTCTTTCTAACCGATAACTGTAGTGCGGAGCGTGCCACATGGCAGAAGCTATTTCTAGTGTTGCTTTAAGTTGCTAGCCGTGGATCTTGACATGTGTCAATCTCCGTTTGTGTTTCAAAGCCCCTTTTGGCATCTCCTTTGTGTTTCAAGTTGCTCACTGCGGAAGGTGCCACGTGTCAAAATCTGCCCATGTTTCAAAAAGTTTCTTCTGAGTTTCTAAGTAAGGGCGGAGGATGCCACATACCCCTTATGGTTGCTGTGGAAGCCAACAAGTGTCAGCTCCTGAAATAGTTTCTTTTTTGTTTCTAAGTGTGGCGAAGTAATAGTGGGCCCTAGCATAAGTATCAAATGTGTCGAAAAGATACCACGTGTCACTTGCGGAAGCATAGTTTCTAAAAGTTTCAGGAGTGCCGCGGAATGCTCCATGTGGATGCACTCGAGGGACACAAGATTGGTAGCTAAGAGCCTCGCGGACTATGCCAAGTGGCAGCTTCTGCCGAAATGTTTTAAGAAAGTTTCTCAGTTTCTTTGGTGGCCGCGGAACCTGCTAAGTGTCAGTTTTCACGAAAGTTTCTAAAAGTTTCAAATGTTTCAAGAGATGGCCGCAGAGCTTGACAGGTGTCATCTTCCACGGACTTGCCCCTGTTTTCTTTTTACGATGGCGAGCGGGAGGTTGTGGGTCCCGGCACTAAAGTGCCTCAAGTTTCAGATGCTGCGGGTTGTGACAAGTGTCACGAGCGAAGGCCACTTCAGTCTAAAGATAGTTTTAATGGGCACTGCAGAGCCCAACACATGGCTGCCTCCACGTAAGTTTCACTGAAGAGTCTTTACGACCCTGAGAGTCTGCGGAAGCTGCCACCTGTCCCGATTGTTGATTCTGCGGAAGCCGCCGCGTGTCCCTTTAGAAAAGCAAGTAATGAGAAGTGGATAAAGGAAAAGGGATCAGCGATAGAAACTTGAAGTGCCTACATGGCACAATCTGATAGGCTAGCAACTTTTTAGCATTTTTTGGGGCCGTAGATCTCTGCGATGAGTTTTGGATCGACGGCCATGTTTAAAGATTGCAGCGACAGGTTTTTTCTTTGTATCTATGGCCGTGTTTGGGTGGGAAAAACTTCAGAGGCTTGCTGTAGCTATGTTTCTAGAGGCTGTGAGTAGTTGAAACATTAATGGCAGATTTTGCAGAAGGTATGGGTCGAGTTGACGGATTCAACCACCCGATTGATGAGGATTGTCCCTGAGCGGCGGCGCATCTCCCGAGTTCACCTGTTCCCTCCTTCTTGTCCCTCTGCTGCATTAATTGTTTTGAGCGCCATTTTTCTGATACTATGTATTTGGCAATTTTTGAGTCAACCATGTAATTAATGCTAAGTACACCTTCCTCGCTGCATATAAGGGACTGTGTGACTCATTTTTAAGGTTGTTGAAAAATTGGACATATCTGGCTCTGTAATGAAATACAATTGGTTTTGGTTGCTCTATACAGGAGGTCTTGTGAGTTAATGTATCTCTTGTTGAATGTCTCATGCATGAATCTACTGATTTCATGATTGTATTCATATGAGTAATGTTGTATTTGCATGTGTTTTGTTAATTCTATCTCCAGTATTGCATGTGTCCTTCTTCTGAATCTAGATATCTAAGGGGTGTCTAGTATTCTAGAATATAGAATTCCTGTATTGAATGCTTGATCTTTCAACTTCTGCCCAAGGGGTAGATTAAAGTGTTTTTAGATTAAGTGTTGGGAAAGATATACTGCAATAGGGATACCATAAGTAGAGATAACTTAACACTCTGTCTTGGGAGGTATCTATAAGGCAGATACTACAACACCCCCTTGAAATCTAGTTTTATTGTGTTCATGCTGATCATTCACAGGTGTATGTCTACTGACTCCAAGCCCTAGATAGGCACCAATCTAGCTCTGTGTTGAAGTTATACACTAGGTCCAGCTCTGCATCTAAACACAACATCAAAATCAAACTCCAAAACAACCAATAGGACAGTAGAATTAGTTTTAGGATCCCAAGTCCTCTGTCTACAACTGAAAATAGGCCCAAAGCTAGCCCCTTTGCTCTTATCTTGCAGTTTTGGTCTACTTACAGGAGGACTTATCTGCTTCATGTCAGCATCCCAGCCTTTGTATGCATATTCTCATGGATGTTGAGTAGAGAATACCCCCCTAGGTTTTGCAGAGCCTGAAGAAGAAGAGGAGATAAAAATAGAGTCTATCTCCTATACTATTGGCCCCTGGCCCAGAGATCCTGTTGATCATTGATGGCTACCTTGTAGGGAAATCTAGGAGTAAGCATCCAGTCTGCGAAAAAACCAACATAAATTGGCAACTCTACTGGGGATAAACTTTGAGAAAGTACCCTAGTTTTAAAAGAAAACAATTCCTAGTTATAGGTGGTGACTCTGAACCAATCTCCCAACCAGTAAAGTAAAAATTTGTATGCAAGGGAGAAGATCCCAGCGTAATACTCTATTTGAAGAGTTACCCATAAAAATGATGTATAGAAAAAAGGGGACTGTTCGAGCCAGTCAAGATGGTTCTCCTAGCCCCAGGAAAAATGATTTTATTTAGGATAATCCAGGATCCTCAGAGAAGATAGCACCTTATTTTTCAAACACTGAGGCTGAAATCCAGAATGTGTATGAAAGACAACAAGGTAATGGTTTGAGAATAAGGTCAGAGGTGTTTCAGGAATGTCCTTTTCATGATTCTCCTGACAGATTTGAAGAGGCTGAATCCCTAAGGGATGATGATAATGATGATCAGAATATGATAAAACCATCCTGTTCTATGCCTAGAGAGGAAGAACTAGCTGATGAAATTAAGAGCTTAAGGGCTGAGTTAGAATATCTGCAAGCAGTAAAAATTAGAGATGATATGAGACAGAAAGTGCAGGCTTTGAGAGTTGCTCAAAATGATTCAATTCCTACCCTCCAAAATGCAAATATGCAGAGAAATCAACAAAGAAATGAGGTACAGTATCATTAGAATAATGATCAAAGACAAAATGTAGACAATGCCAGAGTACCATTAAATAATGTGAGACAGCATAATGCTGATAGAAATGCAAATGCTAATCAGTTTGAAAGGCACCCAATGCAGTTGGATAGATTCAGATAGCTTGTTTTTGATGGCATTCCTGGTTATCCAAACCCTATTGTCAAACATGTGAGGCTGCAAGTGCCTAAATTTTTAGGAAATAATACTGTCTCAGGAGAAGACCATTTAAAAGCTTTTCAGAATACCATGGACAACTTTGAGATTGAGCATGAGGATGTTTTCATGAAATTATTTATGCAATCCTTAGTTGATGAAGCCAAGGAATGGTATAAAGGTCTACCTGACAGAAGCATTTCATCATGGGATGATTTCAAAAGGATGTTTAAGGAGCAATATGGTGACAAAACTGACCCTAGCTTTTTTGTAAATGAGTTCACTAGTATCACTAAAGGGTCAAATGAGCAGGTTGCAGATTTTAATGTAAGATTTACTAAAGTGTTGAACAAATTGCCACATCACATGAGGCCAAATGAACCAATGTGCATAATATTATATATTAATGCTTTTGATGCCAAAACAACATATGGGTTAAGAGATAAGGGTCCTGCTACTCTTAGGGATGCTTTCAAGATAGCAATAAATATTGAGAATAACAGGAAAGCATCAGGCAAGACAAACAGAAGGGATGATGTGAAAATTCTGCAGAATCCAAACAAACCTCAAAACACTCAAGGTAGTACATCTGCCCTTAAAGATAAAATAGACAAATTGGCAAATGTTGTTAAGGATCTAAGCTATAGGTTGGCTAGGAGTGAAAAAGGAATAGGTCCTGATAGGCAGGCTTACCAAAGACAGGAAAAGAGACCATCATTGCATGATATGCCATATAATACCAATTGGCATAATGGTAGACCTATATTGCCACATATCAACACAAATTAGAGAGCTCAACATACCAAGGAAACTCCTGATCCTTTGAAGAAGACTGTAAATGTTGCTGATGATACTCCATGGTGCATAATCTGTCAGATGCCTCATTCACAGTCACAATGTATGATTGCTCAGTCTCTATATAACAATGTCGTGGCCTGTGATGAGTGCAATGACCCTCATTGCATGGAAGATGATAATGTCAACATGTTGTCTACAAATAGAGAATACTCTTTTCATGATACTAATGCAAATGCAAATGATGAAACTCAGGTCTGCCAACAGTTCCCATATGATGAAGATGATGAAGACAACTATGCCTATGCTCAAGATTCACATGGTTTTCTGAATAACTTGAGGAGGCCTTCTGATGAAGAAATTAGGGCCTTCACAACTGCAGCAGTTGCTCAAGTCAAAAGCAAATACAACCTAAGAGATAAAGCTCAAGTAAGCAGCCCACATCAGCTAGAAGGCATTTCTGCAAATCAGCTAGTACACAGTCATAAAGGAACTGAGACACAAAAGAAGCAATGGAATAATAATAGGCAAAATTTTAAGCAAAAAATAGGTTATGATCCTCAAGGACTAGAAAATAGAGTTCCCCAGGTTGAGGATCAAAGTAAGAATTTTTAGAACAAGGATGACAGTCAAAGAGCCATAAAAACTAAAGTTGGATCATCTCAGGATAGAGGTAAAACTATGGATCAGGCTACAACTGTTATTCAAAATTATGCTCCATTTGACATCACTCAGGTCTTGTCTCAAATAAAAGTCTCTGTTCCACTAATGGAGCTGATGAAAGTTGAAGAATTCAGAAATAAGACTGTATCCTTGATTTCAAGAGTACCCTGTCAAGCCAAGCAGATTATGCAACAAGCAGGATTAAAAATAGATAAGGCATGTGGGAAATGCTATGCAATGGATGCTAGGGAGGTACCTGTCATTGGAATCATGAAGGATGTTGATTTTAGATTGGTAACATATCCAGAAAAGATCTATAAAATGCACATAACAGTTGTTGATATCAAGCCACAGTATGGCATGTTGCTGTCAAGAAGATGGGTAGCACTGATTGGTGGAAGTATGCAATTGGACCTATCATATGCCATGATCCCAATGAATGGCAAGGATGTAAAGCTGATCAGAGAAGAAAGATCATAGGAGTCAGTTGAAGATCAAGATTCAGAAGAACACATCTGTTTTGTGGATACTGACTGTGAAAATTTCAGAGTTGTATCAGATGATAAGGAAGATAAAAGAGAAAAAATTTGCATTCAAGAATTGGATCAACAAGGTCTTTGGACCATGTATTTTGATGGAGCTTGTTCAAAAGAAGGCTCTGGTGCTGGAATTGTTTTTCTGTCTCCAACTGGTAAGCTTCTCCAATTTTCTTTCTTGTTGAGGTTTGCCTGTACAAATAATATTGCAGAGTATGAGGCTCTGTTATTAGGGTTAAATGTTGCTTTGAAGCATGGAATTAAGATGCTCAAAGTGTTTGGTGATTCAGAGCTTATTGTGTCCCAAATTAGAGATAAGTATGCATCAAAAAATAAAAGGTTGAAACAATACAAGCATGCTATTTGGGATATAATTGAATTGTTTGATGCTTTTTCAATAAATTGGATAGAAAGATCAAAAAATGTCAGAGCAGATTTTCTAGCCAATGTAGCCATAAGGCCAGATGATATAACATTGTTAGATGTTACAAATGGTGAAATCAAGCTTAGGCCTGCAGTGCTAGATAATGTCTGCAGTTGGCAAGTGTTTGATGATGATAAGGATTTACTGAGATTTCTGCATTGTATTGATGAATATGAGAACCAAGAAATTGATTTTCAAAACTTTGTAGAAATTATAGATGGAAAAGAAACCCTTTTAGGGAAGGAACTAATTCAACTCAAGACAAACAAAATCCCTAGAGGGCTAGTAGCTTTAGAGAGAGCTTTTGACAATAGGGACCAATTTGTTACAAAAGTATCTCCAACAAACAAGAATGATCTGGAGGAGATAAACTTGCGAACATCTCATGCTCCCAGAAAGGTATACATTGGCAAACAACTCAAACCACATATTAGAGGCATGCTGATTGCATTACTGAAAAGGTATAAGCATTTTTTTGCTTGGTCATATGAAGACCTCAAAGCCTATAGAGAGGATCTATTTCAGCATGAAATCCCTTTGAAGCCTAGAGCTAAACCATTTAGACAAAAATAGAGGCCTATCAACCCAACCTTAGCTCCAAAAATGCAAGAACTTATAAAACTTAGGGAGGCTGGAATAATCATGCCTATTAGACATTCAACTTGGGTGTATAACCTTGTCCCAGTCAGAAAAAAGAATGGTGATATAAGGTTGTGTGTGGACTTTAGAAACCTAAATGTATCTTCTTTGAAGGATAACTATCCATTGCCAAATATGGAGGCCATGTTGCAAAGAGTGACTGGTTGTGAACTTTTATCTATGATGGATGGTTTTTCAGGGTACAATCAAGTGAAAGTAAAAGAATCAGAACAATTTAAAACTGCTTTCACAACTCCATGGGGAACCTATGTATATGTAAGGATGCCATTTGGACTAACAAATGCAGGTGCTACATTTCAAAGAGCAATAGATGTTGCTTTTGCAAGGTTGATTGATTCAATCTTGGCTGTTTATCAGGATGATTTGACTGCCTTTTCAAAGAAAGAAGAGCAACATTGTATGCACTTGGAGCAAATTTTCATTAGAGCACTGGAGTATGGCATTTCTCTCAACCCAAAGAAATGTGCTTTTGGGGTTGTGGAAGGAAAATTGCTTGGACACATTGTTTCCAAGGATGGAGTCAGGATTGATCCTGAAAGGGTGGCTGCAATTGACAAAATTCAGATCCCTAAAACAATAAAAGGTGTTCAGTCCTTCTTTGGACAAATTAACTTTGTAAGGAGATTTGTTCCTAACTTTGCAGAGACCACAAAAGAAATTTCCAAGATGTTGAAGAAAGGTGCAACTGTTAATTGGGAGAATGAAGCAACTGAATCATTTCAGAACATCAAGGAAGCAATCAAGATGGCTCCTGTACTGAAATCTCCTAATTATTCCAAGCTATTTCAATTGTTTTCATTTGCTTCTTTCCATATTATTGCTGCATGTTTACTACAGAAAAATGAAGATGGATTTGAGCAGCCCATTGCTTTCTTCAGTATGTCCTTGCAGGCTTCTGAATTAAAGTATGACATTATGGAGAAACAGACATATGCACTGGTTAGAGCAGTCAAGAGCTTTAGGCCATATTTGGTAGGCTCACAAATAATTGCATATGTACCTCATGCAGTAGTCAAAGATATCTTCACTCAGCAAGAGGTAACTGGAAGGAGATGCAGATGGATAAACAAACTGTAGGAGTTCAATATAGAGATACAAATTACCAAGTTGGTAAGGGGACAAGGGTTAACAAAGCTAATGACACAGTCAAATCTAGAGGCATGCCAAGTCAATGCAGTCTAGAATGAGAATGTCAATGTATCAAAATCTGAATGGTATAAGGACATCATATATTACTTGCAAAATCTGAATTGTCCTTCCCATTTCAGTGACAGTCAAAAGAGGACCTTAAAACTACATGCAATCAGGTATGTTATTGTTCAAGGTGAGCTGTATTGGAAGAACCCTAATGGTGTGTTGCTGAGATGTGTGGATGAAGATGAAACTAACAATGCTTTGAATGACATGCATAAAGGATTGTGTGGTGGACATTATACTGCTCAAACAACAGCTCATAAGATCCTTAGGGCAGGATATTGGTGGCCCACTCTCTTTTCAGATGCACAAAGGCTGGTAAGGAAATGTGACCCTTGCTAGAGGTTCTCAGGAAAGTTAAGATATGAAGGAGCATTGCCCCTTAGAACTGTAACTGCGGATGATCCATTTCAGCAATGGGGAATTGATTTTATAGGGGAGATTTTAGAGAAATCTAGTGGAGGACATAGTTGGATTCTAGTTGCCACTGATTACTTCACGAAATGGATTGAGGCTATCCCTACTAAAAAGGCTACAATTAAGATGGTGATGGATTTTATCCTAGAGAATATTATTATTAGGTTTGGGGTACCAGTCAAGTTAATCATAGATAATGCAATGTGCTTTAGATCAGGTGCATTTGTTGATTTTTGCAATAAATATGGAATTGACTTGTCTCACACAGCACCATACCACCCACAAGGAAATGGTCAAGCAGAGTCAAGCAACAAAAGCCTAATGAAAATCATCAAGAGGATAATGGATAAAAATAAGAAATCCTGGGATTCAAAACTGAAGTTGGCATTATGGGCTAATAGGGTGACAGTGAAAAAAGCCACTAGAAGGTCACCTTATGAATTAGTGTATGGTACAACAGCTAGATTGCCTGTGAATAACCTCCTGCCAGTTTACAAGTTCATACAAGAGAATGATGGGGAGGTTAATGATTCAATGACTGAAAGGATCAATCAACTAGTTGAGCTAGATGAAATCAGGGTAGAGGCACAAAAAATAAACATCAAGAAACAGCAAAAGGTGAAGTACCTGTTTGATAAAAGGGTTACAGAGAGAGGTTTTCAGATAGGTGATATGGTCCTTATGTGGAATGCAAGGAACCAGGATAAGGGTAAACATGGCAAATTTGAACCCTTGTGGACAGGCCCATACCAAATTAGCAATATCTATGGAGGAGACTCCTACTTTCTCCAAACCCTAAGTGGTGAATTAATGGAATTGCCGGTGCACTGCAAATTCTTTAAAGCCTTTTTCACATAAATGAGTAACTTGTGTGCACAATGTAAAATAGTTATAAATATTTTGTACATACTTTGTGTGGCCGGTCGTGTTTTGAGTTTTGGGTTTTGTCTGGTCTGCCCGGAGTTGTCTGGTCCTCGCTGCAGTCTTGCGCCTACACATCCCCAATCGGAGCCTATGTTGGTAATTATTTATGTCTAGGGTTTTAAACTTGAATGTTTGCTAATTTTCTCTTTCAAACCCTAAAATTTCTGAGTTGCGGGATCTTGTTATGTTGCTAAAATCTCCATCGGCCCCTGAAAATGATAAAAATTTGAGTCAGATGCATTTTAAATGCGTATCGGGTCTCAGTTTCCTGTGTCTATAATTGTTTCTGAGTATGGCTATGAGTGTTTCACTTTTCTAGTACCAAGGGATCCGCCAAGTGTCAAGCTTTGATTCATGCCGCACTTTTCTTTCTAACCGATAACCATAGCGCAGAGTGTGCCACGTGGCAGAAGTTGTTTCTAGTGTTGCTTTAAGTTGCTAGCCACGGATCTCGACATGTGTCAATCTCTGTTTGTGTTTCAAAGCCCCTTTTGGCGTCTCCTTTGTGTTTCAAGTTGCTCGCTGCGGAAGACGCCATGTGTCAGAATCCGCCTATGTTTCAAAAAGTTTCTTCTGAGTTTCTAAGTAGGGGTGGAGGATGCCACATACCCCTTATGGTTGCTGCAGAAGCCAACAAGTGTCGGCTCCCAAAATAGTTTCTTTTTTATTTCTGAGTGTGGCGAAGTAATAGTGGGCCCTAGCATAAGTATCAAATGTGTCAGAAAGACACCACGTGTCACTTGCAGAAGCATAGTTTCTAAAAGTTTCAGGAGTGCCGCGGAATGCTCCACGTGGATGCACCCGAGGGACACAGGATTGGTACTCGGAGCCCCGCAGATTGTGCCAAGTGGGAGCTTCCACCAAAATGTTTTAAGAAAGTTTCTTAGTTTCTTTGGTGGCCGTGGAACCTGCCAAGTGTCAGTTTCTGTGAAAGTTTCTAAAAGTTTCAAATGTTTCAAGAGATGGTCGCGGAGCTTGACATGTGTCATCTTCCGTGGACTTGCCCCTGTTTTCTTTTTACGATGGCGAGCGGGAGGTTGTGGGTCCTGGCACTAATGTGCCTCAAGTTTCAGATGCTGCGGGTTGTGACAAGTGTCACGAGCGGAGGCCACTTCAGTCTAAAGACATAGTTTTAATGGGCGCTGCGGAGCCCAACACATGCCTGCCTCCGCGTAAGTTTCACTGAAGAGTCTTTACGTCCCTAAGAGTCTGTGGAAGCTGCCACCTGTCCTAATTGTTGATTCTACGGAAGCCGCCGCGTGTCCCTTTAGAAAAGCAAGTAATGAGAAGTGGATAAAGGAAAAGGGATCAGCGATAGAAACTTGAAGTGCCTACGTGGCACAATCTGATAGGCTGGCGACTTTTCAACATTTTTTGGGGCCGTAGATCTCTGCGATGAGTTTTGGATCGACGGCCATGTTTAAAGCTTGCAGCGACAGGTTTTTTCTTTGTATCTATGGCCGTGTTTGGGTGGGAAAAACTTCAGAGGCTTGCTGTGGCTGCGTTTCCAGAGGCTGTGAGTAGTTGAAACATTAATGGCAGATTTTGCAGAAGGTATGGGTCGAGTTGACGGATTCAACCACCCGATTGATGAGGATTGTCCCTGAGCGGTGGCGCATCTCCCGAGTTCACCTGTTCCCTCCTTCTTGTCCCTCTGCTGCATTAACTGTTTTGAGCGCCATTTTTCTGATACTATGTATCTGGCAATTTTTGAGTCAACCATGTAATTAATGCTGAGTACACCTTCCTCGCTGCATATAAGGGACTGTGTGACTCATTTTTAAGGTTGTTGAAAAACTGGACATATCTGGCTCTGTAATGAAATACAATTGGTGTTGGTTGCTCTATACAGGAGGTCTTGTGAGTTTATGTATCTCTTGTTGAATGTCTCATGCATGAATCTACTAATTTCATGATTGGTTTCATATGAGTAATACTGTATTTGCATGTGTTTTGTTAATTCTGTCTCCAGTATTGCATGTGTCCTTCTTCTGAATCTAGATATCTAAGGGGTGTCTAGTATTCTAGAATATAGAATTCCTGTATTGAATGCTTGATCTTTCAACTTCTGCCCAAGGGGTAGATTAAAGTGTTTTTAGATTAAGTGTTGGGAAAGATATACTGCAATAGGGATACCATAAGTAGAGATAACTTAACACTCTGTCCTAGGAGGTATCTATAAGGCAGATACTATAACACCCCCTTGAAATCCAGTTTTATTGTGTTCATGCTGATCATTCATAGGTGTATGTCTACTGACTCCAAGCCCTGGATAGGCACCAATCTAGCTCTGTGTTGAAGTTATACACCAGGTCCAGCTCTGCATCCAAACACAACATCAAAATCAAACTCCAAAACAACCATTAGGATAGTAGAATTAGTTTTAGGATCCCAAGTCCTCTGTCTACAACTAAAAATAGGCCCAAAGCTAGCCCCTATGCTCTTATCTTGCAGTTTTGGTCTACTTACAGGAGGACTTATCTGCTTCATGTCAGCATCCCAACCTTTATATGCATATTCTCATGGATGTTGAGTAGGGAATACCCCCCTAGGTTTTGTAGAGCCTGAAGAAGAAGAGGAGATAAAAATAGAGTCTATCTCCTATACTGTTGGCCCCTGACCCATAGATCCTGTTGATCATTGATGGCTACCTTGTAGGGAAATCTGGGAGTAAGCATCCAGTTTGGAAAAAAACCAACACCTGTCAACAAAGAAGAGTTTACTTGACTGGTAGAAATGCACGGGGAAACTCAATGTGTTGATTCTACTTTGGCAGAAACAATACTATAAGTATCTTGTAGAGTTAAAAAATAATATTGTTTGAATGTGTGTATATGCGTTTAGGAACAATTCTTCATATTTTCTTCTTAGTATTTGCCTAAATTTCATCTCTGTTTTGTAGGGTTTCATCTTTTAAGAAGTGTTACAAATTTTGGCGCACCTCATGGTGATGCTCCAGAACTTGCTATCTAAATAAGATCCATACCCTCACTTTGTTCCTACATTCTAGCTACATCTTTCAATGATGCTCTGGAACTTTGTTCTTGCATTCCAGCTACATCTTTCAATGATACTCTAGAACTTTATTCCTACATTCCAGCTACATCTTTTAGTGATACTCTAGAACTTTGTTCCTACATTCCAGCTGCATCTTTCAGCAATGCTCCAGAACTTTGTTCCTGCATTCCAGTTGCATCTTTCAGCAATGCTCTGAAACTTTGTTCCTACATTCTAGCTAGATCTTTCAGCGATGCTCTGAAACTTTGTTCCTACATTCCAGCTGCATCTTTCAGCGATGATCTGAAACTTTGTTCCTGCATTCCTGCTGCATCTTTCAGCAATGCTCTGGAACTTTGTTCCTACATTCTAGCTGCATCTTTCAACGATGCTCTGGAACTTTGTTCCTACATTTCGGTTGCATCTTTCAGAGATGCTCTAGAACCTTGTTCCTGCATTCCGGTTGCATCTTTCAGCGATGCTCCAGAACTTTGTTGCTAAATTCTGGCTACATCTTTCAGCGATGCTCTAGAATTTTATTCCTTCCACCGGCCACATCTTGTGATGATGTTCCAGAATTTTGTTCATATCCTCTGTATCCATTCCTTTGATATCTTCTTCCATCATTGTTAACTTGTAATTTCCATCCATGAAAATGTTCCTATTATCTAAAAACACACCATTCACTCCTCAATCCACTACGAATGCCATCATGAGTTTGACATCTCTGATCATAGTAAATAAACATTATTATGATAACCTTTCGTCATAATAAATTTTAGCAACCCCATCGTCATATCATAATAAATTTAGCCACTCCATTATCACATCATAATAAATTCATTCCATTCAAACTAGTTAGGACTGCCGCCTAGGATGCTATTACGTCGACAAAGATAAGCGACTTTCAAATCAATAACAGGATGGAAGGTACATACATCTTTTATTTTTAATAGATCGTTTATTGTAAGTAAAGATAGATAAGTTGGCATGAACCCTTTTCTTTTCCAAATTTAGCAAATGTGTGAACTGTTTCTTCATTAGAGAAGGTGGCGGCTCATTCACTCTATCCCATGCAAAGTCATAATTAACTGATGTGATTAACTATTGAAAAGCCAAGTACCTTGAACCCACATTACCAAAATCCAAGTTGCCTCGAAACATGCATTTCCTTTAATCTTCCTATTAGTTTCTTGAGTAGTTTTACCATTCTGGGTGCTGTGATATTTCAGTAGTCTTTGAGCAATATGGGAGGAGCCAAACGCAAGTCTAAGCTAGCTTGACCAGATAAGTTGTTGGCATTGGGGAATATTTTAGAACTATTTCAGAGAGTAGGATGGCTAAACTTCATAAAGGAATTTGAAGGACACTATACACATCTGGTCAAGGAATTTGCCGAGAACTTTGCAGATGGGCAGTCGATTGTGCATGGGAAGAAATTCAAGGTAAGTCCCCAAATTATCTCCAAATTATCTGGTATTGGAAATGAAGGTATTATTTTGTCTGAAACTACAAACATTTCCTATCAGAAAATGATAGAACTTTTTGCATGGGAAGGGGAACCTCACCCATTATTAGTTGTAAATACCCAAGGACAAAACAAGGGGTTTTAGAGAATGTCCATTGCAGAGCCATGGCGAACAACAATGTGCCATAGTAGTTGGTCTCCCTTTTCGGCTGCTCATTCATTTGCGCCATGGTCTAGAAAATCCTAGATTGAAAGTTAACATTCCTACCTTCCTCCATGATTCCCTTGTATGTATGATAGAACGCTTCAAAATTGGGTCTAGACCTTTGAAGTATCATGGTCTTATATAGTTAATCTGCAAATATCATTTTCATAGAAAAAGAAAACCAGATGAGAAATGGCAGAAATTTTTGCAAAAATTTGAGAATCATGAACCTTCAAGACAATTTGAGGTAGGTGAGTCATCTGGTAGGGCAACCCAAGATATAAGAGAACTCTCCCCTGCACCCCAAGGTGACAGACAAGCTTCTGGTAGCGAAGCACCAGAAAATCCACCAAACCCTCCAGATCGTGAAGAAATGCCTAAATCACATAATGTACTTGAAACCCCAGAAAAATGAGAAAATGTGGATTTAGTAGACTCAGAGGAGGAAGGTGTTCAACCCTGTAAAAAGGAGGAGAAGCCCGAAATGAAACTGCAAAGACCTACTCCTCTGAGAAGGAGAAAATGATTAGTTGATGAGCTTAGTTATGTTGCAGCCTGTGAATTACCCCTTGTTCCCAAGGAAAAGAGAAAAGAAAGGCAGCCCTATGAAAAAGTGACTCAGTTTGATGAAAATGTATCTCAAATTTGTGTAGATGTAACTCAAACTTTGGAAAGTGATGAACCCCCTGCATCTAAACTATCAATTGACCCATCTAAAGAGGACCTAGAGGAAAAAGGAGAAAAAAGACAAGAGGGAATCAGTGAACAAATGCCTAATTATGTCCTACTTGAAGAAGAGGAAGGTCAATAATATGAGACTGTTGAAACAACTTCTTCATTCTAGCAGCCAGAAAACATTCAGGAAGTTGATATAGTGCTTGAGGAGAGACAATTGTCTCCCTTAAATAATGTTGGTGATAGAGAACAAGGTCCATCTGGGGAAATTAATGAAGAGCACATATCTGGCAATGAAATAGAAGTTTTATTACTCCCCTCTCTATAGAGGCAGAGGACAACAAAGGTGAGTCTATGACATTAGAAATAGAGAAATTAAAAGTAGAAATTATGCAGTTGAGAAATAAAATACAATTGAGTGAAGAGCAGTTGAACAGGCAACAACAGGAGATAGAAGAACAAAAAGAGCTTCTAGAGCAAAAGGATCAAACTATTAGAGAGTTACAATCCCAATTGTAGCAAAGTGAAGAAAGAGATAAGCACTATCTGGATAGTCTATCTAAGAAAGATAGACAAATAAAGAATCTAACCTTCAACCTAGAACAATGCCTGAGGACATTTACAAAGGAGCAAGAGAAGCAGAAAGTTGAATTAAATAAGGTCATAAGTAGAACTGTTGAACTTGAGCAAGATTTACAAGAAATTAATATTCGGCCATCTGTGGAATCAAAAGAGGTTCAAATCAAACCAACTAAACTGGAATGGTTTCAGATCCACATCCCTCCCATGCTAACCAAATAGATGGAGCAATGCTATTTCTTAAGATAATCTGGAGCCAAGAATGCTAGACTTAAGAAAGAAATAGTATTGTTGAAAGAGTCTTATGATAGATTATATCAGGCGAAGATGGATGCATGTAAAATTGGAGAGCTATTGCTAGCCTGTAGGAAACCGTCCAAATTATATTTCATGTTCCTTAATGAGCAGTTGTTAAGATGGAAGCTCCTGAGAATCTCTTGCAATTTACCACATGATCTTGATGACCAGCAATTCCTTGAAGCATTTAAAGAAGAATCTCCTATACAAAAGAATTTATTATGTGAGTTCTTCATTCATAATCTATTTCTCGAAAAACATAATAATTTCTTCATCAACCTATTTGTGGGGGAAGTTCAGTTAAGGGCATTTTTGTCAAATATGCGAAATCAAATTCAGTGGCAGGACAAAACTAGAGAATATCTTCATGTAGAGAGAACTGTGGGACTACACATGAGGTACCCCTTAACCAAAAACCTTTTGCTTTCAAAGCTCAGTTCAAGAGAGTTAAGAGTTATGAACATATGAAAGAAAAATATAATGAAAGTATTAGGATCTGTTATGAAGATTTCAAGATTAATGGACCACAGTTGATTGATAGAGCTTGGAATGCCTGTGAGGAAAGGTATACCCCCTTGCCTATGTATTTAAAAAGAAGAGAAATGATTTCCACCACTAACCTTAGATGGTCATACAAAAGAGCTGAGGCATTGATAGAGATTCTTCAGCAACTAAACACTAAGTGGATAGGAATGAGATACAGACCACCTCTACTTTTACAGCCACCCCCTGCAGTCTTAGGGGTTATAGAACAAGAACCAAGGGACTTACATACCTAGTAGCTGAGAATCAAACTTCACAAAGGTTTTCTGAAGGTCCCTAACCATATTGATGAAGAGGCAGATGAAGTATATGATTTGAGCTCAAAGTATGATTAATTGAATAGGAAAAGAGAGGTAGAGAGACAAAGGATGCATCATAGAGAAGGAGGACCTCCTCAAGGTTAGGAAGGAGAGGAATGATGAGGTATAAATAACCTCATTTCGTTGATGGAACAAATAGCCCTTTTTGCATTACCTTATTCCCTAGCCTTGCCAATTTATTTATTTTTAGAAGCGATATTTATCTATTTTTAATAAAATGTTGTACAAATCCTTATTTCCTAAATTGATTGAAACTAGCTTTTAAATGTTGATTTAATGGCATGAAAAGCTGGGTAATTGTACAGGATAATGCATTACCTACAAAAGAAGTGAACATCATGCAGTTGTGGATGAGTACACTGGAAGTTGGGGGCGCCAGAAATTTTAGGTGTGCATTAAATGAAGACTTTGTTTTAATTCTATTATTTTTGTGGTTACCCAAAAGACATTATGGCTCCACTCGAAGTCCTTTTTATGTTTTAAAAGATAGCAGTAGTAAAGATTTTATTTTTCAGTTATAAGACTTCCTCAAATGGCATTTTCCTGCCATCTAAAATTTAGGAGTTTTGAAGTAGTTCAGTTTTAATTGTTGCTCGAAACATGGATATAAATATATATTATGGATGAATGAAAGACAATCCCTTAGCTTTTAAAATAATCAGAGCTGTGTACTTGCAATTTTTCATGAATGCAAATGATGTTGTTTTGAGTTTTAGTTTCTTTGGAAATAAGATTTGAATGGAGTTATCATGTGTTGTGAAAGTGATTGAATGTGACTTGAGTTAAGACAAGTTTCTCCCACTAGCTGGCCACTCGCGGGACTGTAGGATAGATAAGTACTTTCATTTCTGTGGATGTTTTCATTCGGTTGAAGATAGTTTATGTTTAGTTTTCGATCGTTAACCTACAGGGTGTGTTGTTTAAAAGTTAAAACTGTTGTGTACTGTTGTTTCAAAACTTTCTGTGTTGATTAGAAGTTTTTTGGCGCATCTGCCTTAGTTAAAATTATTGTTTTCTGATAGTTAGAATTTGTAATGTTTGCAGCATAGAAAATTGCATTTGTGAATTGTTAGCATAGAATTTATCTTCTTTCTAGTATAGAATTTATATGCTTTCTAGTCTAGAGTTTTCATGCTTTTTAGTATAAAATTTGAATGCTTTCTGTAGAGGGATATATTTATTGTTTCATTTCATGTGTTGTTTCAATCTTTTAACAGAATTAGAAAACTATTTCTCAATGAAATATCCAAACTCTCTATTGCATATAGCCTCGGACACTACCCCGGTCGATAAATTGATAATTTTCATCTAAAGTGTTAGGACCTTGCAACAGCCTGTCAGCAAGTATGAAGAGGAAAGAGTAAATATGAATGTCATTTATTTGCACTAAATGATGCTAGTTAAAACAATAAATTTATAATGGCATTTACATTACTGACCTATACCTATGTATGAGGCATAAAAGGTGTTATTTGTATGGCAACATTCATCTCTAACTAGTGATCCACATAGATGGGGAGGGGTCTATAATAAAGTAATCAATTGAAAATAAGAACAAGGATATTTTACCAAAATAATGGCTTACACATATACACTGCATATCATTATCTACACACATTATATAGTTCATTATCTACATATATGATGATTAAAATACCAAAGCTTACCTTAATGAAAATTGAGTAATGAATATTGCAACTAACATGCCTAGATGTGGAAAGGCCAATATTCACCTATTCAACATAAAATTGTGATTTTAATATCCACATTGTTAAATATGAAAGCAAATTGACAAGTAATATATTTACTAATTTATTATAATTATACCTGAGGAGTTGTGAGGCCTAGAACTATGTGATGTAGTGGAATGGGACGTAAGATGTATTGTTTGACTCTAAAATTTTATATAAATAAAAATTTCATCAATTTTCATAATGGATTAATATAGTTAATTCTAAAATTTAAAAGAAATATACCAAATTATATAGCTTTAAATTTACAATTACTTGTGGGTCAATATAAAAGGTTGCCTCTAGTAAGGCATCTATTAGGACCATTCTCTCTAACATAGAGGGATGCTTTGGTCATCATGTGTGGCATAATCCTCAATCTATGTAGCATCTTGCTCAACTTGTGTAGCAACTTCATCCACATATACACCCTATGCTTTATGCCTCATCATAGAGTCCTCTATCTTATAATTACATAAAACCCCAGAAACATGACAAAGGTGTGGTGATACTTGACACCTTGAAGGCTTACCTTCATTAGCTAGAGATAAGTGTGCACTATGCTGGACCAAGGATCATGTCAATGAACTAATGGATCAGAGTGTCTAAACTTCAACAATCTATTTCATAGCTAAAGGGATTGTCACATGGTGAATAAATGGTCAACTAGAAGTGGTTGTGCTGGCGAGTCCTATAGATGCCCTATTTTTATCATGCATAGAGCATTTTCCTTTGCCCTAGAAATATTTAATGTTAAAATAGTTAGGGATATCATTAAGGACAAACTCAATAGACTTTCCTCAAAAGTATCGAGGCACGTTATGGCTATTACAAGGGGCTATTAAACACCATCCACCACTTATCCCAAAATTTATTCTTTACAGTTAAATAATATTTAGAAACAATTCTTTGCTACAAGTGTTTGTGGAATTGATATTTTTTAGGGTTTCTATCAAAATTTAAAGATCAATTTCATTATTTTGAGGAGTTCATGCATGAGAAATGTAGGACTTTGAGGGGGCTTTTGTTCATCATGTTCTTCTAGCTCATCTTCTTCTTGAATAGGATTAGGTGGAGGGTTTTGTTGGACTAAAGTGAAAAATTTAATAATTAGAAGGAATGCCTGTAATAACCCCCATGTTTGCATTTTGCTTTTGCTTATCCTTGATGGATTTCGATAATTGTATATTTTGTATTGGATTATTTGTCCTGTCATTATTTTGTATTAGCACTCATGAGGTACAATCTCGGTACTATCATGATGTTGACATGATTATTGTTATGTTGGATTTTATGCTTACATGATTAGATGTTGTTATTGTTACTTTTGCATGATTATGGACAGGAAAGGGATGATGTCATAACACTCGTATCCGAGAGGCTTACAATATCATGACCCTCTTCTTGATGGTTGATGTTTCTTTGGCTATATGATATATGTTATATGCACATGTACATTGATGCCTGCTTGGAGTGTTGTAGGTACTAAGTATCAACTCCACCTAGATTCACAGGACCAAGCATACTCGTATTCCCTGATGGTGGTTACTGGAGATAGTCACAGGCCCTATTAGTGTAGTATTCCAGTGTGGTTGTCTTATCATCCGGTTACCTAACGGTAATGTTCAGATTGCCCCATATGGTCATGTGTAGTTTGCCAGTGTGGTTTGGTGAGGCTTTTCTCCTTGGTTTCTGTTGATTGTTCAATGTGGTTATTCTGGCATCGTTACGGAGTTTAAATATGGCATTTTATAATATTGGATTAAATGGATATTTAAATTGTTATAACCATGTGGTTTTAAATATGTTATTTTAAATGAATTTTAGCAATCATTATGGGAGAATGATATATTTCATGTAGTAATTTTAAAATGATTTTATTAATACATTTTGTGAGCTCTTATAGTCTTATTTGAATATGTTTTGGGGAGCTTTGTATATTTTAATGTTGGACTTAATTAAAGTTTAGTTTGGAAAGATTTAATTTTATAGAGAAGGTTACTTCCCTCATCCATTCGATGGATTTTATTTTGAAGTCAGTTTTCTTTATTTTAATTTTTACCATGCCATTCAATGGCTATTGGAAAAGTTGGGGAGTTTGGTTAATGTAGCCAGAAAATATCTATGGGAGATAGGTGAGCAATTTATGATTTTGGGTGTGACACCTCAAAGGAGGAGTTGCCACATGCAAAAGAAACAAAAATGAGGGCATCTTGAATTGAAAGCATGATCAACCCATAGTATAGCGCCATGAATTGGAAACCCACGCCCAACATTTACTTTGTCCCTACGCCCCTGGGAGAAAGGTGTCTAGTCTAGGAGAGAGGTAATTGATTGAGAAAACATAAGAGGATGCGAGGGCAGGGCATTAAAGGTTCTCTAGAGATTTTTGATTGGCAGAGGAGAGTAAGCTTTGGCTAAGTAAAGAAGACACTGTAGCAGATTTCAAGCCACCTGGGCTGACCCTAGACACCATAACAACAGTTATTTCCTACGTTACTGTTGTTCTCTCATTGCTGAAACAAGAAAAAGCACCATTATGAGGAATAGAATGCCTCATTCTTGAGGCTTAAAAACCTTATCCATATACCATTATTTGGGGGAGAGAAAGAACACCTGTCATCTTCGTGAAGAAGAAGGATAGATCTCTTTGCTTGTGCATTGATTATCGCCAGTTGAACAAAGTGATGGTGAAGAATCGTTACCTGTTGCCTCGGATAGATGATTTGTTTGATCAGATGAGGGGAGCCAATGTGTTCTCCAAGATAGATCTGAAGTGAGGATACCATCAGCTTCGCATTCATGAGTGTTGTCGACATATTGAATCAGCAACCATCTTATGTGTATGTTATCTCTTTTTGTTAAAAAAAAAATTCTTGCCCTCTTTTGGCTCTTACCCTTCAGGGGTTACGTAGCGTGATGTTACAATGCCAGAAAAAATAGTTTAATCCTAACTAAATTTATCAAAAAATGATATAAACTAACCTATTGAATGTGGGGCATTAGTCAATGAGATGGAGATGGCTTTTATTGATCTCTAAAACTTAGTCACACTTTTCTTGTTCACCTTTTGCTACTAAATTGTTAAATTATGGAAATGAGAAAGAAGTGTCATAGGTTATATTTGTTTAGACATAAATAATGTGTGTACATTTATAATGTGCTCGAGCCATAGCACAATTGCATTATGCATTTTAGAATGCACATGTATTATGTTTTAATTTTCATCCAATCTTTGTGCGCATCATTTATTTTTCCCTAATTGCCTTAGAAGGTCCTCTTAGCTTTGGGAAGGGTTTACAAGAAGTGTCAGAAGAGATTTAGATGCTATGGGATTTTTTTTTTGGTAGTTTCTCTTTAATATTTGGCTTAGGATTAGGGTGTACACAAGCTAGTTTGAAATTTTAACAAAAATAAAAAAAATCCTATGAAATGAGAATTTGTGATAAATTTACTAAAATTTTAATCTAAAAACCAGAAAATAGAAAGCATTTAGCTCTTCTCCAATGTGACATTGCAGAAATTGTAAATCATGGGCTTCAATTTTCCAAAATGCACTTGCAATAAAATGTTACTCATGGTCTATGTTTTTATGTTGTTAGACATAATAATGGTCCATAATATAATCTGTGGCCTATATTTTCTTTTTATTTTCATGATAGAATAGCACATATGTGTTATGACTTGGTAATTGTCAAGTCATAACATGTATGCATTAAGGATCAAATGCATTTTATAAAGCACATACATGTTACGTATAAAATTACTCTTTTGGCCACATTTTTGTCTCCCATCTTTGTGCATTACCTTAGGATAATATTTTAAAATCACTCGATTATCTATTATTGTGAGGTAAGTTTATATGTGTTGTTTATTAAGAAAAATCTTCTACTGTCTCTTGGACATCCTTATACTTGATGGATTGCAAATTTATATGATCATTAAGAAGAAAGTTACAAACTGTATGTGGATTCCAAATAGAAATAATATATCACTTAAATTTTTATTTAGTTTAATCTCTTCTTGAACTAATAAATTTATCTTCTTATCATTAACTAGATGCTTAAGTAGCCTACACATGTGAAGCTCTGATTTAAACATTTCACATTTCATGAGATAATTATTTTGACCTCTTGACACTACTATAGGCATATAACTTATCCCCTAAAGGAGTTGGAATTGGATTTTCTCATTTGTTGTTGTTTTCAAATGAAAAATTTTCCTTTGTTCATAACACTCTCTTCATTTTGAGGCTGATAGACACATGGGAAAACATTAATTATGTTTCCCTACGTGATTTTTATTTGGGGAAAATTTGTCACATTATAATAGAGAGAATAACCTTCATTGATGTTTCTATAATAATTTCCCTAACTTAGAGAAACACATGGATCATGAAGAAACATATTAGGAGGAACACATTGGATAATCTCTTAGCCCAACAAACTATCTTAGGATCCATGAGGATATGATAAGAATTCAAAATGATTCCATTCATGTGTAATCTTGTATGTGATGGTTGGACTTCAAAGGAGGATATATAGATAAGATACAATGAAATATCACTTAGATTTTAAACTTAACTTAGTCTCTTATGAAACTAATAAAATATTAAGTCTTGTATTCAACTAGATACTTAAGTAGCCTACACATATGATGGGAATTTAAATATTTCACATTTAATGTGATAATTATCATGAGGACACCCTCTTGACACTTCTCTAGGTATAGAGCTTATCTCGCACAAGAATTGGGATTGGATTTTTCCCTTTGTTGCTTCCCAAGTGGTAATTTTTTCTTTACTCTCTTCATCTAGAGGTTCATAGACACTTGGACAAACATATATTATGTTGCCCAATTGGACTTTTCTTTGGGGAAAATTTGTCACATTTATAATATAAAGGACCTTCATCGATGTCTCCATAATAATTTTTCTAACCTAAAGAAACACATGGATCATGAAGAAATATATTGGGAAGAAGGCATTCAGTAATCTCTAGGCCCAGCAAACTATCTTAGGCCTTACAAGGAAATGAGATGAACTCAAAATAATTTCATCAATTTAAATTTCCAACAAGGTGATCTTTGAATTGAAATTGGGGCAATGAAGGCAACAATTAAATTTCACAATATGGTATGCAAATTCTTAGGTCATAGAGGCTTGAGTTATATATATATATATATATATATAAGGGAATTAACATATATTAGTGCTCTCCATCAAGAAGTATGAGTATAATCTATGTTAATGTGTGACAAAATATATTGTTGTCTTTGTGTAGCATGACTCAATAATAATATAAAATACCTTTAAAATTATAAAGTCTTGATAATTCTAAAAGAATATAATTAATTAGGAGTCTTTTTTAAAACATGGAAAACTATATTCTTAGATTTTTTGTTGTATGGGTGCTTATGAAGCAAATTTCATATGTTAATGAAGTATGGAGTTAGATTCCTAGTGCAAACTTTGCGCAAAAAGGGTACCTCTCCCCTCTGCCAACACACAACTCACAAATTCACAGCAAGATTCAACACAATTTAGACTACAACAAAACCTTCCATGATTTTATTTGTTTACAAATTCAATAAACAACTGCACACATTTGCAACTAAACAATTACAACTTGGTCTTCAATGGCTCCTCAAGTCTACATTACAATTATCCTCCTTTACTCACATAGTTCTACTTTTACCCACAGGCTGAGATTTCCCTCTCCAAAGTCTACCTGAGAAATCTACCTCTCATCTACAACATTAGTTGATTTAAATATCTTCAAGAGATGCTGTTTCAACTTCTTGCAATTCTTGGAATAGATTTTGGATTGTTTTTAAATTTGCACAACCATTTGACTTCTGTTGCAATTTAGCTGCTCCAAATTCCAAGTCACTTCTCTATTTTTATCTTCCTCCCTGGAAAATTAAAATCCTAAATCAGACTTCTTTTCCTTCAAAGCAAATTCAAACATTGAAGGGTCACCTTTTTCAGCCAAATCGACGCCCTTAGAAGACAATCACATGGATATTATTATCCACAATAAAAACATCAATAAATGCCATGCAACAAATGGGTCTTTTGACCACCGCAAGAAAACAAACTGTGAATGCCACATTGGGAAATGGCCAATCGTGGGTTTCTTATTCCATTAGATTTATGTCTAAAGTTTTGAAGATGTTGAAATCACTAACTGGCCACCTAAAGCTTTTCCCCAATTCATTTCTTTTTATTTGCTTTGTTATTCTATGTTTCTCTTTTCTAGCTACCTGAATTACCAATTGACCCCCTCCTTCCATTTAATTTGTTGTGTCTTTTTATCTAAGGTGCTTTATTTTCTATTTGAATAAATGTTGAACTTCCAAATTCTCCTTGCTCCATTTACAAAGTGCTTCATAATTTAACTATTTTGATTTTACTTGATTATTCCTGATACACTTTTATGATTGCTAGAAACAACCATTCTGGAGTTAGAAGTCTCAAATAATCTGCCTAAAAACCATGTACTTTCTTTGCAACATCAAGCAGAGTATTTTTGGCAATCTGATGAGGTGTAGCTACTCATTACGAACTGTGACAATATGCATGTTAATGATGTTTATAAATGCCCAATATGCTCTAATGATTTTGTATTGGGAGAAGAGGTGATCAAGATGCTTGCCATTCCCACCATATGTTCTATTATCACTGTATTTGACCATGGTTATAGAAGCTTGAGAATCCTCTGTCAAAACTCGATTCACAACATCTTATCAAACAAATGATAACAGTGATGCTTTGCTACTAAACTTCTGTAACTAAACATCAAGGCAAACTGAAGAAGCATTAATCAACAACTAATCAATGAAAGCCATCGGCGAAATGCAGAATTGAAAGATTGACTTCACTTGATGTGAATCACATAAGAGAAACCATTGCCAAGAAATGCCCAAAACTAAAAATTAAACCGGCATTCTTTTTGGTTGATGTAGATTGTTGTTCGCTTGGGATGAGGTCTTGCATCAGATAGGCCAGGTAAAAATTTTGTGAGCATAGGCTCACAAAGGTGGAGTTGAGTAGTTGCACTACTCTTCTAGGTTGCCATCAACCTACAGCGAACTCCTTCGCTGTCCAAGAGCTGAAAATCAATCTTTCTTTCACCTTTTCCAGCATCGTGCTGGAACATGCACCACCTTCCTCCAGCAACACCGCTTCTTCCTCCTCTTTCCCCTTGTGGACTCATGTCCACCAAAGCCTGACCTCCTCCACCAAATTCTTTCCTAACTCCTCTCCTCCTCTGTGGGTTCAAACCCACCTTTAACCGTCCACCTCCACCAATATCCTACAACATCCTTAACCATCTCTACACACAACCACACAACATTCTCTTGTCCCCTATTCATTTCATTTTCTACTACCACATTTGAAAACAAAATAACATCACATAACTGATTTACCTCATTCACATTCACAGCTACAACATCAAACTTCACTGCGATGTCTTCCATGTTCTCGTCAGTTGTACCTGCTTCCTCTACTGTTACAATCACTTCTTCATTTTCTTTCACCTTCATTTCTCTCACCTCTTCTTCCATCACCAAAATCTACAACATCAAATCATCTTTCTCCTCATCCTTCACTGCAACCTCTTCACGTTCTATCGTTGCACCTTCAATCCCTTCATCCTCGCTGCCCACCACTTCATCTTCAACCGCTGCAACTTCTTCTGTTGCAATCTCTTTCTTTTCATCATCTTTTTCTTCATCTTTGTCCTCATTTACTGCACACACAAATCCACCTTCATACCAAACATCATAATGAAGAAACATGGGACTCCTCCTTACCCATTTTCTTTTCCATCTTAATCTCTTCTATGGTTTCCCTCAAAACATGTATCTCTTGTCACAAATCTTGTAGTTGATTATCCAACTGTGCCATCATCACTCTCTCTCTCCTCACAAGGAATGAAATTTCCAAAGGTCTTCTCAAGACCAACCTCATACTTTTCCTCTTCAACATTCAGTCAAACACTTTTCATACTATTCTCTACCCAATAAGACTTCTGGAAGGTGCTTTCTCACCCACTCTCTCTCTCTTTTAGTGGCGAAACTCAACACCTTGTACCTAGCTGATGCAGAGCATCTAAGACAGCAGTAGCATGGTTCAAAACTTCACATGCAAAGGCTCTCAAGCTTCACTGTTTTCTCACTGAGATCAGACTTCTCTTAATGAAGGCTTAACACAATCACTACCTTGTTCTTGACATACATAAATGAGGGACTTCAGGATACCTATCATATGATAACTAACTCCATTCACCATCTTCACTATGTAGGACCTTCAGGATAGCAGTCCTCATTGACTGTCATAACACTACTGCTCTATTAGAGAGACAGTCACAATATCCTTCTAGGATGATCTCTATTGGGACAAACCCAAACTCATTCAACCAGCCAAACCAACAATATGGTACACACACATCTAATGCCTTCATTGGCAAATAAAAAAAAACATACCTAATTTACCTAGTTTCTTTCTCAAGGTGACTGTCTTCAGAGATGACTGTCAGAGACAAATGTAGGCAGCAAGAACAGGTTTCATGGAGGATTTTGTTCTATCCTCTATCTCAGGATCCTTGCAGGACCTAGAACACCTTGCATCAACAGTAATGATTAACATTGCATAGGGTTTCTGCCTCCATAGTCGGTGGTCTCCATCATCCAAGTGCTGCTATCCTCTACTCCATCCAAAACATAATTCTGCAGGGTCATTTACAGGTTAAACTCAGACCACACCATCCTCCTGCCTCCCCAAACCTCCACAAGGCATTGCCCTCACTAACATACAACCCATTCCATTGATTAGGGCAGACAAAGATCAATGGAATGGGCAGAAATCCATCAGCTATTCAAACAAAGCCCTAACTTAGGTTTTCCAACCTGCTTACAGAGAAAGGAAGAATGCAGAGATGTAAACGAGTGTCAAAAGCCCAAATCACTTGCAAAAGGAAGGTTACTCACCCACCTAATTCTCCATTACAAGAACCAATCACCACTCGACAGTACAGGTACGGGGCATGCAAGATAACAGCGAGTTCTTTAATTGTAACAGCAGATTTAAAAGTAGTTTAATGTTCTATGGTCATAACATTCTTTTCTTTCAATATCAAGGCTCCAAACTTATCTTGATGGACAGTTAACTCATCACTCTTTACTTCCAAACATTCAAAGCTTCATGACAGAGCCATACTACACAGAGGTACGGGCTTTAATGCACAAAAAACTCAGAAAAAAAAAGTAGAAAAACTCAGGAAAGGCAGGAAAATAGTTGTTCTTGTTATTTTTTTCAATTCCTCCGAATCTCCCCTTACAAAACAATCCTCCTAGGTTTCAAATAATCCTCACACAATGCATGAAGTCATTTGGGGTCCAAAAACTGCCCAAACCATCATGCTTTTCTTGTTAACTGCAACAATAAAACTATTTTATTTTAGAAACTGTCCATTCTTGGACTGCACTGGTGGTTTTTATGTTTTAACTATGCTTTCTAACCTTTGGAGAACCTATGACAAGGTGTTAACCCATCTTCAAACCTAAGACATGCCTTTAAATGCTTACAAACACTAAAAACTTTAAATGACTACCTATGACTGCCTCAACAAAGGCTTACAAAATTGACTCTTGCAAACTACCTATTGTAACAAGACTATCCTACCTAGGACTTACAACATAACAATAGATTCATAGTCATTTGGACATAGTCCATTTACAACCTGGCTACAAGCCTTATTACAACATAGAATATGGTCTCAAAGACCTTTTTAAACAAACCAAACAACTTGTAAATCAAGTAAAATCTAGACATCTTGGTGCTCCTACACCACCAGCTTTAGTCTTCATTGGAGAATAGCCCACCTCGGTCTTGGTGCATACTCTGTACTCTTAGGATTGAATCTACTCTGATACCATTTGATGTAAGAGGGTACCTCTCCCCTTTGCCAACACACGACTCACAAATTCGCAACAAGATTCAACACAATTCAGATTTCAACAAAACCTTCCACGATTTTATTTGTTTACAAATTCAATAAACAACTGCACACATTTACAACTAAATAATTACAACTTGGCCTTCAATGGCTCCTCAAGTCTAGAATACAATTATCCTCCTTTCCTCACACCGTTCTACTTCTTCCCACAAGCTGAGATTTCCCTCTCCAAAGTCTACCTGAGAAATCTACCTCTCATCTACAACATTCCCTGATTTAAATATCTTCAAGAGATGCCTTTTCAACTTCTTGCGACTCTTGGAATAGATTTTGGATTGTTTTTAAATCTGCACAACCATTTGACTTCTGTTGCAATTCAGCTGCTCCAAATTCCAAGTCACCTCTCTATTTTTATCTTCCTCTCTGGAAAATTAAAATACCAAAGTAGACTTCTTTTCTTTCAAAACAAATTCAAACATTGAAGGGTCACCTTTTTCAACCAAATCGACACCCTTGAAAGACAATCACATGGATATTATTATCCACAATAAAAACTTCAATAAAACCCACATAGAAAATGGGTCTTTTGACCACCCCAGGAAAACAAACTGTGAATGCCACATTAGGAAATGGCCAATCGTGGGTTTCTTATTCCATCAAATTTATGTCTAAAGTTTTGAAGACGTTGAAATCACTAACTGAATGCCTAATCCTTTTCCCCAATTCATTTCTTTTTCTTTGCTTTGTTATTTTATGTTTCTCTTTTCTGGCTGCCTGACTTACCAATCGACCCCCTCCTTCCATTTAATTTGTTGTGTCTTTTTATCTGAGGCGCTTTATTTTCTCTTTGAATAAACGTTGAACTTCCAAATTCTCCTTGATCCATTTACAAAGCGCTCCATAATTTAACTATTTTGATTTTACTTGATTATTCCCGATACACTTTTATGATTACTGGAAATGACCATTTTGGAGTTAGAAGTCTCAAATAATCTATCTGAACACCATGTACTTTCTTTGCAACATCAAGCAGAGTATTTCTGACAATCTAATGAGGTGTAGCTGCTCATTACAGATAGTGACAGTATGCATGTTAATGATGTTTATAAATGCCCAATATGCTCTAATGATTTTGTATTGGGAGAAGAGGTGATCGAGATGCTTGCCATTCCCACCATATGTTCCACTATCACTGTATTCGACCATGGTTGCAGAAGCTTGAGAATCCTCTATCAAAACTTGATTCACAACATCTTGTCAAACAAATGATAACAGTGATGCTCAGCTACTAAACTTCCGTAACTAACCATCAAGGCAAATTGAAGAAGCATTAATCACAACAACTGATCAATGAAAGCCATCGGAGGAATGCAGAATTAAAATATTTACTTCACTTGATTGGAATCGTATAAGTGAAACCATTGCCAAGAAATGCCCAAAACTGAAAATAAAACCTGCATTCTTTTTGGTTGATGCTGATTGCTGTTCACTTCGGATGCTCCTGCATCAAAACTATATTATTTGTAGTATTTGCATGACTATATTGACATGGGTGGGGCTATATGGTATGCAAATTCTTTGGTCATAGAGGCTTGAGTTATATATATAAAATTAAAAGGGAATTAACATATATTACTAGTGCTCTTCATCAAGAAGTATGAGTATAATCTATGTTAATGTGTGACAAAATATATTGTTGTCTTTGTGTAGCAAGACTCAATGATAATATAAAATACCTTTAAAATTATGTAGTCTTGATAATTCTTAAAGAATATAATTAATTAGCAATCTTTTTTAAAAGATGGAAAACTATGTTCTTAGAGTTTTTGTTGTATAGATACTTATGAAACAAATTTCATATGCTAATGAATTATGGTGTGAGATGCCTAATGCAAACTCTATTATTTGTAGCATTTCTATGACTATATTGGCATAGATGGGACTATATGATATGAAAATTCTTTAATTATAAACACAATTCCAAGGCACTCAATTATAACACTATTATTAAACCCAACACATAAACTTATAATACTCTACTTATTTTAATTGTTGTTATCCTAAAAAATTCACTTATAAATTTAAAAAAAAAAACTTATCCTCAAGAATTCACTTATAAATAAAAAGTAAAATAAAAGAAATTTATCTATAATCTTTAAACAAATTTTTTAAAAATAAGCTCATTCATTTTCTTTAGTAACCGTTTAGAAAAAGCAAAGAGCCGTTGTGAAAAAAAGCAAGCCGTTAAGTTAAAGCTAAGAGGATCTAAATTTGGCATTTTATTTGAGCATGGTCGTGAGTTTATTTGTTTAATCTGCAGGCGCAGCTGCTACGCCAGACGGACCAGGCTCCCGCTGCTACAGCAGATGAGGAAGAATCGCAGGATTCGAAAAAAGTGTAAGTTTTCTCAGCCCCTACACTTATGGAATTAGGATATTATACCAATTAACTGATTTGTTGGGTTATGAATTAAACTGAAAAAGGTGGATTGAAATCATTAGATTTTCACATTATTGTAAGTATCAATGTTTTCATTGATTGATTGCTTATGCTGTAATTATTCTGCTGCTTCTGCAAGAGTTACAATAGATGGTAAATGCTCTGTGAAAAAAAGAGTGGAAAGGTCTTTTGAGGATCCTAGCATCATTATTACAACTTATGAGGGTCTTGTTACGCAGTTCAGCAGCAGGAGCAAGAGCAGGGGAAAACTTTTGAGAAAGGTGTGTTTTCGTTACAGACTGATTAAAGAACATTCAATGTGCTTCCTATGTTAAATTGTATTTTGGGAGTAGATGATTTTTTTTTTTTAAGGATATAAAGAGAGTAACATAGATATTACTATATTTGTCTTCGATAGTTGATTATAACATCTTGGAAGTTATTATTTCTTAAAAAATAGGAACCTCAAATCTTTTATATTTCATGGAACATAAAACTCCAATGCACGATCACAATGGAAAAAAACTGAATTATTGAAGATGAGGCGAATTCAGTGCCAAAAATTCAGTATTGGTGGGTAATCACAGATTACATTTATTTACAAAAACTTTGTATACGTTTATTTACAAAAAACTTCAAAACCGACAGACGCCTAGCAAAAATCTGAAACCATTCAAAATCAAGCTGTTGAGATACTGCTGGTGTCAAAGTTGTCTATAAACAACTTGGCTCTCATCTTTTTAGCCCTCTCCCTAAGTGAATATTTGTTTCTGAGAGCATATGTTTTATACATAACAGAAGTGGTATCTTTTGAAGCAGAAGAATACGACTGTCTCTTCCTCTTCTTTACTGCTGTTGAAGGCAATTTATGCTTTAGTTTGAGCTCCACACCTTCCCATACGCCTTGCTTTCAGAAATTCCAAGTGTTGCCTGCAAATTTTGCGTGGGTTGCTCTTTTCATCAACTTGATCTATGGCCTTAACAGTCTCCTCCAAATTCTCCCTGCACAACACATTATCAAGAGGATATATAGAAAAACAAAAATTATAAAACCCAAACCTCTGTTACAATTTCTTACCTGCAGTGTTTTATGGTGTCAATATGGAGATTATAGTCCATGTGAACACCATGAAAGATTCCAGGCTTGATGCAAGCAATAGGAACTCCTATATCTTTGGAGGCTACACCAATCACTCCAAAGCTTCTCATGCAAGCTGAGCACTTTGCATTGAACTCCTCAGCGCTAGTCTTAACTCCATTGTAATGGAGAAACAGGTCGGGTATTGTCTGAGCTTCCTAGTATACTAAATTGTCCAATGTTTGGATAATATCCTGTGACAAAAATATCAAAGGAGCCAAAATGTAGGGAGTTATTTCACATACCCACATGTATATCAGTAAAGCCAGAATGTTAGGGTGTTAAATTTTTCACACACCCACTTGAATATCATTAATGCCAAAATGTAGGGTGTTACTTAACCCACCCACATGAAATATCATTAAAGCCAAAATGAAGGGCCTTACTTAACCCACCCACTAGAAAAACACTGTAAATTGAATATGCGCAACACTAATTCAAATTCAAATAGACAACAGAATTATATCATTCTCACTTGTTCTGCCTTTGTGGGAGTGAAGGTACATTTGGTAATCCCGCCAACAGTGATGCCACAAGATTGCTTAAACTGTACGTTTAGTCCATTCCACAAAACCAGGGAGTCATTGCAATTCCCAAATGTTACTCAAAAAACAAACTTCAAAGAATGATAGCTACCTTAATTTCCTGCTTTGCTAACCATGGTCAAAAGTTACTGAATTATTGAGCTGTAGATTGTTTGAAATAAAACTTATAAGGACTACACCCTTAGTGAGAAACACAAATGTGTCAATAAATTCGGAAAATACTGGATAATGTAAGATCATCATGCCCATTTAGCAGATCATTATCACTACATCTGCCTTCACTCAATCGCCCTTCGACTTTCCTTTGCCAATGATTGTGCAGGCCCCTCCACGCACTACTAGATATTGGGGGATATTTTTGATTTCCGATTGTCTACAAGAATTTTGTTTTAGTATAAATATCTCCTTGGGGTCCTCTTTTTTTTTTTGGTGTTGATTTTCTTGACTTCTATATAAGGATGTTAGGCAGGTTAATTTTGATGCCCTCTAGTAAATTCTAGGTAGCCGGTTTAGTAGTGGTCTCTTCTTTTGGTTGTATTGTAAGTTAATGGGTTAATTTCAGGAAAACAGATTTTTTGAATGGATGATGTGAAGAGGGGGCCAGTGTTTTGTGTTTATAAAGTTGCCATAATCTTTGGTTTTGCTATTATGATGATTGTCTAGTGTTCTGTGTTAGACCAAACTTCCTGATTTTGTTAGTGCTAGAATAACCTCCAACACAGCATATTGGATGGTGTAGCTATCAAAACTCCAATTTCGTCCATTCACAATCCAGCCAATCCAAACTGGGTTCTTGCTCAACAACAGCTTGAACTTTAAGGTCAGTCCTGGAGCTTCTTGTGACCAACCGCTCATTCTCCTTGTCACAAATGACACATTTTAGGGATGGCAGTTTGGCTAATGTTTGAAGAGTTTCCTTCAATTGACAGCGTTCCCCCCGTTCACCTTCAAATGTATGCACGATGAGATGCCAAGCAATTCAAGCCTAGAGATTCACACGATCTTATTTCCTTAAGTGATCCAAGCTTATCTAGCTCCGCAGGTAACTTTGCAAGGCCATGGCAATGAGTAACTGACAACATTTTCAGGGAAACTGAAGAACAGAGTCCTGCTGGCAACTCCTCAAGATCAATGCAGTAGTCCACATTAAATTCCAAAAGCCCACGAAAGTTGAACGTTTTATCCCTACCAAGGCCCTTACATAGACTCGGTATATTTCTCCAAAGTCTCCAAGACTCTGCAGTCCTCGGGAACTATCAGCCTTTCAAGATGCAGAGTTTCAGTTGAAGGGAAATATCTATTTTGTGATCATTTTTAGGGAGCAAAATCAGAGGCATACTTAAATTACAATGTAAAAGACCAGCTGTAGCAGTTACCTGTGTGAATGGAAGCAATCTGAACTTTACATGAAAGATCTCCATCTGTTTGCCACTCTGAAGGAAAGTGATTTTCCATTTTAGGCATATATAGCTCTTAGCCGTGTACGTTTCTTATGCTGTGTGTTTGATAGCTACACCGTACATTGGCTTTCTACGTGATTCAATGGATCTCAGTACCAAGTAGATGTTGTTCCCACAGCTACAATGAACCTTCCACAGGATTTCAAAAATGCCTGCAGATCCTTGGAGTTATCTAGAATATCTTGGTGTAGAATGTGTAAATTAATTGACTGCCAATGTGTAGATTTTAATGGAAGTCATTTTACTCTATGCTGCAATGAAACTTAAAATAAAATTTATCTTAGGTTATTAATATCGGAGGAATTGAGTTCTCTATTTTGGCTCTTGTCTTTGAACTTTTTATTTTTTTATTAAAGAAATTTTATGTAAGGTTTAGGATTTTATGTCAAATCTTACAGTGACTTGGGAATGCTTCTAACACAGATCATGTAAGAATAATTGCTTTAGCTTGTTAGCCATGGTATACCACATAGCGTTAGGGAATAAACATGCCTTGTGTGTAGAGATTACATTTTATCCAATAATGTGGTGAGTGCAATAAGTTATGACTCTTATTTTTTTGTTTTTTATTATGTTGTTACTTTATTTGCATAATTTTGTTATTTTTAATCATTTCAAATTTTATTGGGTTTTGAATAACTGCTACTTTAATGTAGTTGGATGTGGGAGATGTATCCTTCTAAGATTTTTGATAGTCCTTTTCTAGGTTTTGAATAATTGTTAATTTAATGTTAGATGTGGGAGTTGTATCCTTTAGAAGAAGGGATGTGTGCATAGATTTTTTATGGCAATATCATATGAGTAAGAAAATTTGGTAAGTAAAATATTTGTTTCTTTTCAACAATTCATTTTAAAAAAAAATGAGTCTTTTTTCTTCCTTTGCTAACCATGTAATATGATATAACTATTTTAAATGTGCCATATATATAACAAATATTGTGTTTATATTTGATACAGGGATTGATTGGACAGTCATCCATTGTCATGATGAGAACTCCAACAATATGGATGTTCATAGAGGAAAATGAGGAGCCTCACCCCCTTTATAATATTCATGAATTTTTAGATAATGATATGTTTATGTTGTAGGTTATTACACCTTCAAAATGTTTTGGATCACCTACATTAACCCATAAAAATGTAATACATGTAATATGACGATAATATAAAATATATTTTTTTGTTGGAAGGGGCTAACAACCCCTTCTAAAGGGCTGAAGGAATGGAGACCAATTATGCTCATTCTTTTAAGTCCTATGTGTCCTTGATTGTTTTTTTTGGATTACTTAATTTTCAGTTTTCTTTTTGTATTTCTAAAATGTATGAAAGGAAATGTTGAAATTATGAAGCAAGAGATGTTTTTTGGATTACTTAATTTTCAGTTTTCTTTTTGTATTTCTAAAATGTATGAAAGGAAATGTTGAAATTATGAAGCAAGAGATGTTTTTTAGATTACTTAATTTTTAGTTTTCTTTTTGTATTTTTCAAATGCATGAAAGGGAATGTTGAAATTATGAAGCAAGTCTATTAAGACTATTTCACTCAATTAATGGAGCTTACAAATCAAGACACTTCCAAATACAAACTTTATATGAAGTCACTTATTAAATAAAATGAAAATAATTATTCTCTTCTATGAAAGCACTTTCCACTTACACCCAACTCTTTATCTTTTTGAAAACACTTCCTTCTTATCATCAACATTTTATCTTATATTAAAATACTTCTCTTTTATTCCCAACATTTTTACCTTTTACAAAAACACTTTCTTATATGCACTTAACATTTAACTTTAATGAAAACACATAAACTATGCACAATTTTAGTCATTGACAACTAATCAATGCATTGGCAATTTCTTTAGAAAATAAAATTATAAATACAATTTATGATATATGATAACTAATTTGTGTTTATGTTGTAAGTGTAGTAGGTCAAAGTGGTTTATAGAGTTGTAGGGAAATATGTCAAAACAATAGTCTAGGTGTCTAGGTTGGGGGAGGCCATAAAATTACAGTTTTACAAACATGCCTTGCTAACAAAAAAATCATTATATATGTAATACTTTCTAAGCAAAGAACACATTAAATAGATTTACTTTAATTTTTAAATAGATTTATTAAAAGTTTGGAAATAAATATACCAATCTTACATATAGTTTAGTTTGATAATAAACAAAATGTATGTCAACCTAGGGGTTGCCCATAGGGGTTACCCATATGACCATGGCGGTTGCCCATATGACCATGGCGGTAGAAACATATACCATTGGTTAATAACCCCCGAAATAATGTTGCACCCAAAGGCTAAAAACTGCCTGCGCATGCAATAATTGCCTCCATCCTTCAGCTCTGTGCAGATTATTTCCCAGCGTTTTTTTACCTTTGTCCAGTAGATCTTTGTAGGTTTTTATTTGTCAAGTTATTGCATGGGTAGTCAGGTTTTAACCTTTGGGTGCAACATTATTTCGCTGGTTATTAACTAATGGTATATGTTTCTACATGCAGACTATATTTTAGGGTTAAAAGGGTTAAAGGTTATATGGGGCAACCCTTAATCTAGGTTGGGGGAAGTTATAAAGAAGAAATATTTTTGAAGTTTAGGGAAGCTTATATATATTATGTGTTATTAGGTTTCTCAACTACAATGGTAGCAAGAAGTAGAGTGTAATGGTTGAGGATTTAACAAAAACTTATTAACAAAAACAAAAATATAACCCACATGTTTAAAAAAATTAAAACTATAAAATATTTCTTAAACAACTAAAGTAAAAAAATATAAAATAAATAACTCTTAGTAAATAAAATAAATCTTAATACATAACACATATATTTAAAAAAAATTAAAACTACTATATTTTAGTTGTTACAATTATAAGTTAGGGTTATTTTTTTATTTATCAAACAATGAAAACAAGTGTCACATAGTTACTAGTACCTATCTTGTAGTGTTGTAATAATAGTATGTGTTTTGTAGTTGAAATTTATTTCTTAGATTAAATATTTGTTTAATATTGATTAGTTGATTTTGATTTTGATTTGTATTTTGTAGTTGAAATTTGGATATGTGTTTTGTTTAATATTGATGTCATGAATTGATTAGTTGATTTTGATTTTAATTTAATATTTGTTTGGTGAGAGTTTGCATTGGAGAAAATTTAGTCTAATATTGCCAATTATTGAGTCTCTTTGTCATTTATTATAGCATTTTACTACTTGCTACATAAAATAGCTAAACTACCAAGTTGCAAATTTAGAGTTGTAGATTTAATTCAATTTATGTTGTTGTAATACTGATATTAATATGATAGAAAAGTGCAATCATCATAAATCTCATTGCTAGGATAAACATTACAAATAAATATTCTAAAAGCAACAAGTATATCATTAGGGATGAGTGAAGGTGGATCATCATCATATGTGGGTGAAGGTATGATGTGTATCTATATCATATGTCCATAGGTTTAAAATGAGAGAAAAATTATCATTATACACACTATCAAATATAAAAGAAGTTAATGCATTCAAAGAACATGAATCTATGGAGACAATATAGCATGACATATAAAGTTGTATCATTAAAAGTTGTAATCATTTCTGATGCAGGGGCATCACTCACCCCTTTAATTTTTGGTTTTTGGATTTTGTTTACTTTCAAGATTTTCTGTAGTGTTTTGGTGTTTGAGTGGTTGAAGTGTAACTTCCTGTCGCCAGATGACAGAACTGAATATAGAAGGGAATTTAAACCATCGTTAGTTATTCTGCACCCCAACTGATGGAATGTTTTGAGAAGTTGAAAGGTCAGGTGAGAGAAACGGTTGCATGAATCGATGGAGGAGGTCGGTAGTTGGCAGTGAAAGAATTGGAGAGGTAGTCATTACAGCAACTGTCGGAAGAGTATTCTACAAGTGTTGGCCTTCCTTTGCTATCATAATCAGTTGTCTTTTTATCCGATGCTTGTAGGGGCATCACTCACCCCTTTAATTTTTGGTTTTTGGATTTTGTTCAGTTTCAGGATTTTTTGTAGTGTTTTGGTGTTTGAGTGGTTGAAGTGTAACTTCCTGTCGCCAGATGATAGAACTGAATACATAAGGGAATTTAAACCATCGTCAGTTATTTTGCACCCCGATTGATGGAATGTTTTGAGAAGTTGAAAGGTCAGGTGAGAGAAATGGTTGCATGAATTGATGGGGGAGGTTGGTAGTTGGCAGTGAAAGAGATGGAGAGGTAGTCATTGCAGCAACCATCGGAAGAGTATTCTACAAGTCTCAGCCTTTCGCTACTGTCACAATCAGTTGTCTTTTTATCCTACGCTTGTAGGGGTATCACTCACCCCTTTAATTTTTGGTTTTTCAATTTTGTTCAGTTTCAAGATTTTTTGTAGTGTTTTGGTGTTTGAGTGGTTGAAGTGTAACTTCCTGTCGCCAGATGACAGAACCAAATACAAAAGGGAATTTAAACCATCGTCAATTATTCTACACCTTGACTGATGGAATGTTTTGAGAAGTTGAAAGGTTAGGTGAGAGAAACAGTTGTATGAATCGATGGAGGATGTTGGTAGTTGTTGCAGTAACCATCGGAAGAGTACTCAACTTTTGGAAGAGCCTGAGCATGCAAATAGTTGAGTGGGGAGATAAAAAGACAACTGATTGTGACAGCAGAGGAAGGCTGACCCTTGTAGAATATGGAGGATGGTCATTCAGATAAAATGAATGAAAAGAGGCTGCATTGGGAGAGTAATCGACAGCTGCGCCAAACCCAGAAGGCAGATTGGAGAAAAAGAAAATGTTATTTTCAGAAGTGAAGGTAGGTGGAAGAGAGATAGAGAGAAGTTGAACAGTGGAGGCCAATGAAGTGGCCAAGAATAGAAAGGAGATAGTAGATTAAAAAGTGGAAGAAAGAGATCGATAGAGGAGAGAGGCCGTATGCAAGAAAATAGAGCAGGTTGAAAAAGGCCTTATGAAGGAAAAAGGCCAGAAGATAGAGGGAAGTAATCGACAGAAGGAAAGAGTAGTAGCGGTTGGAGATTGTGGTAGAGGCCAAAACAGAAAAGAGAGAGGCCGATTCCACTAAATATGGTATGTGAACGCTAGGGAGGACTAAGAAATAGGAAAGAATGGTTGTGAATGCACAGACAGGAGGAGGCCGACAGTAACAGGCTGATAAGTTTGTAATGTCCAAATTGATAGCAGAATATAATAAGTATAGATAATTCTGAGTTAGCAATCTGAAATAGATATTAGCAATGTAAATATCTGTATGAAATGAATGAAGCAATGTTTGTATGTTATTTGTGTCTCTTAGTTGTTCATATTGGATTATGCTTGTTATTTGTCTAAATAAGTTCCTGTCATTACACAGAAAGTTGTAAGTGAGTTGTTTAACTAGTTTCTGTCGCTGCACAGCCAGTCGTATGTTCTTGTCATCTGGTAGACAAAGTTGCATGTGTTAATGGAAGTGCCTGTAGCATAACTGAACTAGAGTATGAATTGTTTTTAATGAATGTTATTGAGCAAATCTTATAGTCCCTGCCTGGTTCCTGTCACCCTTGTGACAGTAAGTCTATAGAAAATTATTTGAGGTTGTGACTAGGTAAGCAGAGAATGGAGTGTATAGGAAAAATAGAGTATGAGCATTGAGTTTTCTAAATTTGGTGCTATCATATTGGTATCAGAGCACAGAAAATTCTGAGTGTTGAGTAGATTGCTGAAGTGAGGCAACTTAGCCAGGAAAACATGAAGAATATGGAGTTTGAAAGAGAGCTTACAGCATTAAGAAAAGATTTGGCACAATACCTGATTGACATAAAAGGTTGGAGGAAGAGAACCAATAATATTTTTGGGTATGGCCAATGGAAAAGAAAGTAAAGTGGCCTGTAAAGAGGATTGTGGAGGAAAGAAAAAGGCAAAGCATGAATGCCTTGAAAAGACTAGATGAGAATGGAAAGGGTACCCATAGAAGATGGGATAGCAGAGAGTTGCTTCTAGAGCAACATGGACCAAATGAGGTCGAAGAAGTTCTCATGGTGGAGGACTTAAAGGAAAGAAGAGAAGAGGAAGTGATGAGTAGAGGAAAGTGTCCATGAAGGAAGCACTTATGAGGACATGTTGGTCCTTTGTTTTATTTGCTAATGTGGTGTTTGAATGTGTGTATACAGGTATGAGGAAGGTCAAGAATGAGACCTTGAAGATGATAAGAGAAAGGGCAAGAAAAGCACCCACAATCAGCATTAAGAATGAGGAAGATTAGAGACCAAATGCAGCAGTATGCCAAGAAGGAATTAGACAACAAAGTGAGGTAGAGGTACATTGTAAAGTACCTACAAATGAAGATGAAGATGGCAGGAAAAGTTTTCGGCATGATATAGAAGAAGATGAAGATGCTTTTGAGTTTCATGATGCATTAGAGGATGTGAGAAATGAAGGAAAGGAAGACTGCAAAATGAAGGCTTAGTGAGCAATAAAGTCAAGGAGGACAACAAAATCAGACATCAGACCAAAGATGAGGTATGTGTGAATACAAATGTTGATTTTAGTCATAAAGGTGAATTTCAAAATGTGGTTAAGAAAGTTAGTAAAGTAGAACATGGGTATGTAGTACCAAGTTGGCTTAAGGGGCAGCCTAGAAAGAGTAAACAAGATGCTAGTTATGATGAAGTTTATGATAGTAAACCTATTCCAAGCATGGGATGCATGACAGAATTAAGGAAGAGCCAAGATGAGAGGACAAGTTGGGAAGAAAAAAAGTGTAATGAAAGTGTTTTGAGGCAGAAGACAGATCATAGGTCATGGAGGAAAGGTGCAACAATAGGAAGTTAGCAGTTTGGAACTATAGGAAGTCAAGTATGGAGGGTGAAGCCTAAGACATCAGCAAGGGAAGTTATTGCAGCAGGATGTGGTGAGAAGAAAATCTCTCAAGGGAGTAGAAAACATGAAGAAGAGAATAAGATGAAGGAGATGGAGTTAAGTTTACAGCAGGATGGTCACATACAACAAACTGGAACTTGTAAAGAGGAGTTCAAGGAAAATGAAGAAATATTGAAGGAAGGTGATGATGTGAAGAAACATGCAAGAGAACCAGAACAATAGAAAGGAGGTGATGAAGACATAAATGTATTGACTAGCATCATACCGAGGAAGAAAGAGAATGGAGCAGCTTGGAAGAAGATAGAGGAGGATGTATACAAAGTGAAAGGTAAACCATTTATTTTAAAAAAAGTTCAATTTATAGCTGAAGATAAAAGTTTGATGGATGAAGATGAGAAGAGTGTAGAGATGAATGGTGAAGATGGTATGCATAAATATGAAAGGGAGATGTGGAGACTTATAGATGAGAAAGACATGAGGAGGAAGAGGTATAAAAGAAAATAAGAAAATCAAAAGAGGCATAATGAAAAGTTTAGGTGGAGTAGGAAGGATGAAGAACAAAACAGAGCAGCAGTAACCTGGAATGGTGTAATCCATGAAAAGGCAAAGAGTGAGAGTGCAGCTATTGTAGAGGATATAAGAACTTGTGAAGATTTTATGATTGGAATGGATTTTGGGAATGAAGATGAAGGTGAAAATACAGATTTGAGTGAGGAAACAATAGATGATCTTGTTGAAGATGAATCTCCAAAAGGTGCATTAACTGAATTGAAGGAATATGTTGATGGAAACATAAAGACAACAAAGGACAAGGAGATGAGGATTGAAGTCTATGATAAAGAGGTTATTGCAGATCTGCAAGAGAAGGTAAACTTCTTGGTGGACTATATGAGGACATTGTTTTACTTTGTTTTGATTTGTTAAATAGTGAAAAGTTAGGACAACAATATGAGGAGAGATTTGCAAATTTTTGTAAGAATTTTATGAGTTATAATGCATATGGTGAAGTCCGACAGGAGTTGTTGTTGAAAGATGAATTTGATCAGATTGAAGGATAGTTGAACAGTCTATTTAAAGTCATTCGTATTGATCCATGTGTGGTTGAGTGGGAAATGAAACTTTGGAGGAAACTGGTTATGAATGGAGCGATGAAAGTGGCACATCAATGCTAGAGAATTATGATAACTGACTAAAAAGATTATGGAAGAAGCGCAAGAAAAGTTCAGAGGTAGATAAGTTTTGATTATTAACCTCATGTGTAGGAGCACATGTAATTTTTGTCCCCTGGGGAGTTTGATACAGGGGCATCACTCACCCCTTTAATTTTTGGTTTTTGGATTTTGTTCAGTTTTAGGATTTTCTATAGTGTTTTGGTGTTTGAGTGGTTGAAGTTTAACTTCCTGTCGCCAGATGACATAACCAAATACAGAAGGGAATTTAAACCATTGTCAGTTATTCTACACCCCGATTGATGGAATGTTTTAAGAAGTTGAAAGGTCAAGTGAGAGAAACAGTTGCATGAATCGATGGAGGAGGTCGGTAGTTGGCAGTGAAAGAGCTGGAGAGGTAGTCATTGTAGAAACTGACGGAAGAGTACTCAACTTTTGGAAGAGCCTAAGCATGTGAATAGTTGAGTGGGGAGATAAAAAGATAACTAATTGTGATAGCAGAGGAAGGCCGACTCTTGTAGAATACAGAGGATGGTCGTTTAAATAAAATGAATGAAAAGAGGCTGCATTGGGAGAGTAATCGACAGTTGGACCGAACCCAAAAGGTAGACTGGAGAAAAAGAAAATGTTATTTTCAGTAGTGAAGGTAGATGGAAGAGAGACAGAGAGAAGTCGAACAGTGGAGGCCAATGAAGTGGCCAAGAATATAAAGGAGATAGTAGATTAAAAAGTGGAAGAAAGAGACCGATAGAGGAGAGAGGTCGCACACAAGAAAATAGAGAAGGCCAAAAAAGGCCGTATGAAGGAAAAAGGCTGGAAGATAGAGGGAAGTAATCAGTAGAAGGAAAGAGTAGTAGCGGTTGGAGATTGTGGTAGAGGCTGAAAGAGAAAAGATAGAGGCCGATTCCACTAAATATGGTATGTGAGTGCCAGGGAGGACGAAGAGAAATAGGAAAGAATGGTTGTGAATGCACAGATAGGAGGAGGCCAGCAGTAACAGGCCGATAAGTTTGTAATGTCCAAATTGATAGTAGAATAGAATAAGTATAGATAATTCTGAGTTAGCAATCTAGAATAGATATTAGCAATGTAAACATCTATATGAAATGAATGAAGCAATATTTGTATGTTATTGGTGTCTCTTAGTTGTTCATATTGGATTATGCTTGTTATCTATCCAAATAAGTTCCTGTCATTACACAAAAAGTTGTAAGTGAGCTGTTTAACTAGTTTCTATCGCTGCACAACTAGTCATATGTTATTGTCATCCGGTAGACAAAGTTGCATGTGTTAATGGAAGTGCCTGTAGAATAACTGAATTGGAGTACAAACTCTTTTTAATGACTGTTATTGAGAAAATCTTAGTCCCTTCCTGGTTCATGTCAGCCTCGTGACAGTAAGTCTGTAGAAAATTGTTTGAGGTTGTGACTAGGTAAGCAGAGAATGGAGTGTATAGGAAAAAAAAAGTATGACCATTGAGTTTTCTAAATCTGGTGCTATCAATTACATGCATAGGTGAAGGAGGTAAAACTATATTTTCATTATATCCATAACAATCACAACTATCACAATCCATATGATCATCATTATGTTCATGCGTAAATTATAGAAGTGTATCTGATTGGTATGGATGAGCACTAATTAACTTCATGAAGGAAGGAAAAGATAAGAAATGATAAAATAACACCTCCATAGAAGTCATATCCCTAGCCTTAACATAACATGTCATAACCATAAAATAACTGAACTATCAAGTAGGGAATTTAGAGAGATATTTTGTTAATAATTGTAAAATAATTGAACTATCAAGTAGGGAATTTAGAGAGATATTTGGTTTTCCACTCCAATATCTTGCATTTCTTTGTAGATTTATTTCAATTTATGTTGTGTAATATTCATATTAATATAATATTGATATTTGATTATTTATGTTGTCCTTCATTGTATATATATTAATTATAATATTATAATTAGAATGAAGAAAAATTAAATATGAATATTACACAATATAAGATATTAATATTTAGATTACTAAAAATATATTAATATTTAATACTTATACACAAATGTATATCAATAAATTTCATTTTACTATAATATAAAAAAATATAAATATATTATAATGATAATTCCATTTATTTGTATAATCAATAATTTAATATAAATACTATCATTAATATTATGAATTATATTATTCTATTGATATTTTCTATTCAAGAGTTCCACATTTTCGCTCTTTGGTTGGTTTCACCTAGTATTGTGGTTTGGAATTTATGGTTGGAAAGGAATAATAGAATCTCTAGAAAGGCAGAATGCACCTTGGAACAAGTTATCTTTAAAATTGAAAAAACAGTCACTGAGGTTGTCTCTTCTTATCTTCTTTTCAAGAATGTTGGTTCCTTATTGTTTTCTTCTTGGGATGCTAAATGTGCTTAAATTTTGGAAAGGCTTGAAACTTCCTAACTCTAGTTGCTTTGGAGGAAAGCAGAAAATGGATAGAAGTACTATTTCATGGGCATCCCCTTTAGAGAATTTTATAAAATTAAATTTTGATGGTGCTTGTCGAGGAAATCTAGGGGTTTCATGAGCTGGTTTTGCTTTAAGAGACTGTAGGGGCTCTGTTGTCAAGGCTCTGTCATTACATCTAGGAATTTGCTCTAATAATGAAGCTGAAGCCTTGGCTCTGGTTGCAGGCCTTAAATTGGCAGTGAGGCTTGGGGTTAAAAATATTGTAATTGAAGGTGATTCTTTGAACAAGATTAATGTCATTAAAAAGGTTTCCTCTCCTCATTGGAAGATAGGGTACCTCCTCCAGGATGTGGTGAATTTGTTAGACTCTTTTAACTCCTTTCAAATCATGCATATGTATAGAGAAGGAAACTTTATAGCAGATTTTTTGGCTAATATTGCATGTGATAAAAAAGTGGATTCTTTGGAATGAGATTCAGTTTCCCTATTGCAATTGAATGGAGTCAATGAAATCTTGTCAAAGGATAGAAAGGATGTTTGATTTGGTATTTGTAATGGATGGCCAATAGTGACTTTCGGTGGTCTCCTAGTGGTGGTTTGATTTCATTGGTGGGACAGAGCTAGGGAGGATGTTGGGAATATTTGACTTTTGAAATCCCTACTTCTCTAATTTAGAGAAGTAGTTTTTTACTACTAACTTTGTGCTTTTTTGGCAAGTTCATTTGTTTGCTAAATCAAACTATTTATTTCTTCCTATCTGAGGTGAGCTGTTCGAGCGTGTGAAATGGAATTTTTGGAACAATTGGTACTAGAGGCATTTATTTTTGGATTAATCTATGGCATATGAGGGATCGATGATTATTGTGAATTCATTCGGATGAGTTAGGTCTCTCATGTGGATTGGTTATATCTGCACTCCCATAGCATCTCTTTCAATAATTTTTTATTTTGTTTTTTTCTCTCTGGTTGGTCTATTCTTTTCAGTTTGCTATCTTCGTTGGGTGATCATGGGGTCTATCCAATGCAATAAGAGATTATTTCTCCCTGTTCAAAAGTGGGAAGTACCTAGCCAAGGAATTCTTCACTTCAACCAGTTGGCAAAATTTTTTAAGATTTACAATGAAGATGTGGAGAGCGCCATAGTTTTAGTTTGTGGCAGAGGTGTTCTTCAATTTCCTGGGACTTTCTATCCTTCATAGGTGGTCATGCATTTCCTTTCTAATGCAATGGACCTTTTACAGAATTTGAATTTGGTGAAAGGTATGTAGTGAAGTTTGTTCAAGATGCTCTATTCACGAAGGCTCACCTTGATGAGGGGATAGAGAACTATGACCTGTATTTTGGGATGATTCCCATTGGAGGTTTGTTTTATCATGATAATTTGATTTCCTAGCTAGCTGTGCACTGTGTTTATAGTGCCTTTCTGCATGGGTTATAGAGCAATTGTATCCGTTCCATGGAGAATTCCCTACACTATCATGAGAGAGATTGGTGAAGATTTTGAATAAGTGGTAAGGAATGTTTTTTAAGCTCTTCATTTCTTACTGCATTTCAATCCTCCCCCTCCTTCAGTGATGGTTGTGGCTGCTCCTCCTGCTCCTGACCCTTAAGGATTCCTGGTTGAAAACCTTAATGAAATGGTCTAGATCCTTGTCTGATTACAGTCTATTCTATTTTTGGGGTCTTTTTGTTATGAATTGTTTATGATGTTTTACTTGTAAAGGATGTGGAGATAGTATGTTTTATCTTATGGTTTAATGGTGAACCCCATATAGGTCTTGGCTGGTTTTTGGGACTATTTTTTGTCCTTTTGATACTCATGCTTATGATGTAACTCCCTTTGGGACTTTTCATATATAATATAATATATAGTTCAGGTGCTTGCACCTTTTTCTTAAAAAAAAGAATTTTATAATTAATATATACAAATATATTAATATTTAAATCAATACACTATTTCATTATTTAATATTTATATTAATAATAAAATGTATATTAATTCATATTTAATATATGTTTTAATATTCTTATGTACATTTCCAGGGATTTAGGATCCCTTCAAAACCTATATTAGACTTTTTAAATAATTAATAAAAAACAATGAGATTACATAAAATAAGTAAACTATCAAGTATGGAATTTAGAAAGATATCTTGTTTTTGCACTCCAATATCTCAAATTTCTTTTTGTATATATTAATAATAAAATTTATATTAATTGATATTAAAGTGCAAACATTTTACTATAATATAACATAAATATAAATATATTATAAATTTGTATAATAAATAATTTAATATAAGTTGGAGGAAAGTGGTTGATAAGGTCCAAGGAAAGCTGGCATCTTGGAAAGGGAAGTGTCTATCAAGCTAGCAGGAAGAATTACCTTGATTAAAGCATCCCTGGAAGTGGTTCCCATATACACTATGACTGTTTTCAAAATTCCTAGCAAGGCAGCTAAAACTTTGGAAAAAACTCAAAGAATCTTTGGAGAAGCACTAAGGAAGCTTTCAAATATAGCCTAGTCAAATGGGAAGATGTATGCAAGCCTAAGAGCTTGGTGGATTGGGGTTTCAAAAATTAAAAAATATGAATAAAACTCTAGGAGCCAAATTGGGGTGGAGAGTCTACAAAGAAAGGGATAGGTTGTGGAGCAAATTTATTCAAGCCAAATATTCACAAAACCAGATAGAATTTTTTTTGATAAAAACATAATTTTACATTTAGGCTCTAGCATATGGAACTTCCTAAAAATTTGCATTAGAAATCTATTTCTGACCTGGAGTGGAAAGTTGGAATTGGGGAAAAGGTTAGGTCTTGGAAGGACCTATAGATCGAAGATAAACTGTTGAAGGACAACGTCTAGTTTGCTTGGTTGGAAACCACGGTTGAGCCTAGATTGAGGATTATGGTGAGTGATTACAAGGAAAAGGAGGGCAAGTGGGCATGGAAGATTCCGGAAGGATTGGATGGTGATGTAAAAACTTAATGGTATGAAGTCCTTAAAACCATCAGAAAGGTTCCCTGCTCAGAGGAAGAAGACAAAGCATTTGTGATAGTTCAATGGGGATGGCAAAGGTTTGATAAAAAAAAGGCATATTTCAAATATTTCTGCCAAGGCTAGTCTATAGAATCTTCAGTGATAACATAAAATCTAGAGTAAATAGGGGCTGCCTAAGGCATGCACATTTCTTTGAATTTCCTGGAAAGGTAGAGCTTTGACTTGGGATAGGTTGGTAAAGCTTGGCAAGATAGGTCCCTCATGGTGCGTCCTATGTAAGAGAGCATATGAGATGGCAACCAAACTTTTTTGTTGTGTGACTTTATTCAAGAGCTTTGGGGTAGATTCTTTAGATGTTGGAATCTAGTTTGGGCCACTTCGAGGGATGTAAACATGCTTTTGTAAAGATGGAACTTAAAAATTAAAGCAAAGGGCTACATTTTGTATGGGAAGTTCTCTCGACAATGTTGATTTGGAATGTATGGTTAGAGCGAAATAGAAGAATCTTCTTTGAGTAGGAAAGGGGAGTAGACAGAGTGTGGGACCAAATAGAATGTGCTATCAATGAACTAGGAGAAATCAGGAAGGAGTGGAAAGCACGTGAAGGGAAATTAGATATGGCCAACGAATGGCCTAGATTCCAATGGCTGGGATGCTTTGGCAAATCATTGCCTAAGGGTGTGAAAGACAGGTTGGTGAGATGGCTCCCCCCATACATAGGATGGATAAAGTTGAATTTTGATGGAGTAGCTTGAGGCAATCTAGGGAGGGTTGGTGGTGGGGGAATTTTTAGAGATGCTAGTGGGTAGCCATTGGGATACTACTCATTGGATCTAGGCATAGACTCCAATAATTTGGCAGAGGCTAGAGCGCTTCAGGAAGGCCTCACAATAGCCAAGGATCATACATGGGAAAAACTTTGGGTAGGAGACTCAAAGATAGTGATTGAATTGTCAAGCAAGGATGCTTCTAACAATTGGAGGTTGGAATAGGTGATGGTAGAAATTAGCAAAATGATGGGTTTGTTCAATAGCTTCAAGGCCACGCACATAAAGAGAATTGTGAATCAAGCTATCGATTGGGCAACCAACCAAGCTATTGATGTTGAGAATAGAAATGCCATTGGAGGAGGTGATCTAAGGGTGAATTTCCCATTTGAGCTGATCCGGCTGGTCCATCATGACATCAAGGAGCACCTGCCCAATAACGGGCAAGTTCATTAAGTTAAACCCATTTTAAGCTTTCAAGAGGTCGAGCATGTGAAGCGTCTAAGGCTAGGTTGGCCGATCATGACTCAGGGTGGCGTATGACAGAAGTGGAGGCAATTGCCTCTTATGATCACAAGTTAGTTGCCATTTGGTATTCCCAAGGAGTATTTATTTTAGGTAGAAATGAAAGGCATTACAGAGCAGAGCGGAGCCATGGGTGGTGGGAGTAGTGATAAAGGAAAGGGGAAGGCAGAGGTTCATATCCCTCAACACCAATAGGTTCTTTGGAAGGTGGCTAGGAACACGATTGGTGGGAAGAAGAGGGGGCTTATATCCCACATAAGCACTTGCCCAAGTTTTCAAGGGATGCGACATAGGAGAATTTCATCGCTCTAATAAATTCAGAGATTAAGAACCCTCTGCTATGGAAATGGATGTGTAGGATGTTAGCAATGACTAAAGAAGTTGATGGGTATGATGGTGGAAAACTCAGATAGGTAATAACCAACTTTCTGTTAGACCCAGGCTCTACAAGGGGATGATGGAATGTCTTCATTGTAGCACAATCACTCACCTTGACCACCTTGACTTCCATCGTGGTAGCTTCCATACTGGTGCATGAGGACTTGGCAGAGGTTTCTAAGGAAGCTGAAGATAATCACAAAGTTATTTTGGGGCATATTCATGACTTGATGTCAGGCTTGGTGGAAACACGAAAGACTGTGGAGCAGATGGCTGAGAAGTTGGGAGTCCATGTGGAGGAGAAAGCTTAAGCAAACTTCAAATGCACCTGCGATGAGGAGAGGGATCTAGTTGACCTAACAGGCAAGGATGATAATTAGCAAACTTTAAGATAGTTTAGTTTAGCTTTTAAGACAATTTTATTATAGTTTTTAAGATAGTTTATGGGGAGAGGGCCTTGTAATTTTCCCTCTCACCTTGGCTATATGCTTCTGTATGGCTGTTTCAAAGACATAATTAAGGGCCATGCCTTGTTTTTGGATGGGTTCCTAGTACCTAACCGAGGTTTATACAACAACAAAAAAAAATTTAATATAAATTTTATTAGTAATAATATATAATGAATAAGATATTAAATAAGAAACCATTTGATTCATATGAGTTCCAATATAAGAAACCACCAAAATAGAAGCTCAAAAGCATGAATTATAACACCTAGTCATGGAGAATCAAATCCACCATAATATAGAATGTTACTCAAATCATAACTGACTCTCCAAATATGGTACTCCATTTTTGGCTCCTAAAATCACGCTTTTGGAATCTCCTAAAATCATGCTTGTCAAGTTTCCAATGGTAATTTCCTTTTTCAAGATCTTTCTATTTTAGCAACTCTTACACATTACAAGTTGTCATAGTTGTATTTAGTAAATTCCATGACACTATGTTATAAAAACAAATTGCCAAAATACAAAATTCAAGTGACACATAGTGCCACTCCAAGTGGGATGCCCAAAATGTGTGCATGCATAATAAATACAAATAAATAAATATTTCAAATATTAGGAGTTGCAAGCTGTATGAGACACCTAATACCAACACATTTGACAAAATTCACCATATCCTTCATGCTTCAATGGATGTCCATACCCTATTCCAAAGATCTCATTTTGGCACAGGTAAGGAGGGTGCTGGTAAAGGTTGATGAATTTGGCTTTACACCTACCAATTGCCTTTACTTGAAAGTTTCTACAGCCTTTGTAACAAATCCATTTTGTGCATATCTTGCAATCATTGCATTCTATGATATGGCATCTCTTTGAGGTGTTCTTCCGAATAGTTCATGTGCCTTGTCTATGATTGCACATTTTGCATTCATGTCTCTGAGGGCAACTACAATTACAACATTTGACAAAATTCCCATATTCTTCATTCTTTGATGGATGTTCATACCTTGTGTTGGTTTTTCTTCTGAATCAGCATTAGGGTTTGCCACTTCTAATGCACAGGCAGATTCAGCCAACTAATACAGGAGGTTGCGTGAGCTCCTCCCCTTCACTTCTGGTTTTGCCGCACCAAGGGGGGTATCCCTATAACTCAAGATGTAACCTTGACTAGCTCAAAGATAGAAAGATCTAACTTGACAACAACAGGCAGAATACTCTCATGTATGGACCAAGATCTGTATGATAGATCACAAGGTGGGCAACGTTCTTGGACATATATGTCTGGTTAGGGATGAGAGCATGCAAGGGTTCCTACTTCTAATCCTACAACTAACAGGTGGAAGTATGAAATGGTTTGAAATGATGTTTGGATGTAAACCTGGACCTGGTGTATAACCTCAACACAGAGCTAGATTGGTGCCTATCCAGGGCTTGGAGTCGGTAGACATACACCTGTGAATGATCAGCATGAATAGCTAAAACTGGATTTCAGGGGGATACACATGATATCTGCCTTACAGATATCTCCCAATACAGAGTGTTAAGCTGTCTATACTTATGGCATCCCTATTGCAGTAAGAAAGATACATGCAAAACTGGAGACAGAATCATCATAACACATGCAAACATAGCATTATTCATATAAGATTAACCATGAAATCAGTGGATTCATGCCAAATCGTACAACAGGAGATACATAAACTCACAAGTTTAACTGCACAGAGCAACCAAAACCAGTTGTATCTTATTACAGAGCCAAAATGTCCTGTTTTCAACAACCAAAAATGAGTAACACTTCCTGCTTATAACAGCCAGGTAGTGTACCACAGCAATTAATTACATGGTTGACCAAAAATCCTGCCAGATACACAGTATCAGAAAAATGGCGCTCAACGCATTACCAGATTGGCGCCCAAACATGAATGCAGTAGGTAGGGGAGGAGACAGGAAGAAACCTCAAGCCCTGCGCCACTGTCTGTTGATGTACACCTTTAATCGGGTACCAGATCCATCCATACCTCTGCAACCTTTGCCATTAATGATGCACCAACCCGCGGCCTTGGGAAATGCAGAATACTGTGTGTCGCAACCGTTTCCCGCCAAGATACATCATCATGATATTTTGAAAATATGCAGGATCGAATTATCCCACATGCACCCCGTAGCAACCATTTTAACACTTTATATACTAGGTCGCGAGCATATATGATGTCGGTGCTTTTGCTCCCGACGACACTAGTATAAGACCTTCATCATCCTCATCCTCCAGCAGCATGATATCCTGTTGCTTGAAATATCACCCTGACGTCAGCATCATCATCGCAATATCACCTACATGATAATCGCCTTCATCGGCACAACCTGATGCATCGGAGGAAGATCCTCCTGCTTAGCCGATACCAAATGTCTGGCCGATGAACATCCTGATGACGTCACCGTCATATCCTGCTGACGTCATCAGCATATCTGCCTACTGCGCACCTCCTCATATCCGGATGACGTCATCATCATGTTTGCAAATATCGGGGGATCTCCACAAGATGATCAGTGTTAGAAATATGACCCCCCCGGACCTTGATGACGTCATCATCATATCGACATCAGGATGATATTCGGAAGATAACCGGATATTTGGAAATATCATCCTGATGCACAAATATCATGCTGCACTGTAGCTCCACTATAAGATCGGGGTGATAGATGAATATGACAGATATTTGAAATGATCACCCCCCACTAGATAATGCATGAAGCCGACAGGCGGATATCTCCCTGATATCAGCATCATCATGATGCTAGAACAAACATACATCCGGGTGATATTCAAATATGAAAATATCATCCCCTCCTTCAGAAATATCATGATGCAGATAGGCAGAGAAATAGATATCACCCTGACATAAGAATGACGTCAGCATCATCAGGATGATAAAACAACGAACATGAAGTGATACAACAACATCAAGATGATATTGACTAAGATCATCCTGATGTTCAAAATATGATGACCACGATGAATATCGGATCACACTTAGAACTTTACAGCAACATCATCAGGATGATCTTAACAAAGATCACCCGATGTTAGAATATCACCCGAGCGAAAGATCATGCTGACAGAAAATATGATGACCCTCGTAAGCAACATCGGGGTGATGTCCAGAAATATAATGATGATGACCTCCTCCAAAGAAAATATGATGCTGATGTTAAAACATGCTGAGGAGGCCCAAAGACTTAGAACTTTTTTGGATTTTTTGGGAAGGTGCCTGCATGCTTATATGCTTGAAAACTGACTGCTCATGCAGGCACCAACACCTTGTTCCAAAGATCTCATTTTGGAATAGGTAGGGAGCATGTTGGAAAAGGTTGTAGAATTTGGCTTTACACCTACTAATTGCATTTTCTTGAAAGTGTCTAAATCCTTTTCATCAAATCCATTTTCTACATATCCTTCAAACACGACATTCCATGAGATGGCATCTCTTTGAGGTGTTCTTCTGAATAGTTCATGTGCCTTGCCTATGCTTCCACATTTTGAATTCAAGTCTCCTATGGCAATTGCAACTACAACATTTGACAAAATTCCCATATCCTGAACAATGCCTTCATGGATGTCCATACCCTATTCCAAAGATATCATTTTGGCACAGGCAGGAAGGGGCATGGTAAAGGTTGAGGAATTTGGCTTTACACCTACCAATTGCATTTGATTGAAACTTTCTAAAGCCTTTTCAACAAATCCATTTTGTGCATATCCTGCAATCATTGCATTCCATGAGATGACATCTCTTTGAGGTGTTCTATCGAATAGTTCATGTGCCTTGTCTATGCTTCCACATTTTGCATTCATGTCTCTGAGGATAGTTGCAACTACAACATATGACAAAATTCCTATATCCTTCATGCTTTGATGGATGTCCATACCCTATTCCAAAGATCTCATTTTGGCACAAGCAAGGAGGGTGCCAGCAACTATTGAGAAATTTGGCTTTCCACCCACAAATTGTAATTACTTGAAAGTCTCTAAAGCCTTTTCAACAAACCTATTTTGTGCATATCTTGCAATCATTACATTCCATGATATGTAATCTCTTTGAGGTGTTCTGTCAAACAGTTCATTTGCCTTGTCTATGCTTGCACATTTTGCATTCATGTCTCTAAGGGATATTACAATTACGACATCTGAAAAAATTCCCATAGCCTTCATGCTTTGATGGATGTCTATACCCTATTCTAAAGATCTCATTTTGGCACAGGAAGGGATGGTGCTGGGAAAGGTTGAGGAATTTGGATTTACACCTGCCAATTACATTTGATTGAAAGTGTCTAAATCCTTTTCAATGAATTCATTTTGTGCATATCCTACAATCAAGGCATTCTATGAGATGACATCTCTTTGAGATTTTCTGCCGAACAATTCATCTGCCTTGTCTATGCTTCCAAATTTTGCATACATGTTTCACAAGGTAGTTGCAACTATAACATCTAACAAAATTCCTATATCCTTCATGCTCTAATGGATGCCCATACCCTGTTCAAAAGATCTCATTTTGGCATAGGCAGGGAGGATGTTAGCGAAGGTTGTGGAACTTCGATTTACACCTACCAATTATATTTTCTTGAAAGTATCTAAATACTTTTCAACAAATCCATTCTGTGCATATCTTGTAATCATGGCATTCCATGAGACTACATTTCTTTGAGGTGTTATGTCAAACGATTCATGTTCCTTGTCTATGCTTCCACATTTTACGTGCATGTCTCATAGGGAAGTTGCAACTACATCTGATAAAATTCCCATAGCCTTCATGCTCTAATGGATGTCCATACCTTGTTCCTGTAAGCACAAAAATCACGCACAACCTCCATGAGGATCCCTATGATTATTTTTAATCCATGTCACATACATGTAAGTGTGAAATAATGTCCTCTAAGTAGAAAAACTCTTGATGACATGTCTTCTTTCCTTTCTTGTGTTGTTTCTTCTTTGTCGTTTTCCCTCTCTCTTTGTCGTTGATGTTTTTTGACATTTTTGCGACACTTGTTGATTTGCATTTTCTGAGTTTTCGACCCTATTCCTAAGCCTTGTAAGCATCTTGTAGGTGATTTTTCACCTTTCCCTTATGTTTTTCATCCTCTCCACCCCCCTAGAAGACTTCTAGAGGTCCTCTAGATCCATCTCCCACTTTCTGTTTTTAGTTTCACTCAACCAATCCAAATCTCCCCCCGGGAGATCTTGCATTGCAAGTGGAGATTTGGATTCTTGCACATGATTGACCTGTTTCCGGAGGTAGATCACCTCCTTTTCATCTTCTCTTCCATCCCCCATCATGCATTTCCTCTCAGACCCCCTTTTTCCAGATCTCCCACCAGGTGACCCTCATTCTTTAGGATCTCCCCCGAGCGACCCTACTGGCAAAAGGGGCAACCATGTCGCATTTCCAGCTATGGAAAAACTCAAGTTCCTCACTCAAAATAGCTCTGTTTTCACCTATTTTTCTTCCAGTTCACATGATTTTTGATGCCTAATATGGAGTTGACTATTTCATGCACCCACACATGCATAATTAGCTCCATTTGATCTAAAATTAACAACTCATTCTCTCTCATGCATTCTTCTAACTCCAATTCATGTTCAGTGACAGGCTATTATTGATTTATCACTCCCTAATTAACTGAGTTAACTAGGTAATCAATCTAGTTCACTCCCTAATCAATCCTTGTTAACTCATCAATCAATTGAGTTAACTTCTCAATCAATCCCCTTCTTCCAACCTATAAATACCCCCTCCCTCAAGCATAAAGGAAGGCAAATTCATTGTGCACACAACTCTTGCTAAGTTTTTGCTCTCCAATCAGCATTCTCATGCTCACACAGGACGAAGGTGCCTTTTATTTATTCATTATTCATCAATCTTTCACATAAAGCTCTTCAAGCATCATTACTTTGCTTCAATCAACGCTATTATACTCATCAAAAGTTCCCATTGAGCTTTCTTAAGCTTCTACAAGCTTCTTTTGCTTCTTTGTGTTGTCTTGTCATCAAGAGGTCTTCCTGCTACTTCAAGAGGATACGAGGTTGCCTTCAAGGATTTCTGAGGGTAGTGGAGTCACACAAATCTTCTCTATTTTTAGGTTCCTCTATGCTTTTGTCAATTTGTAGTAATTAGAAAATCAAAATTGCTCTTTGGATTGGTAATTTATCACTTTTTCCTTGATAGAAAGGTTAGATCTATCATCTTAGAAGTAATTTGCATTCTTAGTTTAATTCAATTACTTGCAATTTCCTTTTCTAGATTAATTGTTTTAAAACATCTGAAAACCCCAAAAACATAGAATAATTTTATTAGGTTAAATTCATTCTAAATTGCATTCATATTTCCTTTCCTAGATTAAAAAACATCTTTATTTCCATAAATATCAAAAAAAGCACAAAAACAAGTTTGCATTTCATATAGCTTTGCATGCATAAATATATAGAAAAGAACAAAAACATTAGTCACATAGATACATTGCAAACCCTTGATATCATCACAAGGTCAACCAAAGTCAACAAAAGTAAAACCCTTGATAACATCACAAGGTCAACAAAAGTCAATGCACAAAATAAACCCTAGGTCAACCAAAACCCTAGGTCAAACCCTAAAGTCTAGTCAAGGTTAGTCCACATACACCTATCCCTTGTCTTGGCTCACGCATGTGTCCATGATTAAGAGGTGAGTGGGTGAGGGCAGTCCTCGGCGAGATAGAGGAAAACAATCCAAAACCTCAACAAGATTCACTTGACTTATAACAACTAGAGGCATTTAGGCAACTTCAAATACAACATGCAATCATTCAACAAATTGAAAGACAAGAAGCCATCAATGAAAGTAACAGCTTACCCACACAAAGGTGGAACAATAGAAACCCCAACAAATGAAGAGTAACTAGTGACCCTTCAGGTCATAGGGTTATCTCTACAACAATAGCCATCAAACGAAACAATCAGATTAGCACACAACAACAAAGGCCCCAGGACGTGCTGACCCCTCTCTGCAAAGTCCAGCTCTCCAACGAGCCAGACCCCTGCCATGTCTCACCTCCTCTCGATTGGCTACTTCCACCAGAGTGAGAGTGACATGGCAGATTTGCCGTGGCAAGGAGGTAAGGGTCCATGTGTGTATTGAAATCCAACCCAATAGCCCCAGGCAACCGAGGTCACGATTTTGAGTGTACATATTTTGGTGAACCAGATGTGAATTATAGAATCTTTTGGTTTTGTAGTTTACACTCCCATCATTTAGATTTCAAAAATAGTCAATGCTTCAAAACATTAAACAAAACTTCAAAACATTTTCATTTTATTCTTGATAGCCACGTTTGTCACTTCAGCTTATATCGCCTTCATCATCATTCATTCCATTTATTCTATGGTGTCTATGGCACCACCAAATATGATAGAAACTGATTTAAACTAAGGGAATATTCCCTCAAGAGAACCAAAAACTCCTTCCTTTGATAGGTATGTGCTGCCACATCCAGATGCACCAATCACCAACTGCTATGACTAAAAAGATTCAGCTTATAAACAAGATCACAGAGAATCCAAGCATTCTCTGTCTTTCAACAACCCAACTTGGGAAAACAATCTACCCATACCAAATGTGCCACATAAAGTTAGAAAGGTAAGGTCAGAAATACATCGACCTGATCAACCTTCCACAAGCACATCAAGTACTCATCTCGATGAGGAAGTCAAACGATTAGAAAAACACCTGCAAGAAGCAAAGACGCTCAAGAGGCATTGAGAATTGCCTTACAAGAAGAACAAAGAGAAAATGCTACACGAGAAGAAGCATACCACCATGAACATACTTGAAGAGAAAATCCTAGAAATGAGGAAACACCTAGAGCTACCACTCCTGCAGACTTAATCCCAACTCTAGTGCAAAGGATTAGAATCTTGGAAGCAGAACAAGTTGCTCCTGAAAGAAGGCAAAAATCCCATGAACAAGACTAGGGGGCATCTCAAAATCCCCCCTACCTCATCTACTATTCATGAAATGCTAGTAACAATACGTGTCTGAATGGGAACCCTCCTGTTTAGAACAATCCAACAAATCCAATAGTGGGTTATCAAAACCCACTTACAAGGTTATTGCTATCGACCATGCAATCAAAAAGTGCCTTTCTCAAAACGTATCTCGAGTATTTGAAATAACCTCTTGATCAAAAATAAGGAACATGTAGTTGCCTCGACCATTGCCAGATCTTCCGAAATTCAAAGGAGAGGGAGATTTGAATTCACACATTAAATCCTACACCACTGCGATAAGACAACTCCTCCCTTGGGATGGGGTTGTTTCAATTATCTTCCTAAAAACTCTCGAAGGAATAGCTCTAGATTGGTACTATTGTTTGCCATAGGTTTCAATTCACTCATTCAGACAACTAATCAGAGAGTTTGTCATGGCATTTGACATGAACAAACTCATCAAAATAGGAATCAAAGAATTCCTCACCATGAAGCAAGAACCAAATGAATCCGTAGCCCATTTTATTACCAGATGGAGGCAAGTCCTCTATTCCTCAACTAGTGCCCTGAATATGGACCATCGTGAACTATGCGATCCTTTCTTACATGCCTTAAATAAGGATATGAGAGAGGACATTCAAAAATTACCATACAGATCCTATGAAGAGGCATTGGAAAGTACTTTGAGGATAGATCAAGATGCCATTGACAGTGGCCAGAAAATTTATGATACTAATGGGAAACTCAAAATGCCTAAAACAACGGAAAAGACTATATCCAATGCTTCTCCAAACAAAGATGTCAATGTAGTGAAAAGCAATCCCAACAATGATAAGTGGTGACAAAAGGGAAATCAAGGGTCAAACTATCCCTCCTATGACCCTAACACTTATTGTTGGTTCCATGGAACAAAGGGTCATGAAACAAAAACTTGTTATGGATACAATAAAGCTATCTCCAAACTTACTCTGGTTCAACAAAAAAACTTCCTCAAACTCCAATCTCAAAGAAAAGAGAAGGAACCTCAAAATGAGAAAGGGAAGGCCAATCAAAACAACTCCAATCACATAGAACTAAACCAAGAAGTGTTTGTCATCCGCGAAGAAGAACAAACAGATCAAACTGAAAATGTCTTCTCGCAAGTGATAAATTTACTAAGAGCCTCCCCCTCACACCACAAAACCTTCTTGGAAGTATTAGAAGTGGGGTGTTTAACGCAGGAGGAACCACATCCTCTCATGTTTGATGTTTCCAAGCTACCTCAAAGTGAAGGAAGTAAGAAAAAGTATTTACCTCTATACATACAAATTCAAGTCGAAGAGGTCACTATAAAAAGAGTAGTGGTGGATGAAGGATCAATAGTCAACCTTTTGCCGATGTCATTCCTATAGAGAATGGGATATAGAAAAATAGGAATTAAGAATTCAAGCAATTGGGAGAATCAACCTACCACTCACTCTGATGGATAAAACCATCTCCACAAATTTCTATGTTATCAATAGAGAAACCAATTATAATATGATCCTCAGAAGACATTGGATTCATGCCATGAGGGCCATCACCTCCACTTTGTTTCAAGAAATCAACTTCCATCATTTGGGAAAAGTTAGCATTGTCAAAGCAAACCCTGATCTTTTCAGTATTTACATAAAGGAATAGGAGGAAAAAGACAAAAAGTTAAAGATGTAAGAGAAACTGGAAGAAGGAGCTCAAGATATCCAAACAAACACAAGTAATAACAACATATCTTATCAATGAATGAACGATCTTAGAGAATTCCCCTTTGATCCTCACACCACCAAATCCCATGCACTGTTCGGCTTAGCATCCATTTCGTGTAACAACGAATAGGACATTGAGAACCTCTCAATTGGAACAATAGAAATCATCAAAGAAGGAGAGAAAAGAGAGGAAAAACATAATTCCACATGCGATTTTGGAGAAACATCTCAACCACAAAACCATCAAAACTTATGGACTCTAAATTTTGAGGGAGCTAGTTGCAAAACTGGAGCAGGGATGGGAATAATCTTGACATCCCCGAAAGGGAAAGTTCTCCCCTTTTCCTTTAGACTTGATTTCTTTTGCACAAACAATATTGCTGAGTATGAAGCCTTATCCCTAGGAATCATGTTAGCCATGAGAATGGGGGTCAAGAAGATCTCTGCCTTTGGAGGCTCTTAATTAGTAATTAACCAAGTTGCAAAAAATTATGAGACAAAATCAGAATGATTACGACCTTACAAAGAAACCATCAGGAAGGAATTGGTCCAATTCTTTGACTTCTTCTCCATAAAAGCCATACCTAGAGAAGAGAATCAAATGGAAAATTCAATGGCTACATCAGCTGCAACATTTTTGCCACATGCTCAACTTCAAAATTCAAAATACATTATGTCAGTGCGTGGAGAGCCATTGTTAGAAAGTGAAGAATTGTCGAGCATCCTAAATTACGCCATAGGTTAAATAGAAAAACCCACTCGAGATTATGCAGAGAATGATGATGCCATCCTTGAATACTTACATGCCTATGATGGACTTCCAAGAGTGTATCATAAGAAAGGATATATGCTCCTTCCTCACCCAGAGGACTATTTTGGAAGCAAGAAAGAAATCCTTTAGATCGAAGAAAGTTTAGATTTACCACCTGCTTCTCAAAAGTTTGGGGAAGGACACCCATCCCTAACCGAAGATATGATTGACATCAATGTCAGAACACCTAAAAAGCTTAGGATGTTAAAACTAGGAGGAGAACTGAATGACGAAGAACTAGAGCAATTTATGGAGTTTTTAATTGAATACTCTGATATATTTGCTTGGACATATTCAGACATGCTAGGATTAGACTCAAAGATTGTGGTGCACAACTTAGTGACAAAACCAAATTTAAAACCAGTGAAGCAAAAATTGAGGCCCATAAAGCAACAGGTAGCCAAAATGGTAAAAGAAGAGTTGAAGAAATTTTTGAATGTCAGTTTCATTAAACCAGCGGATTATTCAAGTTGGGTGTCAAACATTTGTCCTAGTTTTAAAGAAGAATGGAAAAATTTGGATATGCCTCGATTTTAAAGACATCAATCAAGCTTGCCCAAAAGACGATTTCCCCTTACCATCCATCGACCAAATTGTTGATTCAACTGCGTGATATGAGATCCTCTCTCTCATGGATGGATTTTTGGGATATAATCATATCAAGATTTTAGAAGTTGATAAAAACAAAACAACATTCACCTCCCCTTGGAGAACCTTCTGTTATGTAGTCATACCAAAGGGCAATGACACATATCTTCCATGATTACATTCACAAAATAGTGGAAACTTACGTTTCAATGATCTTCTAGCTAAATCAGAACAAAGGTCAACACACATGGAAGACCTTTGCAAAATCTTCAACAGGCTTTGAGAATACAAAGTAAGGTTAAATCCTAAGAAATGTGTTTTCGGGGTTATGGAAGGTAAGTTGTTGGGTTTCATCGTTTCATGAAGAGGAATTGATGTTGATCCAGAAAAAGTTAAAGAAGTCCTAAATGCAACTCCACCAACAAGTGAGACAATAGTAAGAACCTTTTTAGGACAATTAGGTGCAATCAGGCATTTCATACCAGACATGACTTTCAAGATTCATCCCATCAATCAATTATTTGAGAAACAAGTTGGCATAACATGGATGGTAGACTGTCAAAACACATTTGAGCAAGTAAAGAATTTCTTGTTGACACCACCCATGCTAATGCCACCAAAACATGAAAAGCCCTTCATCTTATACTTTAGAGCAACCGATATCTTCGTAGCATGCATGCTATCTCAAGAAGATGAAGGTGGGAGAGAAAGAGCCATCTATTTCATAAGTTGAACCTTGTTGGAATATGAGACTTGAACTACACCCAAGCTGAAAAAGAATGTCTAGCCATAGTCTTTGCAACTTAGAGACTAAGACATTACATGTTGAATCAAGAAACTAGGGTTATGATACAATCCGAGCAGTTGAGAACTTTCTTAAATCAACCCATGCTTTCAAGAAGAGCTGGCCAATTCATAACCTTATTGAGTGAGTTTGAACTAACTTACGTAATAGGAGATTGGTTAGCAGACAATCTAGTTTCCCAAGAGGAGCCCATAAATGAAGATTTCCCTGATGAACAAATTTGTGTGGTTGATCTCGAGAAATATGCCACTTCATATTAGTACAAAGATATTGTGAACTACCTTGCAAACAAGACTTACCCTGAAAACATGACCCCTTTGCAAAAAAGATGATTATGCATCCTCATTGCAATATATGTTTTAATAGATGATGTGCTTTATCGAAGGGCCTTAGACAGAATGTTTCTTTGATGTGTCAACAAAGAAGAAGCATGTAAGATACTAGAGGAATGTCATAGTGGGATCTATGGAGGAAACTTTAGTGGTCATTCCACGGTAAGAAAAACACATAGAATGGGATACTTCTGGCCATGTTTGCAAGGAGATGTGATTAAGTTCATAAAAAGGTGTCTGAAATTTCATGCCTATGCTCATGTCCACCACACACCAACAAGAGATCTATAACCGATCGTTACCCCTTGGCCCTTTTCTACTCAGGGATTGGATTTGGTAGGGAAAATATCTCCCCCATCAATGGATGGACATTTGTTCATCATCACCGTAATAGAATATTTTACCAAATGGGTGTAGGCCATGCCTCTCACAACAGTGTCAGGAACTGTAATCACCAAATTCATATTGAATCAAATTATATGTCAGTCCGGGATACCCCAAGTGATAGTAACAGATAATGCTTCATCATTCAAAAATATGCAAGTAAGAGAGTTATGTCAGAGGTTCTACATCGATCATAACTCCCCATCGGTCTACTATCCTCAAGGAAACAAACAGGTAGAAGCCACAAACAAAACTTTGAAGTCAATACTAGTCAAAATCATAAAAAACTCTGAAAGAGACTGGCACTTGCAATTATATCCAGCTCTATGGGCTTATAGAATAAGTGTTAGGACTCCAATTGGAAGCAAACCTTATGCCCTCACTTTTGGGTCAAAGGCGGTATTACCATTGGAATTGGAGTTGCCTAGTTTGAGAGTGTCATTATAAGGATTATTGCATAATGAGGAATATCGAGCAGTGAGATTAGCCGAATTAGAAATGATGGATGAAACATGCTTAAGAGCTGTCCAAAGACATGATTCTTATCTCACAATAATGAAGAAACAATATAACAAAAAGGTCATCCCAAGACCCTTTCAAGTGGGATACCTAGCGCTCAGGATAGATAATTTTATTGATAAAAGAGCCGGTGAAGGAGGCAAATTCAGACCCAATTGGATAGGTCCTTACATGGTTAAAGAAGATGTCAAAAATGATGCCTATCTCTTGTGCACAATGGAGGGAGAGGAATTTGGTGAAATAGTCAATGCCTTTTACCTCAAGAAATACTATGTCTAAAAAATGAAAAAAATCATAAAACATAAAAACACAAAAAAATATAAAAATCAAAAATATCAAAAACAATTTGTTTCTTGCATTTCAGTATCATTATGTTCATCTTGAATTATAGTCAGTGACTTGATCTTATACTATTTTCTTTTCAGTAATGAGTCTAATGTTGCCTAGATATACATCATCCTTTCAGGACCTAGAGATTCCCCATTTTCACAATCACCATTATCCCCCTTCATTCCCAGTGATTCTAATCAAAGCCTAGCGCTTAGCTTTACATTGATCCTAGTCTTAATGAGTCAAGATGTTAGGTCTAAAAAAATTTAGTATTCAAATCTACAGTGTTCAAAGGAAGCTTGCAAGTGGACCTTCATAATTCTTCCCTAGTAGTAGAGAAGTTCGACTAGATTAGAAAAACTTTAGGTGGCGCTCAACCCCTTATCTTTCCTGGCCAAAAACGTCAGGAGGATAAAAAATCTGAAGGAAGCAATCTAAAATCTGAGTGAATAAAAAAAAAGAGTGATCAAAATAAGAGTCAAGAAAAGTGAGAATTGAGAGATCAATCTTGCATATCAAAAAGTTCCAAAAAGCATTCATTTTCATAAAAAGTCAAAATCCAAAAAAATTTGAGAAAATCAAGTGAGGAAATACAAAAACAAAGTGAAAAAGAAAAAGAAAGAGAGAGAAAAAAAGAGTGAAAGAGATAAGGTTGTTGAATGTCTGTTCTCTTGGGTGGAGATCAGTCTAAACTTGAAACCTCAAGGGTGACATTCTAATAGAGAAAGAAAGGTACAAAGCACACACACACTAGCTAAGCAAAGCTGAGAGTCTAGTAATATCTAGGATCATCTTCTATCTAGGGACCTTGTTCTTTCCCATTTATCCTTTACCCCGGGTCTATCTTGCTTGCCATCTATGATCTAAGTCTAGCAAACATCAAAATTTGTTACTTGTCTAAGTTGAAAGACTTGTCAAATTGTCTTATCTAGATAAGGATCAATGTTTAGCCTTTAGCAAGCCTAAATGAAGAAGCACTCCATTTCACTCCCACTCCCGACTTGAATTTTCTAAATCCTATCTCATGGCCTTCAATAGCTCTCTTATATTAGGACAACTCGCAATCCCCTAGATTGAAAATCATATTAAAGAGTAGTCATGTTGTTTGTTCCACATTGCATTCATACCAAAATTAGAAAAAGAGTCTCAAAGAAATAAAATTAATTTCATATCTCGTGAGGGTAAGTGCACAAATATGGGGGACCAAAAAGTCACCACCATGGGACTTTTTGGTCCAAAACAAGGAAAAACGCTAGCACGTTATAACGCGCTCACATTTTGCTTGACATAAAAAGTACAACACAAAGTCATTTCTGCCATTCAACATGAGAAAACAAGTTTGTGTGCCAAATACCTGAGAAGAAAGCACGAGCACATCCAAGGAAAGCCTCTCTAAGCATGTGTAAGAGAGAAAACATCATTTTCATGATGCCACCTTGGTGGCAAAGACGCCATGTAACAAATTTGGAGGGTCTAGCAGCTGAAGAAGGTTGGGTTTGATCAATTTTTGTTAGTTTTATAAGAATTTTTGGATTTTGCATTGTGTGATTAGTTTTTATAATGCATTTACAGTTTTTGAGGCAAGAGAAAACCCAAATCCAGCTAATGAGGGTGAAAACAACCCCCAGGACCCTCCAAACCCACCTTCACGTCCTCACAATGTAAGGGATAGTCAAGAAAACTACCTATGAATAATAGAAGAAAACAAGAAACATTTCAAATTGTTATTCAAATGCTAAACAATCCAATTGCAAGCACCAATCATAGGAGAATGCTTACAAAGCCAATAGAGGATATTATTTCCCACACCGATTTGGTGGAAAAACAAATCAGTGAATTCCAAGACTATAGGGAGAGGTGTTAGTAATATTATGCTAACAAGTTGTCATATGAACAAGTCAAGAATGAAAAAATTATAGAATCTCAATTAAGTACACACTTTATTAATCCCAAAACTGGCTAAACATTAGAAGAAAGTTGCAAATAGTTTCCTATTCATTGGTGTAGGAATGAAGAAATATCCCAAAACTTTTGGGATAGATGGTACATGGTCTTCAATGATCACCCATGCAACAATGATGAGGTACCACAATATTTCTTGAGGAAACTCCATTGCGAGTTCGTCCTTAACAAGATTCCCAATTATTTTGACATTCGTGAGTTCCAGGGTAGAGGTTGTGGCTCTGCCGAAGATAGACCCGGGGCTCAGCGAGATGATAACCATGTTCTTGTACCCTTGTTGAGGCCAGAACATAGGTCACTCCCTTCAACTTTGAAGGAGAGTGTTGAGGTGGAGACATTACATTCATTGACTACTCTTACCCAATGTCTATCACAACATGTCGATGATCTTACCCAGGCCGATGAGGGTGACAGAAGTAGGCATCATGTGTCCCCACATTTGTGTAGTTCATGTGGGAACCTGTGTGATAATGGGATGCAGGACGCATGATAGGATGCTGCAGCACAGGATGCATGGCAGGACTCTTGGCAGGATGCTGCGACGCAAGAGCAACATCCAATGATGGACACATCAATATTGGATGAGATTGTTCTCACCGATGATGTCTTACAGACTACATTTGGTATTGACTCTTAGGTAATTTGTTACAAGTTTCATCTTGATTTAATATATTGTTATTTGAAATTTGTAATTAATTTTATATGATTATCTATATTATAAGTCAAAAATAACATGTATGTAATTGTCTGCACAATGAAATTCTAGGGTTAGAGTCTTCATCCTTCCTCTGTTAGACGTCTATTGGTGGGTTATGAGAGGAGGCCAAGTCAACAAGTATGTAATTTATCACATGATCGTAATTATTGTAGATATGTCAATGGTAATATTATTTTGTGACAATTTGATGATTTCAACAGTCACCGAGACCTCCATGGTTTCCTTGGTCCCCTAGACACAAATCCACCACTTTTACAGAGGTAAATTTAACCATTTCTAATCATTATGCATTTTTAAAATAATGTTATGTATTTATTTTGGTTGAATAATCTTGAACTTGATTTTCAAATGCTGAATGTGGATACTCCTCATCTTCGTGAGTCAGCGCAGATAGGCATTGTTGCAGCCATGATGTCTTCAAATCCTTTGACTGAGGTATAAGCCAATAACATGAAAATGTCATAATTTTGTATTTCTTGTTTTATCTCATGTCATTTGATGTCCATAAATGATATTTATGTTTAGTCAATTTTTCTTCTTGATGCTTCTCACAAGAGATCACAACTCTAGCCCGTCTAACTACAGACAAAGAAGCCAGAGACAAGATGATGGAGAGTGATCATTAGATGGTAGTAAGTGATTGATTACATATGTGATGTTATATATTTCATGTACATTTTCTATAGTAATGTGCATATTGTTTGATTGTATTAATAGGTGGGCCTGCATGAACTTGAACTGTCGAAGAGGTCTACTCGATAGCAAAGAGAGGATGAGTCATGGATTGGCTCTCCATCTTCATGGTAAAGCAAGGGCCACTGATTATTTCATAAAAGTCCATAGGAAACTAGTTTTTGGGACATTTTTTGTATGCCTAGATGGCTTTGTATGTACATACTTTTGTATACATTACCGATGTATATTTTTGTATATATGCCTGTATGGCTTTGTTTGGACATGCCTATATGGCCTTGTATGTAAACTAGATGTTATGTTCATGACATTATGTATCTGACAGCTTATATTAAATAACAAATATGTTGATCAATTATCATTATAGGAATTTGGTTTTACACGTGCCAATTGCATTTGCTTGAAAGTAACTTATACATCATTTTCAAATAATCCATTTTGTGCATATCTTGCAATCATTGCATTTTGTGGGATTGTGCATTTCTTTGAGGCATCATTTCAAATAGTTCACACACCTTGTCTATGCTTCCACACTTTCCATACATGTCTACAAGGGTAGCTACAAATACAATACATGTGACAAAATTCTTATATCATTTATGCTTTGATGGTTGTCCACACCATGTTCCCCAGATCCCATTCTGGCATAGGCAAGGAGGAAGCTGGATAAGGTTATACAATTTGGTTTTAGACGTGCCAAAATTTGTGTTTGGTTGAAATTTACATTTGTGTATTTTCTTGAGAGTTTTTAAAGCATTATGAAAAATCCATTTCGTGCATATCTTGCAATCATTGCATTCCATGAGACAAGATTTCTTTGAGGCATCGTGTCAAATAGTTCACGTTTGTTGTATATGCTTCCACACTTTGCATACATGTCTTGTAGGGTACTTACAACTACAACATTTGATAAAATTCCTATATCCTTTATGCTTTGATGGATGTCTATACCGTGTTCCAAAGATACCACTTCTAAGGTTTTTGGAATTTAGCTTTATGTGCTCGCCAATTGTATTTTCTTGAAACTTTCTAAAGGCTTATCAAAAAATCTATTAAATGTTCATATCTTGCAATCATTGCATTCCATGAGGTGACATTTCTTTGAGGCATCATGCCAAATAGTTCACATGCCTTGCCTATGCTTCCACACTTTGTATACATGTCTCTGAGGGTAGCTGCAACTACAACATCTAACAAAATTCCCATATGTTTTATCCTTTGATGGTCCATTTTGGCATAGGCAAGGAGGATACTGGCTAAGGTTGTGGAATTTTGCTTTACACTTGCCAATCACATTTGCTTGAAAGTTTCTAAAGCCTTATCAAAAAATCCATTTTGTTCATATCTTACAATCATTGCATTCAATGAGGCAACATTTCTTTGGGGCATCATGCCAAATAGTTCACGTGCCTTGTCTATGCTTCCACACTTTGTATACATGTTTACAAGGGCAGCTGCAAAATTACAACATGTGACAAATTTCCTATATCCTTTATGCTTTGATGGTTGTCCATACACTGTTCCAAAAAATCTATTTTGGTGGATGTCCATACCCTATTCCAAAGATCCCATTTTGGCATTTACACCTGTTAATTGCTTTTTCTTGTATGTTTCTAAAGCCTTATCAAAAAATCTGTTTATGCATATCCTACAATCATGGCATTCCATGAGACCACATTTAAAAGATCTCAGTTTGGCATAGGCAAAGAGGATGCAGTCAAAGGTTGTGGAATTTGGATTTACACCCACCTATTGCTTTTGCTTCATATCAACAAATTCATTTTATGCATATCCTTCAATAATGGCATGTTCCATGAGACCGCATTTCTTTGAGTCATCATTCCATGCAAGTACAATATTTGATAAAATTCACATATGCTTCCACATTTTACATACATAGTTGTTGTACTAGACTCTTTTTGTATCATGTCCAATAGTTCACTTGCCTTGTCTGTGCTTCCACATTTTGCATACATCCTGATAGAATAGACCTTGTAGATGTATGTAGCATCATGATGTATCCTGATGGAGAAGTTGACCTTTTCAATGTGTTGTTTGGTAGTAGACCTTTGTTTGTTGATGATTGTAGACTTGGAGGCAGCAACTTTATGATCCTCTTGCAGTGTCAGACTTGCAGGCTTGATAGATTCTCTTGCATATGTGTTGTTGCAGATTGCAATGTTGTTATAGTTCTGTGTTGGCATGGTTTCTCACTAAGTTGACTAATTTGGATTAATGGTACATGTTCCATGGAGTGGCTCTATGCAACTCTTTCTTTTGTATTGCTTGGTCTACCATATTGAGGTTGTTTGTTGCTGCAATAAAAAGTAGCATTTGTTCATTCATTTGAATCAACATTGGAAATTGAATTTAAAATTAGCCAAGGAGGTATTATCTAGTGACATTGATCACAGTGTTGTCTATCAAGTGTGACAACACTCCACACTAAAATGCATAATATTGAGGAGTAATCAGATTTTTCTGTGGTTTGGTCATCTTTTATGCATCGTAAATTGAATAAGTTTATAGTTCTTGTATATATATATAATGCTGCTCTTCTGTACTAGTTTATAGTTTTTGCACATCTATTAGTTACATAGTTTAAACATGTTAAAAATACATAATATGCTGCATATCCATTAGTTGCATAGTTTTAGTTTGTTACACAGAGAGGATGTAGTCAAAGGTTGTGGATTTTAGCTTTACACCCACCAATTGGTTTTTCTTGAAAGTTTCTAAAGCCTTATCAACAAATCCATTATTTGCATATCCTGCAACCATACCATTCCATGAGACCACATTTCTTTGAGGCATCATGTCAAATAGTTCACCCACCTTCTCTATGCTTCCGCATTTTGTATACATGTCTTCTAGGGCAGTTACAACTACAACATTTTTCAAAATTCCAATAGACCACATTTTTTTTAGGCATCATTCAATGTAACTACAACATTTGATAAAATTCCCATATGTATTTTGTAAGAATACATGAGATACTATATATTTCTAGATGATTACCCTAATTAGTAAGAATTAATAAGAAAGAAACATAATGGCAATAATTAACATTCAAGGATTTCTAATGAAGACATAGGGTTTGGGTGCTAATGGCAACTCACCAAACCCTCAGATCAATATTTATAAATGAATAGATTTTATGATTTAGACTAACACAGATGCTTGGGTATCTCATGATCATATAGAGATCTAATCATTGCTTTGTTTCCTGTAGGGTTTGTTTCCATGCTTCTAATCATAATAATCAAGGTTATGGGACAACAAGGTTATGGAATAGCTCTTCTCATGTCATATGAGATCATGGTCACAATACCATCAAGATGTGAATTTCAATAACAAATTTCCATCTTTCCAAACCCTACCATCGTACACAGTCAAGAAGGCACAAAACAATCAAAAGCATGGACGGTCAAGGGACTATAATGAAATCATAAGGTTGTTATCCATAGGAGGATTGCCTTGAAAGATGTATGACCATGCTAAATTGCTCCTTATCAAGGCCATGATGTGTCAAAAAGCTGAAGTTACTGGGTGAATGTGAGAAGTTGATTTCAAAGAAGGTTTTGAAAAAGAGTATTTGCTACTGTCACAATCATGAAAGACTATCATTATGCCATCTTAGGGACACTATGACTCAAGAAATCACCATGAAAATGAGGTTGAGGAGTTTTCTTAGGGTGTGAGGGGTAATCAAAGGGATTTCAAGAAAGATCAAACACTAAAAGAAGGGATTTTTCCATGATCATTTTTAGGACTATTACAATCATGAACAACCATCAAGGTCCTAAGAGTATTTACTAATCATCATACCATTATTCACACTTTAGCACTGTCAACAAAGTTTCTAAAGTCTTTTCAACAAATCCATTTTTTTGCATATCTTGTAATCATTACATCCCGTGAGAGGGCATCTCTTTGTGATGTTGTATGATCAAATAGTCCATGTGCCTTGTCTATGCTTCCACACTTTGCATACATGTCTATAAGGGTAGCAACAATTACAACATCTGGCAAAATTTCTATATCCTTTATGCTTTGATGGTTGTCCATACCATGTTCCAAAGATCCTAATTTTGAGAAAGCTGGTAAAGGTTGTAGAATTTGGCTTTACACATGCCAATTGCATTTACTTGAAAGTTTCTAAAGCCTTTTCAACAAATCCATTTTTTGCATATCTTGCAATCATTGCATTCCATGACAGAAGATCTCTTTGAGGTGTTAGGTCAAACAATTGAAATGCCTTGTCTATGCTTCCACACTTTACATACATGTCTACAAGGGCAACTACAAATACAATATCTGACAAAATTCTGGTATCCTTTATGCTTTGAGGTGTTAGGTCAAATCGTCCATGTGCCTTGTCTATGCTTCCACACTTTGCATACATGCCGACAAGGGCAACAACAATTACAACATCTAGCAAAATTCCTATATCCTTTATGCTTTGAGGTGTTGTATGATCAAATAGTCCATGTGCTTTGTTTATGCTTCCACACTTTGCATACATGTCTACAAGGGCAGCAACAATTACATTATCTGGAAAAATTCCTATATCCTTTATGCTTTGATGATTGTCCATACCATGTTCCAAAGATCCTAATTTGGAGGATGTTGGCAAAGGTTGTGGAATTTGGATTTACACATGCCAATTGCATTTGCTCGAAAGTTTCTAAATCTTTTTCAACAAATCCATTTTTTGCATATCTTGCAATCATTGCATTCCATGATAGAAGATCTCTTTGAGTTGTTAGGTCAAACAATTGACATGCCTTGGGTTCAAAAAGGGACCAAGCCTAAACATACCCATCCGGATGTGTTGGAACTATCAGTTTGGTTGCATTAGGAGCAAGATGAAAGTTACACCCCTTTGCATCTTTACACTACCTCCTAACGATTTTGGGGGCAGTAGAAAACCTTTCACCATGGTCAAACGCCTCAGAGATATCAAAAACTGAGAGAGGTTATTTTAGAGGGGTTTTATGTGATCATGTTGCTTTAGACAGAATGTTTCTAAGTGTCACAGTTTTCGAGTAACAACTCGTCAAAGATTGTTGCCTTTTTACACTTTGGATTCTTCAGGGATATCGTTGGTACAATGTAGCTCAAACTATTTCAGCATGTTTGGGTGCAAAATAGGACCATGCCTAGCCTAAACATACCCATTTGGATGTGTTGGAACTATTAGTTTGGTCGCATCAGGAGCAGGATGAAAGTTACACCCCTTTTCAACTTTACACTACCTCCTTCTGACGATTTTGGGGGCAACAGAAAACCTTTCACCACGGTTGAACACCTCAGAGATATCAAAAACTGAGAGAGGTTATTGTAGAGGGGTTCTATGTGATCATGTTACCTTAGACGAAATGTTTCTAAGTATCCCAATTTTCAAGTAACAGCTCATCAAAGATTGCTACCTTTTTGCACTTTGGACTCTTCAGGGATATCGCTGGTATAATGTAGCTGGAACTGTTTCAGCATGTTTGGCTACAAAATAGGACCATAACTAGCATAAACGTACCCATTTGGATGCGTTGGAATTGTCAGTTTGGTCGCATCAGGAGCAGAACAAAAGTTACACACCTTTGCATCTTTACACTACCTCCTTCTAACGATTTTGGGGACAGTAAAATACCTTTCCCCATGGACGAATGCCTTAGAGATACAAAAAACTAAGAGAGGTTATTGTAGAGAGGTTCTACATGATTGTGTTGTCTTAGATAGAATGTTTCTAAGTGTCACAGTTTTCAAGTAATAGCTCATCAAAGATTGCTACATTTTTGCACTTTAGACTCTTCAGGGATATCAGCGGTACAATGTAGATCGAACTGTTTCGGCATGTTTGGGTGCAAAGAACGACCATGCCTAGCCTAAACATACCCATCTGGACATGTTGGAACTATTATTTTGGTCACATCAGGAGTAGGATGAAAGTTACACCCCTTTGCAACTTTACACTACCTCCTGATGATTTTGTGGGTAGCAAAAAACCTTTCACCACAGTCAAATGCCTCAGAGATATCGAAAACTAAGAGATGCTATTGTAGAGGGGTTCTACATGATTGTGTTTCCTTAGATATAATGTTTCGAAGTGTCATGGTTTTTTAGTAACAGCTCGTCAAAGATTGCTGCCTTTTTGCACTTTGGACTCTTTAGGGATATCGCCGATACAATGTAGCTCAAACTGTTTCGGCATGTTTGGGTACAAAACATGACCATGCCTAGCCTAAATGTACCCATCTAGATGCTTTGGATTTGTAAGTTTTGTCACATCAGGAGCAAGATGAAAGTTACACCCCTTTGCAACTTTACACTACCTCCTTCTGACGATTTTGGGGGCAGCAGAAAACCTTTCACAACGGTCGAACACCTCAGAGATATCAAAAATTGAGAGAGGTTATTGTAGAGGGGTTCTACATGATTGTGTTTCCTCAGATGGAATATTTCTAAGTGTCACAATTTTCAAGTAATAGCTCATCAAAGATTGCTGCCTTTTTGCACTTTGGACTCTTCAGGGATATCACCAGTACAATGTAGCTCAAACTATTTCAACATGTTTGGGTGTAAAATAGGACCATGCCTAGCCTAAATGTACCCATCCAAACATTTTGGAACTGTTAGTTTGGTCACATCAAAAGCAGGATGAAAGTTACACCCCTTTGCAACTTTACACTACCTCCTTTTGACAATTTTGGGGGCAGCAGAAAACCTTTCACCAAGGTTGAATGCCTCAGAGATATCAAAAACTGAGAGAGGTTATTGTAGAGGGGTTCTACATGATCATGTTTCATTAGACAAAATGTTTCTAAGTGTCATAGTTTTTGAGTAATAGCTCGTCAAAGATTGCTACCTTTTTACACTTTGGACTCTTCAGGGATATCACCAGTATAATGTAGCTCAAATTGTTTCGGCATGTTTGGGTGTAAAACAAGACCATGCCTAGCCTAAACGTACCCATTCAGATGTGTTGGAACTGTTAGTTTGGTCACATTAGGAGTAAGACGAAAGTTACACCCCTTTGCAACTTTACACTACCTCTTTCTAACGATTTTGTAGGCAGCAAAAAACCTTTCACCACAGTCAAACACCTTAGAGATATCAAAAACCAAGAGACATTATTGTCAAGGGGTTCTACGTAATCATGTTTCCTCATATGGAATGTTTCTAAGTGTCATAGTTTTCTAGTAACAACTTGTCAAAGATTGCTTCTTTTTTGCACTTTGGACTCTTTAGGGATATCACCGGTATAATGTAGGTCAAACTGCTTCAGCATGTTTGGGTACAAAACAAGACCATGCCTAGCCTAAACATACCCATCTAGATGCGTTGGAACTATTAGTTTGGTCTCATAAGGAGAAAGATGAAAGTTACACCCCTTTGCAACTTTACACTACCTCCTTCTGACGTTTTGGGGGCAGCAGAAAATCTTTCACAATGGTCAAATGCCTTAGAGATATAAAAACTGAGAGAGGTTATTGTAAAGGGGTTCTACATGATTGCGTTGCCTTAGATGGAATATTTCTAAGTGTCATGGTTTCTAAGTAACAGCTCGTCAAAGAATGCTGCATTTTTATACTTTAGACTCTTCAAGGATATCGTCGGTACAATGTAGCTCGAACTGTTTCAGCATGTTTGGGTGTGAAACAGGACCATGCCTAGTAGGATGAAAGTTACACCCCTTTGCAACTTTACACTACCTCCTTTTGACAATTTTGGGGGCAGCATAAATCCTTTCACCATGGGCAAACACCTCAGAGATATCAAAAACTAAGAGAGGTTATTGTATAGGGGTTCTACGTGATCGCATTGTCTTAGATGGAATGTTTTAAAGTGTCATGGTTTTTGAGTAATAGCTCATCAAAGATTGCTATATTTTTGCACTTTGGACTCTTCAGGGACTTTGCCCGTATCCTACTGCCCCGAACGATTGGGGTGCTTGACACACAAAACGAGACCTCGCCTAGCATTTACCTACCCACCCCAATGCATTGGTGAAGTCTGTTCGGTCCCACAACCTATGGAATGCAAAATGTCACTCCTAGCACCTTTCCACTGCATGAAACTAAAGCATTTTGTAAGAATGCATTTGATTTCAACACAGTCAAACAGATTGGAGTTGACCAAAACTAAGAGAGGTTATTGTGGATGGACCCCACATGCACCTATAGGTCTAAACAAAATATTCCCAACTGCCATGAATTCCAAGAACTGCTCCGTCAAAGTTTGGCAATTTTTTCATCTTAGGGATCTTAAGGGACTTTGTTGGTAGCCTGTTGTCCTGAATGACTGGGGTGCTTGGCACATGAAATGAGACCTCCCCTGGCATTTACCTACCCACCCTAATGCATTGGCGAAGTCCGTTCAGCCCCACGAGCTATGGAATGCAAACAAAGAAGTATGAAGACATGAACAAACTCTTCTCATGAGGAAGAACCACAACCAAATCCAATGATCCAATGGCATGAACCAATGACATAAGCAACTATGTCTTACTATTGTAACATGATAAACATGAATGTTATGAACTAACATCCTAACCCTGTGACATCAATCTTGATATGACATGAGTGAAACATGAGTGAACAAGATTAAGACTAATAAGGATCAACTTCATCCATCACTTAGATCTAATCCCATGAACCATAACATGATGATGATGCAAACATCAAATGTATACCATGGAAAATAAATCAAACCAATCATGAGGCCTTCACTGCTCAAGTTCATACCACTGCTTATCAAGTTCATACCACTACTTGAGTCAGATCTTCACTATTCAAGTTCATGCCTTGTCTTGAAGCACTACAACTCTATGCATCTCATCACATACTCTATTCAGAAGCAAGTGTCTTTATATCACAAAACCCAACAACATATCCTGAAAGCATAATGGTATCATCAAACAATAGACAACCAATAGACCTGCATAATTATGGATTCCTTACTTTCAAGCAAATGCAATTGGCACATGTAAAACCAAATTCATGTAAGGATAATTGATTATCATATTAATTATTTAATATAAACTTTCATATACATAATGTCATGAACATAACATCTAGTTTACGTACAAAGCCATATAGGCATGTCCAAACAAAGCCATACAGGCATATATACAAAAATATACATCGGTAACATACAAAAGTATGTACATACAAAGCCATCTAGGCATACAAAAAATGTCCCAAAAAATAGTTTCCTATGGACTTTTATACAAATAATCATCCTCTCTCTGCCGTCAAGTAGACCTCTTCAATAGTTCAAGTTCATGCAGCCCCACCTGTTAATACAATCAAACAATATGCACATTACTATAGAAAATGTACATGAAATATATATACAATCAAACAAAGTACAAGTAACCATCTAGGAAAGTTTTATGTATACTTACAAATTAATCCAGTGAACCATATGGGTCTTCTCTACTCTTTATTGTGTCAAGTATTACCTCATGGTCAGACTCACGCACCTTCCATAAGGTCTTGTTCAAAGGTCTACCTCGATATTGTATCAAATGAACATTGGTTGCCATGACAAGGTTCGAGTAATGAAGAATCTTCCAATGTGGATCAAAGTCCTGAAACAGCCAAATATTAACAATCTTATGTGGGTACCTTCTAAGCCATGTTCCAGTAACAACCACTGAGCCTGTAAGGTATTCAATGTTTTCTCCATCTATAACTGGGGCCTCCAATTTCTTTTTGGCCTCAACACAATGACACAAGTAATAATCTGTTCCCTCTTCATTATCTTCATCTACAATAACTACATAAACATGCCCTACAATGATATGTGTAGCAAATTAGATGAAATTAGTCAACATTACAAAAATACTACAAAGTAAGATAACATTAGGATTTATTTTGAAAACTATGCAAGTAGATATATTACCTGGTTGAACTAGATCTGATATATGGTCAAAGTCAACTGATGATTCCATCTCTATTAGTTCCAGTGCTGTCGGGGGTTGATACGTGTTAAGTGGGCTAAGATAACTTAACTGCCATTCGTCAACCCACTCCTTTGACTCACACTCATTCTAGGCTTGAATTGTACATGAAGAACAAAAGCATGCCATCTTCGATGTATGGATACTCCATGAACTTACAATTGAGTTTCTGAAAGAGTGTAGCTAACTTGATCATGTCAGTGTACAGTAGTCCTCATATGGTGTAATGTTAGTATCTTCTATCAACCAAAAAAATCTACGAACTGAAGACTTACGTTCATTACCTGGACCCATCAAAGAATCACACCATTCGACCATTGATTTTGCATCTGTCAACTTTGCATTGTCTTTATACTTTAAGTCTTCTCATGCTATGGCTCTTTTGATACATGCTCCTGCACCATCATGCTCCCCCTTTCCATGCCCAACCTCATAAAAGTTCCACATATGCTAAACACCTTTAATATTATGCCTCTTGCTCAACCAATAGAAATTCTAGGAGTTCTTGAATTATGATGCACAATTATCCGACCATATGATATGTTGACTGAATGATATGTCCCTTCTAGCCAAATCATTGTAGAACACCTAAAAGAAACCTTGCACGAACTCCGTGGAATGCGTGTGATCATCACTTATATAAAAATGATACTCCCTTATGATCTCTCTATCATCCTTTGTACTATCATTCACATGAATGAATGTGATGTGCACAAATATAGAAACTTGTGTCGAGTTGTAATATTGGGATTTCACCTCACGTTTTGGCTGTAGATTGTAGTTCTCTACAAAGTCAATGACTAAAACAATGCTACCAACTGGAAATGTGTCCTTGCAGTATAACTTGAATTGCAAGTCCAACCATCAAGCTCTATGGGCATGTCTTACATACTCATACACTATACTGTCATGAAATATAGACATAAACTGATACACTGGAATCTTTTGAATAACATATTCACACCTCTTTGCTTCTTTACCATCTTTTGTATTGTATGCCACTATTTTATACTTTCTGAACTCTACTAGTTCATTTCCAACTGCATGTGTTCTTTCCATATGTTCACATATTGGCATACATTGCAAGCCATTGCAATGCTGACATGTGCCATCCAAGCATAATTTCCTGTAGAATATTTGACCTTCCTCTCTATCACATAAAATTATTAATATGAAGTCTCTTGAAGTAGTTGGTGGGGTACGTATGGCACAATCCTATAAAACATTGTTAGTATGCAAATCTAAACATATAGACCGATAAACATAAAAATGGTTAGAAAATTCAACATGTAATCTACAACAAGTAGTGCGTGTGTGATTTATTTTGACATAGAAAGGTTTTAGCATTTCAAAATATCTTTGAGAAATTTTAATTTGAGGACACATCTCTAGAAATTTACCAAAAAATTGTGTTTGAGTCATATCCCAAAAATGCCTTGGATGTGGCTCACAGTTTCGACTACCGATTCTCCTTCTTACCATGTCCCTTTGATTCAGAGATACCCTTGTGTGATTCTTCCAAAAATCTTAAATTAGTGATCTCAAAGCTTCAACAACAACTTTGTCTTCCCGTGGGAGTCTCCCAGAGAATGACCACAATTCATTAGTGTTTGGGTCCTTAACTCTTTCACATCTTCCAATGGCTCTCATTAGAGTTTTTCTACTTATTTTCAATGCTTGACTTGTCATTCTAATGAGGTGAGAATTTTTTGTTTGTTGGCTTACTATTGTCGATGTAATGACACGTCGTGTGGCATTATTATCCTTGGTGTGTGAGGTGGAACCCACACTCTCATATGCACTCATTAGATTTTTGACAATTGATTTTTCACTTGAGGCATTCGATGTTCTTAGGCCAAGAATCTTCATAGCGGGCCTAAATTTTAGATTTCTCATCAATTCAACAAAGAGTTGACATCTTTCGGTTTCATTTAAATTCTCAAAGAATAATTTCCATATCTTATTTGAATATCTTTGGCAATTGCGCAAGGGAACCTTATCCTACATGGGCTTCAATACATTCTCATCAATATTGATTAGAAACTTAGGATTCCTATGTAAAATTCTAGGAGGCATTTTAATTGGTAAAGTAGACTCAACATTAGGAATTTCTTCAATATTTACCTGAGATGGGATAGATTGCATACCTTCAATTAGAGGTGAAAAAGATGAAAATGACATACCTTCAACTTGACGTGTGAATGATGGTGTAGAAAATGAAAATGAAGATGTACCTTCTACTTCACCTGTGAAAGCTTGGGTGTCTCCAATTTGAGAAGATAATGATGGTGTTCCTTTAACTTGACCTATGGACAATGGAGTACCTCCAACTTGGAGATTCACTTTCCTCATTGAACGGAGGTTTTGCATTCATTCCCTTTGTGCCGCCAATTCTATCCCTATCTTAGCTTCATTAGATGTGTCATGTTTCTGTTCAATTGGCAATGGTGGAATGTCTTCTTGTATGGTTGACAATTTCCTACTTTCTTGAATTTGCCTGATTCTCTCTTTTCCTCTCATTCTCAGCTTCACGCTCTTCTAGTGTTAGAGTCTTTGCTCGTTTCCTCAGCATGATGATGATTTCTACAAGCATGATGAATAAGACAATGATAATTAGAACCTTTATAAAGACAATGAATAATGGTCATAATGAAAAAATACAAAATAAGTTATCATGTTTAGTGATTTACATCACTTTAGGAGCTCCAATTTCATGAAATTCATCATTGTCCATGTTTATTAAGATATGATAGACCATGATCAAAGTTGAATCATAAATAGGACAAAAATCATTAAAAGATATGATAGACCAAAAAATTGTCCCAAAAAGCACTCAAATTCCTTGAATTGTGTTACATCCCTCCTTTTGGAGAAATTTTTACTATTTAATCTTACCTATTTCATGGATAGAAATAGACAAGTGAATATGTTTATGTTCATGAGAAACAATGTTACGATTAGAAGTATTAATTTTATGGAATCATGTTTTTATCTCCTGAATATTATCAATTCGATGATATGAATTAAAATGCCTTTTTTTTAAATGTGGAAAAGAGAAATATTATGATTATATTATGCTTTGACCGAGATACCAGTACGTTGACGACAATCTGTATGTGAGAATGCTTTGACAGGAACAAGTGGATCAGACTCTTCGTGAAGCAAAGGGGAGAGAAAGTATCTTCGGGGAAGGGGAGTATAGACTCTGAATCATCAACATGTATTTGCCACTAAGTACGTACAATAAATAGTTAAACTTAGTCATCTTGAGGTAAGATTTGATTATGGTTAAATCAGAACCATGTTGTTGTAGAAGTGCAAAATTGTCTGTCTAAACGTCGTTGTCACGACAAGTATGGTCAATCAACTTCTTCGTCGTAATACTCTAAGTTCATGTCACCAAATGTGGATGACATATTTATATTTTGAGTATGTGTTGCATGATATGTCTTATTAAGTTACTCGACGTAAAACGTCGGTAGTGGTTTGTAGAGTTGGAGATAAAACTCGACCCCAAAATGTCGATCGCACACTTTGTCATTACAATCACATATTTGCTCCAAATCGTCATCGTTGTAATGCCTTACATGTGTGCGACATAAATGTGGTTAATCCCATCAAGATAATGTCGTGAAATAGGTTTCAATAATGTCTTAAGTCTATATGAATGTCAAGTGTTATACCATCATTTTTAATCTTAATTGTAAGGTATAAATAAAATATATATATATTTATGTCATCCTCCCCCCCGGAAGAAGCTTGATGCCAATAAAAACGATCTCAGGTTGAGCAAAAAGAGACTTGGTGGGATTGATAGCAAGCCCATGGTGTTGGCAAATTGAAAGGAATTGACGCAAGTTGTCAAGATGGTGAGGCATGTCTTGGCTAAAAACAAGAATGTCATCAATATAGGGTTGAATAAATTTGGCATAAGGACGAAAGATGATATCCATTTTTTGCTGAAAAATAGAAGGGGCTGTTTTGATGCCAAAAGGAAGGACAGTCCATTCATATAGACCTTGAGGTACTGAAAAGGCAGTTTTATAGTAATCAACACTTTTGAGGCCTATTTGCCAGAAACCCTTAGTTAAATCAAACTTGGAGTAGACATGACTACCTTGGATAATTTGCCAGATATGATCTTTACTTGGCAGGGGATGCCTATGGTCAACAAGACATTCATTTAATGGCTTATAGTTAACAACAAGCTGTTTTTCAGGAAGTTCGTTCCCATTTTCATCTACTTTAGGAACATACATGGCATGACATGAAAAGGGGGAATCAGATGACTGGATAAGCACAAGTCATCAAGAACAATCATTCAAGGTGATAAAAGAGAATCTTGTAAAGTTGCTCTTGAGCTGATTCATCTGTATAAGCCTTGCTCTTGAGCTGATTCATCTGTTTAAATCTTGCTCGACATAATGCTTTCCCTGAGGATGCCTGGATGCAAGGTACTACTAGAATTACTTTTGGTAATAATGAAAAAGAAGATAGTTCTTCTTTTTGTGTTGCTCCTATTCAAATTGGTTTTGATGGTTTTACTGATAATCTCATTTTCATTGAGTATGAGATGGATGGATATGATGGAGTCATCGGAAGTAATGCTATTAAGCAGTGGGAGCCTTTTACTATTGACTCTGATTTCATCATTATCAGAGGCACATATCAACTTCCACGGCTCTATCAATCACTCGCTTATGCAACAAAGCGAGAAAAGGAGAAGAAAAAGAAAGCTGTTAACTCAGTCTGGTTGGGAAAACAAATCGCTAATGGGCAGGAGACTCTTACTGAGTTCAAATAGCTTTTGCCAATACAGTCATGACAAAAGATCTCAAGAAGCAGAAAAGGAACCTTTACTGTGATCTCCCGCTGAAACGCAATCCAGACGGTACTGAACTCATCCCTAAAGCTAAAGCTAATTATTTTCTTATGAGTTCATCCTTCACAGAACTTGCCATCGGGATGTGTACAATCTGGTGAGCGGTAGTTTCCACTTGCTCCATACACGAGAACTCTTGGATCATCATGTGACAAGTCGGCACAGTTAGCACAGGTTTGTGTGGAGGCATGAGGAATACATCCAGGGGGTTGACTGCCTTCTTGTTCCTTCCAAATGATGCTCATTATTTTGAGCTTATGAGGTCCATATAACCCACGGGTCATAGCCTGAGGAGTAGCTCCATTCATGCGATAGGTCTTTGTATGAATCCAGACAGGTGTCTGGTGCAGATGAAAATATCGTAGCCTATTTTTGACAATCCAATGTTCAAAGACTGAAGCATAACCAGCAGGTCCATAGATTTGGCAAAGATGCCGACTGATTGGGTTCTCTTCAGGAGATGCAAAGAGAAGCTTGAAAATACATCCTGTATAGGCTGTGGTTCCTTCAAACTAAAGATTAGCTGCAGGAGGATATGGTCCTTGAAACAGATTCCGTATCAGCGTCTTTCCATCTTCCTCGTTTAGCCACTGATGTGGTCTTGCTATAGGGGGATTGAGAAATTGAACTGGGAGAACAAAATCCCCACACCAATTTTGTAGAACATGACCAACGTCAGGATCAATGGGTTCTGCTTCAGCAGAGAATTGGAAGAAAGGTTGCTCTGTCCATAAACCTAGAGAAGTTAATTGTTTCTTGGCTGTGAGCATCCTAAACCTGTCAAAAAGGAAATCATTAGCCATTTGATAATTATGCAGTTCCCTTCCTTGGAATGGATTTGTGCTCCATTCATTGTGACTGGCCTCATACCAACGCTATTCTCAGATTCGTACAACCTGAACATGGCCTCCAACCTGACGATCATTACCTTGTCCTTTATGTTCTTCTTCATGTCCTTCTCGGGACATAAAATCTGCAAAAATATTCTCAACTCCTGGTAGATGAATAAAATCAAATTCATAAGTACTGAGAAGTTGAGCCCATCGGAGAAGCTGGCCTCTTACTACCTTGTTTTTGGATTCCTTTCGAAAGAATCCCCGCAGATTCTGCAAATCACTTTTCAGAAGAAACCTTTGATCAGCAATGAACATTTGAAATGTTTGGAATGTATTCACAACTGACAGAATTTCTTTATGTGTGCTGTGGTAATCAACTTCACTATTCTTGAAACTACCAGAAGTATAGCGAACAATCTCACCTTTGTCTTTGGGATTAAAAGAGACTATTTTCTGTTCTCGAAGCACTCCTCCCCAGGCTCCTTCACTAGCATCAGTTTCAACAATTTTATACCCTTTACCAAGCAACTTGAGTGGTGGAAGTTGAGAGCACTTTTGTTTGATTCAGGCGATTAATGCATCATGTTTGGCAGTCCATGGAGGTGGCCTTTTACCAAGAAGCTTGTTAATTTCTAGCCTATCTTCAACGAGCTTACAATAAAATCCTGCAATATAATTAACAAGGCCCAAAAACCGCTGCAGTTCCTTAACAGTTGTAACCGGCAAGAGCGCAATGCAATGCAGGATATGTGGCTGGGCCTCCATCCTCCCCCCCGGAAGAAGCTTGATGCCAATAAAAACAATCTCAAGTTGAGTAAAAAGAGACTTGGTGGGATTGACAGCAAGCCCATGGTGTTGGCAAATTGAAAGGAATTGACGCAAGTGGTCAAGATGGTGAGGCATGTCTTGGCTAAAAACAAGAATGTCATCAATATAGGGTTGAATAAATTTGGCATAAGGACGAAAGATGATATCCATTTTTTGCTGAAAAATAGAAGGGGCTGTTTTGATGCCAAAAGGAAGGACAGTCCATTCATATAGACCTTGAGGTACTGAAAAGGCAGTTTTATAGTAATCAGCACTTTTGAGGCCTATTTGCCAGAAACCCTTAGTTAAATCAAACTTGGAGTAGACATGACTACCTTGGATAATTTGCCAGATATGATCTTTACTTGGCAGGGGATACCTATGGTCAACAAGACATTCATTTAATGGCTTATAGTTAACAACAAGCCATTTTTTAGGAAGTTCGTTCCCATTTTCATCTACTTTAGGAACATACATGGCATGACATGAAAAGGGGGAATCAGATGACTGGATAAGCTTAAGCCTTTCCAGTTCTGTAACCTCTGTTCTACAGGTTTGAACTTCTGTTGAACTCATAAGAAAATAATTAGCTTTAGCTTTAGGGATGAGTTTAGTACCGTTTGGATCGCGTTTCAGAGGGAGATCACAGTAAAGGTTCCTTTTCTGCTTCTTGAGATCTTTTATCATGACTGTATTGGCAAAAGCTGTTTGAATCTCAGTAAGAGTCTCCTGCCCATTATCGATTTGTTTTCCCAACCAGACTGAGTTAACTGCTTTCTTTTTCTTCTCCTTTTCTCGCTTTGTTGCATAAGCGAGTGATTGATAGAGCCGTGGAAGTTGATATGTGCCTCTGATAATGATGAAATCAGAGTCAATAGTAAAAGGCTCCCACTGCTTAATAGCATTACTTCCGATGACTCCATCATATCCATCCATCTCATACTCAATGAAAATGAGATTATTAGTAAAACCATCAAAACCAATTTGAATAGGAGCAACACAAAAAGAAGAACTATCTTCTTTTTCATTATTACCAAAAGTAATTCCAGTAGTACCTTGCATCTAGCATCCTCAGGGAAAGCATTATGTCGAGCAAGATTTAAATCTACTCCTATATCAATGAGAAAAGCTAGAGGATAGGCCATAATACCTGGAAAATGAATAGTGAGAATAATGCCAGGACAGGTAGTGATTGGCTTAGCCATTCGCTGATATGCTTTCATCTGCCGACTGCTTGATCCTTTTTCATAGATAGGTGGTTCTACCTCTTCTTTGATAACCTGAGTGAGAAGAGGGCTATAGGGCCTTTCTTCACAAAAGAGATGTTAACTTTGATCATTTTGAAGATATAGAAAATACAAGAGCCATTGATGCAATGAGAGCTTGGATAACAAATTATATCTCTACTAATCCTGATGCAGAAGAAAAATAGGTTATTAAGCAAGCTCTGAATGCAATGACAGGTGTCACCCGACATGTCTGGGATCGTCTTGATGATGGATACAGAGAAACTTTGTTAGACAAAAGTACAGATCAGGTCTGTGCTCAGTTCACATGTCTGTTTGTAGGAAAAATAGATGTTCGTGAAAAATTGGCCTATAACAAGTTCATCAAGGGTAAGTGTAAAGATCTCAAATATTTTAAGAAATATTGTGATGCCCAGTATGAGAATTTTTATTTGTCGGGTCGTGAACAGAATCATGAATTTATGTTCACTACCTTTTTGAAAAGTTTTGGTAATGTGATAGGAGAATTCTATCATAAGAAAGTTCTTGAAAATCTGGTTGTTGAGAATATAGAAATGAAGGAACTAGCCTATCCTCAGTTAGTTCAATTCCTACAATAGATTAATGAGGATATTTGTGGAGAAGGCAAAGCCAAGAAAGAAATCAAAAGGGTTCAGCATTTATTGTCTTCATCTGTATGTTACCAGATCATGCCTTCTAATCAGTTCCCTGATAAGGAACAATCTTCTTGCTGTAACAAATTTGAAAAGCCCTACAAGAAGAAGAAGAAAAAATTCAAGAACAAGTATCCAAAGAAAAAGGGATACTTTCGAAAAAGAGATAAGCAGAAGAAGAATTCCAAGAAATGGAAACCTACCTGCTATATCTGTAAAGGAGAACACTTTGCCAACAAGTGTCCAGATCTCAATAAGAAGAAAAGTAAAGGAAAGGTTCGTGCAGCCAAGAAAGCAGGAGTGGCAGATGATGAATATGAATTCATCAATGATTATCCTTCAGACTCAGAGGACATCGTCCTCACTACAGAATCTGAAGAATCTGAGTCTGAAGAATCTGAGTTTGAAGAATATGAATCAGCTCAAGAGCAAGTTCAAGGTCAGGTCAATTTAATGACCAAAGAAGAACAATCCTCTAATGAGGATTCAGAAGTCTCCTTCTATTGCAGAATGCTAAGAAGGGACACCCGTGCTGAATTGGACAAGGTTATTGAAGAAATTGTCCAAATAGAATCTCAACTCCAGACCATGAATATGGGTCAGGAAACATGGAAGAAGCTGTTAGGAAAGTTAGATTAGCTCAAGTCCAGAAAATACTTTTTGCTTCAACCAAATATTGAAGGTGGACCAATGCCAAGAGGGACATCTACACCTATCAGACCTCCCGGGTTTTCTGCGCTTGCTCAACATGGTTATCGACCGTCACCATGGTTTCCCAGACCTCCATCTCAACGGCCTCCACCGCCTCCATCCTTAGAACAATGACCTATACTAGATGCTCCCTCTCCTGGAAGCATGGCTCGACGCATATGGCGAAGAAATAGGTGAGCCTTTCTTGAAAAGGTTATTAGTCAAGCCCAGGCAGAAATCTCTGAAATTGATGACGAAGAAAATTTCTATCTTACAGAAGAAATGGAAAAGGCACCTGAACTTGATAAGTTTGTCAATCAGTTTAACTCTGCAGGTTCTATTCAGCTACCAGCTCAAGCTACCCTTTCTGAAGAACATCTCTTTTGTGAAGAAAGGCCCTATAGCCCTCTTCTCACTCAGGTTATCAAAGAAGAGGTAGAACCACCTATTTATGAAGAAGGATCAAGCAGTCGGCAGATGAAAGCATATCAGCGAATGGCTAAGCCAATCACTACCTATCCTGGCATTATTCTCACTATTCATTTTCCAGGTATTATGGCCTATCCTCTAGCTTTTCTCATTGATACAGGAGCAGATTTAAATCTTGCTTGACATAATGCTTTCCCTGAGGATGCCTGGATGCAAGGTACTACTGGAATTACTTTTGGTAATAATGAAAAAGAAGATAGGACATGAAAAGGGGGAATCAGATGACTGGATAAGCTTAAGCCTTTCTAGTTCTGCAACCTCTGTTCTACAGGTTTGAACTTCTGTTGAACTCATAAGAAAATAATTAGCTTTAGCTTTAGGGATGAGTTCAGTACCGTCTGGATCATGTTTCAGTGGGAGATCACAGTAAAGGTTCCTTTTCTGCTTCTTGAGATCTTTTGTCATGACTGTATTGGCAAAAGCTATTTGAATCTCAGTAAGAGTCTCCTACCCATTAGCGATTTGTTTTCCGAACCAGACTGAGTTAACTGCTTTCTTTTTCTTCTCCTTTTCTCACTTTGTTGCATAAGCGAGTGATTGATAGAGCCGTGGAAGTTGATATGTGCCTCTGATAATGATGAAATCAGAGTCAATAGTAAAAGGCTCCCACTGCTTAATAGCATTACTTCCGATGACTCCATCATATCCATCCATCTCATACTCAATGAAAATGAGATTATCAGTAAAACCATCAAAACCAATTTGAATAGGAGCAACACAAAAAGAAGAACTATCTTCTTTTTCATTATTACCAAAAGTAATTCCAGTAGTACCTTGCATCCAGGCATCCTCAGGGAAAGCATTATGTCGAGCAAGATTTAAATCTGCTCCTGTATCAATGAGAAAAGCTAGAGGATAGGCCATAATACCTGGAAAATGAATAGTGAGAATAATGCCAGGATAGCTAGTGATTGGCTTAGCCGTTCGCTGATATGCTTTCATCTGCCGACTACTTGATCCTTCTTCATAAATAGGTGGTTCTACCTCTTCTTTGATAACTTGAGTGAGAAGAGGGCTATAGGGCCTTTCTTCACAAAAGAGATGTTCTTCAGAAAGGGTAGCTTGAGCTGGTAGCTGAATAGAACCTGTAGAGTTAAACTGATTGACAAACTTATCAAGTTCAGGTGCCTTTTCCATTTCTTCTGTAAGATAGAAATTTTCTTCATCATCAATTTCAGAGATTTCTGCATGGGCTTGACTAATAACCTTTTCAAGAAAGGCTCGCCTATTTCTTCACCAGATGCGTCGAGCCATGCTTCCAGGAGAGGGAGCATCTAGTATAGGTCGTTGTTCTAAGGATGGAGGCGGTGGAGGCCATTGAGATGGAGGTCTGGGAAACCATGGTGACGGTCGATAACCATGTTGAGCAGGCGCAGAAAACCTGGGAGGTCTGATAGGTGTAGATTTCCCTCTTGGCATTGGTCCACCTTCAATATTTGGTTGAAGCAAAAAGTATTTTCTAGACTTGAGCTGATCTAACTTTCCTAACAGCTTCTTCCATGTTTCCTGACCCATATTCATGGTCTGGAGTTGAGATTCTATTTGGACAATTTCTTCAATAACCTTGTCCAATTCAGCACGGGTGTCCCTTCTTAGCATTCTGCAATAGAAGGAGACTTCTGAATCCTCATTAGAGGATTGTTCTTCTTTGGTCATTAAATTGACCTGACCTTGAACTTGCTCTTGAGCTGATTCATATTCTTCAGACTCGGATTCTTCAGATTCTATAGTGAGGACGATGTCCTCTGAGTCTGAAGGATAATCATTGATGAATTCATATTCATCATCTGCCACTCCTGCTTTCTTGGCTGCATGAACCTTTCCTTTACTTTTCTTGTTATTGCGATCTGGACACTTGTTGGCAAAGTGTTCTCTTTTACAGATATAACAGGTAGGTTTCCATTTCTTGGAATTCTTCTTCTGCTTATCTCTTTTTTGAAAGTATCCCTTTTTCTTTGGATACTTGTTCTTGAATTTTTTCTTCTTCTTCTTGTAGGGCTTTTCAAATCTGTTACAGCAAGAAGATTGTTCCTTATCAGGGAACTGATTAGAAGGCATGATCTGGTAACATACAGATGAAGACAATAAAGGCTGAACCCTTTTGATTTCTTTCTTTGCTTTGCCTTCTTCACAAATATCCTCATTAATCTATTGTAGGAATTGAACTAACTGAGGATAGGTTAGTTCCTTCATTTCTATATTCTCAACAACCAGATTTTCAAGAACTTTCTTATGATAGAATTCTCCTATCACATTACCAAAACTTTTCAAAAAGGTAGTGAACATAAATTCATGATTCTGTTCACGACCTGACAAATAAAAATTCTCATACTAGGCATCACAATATTTCTTAAAATATTTGAGATCTTTACACTTACCCTTGATGAACTTGTTATAGGCCAATTTTTCACGAACATCTATTTTTCCTACAAACAGACGTGTGAGCTGAGCACAGACCTGATCTGTACCTCTGTCTAACAGAGTTTCTCTATATCCATCATCAAGACGATCCCAGACATGTTGGGCGACACCTGTCATTGCATTCAGAGCTTGCTTAATAACCTATTTTTCTTCTGCATCAGGATTAGTAGAGATATAATTTGTTATCCAAGCTCTCATTGCATCAATGGCTCTTGTATTTTCTATATCTTCAAAATGATCAAAGTTAACAAGAGGAGGAGTGTCTGCTTTCAGAGTCTGAATATTCTTGAATGGATCTACAGGATTGGATCCATTTGGGTTAGAGCTAGAACCACGAGCCATTTGGAATTTTCCTTCGGCTTGTTCTATTGGAGTGTTTTCCCTTAATGTCCCTGAAGAGGGATCATAAACCTTTTCTATAACAGGCTTCTTGACCTCTACCTTTAACTTAGGACCTTCATACTGAGCCTGTAGATAACCCTTAGCACTAGAAGGGAAATTCTTTGTCTTCACAGTCTGCTGCTGTCGGACAGTGTGTGTTACTGTTTGAATAGTCTGAGATTCTTCTTGGAGGGCAAACTTTATATCAGAGCATTCTGACTTGATGGAATCGCTCATGAGTAGTTGTGATTGTGCAACTGAATGAACTTCTTCAGAGATCTCAGTGAGTCTCTGACTATTATGTTTCACATGAATATTTGTTGTGTTCAGTTGTGAACCCAGCACATCACAATCTAGTTTTACTTCACTTTTGACTTTCTGCAGAAGTTCTCTCTGTTGGTCTAAAGATCTTTGCTAAGCAACCCACCAGGTTTCAGCCTCTTTCTTGAACTCATTATACTGTACTTTGAGTTCCTGGAGATCTTTATTAACAGAGTTCATCCACTGATCTGAGAGACGCTTTTCCAAGCGTTCCAGCGTGGAGATTAGAGAATGAAAATTCTCTTGAGCACTCAGACGTGCCTGTTCAGCCTTGACTGCTTCAATTTGCTGCCAAATCCTTCTATCCTCAGCAAGAAGCATAGATTTCCTCAGACAAAGATTTGTCCAGTTAAGCAATTTGCTTTGACTGGTTCCTTGAGAACTTTCAGAGGTTGGAAATAAATGCAAAGGCCAGAAATCAGCTTTGAAGGTTCCTGTGGTATCATATAGAATAAAATCCTTGAAAGGAAGTACTATACCAGGAAGCAGACAAGGACCTGTAGGGGTATTAAAGACCTTTTCAATAACCTTGTCCAATTCAGCACAGGTGTCCCTTCTTAGCATTCTGCAATAGAAGGAGACTTCTGAATCCTCATCAGAGGATTGTTCTTCTTTGGTCATTAAATTGACCTGACCTTGAACTTGCTCTTGAGCTGATTCATATTCTTCAGACTCGGATTCTTCAGATTCTATAGTGAGGACGATGTCCTCTGAGTCTAAAGGATAATCATTGATGAATTCATATTCATCATCTGCCACTCTTGCTTTCTTGGCTGCATGAACCTTTCCTTTACTTTTCTTCTTATTGCGATCTGGACACTTGTTGGCAAAGTGTTCTCTTTTATAGATATAGCAGGTAGGTTTCCATTTCTTGGAATTCTTCTTTTGCTTATCTCTTTTTCGGAAGTATCCATTTTTCTTTGGATACTTGTTCTTGAATTTTTTCTTCTTCTTCTTGTAGGGATTTTCAAATCTGTTACAGCAAGAAGATTGTTCCTTATCAGGGAACTGATTAGAAGGCATGATCTGGTAACATACAGATGAAGACAATAAAGGCTGAACCCTTTTGATTTCTTTCTTTGCTTTGCCTTCTTCACAAATATCCTCATTAATCTGTTGTAGGAATTGAACTAACTGAGGATAGGTTAGTTCCTTCATTTCTATATTCTCAACAACCAGATTTTCAAGAACTTTCTTATGATAGAATTCTCCTATCACATTACCAAAACTTTTCAAAAAGGTAGTGAACATAAATTCATGATTTTGTTCACGACCCGACAAATAAAAATTCTCATACTAGGCATCACAATATTTCTTAAAATATTTGAGATCTTTACACTTACCCTTGATGAACTTGTTATAGGCCAATTTTTCATGAACATCTATTTTTCCTACAAACAGACATGTAAGCTGAGCACAGACCTGATCTGTACCTCTGTCTAACAGAGTTTCTCTGTATCCATCATCAAGACGATCCCAGACATGTTGGGCAACACCTGTCATTGCATTCAAAGCTTGCTTAATAACCTATTTTTCTTCTGCATCAGGATTAGTAGAGATATAATTTGTTATCCAAGCTCTCATTGCATCAATGGCTCTTGTATTTTCTATATCTTCAAAATGATCAAAGTTAACAAGAGGAGGAGTGTCTACTTTCAGAGTCTAAATATTCTTGAATGGATCTACGGGATTGGATCCATTTGGGTTAGAGCTAGAACCACGAGCCATTTGGAATTTTCCTTCGGCTTGTTCTGTTGGAGTGGTTTCCCTTAATGTCCCTGAAGAGGGATCATAAACCTTTTCTATCACAGGCTTCTTGACCTCTACCTTTAACTTAGGACCTTCATACTGATCCTGTAGATAACCCTTAGCACTAGAAGGGAAATTCTTTGTCTTCACAGTCTGCTGCTGTCAGACAGTGTGTGTTACTATTTGAATAGTCTGAGATTCTTCTTGGAGGGTAGACTTTATATCAGAGCATTCCGACTTGATGGAATCGCTCATGAGTAGTTGTGATTGTGCAACTGAATGAACTTCTTCAAAGATCTCAGTGAGTCTCTGACTATTATGTTTCACATGAATATTTGTTGTGTTCAGTTGTGAACCCAGCACATCACAATCTAGTTTTACTTCACTTCTGACTTTCTGCAGAAGTTCTCTCTGTTGGTCTAAAGATCTTTGCTAAGCAACCCACCAGGTTTCTGCCTCTTTCTTGAACTCATTATACTGTACTTTGAGTTCCTGGAGATCTTTATTAATAGAGTTCATCCACTGATCTGAGAGACGCTTTTCCAAGCGTTCCAGTGTGGAGATTAGAGAATGAAAATTCTCTTGAGCACTCAGACGTGCCTGTTCAGCCTTGACTGCTTCAATTTGCTACCAAATCCTTCTATCCTCAGCAAGAAGCATAGATTTCCTTAGACAAAGATTTGTCCAGTTAAGCAATTTGCTTTGACTGGTTCCTTGAGAACTTTCAGAGGTTGGAAATAAATGCAAAGGCCAGAAATCAGCTTTGAAGGTTCCTGTGGTATCATATAGAATAAAATCCTTGAAAGGAGGTACTATACCAGGAAGCAGACAAGGACCTGCAGGGGTATTAAAGACCTTTTCTTGGGTTTCAGTGAGAGAAAAGGCAAAGATTAAAAAGTGTTGTTATTAATTGGACATTAGCTCATTGGACTATGTTATAAATCATTACTTTTAATGTCACTATATACCATAATATTGTAATCTTTCCAAGCTTCGTGTCGGTCGACAAGACCGAGAGTCGATAGCAAGTCATCTCAAGACAGTAATATATGTCCTCAGCTCGTAAACTCTATTTAAATGGAGTGGCATAATGGCAATAACCATTTTGCCACCTCGTTGACCCTTCCATCATTTAACCAAAAACCACGATGGCATATAGGATAGAAAACTGACGCCTTCGTGAGTGGACTGACGTGGGAGGTAATCAAGAGTTGAGCAAGTTTTAAGCTTATCAAAATGGATAAGACATGGGTTAGTTAGGGTTAGAAAATAGTTATTTTTCCACACGCCATCCTTAAGAGCATTAGGGAGAGTCTTGAGAAAGACAGAAGAATGAGATTAGTTTTGAGGAGAACAAAGAAGCATAAGGGAGCAACGTGAATCAGGAGCTAGTGAGGACATAAGAACTGAGCGGGAAGCTACAATGAGAAGTTTAACAATCAGGTTCTCATTCTTACTATTTTAATCCGCTATCATTCATAAATGTCATTGTTGAAACATGAGCAGAAGACTGAGTATCAATTGCTAATGTAATGTGATTAATAATCATTGTGGAGTGGAAACAAATGTCTTGTTTTATGCCATAATCTTTATTAATCTCCATTCAAAACAAACTATAGCTAATGCCTTCTTTTCGCATGATAATATAAGTGTTAACCGACTACTAATATTGGTGGGAATCATTACCATTATGTAGAGTCTGTATTGACAAAACATGGCTTGAAAGGCCATAATATCTATGTAACGAGTCTTTCATTATTGAGGATTGTTTGATACGTTATATATGAGCTATATTTGATTATCTATGAGTAAAGACTTCAAGTTATGATGATTATAGAAAAGAAAAAGATATGCCATTCCTGTGTTTAAGATGCCATCAGATATCTTATTTAGACTTCATTTCAAACCTTATATTATTGTATTACAACTAGATTGGAGTCTAGTGCGGCATTTAGAGCAATCTGATGGTATGGTTAATACTATAGTGTTGCATAATTTGGTTTAGGCCATGGATTTACTCTGTCAACTTTAGTATAATGTTCTTTGAAAACTCTATGAATGAAGGACAACCTCTTTACTAGGAGAATTTAGTTAAAATATTAACCACCATCAGTGAGAATATAGGCACTATGCAACCTTAGTAGTTATGCTTATGTTTTGTCTAAAGGAGGGTTTTGAAAGCAACATTTTGTTAAACTTAAGTAAAGATGTTTTCAAACAGGCTATAGACTCATAGAAGCAAAAGAATGTATCATTAGAGGTTTACTTCAATTCTTAGACTTAGAATTAAATAAATATAGTAGAATGAATCAGATTTATCAATGATTGCATTCTAGACCAATCTTAAAGATTTGTTAAAAACTGACTCTTTTTCAACCAAGATGAACTTACTTGTCATACCAAGTTTTCAAGTGGTTTTTACTCCTCGATTGTGAAAAAGGAAAGTTAATTCTTGCTTGTATTTATATCATAGTTTTGGGTGTCAATTTGATACTCTAACTTGAATAGTTTAGACCAAAATGAATTTTCCACCACCACAGTTCTGTGCACCATAGCAACTTTTAAGATGACAAGATTGGTTCATTATTTGATTAGTCAAATTAGAAGTTGAGTTAGGATTTGTGTTACCATCCTACTAAGAACAATGTTGAAGGAATAATATCATGGGAAATGACTCCATTAAGTCTTTTGACACTAAAGATACTTCAAATCATTTTCTAGTGTACCGACGATAAACTTGTTTGAACTAATGTGTATCTTCAAATGATAATTTGCACATGGATTAATTCCACTACACCTATACAGAAACTAGTATCAACAAGAGATAAACCTATAACCTAGAATTGTTCTATTGAATTGGCTCTCTATATGAAAGTATTTGGCCTCTAAATTATCAGCCTTGGATAATGGTGACATCGACCTCTATAAAGGTTAATGGTTATTATATGATGAGATTGATTGATATCTCAATATGATAAATATTTCTTTTGGTAGGGTTAGCAGAGACATGGATGCCCCAATGAGCGAGTTCACCACTCATCATGATTTCATTGATTAATTTCTTTATACCTTGACTAATTAAAATATTGACATTTGGGCATGAGATTAGTGTTCCCAACTATTGATGTTTTGAATTGATGAGAAGGATTCTTATTCTTTATAACATGATGACATTATAGATCTTAGTGAAGAATTATTATGGATCCACATATGCATCCTTACATGTGGAATTATTCACTCTTTGATTATCTATACATAGATTATGGTTCATTATATAACCAATCACATGAAAGATTATCATGACTACTATTAATGGATTTTCTTATGGCCGGTTGAGGATTGTTATAATTATGGTGTAGCCAATCTTGTATATTTTGTGTTGGTATCAAAATGGGTTTTCATCATTGGTGTCATACTTCATATTATGTTTAACAATTGTATAACTATGTCATGTTTAGTACCAATGTCGACATTAGTTAATCAAATTATCAAGCAATCCTTTTGGAAACTAAAGACCACTTCGTGGATGATCTTACCTCCCCAAACTATTGGATTATTTACTCTATGATTTTCTTAGGATATCAACCTAAAATTGGCAGGTTGTTGTTAAAATGATAGGAAGACATTTTCCAAGGGGGGAAATCTAGAAGGTTGTTTACAAGGTTTCAAGAATGATGGTATTGAGTGTTATAATGAAATTATATGAATTTCATGGACTCATATGGCAAATATATTCAAGATCAAGAATTGATCTGAGTTAGTTTGACTAGAATGGATTTACCATTTAAACAAGTTTGTGTCTAGTATAACTAATTGAAGGGGAATGGACCCTAGTTATGTTTATTTGATCTTATTTGTGAAAAGAGATAATTGCCTTGACTATGATGCTTAACCTGGGTAAGGTAACCATTTTAGCTATAATGAATCGACTAAATCTCCTTTAAGAGTCAATAAGTCTTGGATCTTGGGTATTACAAAGTTGCAATGAGAATCCTTGTATGGAAAGTTAGTCTATAAGAATTATAGAACCTAGACAATATTTAGAAATCAGTTGAAGACAGAAAGACTGGATTAGAATTGATAAAAATATAAGCATAGATCACCATATCTGGGATGATGTAACCTATTGGGATGATCATACTTAGCTAGAGGGTATCTAGAGTTGTATGATCAATAGTGTTACATTGGATACACCACCAGTACTGATGGCAAATACCAAGGGACATCCTAGGTCTATACTCTTCGTGCAGGTTAGGGCCACTTCCAGTTAGGAAGGTGTATAGGAGACCATCGGTCTTTGGATGGAGGTAAATCTCTCTGAAGATACTTTCTATCTCTTCAGCCAGAGGGTAGCTAAGGGTTGTGACAATGAGGTCGACGATCAAGTTGCAGTGATCTCTTGGTAAGTATTATTTTGTAATTTTTCCTTATATCATATTGTTGATTCCTTAAAAATGAATGGACTCTTTGTGTATCATAGTACCAACATGATTATTAAATAAGTTGTTGATTAAACTTCAATGTTTGAAAAAGTGAAAAAAGTTTTATCAACCTTTTACCTCTTCAAATTTTACTTCATGGTAAAACTAGATTATAGAGTTGGAATTATTTTGGATATTACATATGGTATCAGAGCGAACTGGGTTCAACACATGGACCTATGAGCTCATTAAGTGAAAATTTATTAACCTCTAGCATAATTGCTAATGTTTGAAAACTGGTTTAATGCCAGAATGGCATAGGGAAAAACCAAAGAAACTATCAGGAAAACTATTTTCCCAACACTTAACCAAGTCAGTTTTTAAGAAATAACTTATTGAGGAATTAAAAACTCCAAGAGCAAAATAATTCTACTAAGGTGGTATAGTGGAAAGATTTTGGAGATTTTGACTAGAAAGGTAAAACCTTGGTCTGTTGCAGATCAGACTAAGAGCTCAGGTAGAGTGGTGTCTGTATGAAATCAAGAACTTAAGGATGAGAAGATTATAGAACTATATCATAGGTACAAGATTTGATGGGTTCTAGTTTAACTCCTAGATGGCTTGGAATGAGCCAAGTGGAATAAAAGAGTCATTAAAGGACAAGTAGTGATATATTGGTATTAAATAATGAGAAAAATAGTACAAGATTTAGAAATGTATCTGTTTTGCAAAATAACTCATAATAGAAGAAGCTTGTGTTCCAACTATAATCTCTACGTATTGCTATAGCACAATCTTATAATCTGAGTGATGAACAACATATACTCCAGGGAAAAGGAGTCAATATGATATAACCTTTTTATTTGCAAATTTGTGAACATGATGAAAGTCTTAAGAGGCTTATTTTTTTTGTCAACTCTGATTCACTATAAGTTTTTGGAAAATCAAGTGCAGTGTAGCAATCTACTCCCTTGTTAGTGACTTAGGCAGACAAGTAGAACATAATAAGTGAATATCTAGGTTTTGACACTTCTTTGGATTTTTGGTAAAATTCCTTTTAATATCTGCAAGGATTTACATATTTTCTAATTATTTTGAAATGGTCTATCCACCTAGTTTTGAAGAATTACTTATTTTGTGACCAGTCGGTCAAAATTTGATTTATTGTCGAAATGAGTTTGTTCTTTTGACTAATTATCAAAATTGAAATTGTTAATAATTTGATATTGATTTAAGTTATTAAGGTGGTTATACAATAACATTTTGGTTGTTCACCATGTTTTATGTAATGTCCAACACTATCATGTCCTGGATGGGCCTCTGATGGGTTGTGTAAGGGAGTAAATTATAGAAAATACACCTGGTATGTCCTTAACATTACAAATGAAAGGCACTTTGTGTGGAAAGAAATATGTTTCAAACCCTTTTGGGTTATATATATATATATATATAGTATGCAAGCTACTAGAAGAAGGTCTTACATTGGTATGATCTTTTGAATCATGTGATTATTGAATGAGGGCGGACGGGTAGTCTAGTAAGCCCAGAATAATAGTCTCTCCAAGTCAAGCAGGGTGGTGAACTATGACTATGTTCATTGTGAAACATATAACTACATAAAAACAATGGCCATAGTGAGTGATGTTGCCACCACATGCACTCATTAGTTCACAGTACTCCAGACATTTAGCTAACCAGAGTTGTTGTACATAGTTGGAGGGTATCCATGGTAGTGCGACAGAGTTAGTTAAGTGGGAGTACACACCAGAGCTTAGATGGAAATTGAGAGGGTTTCCAACACAACCTTTCATTGGAGGGTAGGACTGCTTCCGGGTAGGAAGATGCGAGGAAACTGCTTAAGTCCGTGGTTGAGGTAAAAATAGCCGTGTAATATTTTTCCCTCTCATCAGTGGCATGCCGAGTCTTGGAGGATAGTTGAACTAAATAAGGAGTTTTGATCCTTTCTCAATGTATCTTATGACGATACCATACCTACATAATGTTAATAAACTTTGGTAAAAAAAAATCCTGATAAACCTGTGTTTGAAGCAGATAGTTGCTATAGAGTTTATTTCAACAACTCCTATAATTTTGTTATCATGATGACTCCATTTGAAACATTGGACAAAAGAAGATGTCGAACTCCTATAAGATGGGTGAGCTAAAAGATAGGATTAGCATTAGTCCAAAAATGTGTCAGAAATGGTTAATCAAAGCAAACCAATCAGGAAAGATTGGTGGAAGCTAATAATAGATAGAAATCTTAAGAAAATACCAACCATACACTAATACCATTCTCGGTTAGGGAAGAAGAGTTTCATAAGTATGGAATGTATTCTAAAAAAAAAAGTTCCTAGATATGAGAGACTTCTCAAAGCCCTCAAAGTTATTTATTCAGTTGATTATAAAATCATTTTATTTTTCCAGGAGGCACATGATTTTATGATTGTATTTGAAAGGTATATAACAAATGACCATTATATTCCTAGAATGTTATACATGAACAAGACCTAGGAGAGGTCGTGATCAAGCTTATAAATGTTTGAGGATCACAAGGTCTGCTTGCGAAACAAAAGAAAGATTACTCATTGCAAGGTCCGGTGGGACAACGTGCAGGGGGTAATATGACCTACAAAAATTTACCATGATTTAACAGCAAAGATTTTATCCATTATTTGCACTTTTGCAGGTTAAACAAAATTCTATCTTATCACATTTTCGGATACACTAAATCATCAAGGACGATGATTCCTGAGGGGAAAGATATGTTACATCTCTCCTTTTGCACAAATTTTTACTATTTACTCTTACCTGTTTCATGGATAGAAATAGACAAGTGAATACGTTTATGTTCATGAGAAACAATGTTACGATTAGAAGTATTAATTTTATGGAATCATGTTTTTATCTCTTGAATATTATCAATTTGATGATACAAATTAAAATACCTTTTTTTAATGTGGAAAATAGAAATATTATGATTATATTATGCTTTGACCGAGATACCAGTACGTTGACCACAATTAGTATGTGAGAATGCTTTGACAGGAACAGGTGGATCACTCTCCATGAAGCAAAGGGGAGAGAAAGCATCTTTGGGGAAGGGGAGTATAGACTCTGGATCATCAATGTGTATATGCCACTAAGTATGTACAATAGATAGTTAAACTTAGTCCTCTTGAGGTAAGATTTGATTATGGTTAAATTAGCACCATGTTGTTGTAGAAGTGCAACGTTGTCTGTCTAAACGTCATTGTCACGACAAGTATGGTCAATCAACTTCTGCGTCGTAATACTCTAAGTTCATGTCACCAAATGTGGATGACAAATTTATATTTTGAGTATGTGACGCATGATATGTCTTATTAAGTTACTCGACGTAAAACATCGACAGTGGTTTGCAGAGTTGGAGATAAAACTCAACCCCAAAATGTCAATCATACACTTTGTCGTTGCGATCACGTATTTTCTCCAAATCGTCATCGTTGTAACACCTTACATGTGTGCGACATAAACATGGTTAATCCCATCAAGGATAATGTCATGAAATAGGTTTCAATAACGTCTTAAGTCTATATGAACGTCAAGTGTTATACCATCGTTTTTAATCATAATGATAAGGTATAAATAAAAAATATATATATTTATGTTTTCAATTGCCATCGAGAGCAAAGGCAAAGATTAAAAAGTGTTGTTATTAATTGGGCATTAGCTCATTGGACTATGTTATAAATCATTACTTTTAATGTCACTATATACCATAATATTGTAATCTTTCCAAGCTTCGATGTAGGTTGACAAGACCGAGAGTCGATAGCAAGTCATCTCAAGACAGTAATATATGTCCTCAGCTCGTAAACTCTATTTAAATGGAATGGCATAATTCCAATAACCATTTTTCCACCTCGCTAACCCTTTCATCATTTAACCAAAAACCATGATGGCATATAGGATAGAAAACTGACACCTTCATGAGTGGACTGACGTGGGAGGTAATCAAGAGTTGAGCAAGTTTTAAGCTTATCAAAATGGCTAAGCCATGGGTTAGTTAGGGATAGAAAACAATTATTTTTCCACTCACCATCCTTAAGAGCATTGGGGAGAGTCTTGAGAAAGACAGAAGAATGAGATTAGTTTTGAGGAGAACACAGAAGCATAAGGGAGCAACGTGAATCAGGAGCTGGTGAGGACATAAGAACCGAGCGGGAAGCTACAATGAGAAGTTTAACAATCAGGTTCTTATTCTTACTATTTTAATCTGCTATCATTCATAAATGTCGTTGAAACATGAGCCAAAGTCTGAGTATCAATTGCTAATGTAATGTGATTAATAATCATTGTGGAGTGGAAACGAATGTCTTGTTTTATGCCATAATCTTTATTAATCTCCATTCAAAACAAACTATAGCTAATGCCTTCTTTTCACATGATAATTTAAGTGTTAACTGACTACTAATATCAATGGGAATCATTACCATTACGTAGAGTCTATATCGATAAAACAAGGCTTGAAGGTTGTAACATCTATGTAACGAGTCTTTAATTACTGAGCATTGTTTCATATGTTATATATCAGCTATATTCAATTATATGTGAGTAAAGACTTCAAGTTATGATGATTATAGAAAAGAAAAAACTATGCCATCCCTGTGTTTAAGATGCCATCAGATATCTTATTTAGACTTCCTTTCAAACCTTATAGTATTGTATTACAACTAGATTGGAGTCTGGTGCGGCATTTAGAGCAATTTGATGGTATGGTTAAGACTATAGTGTTGTTGCATAATTTGGTTTACGCCGTGGATTTACTCTGTCAACTTTAGTATAATGTGCCTGTAAAAATTTGTGAATGAAGGACAACGTCTTTACTAGGAGAATTTAGCTAAAATATTAACCACCATCATTGAGAATATAGGCACTTTGCAACCTTAGTAGTTATGCTTATGTTTTGTCGAAAGGAGGGTTTTGAAAGCAACATTTTGTTAAACTTAAGTAAAGATGTTTTCAAATAGGCTATAGACTCATAGAAGCAAAAGAATGTATCATTAGAGGTTTACTTAAATCCTTAGACTTAGAATTAAATAAAGACAATAGAATGAATCAGGTTTATCAATGATTGCATTCTAGACCAACCTTAAAGATTTGTTAAAAATTGACTCTTTTTCGACCAAGATGAACTTACTTGTCATACCAAGTTTTCAAGTGATTTTTCCTCCTCAATTGTGAAAAAGGAAAGTTGATTCTTTCTTGTATTTATATCATATTTTTGGGTGTCAATTTGATACTCTAACTTGAATAGTTTAGACCAAAACAAATTTGCCACCACCACAGTTTTGTGCACCATAGCAACTTTTAAGACGACAAGATTGGTTCATTATTTGATTAGTCGAATTAGAAGTTGAGTTAGGATTGGTGTTACCATCCTACTAAGAACAATGTTGAAGGAATAATATCATGGGAAATGACTCCATTAAGTCTTTCGACACTAAAGATACTTCTATCATTTTCTAGTGTACCAACAATAAACTTGTTTGAACTAATGTGTATCTTCAAATGATAATTTACACGTGGATTAATTCCACTACACCTATATAGAAACTAGTATCAACAAGAGATAAACCCACAACCTAGAATTGTTCTATTGAATTGGCTCTCTATATGAAAGTATTTGGCCTCTAAATTATCAGCCTTGGATAATGATGACATCGACCTCTATAAAGGTTAATGGTTATTATATAATGAGATTGATTGATACCTCAATATGATAAATATTTCTTTTGGTAGGGTTAGCAGACACATGGATGCCCCAATGAGTGAGTTCACCACTCATCATGATTTCATTGATTAATGTCTTTATACCACGTCTATTTAAAATATTGACATTTGGGCATGAGATTAGTGTTCCCAACTATTGATGTTTTGAATTGATGAGAAGGATTGTTTTTCTTTATAACATGATGACATTATAGATCTTAGTGAAGAATTATTATGGATCCATATACGCATCCTTACATGTGGAATTATTCACTCTTTGATTATCTATACATAGAATATGGTTCATTATATAACCAATCACATGAAAGATTATCATGACTACTATTAATTGATTTTCTTATGACCAGTTGAGGATTGTTATAATTATGGTGTAGCCAATCTTGTATATTTTGTGTTGGTATCAAAATGGGTTTTCATCATTGGTGTCATACTTCGTATTATGTTTAACAATTGTATAACTATGTCATGTTTAGTACCAATGTTGACATTAGTTAATCAAATTATCAAGCAATCCTTTTGGAAACTAAAGACCACTTCACGGATGATCTTACCTCCCCAAACTATTGGAGTATTTACTCTATGATTTTCTTAGGATATCAACCTAAAATTGGCAGGTTGTTGTTAAAATGATAGGAAGACATTTTCCAAGGGGGGAAATCTAGAAGGTTGTTTACAATGTTTCAAGAATGATGGTATTGAGTGTTATAATGAAATTATATGAATTTCATGGACTCATATGGCAAATATATTCAAGATCAAGGATTGATTTGAGTTAGTTTGACTAGAATAGATTTACTATTTAGACAAGTTTGTGTCTAGTATAACTAATTGAAGGGGAATGGACCCTAGTTATGTTTATTTGATCTTATTTTGAAAAGAGATAATTGCCTTGACTATGATGCTTAACCTAGGTAAGGCAACCATTTTAGCTATAATGAATCGACTTAAACTTCTTTAAGGGTCGATAAGTCTTAGATCTTGGGTATTGCAAAGTTACAATGAGAAACCTTGTATGGAGAGTTAGTCTATAATAATTATAGAACCTAGACAATATTTAGAAATCGGTTGAAGACAGAAAGATTGAATTAGAATTGATAAAAATATAAGCATAGATCACCATATCCAGGATGACATAACCTATTGGGATGATCATAGTTAGCTAGAGGGTATGTAGAGTTGTATGATCAATAGTGTTACGTTTGATACACCACTAGTACTGATGGCAAATACCAAGGGACATCCTAGGTCTATACTCTTCGTGCAGGGTAGGGCCACTTTCGGTTAGGAAGGTGTGCAGGAGACTGTTGGTCTGTGGATGGAGGTAAAGCTCTCTGAAGATACTTTCTCTCTCTTCAGCTAGAGGGTAGCCGAGGGTTGTGACATGGAGGTCGACAATTGAGTTGCAGTGATCTCTTGGTAAGTATTATTTTGTAATTTTTCCTTATATCATATTGTTGATTCGTTAAAAATGAATGGACTCTTTGTGTATCATAGTACCAAAATGATTATTAAATAAGTTGTTGATTAAAATTCAATGTTTGAAAAAGTGAAAAAAGTTTTATCAACCTTTTACCTCTTCAAATTTTACTTCATGGTAAAACTGGATTATAGAGTTGGAATTATTTTGGATATTAGAAATTGACAACATCAAGATCATGAGAAAACTCCCCTAATTCTTTCTTATGTTCATGTGTGAGCATTTATTGGGCTAGGGCAGTATCATGGAGGTCCCTAAAATAGTTTTGAAGTCATCCAAATGCACAAATATCATGCACCTCCCCTTGTGGTGAAAGACTAGCTTGATTTATACCCATTTTCTCAACCAAATCAGCAACTTGTTCTTCATGTTCATGGCTGTTGTAGGTTTGATAGAAAGTCATTTTTATGATGTCCAGGTTGTCCTTGACATGCATAAGGTTCATAACTTCTGAAAAATCATTTTGTATCTCATTTTCTTGAACTAGGAAAAAAGTTATAACCGCTATCCCAAAGTCTAGAGGAAGATGTGTGAAGACAAAAATCATGACTTGATTGCATCCCTCTGCGAGTAGTTTCAAATGGGGCATGGATAATTAATTAAACCCTAATTGTGAAGAATGTCATTATGAATAAAAGAGGAATGTGCATCTGGAAGGTCATCAAGATGTTGTCTTAGTAAGGATAATCATTATGAGGACTAAATATATTGCATGCTATTAAAGTATTTGTCTAAGCTCTAAAATGAGAACAACAATACAAGGCTTGTGGGACTATCAACAAATCTACTATGAATGTCATCCTATAAACCTCCAATCCTATTACAAAATGAAGATGGGGATTGTATTAAGTGTTTAATAGACTATTATGATGTGATTAAAACTCACACATGCTATCATCAAGATGCCAGTCATAATCATTACACTTGGTAGGTATTTATGTGATCATGTTATCATGTTACAATAAAGAATTACCAACAGCCATAGGACATTCTCTAGATGACTGTCATTAACCCTCACTATTTTCATGAGACATTTACCCAAGGTGAGCCTATTTAGCATCAGGGAATTAGCAAACATGATCACAAGATGTTAAACTTTGTAGAAGGATTATCATGAAGGCAACTAGAAGGTAAGGGAAAGGGTTGTCATACCAAAATCACTGAGAATGATGGGACAATTATGCATATCTCTTCCATAAATTGAAAATGGACATCTTCATAACCATCCATACTCTAATGACAATGAGTTGTGAAGCACACACACAAGTATGAGGACAACATGATAATTCTTTAGGAGTAATCATAATAGTTTTTGAACATAGGGCACTCAATATAAGAAGATCATTAAGGAGAAATTCATATGCAACTGGGGCTTTTGTTGAATTAAACAGTGGTGAAATACAAAATGTTAAAATACACATTGTGTAATATAGTATTAGGGATAGTCATGCTATAATCATGAATTGTTCATGTTTGTACAGTGGTAATGAGTATGGACCAATAAGGATATAATAAATCTCTCATTTGATGGTTTATCAAGGGAAGATCACCTATTATTATCCACGAGACTGATGTTGCCCACTTTTCCCTTTATAACTATTCACCAACATTGTTAATTAAAAGACAATCCAATCTAGATTTTCTTCTAAAATCAAACCTACCTCAGTGACCTAAGTGATGTATGTGCAAGGATAGTTATAGGAAGGGGATATTTTTATGGGGATGAGAGGATTTTTTGATGGGGGTGATGGGAATTTTTAACTAGTGACTGCCAACACCTTGTCTATATGGGATTGCCAAAACAATGGCAATACTGTGTATATTTTGTGCCCTAATTTCCATTTTGAATAAATAAGAAGTTAGTTTTTACTACAGGGGAGGGTTTCATATAGGGTATTTGGAAGAAAACCATAGCCTCAATCTCAAATTTGATTGCGAAAGGCAACCTATCAAAATTCCATGATTTGGATTGTCCTAAGCAACATTTTGAAATTGTTTAGCAAATTGTCAATACCCTATCTATGAATAAATCTCTCCACACCTCAAGATTATTCTAGTGAAGTATGGATCAAGTGACTCATGAGATCCTACAAGCTTGTGAAATAAGGAAGAAGACTATCTTAATTAAGAAGAGATGTCATTCAGTTACTCCCTAGTCATGCCTTAATTGTCACAATGGAAAAAAGGAAGACAGATTCATGAAATATGTTGTGAATAATAGTGACAAAATTATGCTTTGGATTAGTGTAGAGGGTGAAGAAGGGATATCAAGAGACAATTATTGAAGTCAAGGCTCATTAATATGGCAATGCCAAACTCAAGTAGATAATCATGTGCATAAGCTAAATTGCCATAAAGGCCACTATGAAGAAGGAGACAATCTACTATCATAAGTAACACTTAGGATAATCATGAATAGGTACAAATGCCTTGCTTAGGAGTGTTGTTGATCTTTGCAATGAGAATGAAGGTGAGGATGGGTGTTGCAGAAAGATATCCTAGACAAGTTCATCACATGGATACATGACTATCATATTCAAATGCAACTAAGACTATCACAACTATGAGGGCAGTCATAACAGTCCTAACTATCTAAGACTATCACACCTAGTTCTAAAGACAACCATTATTATTGATCACTTCATGCACATGATAATAACTTTATTCATAAGGTTCTAAGAGGATTATTTTAGAGATTTTTCAATACAGACAAAAGGTGAAAGTTTGAAGAAGATTGAACAAGTGCTCATAAAGGATTGTCATGCCATAACTGATTTATTCAAAAGGATAGTCATATTCATGAAATTTGGATTGAGTTTGATTTCATTTGAGGTGGTGTGATGGAGTTTAATTATGTTCAATAAGTTTCACATACGACTGTCCTAACATTGCAAACCATTGAAACACACGTGAAGGAAATCTAAATTGCTGAAATACATAGTGTGCAATTCACGGAGTAGTCCTAGGGATAGCCATCTAGGGTTATTGTGATTAGATATTTATGGAATGATGAAGCCACTATGACATGATGAGTTATATGTTCATCATGAAGACAATGATGGAGATCCATGGAGAAAACCAAGGAGGACAAGATAAGACACCAAATTTGTGAAGTTGCCAATGGCAACAAATTTATCACCTAGTTGTCCTTAACTAATCCATGATTGCAAATGGATGTATTTTGGCTTCTATTGACTAAAAGTGACTTATTTATGATGAATATAATGCTCGTAATTGTTTCTTCCACATCTAAGAAGTTGGAAACAAGTGGACATTAGCTAGAGCTATCTTGGAAACATCAATATTTGGAGACATACCTAGGACTGTCATAAAAATCTATTAGACTAATCTCTATAATTTAGGGTAGTGAAAGGTATATACTCGATCAAGGTAACCACCACCATGTAGTAACAAAGGACAATTAGGAAATTTTGAAATATTGTTGTGTCATGTGCATACAAATAATCATGAATAGGTGCATAAGGAATGTCCTAGCCCAAGACAATAAAGAGGTCTCCACATCCTCCAACCTTCTCCAAGAGAATTCATACTATGAAACATGCATGGAGAAGTTATCAAAAGGACACCTAACAATTATGTCTAAGTGATCAACAGAGACAAGTAGGATTGTCATAATAGGGGGCATAGGATAGTCTAAGATTCAAGTCATTGCATGGTTCTATTAAATGAATCATTATGCATATTAAGGAATAAATCCTTCTATATCATCCTAGGGCAAAAATTAAGAGTCTTCTAGAATCAATTTTGGCTCCATTGATCATGAATATGAGTATGACAAACAATTGTTGACTAAAATTATTTTATGAAGTATTTGATATTATTTTTCTCTTGTATAGCTGAAAATAGGTGAAACGAAGACATGAAGGGCCAAAACAAGGTGGAAACATGAGGAATTTGGAGTCTCTTTGACTATACTAACTGATATACCTAGACACATATATATCTTAGAACATAAAGAACATAAATACATAAAGACATAAAGAATATAAGAACAGATATATGTGAATTAAAATGGACATAGGTTGAACATACCTTAGAATTTGATATTGCAGTTGACCAATTCTCTAAAATATGGCTTCAAAATCCTCAAATTCTTCTTTTTCACAAGTTTGATTATGAATTCTATATAAATCTAGAATAGGATTAGTGAAATTTATGGGAAAAACAAACATATATCATCAAATTCAATCTATATATCAATGACAATTAGCTTTGAAACAACATCACACATGAAAAATGAAACTTTTAGTTTAAATAATCAAATTTTCTCCAAAAACATGCAAATTAGTTCTTCTATGTTGAAAAAATAAAAAAGGTGGTGGATTGATATAAAAATGATTCTAAATAAGTCAAACAACATGAAAAGCATTTTCTTGTCCGATATACTGCATGAAAAGCAGGAATAACAGTCATGTGGGGTTTGAAACATGGATCCCACATGCTTTTTTTCTATTTTTCATGCTTCCCAGAATGTGCTCGCATTATAATGCGAGCGCGTTCTAGGAAGCATGAAAACATAAAGCTTCATGCATGAAAAAATCATAACCTTCTCAATGTTGGTGCCAAATTCATGGTCTAGGATGTCATGCTCTCACATAAAATATATTGTAACTATGCATGTAGTGTGTCAAATAGGTAATCAAGTGACGGTCCAAGAGTATCCCTAGACTCAAATATCCATGTGGTTCGTGAAGTAGAACTTGTCTATACTAGGAGGGACAAATGTAACCTTGTATCTACATGGGAGGGTCTCTCTCTTTTTCTCTCTTTATTTATCTATCCTATATATAGAGAGGGACATGGACATGGATAGGGAGAGAACCTAGGGACATTCAGAAAGAGATGGAGAGATAGAAATAGAGTTAGAGAAAGGAAAACATATAGAAAGAGGAGCAAATAGAGAGAGAGGAATAGGTGGAGATAGAGATGGGGAGAGGGAGAGAGGGGGATTTATATAGACAAAGGGGTCTATAGAGGGAGAAAGATAGAGATATATATAGAGAGAGAGAGGGGAGATATAGGGAGATAGATCTAGCAAGGGAGAGATAGATAGGGAAATATAGAGAGAGAGGTAGAGAGGGATATATTAAGAGATAGGGTTATGCAGATAGATAGAGATAGGGAAAGAGATGGAGAGATGTCTGGGTAAGTGCAGGAAGATGGGGGGCCAAAAAGGGGTCTTAAGTGGCCACTTTTTTTTCTAAAATTAGGAAATACTGGCCTTGGATGAGAAATTGAGCATAGTTACACTCAAAATTTGGAGCTGCAACCAAAACAATGTTCGTAGTGCTAACCCTCAGATTTGAAGGTTTAGGGATAAGGAATTAGCGTTTAAGGTATAGTATCAAGCTCATTAAGGGTCTAGGAATAGGGATAGCATTTAGGGTTTAGGGATGAGGGATTAGAGTTGAGGGATGAGGGATTAGAGTTGAAGGATGACAGATTAGGGTTGAGGGTTTAGGGTTTAGGGTTTAGGGATAGGGTTGAGGGTCGAGGGATCAGAGTTAAGGGTTGAGGGATTAGGGTTTGACATTGAGGGTTGAGGGTTGAGGTTCAAGGGTCAAGGGTTTAGGGATAGGGTTTAAGGTCGAGGGATTAGGGTTAAAGTAGAGTGTGGAGGGTGTAAGGATTAGGGATAGGGTTGGAGGGTTTAGGGATAAGGGATTAGGGTTTAAGGTATAGTATCGTGTATGTTGAGGGTTTAGGAATAGGGATAGCATTTAGGGTTTAGGGATGAGGGATTAGAGTTGAGGGATGATGGATTAGGGTTGAGAGTTGAGGGATTAGGATTTAGGGATAAGGTTTAGGGTTGAGGGTTGAGGGATTAGGGTTTAAGGTATAGTGTTGAGGGTTGAGGGTTTAGGATTAGGGTTTAGGGTGGACAGATTAACATTTAATGTCGAGGCTAGGGTTAGAGTGTTGAGGGTAGAGGGATTAGGGATAGGGTTTAGGGTTGAAGGTTTAAGGAATGAGGGTTGAGGCTTTAGCGATGAGGGTTTAACGCTTAAGATATAGTGTCAAGTGTTGAGGGTGTAGGGATAGGGTTTAAGTTTTAAGGGTTAAGGGTTGAGGGATAGGGATTAGGGTTTAAGGTATAGTGTTGAGGGTTGATGGTTTAGGGATAGGGTTTAGGTTTGAGGGATTAGGGTTTACGGTTGATGAATTAGGGTTTAATGTTGAGAGTTGAGGGTTGAGGGTTGAGGGTTGAGGGTTGAGGTTGAGGGATAGGGTTAATGGTCAAGGGATTAGGGTTAAATAAGAGTGTTGAGGGTAGACAGATTAGGGTTTAAGGTATAGTATCGAGCCTGTTGAGGGCCTAGGAATAGGGATAGCGTTTAGGGTTTAGGGATGAGGGATTAGAGTTGAGGGATGACGGGTGACGGATTAGGGTTGAGGGTTGAGGGATTAGGGTTTAAGGTATAGTGTTGAGGGTTTAGGGATAGGGTTTAGGGTTGAGGAATTAGAATTTGATGTTGAGGGTTGAGGGTTTAGGGTTGAGGGTTTAGGGATAGGGTTGAGGGTCGAGGGATCAGAGTTAACGGTTGAGGGATTAGGGTTTGATGTTGAGGGTTGAGGGTTGAGGTTCGAGGGTCAAGGGTTTAGGGATAGGGTTGAGGGTTAAGGAATTAAGGTTAAAGTAGAGTGTGGAGGGTATAAGGATTAGGGATAGGGTTGGAGGGTTTAGGGATAAGGGATTAGGGTTTAAGGTATAGTATCGAGTCTGTTGAGGGTATAGGAATAGGGATAGCATTTAGGGTTTAGGGATGAGGGATTAGAGTTGAGGGATGATGGATTAGGGTTGAGGGTTGAGGGATTAGGGTTTAGGGATAAGGTTTAGGGTTGAGGGTTGAGGGATTAAGGTTTAAGGTATAGTGTTGAGGGTTTAGGGATAGGGTTTAGGGTTGACGGATTAGAGTGAAGGGATGAGGGATTAGGATTTGACGTTGAGGGTTGAGGGTTTAGGGTTTAGGGTTAGGGTTGAGAGATGAGGGATCAGAGTTAAGGGTTAAGGGATTAGGGTTTGACATTGAGGGTTAACGGTTGAGGTTCGAGGGTCAAGGGTTTAGGGATAGGGTTGAGGGTCGAGGAATTAGGGCTAAAGTAGAGTGTGGAGGGTATAAGGACTAGGGATAGGGTTGGAGGGTTTAGGTATAAGGGATTAGGGTTTAAGGTATAGTATCGAGTCTGTTGAGGGTGTAGGAATAGGGATAGCATTTAGGGTTTAGGGATGAGGGATTAGAGTTGAGGGATGACGGATTAGGGTTGAGGGTTGAGGGATTAGGGTTTAGGGATAAGGTTTAGGGTTGAGGGCTGAGGGATTAGGGTTTAAGGTATAGTGTTGAGGGTTTAGGGATAGGGTTTAGGGTTGAGGGATTAGAGTGAAGGGTTGAGGGATTAGGATTTGACGTTGAGGGTTGAGGGTTTAGGGTTTATGGTTTAGGGTTAGGGTTGAGAGATGAGGGATCAAAGTTAAGGGCTGAGGGATTAGGGTTTGACGTCGAGGGTTGAGGGTTGAGGTTTGAGGGTCAAGGGTTTAGGGAGAGGGTTGAGGGTCAAGGAATTAGGGTTAAAGTAGAGTGTGGAGGGTATAAGGATTAGGGATAGGGTTGGAGGGTTTAGGGATAAGGGATTAGGGTTTAAGGTATAGTATCGAGTCTGTTGAGGGTGTAGGAATAGGGATATCATTTAGGGTTTAGGGATGAGGGATTAGAGTTGAGGGATGATGGATTAGGGTTGAGGGTTGAGGGATTAGGGTTTAGGGATAAGGTTTAGGGTTTAGGGATAAGGTTTAGGGTTGAGGGCTGAGGGATTAGGGTTTAAGGTATAGTGTTGAGGGTTTAGTGATAGGGTTTAGGGTTGAGGGATTAGAGTGAAGGGTTGAGGGATTAGGATTTGACGTTGAGGGTTGAGGGTTTAGGGTTTAGGGTTTAGGGTTAGGGTTGAGAGATGAGGGATCAGAGTTGAGGGTTGAGGGATTAGGGTTTGACGTCGAGGGTTGAGGGTTGAGGTTCGAGGGTCAAGGGTTTAGGGATAGGGTTGAGGGTCGAGGAATTAGGGTTAAAGTAGAGTGTGGAGGGTATAAGGATTAGGGATAGGGTTGGAGGGTTTAGGGATAAGGGATTAGGGTTTAAGGTATAGTATCGAGTCTGTTGAGGGTGTATGAATAGGGATAGCATTTAGGGTTTAGGGATGAGGGATTAGAGTTGAGGGATGACAGATTAGGGTTGAGGGTTGAGGGATTAGGGTTTAGGGATAAGGTTTAGGGTTGAGGGCCGAGGGATTAGGGTTTAAGGTATAGTGTTGAGGGTTTAGGGATAGGGTTTAGGGTTGAGGGATTAGAGTGAAGGGTTGAGGGATTAGGATTTGACGTTGAGGGTTTAGGGTTTAGGGTTAGGGTTGAGAGATGAGGGATCAGAGTTAAGGGTTGAGGGATTAAGGTTTGACGTCGAGGGTTGAGGGTTGAGGTTCGAGGGTCAAGGGTTTAGGGATAGGGTTGAGGGTCGAGGAATTAGGGTTAAAGTAGAGTGTGGAGGGTATAAGGATTAGGGATAGGGTTGGAGGGTTTAGGGATAAGGGATTGGGGTTTAAGGTATAGTATCGAGTCTGTTGAGGGTGTAGGAGTAGGGATAGCATTTAGGGTTTAGGGATGAGGGATGACGGATTAGGGTTGAGGGTTGAGGGATAAGGTTTAGGGTTGAGGGCTAAAGGATTAGGGTTTAAGGTATAGTGTTGAGGGTTTAGGGATAGGGGTTAGGGTTGAGGGATTAGAGTGAAGGGTTGAGGGATTAGGATTTGACATTGAGGGTTGAGGGTTTAGGATTTAGGGTTTTGGGTTAGGGTTGAGAGATGAGGGATTAGGGTTTGACGTCGAGGGTTGAGGGTTGAGGTTCGAGGGTCAAGGGTTTAGGGATAGGGTTGAGGGTCGAGGGATTAGGGTTAAAGTAGAGTGTGGAGGGTATAAGGATTAGGGATAGGGTTGGAAGGTTTAGGGATAAGTGATTAGGGATAGGGTTTAGGGTTGAAGGTTTAATGATCAATGCAAAGGATGTGATGAATCAATAGCAGGACAAATGCGAGCGCGTTATAACGTGCTCGCATTTTGTCTTGCTATTAAAATGGTAAAAAAGTGGTTACCCCCGTGATCCAGGCCCACATGCTCTGTTTTCTTACTGATTCTGCACGTGCTCTGACAAAAAAGACTTGTGCTTTCATGCTGTTGGGAAGTTCACATGCACATTTGACACATTGTACCACCTTTGCATGATCTTTCCACCACCTTTTCTGCTTTGCCAACTTGAGAAGGAGGAAATAACATAGTTTTCACACCAAGTTTGATATATATCTATTCAAGTTTCAATTTTTGTAGTGTTGCAATGTTAATTGTGATTCAATTTTAGGAATTTAACATTATAGATTGGTTAATAGTATTGTTGTTAGTAATGATATTTGAGTGTAATTCAATTTAACATTGAAAAGGAAGCAAGTGGTGAAAAACTCAAATTGTTGAGGAGTTTGATGCAAGAAGATAAAAACATTACATAATTGGGTACTCTCTCCATTCAAATCTTCATTTTTTAGGTATGTCAAGTCTTTACATGCATGTTCTTTACATTTTCCTTATTTTGGATTGAATTACTTTATCATGCTTTATCATACATGTTTAAAATAGACACATTCCCAATCAAGAAAGTAGCCTACAATCTCACATGATGCCATGTATATTTTCTACACTTGGGCTCTTTAATAATTATGTCTAATAAACAAACCTTAACATACCATGATGTCAAACTATACAAGAATAAATCCTTACAACATAAAAAACATACAATCCCACTATTATCTTGTATTCATTTCTTAGTAACTAATATTGGTCTCTTTATCATGCTACAGACAAATTCTCCATCATGCCGAGGAAACGATCAAGAATTAAACCAACACAGGAAGATATAGAAGCTAAGAATGCAAATAAAGTAGTGGCTATGAGGGAACTTCGTGAGAAGAGGAAATTGGACACGATAAATGAAGACATACCAATTGAAGAGGAACCACAACCAGCACAAAGAGATATGGTATTGGCAGCACAAAGAGAACGAATGCACAAACTTTGTGGTATGAGGGATTTGAATACCATAGTTGGAGACACGTCCTCTACCACAAGTCAACATGTAGGGACACCATCTACCGCATCTCAAGTTGAGAGTACATCATCACTCACATGTGATGAAGGAGGTACACCATCGTTCCCACCTCAACCTCAAGGTATGTCATCTATTCCATCTTCGATCAAAGGTATGCCATCTAACCCATCTCATTTAAATATTGATGAAATTCCTAATGTTGAGATGAATTTACCTAACTTGACACCACCTAGAATTTTGCATAGAAAGCCAAAGTATTTGATTGATATTGATGAGAATATTTTGCAGCCAATGGAAGGTAAGGTTCCAAAACACACTTGTAGAAGATATGCTAATACGATTTGGAGATTGTTCTTTGAAAAGTTAAATGAGACTGCAAGATGTCAACTATTCGTTGAAATGATGCAAAGTATAAAGTATAGGTCTATCATGAAGATTCTTGGGTTGAGAACATCAGAGGCTTCAAGTGAAAAATCTATTGTGAAGAATCTAATGAGTGCGTATGAGAGTGTGGGTAACACCTCACGCACAAAATATAGTAATGCAACATGGCGTGGGATTACATCGACTATAGTAAGTAGTCAAACAAGGAAAGCTCATCTCATTAGAAAGACAAGTCAAGAATTGGGAATTAATAGGAAAACTTTATCAAGATCCGTTGAAAGACGCCAAAGAATTGAGGACACTAATGCCAATGAATTATGGGCTTTCTCGGGGAGACTACCATGAAAAGATAAACCAATTGTTGAAGCATTGAGATCACTAATTGAAGACTTTTGGAAGAATTACACAAGGGTATCTCCAAATCAAAGGGATGTGGTAAGAAGGAGAATCGGTAGTCAGAACCGCGAGCCACATCCAAAGCAATTTTTGGATGAGACTCAAACATAGTTTTATGGTAAATTTCTAGAGAAGTATCCTCAAATTAAAATTTATCAAAGATAGTTTGAATTTCTAAAACCTTTCTATGTTAAGATAAATCACACACGCACTACTTGTTGTTGTAGATTACATATTGAATTTTCTAACCATTTTGATGCTTATAGGTCTATATGTTTAGATATGCATACTAACAATGATTTGCAAGGTTGTGCCATATGTGCCCCACCAATATCTTCAAGAGACTTCATATCAAGAATTTTATGTGAAAGAGAGGAAGGTCAAATATTCTACAAGAAATTATGCTCGGATGGCACATGTCATTGTTGTGGTGGCTTGTAACATTTGCCAATATATGAACATATGGAAATAACACATGCGGTTGGAAACGAACTAGTAGAGTTTGGCAAGTATAAAATAGTGGCATACAATACAAAAGATGGTAAAGAAGCAAAGAGGTGTGAATTGGTTATTGAAAAGATTCCAGTGTATCAGTTTATGCCTATATTTCATGATAGCATAGTGTATGAGTATGCAAGACATGCCCATAGAGCTCGATGGTTGGACTTGCAATTCAAGTTATGCAAGGACACATTTCTAGTTGGTAGCATTGTTTCAGTCGTCGACTTTGTAGAGAACTATAGTCTACAACCACAGCGTGAGGTGCAATCACAATATTACAACTCCACACAGGTTTCTATATTTGTGCACATCACATTCATTCATACGAATAATAGTACAGAGGATGACAGAAAGATCATAAGGGAGTATAATTTCTATATTAGTGATGATCGCATGCATTCTACGGAGTTCGTGCAAGGTTGCTTTCAGGTCTTCTACAATGATTTGGCTAGAAGGAGCATATCGTTCAGTTAGCATATCATATGGTCGGATAACTATACGTCACAATTCAAGAACTCGTGGAATTTCTATTGGCTGAGTAGGAGGCATAATTTTATAGGTATTCAACATATGTGGAACTTTTGTGAGGCCGAGCATGGAAAGGGGGAGCATGATGGTGCAGGAGCATGTATCAAAAGAGCCATAGCACGAGAAGAGTTAAAGTATAAAGACAATGCAAAGTTGACAGATGCAAAATCAATTGTCAAGTGGTGTAATGCTTCCATGGGTCTAGGTAATGAAGGTAAGTCTTTAGTTCATAGATTTTTTTGGCTGATAGATGATACTAACATTGCATGCTACGCCCTTAATATTGGTGTACATAGGGTTCTGAATAGTCTGCTTGTGGCTATCTTAACTCCTAATTAAGTCATATTATCATTATTATATTGTTATTTAGTTGTTTAGGTCAGCCTAAGGCTTCGATAGGTCTATCTAAGTCGGCCTGGGTGATATCCTAGGCATAAATAGGTATATATAGGAGGTAGTGAGTCTCATTTCATATCATATTCAGTATTGTGTCCTCATTGAAGACTGTTGGAGGTATCCCCCTCGAAGTGGATTAGGAGGTTGCCCCCTCGAAGTGGCATATTATTATCAAGTATTTTCAGCATATTTACTATTATATTCAGATATTGTGCAAGTTGTTTCATTACAAGTGGTATCAGAGCATGATCTTGGCACCGTAGAGGCAAGATTTTTTCTCAACATTGGAGGCGATTTTGGGAAGAGCATAACTTTCTGATTTTAGTGAATTTTTTAAATATTTTTAAAGGGTTTTTGAAGACCATATTAAATAAGATACAGTCCAAATTTCAGAGGAATTGAAGCAAAAATAAGTGAGTTATTGCGAAATTAGGGTTCCCAACAAATTCACTCTCAAGGCAGCAAATTTGCTAAGTTTTTAGATTTTTTTCTGGGTAAGTGGTGTCTTGGCCTTAGTAAGTTACAGTAAAAATTTCAGAAAATTTACATTTCATTTGTGTGATTTATTTCAAAAATATTGGTTTCCATCATGACGGGGCCTGCAACAAGAGGCAAAAAGAATGCTGCCACACCGGGGAAATCCTCTGATAAGGATGAGGAAATAATAGATGATAGTAATCCCAATGAGGAAATGATTAAGGTCAAAGAAGATGTGTCCTCAATTAAGAGGGATATGTGTGACCTAAGAGGAGATATATCAGATCTACGAAGCATGTTCAGCGCCTATATGAATGAACCAAGAAAGGAGTTCTCAAGCAACCAAGGTGAAACCTTCAAGTCGGCTAATAATGACACAAATTTTAATACTCCTATGGGATCTAGGAATTTCTTTCCTAAGGTGGATATGCGCAAGTTCGATGGTAAGGATCCTCTAACATGGATTAACCAAATGGAGAATTTTTTTGAAGTACATCAAATCCCATATGGACAAAAGGTCATGATGGCTTCCCTATATCTAGAACCAGATCAATTCATTTGGTATCATTGGCTTTGTACTCATAGGAGAAAAAAGGGTCTCACCGTCTCATGGTCAATTTTTACAAAAGAACTCCAAGTACAATATAGCAATAGTGTGACAAACAACTTCTTCAGCCAGCTTGCTAAACTTCAACAAACATGATCAGTTAAGGATTATATTCAAAAATTCCAAAATCTATCATTAAGAGTGGATACAATTACAGAGGAGAACTTGAATGATTTATTCTTGGGTGGTCTCAAGGATTACATTCAACATGAGGTACGTATGTTTAGTCCTAGCTCAGTAAATGAGTCTTTTATCTTGGCACGCAGGGTAGAGGAGAAATATTTGATTCCTAGAAAGCAAGGGGCTAATATGACAAGAGAGAAAGGATATTCAACACCTTCTCTTCCTCAACCTACTAGGTTGACTCCACAACAAATTAAGGAAAAAAGAGCAAAAGGGTTGTGTTTTAATTGTGATAGCAAATACAGTCGAGGACATAGATGTAGTGAAAAGAAATTGTTCTATATTGAAGGTCCAAGTGAGGAAGAAGAGGAGGAACCCATATTAGAGGAGGATAGGGAGTCAAGTGAGGAATCACATGATTCTCAGCCAATCATTTCTTGTCATGCACTCTCAGGTTTCAGTGCACCACAAACTCTCAAGGTAGTGGGTTTCTTAAAGAAGCAGAAAGTAACAATGTTGATCGACTCAGGTAGTACTCATAATTTCATCAACAAAAAGTTGGAAACTCGTCTAAATTGTTTTATATATCCAGCCCCAGAGTTTCAAGTTTTGATTGTAGATGGGGGTACAGTTAGTTGTTTGGGGAAGTGTCATAGCATTAAATTATCCATGGGAGATTATCAACTTGATACCCTAATGTATGCAATATCCATGGGTGCAGCAGATATTGTTTTGGGAGTACAATGGCTTACTACATTAGGAACAATTGAGATGAACTTCCAAGAACTATTCATGAGATTTCAATCAGAAGGAAAGGTAGTGGAGCTAAGGGGGTTGAAGGCAAAATCCCCACAGATGGTAAGCTCTCATCAAATGCAAAAGTTGCTTAAGAAAGGAGCAGATGGATTTGTGGCCCAGCTATGTTCATTAGAAGTCTCTCAATGTAATGCTCCTACTCATCCAGATTTACAAGCAATAATTGATCGTCACTCAGTGGTTCTTGGAGATATGCCTAAAGGACTTCCTCCTAAGAGGGATCATGACCATGCCATACAACTAGTTCCAGGGAGCCAACCACCAAACATCAGGCCTTATAGGTACCCACACATACAAAAAAGTGAGATAGAAAAAATTGTTGAGGAGATGCTAGAGGTAGGAATTATCAGGCATAGCCAAAGTGCTTACTCCTCGCCTGTGGTGATGGTGCGTAAGAAGGATGAAACTTGGCGCATGTGTCCAGATTATAGAGTGCTCAACATGTACACCATTAAAGATAAGTTTCCTATTCCAGTCATTGATGATTTGCTAGATGAATTGAATGGAGCTATGTATTTTACCAAGTTAGATCTTAGATCTGGTTATCACCAAATTCGGATTAAGGAGGAAGATATTTGTAAGACAACATTCCGAACTCATGAGGGTCATTATGAATTTTTGGTGATGCCATTCGGCCTTACCAATGCACCCTTTACATTCCAAAGTTTGATGAATTCCATTTTTAAGAAGTTCTTGAGAAAGTTTGTGTTAGTGTTCTTTGATGATATATTGATTTATAGCAAGACTTGGGAAGAACATTTGCAGCATGTAGATCAAGTATGACAATTACTCAAAGATCATCAACTCTATGCTAAGCCATCCAAGTGTGCTTTTGGTCTTAAGGAGGTGGAGTATTTGGGACACATAGTTTCACATGAAGGAGTAAAGGTGGACCCTAACAAAATTAAGGCTATCATGGAATGGCCTATTCCAAAAACCATTAAGAAACTGAGGGGTTTCTTGGGATTGACAGGGTACTATAGAAGATTTGTGAAGAATTATGGTCGTATAGCAGCACCCCTCACCACTCTCTTGAAGAAGGATTCTTTTCATTGGAATGAGTCTGCTAATGTAGCATTTGAGCAATTGAAGGAGGCTATGTGTACAACTCCAGTGCTTGCCACTCCAGACTTCACCAAGGAATTCATTGTGGAATGTGATGCTTCTGGAAATGGGATAGGAGCAGTTCTCATGCAAGAAGGTCGACCAATTGCTTTTGAGAGTCATCAATTAAAGGGTAAAAATCAGCTCAAACCTATTTATGAGAAGGAAATGCTAGCAATCCTTCACGCAGTTAAACAATGGAGGCCTTATTTAATGGGTCGACACTTCAAGGTTAAGACAGATCATGATAGCCTAAAATATTTTTTGGAACAAAGACTATCCTCTCAAGAGCAACAAAAATGGGTCACTAAGATGTTGGGATATGACTTTGAGATTGTATATAAGAAAGGGAAGGAAAATATTGTGGCTGATGCACTTTCTAGGAAGGATGAGAAAGATGAAGCCTTCTTGTGTGCCCTTTCAATATTACAAGCAAATTGGGTGGAAGAAGCCAAAGCAGAATGGCAAAATGATGTTGCAACAAGTAATCTCATCCAACAATTAAAAAGTGATCCTAGTAGTTCAGATAAGTTTTGTTTGAAGGGAGATATTCTTTGGTATAAAGAGCGTTTGTATCTTTGCAAGAATTCCACTCTTAAACACAAGATTCTCATAGAGCTACATGAGTCCCCAGTTGGTGGTCATTCAGGATTTTTTAAGACATATCATCGGGTCAAGCAAGATTTTTTTTGGGAAGGGTTAAAAGGTGATGTTCAAAAATTTGTGGCTGAATGTTTGGTTTGTCAAAGAAATAAGGGGGAGACAATTAAGACACCAGGTCTCTTGCAGCCCTTATCTATTCCTAGCCAGTGTTGGGAAGAGGTATCCATGGACTTTATCACAGGGCTTCCCAAATCTAAAGGTCATAATGTCATCATGGTAGTAGTTGATCGCCTCACTAAATATGCACATTTCATTGCATTATCACATCCTTTTACAGCAAGTGCAGTGGCAAAAGTTTTCTTGGAGAATATCCAAAAGCTACATGGTACACCTAAGGTTATTGTCAGTGATCGTGATCCTATCTTTACTAGTCACTTTTGGAAAGATTTATTCTCATGTTTGGGTACTCAATTGGATCATAGTTCTTCATACCATCCTCAATCAGATGGGCAAACTGAGGTTGTTAATAAATGTTTGGAAGGATATCTACGTTGTTTCACTTCAGAAAAGCAATCTCAATGGGTAGATTGGCTACCATTGGCAGAATGGTGGTATAACACTTCTTTTCATAGCTCATCAAAAATGTCTCCATTTTTGGCACTTTATGGATATCATCCTCCTTCCATCACATCATCATTAAAGGTGTCTCCAAGAGTTCAGGCAGTAGAGGACCACTTGCATCATCAACAACAGGTACTTTTAGGACTCAAGGAGAATTTAGCTATGGCACAAAATCGAATGAAACAACAGGCGGACCAACATCGTAGTGAAAGAAATTTTGAAGTTGGGGATTGGGTCTTCTTGAGATTGCAACCTTATAAACAAATCTCAATGAAGCAACACAAAAAGAATAATAAGTTGTCTCCAAGATATTATGGGCCATACCAAATCATGCAAAAGATTGGTAGTGTTGCCTACAAGCTAGAGTTGCCACCAACAACAAAGATACATCTAGTTTTTCATGTTTCTTGTTTGAAGAAGGTAATTGGGCAGAATATTCCTACTCAAACAGTACTACCAGAACTCGATGAAGAAGGAAGAATAATTTTGGAACCAGAGGGCATTCTTCAAACTCGCACTAAGAAGCTGAGGAATAGAACCCTCACTCAGTATCTCATCCAATGGAAGAATTTACTAGTTGAAGAGGCCACATGGGAGGATGAGGAGTTCACTCAAAAGAATCCACACTTGGTTAGCATTGAGGACAATGCTTCTTTGAAGAGGGGGGGCATGCTACGCCCTTAATATTGGTGTACATAGGGTTATGAATAGTCAGCTTGTGGCTATCTTAACTCCTAATTAAGTCATATTATCATTATTATATTGTTATTTAGTTGTTTAGGTCGGCCTAAGGCTTCTATAGGTCTATCTAAGTCGGCCTGGGTGATATCCTAGGCATAAATAGGTATATATAGGAGGTAGTGAGTCTCATTTCATATCATATTCAGTATTGTGTCCTCATTGAAGACTGTTGGAGGTATCCCCCTCGAAGTGGATTAGGAGGTTGCCCCCTCGAAGTGGCATATTATTATCAAGTATTTTCAGCATATTTACTATTATATTCAGATATTGTGCAAGTTGTTTCATTACATTGCACCATATGAGGATTGTTGTACATTGATAGGATCAAATGAGATGCACTCTTTCAGAAGCTCAATTGCAGGTTCATGGAGTATCCATACACAAAAGATGTCATGCTTTTGTTCTTCCTATACAATTCAAGTCTGGGATGAGTGCGAGTCAAAGGAGTGGGTTGACGAATGGTAGTTAAGTTATCTTAGCCCACTTGACATGTATCGACCCCCGACGGCACTAGAACTAACACAGATGGAATCATCAGTTGACTTTGACCACATATTAGATTTAGTTCAACCAGGTAATATAGGGCACGTATATGCATCTAATTTCATCTAGTTCAACCAGGTAATGTCATCTTACTTTATAGTGTTTTTGTAATGTTGACTAATTTCATCTAATTTGCTACACATATCAATGTAGGGCACGTATATGCAGTTATTGTAGATGAAGATAATGAAGAGGGAACAGATTATTACTTATGTCGTTGTGTTGAGGCCAAAAAGAAATTGGAGGCCCCTGTTACAGATGGAGAAAACATCGAATACCCTACAGGCTCAGTGGTTATTACTGGAACATGGCTTAGAAGGTACCCACATAAGAGTGTTAATATTTGGCTATTTTAGGACTTTGACACGCATCGGAAGATTCTTCATTACTCAAACCTTGTTGTGGCATCCAATGTTCATTTGATAAAGTATCAGGGTAGACCTTTGAACAAAATATTGTGGAAGGTGCGTGAGTCTGACCATGAAGCAATACTTGACACAATAAAGAGTAGAGTAGACCTGGATGGTTCATTGGATTAATTTGTAAACATTCACATTGATTTTTTAAAGTCATGTTACATTGAGTTGTAAGTATGCACATTAATTTGTAAGGTTTGTCTTTTTTTTATTTCCTCCTACATTTTTACACATATGTACACATTTTTACATCATCATGTTTTGCATTTTTAGTGTCCTGCTCCTGATGCGACCAAACTCATAACTCACCCTACTTCCTCTAGACACCATTTGATGATCTCTCCAACACTCTGGATCCAAGGTGCCTAATCATGATGATGACCTATATACCATTCTCCCAAGGCGCTCATAATGAATGAAAATAAGACCAAGGGTGCCCAAGCTTAATAGAGTTATTTCTTTCAATTTTGATGATCCAAACTCTTGCAATACGACATCCACTTTCATGCATTTAGATCTTCCTTCACATACAGGGCACCAAATCAGGTTGAAAAATCTACATAAGGGTGCCAAAATGGATGAAAGGAGACATGAAATGCGCCTTAGGACTCCATGCTAAGGTTTGAGCCATGATGATGAAACTTAGAGCTTTTTCCTTTCCTATGCACAAATCTAAGATGTTTGAATGATAAGGAGCGCCTTGACCTCTATAATGTACATTGGGCACCAAAATCAAGGCAATTTTAAGTCACTTTGAGTCATTTGGGGTCAATTTAAGTCTTTGAGTCATGTTGCAAAAAAGTGTCAATGTTGTCAAGTTGCACAAAGCAACTTTTGCATTTTTGGTGTCCTGCTCGTGATGCGACCAAACTAACTATTCCAACGCATCTAAATGGGTACATTTATGCTAGGCATGGTCCTATTTTTCACCCAAACATGTCGAAACAATCCGAGCTACATTGTACCAACGATATCCCTGAAGAGTCCAAAGTGCAAAAAGGTAGCAATCTTTGACGAGATGTTACTCGAAAACTGTGTCACTTAGAAACATTCCATCTAAGGCAACGCGATCATGTAAAGTGCCTCTACAATAACCTCTCTCGGTTTTTTATATCTCTGAGGCATTTGCCCGTAGTGAAAGGTTTTTTGCTGCCCCAAAAATCGCTAGATGGAGGCAGTGTAAAGTTGCAAAGGGGTGTAACTTTCGTCCTACTCCTGATGCGACCAAACTATCTATTACAACGCATCCGGATGGGTACATTTATGCTAGACATGGTCCTTTTTTTCACCCAAACATGTCAAAACAGTCTGAGCTACATTGTACCCACGATATCCCTAAAGAGTCCAAAGTGCAAAAAGGCATCAATCTTTGATGAGATGTTACTCGAAAAATATGTCACTTACAAACATTCTGTCTGAGGTAACGCGATCATGTAGAGTGCCTCTACAATAACCTCTCTCAATTTTTTATATCTCTGAGGCATTTGCCCATGGTGAACAGTTTTTTGCTGCCCCAAAAATCGTCAGAAGGAGGCAGTGTAAAGTTGCAAAGGCGTGTAACTTTCGTCTTGCTCATGATGCAACCAAACTAACTATTCCAATGCATCCAAATGGGTACATTTACGCTAGGCATGGTCCTATTTTTCCCCCAAACATGTCGAAACAGTCTGAGCTACATTGTACCGACGATATCCTTGAAGAGTCTAAAGTGCAAAAAGGCAACAATATTTGACGAGATGTTACTTGAAAACCGTGTCACTTAGAAACATTCCATCTAAGGTAACGCGATCACATAAAGTGCCTCTACAATAACCTCTCTCAATTTTTTATATCTCTGAGGCATTTGCCCGTGGTGAAAGGTTTTCTACTGCCCCAAAAATCATCAGAAGGAGGCAGTGTAAAGTTACAAAGGGGTGTAACTTTCGTCTTGCTCCTGATGCGACCAAACTGACTGGTCCAACATGTCTAAATGGGTACATTTACGCTAGGCATGGTCCTATTTTTCACCCAAACATGTCGAAACAGTCCGAGCTACATTGTACCCACGATATCCCTAAAGAATCCAAAGTGCAAAAAGGAAGCAATCTTTGACGAGATTTTTCTCAAAAACTGTATCACTTACAAACATTCCATCTAAGGCAACGTGATCATGTAGAGTGCCTCTGCAATAACCTCTCTCAGTTTTTTATATCTCTGAGGCATTTGCCCGTGGTGAAAGTTTTTCTGCTGCCCCAAAAATCGTCAGAAGGAGGTAGTGTAAAGTTGCAAAGGGGTGTAACTTTTGTCCTGCTCCTGATGTGACCAAACTGACTGTTCTAACGCATCTAAATGGGTACATTTATGCTAGGCATGGTCTTGTTTTTCACCCAAACATGTCGAAACAGTCCGAGCTACATTGTACCGACGATATCCCTGAAGAGTCCAAAGTGCAAAAAGGCAGCAATCTTTGACGAGATGTTACTCAAAAATCATGTCACTTAGAAACATTCCATCTAAGGTAACACAATCACATAAAGTTCCTCTACAATAACCTCTCTTAGTTTTTTATATCTCTGAGGCATTTGCTCGTGGTGAAAGGTTTTCTACTGCCCCAAAAATCGTCAGAAGGAGGCAGTGTAAAGTTGCAAAGGGGTGTAACTTTTGTCTTGCTCCTGATGCGACCAAACTGACTATTCTAACGTGTCTGAATGGGTACATTTACATTAGGCATGGTCCTATTTTTCACCCAAACATGTCGAAACAGTCTGAGCTACATTGTACCCACGATATCCCTAAAGAGTCCAAAGTGCAAAAAGGCAACAATCTTTGACGAGATGTTACTCAAAAACTGTATCACGTAGAAACATTCCGTCTAAGGCAATGCGATCATGTAAATGCCTCTACAATAACCTCTCTCAATTTTTTATATCTCTGAGGCATTTGCCCATGGTGAAAGGTTTTCTGCTGCCCCAAAAATCGTCAGAAGGAGGCAGTGTAAAGTTGCAAAGGGGTGTAACTTTCGTCTTGCTCCTGATGTGACCAAACTGACTATTCCAACATGTCTGGATGGGTACATTTATGCTAGGCATGGTCCTTTTTTTCACCCAAACATGTCAAAACAATCCAAGCTACATTGTACCCACGATATCCCTAAAGAGTCCAAAGTGCAAAAAGGCAACAATCTTTGACGAGATGTTACTTGAAAACTGTGTCACTTACAAACATTCTGTCTAAGGCAACGTGATCATGTAGAGTGCCTCTACAATAACCTCTCTCAGTTTTTTATATCTCTGAGGCATTTACCTGTGGTGAAAGGTTTTCTGCTGCCCTAAAAATCGTCAGAAGGAGGCAGTGTATTAAGTCAGGATGATGAGGTCAGTGGTGTTTGAGTTTTAGAGCTCCTTGATGACCCGATCCTGATAGTGGGTGCATAGAGGAAGGAATGATTAAGGCACACTTTGATAATCATTTCACCCTAGGTGAGCACCTAGGTAGAATTTGGAGTGGAAGCCTCAAATAATACCTTGGATTTTTAGATGCTTATTTTAGCTCAAATCATCATTATCTTGTGCCTAGAGTTGGAGTCTAACTGCCTAGGGAGTCAAGGAGCATTTCATCATCCAGAGAATCCCAAACATGTGCCTTGAACAAGCGATGCTACAAGTGGTGGACAAAATGGGCGCCTTGAAGAATTGAGCCCTCCAAGACATCTTGCAATTGCCTAAAAGTCCAAAATTTACACAAGTGACTTAAGGCACCATTTTGCATCTCCAGAGCCTCCTTTGAGTGCCTTAACATGGAGTGAATGTTTTAGTCTATGAAAGATTGCGCCTAAAGAATATAACAACCCCTTGAGTCACTAGGATGAACTAAGTTAACAAAATGAACTTCATTGAAGGAGGCACACTTGTGCATCTAGACAACTCCAGTTTAGCACCTGAGAAAAAGCATGTTTAGATCCATAAGTTTGGGGAGTATTGAGTGAGGTAAGTCTTCATGAGCATATACAATGACTTAAATCCATCAATGATGAAGTAAACGCTTATTTGAACTAAGGCGCAATTTCACTCCTTTACAATCATCTTCTGGCGCCTTGAAAGCTAAGTGTTTGAAACTATCATGATTTGCACCTAGATGAGGAAGTATCTATAATGAGTTGAAGCCACTTGAATGGCAAGCATGAAGGGAGCGTCCAAACTTACCCAAGGAAGTGCCTAGAGGAATGGAAGTTGAGTTTGAAGATAGATGACCTTTCGAGTGCACTTGCCCTTGAGTGACAATTTGATTTGGCACACTTATATAAATTTAGATATGATCTAGCACTTTGAGGTTGAGTGGAGTAATCTTGGCTCCTTTGTGTGTTGTTTTATACCTTGATGAGCACCTTGGAAGAATGGGCGTTTACTCACCCTTGAGCGCCTTAGTTCCAGAGATTGAGTTCAAAGAGTAATACTCCTCAAAATGCCTTTATGAGAGTGATGAAACTAAGTAGCATAAGAGATGATAAGTGTAAGAGCTTAGGGACTCAAGGCGCATTGTAGGGTCAAGAACATCAAGTTTGTGCACCTAAGGGGAAAATCAATCTTCAAACACCTCATCAAATGGCACCTTTGTAGAGGAGTTGCCAAAAGACCTTAAAATTAAAAATTTGATAAAATAACTCACATTATGAGTTTAGGCACCTTTCCAAGATCAAGCTTTCATATAGCGCCTTGAGTTGTTACTTTCATATTAGCGCCCTAGCATAAAGAAGAAGTCCTCAAATGCACTTTAAGGAGGAAGATTGGTGATGGGAGTAATTATGAGCACCCTAGAGTGTTTGAAGTGGGAAGTAGTAAAGGATAGCGCCTTGAATGAGTTTGAGTGCCTCAAAGAGGATTGAGCACCTTGATAAATCAGAGGATTGAGCGCTTAAGGGATAATATGATCTTTTGAGACTATTGGTAAGTGTTTGGAATCATTAGAATTTCAAAAATAAGATAAAGACCCTAGGCGCTATCTCCTACATGGAACATCACACATGGGAACATGGAAACTAGATTGATTGAAGGAATGATACTTTAGTGCCTTAAGGGTGTATGAGTCAAAATAACATTAAATTGGTGCCTAGTCCAATTGATTGAAATCATCTTGGGCGCATTTTCTTGCTTTAGTTGGGTTTAACTTATTTTGACACCTTGGTGAGAAGTTCTCTAGATATGAGTTAGAACCATCAAAATAATAAAACTTGCCAAGAAAGAGATAGGCATTTTTATGAAGTTTTTGCTCAATGTTGAGCACCTAGGAGGTAGATTGCTCAAGAGAGGGTTAGATACTTTGTATTTCACTCTATTGTTGACTTGTCTAAAAATAATGGAAGCATAGAATTATCAACTTTTGAACCTTTGAACTCACTATTGGCGAGACAACATACCATCGGCGAGCTTAAAATTTCATCGGCCGATAGGCTAATGCCACCATGATTCTGTTTGATTTCACTTCCGACAAACATCCCATCATTGACTCTTATCAGTTAGACAGACCACTATCAATGACTTTATATCCTTTCGACTGATGTCTTTGTCACTCTGATACGAGACTCTAAGTCCCTCGCCTATCAGTAGGACTTAATACCATCGGTACACTCAAAAACTCTTCTGCCAACACACCGATCTCACGAATGACAACCTTCAAACCACACCTGTCGGTGAGACTCCAAACATCAGTGAACTCTAATCTCGTTGGGCTGAAACACCGATGGATTTCAACTATCAGTGTGACCCCCTTCATCAGTGAATCTCTCAACTGCTCTTCCGATGCACAGATGGGATTATCTTCCGATACACCAATGTCTTCGACTTCGAACCACACTCATCGGCAAGATAGACCACTATCGGTGAAGCCTAACCACGGTCTACCGATATGCTGATATGACCAACTCTTGACGTCAATACAAGGTTCTTTTGCAGGCAAAGGGGGCTTAGGCTTATGGGGCTCAATTTGATGTATTTATTGAAAGCTCAAGGTGAATTGATGCTTATTGAAAATGCCACTTAGTCCTTCATTTGCATTATAGGTGCCATTTCCTATTGACTTATATACTCCTCATGCTAGGGTGCCATAATGAAGTGGTTTAGACAATAGGTGCGCTTCACTTACCAGAGGCTTGTTCTCCTTCCACCTTAGGCGCACTTTTATGGTGGAACAGGTGTCAATGGGCGCCTTGTCTTAAATGAATGCTCTCTCTAAGTTGGATGCCCTTTTGAGGCTTTATGAGTTGCAAATTTTGCCTTAACCCTTCATGCTTGTTGCTCAATGTTTGAATGTTTAAGAAAGTCTCCTTTAGGCGCTCATCTTAATGACTTTTTCTCAAGGTGCAATCATCCTAATGACTTGGATATTCATCCTAGTGTTTTAGGATATCAGGCTACCAGACTTAGTCATTTTTAGGATCTCAAACATAAAGAATAACATGATGATTCATTTTTTGTATTGCATATAGTTGACATTCTATGCTACTCATAAAGAATATTAATATTTTCTGTTCAACATGATGATTCATTTTTTTTTAAATACAACTTTTATCTTTTAGTTCCAAAATGAAGTTTAGGTGATACTTGAATAACAATAGCTAGCTTATTGGATCAACAAACATCCTATGTAATACAATCGGACTCTAAATATTTGAAGTAGCCATCTACAAATATCCATTCAAATGTAGATTTATAATGCAAGTATGGACGCCATCAATAAAAAAGATTTGTATTAACCAAATATCCATATAGGCATACATCAATATCTATCGATATAAGTATAACATATATACAAAATAGCCATATAGGCTTACAAGAATGCCATATAGGCATACAATGTCAACTATGTACAATACAAAATATATGTCCACAAATGCCATATATAGGCATACAACAAAGGAACACAATAAAAAGTCATTCCCCTCTGGCTGGTGAAGAGAATAAATCATGAGTAGCCTTTGATCTTCTAGGGGATGGAGACGCGCATGTGGGTGGTCTACTACAAACCTAAGGGCTACTCCTATTTAGGTCTTCCTGCATCTTTACCTGTTACAATAAAAAGTATAGACATTAATATATAGAAATTACATATTATAAAAAATGAAACATTTAACAAAATAATCACTTACTGCTAACATATAATCTGTCTCCTCGCTTGCCTCAGTAGCAAGAATAGGCCCTGGTGATGTCATGTCTTATAGAAACCATCCAGATAGAAATTAAACTTCAAATCAATAATCTTTTGATTTTTCAAAAATAGACAACTATAACAATGAATGTAATTTCAAATTTACTAATCTACCTCATACCCCTGTCAATGCCATGGAGCTATGAATCGCAGAGGCCACACCCTGCTCCATTGCCCTATGAACATGGGGAGGTGTCTCCGCAGCCTGCATCATCTGGAAATAAAACAACATTATTCAATTATGAAAACTATAATAGTGATGCAAATCATGGCTCCTAACATACACACACGTTCATCTAAACATGGAAGTACACACAATAAAGCACACAAATCACATACACAAATTTAGTAAGTACAATTCATTCATTAAACTATTTATTTTATTACCTCTGTAAAGCTTTGAAGTCCACCACCACTGGCAGGTGTTGCCATGAAATCTATAGTATTAACCTATTCAACATCCAAAATCAGAAATTAGAATACCATTCATATAACGATGCTATTCACATGTAATATTTATAATTGTTTACTAGTTACATACCTCGACAGTAGATGATCTAGTGAAAAATGCAGGTGGAGAACCACTGAAAACTGCATCGACGCTATGACCCTGAAATTTTTTTAAAATCATCAATTTAAATTAGTTAATCTTGTATTTCAAAAATGAAATTTAATAAATTAAATTCAATAAACTTGCTAATATTTACCTGAGTATCAAGGCCGAAAGTCTCACTCAAGAGGGTATCTGTCATCACCATCTGCTCAGCTACAGATGTAGCCTGTGCACCTACATCCTGACTGTCCATGGGGTCATAACCACAGGCTGACCTGCAAGCCTGGCAAGTATGCGGTGCGACCCTACTCCTCGCACTATCTCCCAACCCACTCTGTGTTGCAGGACCGGCATGCTCTATGATGCTCTGGGTCAAGGCACTAATCGACTGAAGTGTATCGACCTCAACACTCTCCTTCACAATGGAAGGGATAGAAACATGCTCTTGGGCTAGTCTGCTGATTACTCGTCTCACTGCCCACTGTGGGTCAAGACGTGCCCCTGGTCTATCTTGTGCTGACCCCCCACCTCTACCCTGGAAGCGCCGCATGTCAAAATAGTTTGGCACTTTATTGAGGACAAACTCGCAGTAGAGTTTCCTCAAAAAGTATTGCGGGACCTCATTATTATTGCATGGAGGATGGTCAAAAACCATCCATCACCTCTGCCTGAAATTGTCCCTTATCACTTGGTTGTTGCACCAATGGATAGGGAACCTCTTGCATGTAATGGGTGGAGGTTGATTTGTTTGTGGGTTTGTGAAAATTGAACACAAGTCTAATTTTGTAATTTGTAATTTTTTGACATCTTGGTATGACAACTTGTCTACATAGTAATCTCTAAACTCTCTCTTTTTATCCATCCAACTAGTTATTTGCTTGCTAATTGAATCTACATTTGATAACATAGACTCAAGAGATTCGGCAAGCGTGGACCTATGCAAGGTTGAAGTGGAAGGATCTTTCAACCTTGCAATTATATCTTCAATTTCCTTTTTGTTGTTTTCAATTTGCCCCATTATATTTTCTTGTGTTCTAGGGGCATGTCGAGGAATGAATGGAGGAGGTTGTTGTTCTACAGGTGTTTCTTCCTTAGGATTTTATGGATTTTGAGGAGGAGGAGGATGAGGAGGAGGAGGAGGTGCATTAATATTTCCTGACAATTAACAAAATACACGTTAAAAATCAACAAAAACCTACCTATTTAGAAACAAATTCAAACAAAAAAACAAATATAACTCACCCCTTTGGCATCCTCGACATCATGGCGGCATTTTGGCAACGAATTGATAAACTTTTGTGTTGAATAGTGTTTTACAAAATGCAAGCGTGCTTTCGAGGGTTTCCACGCCGCGGGTTGAGAGGAGAAAACAAAAAAAATGAGATTGGAAACCTTTTTTTTATTTATAGAAAGTTATAATGCGCTCGCGTTATGACTTATTTTTTTTTTAAATTAATTTGGCCACTTTTTGGCCCCCCATCTTCTTGCACTTACCTGTCTAGAGACATAGGGAGAGAGATTTCAAGAGGTAGAGGGATGGGGAGAGAGATAGAGAGGAGGAGAGAGAGGTAGCGAGGGATAGATTAAGAGATAGGGATCCATATGTCCAGAGAGATAGAGATAGGGAAAGAGATCAAGAGATACAACTTCCAAAGACATAGGGAGATAGATTTGAGGTAGAGGGATTGTAATATCCAAATTTTTTTTTAAAACACTAAATTCAAATAATTACCATAAAGTAAATTTGAAGAGATAAAAAGGTGATAATAATTTTTTTTGTTTGAGTTTAATCATTAGCTTGGAAAAGAAACATGATTGCATCAAAATATTTATATTGTCTATCCATTTTCAAATATTTGAAACATGTTAAATTATATAGAAAGGACATATAAATTAACTCACCAAATGTTTACTGCATCTCGATTGCTGACTTCCATATCACAAGCCTCGGCATGCCTCTGATTAAAGAGAGAGAAAGCATCTTCGGAGAGCTTTACCTCCATCCACAGACCGACGGTCTCCTGCACACCTTCCTTCCTGAAAGTGGCCCTACCCTTCACAAAGAGTATAGACCTAGGATGACCTATTGCATTTTCCATCTAAGTACTGGTGTTTGTGTCCTACGCAACACTGTAATCATGCACCCATAGATACCCTCTAGTTAAGTGTGATCATATCCATAGGTTACGTAATCCTGGACACAGTGAACCGATAATACACTAGAGGCATGTGCATTACTTTGGCCAAAGTTTTTAGTATAAATAGCGTTGTAATCAATGTAGTCATATTGTTCACCCACCCCAACTTGACTTGGATAATGTCACAATCCTACAGTTGTTTAGTCAATGAAAGTTTTCTTAGCCATCCCGGCTTGACAAGATTCTAAATATAATTGTTTGATTTATAGTAACTCTAGGTTATGTAAAACCATAACAAGTTCTTTAAGGCATCCTTGCCCTCATAATGAATAAGACAAGAAATCAAGATTTGTAAATTTATTTCGGTATAAAACTTTTACCCCCTTACACTATTAGGGTTTATTCTTTGAATGAGTTTTTCTATTTAAAAGATTAAGTTATTCTATGGTCGAAAGACCATTACTAATGTTATCCTTTGGCTTTTCCCATAGACTATGAGTCGGCCAACCTTCTATCATTAAAATGGGAAGGATGTTTACACGCATTGTCGACTCTAAGTTTCAACCATTATTAAAATAACCCAATACTATCTCCATATGGTTTCCATGAATGTTACCATTATTAGAATTTAGAGCAAGAGCTCGCAATGATTAATATTCATGCATTCGGTATGGGTTTATGGCACATGAAATAATAGTATGTTCTTGGAAAAATGGCTCCTGATAACCCTACAACAACACCTAATGATATTTCATTTTAAAGCAAGAAATTTCTTAATGCAAAAGTTAACTATATCCTAAGGTTCAACTATTGCCTATCTTGCCTCTAATGATTAAAAGTTTAGTTTAGTTTCCACATGTTCTAGCTCTTCTTGCAGAGAGTTATTATTCAACGTGGTAATTGAGCTTAAAAATAAAGCATAGGAGAGTAATTATTCAATGGGTAAATGTCTTCATATTATCAAAACTGACATTGAATCATAAAACATGAGCAATTATTTTGCTATTGATTTCCACAAGACACATCATCAGTCTATAGTCGAGGGAAAAGATACATGAACTAAAGATATTCTAAGTTGTTTTTCTCCATGCATAATCCTAAATGATGGCGCATTGACTAGAAATAAAGAAGTAGTTTTGTTTTTTGTTTACACCGTGGCAAAGACATTGTTGTCACTCCACAAGACTTATGTGTATTCTTTCTAAACACAGAAGCAAATGCATAGTTTTTGTTCAAACATGACTTACACATATTTTCTCTTGGTTAAGTGAAATGGCACAATTAAGATGCATCGGCATTGTTGTTGCACAAAGCTTAAAAGTAAGGCATAGAACATACAATAGAGACATACGTTTGTAAGGAAAGAAACCTGTTTGTTTGCTCCAGGTGACATGTTCTTTCTACTCCAAGAGACGGTTCCCAACTCAGCTGAAGACTATCATTGCCGCACCACTATTCTTTATTGTGCTATCATGTTCACTTCAGAAAGACTCTAAATTATTGTGCTTCGAATGATGATTAAAAAAAACTGTTTCTTTCTCACTCTTATCGAGCTTAAGAGAGGTAAGAGGTAATTGTTTCTTGTACCCGCAACTACTTCTTGTCCTCATCCAGAATTCGAAGGTTATCCATTTTCATTAGTTTATTGAAAGGCAATTTTGCCATATTCGAATATCTCTGCTATGGCCTGCAGTACTTGATAGTTATGCCATTGTGGCAATGGGCAACAGGAAGTGACATCAACTTTTCTATTAACGTTATCATTAATAAGACATAGGTAATGGTACACCATATTTCATAGTCTAACACATACCTGTGGTGACGAATCATTATTATGCTTACCTCAAAATGTATTAGGACTTTATTATAATCAAGGGTTTTCCATACCAAGTTGGTCTCGATGATAAAACTATCATTTTAAATCTTACCTATAATAATTATTATATGAATAAAACAATTTTCATTTCCTAATTAACATTATTCTAATTATCTATCTCGTGCCAAATAAAGGTTATGGCGACAATAAAAACCATCAGTTTAATAATGTAGTGATAAAAACAGCTTGACAATTACAAAGATAGATCAACTCAATCAAACAAATATGCAAGGTTAAAAGTTCACAACACGCAAAAGAATATAAGCTATTTTACGTCGAGGGTCTTATGTTTAATGTAATGGGGTCGAGTTTTACCTCCCCTACAGGATAACACATTGTTTTGCATTGAAAAGACTTGTCAAAGACATGCAATCAAAGGTGTATGATATTAGTCTATCATCCACATTTGATGACGTGAATGCAAATAATTACGACGTAATTGTCGAATGGTTACGTTAGTTGTAATGATGACGTTTTGACAAGCAACGTCATTTCTTTACATGACACAATTGAAGGATAACCTATTCCAAAAGACATCGATGATCCCATCGAGACAAACTAATATTGACCGTAAAATAAAACTTACCTCAAGACAGACTAAGGTCCACTGTCAGTTACACCAAACTTAATTGACAAATACCAGTTGATAATCCAAAGTCTATACCCTTCTTCCCCAAAGATACTTTCTCTCCCTTTGCTTCTCAGAGATTTAGATCAACTTGTTTCCCTGTTCAAAACTCTTACATGCAAATCATTATTAGCGTACCAGTGTCCCGGTTAGATAACATAATAATAACATTTCAATTTTTCCACATCATATAAAACATTATAATTCAAATCATTGAAATAGTCATATTTATGAAAATCACTTTCCATAAAGTTAATGTCTCTAAACCATAGCATTAATTCTCATATGCATAACATTTATTCATAGATCTACTACTATCCAAGTAACAAGTAAAACATAAAAACAATCCAAAAAAGGGGGATGTAACATATCTCTCCCCTAAAGAATCATTGTCCCTGATGATTTAGTTTATCAAATTATAGTCTTAATAAAGAAATAATTTTCTAGTTTAGCTGTTGATAGCATGAAAAAGATAAGGGAATTTCAGATGAATTTCATTGTAATCCTCCCATGTGGCAATGTCCTCCCCATATTGATCCCATTGTACCTTGCACTGCAAAAACTCTTGGTTACGCAAGCGGAGCTAGCATGTTTTGAGTACCTTGAGCAGCTCGATCATAACCACCCCTGGTTCTTGCATGTGTAAGGCATTCCAATTCAGAATGTGGTTATCTCCTACAAAGTATTTCTTTAAGTATGAGACATGAAAAACATTATGCATTTTTGATAAGGCTGGGGGTAGAGCAATCTTGTATGCAACCGGATTGACAATCTCAAGGACTTCGAAAGGTCCCATGTAGCGAGGAGATAAATTTGAAGATTTTCTAAATTTAATAGAGCTTTTATGAGGTTTAACCCACAAAAGGAATTTCTCTCCAATAGAGAATTGTCTAGGTACTCGTTTGCAATCAGCATAACTCTTTTGTCTATCGTTGGCTTCAGCCAATCTTTTCCTAATCATCTTAACTTTTTCTTCCATATCCGCTAGCATCTCTGGACCAATTCTAATCCTATCTTCCAGCTTATCCCAGCTTATAGGAGTTCGGCATTTTCTTCCATATAATGCTTTGAATGGTTCCATCTTAATGGCATAATGATAGGAATTGTTGTATGCAAATTCCACTAGTGGTAAGTATTCTTCCCACTTGTATTGCTGATCCATGCAATACATTCTTAGAAGATCCTCTAAAACTTGATTGACCCTTTCATTTTGACCATCAATTTTAGGATGGTATGCAGTACTTACATTGAGTTTAGTCCCAAGTGCCAAAAATAAGGTTTGCCAAAACCTAGATGTTATATGAGCATCTCTATCCGAGATGATCTTTTCAGGTACTCCGTGTAACCTAAACACCTCCTGAACAAATTTGTGGGCCAACACAGGTGTTCCATCAGTCAAATTCCTTGGAATGAAGTGTACGACCTTTGTTAACTTATCGACTACAACCAAAATTGCATCATGCCTATTTTAGACATTGGTAAACCTTGCACAGAATCCATGCTGATAACTTGCCATTTCCACTCTGGTATATCATGTGGGTACAATAATCTTGCAGGATGTCAGTGTTTCTCTTTAACTCTGATATTCCAGAAAACTTACCACAAATCTACCAGTATCACCTTTCATTCCTTTCCAGAAGTATAGAGGTTTCACATCAGCTAGAAGTTTAGTTACTCTTGGATGTTTAGAATAGGGTGCATAATGGACTTCTTTCCACACAAGATTTCTTAGTTCATCTGAATTTGGAATGTAAATTCTCCCTTTGAAACTCAATAAACGATTAGGTTCAAAATGAAATCCATCATACCTTGGATCCTTGGGATTGTTTTGAAGAGCTTTCTTAACTTGTTCATAATACACATCTCCTAACAATTTTTGTAGTACTAAGTCTTTAAAATTGGAATGAATAGAAACAATTGAAGCAATATGCCTCCTTCTGCTCAAAGCATCAGCTACTTTGTTCTCCTTTCCCTTAATGTAGCTAATCTCAAAATCATAATCAGATATCAATCCTAACCATCTTCGTTGCCGTGCCTTGAGATGGGGTTGAGAAAATATGAACTTGAGACTTTGGTGATCTAATTTAAGTATAAAAGTATTTCCCAACAAATAATGACACCACATTTGCAAAGCATGGATTACTGCTGCTAACTCTAAATCATGTGGGGTGTAATTTTGTTCATATGATTTTAACTTCCTTGACTCGTAAGCTATTACACACCTGTCTTGCATGAGTACACCCACTAATCCCTCCCTTGAGGCATCAATTATTACTTCAAACTATTCTTCAGGGTTAGGAACTTTCAAGATTGGAGCAGTTGTTAACTTTTCTTTTGATAGGTTGAAATCTTTCTGACATTCACTTGTCCATTCAAATCACTTCCCTTTTCTTTGTAAGGAGTTAATCGAGCTTGCAATGCTAGAAAAGTCTAGAACATATTTTCTATAATAACTGGCTAATCCCATAAAACTACACACTTTCTGGACATTGTTAGGTACCAGCCATTCAAGAATTGCTTTTATTTTAGCTGGATCAATAGATATCCCTTCTGCAGATATAATATGCCCAAGATACTAAATTTCTTTTTGAAAGAAGGAATATTTTGAAATATTTGCATACAACTTATGTTCCCTCAGTCGTTGTGGTACAATTTGCAAGTGTTGCCTATGCTCTTCTTCATATTTGGAATAAATGAGACTATCATCCAAGAAAACTAGAATAAACTTATCAAGACAATCTCTGAATACAATGTTCATGAGATTCATAAATGCAGCAGGGGCATTTATTAAGCCAAAAGGTAGCACTGTGAACTCGTAGTGTCCATACCTCATTCTAAATGTTGTTTTATGGATATCCTCATCTTTCAATCTTAGTTGATGATATCCTGACCTCAAATCTATCTTGTAGCTCCACACATTGGATCAAAAAGATCATCTATACATGGTAAAGGGTACTTGTTCTTTATCTTTGCCTTGTTCAGTATACGATAGTCAATACATAGCCTAAGGGTTCCATCCTTCTTCTTGACAAATATAATTGGGGCTCCCCAAGGTGAGACACTTGGCCTAATCAAACCCTTAGCTAGTAATTCTTGTAATTGAGCTTTCAATTCCATTAACTCTGTAGTTGTCATACGATATGGAGCTTTAGAAATGGGCTCAGATCCTGGTTTGATGTCTATTGCAAAATCAAAAATCCTTTTAGGAGGCAAACCGAGAAGTTCCTTAGGAAAAATGTCTTGAAACTCATGGAGATAGGGATACTTTTCTTCAAAAGACTCTGTTTGATTTTTAGAACTCTCTTCAACTTGATCCATTTTCACTACAAAAAGTTGACAACCTTTACACCTAGCCCTTTTTAATTGCTTGGAAGAAATAGGTCTAATCTTGACTTCCCTCTGAATACCTTGAAAACTGACTTTATTCCCCATGTCATCTAAAAACTCAATTGATTTTGAAAAACAATCAACTTTGGCCCTATGCTTCCATAGTTAGTTCATTCCTATAATGACATCATAGGAACCTAAGGGTGCTACGTACAGGTTCACCTCAGTTGAGAAACTTGGAAAATCAACCCTGCCTCAAACAAACATTACTCTACCTGAGCCTTGGTTTGGTTTGCATATTCTACAATCCAAGGTTTAGACATATATCCAGCTCTCCTAGGGAATTTATTTAACACACTAGGTGATACAAAGTTTTTAGTAGCTCCAGTATCAATTAAAATGGAAACATGAACTCCAAATAAGGTACATGTCATCTCGATAGGTGTAATCTGATATTCAGCTTACCAATTGTTGAGCACTGGATGGATTCTTTGTTGAAAGCCTACTTGCTGAGAAGGTAAAGAATCCTTTGTTGTCCATTCTATTTCATGGTTGGGCAACGATTTGCATAGTGATCACCTCCACAAGTAAAACAACCTCTTAGAGGACCTTTCTTCTCTAATGGTCTACCTACAGTATCCTCATTCCTCTTGAAGTTATCATTCTTCTTGAAGTCATCATTCCTTCTGTCATTTCTAGAGCCACTTTTGTTTTTCTGATTCCCTTTATTGTTTCTTTTGTTCTCATATCCCTTATCATTCTTTCTCTTAGATGGCTGATCAATTGAGTTCTTATTAAATCTTTTGCATTTTCTTTCACAATAGGCTAATATAGATTTTATCTTTTGCTCCTGTTTAATCACCTTTTCATACACTTGGTCCATTGTCATTGGACCATGCACATCCACCTCTTCTCTGATGTGGGGATTCAACACCATAATAAACTTTCTTATTCTAAACCTCTCATCTTGCTGGTACTAAGGAACATATTTCAAAAGACGAGTGAATTTTTCTGCATATTCTACCACAGATAGTTCTCCCTGACTGAGGTTTTGGAAATCAATTAGTTTTGATCGAAATAGAGTTGTGGCAACCATCTTTTCTGAAAAACTTTTACAAACTCATTCCATGTCACCTTCAAGGAACTTAGATTTAGTTCCATCTTTTTATTCATCCACCAAGTGGATGCTTCTTCGGACAGTTGGTATGCCCCCCAAACTTCTTTAGTGATCTCTGAATAGTTCCTGATTTCAAAGTACTTTTCCATCTTGGCCAACCAGGCTTCAACTACATCTCCAATTTTTGTTTCATCGAATTTAGGGGGAGTAATCTTTTTCATATCTTTAGACAATTCGAGAGCGAGTTTATCTTTTATTTCTATCTAAAATTCGCTATCTTCCAGGCTCTCATTTGTTGTACTATGATCTCGCTATTTACCCCTATTCTCATTATAAGAATACTCATTTTCCCCTTCTATATTACCAGACTCATTCACTCTCTTTTCCAGATTACCTAGTCTTTTCTTTGTTTCATCAAGCATATTTAAAATTTGGTCCAGTTTGTCTGCAAAAATTTTCTTGGGAATTATGATCTTCCTAATCCTCTCCCTAATTAGGTCTTGATCATACCATGTTTGAAATGTTTTCTTACACATATTATAATGAGTTATCTATTAGTTTTATTGATTTAACATATCTCATTAAATCGTAACATAATGAACTCACACAACAATGGTCGATTACAAAAACAAAAATCATCTTTATTATGATTTGTACAAGAGTATATACATTCTTTGTGGATAGATACATATCATGATGATTTACATAATATTTACAAGATGAGTGTATCCCTCAGAATCATTGTCTGACACATACTCAAGGGGTGTGTATTCCTCAGATTCACTACTAGATGAAAGTACAATGATTTCAGCATTGGGTGGTATACAAGGATCTCTCATGATCATTGGTGTGCTATCAAGGTAAGAATCACTCATAATCCAATCTTTCATCCTAGTTGTCTCTAGGATTTCCCTTTTTACTCATTTGAGTCAGGTTAAGGCATTAGCAAGGGTTTCTGTGTGTCTTAGCCATATATCATTTTCATCATTTGTTCCTTTGATGATGGTTTTTATTATTGCCATACGCTCTCTTCTCACCTGCAAGTATCATTCTTTGCCAACAAAGGACTTCCTTGTGGTCTTTTTGAGGCATACCATCATGGCATAGTAAATCAAAACATTAGCTACCCGCATAATGTTGATTCTAGGTCAGCCTAGTGGACTCATAAGCGCTAGTCCCGAACTCGGTTAGCTTTGATACCATATGTAATATCCAAAGTTTTTTTTAAAACACTAAATTCAAATAATTACCATGAAGTAAATTTGAAGAGATAAAAAGGTAAATAATAATTTTTTTTTGTTTGAGTTTAATCATTAGCTTGGAAAAGAAACATGATTGCATCAAAAATATTTATATTGTCTATCCATTTTCAAATATTTGAAACATGTTAAATCATACAGAAATAAGGACATATAAATTAACTCACCAAATGTTTACTGCATCTTGATTGTTGACTTTTATATCACAAGCCTCGACATGCTTCTGATTGAAGAGAGAGAAAGCATCTTCGAAGAGATTTACCTCCATCCACAGACCGACGGTCTCCCGCACACCTTCCTTCTTGGAAATGGCCCTAACCTTCACAAAGAGTATAGACCTAGGATGACCTATGGTATTTGTCATTTGAGTACTGGTGTTTGTGTCCTACACAACATTGTAGTCACGCACCCCTAGATGCCCTCTAGTTAAGTGTGATTATATCCACAGGTTACGTAATCCTAGACATAGTGAACCGACAATGCACTAGAGGCCTGTACATTACTTTGGCCAAAGTTTTCAGTATAAATAGCATTGCAACCAATGCAGTCGTATTGTTCACCCATCCCAACTTGACTTGGATAACATCGCAATCCTACAGTTGTTTGGTCAATTAAAGTTTTCTTAGCCTTCCCTACTTGACAAGATTTTAAATATAATTGTTTGATTTATAGTAACTCTAGGGTATGTAAAACCATAACAGGTTCTTTAAGGCATCCTTGCCATCATAATGAATAAGACAAGAAATCAAGATTTGTAAATTTATTTTAGTATAAAACTTTCCCCCCTTAGACTATTAAGGTTTATTCTTTGAATGAGTTTTTCTGTTTAAAAGATTAAGTTATTCTATGGTTGAAAGATCATTACTAATTTTATCTTTTGGCTTTTCCCATAGACTATGAGTCGACCAACCTTCTATCATTAAAATGGGAAGGATGTTTGCATGCATTGTCAACTCTAAGTTTCAACCATTATTAAAATAACCCAATACTATCTCCATATGGTTTCCATGAACGTTACCATTATCAGAATTTAGAGCAAGAGCTCGCAATGATTAATCTTCATGCATTCGGTATGGGTTTATAGCACAGGAAATAATAGCATGCTCTGGGAAAAATGGCTTTTGATAACCCTACAACAACACATAATGATCTTTCATTTTAAAGAAAGAAATTTCTTAATGCAAAAGTTAACTATTTTCTAAGGTTCGACTATTGCCTATCTTGCCTCTAATGATTAAAAGTTTAGTTTAGTTTCCACACCTTCTAGCTCTTCTTGCAAAGAGTAATTATTCAACGTGGTAATTGAGCTTAAAAATAAAGCATAGGAGAGTAATTATTCAATGGGTAAATGTCTTCATATTATCAAAACTAGCATTGAATCATAAAACATGAGTAATTCTTTTGCTATTGATTTCCACAAGAAACATCATCAATCTGTAGTCGAGGGAAAAGATACATGAACTAAAGATATTCTAAGTTGTTTTTCTCCATGCATAATCATAAATGATGGTGCACTGACTAGAAATGAAGAAGTAGTTTTGTTTTTTGTTTACACCGCGACAAAGACATTGCTATCGCTCCATAAGACTTATGTGTATTCTTTCTAAACATAGAAGCAAATGCATAGTTTTTGTTCAAACATGACTTACGCATGTTTTCTCTTGGCTAAGAGAAATGACACAATTAAGATGCATTGGCATTGTTGTTGAACAGAGCTTAAAAGTAAGGCATAAAAGATACAATAGAGATGCAGGTTTGTAAGGAAAGAAACATGTTTGTTTGCTCCAGGTGATACGTTCTTTCTACTCCTAGAGATGGTTCCCAGCTCAGCTGAAGACTATCACTACCACACCACTATTCTTTATTGTGCTATCATGTTCACTTCAGAAAGACTCTAAATTATTGTGCTTCAAATGATGATTCCAAAAAAAATTGTTTCTTTCTCACTCTTATCAAGCTTAAGAGAGGTAAGAGGTAATTGTTTCTTGCACCTGCAACTACTTCTTGTCCTCATCAAGAATTTGAAGGTTATCCATTTTGATTGGTTTATCAAAAGGCAATTTTTCCATATTTGAATATCTCTGCTATGGCCCGCGACACTTGACAGTTATGCCATCATGGCAATGGGCAACAGGTAGCGATATCAACTTTTCTATTAATGTTATCATCAATAAGACATACGTATTGGTGCATCATATTTCTGACTCTAACACATAACTATGGTGAGGAATCATTATTATGCTTACCTCGAAATGTATTAGGAGTTGATTATAATTGAGGGTTTTCCGTACCAAGTTGGTCTCGATGATAAAACTATCATTTTAAATCTTACGTATAATAATTATTATATGAATAAAACAATTTTCATTTCCTAATTAATGTTATTCTAATTATCTATCTCATGCCAAATAAAGGTTATGGCAACAATAAAAACCATCGATTTAATAACGTAGTGATAAAAGAGCTTGACAATTACAAACATAGATCGACCGAATCAAACAAATATTCAAGGTTAAAAGTTTGCAACACGCAAAGGAATAGAAGCTATTTTACATCGAGGGTCTTACATTTAACATAATGGGGTCGAGTTTTACCTCCCCTATAGGATAACGCATTGTTTTGCATCGAAAAGACTTGTCAAAGACATGAAATCAAAGGTGTATGATATTAGTCTATCATCCACATTTGAGGACGTGAACATCAACAATTATGACGTAATCATCAAATGGTTACGTTAGTTGCAACGACGATGTTTTGTCAAGCAACATCGTTTCTTTACATGACACAATTGAAGGATAACCTATTCCAAAAGACATCGACAATCCTGTCGAGACAAAATAATATTAACTGTAAAATAAAACTTACCTCAAGACAAACTAAGGTCCACTGTTAGTTACACCAAACTTGATTGGCAAATACCAGTTGATAATCCAAAGTCTATACCCTTCTTCCCCGAAGATACTTTCTCTTCCTTTGCTTCTCGGAGAGTCAAATCAACCTATTTCCCTATTCAAAACTCTTACATGCAAATCATGATTAGCATACCGGTGTCTCGGTTAGATAACATAATAATAACATTTCAATTTTTCCACATCATATAAAACATTATAATTCAAATAATTGAAATAGTCATATTTATTAAAATCATTTTCGATAAAGTTAATGTCTCTAAACCATAGCATTAATTCTCATATGCATAAAATTTACTCACAGATCTACTACTATCCAAGTAACAAGTAAAACATAAAAACAATCCAAAAAGGGGGGATGTAATAGGGATTGGGAGAATGAAAGAGAGGGGGAGTGAGATAGTGAGGAAGGGAGAGATAGAAAGGTAGAGTTAGAGAGAGGGGATCAAAAGAGAGAGAAAGATAGAGAGATAGGGATATACAGAGATAGAGAGGTAGGTATAGTTAGAGAGAGGGATAGAGGAGACAGAGATATCTCTCCCAGGCTTGGTCTCCTCTATATCTCCCTATTCTCCTCTCTACCTAAACCATAAACCTAAACCTCTAAACCTTAACCCCTAAACCCTAAATAATGCCCCTAACCCCTACACCCTAAAAATGAGCAACCTTAAACCCCTAAACCCCTAACCCCTAAACCATAAAACCTGGAGGCAACCCTAAAACTCTATCTCCCTATCTCTCCCAATCTCTATTGGTCCCCTCACTCTATCTCTCTCTAAACTCTAAACCCTAACCCCTAAAGTCGAGCAACCCTAAACCCCTAACCCCTAAACCCTAAACTTGAGCATCCCTAAACCCCTAAAGCCTAAATAATTCCCCTAAACCCTAACCCTAAACCCTAAACCCTATTTACTTGAGCAACCCTAAACCTCAAATAATTCCCATGACCCCTAAACCCTAAAATCAAGCAACTAGGCTAAACACCTAAACATATAGTTCGATAGGCGATGATGGAGGAACAATGGGAAATGGATGTAGAATTCTTCGATCTTGCTTAAATCATTATCCTCATTGGCATGTGATTTGATAGGATCCAAGTTATTTGTTTGATTATCTATGTTTTCTTGGTGACCAAGTGTCTCATCATTGGATATTGATGGATAATGAATAGGACTAGCACGGGATGATGGATAGGGCTAATGGTATGATGGATAGGAGTGATGTGGGTTACTTTCTCATGGATAAGATCTTGATCATAGATAATATCTTGATTATGTAGGGAGGATAAGCATGGATAGCGCGATATTAGATATGGATAGGGTAAGTGGGGATGCATTGATATTCATTGGATTAGGGAGTAAGAGGTGGTGATAGGGGTTCACTAGGATATTTTGGAGGATCAATGATGGGATCGATGTAGATGGGTTGACCATAAGATGATAAGGGATCCGGGACATGGGATTAGATGCAATGTTTGGATTTTGATTAGGATGGGTGGTTGGTGTTTCCACATGCTTTGGACTAGGCTCTTAACATGACTATTGGATTTCTTAGATGGAGGTGATGGGTTCTTCGATGGGATCAATAATCTTTGGATGTTTGACAACATGGCTACATGATAGGGTTTGACTTGGACTTATGGTAGGAGACTCTTCAATGAAATGGATAGACATAGAAGTGGATGATGGTGTTGGAGTGGTAGGTCCATGTTATTAGGAGGTTCTTTGTTACCTACTTAAGGATAGGAATTTAAGTACAAGATGTTTTTCTAAGATTCCTTGCCAATAGTCCGTGGGTGACATCCTTCATGGCTTCATGGGTTAATGGACTAGGATATGCATAATGTTGATGGACAATGATGGAAGATGTTGTGGGGTTAGGATTAGGATCGAGTGAATGGATATAGGAGGGGATGGATTGGGATTAGGAGTGTTAAAGAGAGTTGAAATTGGATTAGTGGATTTGGATGGCTCCATATCTTTGCTTTTATTTTTGGATTTTGTAAAGAGTCTTTGGAGAAAACTTTTCAAGGGTTCATGGGTTGATGGATTAGAGCTTAGAATGTTTGATGGTGGATTAGATGGTGAGTTATATGGTGGATGGATGATATGGATTGATGGATTAGGAGATGGGTGGACTAATGGGTTAGGATTAGGAGGATTGGAGAGAAATTATAAAATAATTCCCCTTTAACCCTAACCTCTAAACCCTAAATTTGAGCAACCTAGGCAGAAACTCATAAACCCTAGATAATGCCCCTAAAGGTCTGAGCAACCCTAAACCTATCTCTATCTCCCCAAACCCTAAAACCCTAAATTATAATGCCCCTAAAACCTTACCCCTAAACCATAAACTCGAGCAACCCTAAACCCCTAAACCCTAAGCTTAAGCAACCCTAAACTCATAAACCCGACCGACCCGAGCTCTCTCTCTCCAAAATAAGAAAAATAGGACTCTCTCTCTTTCCTTATCACCCTATCTCTCCCCTCTCTCTCCCCTCCATCTCCATCCCCTCTCCCTCTTCCTCCCTCTCCTCTCCCTTGTCGACAAAGAACATGGAAAAAAGAAAATTAGGGTCCATGCAAAGAGGGATGAGGATATAAATTGGGATGATGAAATGGAAACAAGATAATTTATGAAATTTCATTGGATGGGAAGAATGATGTAGAGATGTAGAGAGGGGAGGGAAGTAGAGAGTGAGAGAGAGAGAGGGTAGGAAGTAGAGACAGGAGAGAAGTAGAGAGTGTAAGAGGGTAGGAGGTAGAGGGGGGAGGGAAGTAGAGACTAAGAGAGAGGGTAGGAGGTAGAGAGGGGAGGGAAGTAGAGAGTGAGAGAGAGGGTAGGTGGTAGAGAGGGGAGGAGAAGAGAGTGAGAGAGAAGGTAGGAGGTAGAGAGGCAAGGGAAGGAGAGACTCATAAAGAGGGTAGGAGGTAGATAGGGGAGGGAAGTTGAGAGTGAGAGAGAGGGTAGAAGGTAGAGAGGAGAGGGAAGAAGAGAGTGAGAGAGAAGGTAGGAGGTAGAGAGGGGAGGGAAGCAGAGACTTAGAGAGAGGGTAGGAGGTAGAGAGGTGAGGGAAGTAGAGACTCAGAGAGAGGGTAGGAAGTAGAGAGGGGAGGGAAGTAGAGAGTGAGAGAGATGGTAGGAAGTGCAGATGCCCTTGTAGACATGTATTTAAAGTGTGGAAGCATAGACAAGGCATGTCAATTGATTGACATAAAACCTCAAAGAGATGTTCTGTAATGGAAAGCAATGATTGCAAGATATGCAAAAAAATGGATTTGTTGAAAAGGCTTTAGAAACTTTTAAGCAAATGCAATTGGCATGTGTAAAGGCAATTTTTATTAGCATAATGTAAGCGCATTATAACACACTTGCGTTATGCTAAGCATGCTTAGATGTGTTTTTTCCATTTGGGTAAGTGCAGGAAGATGGGGGGCCAAAAAGGGGTCTTAAGTGGCCACTTTTTTTTTGAAATCAGGAAATACTGGCCTTGGATGAGAAATTGAGCATAGTTACACTTAAAATTTGGAGATGCAACCAAAACAATGTTTGTAGTGCTCCGAGTCTACTTTCTAAACTACTATTTTGTTTTGAAAATGGCATAGATTAAGGGGTTCAAAAGAGGGAGCCATAGAAATTGGTGTTGTTTCTGTCAAAAAAACATAACATAGCATGTTTTGTGGCTCCCTCAAAAGGTCAACTTTTTTTTGGTATTTTTAAAATCGCTTCAGTGAGAAATTAGCTAATAGCATGTAGTTTATGCCTGATTTTTCTGATAATTTTTTTATGAATATTTGATTTCCTACTAATTTTCAAAGTGGACACATCCTAAAAAATAGAATTTTGGCCGTGCTACCCCTATAAAATTTGAAAACTAATTGAAAATCATTTTTTTATTTTTTTAATATTTGTAGAATGGAGTCTAGTTTCTAAATATGTAATTTTTTTGAAATTTAAATGAATAGTTATTTTACAATGAAAAAAAGACCAAATAGTGGTTTTTGCCTAAAAATAGACACACAAACAAAAGAAATTAAAGATGAAAGGCTTAACATTGTTAAAATGTGAAAAAAATCACATCGTCAAATAGCTAAGACAAAGCCTAACATTACCCATGTGTTCGATTTGTTCGACCTTGAAACATGTGCAAATCTGAGGGTTAGCATGAATGAAATTATGTGAAATTTTGAAGAATATAGAAAAACACGTCTGTGACTGTTCATAAGGCACTCCAAGCCTTTGGGTTGGAAATCCAAAGCAAATCCCAAGCCCAAGGCTTGGGATTCCCAAAGCAAGACATAACACGAGTGCGTTATAACGCGCTCGCGTTATGTTTTGCCTTGCATTTTTCCTTTCCCGCAAGTCTGTTGTTTGTCATGTTTGACATAACGCGAGCGCATTATAACGCACTCGCGTTATGTTCCCCTCAAATTTTTTTACGTTCAAGGCTATTAATCATGAGAATTAAGGGATAAGGGATAGAGTTGGAGGGTTTAGGGATAAGGGATTAGCGTTTAAGGTATAGTATTGAGCCCGTTGAGGGTCTAGGAATAGGGATAGCGTTTAGGGTTTAGGGATGATGGATGACAGATTAGGGTTGAGGGTTTAGGGTTTAGGGATAGGGTTGAGGGTCGAGGGATTAGAGTTAAGGGTTGAGGGATTAGGGTTTGACATTGAGGGTTAAGGGTTGAGGTTCAAGGGTCAAGGGTTTAGGGATAGGGTTTAGGGTCGAGGGATTAGGGTTAGAGTAGAGTGTGGAGGGTGTAAGGATTAGGGATAGGGTTGGAGGGTTTAGGGATAAGGGATTAGGGTTTAAGGTATAGTATCGAGTCTGTTGAGGGTTTAGGAATAGGGATAGCATTTAGGGTTTAGGGATGAGGGATTAGAGTTGAGGGATGATGGATTAGGGTTGAGGGTTGAGGGATTAGGGTTTAGGGATAAGGTTTAGGGTTGAGGGTTGAGGGATTAGGGTTTAAGGTATAGTGTTGAGGGTTGAGGGTTGAGGGTTTAGGATTAGGGTTTAGGGTTGACGGATTAGCATTTAATGTTGAGGTTAGGGTTAGAGTGTCGAGGGTAGAGGGATTAGGGATAGGGTTTAGGGTTGAAGGTTTAAGGATTGGGGGTTGAGGCTTTAGGGATGAGGGTTTAAGGCTTAAGATATAGTGTCAAGTGTTGAGGGTGTAGGGATAGGGTTTAAGTTTTAAGGGTTAAGGGTTGAGGGATACGGATTAGGGTTTAAGGTATAGTATCGATTCTGTTGAGGGTGTAGGAATAGGGATAGTATTTAGGGTTTAGAGATGAGGGATTAGAGTTGAGGGATGACAGATTAGGGTTGAGGGTTGAGGGATTAGGGTTTAGGGATAAGGTTTAGGGTTGAGGGCTGAGGGATTAGGGTTTAAGGTATAGTGTTAAGGGTTTAGGGATAGAGTTTAGGGTTGAGGGATTAGAGTGAAGGGTTGAGGGATTAGGATTTGATGTTGAGGGTTGAGGGTTTAGGGTTAGGGTTGAGAGATGAGGGATCAAAGTAAAGGGTTGAGGGATTAGGGTTTGACGTCGAGGGTTGAGGGTTGAGGTTCAAGGGTCAAGGGTTTAGGGATAAGGTTGAGGTCCAAGGGATTAGGGTTAAAGTAGAGTGTGGAGGGTGTGAGGATTAGGGATAGGGTTGGAGGGTTTAGGGATAAGGGATTAGAGTGTAAGGTATAGTATCAAGTCTGTTGAGGGTTTAGGAATAGGGATAGCATTTAGGGTTTAGGGATGAGGGATTAGAGTTGAGGGATGAGGGATTAGGGTTGAGGGTTGAGGGATTAGGGTTTAGGGATAAGGTTTAAGGTTGAGGGTTGAGGGATTAGGGTTTAAGGTATAGTGTTGAGGGTTGATGGTTTAGGGATAGGGTTTAGGTTTGAGGGATTAGGGTTTAGGGTTGATGAATTAGGGTTTAATGTTGAGAGTTGAGGGTTGAGGGTTGAGGTTGAGGGATAGGGTTAATGGTCAAGGGATTAGGGTTAAATAAGAGTGTCGAGGGTATAGGGATTGGGGTTTAAGGTATAGTATCGAGCGTGTTGAGGGTCTAGGAATAAGGATAGCGTTTAGGGTTTAGGAATGAGGGATTAGAGTTGAGGGATGACGGATGACAGATTAGGGTTGAGGGTTGAGGGATTAGGGTTTAGGGACAAGGTTTAGGGTTAGGGTTGAGGGATTAGGGTTTAAGGTATAGTGTTGAGGGTTTAGGGATAGGGTTTAGGGTTGAGGGATTAGAGTGAAGGGTTGAGGGATTAGAATTTGATGTTGAGGGTTGAGGGTTTAGGGATAGGGTTGAAGGTTGAGGGATCAGAGTTAAGGGTTGAGGGATTAGGGTTTGATGTTGAGGGTTGAGGGTTGAAGTTCGAGGGTCAAGGGTTTAGGGATAGGGTTGAGAGTTGAGGAATTAGGGTTAAAGTAGAGTGTGGAGGGTATAAGGATTAGGGATAGGGTTGGAGGGTTTAGGGATAAGGGATTAGAGTTTAAGGTATAGTATCAAGTCTGTTGAGGGTTTAGGAATAGGGATAGCATTTAGGGTTTAGGGATGAGGGATTAGAGTTGAGGGATGATGGATTAGGGTTAAGGGTTGAGGGATTAGGGTTTAAGGTATAGTGTCGAGGGTTTAGGATTAGGGTTTAGGGTTGATAGATTAGCATTTAATGTCGAGGTTAGGGTTAGAGTGTTAAGGGTAGAGGGATTAGGGATAGGGTTTAGGGTTGAAGGTTTAAGGATTAAGGGTTGAGGCTTTAGGGATGAGGGTTTAAGGCTTAAGATATAGTGTCAAGTGTTCAGGGTGTAGGGATAGGGTTTTAATTTTAAGGGTTAAGGGATAGGGATTAGGGTTTAAGGTATAGTGTTGAGGGTTGATGGTTTAGGGATAGGGTTTAGGTTTGAGGGATTAGGATTTAGGGTTGATGAATTAGGGTTTAATGTTGAGAGTTGAGGGTTGAGAGTTGAGGGTTGAGGGATAGGGTTAATGGTCAAGGGATTAGGGTTGAATAAGAGTGTTGAGGGTAGAGGGATTAGGGTTTAAGGTATAGTATCGAGCCTATTGAGGGTCTAGGAATAGGGATAGAATTTAGGGTTTAGGGATGAGGGATTAGAGTTGAGGGATGACAGATGACAAATTAGGGTTGAGGGTTGAGGGATTAGGGTTTAGGGACAAGGTTTAGGGTTAGGGTTGAGGGATTAGGGTTTAAGGTATAGTGTTGAGGGTTTAGGGTTGAGGGAATAGAGTGAAGGGTTGAGGGATTAGAATTTGACGTTGAGGGTTGAGGGTTTAGGGTTGAGAGTTTAGAAATAGGGTTGAGGGTCGAGGGATCAAAGTTAAGGGTTGAGGGATTAGGGTTTGACATTGAGGGTTGAGGGTTGAGGTTCTAGGGTCAAGGGTTTAGGGATAGGGTTGAGGGTCGAGGAATTAGGGTTAAAGTAGAGTGTGGAGGGTATAAGGATTAGGGATAGGGTTGGAGGGTTTAGGGATGAGGGATTAGAGTTTAAGGTATACTATCGAGTCTGTTGAGGGTTTAGGAATAGGGATAGCATTTAGGGTTTAGGGATGAGGGATTAGAGTTGAGGGATGATGGATTAGGGTTGAGGGTTGAGGGATTAGGGTTTAGGGATAAGGTTTAGGGTTGAGGGTTGAGGGATTAGGGTTTAAGGTATAGGATTGAGGGTTGAGGCTTTAGGGATGAGGGTTTAAGGCTTAAGATATAGTGTCAAGTGTTGAGGGTGTAGGGATAGGGTTTAAATTTTAAGGGTTAAGGGTTGAGGGATAGGGATTAGGGTTTAAGGTATAGTGTTGAGGGTTGATGGATCAGAGTTAAGGGTTGAGGGATTAGGGTTTGACGTTGAGGGTTGAGGGTTGAGGTTCAAGGGTCAAAAGTTTAGGGATAGGGCTGAGGTTTAAGGGATTAGGGTTAAAGTAGAGTGTGGAGGGTGTAAGGATTAGGAATAGGGTTGGAGGGTTTAGGGATAAGGGATTAGAGTTTAAGGTATAGTATCGATTCTGTTGAGGGTTTAGGAATAGGGATAGCATTTAGGGTTTAGGGATGAGGGATTAGAGTTGAGGGATGATGGATTAGGGTTGAGGGTTGAGGGATTAGGGTTTAGGGATAAGGTTTAGGGTTAAGGGTTGAGGGATTAGGGTTTAAGGTATAGTGTTGAGGGTTGAGGGTTGAGGGTTTAGGATTAGGGTTTAGGGTTGATGGATTAGCATTTAATGTCGAGGTTAGGGTTAGAGTGTCGAGGGTAGAGGGATTAGGGATAGGGTTTAGGGTTGAAGGTTTAAGGATTGAGGGTTGAGGCTTTAGGGATGAGGGTTTAAGGCTTAAGATATAGTGTCAAGTGTTGAGGGTGTAGGGATAGGGTTTAAGTTTTAAGGGTTAAGGGTTGAGGGATAGGGATTAGGGTTTAAGGTATAGTGTTGAGGGTCGAGGGATCAGAGTTAAGGGTTGAGGGATTAGGGTTTGACATTGAGGGTTGAGGGTTGAGGTTCAAGGGTCAAGGGTTTAGGGATAGGGTCGAGGGTTGAGGAATTAAGGTTAAAGAAGAGTGTGGATGGTATAAGGATTAGGGATAGGGTTGGAGGGTTTAGGGATAAGGGATTAGGGTTTAAGGTATAGTATCGATTCTGTTGAGGGTGTAGGAATAGGGATAGCATTTAGGGTTTAGGGATGAGGGATTAGAGTTGAGGGATGACAGATTAGGGTTAAGGGTTGAGGGATTAGGGTTTAGGGATAAGGTTTAGGGTTGAGGGCTGAGGGATTAGAGTTTAAGGTATAGTGTTGAGGGTTTAGAGATAGGGTTTAGGGTTGAGGGATTAGAGTGAAGGGTTGAGGGATTAAGATTTGATGTTGAGGGTTGAGGGTTTAGGGTTTAGGGTTAGGGTTGAGAGATGAGGGATCAGAGTTAAGGGTTGAGGGATTAGGGTTTGATGTTGAGGGTTGAGGGTTAAGGTTTGAGGGTCAAGGGTTTAGGGATTAGGGTTTAAGGTCCAGTGTTAAGGGTTGATGGATCAGAGTTAAGGGTTGAGGGTTGAGGTTCGAGGGTCAAGGGTTTAGGGATAGGGTTGAGGTTTAAGGGATTAGGGTTAAAGTAGAGTGTGGAGGGTGTAAGGATTAGGGATAGGGTTGGAGGGTTTAGGGATAAGGGATTAGAGTTTAAGGTATAGTATCAAGTCTGTTGAGGGCATAGGATTAGGGATAGCATTTAGGGTTTAGGGATGAGGGATTAGAGTTGAGGGATGATGGATTAGGGTTGAGGGATTAGGATTTGATGTTGAGGGTTGAGGGTTTAGGGATAGGGTTGAGGGTTGAGGGATTATGATTTGACGTTGAGGGTTGAGGGTTTAGGGATAGGGTTGAGTGTTGAGGGATTAGGATTTGAAGTTAAGGGTCGAGGGTCGAGGGATCATAGTTAAGGGTTGAGGGATTAGGGTTTGACGTTGAGGGTTGAGGGCATTTTCTATCAAGAACTTGATTATGAGGGCTTGCCCCTTCATTGTTATCCCTATCATATGGCAGAGCATCTGGCAAGCCCTTGCAGGAAAAAGATGTGATCAATGCAAAGGATGTGATGAATCTATAGCAGGAGAAAATGTGAGTGCGTTATAGCGCGAGCACATTATAGCGCGAGCGCATTATAACGCTCTCGCTTTTTGTATTTCTATTGAAATGGTAAAAAAGTGGTTACCCCCGTGATCCAGGCCCACATGCTCTATTTTCTTACTGATTCTGCGCGTGCTCCGACAAAAAAGAAGTGCTTTCATGCTATTGGGAAGTTCACATGCACATTTGACACATTGTACCACCTTTGCATGATCTTTCCACCACCTTTTCTGCTTTTCCAACTTGAGAAGGAGGAAATAACATAGTTTTCACACCAAGTTTGATATATATCTATTTAAGTTTCAATTTTTGTAGTGTTGCAATGTTAATTGTGATTCAATTTTAGGAATTTAACATTGAAAAGGAAGCAAGTGGTGAGAAACTCAAATTGTTGAGGAGTTTGATGCAAGAAGATAAAAACACTACATAATTGGGTACTCTCTCCATTCAAATCTTCATTTTTTAGGTATGTCAAGTCTTTACATGCATGTTCTTTACATTTTCCTGATTTCGGATTGAATTACTTTATCATGCTTTATCATACATGTTTAAAATAGACACATTCCCAATCAAGAAAGCAGCCTACAATCTCACATGATGCCATGTATATTTTCTACACTTGGGCTCTTTAATAATTATGTGTAATAAACAAACCTTAACATACCATGATGTCAAACTATACAAGAATAAATCCTTACAACATAAAAAAATACAATCCCACTATTATCTTGTATTCATTTCTTAGGAACTAATATTGGTCTCTTTATCATGCTACAGACAAATTCTCTGTCATGCCAAGGAAACGATCAAGAATTAAACCAACACAGGAAGAGATAGAAGCTAAGAATGCAAAGAAAGTAGTGGCTATGAAGGAACTTCGTGAGAAGAGGAAATTAGATACGATAAATGAAGACATACCAATTGAAGAGGAACCACAACCATCACAAAGAGATATGGTATTGGCAGCACAAAGAGAACGAATGCAAAAACTTTGTGGTACGAGAGATTTGAATACCATAGTTGGAGACACGTCCTTTACCGCAAGTCAACATGTATGGACACCATCTACCACATCTCAAGTTGAGAGTACATCATCACTCACATGTGATGAAGGAGGTACGCCATCGTTCCCACCTCAACCTCAAAGTATGTCATCTATTCCATCTTCGATCAAAGGTATGCCATCTAACCCATCTCATTTAAATATTGATGAAATTCCTAATGTTGAGATGAATTTACCTAACTTGACACCACCTAGAATTTTGCATAGAAAGCTAAAGTATTTGATTGATATTGATGAGAATATTTTGCAGCCAATGGAAGGTAAGATTCCAAAACGTACTTGTACAAGATATGCTAATAAGATTTGGAGATTTTTCTTTGAAAAGTTAAATGAGACTACAAGATGTCAACTATTCGTTGAAATGATGCGAAGTATAAAGTATAGGTCTATCATGAAGATTCTTGGGTTGAGAACATCAGAGGCTTCAAGTGAAAAATCTATTGTGAAGAATCTAATGAGTGCGTATGAGAGTGTGGGTAACACCTCACGCACAAAAGATAGTAATGCAACACGGCGTGTGATTGCATCGACTATAGTAAGTAGTCAAACGAGGAAAGCTCGTCTCATTAGAAAGACAAGTCAAGAATTGAGAATTAATAGGAAAACTTTATCAAGAGCCATTGGAAGGCGCCAAAGAATTGAGGACACTAATGCCAATGAATTATGGGCGTTCTCAGGTAGACTTCCATGAAAAGATAAACCAATTGTTGAAGCATTGAGATCACTAATTGAAGACTTTTGGAAGAATTACACAAGGGTATCTCTAAATCAAAGGAATGTGGTAAGAGGGAGAATCGGTAGTCAGAACCGCGAGCCACATCCAAAGCATTTTTTGGATGAGACTCAAACATAGTTTTATGGTAAATTTCTAGAGAAGTATCCTCAAATTAAAATTTGTCAAAGATATTTTGAATTGCTAAAACCTTTCTATGTTAAGATAAATCACACACGCACTACTTGTTGTTGTAGATTACATATTGAATTTTCTAACCATTTTGATGCTTATAGGTCTATATGTTTAGATATGCATACTAACAATGATTTGCAGGGTTGTGCCATATGTGCCCCACCAACATCTTCAAGAGACTTCATATCAAGAATTCTATGTGAAAGAGAGGAAGGTCAAATATTCTACAAGAAATTATGCTTGGATGGCACATGTCATCCTTGCGGTGGCTTGCAACATTTGCCAATATGTGAATATATGGAAATAACACATGCAGTTGGAAATGAACTAGTAGAGTTTGGCAAGTATAAAATAGTGGCATACAATACAAAAGATGGTAAAGAAGCAAAGAGGTGTGAATTAGTTATTGAAAAGATTCCAGTGTATCAGTTTATGCCTATATTTCATGATAGCATAGTGTATGAGTATGCAAGACATGCCCATAGAGCTCGATGGTTGGACTTGCAATTCAAGTTATGCAAGGACACATTTCCAGTTGATAGCATTGTTTTAGTTGTTGACTTTGCAGAGAACTACAGTCTACAGCCACAGCGTGAGGTGCAATCACAATATTACAACTCCACACAGGTTTCTATATTTGTGCACATCGCATTCATTCATGTGAATGATAGTATAGAGGATGACAGAAAGATCATAAGGGAGTATAATTTCTATGTTAGTGATGATCACACACATTCTACGGAGTTCATGCAAGGTTGCTTTCAGGTGTTCTACAATGATTTGGCTAGAAGGGGCATATCATTCAGTCAGCATATCATATGGTCGGATAACTGTGCGTCATAATTCAAGAACTCATGAAATTTCTATTGGTTGAGTAGGAGGCATAATTTTACAGGTATTCAACATATGTGGAACTTTTGTGAGGCTGGGCATGGAAAGGGGGAGCATGATGGTGCAGGAGCATGTATCAAAAGAGCCATAGCACGAGAAGAGTTAAAGTATAAAGACAATGCAAAGTTAACAGATGCAAAATCAATTGTCAAGTGGTGTAATGCTTCCATGGGTCCAGGTAATGAAGGTAAGTCTTTAGTTCATAGATTTTTTTGGCTGATAGATGATACTAACATTGCACCATATGAGGATTGTTGTACACTGACAGGATCAAATGAGATGCACTCTTTCAGAAGCTCAATTGCAGGTTCATGGAGTATCCATACATGAAAGATGTCATGCTTTTGTTCTTCTTGTACAATTCAAGTCTAGGATGAGTGCGAGTCAAAGGAGTGGGTTGACGAATGGCAGTTAAGTTATCTTAGCCCACTTGACACGTATCGACCCCCAACGGCACTTGAACTAACACAGATGGAATCATCAGTTGACTTTGACCACATATCAAATTTAGTTCAACCATGTAATATAGGGCACGTATATGCATCTAATTTCATCTAGTTCAACTAGGTAATGTCATCTTACTTTGTAGTGTTTTTGTAATGTTGACTAATTTCATCTAATTTGCTACACATATCAATGTAGGGCACGTATATGCAGTTATTGCAGATAAAGATAATGAAGAGGGAATAGATTATTACTTATGTCGTTGTGTTGAGGCCAAAAAGAAATTGGAGGCCCCTGTTACAGATGGAGAAAACATCGAATACCCTATAGAATCAGTGGTTATTACTAGAACATGGCTTAGAAGGTACCCACATAAGAGTGTTAATATTTGGCTATTTCAAGACTTTGACATGCATCGGAAGATTCTTCATTACTTGAACCTTGTTGTGGCATCCAATGTTTATTTGATAAAGTATCGGGGTAGACCTTTGAACAAAATATTGTGGAAGGTGCGTGAGTCTGACCATGAAGCAATACTTGACACAATAAAGAGTAGAGCAGACCTAGATGGTTCATTGGATTAATTTGTAAGTATTCACATTGATTTTGTAAAGTTATGTTACATTGATTTGTAAATATGCACATTAATTTGTAAGGTTTGTATTTTTTTATTTCCTCCTACATTTTTACACATATGTACACATTTTTACATCATCATGTTATGCATTTTTGGTGTCCTGCTCCTGATGCGACCAAACTCATAACTCACCCTACTTCCTCTAGACACCATTTGATGATCTCTCCAACACTCTGGATCCAGGGTGCCCAATCATGATGATGACCTATATACCATTCTCCCAAGGTGCTCATAATGAATGAAAAGAAGACCAAGGGCGCCCAAGCTTAATAGACTTATTTCTTTCAATTTTGATGATCCAAACTCTTGCAATATGACATCCACTTTCATGCCTTTAGATCTTCCTTCAAATCTAGGGCACCAAATCAAGTTGAAAAATTTACATAAGGGCGCCAAACTGGATGAAAGGAGACATGAAATGCACCTTAGGACTCCATTATAAGGTTTGAGCCATTAAAGTCTCTTGATATTAGGCGCTCATGATGATGAAACTTAGAGCTTTTTCCTTTCCTATGCGCTCATCTAAGATGTTTGAATGATAAAGATCACCTCGACCTCTATAATGTACATTGGGCACCAAAATCAAGGTGATTTTAAGTCACTTTGAGTCATTTGGGGTCAGTTTGTGTCTTTGAGTCATGTTGCAAAAAATTGTCAATGTTGTCAAGTTGCACAAAGTAACTTTTGTATTTTTGGTATCCTGCTCATGATATGACCAAACTGACTATTCCAACACATCCGGATGGGTACATTTACGCTAGGCATGGTCCTTTTTTTTACCCAAACATGTTGAAACAGGCTGAGCTACATTGTACCGACGATATCCCTGAAGAGTCCAAAGTGCAACAAGGCAGCAATCTTTCACAAGATGTTACTCGAAAACTGTGTCACTTAGAAACATTCCGTCTAAGGTAACCTGATCACGTAAAGTGCCTCTACAATAACCTCTCTCAGTTTTTTATATCTCTGAGGCATTTGCCTGTGGTGAAAGGTTTTCTGCTGCCCCAAAAATCATCAAAAGGAGGCAGTGTAAAGTTGCAAAGGGGTGTAACTTTCATCCTGCTTCTGATGCAACCAAACTGACTATTCCAATGCGTCTGAATGGGTACATTTACACTAGACATGTTCCTATTTTTCACCCAAACATGTCGAAACAGTCTGAGCTACATTGTACCGATGATATCCCTGAAGAGTCCAAAGTGCAAAAAGGCAGCAATCTTTGACGAGATGTTACTTGAAAACTGTGTCACTTAGAAACATTCCATCTAAGGCAACGCGATCATGTAGAGTGCCTCTATAATAACCTCTCTCAGTTTTTATATCTCTGAGGCATTTGCCCGTGGTGAAAGGTTTTCTGCTGCCCCAAAAATTGTCAGAAGGAGGCAGTGTAAAGTTGCAAAGGGGTGTAACTTTCGTCCTGCTCCTGATGCAACCAAACTGATTGTTCTAACACCTCCGAATGGATACATTTACACTAGGCATGGTCCTATTTTTCACCCAAACATTTTGAAACAGTCTGAGCTACATTGTACCGACGATATCCCTGAAGAGTCCAAAGTGCAAAAAGGCAGCAATCTTTGACGAGATGTTACTCAAAAATTATGTCACTTAGAAAGATTTTGTCTAAGGCAACGCGATCATGTAGAGTGCCTCTACAATAACTGCTCTTAGTTTTTTATATCTTTGAGGCGTTTGCCCGTGGTGAAAGGTTTTCTGTTGCCCCAAAAATCATCAGAAGGAGGTAGTGTAAAGTTGCAAAGGGGTGTAACTTTTGTCCTGCTCCTGATGCAACCAAACTGACTATTCCAACGCGTCTAGATGGGTACATTTACACTAGGCATTATCCTTTTTTTCACCCAAACATGTCAAAACAATCTAAGCTACATTGTACCCACGATATCCCTAAAGAGTCCAAAGTGCAAAAAGGCAGTAATCTTTGACGAGATGTTACTCAAAAATTGTGTCACTTAGAAACATTATGTCTAAGGGAACACGATCACATAGAGTGCCTCTACAATAACCTCTCTCGGTTCTTTATATCTCTAAGTCATTTGCCCGTGGTGAAAGGTTTTCTGCTGCCCCAAAAATTATCAGGAGGCAGTGTAAAGTTGCAAAGGAGTGTAACTTTCATCCTGCTCCTGATGTGACCAAACTGACTATTCCAATGCGTCTGAATGGGTACATTTACGCTAGGCATGGTCCTATTTTTCACCCAAACATGTCGAAACAATCTAAGCTACATTGTACCGACGATATCCCTAAAGAGTCCAAGTGCAAAAAGGTAGCAATCTTTGACGAGATGTTACTTGAAAACCGTGTCACTTACAAACATTTTGTCTGAGGCAACACGATCACATAGAGTGCCTCTACAATAACCTCTCTCAATTTTTATATCTCTGAGACATTTGCCCGTGGTGAAAGGTTTTCTGCTGACCCAAAAATCATTAGAAGGAGGCAGTGTATTAAGTTAAGATGAAAGCCTATTCACTCTAGGCACCAGTTGTGACCAAATCACACATCACGCCAGAGAATCCCAAACATGCGCCTTGAACAAGTGATGCTACAAGTGGTGAACAAAATGGGCGCCTTAAAGAATTGAGCCCTCTAAGACATCTTACAATTGCCTAAAAGTCAAAAATTTACATAAGTGAGTTAAGGCACCATTTTCCATCTCCAGAGCCTCCTTTGAGCACCTTAACATGGAGTGAATGTTTTGGTATATGAAATATTGCGCCTAAAGAATATAACAACCCCTTGAGTCACTAGGATGAATTAAGTTAACAAAATGAACTTCATTGAGGGAGGCGCACTTGTGCATCTAGACAACTCCAGTTTAGCACCTAAGAAAAAGCATTTTTAGAGACACCCCTCGAATGAAGCCTCTAGAACCAATAACCATAGCTCAAGATCCATAACCATGAGAAGATAAAGCATTAAAAAAATTCATCTAAATGATGGGAAATACCTCTTAGATGATAGTCTGCTGAGTAGACCAAGAGTGGGGAATGAGAATGCTCCTCAAAGATACACCAAGCCACAATGACTCTCTCCAATAAGAATCTTCTCTAGGTCCATAATTAACTCACGCCCATATCCAAGTGAAAGTCTCCTTGGTCTTCCTGCTAAAACCTCTAAAGGGTAACCATCTCAACAAGTGTCTCTAATCCCAAGAGAACTCTAGCCTCACCCAAGTCTTGAAGTATGTATGAGAACCTACAACCAATCAATCCATGTTAAGCTCCAAATGCAACACCACATTATCATGAAGCTCCCAAGCACATGACCAATGTACTCAATACCAAGAGAACCAACAAGACCACTGTCAAAACTCCAACTACAAAATTAGGTATCCAAACATGACATCATGATCTAACATCTCCTGCTAGAAGATCACATGCACCAATACAGAGAATTCTAGGGTATTATCTGACCAAAAACATTGATGGGTTCATGCAATGTGTATCATTGATATTTTGCACTCATATTTATTATTAATCCATGAAACTTATATGGGTATCCCTCAATCACAATCATGTCATCATAAACACAAACACAAAGATTTTTTGGAGGATATTTTAATTTTATTAACATAGTAGTAGAAAGCCTTAATACATTACAAAATATCAATTACATGACACAGTTCCAACAGATTTCCATTGTCTAGGGTCTCTAGGGGTTCCAAGTCCTCCAAATATTGCTCCAATAGATCTACATGTTAAAAATAGCCCCTCTCCTACACAATCTTCTTCTAGCAAATTCCCTAAATCTTTTCCATTAGTGTAGAAAAAGAAAAGGATGGGAAACTATAGAGCAAAGTGTGGGAGGACAAGGTTATGATTGAAGGCCTTGTGAGCAACTTTAACAACCTCATTAACTTCTCTAGTGGCTTCTACTACACTTTTTATCACATAGCCATCACATTGTAAAATTGTAACCCCTTCTATATGATAAGACTACAAATATTTAAAATCATTATTTACCACCAAACTTGATGTTGAACTATAAGCCTTTCTATATAATAAGACTACATAAACTTAAAATTGTAATATACCACCACACTTGTTGGAGAATTCTAGGTGTAAAGGGAAAATAACAATATTTGTAAAAACTATAAAATACCACCACACTTGTTGAAAATTTAAATTTCCTTCAATATGCTAAGGATAGAGATATCAATTGAAAAATTACCATGCTGCAAAATTGGAACTCCTAAATGCTAAGACTACATAAACTTAAAATTTTTGTTTAGCACCACACTTGCCATGGAATTACAATCCCTTTTATATGCTAAGACTACAATGAATTAAAGATGTAATAATCGTTACGATTTTTTATGATCAACAAACCTACCCAAGACCAAATGCCTACAAGCTAATCACAAAACCAAATGAATAGAATAATTGCTATTCTATTTTCAATATTATGAGGCAAAGTTACAATCAGAAACATACATATATATAGGCCTCTTGGATGCATGAATCAAGGAGATGACATGCACAAGAGGTATGGGTTAACTCTCAATCACTGTCAATCAAGAGGTGAGTTAACTCAACCTAACTGAGAAGTTAAGAGTTGAACTGCTAATCAATGGATTAGTTCACTCAACTTGACTAAGAAAGAAGTGGCCTTGACTGAATATAGGTGGCACCTAAATATCATCAATCAAGAGTTGATGAGGTAGTGGTGGCACTTGTGTACCTCAAGTTAAAGTGTACCCATGCATTTATTATCTACTTAGGTGAGAATAATTAAAAGTTCATATTATCCTAAGTAAACTTATTAAATAGGTGTAATATCACACTTAGGATATATAATATATCCAGGGTGAATAAAATATTACACCATCACCCCCCATAAGTGCAACTTAGGAGAAATGAGAAATGATAAATGGGTTTTGGCTACTAGGCCATGTTGATGCTGAGATATGCCACAATCAAATCAAGAGTCCTAGGCCTAACTGAAGAATGTGACTATCCAAAACCTAGGGGAAATGGATGTAGAACATGATCCAAAGACAAAGATGATACAACAATAGTGATGGAACTATCATAAAAGAGGATATGATGTCCTCAATGACATCCTCCAAGAATAAAAGATGGGACTCACAAAACAAACATGCAATGTCTATCAAGTACTCATCCCAAGTAGCTGTATCTAGAAGATGATGAAGGTCCTACTACACTGAATCACTAGAAGCTCCATTCAAAACAACACTAAACTCTGAAGAAGCAATAGGATATGGAGGAGATGGAATGTCAACACATGTATCTAGAACCCCATTTGATAAAAGAATACCAAGATTCAAATGACTATACTGTATCTCCTCAAAGGTGTCCACACTAGATGCTTGAGTGTGAACATTGACCAAAGGAGCATCAATAGAAAAATGTGAGAAGGTGTACAATCTAGATCAATCATTTACCTCCCCAGCTGCAACAATAATATCTCCACTTTGTAAATCTTGAATGAGCACAACATCTAGTGTGAACTCAACACTCTTCCTTGTCCCACTATGTGTGATTTGATAGATAAAAAAGAGATTAGTTGACAATGAAGGTATGAAAAGGACATCATTGAAGGATCTCTTAGTCATGTCAATAGACCCTCACCCATGAAAATGCATATATGTGTTATTACCCATCAAGATATGTGGTGTTAAACAAGTCTCAAATGAAGAAACATACTCTGTAATGAAGCCATATGATGTGAGGCTCCAAAATCAAGGATCCATCATTTTGATGTAGAATTTGCAATTACAACAAGTGCTTGCCCCTTTTATTTATCTAACTTTGAATGAGAAGAAGATGATGAATTTGTTGAAGGTAAATTTGTCTTTTTTAGAATATCCTTTTTAGATTTCCTCCAAGGACTTCTAGTGGAGGAAAAATCTCAAACTAGAAATCACAAATTCAATTAGTGTACCTCTTCCAAGCCTATCCAAAAGTCACATAGTACCATGCCTATCCATCAAACACCACAATGCAATCAAAATCCTAACAACATGCCCATGATCCAAGATCAAGTGCAATCATGCAAAGATATTATCAATCACAAGCCTATTAAGAATGAACTAAAGTCTTTTAGTACCATACTTTTCCATCAAAAACCATCATTTAATCCATGGCCTATCAAGCCTATCAAAGAAAATGCAAACATCCTATGTAATACAATCGGACTTTAAATATTTGAAGCAGCCATCTACAAATATCCATTCAAACATAGATTTATAATGCAAGTATGGACACCATCAATAAAAAAGATTTGTATTAACCAAATATCCATATAGGCATACATCAATATCTATCGATATAAGTATAACATATATACAAAATAGCCATATAGGCTTACAAGAATGCCATATAGGCATACAATGTCAACTATGTACAATACAAAATATATGTCCACAAATGCCATATAGGCATACAACAAAGGAACACAATAAAAAGTCATTCCCCTCTGGCTGGTGAAGAGAATAAATCATGAGCAGCCTTTGATCTTCTAGGGGATGGAAACACGCATGTGGGTGGTCTACTACAAACCCGAGGGCTACTCCTCCTATTTAAGTCTTCCTGCATCTTTACCTGTTACAATAAAAAGTATAGACATTAATATATAGAAATTACATGTTATAAAAAATAAAATATTTAACAAAATAATCACTTACTGCTAACATATAATCTATCTCCTCACTTGCCTCAGTAGCAGGAATAGGCCCTGGTGATGTCATGTCCTATAGAAACCATCCAGATAGAAATTAAACTTCAAATCAATAATCTTTTGATTTTTCAAAAATAGACAACTATAACAATGAATGTAAATTGAAATTTACTAATCTGCCTCATACCCCTGTCAATGCCATGGAGCTATGAATTGTAAAGGCCACACCGTTCTCCATTGCCCTATGAACATGGGGAGGTGTCTCCGCAACCTACATCATCTGGAAATAAAACAACATTATTCAACTATGAAAACTATAATAGTGATGCAAATCATGGCTCCTAACATACACACGTTCATCTAAACATGGAAGTACACACAATAAAGCACACAAATCAAATACAAAAATTTAGTAAGTTCAATTCATTCATTAAACTATTTATTTTATTACATCCGTAAAGCTTTGAAGTCCACCACCGCTGGCAGGTGTTGCATGAAATCTACAGTATTAACCTATTCAACATCCAAAATCAGAAATTAGAATACCATTCATATAACGATGCTATTCACATGTAATATTTATAATTGTTTACTAGTTACATACCTTGATAGTAGATGATCTAGTGAAAAATGCAGGTGGAGAACCACTGAAAACTGCATCGACGCTATGACCCTGAAATTTCATTAAAATCATCAATTTAAATTAGTTAATCTTGTATTTCAAAAATGAAATTTAATAAATTAAATTCAATAAACTTGCTAATATTTACCTGAGTATCAAGGCCGAAAGTCTCACTCAGGAGGGTATCTGTCATCACCATCTACTCAGCTACAGATGTAGCCTGTGCACTTGCGTCCTGACTGTCCATGGGGTCATAACCACAGGCTGACTTGCAAGCCTAGCAAGTATGCGATGGGACCCTACTCCTCGCACTATCTCCCAACCCACTCTATGTTACAGGACCGACATGCTCTATGATGCTTTGGGTCAAGGCACTAATCAACTGAAGTGTATTGACCTCAACACTCTCCTTCACAATGGAAGGGATAGAAACATGGTCATGGGCTGGTCTGCTGATTACTCGTCTCACTACCCACTGTGGGTCAAGACGTGCCCCTGGTCTATCTTGTGCTGACCCCCACCTCTACCCTATAAGTCCCACATATCAAAATAGTTTGGCACTTTATTGAGGACAAACTCGCAGTAGAGTTTCCTCAAAAAGTATTGCGGGACCTCATAGTTATTGCATGGAGGATGGTCAAAAACCATCCACCACCTCTGCCCAAAATTGTCCCTTATCGCTTGGTTGTTGCACCAATGGATAGGGAACCTCTTGCATGTAATGGGTGGAGGTTGATTTGTTTGTGGGTTTGTGAAAATTGAACACAAGTCTAATTTTGTAATTTGTAATTTTTTGACATCTTGGTATGACAACTTGTCTGCATAGTAATCTCTAAACTCTCTCTTTTTATCCATCTAACTAGTTATTTGCTTGCTAATTGAATTTACATTTGATAACATAGACTCAAGAGATTCGGCAAGCATGGACCTATGCAAGGTTGAAGTGGAAGGATCTTTCAACCTTGCAATTATATCTTCAATTTCCTTTTTGTTGTTTTCAATTTGCCCCATTATATTATCTTGTGTTCTAGGGGCATGTCGAGGAATGAATGGAGGAGGTTGTTGTTCTGCAGGTATTTCCTCCTCAGGATTTTGTGCATTTTGAGGAGGAGGAGGAGGAGGAGGTGCATTAACATTTCTTGACAAATAACGAAATATATATCAAAAATCAACAAAAACCTACCTATTTAGAAACAAATTCAAACAAAAAAACAAAGATAACTCACCCCTTTGGCATGCTCGACGTCGCGGCGGCATTTTGGCGATGAATTGATAACTTTTTTGTGTTGATTGGTGTTTTGCAAAACGCGAGCGCGCTTTTGAGGGTTTGGAAGCCGTGGGCAGAGGAGAAAACAACAAGAAATGAAATTGGACTATTTTTTTTATTTATAGTGAGTCATAACGCAAGCGCATTATAACGCGCTCGCGTTATGACTTAATTTTTTTTGAAATTAATTTGGCCACTTTTTGGCCCCCCATCTTCTTGCACTTACCCATTTTTAGAAAAATTCTGAGATAATCTAGAGCCTACTCCCCATCATGATGGCACCTTTTCCAATGACAACTCAAAAAAAATACCACCATAATCTTGATCTCTTTGTTAGCTATCTAGCCATATTTTTTTTTCACATTTTGAGTACATTAAGGGTTTCATCTTGAATTTCTTTTGTTAGTGTGTCCATTTTTTGTCAAAAACTAGTGTCTAGTATTTTTTACTTTTTTTTAACCGTTCATCGAAATTTGAAATAAGTTATATTTTTAGAAACTAGACTCCATTCTACATGTATTAAAAAAAATCAATTTTTGATTAGTTTTCAAAAAGTTTAGGGGGAAGCACGCTCAAATTTCTATTTTTTAGGATGTGTCCACTTCAAAAATTACTAAAAAATCAATTATTCATGAAAAAATTATCAAAAAAATTAGGGATAAACTAGATGGTGTTAGCTAATTTCTCACTGGAGCAATTATTGAAATACTAAAAAAAGTTAACATTTTAGGGGGAGCAAACTAGACGCTATGTTATGTTTTTTTTAGAAAAACATGAGCAATTTGTGTGTTCCCCCTTTTTGAACCCCTTAATCTCAACCATTTTTGGAAAAAATTAGTAGTTTAGAAACTAGATTCAGAGCACTACGACTCTTGTTTTTGTTCCATCTTCAAATTTTGAGTGTAGCTATGTTAAATCTCTCATCCAACATCAATGTTTCCTGATTTTAGAAAAAAAGTGGCAACTTAAGACCCTATTTTGGTTCGTCATCTTTGTGTACTTACCCGTGACATCAATTAGAAGTAAATGGATTGCCCTATGGCAAGGAGGGAAGGGTCCATGTGCATGCTGAAATCCAACCCAACATCCCTAGGCAACTGAGGTTGCGATTTTGAGCATACATATTTTGGTGAACCCGATGTGAATTACAAAATCTTTTGGTTTTGTAGTTTACGTTACCATCTTTTGGATTTCAAAAATAGTCAATGCTTCAAAACATTAAACAAAACTTCAAAACATTTTCATTTTATTCTTTATAGCCACGTCTGTCGCTTCAGCTTATATCGCCTTCACCATCATTCATTCCATTATTCTATCGCATCAATGGGACCCCCAAATATGACATAACCTGATTTAAATCAAGGGAATATTCCCTCAAGAGAACCAGAAACTCCTTCCTTCGATAGGTATGTACCGCCACATCTAGATGCACCAATAACCAACTGTTATGACTACAAAGATTTAGCTTATGAACAAGATCAAAGAGAACCCAGGTGTTCTCTATCTTTCAACAACCCAACTTGGGATAACAATCCAGCCATACCAAATGCGCCACATAAAGCTAGAAAGATAAGGTGAGAAATACATCGACCTGATCAACCTTCCACAAGCACATCAAGTACTCATCTCGATGAGGATGTCAAACGATTAGAAAAACACCCACAAGAAGCAAAAGATGCTTAAGAGGCATTAAGAATTGCCTTGCGAGAACAAAGAGAAAATGTTGCATGAGAAGAAGCATACCACCATGAACATACTCAAAGAGAAAATCCTAGAAATGACGAAACACCTAGAGCTGCCACTCCCGCAGACTTAATCGCAACTCTATTGTAAAGGATTAGAATCTTGGAAGTAGGACAAGTTGCTCCTAAAAGAAGGCAAAAATCCCATGAACAAGACAAGGGGGCATCTCAAAATCCCCCTATCTCAACTACTATTCACAAAATGCCAATAACGATACATGTCTGAATGGGAACCCTCCTGTTTAGAACATTCCAACAAATCCAACAGTGGGTTATCAAAACCCACCTACAGGGTTATTGCTATTGACCCCGCAATCACAAAGTGCCTTTCTCAAAACGTATCTCAAGTATTTGAAAGAACCTCTTGATCAAAACATAAGGAACGCGCAGTTGCCTCGACCATTGCTAGATCTCTCCTAAAATTCAAAGGAGAGGGAGATCTGAATTCACACATTAAATCCTACACCACTGTGATAAGATAACTCCTCCCTTGGTATGGGGTTGTCACCAAAATCTTCCTGAAAACTCTCGAAGGAATAGCTCTAGATTGGTATTATCATTTGCTAGAGGCTTCAATTCACTCGTTCAGAAAACTAATCAGAGAGTTTGTCATGACATTTGACATGAACAAACTCATCAAAATAGGAATCAGAGAATTCCTCACCATGAAGCAAGAATTAAATGAATCCATAGCCCATTTTCTTACCAGATGGAGGCAAATCCTCTATTCCTCAACCAGTGCCCCTAATATGGACCATCATGAACTATGTGATCTTTTCTTACATGCCTTAAATAAGGATATGAGAGAGGACATTTAGAAATTACCATACAGATCCTATGAAGAGGCATTCAAAAGTACTTTGAGGATAGATCAAGCTGCCATTGACAGTGGCCAGAAAATTTACGATACTAATGGGAAAATCAAAATGCCTAAAACAATGGAAAAGACTATATCCAATGGTTCTCTAGACAAAGATCTCAATGTAGTGAAAAGTAATCCCAGTAATGATAAGTGGCAACAAAAGGGAAATCAAGGGTCAAACTGTCCCTCCTATGTCCCTAACACTTATTGTTGGTTCCATGGAACAAATGGTCATGAAACAAAAACTTGTTATGGATAAAATAAAGATATCTCCAAACTTACTCTGGTTCAACAACAAAACTTCCTCAAACTCCTTCAATCTCAAAGAAAAGAGAAGGAACCTCAAAATGAGAAAGGGATGGCCATTCAAAACAACTCCAATCACGTAGAACTAAACCAAGAAGTGTTTGTGATCCACAAAGAAGAACAAACAGATCAAACCGAAAATGTCTTCTCACAAGTGATAAATTTACTAAGAGCCTCCCCCTCACACCACAAAATCTTCTTGGAATTATTAGAAGTGGGATGTTCAATGCAGGAGGAACCATCTTCTCTCATGTTTGATGTTTCCAAGCTACCTCAAAGTGAAGGAAGTAAGAAAAAGGATTCATCTCTATACATACAAATTCAAGTTGGAGAGGTCACTATAAAAAGAGTAGTGGTGGACGAAGGATCGATAGTCAACATTTTGCCAATGTCATTCCTATGGAGAATGGGATATAACAAAATAGGAATTAAGCAACAAACTGCCACATTGAGGATATATGACAATCATGATATTGAAGCAGTTGGGAGAATCAACCTACCACTCACTCTGATGGATGAAACCATCTCCACAAATTTCTATGTTATCAACAGGGAAACCAATTATAATATGATCCTCAGAAGACCTTGGATTCATGCCATGAGGGCCATCACCTCCACTTTGTTTCAAGAAACCCACTTCTATCATTTGGGAAAAGTCAGCATTGTCAAAGTAGACCCTGATCCTTTCAGTATTTACAAAAAGGAACAGGAGGAAAAAGACAAAAAATTAAAGACACAAGAGAAATTAGAAGAAGGAGCTCAAGATATCCAAACAAACACAAGTACTCACAACATATCTTATCAAAGAATGGATGATCTTAGAGAATTCCCCTTTGATCCTCACACCACCAAATCCCATGCACCGTTTGGCTTAGCAGCCATTCTGTGTAACGATGAATAGGACATTAAGAACCTCTCAGTTGGAACAATAGAAATAATCAAAGAAAGAGAGGAAAAATAGAATTCCACATACGAGTTTGGAGAAACATCTCAATTGCAAAACCATCAAAACTTATGGACTCTACATTTCGACGGAGGTAGTTGCAAAACTGAGGCAGGGATGGGAATAATCTTGACATCCCCAGAAGGAAAAGTTCTCCCCTTTACCTTCAGACTTGATTTCTTTTGCATGAACAATATTTTTGAGTATGAAGCCTTATCCCTAGGAATCATGTTAGCCATGAGAATGGGGGTCAAGAACATCTTTGACTTTGGAGACTCTCAATTAGTAATCAACCAAGTTGCAGAAAATTATGAAATGAAATCAGAACAATTATGACCTTACAAAGAAACCATTAGGAAATTTGTCTAATTCTTTGACTTCTTCTCCATAAAATCCATACCCAGAGAAGAGAATCAAGTGGCAAATTCAATGGCTACATCAGCTGCATCATTTTCGCCACATGCTCAACTTCAAAATTTAGAATACATTGTGTCAATGCGTTGAGAGCCATTGTTAGAAAGTGAAGAATTGCCGAGAAAATTGAATTATGCCATAGGTCAAACAGAAAAACCCACTCGAGATTATGCATAGAATGATGAGGCCATCCTTGAATACTTACATGCCTATGATGGAATTCTAAGAGTGTATTGTAAGAAAGGATACATGCTCCTTCTTCACCCAAAGGACTATTTTGGAAGTGAGAAAGAAATCCTTCAGATCAAAGAAAATTTGAATTTACCACCTACTCCTCAAAATTTTGATGAAGGACATCCATCCCTAACCAAAGATAGGATTGACATCAATGTCAGAACACTTGAAAAGCCTAGGATGTTAAAACTAGGAGGAGAACTAAATGATGAATAACTAGAGCAATATACAGTGTTTCTAATTGAATACTCTGATATATTCTCTTGGACATATTTAGCCATGCTAGGATTAGACCCAAATATTATGGTGCACAACTTAGTGACAAAACCAAATGCAAAACTAGTGAAGCAAAAACTAAGGCCCATAAAGCCACAGGTAGCCAAAATGGTAAAAGAAGAGTTGAAGAAATTGTTGAATGTCAGTTTCATTAAACCAGTGGATTATTCAAGTTGGGTGTCAAACATCATCCTAGTTTTAAATAAGAACGGGAAATTTTGGATATGCCTCGATTTTAGATACATCAATCAAGCTTGCCCAAAAGATGATTTCCCCTTGCCATCCATCGACTAAATTGTTGATTCAACTGCAAGATATGAGATCCTCTCTCTCATGGATGGATTTTTGAGATATAATCATATCAAGATTTCAGAAGTTGATCAAAACAAAACAACATTCACCACCCCTTGGGGAACTTGTTGTTATGTAGTCATGCCATTCAAGCTAAAGAACACAAGAGTAACATACCAAAGGGCAATGAAACATATCTTCCATGATTACATTCACAAAATAGTGGAAACTTACATTTTAATGATCTTCTAGCTAAATCAGAACAAAGGTCAACACACGTGGAAGACCTTCACAAAATCTTCAACAAGCTTCAAGAATCCAAAGTAAGGTTAAATCCTTAGAAATGTGTTTTCAGGGTTACGGTAGGTAAGTTGTTAGGTTTCATCGTTTCACGAAGAGGAATTGATGTTGATCCAGAAAAAGTTAAAGAAGTCCTAAATGCAACTCCACCAACAAGTGAGACAATAGTAAGAACCTTTTTAGGACAATTAGGCACAATCAGGTGTTTCATACCAGACATGACTTTCAAGATTCATCCCATCAATTAATTGTTGAAGAAACAAGTTGGCATAACATGGATGATAGACTGTTAAAACGCATTTGAGCAAGTAATGAAGTTCTTTTTGACACCGCCCATGCTAATGCCACCAAAACATGACAAGCCCTTCAGCTTATACTTCAGAGCAACTGATATCTCTGTAGCATGCATGCTAGCTCAAGAAGATGAAGGTGGGAGAGAAAGAGCCATCTATTTCATAAGTCAAACCTTGTTGGAATATGAGACTTGAACTACACCCAAGCCAAAAAAGAATGTCTAGCCATAGTCTTTGCGACTCGAAGACTGTGACATTACATGTTGAATCAAGAAACTAGGGTTATGATACAATTCGAGCAATTGAGAAATTTCTTAAATCAACCCATGCTTTCAAGAAGAGCTGGCTGATTCATAACCTTATTGAGTGAGTTTGCACTAACTTACATCAATAAAATATCAATCAAAGGACATGTAATAGTAAATTGCTTAGCAGACAATCCGGTTCCCCAAGAGGAGCCCATAAACGAAGATTTCCCTAACGAAGAAATTTGTGTGGTTGATCTCAAGAAATATGCCACTTCATATTGGTACAAAGATATTGTGAACTACCTTACAAACAAGACTTACCTTGAAAACATGACCACTTTGGAAAAAAGACGATTACGCATCCTCACTACAAGATATGTTTTAATAGATGATGTGAAATTATCGAAGGGCCTTAGACGGAATGTTTCTTCGATGTGTCGACAAAGAAGAGGCACGTAAGATCCTAGAGGATTGTCATAGTGGGATCTGTGGAGGAAACTTTGGTGTTCATGCCATGACAAGAAAAATACATAGAATGGGATACTTCTGGGCATGTTTGCAAGGAGATACGATTAAGTTTGTAAAAAGGTGTCTAAAATGTCAAGCCTACGCTCATGTCCACCACACACCAACAAGAGATTACAATCAATCGTTACCCCTTGGCCCTTTTCTACTTGGGGCTTGGATTTGGTAGGGAAAATATCTCCCCCATCAACAGATGAACATTTGTTAATCATCACCGCAATAGAATATTTACCAAATGGGTTTAGGTCATGCCTCTCACTACAGTGTCAGGAACTGTAATCACCAAATTCATACCGAATCAAATTATATGTTGGTTCAGGATTCTCCAAGTGATAGTAACAGATAATGCTTCATCATTCAAAAATCCACATCAATCATAACTCCCCATCAGTCTACTATCCTCAAGGAAACAGACAGGTAGAAGCCACAAACAAAACTTTGACATCAATACTAGTCAAAATCATAAAAGACTCTAAAAGAGACTGGCACTTGCAATTATATCCAGCTCTATGGGCTTACAGAATAAGTGTAAGGACTCCAATTGGAACCACCCCTTATGCCCTCACTTTTGGGTCAGAGGCGGTATTACCATTGGAAGTGGAGTTTCCTAGTTTGAGAGTGTCATTATAAGGATTATTGGATAATGAGGAATATCGAGTAGTGAGATTAGCCGAATTAGAAATGATGGATGAAACACGCCTAAGAGATTTCCAAAGACATGATTCTTATCTTGTAAGAATGAAGAAACAGTATAACAAAAAGGTCATCCCAAGACCCTTTCAAGTGGGATACCTAGCACTCAGGATAGATAACTTTATTGATAAAAGAGCCAGTGAAGGAGGCAAATTAAGACCCAATTGGATAGGTCCTTACATGGTTAAAGAAGATGTCAAAAATGGTGCCTATCTCTTGTGCACAATGGAGGGAGAGGAATTTGGCAAAATAGTCAATACCTTTCACCTCAAGAAATACCGTCTAAAACCCCAAAAAAATCACAAAACATAAAAACACAAAAAAATTATAAAAATAAAAAATGTCAAAAACAATTTGTTTCTTGCATTTCAGTATCATTCTATTCATCTTGCATTATAGTCAGTGACTTGCTCTTATACTATTTTCTTTTCAGTAAGGAGTCTAATATTTCCTAGATATATGTCATCCTTTCAGGACCTAGAGATTCCCCATTTTCACAATTGCCATTATCCCCCTTCATTCCCAGTGATTCTAATCAAAGCCTAACTCTTAGATTTACATTGATCCCAGTCTTAATGAGTCAAGATGTTAGGTCTAAACAAATTCAGTATTCAAACCTATAGTGTTCAAAGGAAGCTTGCAAGTGGACCTTCCCAATTCTTCCCTAGTAATAGAGAAGTCTGACTAGATTACAAAAACTTTAGGTGACGCTCAGCCCCTTATCTTTCCTGGCCAAAAAAGTCAAGAGGATCAAAACTCTAAGGGAAGCAATCTAAAATCTGAGTGAATAAAAAAAATGAGTGATCAAAATAAGAGTGTCAAGAAAAGTGAAAATTGAGAGATCAATCTTGCATATCAAAAAGTTCCAAAAAGCATTCATTTTCATAAAAAGTCAAAATCCAAAAAAATTGAGAAAATCAAGTGAGGAAATACAAAAAAAAAAGTGAAAAAGAAAAAGAAAGAGAGATACAAAAAAAGAGTGAAAGCGAGAAGGCTGTTGAATGTCCATACTCTTGGGTGGAGATCAGTCTAAACTCGAAGCCTCAAGGGTGACATTCTAACAGAGAAAGAAAGGTACAAAGCACACGCACACACTAGCTAAGGAAAGCTGAGAGTCTAGTAATCTCTAGGATCATCTTCTATCTAGGGACCCTTGTTCTTTCCCATTTATCCTTTACCTTGGGTCTATCTTGCTCTCCATCTATGATCTAAGTCTAGCCAACATAAAAATTTGTTACTTGTCTAAGTTGAAAGACCTGTCAAATTGGCTTATCTAAATAAGGATCAGTGTTTAGCCTTTAGCAAAGCCTAAATGAAGAAGCACTCCATTTCACTCCCACTCCCCTCTTGAATTTTCTAAATCCTATCTCACGGCCTTGAATAGGTCTCTTATATCAAAACAACTCGCAATCCCCTGGATTGAAAATCGTATTAAAGAGTAGTCATATTATTTGTTCCACATTGTATTCATACGAAAATCAGAAAAAGAGTCTCAAAGAAATAAAATTAATGTCATATCTTGTGACATCAATTAGAATTAAATGTTCTAGTTTAGAATTTCTTTTGTTCTTGTATTATCATATCGTAAACTGCATCTCATACATGTGCCACAAAAAATATACAAAAACATGACATTGTTATCATACTTGCATTGTTAAAAGAGTTGAAAAGGTCAAAAATATAATCAAAAAGTTCTTAAGCCTCCAAAAATGCACAAGAGATGAGTACAAATCCGATAGTCAACACTAGTACAAAAAGAGAAATATATTACTAAAAAACTACTAAAAACTGCTTATAAATGACCAAACATGGTCACGTGACCATTACTAGGTTATTGCCAGTCATTTATAACGCGACCAAATTGATGACTAAACCATTTTTAGTTATTTATTGGCTATTTTGATTGATCAATTTGGTATTATTTTTAATCGTTGATATAGTCATTGATTGTTGTAATTTGGTCACTTATTTAGTCATTTTTTATTCTCTGCTATATTTAGTCATTAATTTAGTCATTGATTGTTGTTAACTGGTCTCTTATTTAATCATTTTTATTGACCGATTTATGTCCATTGGTAGTGTATTTAGTCATTAATTTTAATCATCATTTTGATCAATTTGGTAGTATATTTAGTCATTTTTATTCATTGGTTTAATTTCGTTCATATATTTAGTCATATTTATTCATTGTTCACTGATTTTTGTCAATTGGTAGTATATTTAGTCAATTTAATTATTAATTAACGTCAATTAGTAGTATATTTAGTCATTTTGAAGATTGCATTTAGTCATTAGTATATTTAGTAGTATATTTTGAAGCTTGCACCATGAAACAACTTTGAGAAGGTAAAAACAACTTGTTTTATTGATCAAAAATACTTGCAAACAACATACAGATCTGAAAATAAGTTACAATCCTTTCTCTTTGCTAAAAAAACCTTCATGGTTATAATACATAGCTCAAAGATTGAGCAAGAAACTGATTTTTTGAGTATCACTAATAATAGAAGCACAAAGACATTCCTAGATGTCTTCTTCACAAATTCATGACTATCCCATATTGAAGCTCATTATCCTAATTCAAGATCACATTGTCATCTCTGTAGAAATCCTATCTCATGCACCCAACTTGCTCTAGTTTATAAGATGCCATTGTGAATTGTTACCTTTGACATCACTGTATCTTTTCCAAATTCCTTGAAAATAGTTCATAACTACTACTGTTACCTAGGTATGCACTCTATGTCATCTGCCAGACTATTACAAGTTCACACAATCCATCATTAGTCATGTCACTTATCACATCACTATCATGAACAACTATCATATCATATCATCACCTCTAATATAGAAATCAACATCCCATTATGATACTGTTGTTGCAAAATATTTGTGTCTTGGCAGATAGCTCATGATAACCCTCAAAATTGTTGCTGCTCACTTGTACCAACTCTATGGTACTGTCCTAGGTGTTCATGCATCTAACATGAAGAGTCTTGACTATTATGAGATTTGGCACTATCAAATGCATACTAGAAGGTTGTCTCCTTACCCCTTTAAATGTCTCTTGAGACATTGACAAGATTGTAACCTTTGCATAGTTCTTCTCATTGACTCTAAGATTATATTTTAATGTTTGCCTGATCACTGTCTTTTGCATGAATCTTTGCCCCTTGACATTCACTTGTAGGTTTTCTTCATGCATAGCTGGAAGCTCTTTCACAGACTGTCCTTTCAAACAACAAAGAGAGGACCTGGAAAGAAAAAAATATTGTTTTCAGTACTCGATCAATGATTGGCAGTTCTAAAGCCAAATTCTACAACCTTTGCCAGCATCCTCCCAGCCTATGACAAAATGGGAGCTTTGCAACAGGGTATAGAAATCCATCAAAGCATAAAGGATAGAAAAATTTTATTAGATGTTGTAGTGGCAACTACCCTAGTAGACATGTATGCAAAATGTGGAAACATAGACAAAGCACGTGAACTATTTGACAAAATGCCTCAAAGAAATGTGGTCTCATGGACTGCAATGATTACAGGATATGCACAAATTGAACTTTTTGATAAGACTTTAGAAACTTTCAAGAAAATGCAATTGGTAGGTGTAAATCCAGACTCCACAACCTTTGCCAGTATCCTCCCTACCTATGCCAAAGTGGGAGCTTTGGAACAGGGTATGGACATCCATCAAAGCATGAAGGATAGAGGAATTTTGTCAGATGTTGTAGTTGCAACTACCCTAGTAGACATGCATGCAAAATGTGGAACCATGGACAAGGCACATGAACTATTTGATAGAATGCCTCAAAAAAAATGTGGTCTCATGGACTGTATAAAGAGAGCTTAGAGAGAGCCTCCTGATCGACTACAATATAAAGGAGGAAAGAAGAATGAAGAGAGGTGTAAGTAATGCAGCTATGCAAGATGAACCTACTTAGAAATTCAAGGAAGCAATTTGTTGGGTATTTCATTTGGCGTGATTGCTTGCCCACAGCCTTGCAAGGAGCCAAGGCATGAGGGTACAGGATGGCAGGCTCTCTCCGTATCCCCGCGAAAGAACTTTTGTGTGTGCACGGGGATGCGGGAAGAACAAAAATATGGTCTCATAGACTACATAGAGAGAGATTAGAGAGAGCTTTTAACCACTTAGAGAGAGCTCATATGATGCAGGAGCATCCCTGGTTCAAGAGAAATCTTGCATTAACCAAAAACATTTGCATTTCAGTTTGTTTGTAGTCTAGTTTGTTTCCTTTCATTTTCCAGTTCAGTTCAGGCAATTCAGTCAGTAGTAACTTCTATATTTTGGTCTGCATTCTACCGTAGTTGCATTTCACATCTTGCGGAGCTAGACTTAGTACCTAGATTCATTCATCTACATCATATCCAGAATTCAAAGCATTTGGATAAGTTACCAGAAAGTTATCGCTATTAGAAGATTAGCTATTTTTTTCCCAAAACAGAGCATCTTGATAGACTCTGATAATCAGCTAAAGGATAAGACTTGCAGAGCATTCCTTGACTTGTGGAACTTAATGACATATCATTCAATGATCTTTGGTTTGTGGTTGACTTTTCCTAAGATCCGTACATCATTCCATTCATTTACAGAGGTGTTCTACATGATTAGGTCTGACTATCCATGTACATATGTTACAGCTCTTTATTGGAGTTTGTGATCTTCCTTGGCTGACGTGGAGGAATCTTTTGTATTGGAGATGATATATATTGATGTAATAGATGCCTAGGAAAGTAGTCATGATCATTAGCATAAGTTCATAGTTTGGATTTTGCGCGAAGGAGCTTCAACACTATATCTTGTGCATACTCTAATATTCTGTAATCAGGCATGTGAGCCCTAATTGTAAGCCTGCATGATGCTAGCCAGATTGTATTTAAATTTAGTTATATATTGAATGACTGAATCTATGTTTCTTTCATATCTTTGAGTTGTTTATGTTGTGTTTACTCTTGCTGCACGGCCTGGATAGTTCATTCTATGAACCCTCCTACCATGACTACACCAAGTGGTATCAGAGTGAAAGTTCAAACCTTTGGGAGCGAATTGAGTGAAGTTGGCGAGGGAATTCCATAAGATCTTGCTATGGATAGATTGCCAAATTGAGGAAGGTTACTTGTGTCACAACCGATCATCGATTGTGAGGCAGTTGTCACCTTGTACCCTGATCACCAAACTTGGGGCAGTTTGCACTTGATCCTAGGAAGGATGCTGCCAAGGAGAGTTGTTGTTTGGACAATGGCTGGAAGAATGGATGAGATGATGGAAATGATGAAGACAATGTGAATTCATTTGGATGCTATTGAAGAAGATAGGAGAAGAGGATTGAAACTTAGACTTAATGTTGAAAGTGATGATGAAAAGGAATTTTAATTTGTTGAACAAATTGGCGAAACCCTAGGAGGTGATGAAGAAGAAGAATCAGATCAAGTAAAGATGTTGCGAGTTGTTTCAAAGATTAGAAAGAGACCTAGAGTTGATGTGCCAAACTATAATGGTAATTTAAACCCTGAAGAATTGATTGATTGGATAAATGACATGGGAGAATACTTTGAATATGAAGAAGTTGAAGATCCCAAGAAGGTGAAATTTGCAAAGACAAAATTAAAAGGACATGCTGCTATATGGTGGAAAGAAGTTCAGTTGGACAGAAACATAAGAGGGAAAGAAAAGATTACAAAATGGGATAGGATGGTGAGAAAGTTGAAGAATTAGTTTATACCTGTTGACTATGAGTTGGAGCTACTGAAAAGATTGCAGAACTTGAGACAAAAAGAGAAATCTGTGAAGGAGTACACTGAAGAATTTCATAAGATGATCATAAGGACAGGACATAGTGAAGCAAGCAAGGAGAAAGTGGCTAGATGCATCAATATACTAAAATTAAACATTCAAGAAGAACTAAGTTTAGTGAGGATGACATCTTTGGAGGAAGCATACCAGTTTGCCTTGAAAGTTGAAGAGAAGCTGAATAAAAGGCATGATTAGAGAGAAAGAGGCAGAGGAGGTAGATTTCAGAAAGGAAGAACATTTTTTGGAGGAGACAGATCACATCTAGAGTAGAACAATCTTGACAACCCATTTAAGAAGGATGACAGAGACACTAACGCTTACCAGAGAGATGACATAAACTTTTACCAGAGAGGAAACTCTAGTGCATACTAAAATGAAGGATACAGGAGGGAAGGAAGAGGATTTGATAATAGAACATTTAGAGGCACTTGTTTTAAGTGTGGAGGTGAAGGACATAGAGCATTCGAATGTAATTAGGGTAGTACAGGTAAGAAGATAGAGAATAGTGGGAGAGAAAGTTATATTAAAGAAGAACTTATTGGATCGCCTAGTTCTGTTGGTAAACCGGAGAAAGGAGAATCATTGGTGATGAGGAGAACATTATTTCAAGTAGAAACAAATGAGGAACCACCGCAAAGGAAGAGTTTGTTTAGAACCAGATGCAAATTAGGAGGTAAGTGTTGTAAAGTTGTAATTGATAGTGGTAGTTATGATAACTTAGTTTCAGAAGAGATGGTGACTAAGCTAAAGTTGGAAAGATTGAAACACCCTAAGCCATATCAGATAGCATGGATTCAGGATGATCATAATGTACTAGTAAGTGAACAATGTTTGGTGAAATTTCATATTAGATCTTATCATGACGAAGTTTTGTGTGATATTATGCCTATGGATGTTTGTCATATCTTTTTGGGTAGACCTTATCAGTATGATAGAAAAGCTATACATGATGGGAGAAAGAATACATACACTATAATAGCAAATGGAAAGAGAATTACTTTGATTCCTTTGGAGGATGACCCTAAGAATGAAGCATGTGGAAATGCTAGAATCTGTTTGGTAGATGGAAGAGAATTTATGGATAGTTTAAGACATGAGAATATGTGCTATGCCTTGATTCCTAAGAATCTTGAAACATTGAAGCAGACTAAAGAATCACAACTAGAGGAGAGAATAAAGTTGCTAACAGAGTATGAAGACATCATATCAGATAATGTGCCTGAAGGATTGCCACCTATAAGGAGTATCAGTCATCACATGGATCTTATACTTGGAGCAAGTTTGCCTAACAAAGTAGCACAGCAAATGACACCGGTAGAGAATGAAGAGTTAAACAGACAGATATAAGAGTTGTTGAGGAAAGGTTTGATCAAAGAAAGTTTGAGTCCTTGTGCAATACCTACAGTGCTATTACCTAAGAAATATGGAGAATGGAGAATGGAGAATGTGTACTGACTCTAGAACAATAAACAAGATTATAGTTAAGTATAGATTTCCTTTACCTAGGATGGATGATATCATGGATTGTTTGAGTAGAGAAAGATATTTCACAAAGATAGACTTGAAGAGTGGATACCATCAAATCAGAATCAGAGAGGGAGATGAATGGAAGACTACTTTTAAGACAAATGAGGGATTGTATGAGTGGTTAGTGATGCCTTTTGGATTGACAAATGCAACAAGTACTTTCATGAGATTGATGAATGAAGTCTTGAAGAAATTCTTGGGTAAGTTTGTGATTGTATATTTGGATTACATTTTGATTTTTAGTAAGACAAAAGGAGAACATTTGTGGCACCTTAGACATGTTTAGCAGAGGTTGAGAGAAGAGAAATTGTTGATAAATATCAAGAAGTGTAGTTTCATGAAGGAGGAACTAGTGTACTTAGGATTTATGATTTATGCAGAAGGATTGAAGATGGACCCTAAGAAAGTAAGAGAAATTGTTGAATGGCCTACACCAGAGAGCATTGGAGAGATTAGATCATTCATGGATTGGCTAGTTTCTACTGGAAGTTCATTAGAAATTTCAGTTCAGTATGTAACCTTATGACAGAGACAATGAGAGGTGAGAGGAAAGACTTTAAGTGGACATCAGGAGTAGATAAAAGTTTTGAACTATTGAAGTAGAAAGTGACAGAGAAACCTGTGTTGGCATTATTGGATTTCAATAAGGTATTTCAAGTCGATTGTGATGCAAGTGGGAGTGCAATTGGAGCAGTATTAAGTCAAGAAGGTAGACCTGTAGCATATTTTAGTGAGAAGTTGAATGATGCAAGGAGAAGATATTCAGTTTATGATCAAAAGTTCTATGCCATAATTCAAGCCTTGAAGAAGTGGAGACATTATTTGTTTCCTAAGGAGTTTGTGTTGTACATAGATCATCAAGCTTTGCAGTATTTAAGTAGTCAAGGTAAGTTGAATCAAAGACATATGAGATGGGTAGAGTTCATGCAGAGTTACACTTTTGTGTTGAAGCATAAAAGTGGAAAATCAAACAAAGTTGCTGATGTGTTGAGTAGAAGAAGAAACTTGTTGACAGAAATGAGAGTTGAAGTGTTGGGTTTTGATGAATTGAAGAACATGTATGAGGGAGACACTGATTTTGTAGAACCTTGAAAAGCATGTAAGGAACCTGTTGTGACAGATAGGAGTAAGTGGCTAGATTATTTCATTTAGGAAGATATGTTGTTTAAAAGAAGTCAGTTGTGCATACCTAAGAGTTCAATGAGAGATAATTTGATCAAGGAGAAACATAGTGGTGGATTGGTAGGACATTTTGGCATTGATAAGATAGTGGCTTTGGTAATTGAAAACTACTTTTGGCCTCAGATACATAAGGATGTTAGGAAATTTGTGTAGAGTTGTAGAGTTTTTCAAGTTGCAAAAGGAAGTAGTCAAAATACTGGATTGTATAAACCCTTGACAGTGAGACCTTGGGAAGACGTAAGCATGGATTTTGTAATGGGATTGCCGAAGACACAGAGAGGACATAATTCAATATTTGTAGTGGTTGGCAAATTTTCAAAGATGGCTCATTTCATACCTTGTAAGAAGACAACTGATGTAGTGCATGTAGCTGACCTATTTTTCAAGGAGATTGTGAGATTGCATGGATTGCCTAAGAGCATAATTTCAGAAAGAGACACAAAGTTTGTTGGATATTTTTGGAAGACACTTTGGAAGAAAATGAAGATAGATTTGAAGTTCAATTCAGCATTTCATCCATAGATTGATGGGCAAACAGAGGTAGTGAATAGGAGTTTGGGAAACCTGTTGAGATGTTTGGTTGCAGAGAAAGCAGGAAGTTGGGATTTGATTCTTTCACAAGCAGAGTTTGCATACAATAATTTAGTAAATAGGATTGCCGGAAGAACACTGTTTGAGATTACCAGAGTAAACCCTAGAGGAGTTACTGAATTGAGAGACATTGGTATGGAAGAAAAGAGAAGTGCAGAAGTAGAGGAATTTGTAGATCACATGAAGACAGTGCATAATCAGGTGAAGAAGCATTTGGAGGATATGAATAGTAAGTATAAGGAAAACATAGATGAGAAGAGAAGACATAAGGAATTTGAAGTCAGAGACAAAGTGATGGTATACTTGAGAAAAGAGAGATTTCCAGTTGGCGCTTATAACAAGTTGAAGATGAAGAAGTTTGGACCTTGTAAGATACTCAAAAAATTTGATTCAGGAAATGCATATGAAGTGGAGTTACTGGAGACATTGGGTATATCACCTATTTTTAACATTGCAGACCTTTATCGGTATCATGAAGCAGAGTTCAGTGACAGCATGGAAGAAGACTTGAAGAAGTAGTTACCACAACAAGCACTGGAGCAGATTGAAGACATTTGGATAGCAGAGTTGGACGCAGCACTAGAGGAAGACAATACAAAGAATATCTTGTGAAGTGGAAAGGCATACCAGAAGAAGATTCATCATGGATTTCTTAGGTTGAGGTGGACCGTCTTGGTTTTCCCCTAGCCCCAGCAAAGTGAGGGACTCACTTTTTCAATAACCCTAGATGTCTAATGTAAGAGCATCCTTGGTTCAAGAGTAATCTTGCATCAACCAAAAACATATGCATTTCATTTTGTTTGTAGTTTAGTTTGTTTCCTTTCATTTTCCAGTTCAGTTCAGGCAATTTAGTTAGTAGCAGCTTCTGTATTTTGGTCTGGATTCTACCATAGTTGCATTTCACATCTTATGGAGATAGACTTAGCACCTAGATTCATTCATCTACATCATATCTAGAATTTAGAGCATTTGATCAGTTACCAGAAAGTTATCTCTATCAGAAGATCAGCTATTTTTTCCCAGAACAGAGCATCCTGACAAACTCTGATAATTAGCTAAAAGAGAAGACTTGCATAGCATTCCTGGACTTGTGGAGCTTAATGACACATCATTCAATGATCTTTGGTTCGTGGTCAACATTCTTCGAGATCCGCACATCATTCCGTTCATTTGCAGAGGTGTTCTACATGATTAGGTCTAACCTATCCGTGTACACACGTTACAACTCTTCATTGGAGTTTGTGATCTTCCTTGACTGATGCAGAGGAATCTTTTGTATCAGAGATGATATATATTGATGTAATAGATGCCTAGGAAAGTAGTCATGATCATTAGCATAAGTTTATAGTTTGGATTTTGCACGAAGGAGCTTCAACACTATATCTTGTGCATACTCTAATATTCTATAATCAGGCTTGTGATCCCTAATTGTAAGCCTGCATGATGCTAGCCAGATTGTATTTAAATTATTTTATATACTAAATGACTAAATTTGTGTTTGTTTCATATCTTTGAGTTGTTTTCATTGTGTTTACTCTTGCTACACAACCTGCACAGTTCATTCTGTGAACCCTCCTACCATGACTGCACCATCATATGATTGAGAAGGTGGCATCAAACTTTCATGGTATGTACAATGATTTGAATGGTAGTGTGTTCATATTGTTAGCCTCCTAATTGACTACAATACAAAGGATGAAAGAAGAATGAAGAGAGGTGTAAGTAATGCATCCATGCAGGATAAACCTGCTTAGAAATTCAGGGAATACATCTATTGGGTATTTCATTTGCATGATTATTGCCTCACCTACTTATCTCTATGCAGTCCAGGCTCCCCTGCAGCCCCACAAGGAGCTAGGGCATGAGGATGAGGGATGGTGGGCTCTCCCCGCATCCCTGCGAAAGAACTTTTGTGTGTGTGCAGGGATGCGAGGAGAGCAATTGGAAAGACTTTACAAACTTTCAAGAAAATGCAATTGGTAGGTGTAAAGACAAATTCCACAACCTTTTCCAGTATCCTTCCTGCCTGCACCAAAATGGGAGCATTGGAACAAGGTATGGACATCCATCAAAAGTAATGGATAGAGGAATTTTGTTAGATGTTGTAGTTTCAACTACCCTGGTAGACATGTATGCAAAATGTGGAAGCATTGACAAGGCATGTGAACTATTTGGAAGAATTCCTCAAAGAGATGTCATCTCATGGAATGCAATGATTGTGGGATATGCACAAAATGGATTTTTTGAAAATGCTTTAGAAACTTTCAAGCAAATGCAATTAGTAGGTGTAAAGCCAAATTTGAAAACCTTTTGTCAGAATCCTCCTTGCCTATGCCAAAATGGGAGCTTTGGAACAGGGTATGGACATCCATCATAACATAATGGAAGGGGGATTTTTGTTAGATATTATAGTTGGAAATGCTCTGGTAGACATGTATGCAAAATGTGGAAGTATAGATAAGGCACGTGAACTATTTGATGGAATGGCTCAAAGAGATGTCATCTCTTGGAATGCAATGATTGCAGGATATGCACAAAATGGATTTTTTGAAAAGGCTTTAGAAACTTTCAAGAAAATGCAATTAGCATATGTAAATCCAAATTTGACAACCTTTGCCAGCATCCTACCTGTGATATCATGGATACCTGCTCTCCCGCAAGCACTTCAAGTCATGCCTGCAGTGATGTGGGGCTTTCCCACATCACCACAGGCATGACTTGAAGTGCTTGAAGGAGAGCAGGTGATGTGAGGGTATCTAATTCCTGAGATAAATGAAGATGCAAGCTAAATTTATGTAATATATTTGTGCAAAGCCATATTTTTGGGAAAGCCCCGCATCACCGGCTCTCCTACAAGCACTTCAAGTCATGCCTGTGGTGATGCGAGGAAGCCCCACATCACCACAGGCATGACTTGAAGTGCTTATAGGAGAGTGGGTATCCATGATATCACATTTCTTTGAGGCATTTTTTGAAACAATTCACTTGCCTTGTCTATGCTTCCACATTTTAATGTATGTCTAGAAGGGCACTTGTAACTACAACATATGACAAAAAACAAGGATCGCCAAGTCTGATACACTTACTTGGGACTATGCATTCTCAGTGTATCTTATTCTTGTGGCTATGAGGTGGAAGTTTTGACTGTCCAAGTGATGGGTTTAGAATTTTCACAATCACGATATAGTGGTCATTGTGAGAGGACTATCATAGTACAGTAAAATGCCAAACAAAGATGATGAAAGGACAGTGACCAATTTGATTAAGGCATTGACTTCACAAATGTTGAAGGGATAGTCCTAGTATCTTTTTTTTGAAGGTCAGTGATTTCAATGTTGGAAGACAGTGCTGCAGATTCTTCCATGCCATCAACTTCAGGAAACAACACAATTGGTTGAAGGAGCTTCTCATTTTACACAATGCATTTCGCCAAGCTCATTAGAAGCTACACATAAATAAAAAAAATTGAAATATGAACTTGAGAATAAATGCATATGAGATTATTCTTTACCTCCAAGTGGGACCCTTAGTCCTCAAGACATTATCAATATAGTGGTATGTTTTCAAGGGCAATACTTTCAACCTACAAGGACCTTGCATTGTGACATGAATGGAGGAAGTTGTCTAGTAGTCTAGGGTGGTGATCTTCAGGAATTTTGTGTCAACAGTGATTTCAATAAGCTATGTTTCATATGCCCTATATGGTTGTTAAATGCTAAGGCATGAATGGAAATTTCTTCAAGTGCTATGCAAGGCCATTGAAATCAAAGATCTATCCTCTAAGTCATTTGCACATGTTGATAGAGAACATAATGAGTAAGAAGTAAAAGAGCATTGGATCATAGCACTACAAAATGGTCATGAGTTATGCAATGAACTTTACTATTCTTTTGATCACAAAGGAGATCAAGATAATAACCAACATACTGATGTGCACAGAGAATGTTCATGGAGGAGTGCAAACTTCCTTACAAAGTAATTACCATAGCAAAGTTTGAGGTGAATTACACCTACTATTTTATGCTGATATGGATATGTTCTAACCTGTAGTTAATTGTTGTAGCATAACAGATAAGCTAAATAGTTGTTCATATACCATTGTTTCTAATTCAAAATTGCTATACCTTATTCTAGGAGCAAATCATAAGGGGAGTCTATACATAAGACACCATTGTTTCAAATTCAAAATTGTTGGCTCTTTCACAATTGTTTGCTTCATTTATTTGATCTAAGACAGCCTGATGTATAGAAGATACTCTCAAAATCACAGTAAAATCCTTTATTCTGGGAAGACTATTCAGAATCTTCCCATCATAACAATGAACAAAAGCATCAGTCATTAAGCTGAACTTTGCAAGAGTTTCATCAAATTCTACTTTTCCACTCTCTTTTCCATTCTAAATTTTATGCCCAATTTCATCCATGAAGAACTTCCTCAGCTTGTAGATCCTTTTGTTAGCCATAACTTTACCAGGTGTTAAAGATAGCTTCAAGTTTTTACCCATGCAGTAATTGACAAAATTCAGCCTTACTAGATACAATGTGTTGAAAATCTCTTTGAAGTTATTCTGGAAAAGAGTTCCTAAGAGTATAATGCATAGTTTTGAATTAACCTTTTTGCATGAATTCCATTGTATCTAGTAAGGCTAAATTTTGACAAAAAGCAGTAATTGACAAAATTCGGCCTTACCAGATACAATGGAATTCATGCAAAAAGGTTAATTCAAAACTACACATTATACTCTCAGTAACTCTTTTCCAGAATAAATTCAAAGAGCTTTTCAACACATTGTATCTGGTAAGGCCAAATTTTGTCAATTTCTTCTTGGGTAAAAAATCAAAGCTATCCTCGACACCTGGTAAAGTTATGGCTAACAACAGGATCTACAGGCTAAGGAAGTTCTTCATGGATGAAATTGGGAATAAAATTTAGAATGGAAAAGTGGAATTGGATGAAACTCTTGCAAAGTTCAGGTTAATGACTGATGCTTTTGTTCATTGTTATGATATGAAGATTCTGAACAGTCTTCCCAGAATAAAGGATTTTACTATGATTTTGAGAGCTGCTTCTATACGACAGGTTGTCTTAGATCAAATAAATGAAGCAAACAATTGTGAAAAAGCCAACAATTTTGAATTTGAAACAATGGTGTCTTATGTATAGACTCCCCCTATGATTTTCTCCTAGAATAAGGTATAGCAATTTTGAATTAGAAACAATGGTATATGAACAACTATTTAGCCTATCTGTTATGCTACAACAATTAACTACATGTTAGAACATATCCATATTAGCATAAAATAGCAGGTGTAATTCACCTCAAACTCTATTATGGTAATTGCTTTGTAAGGAAGTTTGCACTCCATGAAGATTCTTTGTGCACATAGCCAAACATTTAAATTTCTTAACCAAAGCTCCAAAAATGAGTATCTTGTCATTGCATGACTCCTACTTTTGCTCTAAGTATGACAATACCTGAGCTTCTGGTGTTTCTAGATGAAACCTATAGTAGAAAAGTGTAGTCTCCATCTAAAGGAACCATCTTCAGAGCTCTTCCTTGAAATGAGGGTTGAAAACATTAGAAGAAAAGCAATACCACAATTCTAAAGTAACAATTTGTATCAACACAAATGTCAGAAAGTATAATTAAAAAGATAAATCCTTACAATTAGACCTCAAATTGGACCAAGCAGATTTATGATTTTATCTTTAGAATGTAGGAACTTTCTCTGTTGGAGCTTCACGACCTCAAATTGGATCTCAAATTAGAATAGCAGATTTATGATTTTATCTTTAGAATGTAGGAACTTTCTCTATTTGATATTCACGACCTCAAATCAGATCCACAATTGGACCAATAGATTTATGATTTTCTCTATCCACCAACGTTTGTATTCCTATACTCAGGTTCTACTTCCAAGCGAAAACACCTGGAAGTGTTTCAGACTAGCTCAAGGTACTCTCCAACCTGGTTATGTTACTAATAGCAATCCAAGTTTGCCTAAACCGTCCATACCCAAATGTTGCATCACAATCTATTCTTCCTGCACATAAAAATGCCACATATTAACCCCTTCTAAATAAAACATTTGATCATCATAAAACCATAATTAATAAATCATTTCAATTTCAGAAAGAATCCGATGTCATTTACTATCAAAACAAAAGCTGTATAAATCACAAAAAATCCATGAAGCCTCCTAAAAGTATCTTAAAGCAAGTTTACAGGATGGGTTTCAGCATAAGAAGCTATAACATCCACATTCTAAAAACATAGTAAAACCATAAAATTTACCATAAAGTAATTTAACAAGGTAAAAATGAGATAGAGAAATTTTTTCTTTTATTCAACATTGTTGACCTATTTTTCCTCTAGCCGGAGTCAAATATTTCAAGCAGCATCAGTCAGTGTGCATATCGCCAATGTAAGCTATATTTGTGATCATGAGGTCTGAACCCAAATCTCATTGCCTGAGGGAGCTTACCTTGTGAAAGAGATTGAAAAAATAGGCAAGTTTGCTTTTTACATCACCTTGAGATTCGCTAAAATAAGGGAGTTATGTAGGGTCATGATTTGTTCAAGCCTGATCTTACAGGATGGCGTCATCATGATATTCTGAATATTGGGTGATTTTCCAAAAATTGGAGTCATCTTCCAAGTATCGGGTCATTTCTCCAAGGGGGGTCATCTTCCAAAATGTCGGGTGATATTCCGAACATCGGGTGATATTTGTAATATCACCCCGATCTCCAGAATATCACCCTACCTTCTGAATATCACCCTAATATTTGGAATATCACCCTACCTTCTAAATATCACCTCGATATTTAGAATATCACCCTACCTTCTGAATATCACCCTACCTCCGAATATCACCCTGATATTCGTAATATCACCCTACCTCCGAATATCACCCTGATATTCGTAATATCACCCTATCTTTCCATATCACCCTAATATGATGATGACGCCATCCTGTCACATTTCAATAAGGCCTGTCCATGATGGTGACGTCACCACCATATCCCTCATAAGGAGAAGCATACAAAGATGGATTCAAATGCATATTCTACAGGGCATCTTCAAAAGAGTGTTTAGGCGCTAAAAGCAAAGCATATACAAAGGAAATTTCAGCATGACTTCATACATCAGCGGCTCGACTGAAGGTCATTCTGATAGCTTGATACAAGGCACTTTGTACATACAAATGTAATTTTTAGATAGTGATATACACAGATGCAAAGCGATATATACAGGCGGTTGACCAAGCTTTGACCGCCTGTATCTCCTCCATCCTAGCAAATTTTCACATGTTGCAGAGGCAAAAGTGCTTATTTTCGCCTCCTCTTTCATTTGGTAGGATTTTCAGGAGATTTTTTCTCACTTTCAGTTTTGGACCAATCTGCATGTTGGTCAGTTTGACTTTTCAGCGACCATTTTTGGGGCAAATGCATATATTTTTTGCATTCATTGTTGCACAGGATGAAGCAGCTCGCATTCATGATCAGAAATATCTTTCCACTGCCTTGTTTCAGATATTTTTATATATGCATTGTTGAGGATCAATGAGTAAGCTACTTGCATTAAAGACTCTGAATATCTCCCCACCTGCCCCTGTTCTAGATCTTTTAGCGCCATTACTCCTGGCAGCTGGGACGACCTTTCAGAGATTTTTTTTGAGACAGCTCTTAGAGCAAATTTTGTAACTGACCTAGGTTGGTTTTAGAGTGCTATATATATGCATTCATGAGATGTAAATAAGGTTGGGAAAATTTTTAGCATAGAGGCTTTTTCTATTTTCCAAACAGAGCTTTTTTTGTTACTGTAACCTTGCCTTCTTGCTGAATATAGGCAAGTTATTATACCTCTTTTACAGATTTTCTGGTTCTGTGTAAATCTGCATATGATTGTCTGTGAATTTATTTTGTTCCTCTCAATCATATTGCTTCTTGCCTCTGCTAGAATCATCTAATCTGTGTATACATACTTTCTATATCTGGTTGCATTGTGCATTTTTTAGTTCTGTGAAGGTTTCTTTAAATCTGTTTGGTGCATCACCCTTTTTATTTTTCAAGCTTTTTGTTTCATCTTTCACTTTAAAGCATTCCTTCTCCCTTTTCCCCTCAAAATTTAGTAGTTTTAGTTGATAATCAAGCAAGGAAGTCGGCCTTCTCCGAAGGTCTGATCTCTTTGAGCAAGGTCCCACACTTTGAGATCATTCCCATTGTGTCATTGGAATGTTTGGAATCTTTCCAGGTAGGGTGCAATTTCATGTGACAACAGTTTCTAGCACGCCCGGTGGGACCTTACAAATTTTATTGCTGGTTTTGATGTGCAGCCAGTGATTTTTCAGACCTGTAAGAGGTTAAATCTGCATATCTGGTGATTCACACTGAGGAAGAACAAGCAGATCAGCTCTGCTATAACATTATATGAGAAAGATTCAAACTAGGAGTTCAAGTACATTTAATTATTTACAGCTGTCTCCACCTAGAAGGCAGAGTAGAGCTGTAGTAAGGACCCTAGTTGCCAAAAAGATACAGTCAACTCCACCAAATTTCAGACTAGTTGCTTCTGTAGTTCCTGTAGCAACTCAAGTAAATCTACCCCCAGCTGTTTAGGTGGCAAGAAATCAGCCATTCATGACTTTTGATGGGGGCAGCCCTTTAAATCTAACAGTACATAATGTTATACCCATGGCATCTTTGAAGAGTCTGCCCTATTTTATAGGGGAAAATCAAACTACCCCTATTGAGCACATTAGAGACATAGCATCTCTGTGTGGTGTACACCATGTCACTCAAGAGAATGTAGCCATCAAGCTGCTGGCTGCCTCATTCAAAGGGAAGGCTTTGCAATGGTTTAGGAGTTTACCAGTGCAAACTATTACAACTTGAGATGATCTAGGCGAGAATCTAAACAAACAATTCCAAGATAAATCAGATAATCTATCATTGGTTGAACAGATGACCACCATAAAGAGAGCTCCCCAGGAGCAAATGATGGATTTCAACTTCAGATTTTAGAAGACATGGGACAGAATTCCTAGCATGGTAAGGCCTCCAGTTGAATATGCTTTTCTATATTTTTTGAAAGCCCTAGATAGTGATATTTCAGTGATGATACAGTCATTAGGAGGTACTAGTTTACTTGATGCTTATGAAATAGCTATTAGGGAAGAAAATAATCTGATTTAGGCTAGAAAAATAGCACCCAGACCACCAGTGCCCATCTTTCCTGAGATTCAGGCTTCAATGCCATTGCCAATCCCATATTTTGCCCCTTTACCTACTATAGCAGCAGTACCAAGTACTGCCAATTCTGAGCTTGCTGCTTCTAGCTCATCTCAAGAGTTGAAAGAAATTAAAAATAGTCAACATAAAATAGAAAATATTCTGCAAACCTTTGGGAATGAGTTAGTAAACATCAAAAAGTAGCATCCCAGCATAGACAGCCTTATCAACCACAACCTCAAGGGTAAAATCAGTAGACATATCAAGGGCAGAATCAACTTTACCAAGCCAACAGGCCTCCATATCAAGGCAATTATCAGGGTCCCAGGTAGAATATCAACCAGAGGCCTTTTCAGCCTTACAATCTGGCACCCATTAATGTAGTAAGGGACCTTGTCCCTGTTTAGAATAACCTTGTAGCTAAATATGAATGGTTTTTTCCATGCAATCTGCCACACAATCAGGCAGCCTGCTCGAATGGGGTCATAAATCAGGCTCTGATGGTACAGAATGTTGCAGCCACATAGCCAAATTCACCTCATGATGGGGTTGTGCAACAATAGGAGCAACCTCAGAGTGATTCTACTTTCATGAACTAGCAGGAAGGTGAGTTCTGTGGCATAAACAATAATAACACCTCAATTACAGCAAATACAAGAGCCAAGAAGAGGGGTTATGAGATTGAGCAAGCAACAAATAAAGATAAAGGACATGTTGGTGCTTCTACATCCCATGTTCCCCACATTTTACAAAGAAACACTTCAGCAACAGCAAGGGAAATGCCTCATTTACAGGCTGATACTGTTGCTACAAAATTAAAGCAGAAGGTAGGTGTCATTCCAGCTTTCAATATCATTGAAAATATGAAAAAGATGAATGTGACAATGTCCATGTGGGATTCCCTAGCCATCCCTGGCCAAAAGAAGATGTTGCAGTCCACCTTATCTAATTTGAAAGTATCCAATGACCCAACTATTGACCCAAATAGGGTTGTCCTTACCAATTCATCCCAGGATAACAACAAACAGCCCAACAAAAGTGCTAAACCACTCCCATTTTATGTATCATTGATAATTGGAGACAAATTAGTACTTAATTGTATGGTGGATAGTGGAGCAAGTAGTTCTATGATGCCCAAGAAGATTGCAGACCAATTAGGGCTCAAGTACCAGCCCCTTGAGAAGGGTGTACTCCAATTAGATGGCACAACTGTTAATACTGTGGGTGTAATAAAGGACCTAGGTCTCACTCTACATACCTATCCCAATGTTTCCATTTCACAGGAGGTGTTCATCATAGACTTGCCTCCCTAATTTACCATGTGCTTATCAAGAGAATTTATAGCCAAGATAGGAGGATATTTATCCTCAGATTGGTCCCACATATTTTTCAAGACTAAATATGGCACCAAAGTAACTTTAAAATCTGAGTTGCTTTCAAATCATCACATAGAGCCTTACACACCAAGTGTTGTTAATGCAAATTACATTATTTCTAATGATCCTGAATTAGTTGTTGCTCAAGAACTACAAGATGAAAGCATACCAGAGGTACTCTTAAGGGAGTGGGCCTTAGAAAATAGTGTGGATGATCCTGAAGGACACACCCAAGAAACTAGTATGGGGGTTTATACAATGCATGAGCATGAAACAACAATACCAAATCTAGTGAAGGATGCAGAATAGCAGACAGAGCAGCAAAATGGGGTGTGGAAAATGTATTTTGATGGCTCTAGGAGCAGGAATGGATTAGGAGGTGGTGCAATACTGGTTTCACCACAAGGTGAAAAATATTATTCTTCTTTCTGTCTTGCCTTTGCATGTATAAACAACACTGTTGAATATGAAGGATTAATTCAAGGTCTGCAGTGGGCAAGGAAGAGGAAAATAGGATGTTTACAGGTGTATGGTGATAGTGAACTCAATGTAAATTAGGTGAGAGGATTGCATCTTACAAAGAGTGATGTTCTGAAATGCTACAAACATAGGGTGTGGGACATGATTGAAGAATTTGATGCTTTCAATCTGATCTATATTCCAAGGAATCAGAAATCCCATGCTGATAGGTTAGCTGCAATTGGGGCTCAGTTTGACATCCCCAATGATATTCAAAGGGAGAAGGTACAACTTCATGTAAATATAGTTGATAGGCCTTCTATCCCTGATAATAATATTCATTGGCAAGTTTTTGAAAGTGATGAGCAGATCCTTCATTTCTTGTTAGAAGAAGATGAATTTTCTGTGACAAATCAGGATAAGCTCAAACAACACTATGGTAATGATCAAATTGTTTAGTTGAGAACAAACAAGCTATCCAAGGGATTGGTAACCTTGGAATCTATTTTTAGCACAGATGATCAGCTTAAGAAAAGCAAGACTAGCATGCAGGTTAGAGAAGAGCATTATGAGGAGCTAGAAATTTTTAAAGGTAAGCTTCTCAAAATCGGTAAAATCTGCTCAGCTGAGGACAGAAGAGCATTTATTGCTCTCTGTCAAGAGTTTGAAGATGTGTTTTCTTAGGATTATTCAAACCTGAAGGGGTTTGACCCTCAGATTGCCCAACACACCATAGAGCTAGAACCAAGTATTAAACCTGTGAGACAGAAAAAAAGACCTCTAAACCCAAAGTTAGAGCCCTTGATGATTAAAGAATTGACTAATCTAATTGAGGGAAAAATCATCTTTCCAATCAAGCATACTTCTTGGGTCTCCAACCTTGTCCCTATGAGGAAGAAGAATGGAGAGATCAAGCTGTGTGTTGACTTCAGGGACCTTAACAGAGCCTCCCTAAAAGACCACTACCCACTGCCCTCAATGGAGAAGATTCTACAAGTAGTGGCTGGTTCTGAAAGATTCTCCTTGCTTGATGGATATTCTGGCTATAATCAAGTGTTAGTCAAGGAGGAGGATCAGTTCAAAACTACTTTCACCACTAAGTGGGGTACCATTGCCTATAGGAGAATGCCTTTCAGTCTCTCAAATGCTGGCTCTACTTTTCAGAGAGCCATGGATATGGCTTTCAAGGGTTTACTATATAAACTGGTGCTGGTGTACCTAGATGACATAACAGTCTTTTCCAAGAATGCATCTGAGTACTTGTCTCATCTGAGATTAGTATTCGAGAGATGCAAAGAATTCAGGATATCTCTCAATCCCAGGAAGTGCATATTCACTGTACATGAAGGCAAGCTATTAGGGCACATTGTGTCAAAGGAAGGCATTACCATTGATGTTGAAAGAGTAAGGGCTATTCTGGAGCTGCCTTTACCCAACCACAAAAGGGGACTACAAAGTTTTATTGGCAAAATTAATTTTTTAAGAAGATTTATCCCCGACATTGCAAATCTTTTGAAGCCTTTGACGTCTATGTTGAAGAAGAATACAGTTTTTAGCTGGATGAGAGAGGCCAAGCTCAGCTTTGAGTCCATCAAGGAGACATTAGTGGTTGCACCAACTTTGGTAAACCCTAATTTCTCCAAGGATTTTATCTCATATGCTTATGGTGGCTTGGATACCATCTCTGCGATTTTGGTACAGCAACAGAGTGAGGGTTTTGAGCAACCAATCGCTTTCTTTAGTCAAGGGCTGGAGGAGTATGAGCAGAGATATAGCTTCGTTGAAAAACACATCCTAGTAGTGATAAGGAGCCTCAAGAAGTTTCAGCACCTTGTTTCTAATAACAAGATACATGATGGTCGCTCATCCCAGTGTGAAAGAGTTCCTGTTGAGTAAAGATGTTAGTGAGAAAAGGGCTGATTTGATCACCAGAGTCATGGAGTATGACATGGAGATCAAGATAACCAAGCTTGTCAGAGGCAGAGGACTCAGTGAACAACTCACTACCAATTCAAAGAATGAAATAGAAAAGGAAGAAGAGGTGCTTCTGACTATTGAAGAGGAGCATCGGAATGATACATCAGCAGTAGGCACCAGTTGGGTTAATGACATGACTCAATTTTTGTAAACCGGTGAATGTCCAGCAGGTCTAGATAGAACCAAAAGAAGATATTTTAGACTACAATCTATTCCATATGTTTTAATAAATGGCATCCTTTTTAGAAAGGACTTTAATGGTGTATTGTTAAGGTGTATTGATAAAAATCAAACTGACAAGGTGCTACATGAATTTCATGATGGAATAGTAGGGGGTCATTTTGCCCCAAGGACTACTGCTTGGAAAGTAATGAGAGCTGGCTATTACTGGCCCAGCTTATTTAAAGATGCCCATACCTGGGCTAGAAAATGTATAAAGTGTGCCATTTTTGCTGGCAAAGAAAGGCTGCCAGCTTTACCTCTGCAGCCAATTCAAGTAGACCAACCCTTTATGAGATGGGGCATTGATTTTATAAGTCCTATTAACCCACCATCAAGTGCAGGCCACAAGTGGATACTCATAGCTACAGACTATTTCACAAGGTGGGCTGATGCCGTGGCTCTGAAGGAATCAAATGAGAATGTTGTTGTAAATTTTTATCATGATTTGATTTCCAGATTTGGAGTACCTAAGTCTATTGTCTCAGACAATGCTTTGGCCTTTGTAGGATTGAAAATAACTGATTGGGTTGTTAAGAGCGGGATCTATTTGAATACTTCATCAAATTATTATCCACAGGGTAATGGTTTGGCTGAATCTACAAACAAAAATCTCATAAGGATTATTAAAAGATCAATAGAGGATAACCAAAGGACCTGGCACACTAATCTGAAGTATGCTTTGTGAGCAGATAGAATAACTCCTAAAAGGTCTATTGGGAACTCCCCATATCTGCTAGTGTATGGAAAAGAGGCAAGATTGCCTGTCTATGGAACTGCCAGCCTTGGACATTATGAATTAGCTAGAAATGTTTGAGGCAGAGGACCCCATGGCTGTCAAATATGCTCAACTGATGGAGCTTGAAGAGACCAGAGACAAGGCTATGAAAACTATGGAGTATCATCAGCTTCAGACTAAAAGAAACTTTGATTAAAAGGCCACTCCCAGAATCTTTAAGGAGGGCAATATGGTGCTCAAATGGGATGAATTGAAAAGTAGACCAGGAAAACACTCCAAGTTTGACAACATTTGGAGTGGCCCATTTCTCATTACTGAATGCAAGAAGCACAATGCATTTCAGTTATCAAGTATGGATGGACAAAATTTGCCTATCCCAGTCAATGGGATACACCTAAAGAGGTGTTTTGAGGTATGAGTGCTTTGTAAATCAGTAGATTAGGTCTCTATGTTTCCAACAAGTGCTATTGCACCTTAGTTTAGATCCCTTTTGCTTTTCCTAAGTGCTATCTAGCACAGCTGGAGGGGTTGCCTTCAGCATTTTTGTCTTGGCTTGGTCTTCCAAATGTTCTTCACTATCAAGATGCTAAGTTGCTAAAGTCAAGTTTCTTTGTCAAGACATATCTTTTGTCTTTGAATGACCCCATGCCCAATAGATGCTCAAGGCCACTGATTTAAGTGTTTAGCAGGCAAACATCCCATAGAAGTCGCAAAATTGTTGACCTATTTTTCCTCTAGCCGGAGTCAAATATTTCAAGCAGCATCAGTCAATGTGCATATCCCCAATGTAAGCTATATTTGTGATCCTGAGGTCTGAACCCAAATCTCATTGCCTAAGGAAGCTTACCATGTGAAAGAGCTTGAAAAAATAGGCAAGTTTGCTTTTTACATCACCCTAAGATTCGCTAAAATAAGGGAGTTATGTAGGGTCATGATCTGTTCAAGCCTGATCTTACAAGATGGTGTCATCATGATATTCTAAATATTGGTTGATTTTCTGAAAATGGGAGTCATCTTCCAAGTATCAGGTCATTTCTCCAAGGGGGGTCATCTTCCAAAATGTCAGGTGATATTCCGAACATCGAGTGATATTTGTAATATCACCCCGATCTCTGGAATATCACCCTAGCTTCCAAATATCACCCCAATATTCTGAATATCACCCTACCTTTCAAATATCACCCTACCTTCCGAATATCACCCTACCTCCAAATATCACCCCGATATTCGTAATATCACCCTACCTTCCAAATATCACTCCACCTCCGAATATCACCCTAATATTCGTAATATCACCCTATTTTCCATATCACCCCGATATGATGATGACGCCATCCTATCACATTTCAATAAGGCCCGTCCATGATGGTGACATCACCATCATATCCCTTATAAGGAGAAGCATACAAAGATGGATTCAAATGCATATTCTATAGGGCATCTTCAAAAGAGCATGTAGGCACCAAAAGTAGAGCATATACAAAGGAAATTTTGGCATTACTTCATACATCGGCGGCTCGACTGAAGGTCATTCCGATAGCCCGATACAAGGCACTTTGCACATACAAATGCAATTTTCAGATAGCGATATACACATGGATGCAAAGTGATATATACAGGCAGTTGACCAAGCTTTGACCACTTGTATCTCCTCCATCCTAGTGAATTTGCACACGTTAAAGGAGGCAAAAGTGCTTATTTTTGCCTCCTCTTTCATTTGGCAGGATTTTCAGGAGGTTTTTTTCTCACTTTTAGTTTTGGACCTAGATCTACATGTTGGTCGGTTTGACTTTTCAGTGACCATTTTTGGGGCAGATGCAGATATTTTTTGCATTCATTGCTACACAAGATGAAGCAGCTCGCATTCATGATTAGAAATATCTTTCCACTGCCTTGTTTTAGATATTTTCATATATGCATTACTGAGGATCGATCAGTAAGCTACTTGCATTAAAGACTTTGAATATCTCCCCACCTGCCCCTGTTCCAGATCTTTTGGTGCCATTACTCCTGGCAACTGGGATGTCCTTTCAGAGATTTTTTCTGAGATAGCTCTTAGAGCAAATTTTGTAACCCACCTAGGTTGGTTTTAGAATGCTATATATATGCATTCATGAGATGTAAATAAGGTTGGGAAAATTTTTAGCATAGAGGCTTTTTCTATTTTCCAAACAGAGCTTTTTCTGTTATTGTAACCTTGCCTTCTTACTGAATATAGGCAAGCTATCATACCTCTTTTACAGATTTTCTGGTTCTGTGTAAATCTGCATATGATTGTCTATGAATTTCTTTTGTTCCTCTCAATCATATTGCTTCTTGCCTCTGCTAGAATCATCTAATATGTGTATACATACTTGCTATATCTGGTTGCATTGTGCATTTTTCAGTTCTGTGAAGGTTTCTTTAAATCTGTCTGGTGCATCACCCTTTTTGTTTTTCAAGCTTTTTGTTTCATCTTTCAATTTAAAGCATTCCTTCTCCCTTTTCCCCTCAAAATTTAGTAGTTTTAGGTGATAATCAGGCAAGGAAGTTGGCCTTCTCCGAAGGTTTGATCTCTTTGAGCAAGGTCCCACACTTCGAGATCATTCCCATTGTGTCATTAGAATGTTTGGAATCCTTCCAAGAAGGGTGCAATTTCATGTGACAACAAACATAATAATCAAGTAACTACAATTACAAGATTTCTCATTAAAAAATACAATAAATCATATTATCTTTCTCAATTACAATCTTTACAAATGTAAATCAATTACAAATATTTGCATTAGATAATGTTTTATATAGTCTCAATAAACACAAGTCTCATAGATATACTGCATCCAGAAATCTGACATCTTTATCACAAGCCTTGGCATGTCTTCTTCTAGAGAGAGAAAGAGTATCTTTCCAGTGATTTACCTCCATCCACAGACTGGCGGTCTCCCACACATCTTCCACATAGGAAGTGGCCCTACCCTTCACGAGGAATATAGACCAAAGGTGACCAGTGGTAATTTGCCTTCCCGAGTACATAGTGTTGTATCCTACACAACTCTATCAATCATACAACCCTAGATACCCTCTAGCTAAGTATGATTTCTGATATGTTGTGCAATCCAGATATAGTGAATTGACAATGCATCTAGATACATATGCATTACTATGGCCATAGTTTCAATATAAATTGATGTTCGCAATGAACGTTGTCGTAATGTTAAGCCACCCCAACTCGACTTGGATACTATCATATTCCTACAGTTTGACTTGGTCAACTATGTTTAACTTATAAAGTCATGACAATTTCAATAATTTAGTCTTCCCAACCCATACATGTTTTCTTTCACTGTCTATAATCCATAGACCTAATCAACTACCTTTCTTTATGAGGATTCTCATTGCATCATTGCAATACTTGAAATCCAAGACTTATCAACTCATAAGGATTTTTAATCGATTTACAACAACTAAGATGGTTACCTTACCCAAGATAAGCATCGTAGTCTAGGAAAACTATTTCCTTTCTTACAAGTAAGAATAAATATACATTGTTAGGGTACTTGTCCCTTCAATCACGATATGTATCTATGACTTAATATAAATAAATGTCATATCTAGGTCAAGTTAAGGTTTAACCAAAGAGATTTGTCTAACTCAACTCTATCCATTCTGACTTAGGTGTATTTACAAAACTCTGTCTTGCTCCATAGACCTTATGGAATGACTATCTATTCTTAGGTATCTCTTTACATCTTTGCAATCATTTGAGATTCATCACTTATCGACAAGTAATAGCTAAGAGAAGTTGTGACCAATTAAGGTATAATAAACTTTATGGTTGACTAACCATTAATAGTACCTCTTGCATGCTTGCAAAACTCGAGGCTTATGACTCATGTATCTCAGGTTGACTTGTAGCCCAACAAATAGTTTTCTCTACCTAAGGTTAAACATTGTCACCCTATAACAAATCTCTTTTCAATAAGATAAATATGAACATTTACTAATTTAGGGTTCTCAACCCTGTTATGTCTACCCACATAAAATAACTAAAAATGGTTTATAACCTTAAAGGTATCATCAAATAATCTTTAACCCTTATGGGTTAAACTTGGGTATTATTTAACCTAACCCAACCCAATGGAATAACGAACATACTTATTCTAAGAAGTAAGAATATTGTAAGAACAATGATCTATTAGTCTTCTTTCGACTCAAGGGTTAAATATACCTTTCCATCTATGGCTGGATAATTAATACATCAATACTTACAACCTTAAGTTGTTCTATCAAATACTAAATATTTTTTCAGCCCAACTCTAAATGTTATTGCTTTGAGGTAAATATTCCCATACGACAAGAGTCAAATATCTTCATAACTAGGGTTCCTATTTCCTCATTTATTGTTCTATTGAAAAATAGCTATCATACTATGGAAATAACAAGGTATTTAGAATAATTATCACCCTACTGGGTTAACTTAGAGTTCTTGTCCTACCTAACGCTCTAACCTCTATGAGGTTTGTTCAAATTTCTCTCTTTAAAAGGAGCTAGGATGAAACTGTGTTTCCAAGTTTTCCTTCCTAAAATAGATATAGAGAAGTCATTATGATGTATCTTTGAAAGATAAAGGGATACTTATTAGGAATCAATATTTCCTAACTAGACCCCAATGGTTCCTTATACTTTGAAGGAGTTCTTTTATCTTAGATAATCACTACAAGCCATAGTTGTCCCACTTAAACATATAAGTTCTACCAATAACTATAGCATATGGTATAGAGGGGATCTATAAATATTAATAGTCGTAGTTTACTCAGAAACTTAAAACTATCGATATTGTGAAATCACGACATAATGGAATAATAAGTATAAGCTTTTCATTATACTCACAAACATAATAAAAGTGATCAATTTTAAATACCAACTACCATTCGCTAACGTCAGTATCTTCACTTATCATAAGATCAAGAAGAGATTTATTTGTCTATGTTTTCTACCAGGATATCTCTAATCTTAATTTGACTTAGAAACCATCTGCAATATAGATCATAAGGTTGTTTATATATAGCAATTTAAATGACATTGAATAACAAAAGAACCTATTAAGTGTTCTTTGACTTCCAAAGATCGCCGTTGCCAATCTTACCCCTATTCAATAGCTTGTGATCTAACTCCTCTCTATAAATCTTTATATTGATTCTCCACTTTGTCGGCAATCCAAATTTCCATGTTTAACTTGTAGAGTTTTCAACTGAGGTATTTCTCTTCACTATTCTCAAATCTTCCTTCTCTTAGTTTTTCCTTTTATACACTGCCCAAAACTCCTCTTCTTCATATGTCCCTCATGACCAAAGGATACCCTCCCTCTCCACTCTTCACGACTCCCTTTTATGAGTCGTTCCACCCATTTCATCCATGACCATTACCATAATGGATCACTATCATTTATTAATACCTTATCCCTTTCAGATAATGGGTTTTATATGTTAACAACATAATTAGACTCCACTACATGTTGTTTCCCCATCTCTCGATCCACTTGACCTCTCATTAATATTGCACTAAAATTTGTTGAACAACTTCCCTTTTAACCGTGGGTAACTCCTAGTATAAGGCCTCTATTTGCTCACATCTTGAGCATGTAAATTTAAGGGGGACATGGTTATTAGTATCACTTAACAAACCAACTACAACTCACTTAATGGCCTTCAGTGATGTCGAGTTAGTTATGAAGGAAAACTTCTTCATAAAAGGAGGTCGTTAACTTCTTGAAAACCCTCTTGACCACTCTCTAATGTTTAAAAGAAATGTCCACAATGTGGTCTTCTCTAATGGATAGACACAAATGATTAAGAGGACAATGAGGGTAGTAATTGCCTCATAGGTGTTGAAAAGATTCCCTCTTCAATACATCCCTAGAGAAAAATAAATAGACATGATAATAACAATAATAGTCCTTACCCATATTTAATCTTTGATCAAAATACGATAATAATAATAATAAGTCCGAAAGCTTACAAGTAATGTGATAGGGTCGAGCTTGTCTCCCCTTCACAGACTCTTATTAAATAACGCCGACTTGACTTGATAAGATCATCATTTGACGTTAAATATTGACAATAAAACACTAATTGACTCAATAATAATAACACAACCATTTTACGTCAATGACATCATAATATTTATGTTAAACATAAACAATCACAGTTTTATTCAGACAGCGATGTTTACTTCACAAATGACTATGTCTACTCACAATTGACTTGACTAGATAAGAATCAAGATATCGACTACCTATTGATTAGATTCAAAAGTAAACTGACAAGACAAGACTTACCTCTTACGACACATTGGTTCATGTTTTCATTAAACACTTATACTTGATTTGGCAAATAACCCACTCATAACCTGAGGTCTATATCTCTCTCCTCAAAAGATACTCTCTCTCTCTTTTCTCTGAGAGTCATTTGAAAACCTGTAATCCTATATCAAACTTGTTACCAAACAAATTATGATCAGTGCATCATTATTCATATAATAAATCAAATCTCATAATGCAAATATTAAATCGAGAATAACATAATCATTTCCATAATTTCATAAATGACATTCAATATAATCCATGTCTTTCCTTGTCATTAATCTAATCATCATAATAAATTTACTTATGTCCAAGTAAAAGTAAAAAGTATAGCAAGGCAAAAATTGGAGATGTAACATATCCTTCCCCTAAAGATTGATCATCCTCGATGATATAAAGTATCAAAACGCAACTAGAAAGCAAGTTCATTGTTTTCAACTGGTAACATCATTAAATGAGGAAACTTTTGGTAAAATTCATGGTAATTCCCCCCCATGTAGCATTATCCTTTGCATATTGGTCCCACTGGACCTAGCACTACATAACCTCTACGTTACACAAGCATTGCTTGCGAACTTCAAGCATTTAAGAAGCTTGATCATAACCATCCTAGGTTCTATACTTGTAAAACATTCATAGAATATAATATTCATATATTACATAAATATATTTTTCATATAGGAATCACAAAAAGCATTATGCCTCCTGGCAATAACTAGTAATAGATTTATTTTTGAAATCAATAGAATTGATAATTTTGAAAATTTAGAAGAGTCCTTTATACTTAGGAACTAGTTTGAAATACATTCTGTACTTTATGAAACTTTTCTAGAATTTTACCTTCAAAAGAATTTTTCTTCTCTAACTAGAAATTGTCTTAATGTACGCTTAACATCAACGTAACTTTTTTTTTATTAATGGTTTCCACTGATCTTTTCTGATCAGCTTAATCTATTCATCTATTTCTAACAACATTTCTGGACTAATGCTAATCCTATCTTCTAGCTTACCCAGCTTATAGGAATTCAGCATCATTCCTGTCCAATGTTTCAATTCAAGCCATCTTAATAGCAAAAAGTTAGGTATTGTTATAAGAAAATTCCACAAGTGATGAGTAGTCTCCCTACTTATATTGTTGATCCATGCAATATGTTTAAAACAAATCTTCCAAAACCTGGTTAACTCTCTTAGTTTAACCATCTATTCTTAGGATGATAATTTGTACTCTTATTAAGTTTAGTCCTTAGCATAGAGAACAAAGTTTGCCAAAACCTTAACATTACACACGCATTTCTATCCGAGATAACCTTCTTAGGAAACCATGCAATCTAAACATCTCTTGCACAAATTTGTGAGCTAACACTGGTGCTCTAGCAGTCAAATTTCTTGGTATAAAATGTGCTACCTTTGTGAGTTTATCAACCACAACTAAAATGGCATTATGTCGATTCCTAGACATAGGAAGACCTTGGACAAAATCCATACTAAAACTTGTCATTTCCACTCTAGTATATCATGTGGATTCAACCATCGTGCAGGGTGTTGGTGTTCTTCTTTTTACCCTTTGGCACTCCAAACAACTTTCTGCAAATTAGCAGCATCATTCTTCATTCTTTTCTAGAAACAAAGAGGTTTAACATTTGCTAGGAGTTTGGTCACTCCTGAATGTCCAGAATATGGTGCGGTATGAACTTCTTTCCATACTAGATTCCTTAATTTGCTATAATAGTAACATGCATTCTTCCTCTATATCTCAACAGTCCATTAGACTCAATGAAACCCATCATACCTTGAATCTTAGGCTATCACTTTCTCATCATGTATAGGTACACCCCTTAATCCTTCTCACAAGGCACTAGTTTTTCCCTTAGACTGTCCTTCGGGGTGAGGAATTCATAGAATTGGTGGTGTTGTAATTTCTCTTAACCATTGCAGAATCACTTGCACATAATGATAATGTTCTCCTTCATTATTAAAATAAATAAGTGTATCATCAAAAAGATTAGAACAAACTTATCTATACAATCTCTAAGCACACTATTCATGAGATTCATGAATATGATAGAGGTAATTTGTAAGTCCAAAAGGCAATACTGCAAAATCATACTGCCCCTTTCTTGTCAAAAATGTTGTTTTATGGTTATCCTCATCCTTCAATCTTGACTAATGATATATTGACCACCAATCAATCTTTGAAAACACTGCAGCTCCATGCATCTAATCAAAGAGGTCATCAATATGTGGTGAAAGATATTTTTTTCTTTATCATTGCTTTAATGAGCATACGATACTAAATACACAATTGCAGAGTTATTTCCTTTTTCTTGACAAAAATAGCTAGTGCACCCCATGGTTATATACTGGATTTAATCAAACCTTTAGCCAATAATTCTTATAATAGGGCTTTTGATTCCATTTGTCATATGGTAAGGTACTTTTCTAGGTAACTCATCCCAAAACTCTAGGAGGAATAAAATTTTTAGTTACTTCAATCACCCGTTCCATCAAACCTTGGTGGAATGACTTTCTTCATATCTAGGACAGTTCTATGGCTAGCCTATCCTTTGCTTCCTTTTAGGGTCTAAAGTTTTAGGATTTTCATTACTCACTCTGTATTCTTGGTAATTTTCCTTTCTCATCCCATGAGAAATCTCATTTTCCCCCCTTCAAGGTTTCCTTGATCTCATACTTTCTTTTCCAAAATATCAGGTATCTCCTTGGTTTTTACAAACATGGTTAGGATTACTCCAATTTGATCAAGAGATTAATGGATGGTTTATTCTCTTATAGACTCTTACCCTTGTTTGGTTCTTGAAAGAAACGTGTTGTCATTTTTCTCATACCAGAAAAACAAGTTATCTAATAGTTTTTTGAATCTAAGCAACTCAAAACATCAAACATATTTATCTCATAACAATCAAAAGATTGATACAAAACATTGTCATCTTTATTGTAATTTATTCAGGAGTAACTACATCCTTATTTATATAGTTGATACGACAATACTACATGTCACTGTCAATTTAACAATCTTCCAATTAAACAAACATAGAGGGTGGATGTACACACAAGTACTCCTCCAACACCTTTTTCCTAAAATAGAAGTATCACAACAACCCCCAAGTGACATGTCATGACTGGCTATAGTTTACTAGGTTTTTACTACACAAGTAGAAATAGTAGGATTCTTGGCCAGTTTAAAATGTTGTTTTCTTTCTAGCCGAATACACTTAAGAGCATTAGCAAAAGTCTTTGAATCCTCCAACCATGCTCCTTCAATAATATGTTCTTTAAGTTCAACCTCCTTGATAGGTTTCTTCTTAACCACTAATTTAGGCAAATACAGGGGAATAGACTTTCTAGTAGTTTTCTTGGTTCTTCTCCACGCCATTCTGGCACAAGAAAATTCAAAAATTAGCTAACCGTATAATGTTAATTACAGGTAAGCCTAGTGGACTCATAAGCCCTAGTGTCAAACCCGGTATCTCTGATACCATATGTAACATCCATGTTCTAAAAACATAGTAAAACCAGAAAATTTACCATAAAGTAATTTAACAAGGTAAAAATGAGATAGAGAAAATTTTTCTTTTATTCAACATAATAATCAAGTAACTACAATTACAAGATTTCTCATTAAAAAATACAATAAATCATATTGTCTTTCTCAATTACAATCTTTACAAATGTAAATCAATTACAAATATCTGCATTAGATAATGTTTTACATAGTCTCAATAAACACAAGTCTTAGAGATATACTGCATCTGGAAATCTGACATCTTTATCAAAAGCCTCGGCATGTCTTCTGCTAGAGAGAGAGTATCTTACCAATGATTTACCTCCATCCACAGACCGGCAGTCTCCCACACATCTTCCACATAGGAAGTGACCCTACCCTTCACGAGGAATATAGACCAAAGGTGACTAGTGGTAATTTCCCTTCCCGAGTACATAGTGTTGTATCGTACACAACTCTATCAATCATACAACCCTAGATACCCTCTAGCTAAGTATGATTTCTGATAGGTAATCCAGATATAGTGAACCGAAAATACATGCAGAGACATATGTATTACTATGGCCATAGTTTCAATATAAATTGACGTTTGCAATGAACATTGTCGTAATGTTAACCCACCCCAACTTGAATTGGATATTATCATATTCCTATAGTTTGACTTGGTCAACTACATTTATCTTATGAAGTCATGACAATTTCAATAATTTAGTCTTCCCAACCCATACATGTTTTCTTTCACTATCTATAATCCATATACCTAATCAACTACCTTTCTTTACGAGGATTCTCATTGCATCATTACAATACCTGAAATCCAAGACTTATCAACTCATAAGGATTTTTAATCGATTTACAACAACTAAGATGGTTACCTTACCCAGGATAAGCATCGTAGTCTAGGAAAACTATTTCCTTTCTTACAAGTAAGAATAAATATACATAGTTAAGGTACTTGTCCCTTCAATCACGATCTGTATCTATGATTTAATATAAATAATTTCCATAGCTAGGTCAAGTTAAGGTTTAACAAAAGAAATTTGTCTAACTCAAATCTAGCCATTCTGACTTAGGTGTATTTACAAAACTCTGACTTGCTCCATAGACCTTATGGAATGACTATCTATTCTTAGGTATCTCTTTGCATCTTTGCAATCATTTGAGATTCATCACTTATTGACAAGTAATAGCTAAGAGAATTTGTGACCAATTAAGGTATAATAAACTTTATGGTTGACTAACCATTAATAGTACCTCTTGCATGCTTGCAAAACCTGAGGCTTATGACTTATATCTCAAGTCGACTTGTAGCCCAACAAATAGTTTTCTCTACCTAAGGTTAAACATTGTCATCTTATAACAAATCTCTTTTCAATAAGATAAATATGAACATTTACTAATTTAGGGTTCTCAACCCTTTTATGTCTACCCACATAAAATAACTAAAAATGGTTTATAACCATAAAGGTATCATCAAATAATCTTTAACCCTTATGGGTTAAACTTGGGTTTTATTTAACCTAACCCAACCTAATGGAATAACGAACATACTTATTCTAAGAAGTAAGAATATCGTAAGAACAATTATCTATTAGTCTTCTTTTGACTCAAGGGTTAAATATACCTTTCCATCTATGGTTGGATCATTAATACATCAATACTTACAACCTTAAGTTGTTCTATCAAATACTGAATAGGTTTTCAACCCAACTCTAAATGTTATTGCTTTGAGGTAAATATTCCCATATGACAAGAGTCAAATATTTTCATAACTAGGGTTCCTATTTCCTCATTTATTGTTCTATTGAAAAATAGCTATCATACTATAAAAATAATAAGGTATTTAGAATAATTATCACCCTACTGGGTTAACTTAGAGTTCTTGTCCTACCTAACACTCTAACCTCTACGAGGTTTGTTCAAATTTCTCTCTTTAAAAGGAGCTAGGATGAAACTATGTTTCTAAGTCTTCCTTCCTAAAATAGATATAGAGAAGTCATTATACTTGATGTATCTTTGAAAGATAAAGGGATGCTTATTAGGAATCAATATTTCCTAACTAGACCCCAACAGTTCCTTATACTTTGAAGGAGTTCTTTTATCTTAAATAATCACTACAAGCCACAACTGTCCCACTTAAACATATAAGTTCTACCAATAACTATAGCATATGGTATAAAGGGGATCTATAAATATTAAGAGTCATAGTTTACTCAGAAACTTAAAACTATTGCTATTGTGAAATCATGACATAATGGAATAAGAAGTATAAGCTTTTTGTTATACTCACAAACATAATAAAAGTGATCAATTTTAAATACCAACTACCATTCACTAACGTCAGTACCTTTGCTTATCATAAGATCAAGAAGAGAGTTGTTTGTCTATGTTTTCTACCAGGATATCTCTGATCTTAATTTGACTTAGAAACCATCCGCAATATAGATCATAAGGATGTTTATATATAGCAATTTAAATGACATTGAATAACAAAAGAACCTGTTAAGTGTTCTTTGACTGCCAAAGATCGCCCTTGCTAATCTTACCCTTATTCAACAACTTGTGATCTAACTCCTCTCTATAAATCTTTATATTGATTCTCCACTTTGTCGGCAGTCTGAATTTCCATGTTTAACTTGTAGAGTTTTCAATTGAGGTATTTCTCTTCACTATTCTTAGATCTTCCTTCTCTCAATTTTTCCTTTTACACGCTGCCCAAAACTCATCTTCTTCATATCTCCCTCATGACCAAAGGATATCCTCCCTCTCCACTCTTCACGACTCCCTTTTATGAGTCGTTCCACCCATTTCATCCACAACCATTACCATAATGGACCACTATCATTTATTAATACCTTATCCCTTTCAAATAATGGGTTCTTCTTATATGTTAACAACATAATAAGACTCCACTACATGTCGTTTCCCCATCTCTCGATTGACTCGACCTCTCATTAAGATTGCATTAAAATTTATTGAACAACTTCCCTTTTAACCGTGGGTAACTCCTAGTATAAGGCCTCTATTTGCTCACAGCTTGAGCATGTAAATTTAAGGGGAACATGGCTATTAGTATCACTTAACAAACCAACTACAACTCACTTAATGGCCTTCAGTGATGTCGAGTTAGTTATGAAGGAAAACTTCTTCATAAAAGGAGGTTGTTAACTTCTTGAAAACCCTCTTGACCACTCTCTAATGTTTAAAAGAAACGTCCACAATGTGGTCTTCTCCAATGGATAGACACAAACTATTAAGAGGACAATGAGGGTAGTAATTGCCTCATAGGTGTTTAAAAGATTCCATCTTCAATGCATCCCTAGAGAAGAATAAATAGACACAATAATAATAATAATAATCCTTGCCCATATTTAATCTTTGATCAAAATATGATAATAATAATAATAAGTTGAAAAGCTTACAAGTAATGTGATAGGGTCGAGCTTGTCTCCCCTTCATAGACTCTCATTAAATCATGTCGACTTGACTTGATAAGATCATCATCTGACGTTAAATGCCGACAATAAAACACTAAATGACTTAATAATAATAACACAACCATTTTACGTCAATGACATCGTAATATGTATATTAAAGTAAACGATCACAGTTTTATTCAGATGATGTTGTTTACTTCACAAATGACTATGTCGACTCACAATCGACTTGACTAGATAAGAATCAAGTTATCAACTACCTATCAATTAGATTCAAAAGTAAACTGACAAGACAAGACTCACCTCTTACGACACATTAGTTCACGCTTTCGTTAAACACTTATACTTGATTTGGCAAATAACCCACTCGTAACCCGAGGTCTATATCTCTCTCCTCGAAAGATACTCTCTCTCTCTCTCTTTTCTCTGAGAGTCATCTAAAAACCTGTAATCCTGTATCAAACTTGTTACCAAACAAATTATGATCAGTGCATCATTATTCATATAATAAACCAAATATCATAATGCAATTATTAAATCAATAATAACATAATCATTTCCATAATTTCATAAATGACATTCAATATAATCCATGTCTTTCTTTGTCATTAATTTAATCATCATAATAAATTTTATGTCCAAGTAAAAGTAAAAAGTATAGCAAGGCAAAAATTGGGGATGTAACAGAAGCTTTCTACTACAACTCTCAATGAATGTATTATAAGCAAAAAACAAAATTCTCCACACTCGAAGTAATGCAGTCAAACATTTATTCCAAAAGTATGTTAGCAGGAGTTAACTAAAAACAAAATGATTTTTTGCTTGGTTTCTTTTATCAATATGGCACATGGAAATGGAATAATCACTAAGAAACCCTAACAATAAAAAATGAAATAAAGGTTCAAGAAAGGAAATTCCAATGTACTATTGTGTAATGGTGACAAAGGAACTTATATGAACATGACCTGCATACAAATCCCTACCATTGAATTGTCATCCATCCAAAGAGAAAATAAGCAATGTAAGGATTTGAGAAATATAAGTCCAAAGGGTTATGCTGTAACGGTAATGGAATCACCATAAGAGCACAACTGAGGAACAAATTCTTGTGACTATAATTATGTGATCCATAACTCTATTGGTCATGTGGCACAGTTGTGCTATAACAAATACATGATGCATTCATGTGTGACCCAAATTTAATGTGGCTATGTTGTGATCGAAATGGAGGCACTCATTTGAGCACAATTCATGTACAAATTAATCATTATCATCACAACTAGGTGTCAATCATCATTGGGTACATTTAGGTTGACTCAAGTTTAATAGGTTACAATGTAATGATAGCATGATCCAAGAGAGATTACCTCTTTCTACAATAAAGAGCCTATAACTCTGGTTGATATGCAAAGTGGTTGTGTTATATCAATTATGTAGTGCATTCAAGCACAACCCATGTTTAGTGGGCTATTCTAGAGAGTGATCAAGATTTTCTAAACCTTACGAATGTTACTTAAAAGTGTATAGCTTAATCTACAGACCAAGTTTGTTACATACTTGAATGCAATCTTAGGTTACCACAAACTATAATAATGTGATCTACTAATAACCATTATGGGAAGTATTAAAGCAAGACCCATGCTAAATAGAATACATTTCCCTGATCAAGTTTACACACCTTAATGATCAAACAAAAGCTTCCCACACACTCTAGGATACAATCCAAGATCATACCACACCCTATCAAGATAGCTAATTTTCTGACCCAAGCTTTAAGGTTGTTTTTTAATACCAACAAAAGCATTGGTAAGAGAATGACTAGGGTACAAACCCTAGGCCTCTGTAGAAACATAAACCATAACTCTAGTGGATTAGTGAGGTTGAAATACTAGAAAGATTGAGACATTGTAGCCAATGATAAAATCTTGCAATCTAAAGATTGTAGCCAATAACAAGCACACTATGTAGCTTAGTGACATTTGTAAATGCAATCTATGGTAAGAAGAATGGCATTCAAAAAGAGGCTGAGCAGTGACAAGATAATAAAGCTCAAACCTTGCATAGTAAAGTAGAGATTTTAACAGTGAGTTTCCTTACCCCCTTGCTAACCTTAAGGTTTTTTCAAATGCTATTGATAGTGTTAGACAAGGCGAATGCAATTAGGGAATGACTGTCCAAATGAAGTAACAGTGGTAATCACAGGTTTAATGTTTCTTCTTAGACATTGTATAATGGAGGTAGTGGATTGCATGTTTGAGAATTGTTTTGAGACTCATCAAAGATGGGAGAATAGTGAATAATACCTTGTGGATTGTGAAGTAGTGACAATAAGGTTGAAGGATCTTAAGACCCACAATACCATGAAACAATGAGTCCCTTGTAGTAAGTAGTCAGTCTATAGGGCATGGCTTGATTTTATAGAAGGATGCTAATGAAAGGAATCTTCAAGTGACAGTGAGTGAGTTTTTTGAGATTGTAGCTGAGGGTGCTATATCTAGTCTTAAAGGTAGTTAGTAAAGTAGTAAATATGCAAGAAAATCAAACCCTACACAGCAAACAATTCACAATGTTATCTTGCATAATGAATTGAGTTTGAAGACAAAAATCTCATTGTATCTTGATGAAAGTAGTGACCTTAATGGTCAATCACTGGCAACCATGATTTTAAAACATGCTATTGTGCTTATGGAGGCATCATTTTAAGCAAGGCAATGAGTGGTGGTTTGGAACAATGGTAGGTATGAAGGACTTGCTTTATATGCATACTATGCAGTCTAGCTTAAGACAACATTCTTAGAAGAGATCGAAGGTGGATTATGGAACTCAAGGGTTACCATGATAAAGATTAAAGCAAAGACTGAGATCTATTTAAAAGCCACTGTCATGAAGATATTAAAGATGTCACATGCAAAACCCTAGCAGCTGGAGTAATGAATACAGTGCCAAAGAGGAAAGTGAGTTGGGACAGATTTAGGAGATCTCCACATTATATAATCACAGGCAAATACATCATTTATTTATTTTTTAAAATTAAAATAAATCATTTTAAACCCTATATAGGATACATTGATACTTCAAAATCATCTAAATTAGGAATTTGAGATTATGTAAATATATGTCAATTAAATACCTGGATTACAAATAGTAGTGCAAACAATGTAACCCTTGTTGAGCAAAGCAGGAACGAGATACCAGCATTGAATCTTATGCCTCTTGTCACGCACATCTCCTTACCATTCTCTGTCATTCTTTACTGAAACAATTCGCCATTTTGGTGGGCTATGCCTGAAAATAAGGTTTGGATGAAGGTTTTAGAGTATGTTTATTAAAATAAAACCTCCATTTTGGTGGGCTACACCTAAAAATAAGATTTTGACAAAAGTTTTAAAGTATGTTTATTAAAGTTTGAGTATTTTGGTGGGCTATTGATTTTTGATTCCTTAAATGATTTATTCAAATGGATTGTGATAAATAAATGACTAACTATTTAGTCATATTTATTTGTGTGACTAAATAATTTTTTAGTCAACGACCAAATTAGTCATTTATTTATTCATTTATAGTTGAGTTGCAAAAAATTAGTAGAATTTAGTCACTTTTAGTTGTTGTGACTAAAATTTTTAATCACTTAGTCATTTATTTGCCAAAATTCTACTAGTGCAAAAATCATAAAAAGATGAACTTTCATAGATATATCTGAAGGTTACACATACAAGAGTATTAAAGAGCTAGGACAAAATTCTCTCAAGGGAAATAGAGGCTCCCCATGCAAGGGGGCACGTTTTCAAAAGAACTAGAAGTAATATCAAGGTCAGTTCCCTCCAACAGAACCATCAGGACTTTTGCTCCTCTGCCTATGAGTGTCGCTTGTCGCTCCATGAGACCTATGGGAGCGAGGCATCCTGCTATGAGAGTGTGATTGTGAAGGCCCCACCATACTAGCATCTCGTCATCCAAAACTAAGATGTGCCATCTCATAGAGCACCTAATTCTCACCCTTAAGGGTTTGAATCTTGGCCTTCAAGTCTGCACTCACCTGACATCCATGACAGATAGGAGAAAAAATGTCGGTATGTCACTTGACAACAGGGGCATACTAGGATTAGCCAAGAGACTCTCTCGAGTCATCCTAGTGAAGGGGGCAACCAAGACAACATTAATCTCATGAACAAAAGCCCTCCACTCTTTGACATTACCTACAAAGTGAACCAAAGGGAAAATACATATTAGTTCCTCATGAAAGAAATCAGAGAAAGGATAAAAGTGCCAAAAATGATAGACAAAAGTAGACTCACGTGGATCACAAAGCTTCCAGGTAGGGTCAAACTGTCACATCACCACATCAAAATGAAGAGGTCTAAGAACCATGGATGGATCCTCAGGAATATTAGGTACGTCATCTGCATCATCTGTACCATCAAGACCCTCATCTTGTGCATCCTTGGGTATGCCCTTGTCTAATGATTCATCACCATCAAGAATATAGTCCTTGTCAGTAGACTCTGAGTCCCCAATCACAATGAGACCTCAGGAAGAAGTCCCTCTCCCTCCCATCTATCCTCCTAGTGAAGATCTAGGAACTCTAGAAATGAAGACTCCAAGAGTTAAGGGAGTCCAAATAATTATCCTCTAACCAGCCTCACACATCTCCTGAATGGACCTATAACAAGTAGACACTGGGGGCAACTTCTCAGGGAAGTCCTCGCCAAACTATTGTAAGACACACTCAACATGGTGAGCCTCGACTTGACCATTATGATCTAAAACCTTGAACACCCCATGATGGTACTCTCAAATCTTACCATCTCGAGCCCAAGATCCCTCCATATCAAGGTAAGGATCAAAGATCATATCCTCATCTGTAAGAGTAGCCACAGTGTGCAAAGAAGCATCAAAATTACCCATCTGTATCTATCTAGCTACTCTCAGTAGTCATCTATCAGGAATCAAAACAAGCTTCTAATAGGGCCTGATGTGCTCAAAAATCTAAGTCTTAATCAAGGAAGAGTGGTTGAAAGCAAGAGCCCCTCATTGTGCAATGCGCTAGAAGTCCCTATATACCATGGCCAAAATGTCTAGCCCCCAAGCGTAGACCTTGCCCTCCTCAAGACCACGTATGATGGGTGCCCAACACCATCTCAGGCGAGCCGAGGCCTTGTCTCCAAACAACCTTGATGCAATCAAACCAATCAAGAACCACCTCAAGAGAGGAATGCAAAGTCATGGCACTGAAGAAGTTGGACTCCTGTCTAGTCCTCAGGGTGACTAACCCCCATGAACTCTGCCCAAGATGCCTTGTCCTCAAAGGACTCACTAGCAGGAAGGACAAGAGGATGTCCTCTCACAAGAACCCCAAGAATATGGTAAACATCAAATAGAGTGATAGTCTACTCTCTTGAAACCTATGGGAACATAAAAGTGTTCATGTTTACATCCCAGTAAGTGATAATGTTGCAACATATAAGTAACATAGGGTGAACAATTGGCACATGACAGACTCTAGTCAGGCTTGTTCTCCTCAAAATAGTACAGTCCTCATCACTCAACGAAGCGAACATCTCTGAGAGCCACACCTTCTCTTTGAAAGCATTCCATCAGATGTGCATGTCCTGCAAATTGGAAAGAACTTTAGATTAGATCTCGTAAACTCACAAAAATCCTAAAAATCATAAAACTTGAAGAAAATCTCACAAAAAAAACGTATAACCATCAAAAATTGCAATAAAAAGGTGAATACAGTAGTCAAATTAAGTCAAATTAGAGTGAAACAAATGTCAGAAAACACCAAATTTCAAGCAGAATTTACCCAACAAGGTCACCCCCCGTGGGACCTAGATGTTAGCAAGATCTCCTCCCAGGTGACCTTGTTGTCTGCAGGATCTCCCCTCAGGTGACCCTGTTACCAGACAGATCTCCCCCCGGGTGAACTGCCTGACAAAAAGGGTGACCCTAAGTGGAGATCCCTCAAACTAAAAATGCCCTAAAACCTATGTTTCTCAACCAATTTCAAAAAATGAAAGACCTACCCCACTCTAAACAACAAAACAGAGACAATGCAACAAGAAGAATCACCAAAAACATACCATTTTAAGAGATTTTTCACAAACTTCAACCTAGGGTTTAGAGAAAGGTTTTTCACTATTTGCATACCCGATTCTCCATGGCTGAAGAAGAGGTGACCATCTTCGTGATCTCCTCGACGATACCTTCCCAACAGCTACTCACACGATCAATTTTGTTGTCGATTTGTTCCGATCGATCACAAATTTGCTTGCTTTGTTTGCCCTTAGCTTAGTTTCTTTTATGCATTCTAAGATTAGTTTTTTTCTTTAATGCATCTTTGGTGCATCATTTTGTGTGCATTCATTCCTACAGGTCTCATCGACAAAGGCAAGCAACTAGTCAAACTCAAATAATCTATGGTAAGATTGTCATTTTAGTTTTCATTATTTGTTTTGATATATTTAAATGCCAAACTAATACTAATTATTGCAGGTACAATTGTGGGAAAATTGATAATAGGTAAGGCCTAGTTTGGGAAAGGTACCTACCTTTCATGTAGACTATCGTCCCCGAGGGGGCAAATATGTAAGCACAAAAATCATGCACAACCTCCATGAGGTCCCTATGATGATTTTTAATCCTTGTCACATACATGTAAGCATGAAATAATGTCCTCTAAGTAGAAAACCTCTTGATGAACTGTCTTCTTTCCTGTTTTGTGTTGTTTCTTCTTTGGCATTTTCCCTCTCTTTGTCATCGACATTTTTGTGACACTTGTCGATTTGCATTTTCTGAGTTTTCAACCCTGTTCCTAAGCCTTGTAAGTGTCTTGTAGGTGAATTTTCACCTTTCCCCTATGTTTTCGATCCTCTCCACCCCCTAGAAGCCTTCTAGAGGTCCCCTGGATCCATCTCCCACTTTTGATTTTTAGTTTCACTTAACCAATCCAAATCTCCCGCTATTATTTCCAGATCTCCCCTCGGGAGATCCTGCGTCACAAGTGGAGATTTGGATTCTTGCACATGATTAACCTATTTTTGGAGGCATATCATCTCCTTTTCATCTTCTCTTCCATCTCCCATCATGTATTTCCTCTCAGACCCCTTTTTTTCTAGATCTCCCATTAGGTGAATCTCATTCTACAGGATCTCCCCCCAAGTGACCCAAGGTGACCCCCCGAGCGACCCTACTGGCAAAAGGGGTGACCCTGTCGTGTTTCCAGCCATGGAAAAACTTGAGTTTCTCACTCAAAATAGCTTTGTTTTCACCTATTTTTCTTCCAGTTCACATGATTTTTGATGCCTAATATGGAGTTGACTATTTCATGCACCCACACATGCATAATTAGCTCCATTTAATCTAAAATGAACAACTCATTCTCTCTCATGCATTCATCTAACTCCAATTCCTCTTCAGTGATAAGCTATTATTGATTTTGTTGGCAAGAGACACTATATGGATTCATGGTTGTTGTCATTGATGGCAACAAAGGTCATTCCACATATCCGCAAGTCATGATATATCTCTACCGGAAGTCAGATTGAAGATTGTTGTGGTCCGGTGAACAAGAACAGAGCATGTGGCAAGGTCCGACAGATTGGTCCGGATCTCTCAGAGGAAGTGTCTTGGCACAGTGCGGATCTGGGAAAGTCAAGAGGACTATCTTGAGTAGTATATTCCAAGGATTTAGCCTCCGGAGAAGGACAAGGAAAAAGATATGAATAGTTGAGTACCGGATTCCTGAGAGACAGTGAAAACAGAGGAAGAACTGACTGACTGAGTATCAAACTACTTTCCGGATGTGTTACAGATGATGATAAAGGTTGCGGAGGCATGAATCATGTTTGGCCGACATAATTGATGATATCTACAAGTATATGCTTGATCCGCATTGCTTGGTGAGCAAGGATTCAGCCGACAGAACTAAGTTTGTAAGAAACTAGACTGTTCCGGATGCCGACTAGAAAGATGATGAAATTACTTGTGCGGATATATATAGAGGATGGATTTAGTTGTAAAGGGTGTGAATGTGTGAAAAGGATATGCGAACAAGTCCAGAGTAGAGCAGAAGTAGCAAGAAGAATCCGGTATGTGAAAGGATAGCAGACTAAAGAACAGAGGAAAGATGAAGTGCAGCAGATCAGTATACTGAACCTAACCGGAACTGAACTCCAGCATATGCAGATGCTTCCAATCAGTTCAAGACTGTGATTCTTATCACTTTGTAAGACAGTGTGTCTTCTTGTAGGCAGTGAGCCTCTTGTGAGCAGTGTGCTCGGGCAGTGAGCCCTAATTGGCAAGTGCCATTTTTGTAATTTCCTATTCTTCTAACAGAGAATAATTCTTGGGTTAATCACCCCGTGGTTTTCTCCCTTAACAGGGTTTCCACGTCAAAAATACTGTGTCATGTGTTTCTTATTTCATGGTTAATGTTTTGTGTTTGATTTTATGCTGCTTCAAGTCAAGAGGAAAGTTCATTAAGGGAAATAATTAGGATAACTGATTCACCCCCCCCCTCTCAGTTATCAACAATTGGTATCAGAGCCAAGTTCCTCCTAATAGAGCCTAACAGCTTGAGGAAGATCTGGGATTTCAAATGGATGCATATGGTTTAAGGGAGCAACTCAAGACTGCCCTTGAGGATCTTGAACAGTCAAATTCTGAAGTCAGTGAATTAAAGGAAAGACTCAAACAGGCTGATGAATTCATGAGAGAATTAAAAGACAAATTAAGTCTCTCTATGAAAAAGAGAAAGGAGCTGCTTCAACAGTTGGCAAGACAAAGTGAAGAAAGCAATACAAGTGAGGAATTGACTGAGCAAACCAAGTTATGTGAAAAGTTATCAAAAGAAGTCATTATGTTAAGACATGAAATGGAATCAGGAACTATAAAGTTTACTCAAGAGATTGAAGAAAAAAGAAAGGCTGAAGACAATCTAAGACAATCTCTTAAAGAAAAATCAGAAGAATGCCACCAGATGGACAGGATTATCAGACACCTTGAATCTGATCTTGAAGATTCCAAAGATAATGAAGGAAAACTTGAGGATCAAATTGCCTCTCTCAAAAGAGACCTTCAAACAGCAAATGAATATAAAGAGAAATTCAAGATAAGTTCTGCTCAACTTGAAATTCTTCTTGGAAGTCAAAAGAGGACAGATGACAAGTATGGCTTGGGATATGAGAAAGGAGAAAGCTCCGGATCCGGTCAGAAGAATCTTGGATCAGAAAATCCAAGGAGCAGGCCTAGAAGACCTCCAGTAAGACAGCCAAATGCTCAAAGATATCCATCCTTCAATGGATACTGCCACAGCTGCAACCACTTTGGTCACAAAGCTAATCAGTGCAGAATGAGAATGAATCAGATTAATTCATCCTTCTCCGGACAGTGCTTCAACTGCAAAAGGTATGGACACAAATCCCATGAATGCAGAATTATGCAAGTAAACAAATCATTCAAAGGTAGATGCTTTACATGCAATAGAGTAGGTCATATGGCTAATCAATGCAGATCAAGGGGATATCAGTTAAATATGCAAAGAAATGTTATTTGCCAAATCTGCAATAGGTCCGGTCATAATGCTAAAGTCTGCAGAAACAAGAATCAGGACAAAAGAGGTCCGGTGTATAATCAGAATCAAGACAAGGGTAAACAAAAGATGAATGCGGATGAAGTTAGGAATCATATGAGCAAGATTTGGGTGAAGAAAAGCTCAGAGAATGTAGAGGTTGGATCCGCACCAGATTCTGGTGCTGATATTTCTTCCGGAAATTAAAAAGTGAGCTCAGGCTCAGGGGGAGACTCAAAGAAGATTCTGTTCCCCCAGCCAAACAAGTTGTGCCGGATGTGGCACAAGATGCGGATTAAAGGGTTTGTAGATATAAGTCCTGAGATGCTTCAGTCAAGTTTTCAGAGGTCCGCATGGAGTTATGAAGAAGCTGTGTTCGACTAAGTTAGACCTGTTCAGGGAGGTGCTCCGGTATGATAAAGGATTACAAAAAGGTCCGGAGAGATCCGGAAGTGCACGATCTTGTCTTGCGGATTGGACAGAGTGTTTGGGATGTTCTTGTAATATGTTACCTAGATTTATTCATGATTTAAAGATCCGGATGATATTCAGTGATCAGGACTAATCCGGGATACTCCAAGCTGTCCAGACATGGTAAACCGGAATAATGCAGGTGAAGCATTTATTGCAGACAGATATTAGGGTTTGCGGAGCAATATAAGGGATTTCTCAAAAGTTATCTGCTCATTCTACACTTGAGAAGAAGCGAATAGTGGAGCTCTGCAACAAGGTTCATCAAGCACACCAAGGATCTCCTGCCGAAGCTATTGCATAAAGAAATCAATCCAACCACTCCGTGCAAACCGAAGGCGCATAAGGTATTCTTCGTTTTTCATTGCCTCACTGCAAATCTTTGAAGAATGGCTACTCCAAACATAGTTAAGATCTCTGATAGACCTCGCCCCTCATTCAAGAAACATCCCTACAAATCGTTGGAGGTAGATCCACTAGGAGCCTTCTCTAGTGTTCCCCACGGAGTCTTACATACTGAAGATATTAGGGTTTACATACACGCAAACATTGAGGAATTTGGGGAATTCAAATTAAGAGACCTCTATCACAAGCAACTGATAGACAATGCTTTTGAGCTCAAACCAGAGTATAAGGGTATCCAGAAGAAACAATTTGAGCAATTCATTCATTTCCCTAGCTTTGAAGAAGATGAATGGGTCCGGTATGTACTGAGCAGGATGCATGACAACTTCCTTTGGCTAGATAGACCCTGTAAGATCACAAAAGAAGCAATTAGAGCAGTAACTGGTCTATACTCTTCCGGGGGGGTACCTATCCTCAAATCTGTCAAGAACAACGTTGTAACTGAGGCCACCGGATCAAAATATGATAAGAGGGCAATGACCATTGAAGATATTTCGGATCCGGATATCAAATATGCATCAATGATAATAGGATACAAGATCTATCACTCCAGCAGGGAGAATTCTGTATCCGGAACTGCAATATACACAGCATATGAAATGCTAAGAAAGAATGCAGATTATGATCTTTGTGAACTACTACTAAGCCAATTGATGGAAAATGTACAGAAAATCAAGAAAGACAAAAAGAACTCCTTTAAGTATGGTACTCTCATTGTATGTCTCTTCTTTTACTTCATGAATGAGCTACCCGGAACAAGTGGATGGGTATGGCAGAATGACAAACCTGTTGCAGTCCAGACAAGAGACTATCTGCATGGACTTGGGGATGCAAAAGCGAGGAATACAGCTCTATGGGGATACTTCAAAAACTTTCAGAGCATGATGCAAGCAAGAGAGAGAATTCCCCAGTCTCTCATTGAGAAATACAAGGACTCAGTATGTTTTATGGTTGACACTGATCAGTGCCCAATGGAGGCAGTGGAGCCAAGGACTGTCTGGATCATGCCCATGGGGTATGAAGTTGATGAACAGATAGTAGAGCTGCATGTTCAACACATGCTAAGTCAGCCCAAAGATCCTAAGGCAGAAAGGTTTGGAACCTTTGAGGAGCTGAGTGTGAAATTACATGTAGAACTCAGGGAACCTGAGATTAAGAGAAAAGTGAGAAAAGAAGTAGAGCACATTGCTCAAGGCCTGGGCATCTCAAAAGAGGCACTTGATGCCAGCCGGGAAAAGAGGAGAAAGGCTGAGGAAGAAGAGAAAAGCAAAGAAAGTGCTCCGGTTGAAACCCCCACCCGGACCAGATCATCAAAGAGATCTGCACCTTCCACAACCAAAAGCTCAAAACCGGAAGTCCAGGCATCCGGTAAAAGATCCAAGACAAAAGCATCAAGGGCTTATGAAAGCCAAAAGGATGAAGAGGAGACAGAATCAGATGAAGGAGTAAGAGAAGTAAAGAAACAGAAAAAGAAAGGATCCGGTAAGCCCTCCACAGGCCAAGACAAGGAGGAAATGGCAGAGGCAACTGTTGAAAAGCCCACTCTGTCACTAGAGAGCATAATCAAGTCGGTCACGGTGGATGGAAACCTTCAACCAATGACTGAATCCTATGATGACTTCAGTGAGGCAGACCAAAAGACTCTGCAGGAAGCCACAGTTAAATATCTGAACACATACAATAAGGCTTTCATTGAAATCATATCTCTCATTCCTAAAAGCCTAGAGAAGGAAATGGAAGTAAGAAAGAATAATGCTCATGCCAAAGATCTTGAGATCCGGGAGCAGATAGCTATTCAGCTATATCCTCAAATTGATCCCAAGACAATGAACATGATCTTCAAGGACTGCAGGGATGAGTTCAGAAGTAAAGCCAGGATGAATCAGCTCATGCTTGGTGAGACTGACAAAGTGGCACAAGAGACAGAAGAGATCCTCCGGAAGGCCTTCAAAAGGTTCAATCTTCCTGTTGTAGAGGACTTAGGTGCAGAAACAGCTGCTGATTTGGAATCTTCTGTTCCGGAAGAAGTGAGCCCTGAACAGACAAGTGAGGACTTGGGACCCTCTGCTCCAGAAGAAGTGGCCCATGAACAAGCAAGCATCTCTCCTCCGGTTTCCCCTACAGTCTCCGGATCCAAAGAAGAAGAGCAATTGCAGGAGAAGGAAGCAGTGGTGACAGACAAAGAGGTTGACAGTTCTAAGACTGCAGAAGAAAAGAAACATCTGTCTCCGGCAAGAGACACTGCACAAACTGTTCAACAATTTTTGAGCAAAGAAACTCTAGAGATTGATGAACCGGAGCTTCTAAAAGGTCCATTTGATTTTGACTCTCTCTCTCCGGTACAAACAATGAAGATAGCTTCATTTGCAAATGCCAAGGCAAATGAAAAGCTCCTGAAGTCTCATATGGAAGACTGTGAGTTGATAGAGGCTGCTTCCGGAGTACTTGTAAAGATCATGCCATCAATCCAAATAGATCCGACAGCCTCCACTTCCGGTAATCTAAAAACCTTAGTCAGCAGTATTGATACACATTTTAATTCTCTAGAAAAATCAGCTGAAGACAAGGTCCGGAAGGAATTTTTGGATAAGAGATTTTCTGAAATATTAGATTTAATCTCTAAGGATAGGAAGATTGTAAGCATTGGAATAAAGAGCTTAGAAAATGCTCTTAAGGATGGCGGTGACATCTACAAATTTTGTATATCTTGGTCAAAGGCAACAGCAGCAATTGACAAGAAAATAAAAGAGGAACAGGACAAGCTTCAAAGCTTATCTCAAAGTTTTGATCCTCTCTCTTCCTCTATAATAAATCAAGAATGTCAGACTATTGCAGTCTTGAATGAAATAAAGAATCTTGAGAAGGAGAGGAAGAACATTACCAACCGGATGGGAGAACTTAGAAGGATTATAGTCCCTAAGTTGGAAACGATGCATGAGGCCATCAGTGATGCCCAGACCACCGCCCATACAAAAGATCCGACAGATCTCAGGCGGGCAGAAGCTTTTGCATTTTTGTTGAGTGGTCACATTTCAATCCTGGATAGAATGAAGCTTAGTTGGGCTACTGAAATGGTTCAACTGCAGACATCCTTTGCAGACATTCTGCAGTATATGTGAGTATGTAAATATGCGGCCATATATAGAAAATTTTTGAAAATTTTGGTGTGCGGACCCTACCCTTTGCCATTGATGTCAAAGGGGGAGTGAGGAGCAGTGAAAAATGAGGAATCCAACTCAGGGGGAGTTCCGGAAATTGTATATAAAGACAGAGCATCAGCAAAGGGGGAGCATAGTGTAAACACTTAGTCATTTTTCACTAAGTGTTGCCATCAATGCCAAAGGGGGAGATTGTTGGCAAGAGACACTATATGGATTCATGGTTGTTGTCATTGATGGCAACAAAGGTCATTCCACATATCCGCAAGTCATGATATATCTCTACCGGAAGTCAGATTGAAGATTGTTGTGGTCCGGTGAACAAGAACAGAGCATGTGGCAAGGTCCGACAGATTGGTCCGGATCTCTCAGAGGAAGTGTCTTGGCACAGTGCGGATCTGGGAAAGTCAAGAGGACTATCTTGAGTAGTATATTCCAAGGATTTAGCCTCCGGAGAAGGACAAGGAAAAAGATATGAATAGTTGAGTACCGGATTCCTGAGAGACAGTGAAAACAGAGGAAGAACTGACTGACTGAGTATCAAACTACTTTCCGGATGTGTTACAGATGATGATAAAGGTTGCGGAGGCATGAATCATGTTTGGCCGACATAATTGATGATATCTACAAGTATATGCTTGATCCGCATTGCTTGGTGAGCAAGGATTCAGCCGACAGAACTAAGTTTGTAAGAAACTAGACTGTTCCGGATGCCGACTAGAAAGATGATGAAATTACTTGTGCGGATATATATAGAGGATGGATTTAGTTGTAAAGGGTGTGAATGTGTGAAAAGGATATGCGAACAAGTCCAGAGTAGAGCAGAAGTAGCAAGAAGAATCCGGTATGTGAAAGGATAGCAGACTAAAGAACAGAGGAAAGATGAAGTGCAGCAGATCAGTATACTGAACCTAACCGGAACTGAACTCCAGCATATGCAGATGCTTCCAATCAGTTCAAGACTGTGATTCTTATCACTTTGTAAGACAGTGTGTCTTCTTGTAGGCAGTGAGCCTCTTGTGAGCAGTGTGCTCGGGCAGTGAGCCCTAATTGGCAAGTGCCATTTTTGTAATTTCCTATTCTTCTAACAGAGAATAATTCTTGGGTTAATCACCCCGTGGTTTTCTCCCTTAACAGGGTTTCCACGTCAAAAATACTGTGTCATGTGTTTCTTATTTCATGGTTAATGTTTTGTGTTTGATTTTATGCTGCTTCAAGTCAAGAGGAAAGTTCATTAAGGGAAATAATTAGGATAACTGATTCACCCCCCCCCTCTCAGTTATCAACAGATTTATCACTCCCTAATTAACTGAGTTTACTGGGTAATCAATCTAGTTTACTCCCTAATCAATCCTTGTTAACTCATCAATCAATTAAGTTAACTTCTCAATCAATCCCCTTCTTCCAACCTATAAATAACCCCCTCCCTCAAGCACAAAGGGAGGCAAATTCATTGTGCACACAACTCTTGCTATGTTTTTGCTCTCCAATCAACATTCTCATGCTCACACAGGATGAAGGTGCCTTTTATTTATTCATTGTTCATCAAGATTTCACATAAATCTCTTCAAGCATCGTTATGCTTCTTCAATCAACACCATTGTACTCATCAAAATCTCCCATCAAGATTTCTTAAGCTTCTACAAGCTTCTTTTGCTTCTTTGTGTTGTCTTGTCGTCAAGAGGTCTACCTGCTACTTCAAGAGGATACGAGGTTGCCATCAAGGTTTTCTGAGGGTAGTGGAGCACCCAAATCTTCTCTATTTTTCAAGTTCCTCTATGCTTTTGTCAATTTGTAGTAATAAAAAAATTGAAATTTCTCTTGGGATTAGTAATTTATTGTTTTTCCTTGATAGAAAGGTTAGATCTAGCATCTTAGAAGTAATTTGCATTCTTAGTTTAATTCAATTACTTGCAATTTCCTTTTCTAGATTAACTGTTTTAAAACATTTGAAAACCCCAAAAACATATAATAATTGCATTAGGTTAAATTCATTCTAAATTGCATTCATATTTCCTTTCCTAGATTAAAAGGCATCTTTATTTCCATAAATATCAAAAAAACTACAAAAACAAGTATGCATTTCATATAGCTTTCAATGTATAAATATATAGAAAAGAACAAAAACATTAGTCACATAGATACATTGCAAACCCTTGATATCATCACAAGGTCAACCAAGTTCAATGAAAGTCAAACCCTTGATAACATCACAAGGTCAAAAAAGTCAATGCACAAACTAAACCCTAGGTCAACCAAAATCCTAGGTCAAACCCTAAAGTCTAGTCAAGGTTAGTCCACATACACCTATCCCTTGTCTTGGCTCACGCATGTGCCTAGGATTAAGAGGTGAGTGGGTGAGGGTAGTCCTTGGCGAGATAGAGGAAAATAATCCAAGACCTCAACAACATCCACTTGTCTTACAACAGCTAGAGGTATTTAGGCAACTTCAAATACAACATGCCATCATTCAACAAATTGAAAGATAAGAAGCCATCAACGAAAGTAACAACTTACCCACAGAGAGGTGGAATAGTAGAAACCCCAACAAACGAAGAGTAACTAGTGACCCTTCAGGTCATAGGATTATCTCTACAACAACAACCATCAAATGAAACATTCACAGTAGCACACAACAACAAAGGTCCTAGGACGTGCCAACCCCTCTTTATGAAGTCCAGTTCTCCAACGAGTGATACCCCCGCCGTGTCTCACCTCCTCTCAACTGGCTACTTCCATGAGAGCGGGAGTGACATGGCAGATCGCCCCATGGCAAGGAGGGAAGGGTATGTGTGCATGCCAAAATTTGACCCAATAGCCCCAAGCAACTGAGGTCACAATTTTGAGTGTATAGTTCCAAAGATCCCATTTTGGAACAAGTAGGGAGGATGCTGACAAAGGTTGTGGAATTTGGATTTAGACCTGCCAATTGTATTTGCTTGAAAGTATCTAAAGCCTTTTCAATAAATCCATTATGTGCATATCCTGCAATCATGGTATTCCATGAGACCACATTTCTTTGAGGTGTTATGTCAAATAGTTCATGTTCCTGTCTATGCTTCCATATTTTGTATACATGTCTCACAAGGCAGTTGCAACTACAACATCTGACAAAATTCCCATATCTTGCATGCTTTGATGGATATCCATACCTTGTTTCAAAGATCCCATTTTGGCACATGGAAGGAGGATCCTGGAAAAGGTTGTGGAATTTGTCTTTACACCCTCCAATTGCATTTTCTTGAAAGTGTCTAAAGCCTTTTTCAAAAAAATCTATTTTGTGCATATCTTGTAATCATGGCATTCCATTAGACCACATTTCTTTGAGGTGTTATGTCAAATAGTTCATGTTCCTTGTCTATGCTCCCACATTTTGCATACATGTCTCATAGGGTAGTTACAACTACAACATATGATAAAATTCCCATATCTTTCAGGCTTTGATTGATGCCAATACCCTGTCCCAAAGATCCCATTTTGGTACATGCAAGGAGGATGCTGGCAAAGGTTGTGGAATTTGGCTTTACACTCACCCATTGCATCTGCTTGAAAGTGTCTAAATCCTTTTTCAACAAATCCGTTTTGTGCATATCCTGCAATCATGGCATTCCATCAAAACACATTTCTTTGGGGTGCTATGTCTACTTCAACATTTTGCATACATGTCTCATATGGCAGTTGGAACTACAACATTCGACAAAATTCCCATATCAAAACACTTTTTGGTATGTGCAAGAATGATAGGGGACCAAAAAATGACCAAAACCACTTTTTGGTCTAAACAAGACAAAACATAAGCAAATTATAATTTTCTCATATTACATGGCTCAATAATTACCAAGCCTATAACATGAGCATGTTATAATGTGCTTGCATTTTCTCTTTCTAAACATAAAGGAAAAACATGCCCACATTTTCATTTCATTCCAGCATTCCTTGAAGAGAAAGAAAATGCGAGTAGGGCTATTGTGTGACCATGTTTTGAAGAAACTAGAGAAGAAGCTAGTCAAACATGATGCCACCATAATATTCCCACACTCTAGGATGCCATGCATGACCTCAATGGGGTCAACAAGTTGAACAAGGTAACATTTCCATGTTTTTTTCTAAATTTGAAAATGAATCATTTATTTTTCAATGTTTTGATTCAATTTTTGTTTTCAATTTTTATCCAATGAACCCCATGAAACATCCCCAAACCCTAATCCACCAAATAGAGGGGATGATGAGATTCCAACTAAGGATGGGGCACAAACACCCTCCTCAAACTACTCCTTAAATTCCTCTGCATCCTCATTAGACACAAGCAAACTATTTAAAGCAAATTGAGAAGAACAAAAGACAACTTGAAAGTTTAATTGAAACATTAAAAAATCCATATGCAACCAATCCTCATTGGAGATGCCTTGTTAAATCCCTAGAGTCAATTATTTCTCACATTGATTCCGTGATAAGCCAACTCAACAAATGGGTGAATTATACTTGGATATTGTAATAAATTTGACTCTATATTAATAGTAAAATCTTGAAGGTTGACTCTATTGTTAAAATTACCTCCAATTTTATCATCCCCTAATATAAAACTAATTATTGTTACCTTGTACAATGCTTCACATTTTTCATATGCACTTATTTAACCTATTATCATTGCTTTATTATGTTATTCATTATTTCATGACCATCATGGTATTATCATTTTATCATAACACCTTGAGATTTATGATTGCACATATATCTTACACTATTATCATTGCTTTCATTTGGCATTCCTTATTAGTCCACTTCTACATATAGAGTGCAATCCACAATACAAGTTTGAAAGCATAACAAATATGTCTCATATATTGATTTTGAGAAGTCATGATAGTATACATAATTTCACCAAAATGATTGTCTAAACAAAGTTGTATAGGCATTGAATGATATACATCATCAAAATATAAATCTCTACCTACATGCCTTGAAAACATACAACCAAATATTTATACATAATATCTATGAAGTATAATGGAACAATCAATCTCTCTTGGCCTATCGAAAAGATGAAGAACCAATTTCATATTTGACATATCTCCTTTACTGATAAGAACTCCTAGGATTGAGACTTGGTTGTAGCTCTAGATATTAATGCAAACATTTAAATATTATACACATTAATATACAAAACATGACATATAAATGACATTAGTAACTAAACACTTACAACTTATGATCCATGTCCATCAATCTCTACTTTTCATCATCAACTTGAGGGGTAGGTGCAAGAATTGTAATTCTCACCTTTGGTCCTATGGCAAGCATGAAGAAGAAAAGAGTAAATATGAATGTCATTTATTTATACTAAATGATGTTAGTTAAAACAATAAATTTATAATGGCATTTAAATTACTAGCCCATACCTATGTATGAGGCATAAAAGATGTTATTTGTATGGCAGCATCCATCTCTAGTGATCCACAAAGATGGGGAGGGATCTGTAATAAAGTAATCAATTGAAAATAAGAACAAGGTTATTTTTCCAAAATAATGGCTTACACATATACACTGCATATCATTATCTACACACATTATATAGTTCATTGTCTACATATATGATGATTAAAAATACCAAAACTTACCTTAATGAAACTTGAGTAATGAATATTGCAACTAACATGCCTAGATGTGGAAAGACCAACATTCACCTATTCAACATAAAATTGTGATCTTTTAATATCCACATTGTTAAATATGTAAATAAATTGACAAGTAATATATTTACTAATTTATTATAATTATACCCGAGGAGTCAAGTGAGGCCTAGAACTATGTGATGAAGTGGAATGGGACGTAAGATGTATTGTTTGACTCTAAAATTTTATAATAAATAATTTTTTTTATCAATTTTCATAATGGATTAATATAGTTAATTGTAAAATTTAAAAGAAATATACCAAATTATATAGCTTTATTTACAATTACTTGTGGGTCAATATCAAAGGTTGCCTCTAGTAAGGCACATATTAGGACCATTCTCTCTAATATAGAGGGATGCTTTGGTCATCATATGTGGCATAATCCTCAATCTGTGTAGCATCTTGCTTAACTTGTGTAGTAACTTCATCAGCATATATACCCTATTCTTTATGTTTCATCATAGAGTCCTCTGTCTAATAATTACATAAAACCCCAGAAACATGACAAAGGTGTGGTGATACCTGACACCTTGAAGGCTTACCCTCATCAACAAGAGATAAGTGTGCACTATGCTAGACCAAGGATCATGTCAATGAACTAATGGATTGGAGTGTCTAAACTTCAACAATCTCTTTCATAGCTAAAGGGATTGTCACATGGTGAATAGATGGTCAACTAGAAAGGGTCTTGCTGGTGAGTCCTATACATGCCCTATTTTGTCATGTATAGAGCATTTTCCTTTTCCCTAGAAATATTTAATGTTAAAATAGTTAGGGATATCATTAAGAACAAACTCACAATAGACTTTCCTCAAAAGTATCGAGTCACCTTATGGCTATTACAAGGGGCTAGTTAAACACCATCCACCACTTATCCCAAAATTTATTCTTTATTTTCTCATGGTTGCACCAGTGGTGTTGGATACTTTTGAAAATTGTTTCTAAGTGCGCATTAGTTTTGGATTGGTAAATAATACACATAATTTGTCTTTGGTTAATTTTTGTCCTTGACCATATCTTAAGACAATTTTGTTGTATAAAATTAGTGACAATTTTCTCTATAGATGGCCAATGTGTTTATTTGTCTAGTCACAAAAATAATGTGGGATATTAAATATTCTAATGTAGCTACAAGCGTTTGTGGAATTGATATTTTTAGGGTTTCTATCAAAATTTAAAGCTCAATTTCATTACTTTGGTTCATGCATGAGAATTGTACAACTTTGAGGGATCTTTTGTTCATCATGTTCTTCTAGCTCATCTTCTTCTTGAATAGGATTAGGTGGAGGGTTTTGTTGGACTAAAATGAAAAATTTAACAAATTAGAAGCAATGCCAGAAAAAATAGCTTAATTCTAACTAAATATATCAAAAAATTGATATAAACTAACCTCTTGAATGTTGGGGCATTAGTGATGAGATGGAGATGGCTTTTATTGATTCCAAATAGCAATAATATATCACTTAATTTTTTATTTAGTTTAATCTCTTCTTGAACTAATAAATTTATCTTCTTATCATTAACTAGATGCTTAAGTAGCCTACACATGTGAAGCTCGGATTTAAACATTTCACATCTCATGAGATAAATATTGTGACCTCTTGACACTACTATAGGTATATAACTTATCCCCTAAAGGAGTTGGGATTGGATTTTCCCCTTTGTTGTTGTTTTCCAAATGAAAATTTTTCCTTTATTCATAACATTCTCTTCATTTTGAGGCTAATATCTACACATGGGAAAACATTAAAATTATGTTTCCTGACTAGATTTTTATTTGGAGAAAATTTATCACATTTATAATAGAGAGAATAACCTTCATTGATGTTTCTATAATAATTTCCCTAACTTAGAGAAACACATGGATCATGAAGAAATAGATTAGGAGGAACGCATTGGATAATCTCTTATGCCAAAAAACTATCTTAGGATCCATGAGGATATGATGAGAATTCAAAATGATTCCATTGATGTGTAAGCTTGTATGTGATGCCTGGACTTCAAAGGAGGATATATAGATAAGCTACAATGAAATATCACTTAGATTTTAAACTTAACTTAGTCTCTTATGAAACTAATAAAATATCAAGTCTTGTATTCAACTAGATGCTTAAGTAGCCTACACATATGATGGGAATTTAAATATTTCACATTTAATGTGATAATTATCATGAGGACACCCTCTTGACACTTCTATAGGTATAGAGCTTACCCCCCATAGGAATTGGGATTGGATTTTTCCCTTTGTTGTTTCCCAATTGGTATTTTTTTATTTACTCTCTTCATCTAGAGGTTGATAGACACTTGGACAAACATATATTATGTTGCCCTATTGAACTTTTTGTTGGGGAAAATTTGTCACATTTATAATATAAAGAAGGACCTTCATCGATGTCTCCATGATAATTTCTCTAACCTAGAGAAACACATAGATCATGAAGAAATATATTGGGAAGAAGGCATTCAGTAATCTCTAGGCCCAACAAACTATCTTTGGCTTTACAAGGAAATGATAAGAACTCAAAATAATTTCATCATTTAAATTCCCAACAAGGTGATCTTTGAATTGAAATTGGGGCAATGAAGGGAACAATTAAATTTCACAATATGGTATACAGATTCTTTGGTCATAGAGGCTTGAGTTATATATATATAATTAAAAGGGAATTAATGTATATTAGTGCTCTCCATCAAGAAGTATGAGTATAATCTATGTTAATGTGTGACAAAATATATTGTTGTCTTTGTGTAGCAAGACTCAATAATAATATACAATACCTTTAAAATTATAAAGTCTTGATAATTCTAAAAGAATATAATTAATTAGCAATCTTTTTTAAAACATGGAAAATTGTATTCTTAGAGTGTTTGTTGTATGGGTGCTTATGAAGCAAATTTCATATGTTAATGAAGTATGGAGTGAGATGCCCGGTGCAAACTATATTGTTTGTAGTATTTGTATGACTATATTGACATGGGTGGGGCTATATGGTATGCAAAATCTTTGGTCATAGAGGCTTGAGTTATATATATAAAATTAAAATGGAATTAAAATATATTAGTGCTCTCCATCAAGAAGTATGAGTATAATCTATGTTAATGTATTGTGAAAAAATATATTGTTGTCTTTGTGTAGTAAGACTCAATAATAATATAAAATACCTTTAAAATTATAAAGTCTTGATAATTCTACAAGAATATAATTAATTAGCAATTTTTTTTAAAAGATGGAAAACTATGTTCATAGAGTTTTTGTTGTATGGGTACTTATGAAGCAAATTTTATATGCTAATAAATTTTTAATAACCCCAGCTTGTGCAACCAATTTTTTTTAAATCAAAACTTACTATAGATCACATACAAATACTGTACCAAAACAGGTTTGAAGATGATTAAAATACATTCATGGTTATAGGCCTTCATAAGGAGGTTTGAATTTAAACACTTACAACCCAGTTGAGAATTTGTAGCGAGAATACATGACATAAATTTGTAACAGCCATAAGAGAACAAGATAGAAATTTATAACAGCAGTAGGGAATTTAAAATAAATCATTTGTTCTTCAGACAACTAGTAAGAGGAGGTAAGATTATTTCATTTGCAGCCATTTATCCATCCTTCGTAACCAACAAGCCCATTTACATTCAGGCATCCTGGAAACCAAGTATACATGTTTAGAGCATTATCCATAAATCTCCCTTCCTATTCCCCATAGAAAGCATAATTTGAAATATGCAAGATTATCCATCAATTATACAACAGTATCAAAGAAATGCAAATACTGAAATACAATAATGAACAATACTCCCATGGGTGTTACCTTAAATAAGATAGCTGCAAGAAAGTGGTTGTTCACCTCGTAAGATTAGTCAACCTCCAGCATCTAGAGTGCATGGTGAATCCCACCTTAAGGATAAGAATTCCCTATCCCAAACCACAGATGGACTCCAAGATCCATAAAGAGAGATGATTATTCATGCCAAAGCCTTAGAAACCACATAACTACTAACCAACAATATCAAGCTTTTAAAAAGGCTTCCTATTACTATATTAGCACAACTAGACCAACAACCACAAAGAGTAAGAAAAAGTAGAAACGGGCTCTTGAAACAAACTGGTCCTTTGCTTAAATTTTAACTTCGCTAGAATGACTTTCCACTAATCTTAGAAGCTATTGAATAGTGAATAATGGCATCCTTAACCTGCATGCCACTGGCTCTAGAACCTGCATGTTGCTGGTGATAGCCATTCAAGCTTGAGAAGTCCCTGGCATTCTTCACCAATATACCTGGGTGGATAGCCTACTATCTCTGGATACAACCATACCACTCTACTCATAGAGCATGCTCCCTGACTACTATCAAGCTAGAGAATCAATAAGCTTATCTTAATGCGGGTCATAGGATTTACAAAGTGGTGATCACCACAGAAGAAGCGGAACTACTATGTTATAGGAGTAATGCAACCCTCCTACCTATGCCATCGTAGAGCCCATACTCCAACCATTATGTGTTGCCATAGAGGTCGACATATGTATCTATCTTGGTTTAGTAAGTGGACTAAGTCATCCTAGAGTTAGATAAACAAGATAAGCCATATAGTTTACCTACCTACTGTCTTGACCTATGAATTATGGTGTCTAGATTAATATTAGGAGTAGATAACCATTCTCTTTTCATAAATAACTTCTTTCTACCAGTACATAAGCTTAGAAAATCTAAGAGATGTGGCTACACATTGACCTTTATTATGTTGTCCACTTGTAAAATAGGACCAAGAACAGAGTGCTAACCTTTGTTTATAAAAGTTGGTCCTTGGTAGGCTACCAACAATTCATAGAATGCTAACCATAATTTTTTAGAGGGATATCAAATCAATAATAGGAATTATAGCTGCAAATCTGAAATGAGAGGTGCCATTACCCTTTTCTACACACAAATTTAAACCCTGGTAGGCAAGAGATTAATTTATATATTTTTAGAAGTTTCATATAACCTATGGCAGCTCATTATGACCTAGCATGGCATTTTGTAATCTCTTTTCCTTGAGACATTTTGTCAAACAATTCTTAGGCATTGTCTAAGCTTCTATTTATTTATTTTGTCATACTAACAGTAAATATTGGTACCATTTTCTGTACTCACCCTTACAACTAACTTTGAAATGAAATGCTGAGCTTGATAGACGTTATTAGATTGAATGTGCAATAGCATATACATATATAAATATCATTATTCCCTCTTATCCCTTCTGCAATTGTGTGATATGGAAGAAAACACAACTTCTAAGGAGTAGCAGGAGTAAATGGGAAAAACTACTAGAAATGTGTCTATAAAAGTTGCAACAGTTGCCATGAGCTGAAAATAAGTTTCCCTACCCTCATTTACCTTCCCCAACTCATTTTTGGTTGAAACTACTATGCTAGTTAGGGTTTTTAAGAAAGAAAATGAACCACAAATTGATTAAATACATTATTTAAATTTTTTTGTTCAAACCAGACAAGCTGAAACCTATGATTTTATAGAAGGAACAACAATCAAATACTACATTTAAAATTCTATTCCATAATGCCAGCATTTGTAATCCCCTATGGCAATCATACCAGCAAACATATAAATTTATTTTAAAGACAACAAGTAAAAGGAAATAACCTGTCCTCAAGCAAGAGAATTCACTCCAGGCAGCTATAAAATGATGTTGGGTAGCTCACCCTCAGCCAAAGGACATCCAAACTCTGGATTTTCTTTCCAAACGCTCCTCTACTCTCCCAACTAAAAGAAAACTGATAAAAAATGCCCTCCCCATGCCTCTTTATTTCAACTTCTCGTCCTTCTTACCAGTCTTGTCCGTCAATTCATTTTTCTATTTGCAAGTCATGTTGGGTGCAGGATTTTAATGCTGAAGCATGACCTCCCATTTCCATTCATGAGGGTCAACCAAGCATTCAATTTTGGTCGCCCTCCTCTCCTTCCATGGCCATAGCATGCTACAGAAACCCTACACCTAAACCATTAATCTCTAATTTTTTTCTACTTGTACGATTTCATTTTATTCACCTTATTCTTTCATTTTGTTTTTTTTTCGTTTTAATGGATTATCTATTTGGGTTTTATGATGATTTAAATCCAAACTATAGGTAATAATAATATTACTAATAATAATTCATTTCTTTAATCGATTAATATTCAATGTATTAGAATGGACATCAATAATAATTATTATTATTACACTATAATTATAGTTATTATAATACTTCCTTCAAAGTTATATATATAAATATGTAAATAATCTATTTCACAATTACAAATGTTATTACCACTATTACAAAGTCTGACCCCATAAGACAAAACTCACAATGTGATCCTAGATTGGTATTAGTATGGAAAGACATATTGAATGAAAAGTGTTTAGAAACTAATATGCACAAAATAGTAGTTACCTAGAAAGTGGACTCAAACTAGGACCTTTAACTCCATAAGCAACGGATGAGACTGACTAGGGATTGGATGAGTCTTAGGATTAACCAGTATTTTAGTAAGGTTGGCATTAGAGTCATTTTCAATTTATGGATCTGCAGAGTCCACTCCATCATGCACCCTGTCAAATGTGCACAAAACATTGTTCCTCGCAACATTCACAATTTAGTTAGTTCGGGTTAGATGAAATATGGCCAAATATATTTATATAGAAATTAAATGAAAAACATAACTAGATTTCATATGCATACATAACTATCAACCATAAAAAGTTCATTCACGTAAGTATACACACACAAAAACACTTACACACACATAGAGTTAATATTAAGTTTCAAGTCCCCATCCCTAGTCCAAATTACATCGGGAATACAGGGCTTTAGAATGGGTTCATACGGGATGTGACATCCTCCCCCCTTAGGATTAAGCTAGCTTGGCTTAGCTAAAATAAGTCTATATATTCTAGTCTAATACATTTTCATCTTCCCAGGTAGCTCCTTGCTGGTCCCAAAGGACCTTAACCTATGGTATTGTTCTACTGCACAGTTATATGTTGCACCTATCTATGATTGCAAGTGGTTCAAGGTGGATATGATCTCTAGCCTCTTCTACTTGTAGTGCCTTCCAATCAATTACATGTGTGGGATTAGCAATATATTTCTTAAGCAGTGATACATGAAACACATTATGAATGCGAGAGAGAGAGATGGTGGAAAAGCTAGTCTGTAAGCCACATGGCTAATCTTTTCAAGTATCTCAAATGGTCCAATATATCGAGGGGATAATTTGGCACTCTTGGAAAATTTTATTGAACTTTTCTGAGGTTTGACATGAAGAAACACTCTATCTCCAACTACAAATTCTCTCGGTGTTCGCTTAGCATCTGCATAACTCTTTTGTTGATCTATTGCTTCCTTCAACCTCTCCCTAATGATCTTAATCTACCTATCATATTCTGGAAGTAGTTTGGGTCCAATGGTTACACAGATGTCCAAACCATCCCATCCTATTGGGGTTCTGCACTTCCTACCATAAAGCACCTCGAAAGTAGCCATTTGAATGGAGGAATGGTAGGAGTGATTGTAAGCAAAGTCAATTAGGGGTAAATACTCTTCCCATTTCATAGGTTGATCCACTACATACATTTGAAGCATATCGTTCATAACCTGATTAACTCTTTCTGTCTGGCCATCTGTTTTAGGGTGGTAAGAAGTACTAAAATTGAGTTTAGTACCAAGAGATGTCATGAGGGATGTCTAGAATCTGGAAGTAAATAGTTTATCTCTGTCAGATATAATCACTTCTGGCATCCCATGCAACCTGACTACCTCTTTTATGAATCTTTTTGCTAAAGTTGGAGAATCATCCTTAACATTACCAGGTATGAAGTGTGCTACCTTGGTCAATCTATCAACTATCACCAAGATGCTATCATGTTGCTGTCAAGTTTTAGGCTATCCTGTCACAAAATCCATTGAAATCACTGCACTAGCCATTTGTGCCAAGGAAACTCATGGGGATACAATGTTCCTGCTAGATGGCAATGTTTAGTGTTGACCCATTGGCATTCTAGGCACTTTGAAAATTTGATATTTCCTTTTTCATTCTTGGCCAAAAATAATGAGTTTTCAAATCTACATACATCTTAGTTACTCCTAGATATGCTTGGTAGGGGACATTATGTTTTTCCTCAAGGATTTTTGTTCTAAAGTCTCCTTCTTCAGGTACATATATTCATTGTTGATAATGTAAGATACCATCATCTCCCAAATGATACTCTACTGCACCAATCCCTTGTTGAAGTTCTAGCCTTGTTTGCTAACAAAAGGGATCCTTTTCTTGTACTTGCTTAATACTTTTAGGCGTGCTGAACTTTAACTGAGTGATTGTGGCTAATCTAGCCTTATGATTTAAGGCATCAGCAACCCAATTCTCCTTATCCTTAACATAAGAAATGTCTATCTCATAGTTACTTAAGAATTCTAGCCACCTTCTTTGTCTAGCATTTAAGTTAGGTTGTGTGAATAAATACTGGAGCCCTTTGTGATCAGTATTTAATTTAAATGGCCTCCCCACTAAATAATGCCTCCAAACCTTCAAAGCATTGCAAGTTCCAAATCATGAGTAGGATAATTGAGTTCATGATCCTTTAATTTTTGGGATTCAAAAGCAATCACCTGTCCATCTTGCATCAAAACCCCACCTAACCCATCTAACGAGGCATCTATGCATACTATGAATTCCTTTTCTGGATCATGTACTTGCAGCATTGGAGTAGTGGTAAGTGCTTCTTTCAACTACTGGAAGACATTTTCACACTTTTCACTCCACTCAAACCTCTTTCCTTTTCGTTGAAGGGATGTTATGGGGTTATCTATTTTAGAAAAGTTCTCCACAAACCTTATGTAGTATCCATCCAATCCCAAAAATCTCCTTACCTCTGATACATTCTTAGGAGTAGGCTAGTCTACAATTGCCTGAATTTTAGTTGGATCCACTGAAATTCCTTGAGATGAGACAATGTGTCTAAGGTAATGTACCTTAGGCTAGAAGAAGGAACACTTGGTCAATTTCCCATACAATTTATGCTCCCTCAACCTCTGTAGTACAATTCTTAGATGTTCCTCATGCTCCTATGGATTCTTGGAGTAGATGAGAATGTCATATAAAAATACCAGCACAAATTTGTCCAGGTAGTCATGAAAGACATGGTTCATGAGGCTCATAAAGGTAGATGGAGCATTTGTTAAGCCAAAAGGTACCACTAAAAACTCATAGTGGCCATACCTAGTTCGGAAAGCTATTTTTAGAATATCCTCTTCCTTGATCCAAAGCTAATGGTATCTAGACCTTAAGTCTATTTTTGAAAAGGTTGTGGCTCCCTCCATTTGATCAAACAAATCATCAATTCGAGGAAGGGGGTATCTATTTCTGATGGTCACCTTGTTCAACATTTGATAATCAATGCACAATCTTAAAGTCCCATCCTTCTTCTTGATGAACAACACTGGGGCTCCCCAAGGTGACACACTAGGCTGTATTAACCCTTTGTCTATTAGATCCTATAGTTGCATTTTAATTTCCTCTAATTTAGCAATATTCATTCTATAAGGAGACCTTGATATAGGCTCTGCCCCTGGAACTAGATCAATTGAAAAGTCAAATTGCCGCTTAGGGGGTGAGCCTGGTAATTCTTCAGGAAAGACATCATGAAATTCTTAAAGAATCAAATGATCCTCAATTGATATTAGGAACTGGGTCTTCGCTTCCTTCTTCAATCTTTACCATATATAGTTTACTTCCCTTCTTTATAGCTCTCTTGAGTTGCATGGCTGCAACCATTCTCACAACTAATGGCCTTTAAATTCCTTGGAGTACTATCAGTCTTCCTTGGTCATCTAAGCATTCAATTGTTTTGTTATAGAAGTCTAGTTTAGCTTGGTGTGTCCTAAACTAATCCATTCCTAGATTCAAGTTATAAGATCTTAACTTTGTGACCAATAGACTAACCTTGGTTTTTGTGTTGCCTAAATCAATTTCTGCTCCTCTCGAGCTGAAATTTACCCATTGAGTCTCACTAGACCTAAACTCTACCTCCATCTCCTCTTGACTAAGATTTTTAAATCCAATATTACATTTTTTAACACTTTATGTGAAATAAATCTATCAGTTGCCCCTAAGTCTACTAGAATAGAGATGGATTGTCCATGAAAAGTACCTTGCAACTCTATGAGTGAAGCTTGGTTGTTGGTTGGGCAGCTATCCACAGCTGCGTAAATTCTAGCTGTAGGCTTGGTGGATTTATCCTGATTTCTTGGACACTCATTTTTGTAGTGGTCACCCACGCAAGTCTAACATCCTCCCACTAGGCCAATCTTCTTTACTTCCCCATCCTTAGAAAATCTAGTTTGTGCTACCTGCTTAGATAGTCTCTATCGTTTTCCTTCACTGTCACTGGTTTTTGCTGATTCATAACTTCTTTTAAAGCCCTGGTCCCTTTTAAACTTATCCCCTGCCTTCTTTCCTCGTATAGTTTTCTTAAATTCATTCCTTTTGTTGTTAGAGTGGTAAGAGGTATAAGATTTTTTTTTTCACTCTTGCTTGCTCTTTTGCTTCTCTTCGGCAACTAGGCCTATCTCCACTACTTGATTTAGGCTCTTAGGACGTGATAACTTAGTCGCATACATGAAGTTCTTATTCGAGCCTAGGATAAACTTGTTTACATGGTCCTCCTCTTCCTTCATGTAATGAACATGACGGAGTAAACCTATGAATTTAGCCTTAGACTCAGAAACTATCATCCCTCCTTGGTGCAATGAATGGAATTCAGTCAATTTTTTATCCTGATGGTGGGCGGATAGGTATTCCTTGCGGAATCATTTTATGAATTTGTCCCAAGTTAGTTGATGCAACTCATATTTTTTAATTTCTAGCAGATGGTCCCACCATAAAGACGCTTCCCCTTATAGTTGATAGATGGTGGTTCGGCCTTAGTGTTGGAAGTCAAATCTAATAACCCAAAATATTATTCATTCCAATTAACCAAGCTTCCGCAACATTCCCGCCCCCTGTTCCGTCAAACTTGGGAGCTTGCATTTTCTTTCAGCTCCCTAATCAAAGGGTCCTTTCCCACCCTTTGTTGTGGCTCTCCCAATGAGAAGCTATGGGCAGTATCCTTGGAACTATGTTCATGATCTTGGTCCTCATAGATTCCTAGGCCAGTGTTATGATTCGTTTCTTGCTCCTTTTGTCTCATTATTTCTTTAATTTGTTGCTCTTGCGAAGTTATTTTTGCTCGAAGGGCATTCAACTCAGCCTGCAATTCCTCAGGTACCATTGGTTGTGAGGAGGTTGTGTAAGAGTCAATGTGACTCAGCAAGCCAAGATCACCTGCAATCAAGACAACCTTCCACACAAAGATAACAGAGAAGATGCTAAAACAATGGAGCAATGAATCTATACAAAGATCATATGAAATACAATGAGAGAGCCTTGCTTATAAAGGCAAGGTGAGAGCTAGAAAGGTGGAGTGGAAAGTGGAGATATTCCAACAACATGTGACAATTAGAGGATGATAACTAATTACACATGTGGAGGATAAGACAAGTCAATCCAACTATCAACAACTCAACACACAACTAGACTCAACTAGAAACACCTAGAAGACTCACTAAGTCAACTTAACATGTGTGAATTATGTGTTCACACCAACACCCCCCCTTAAGTGCAACGTAGGGAGTAGCTGACTAAAGCAAGATGCAATGATGGATGGGTCCCAGCTACTAGGCCATGTTAGGCACCCATGTACAACAAATCTCAAGTGGAGAAAAGGAGAAAACCTCATGGGACAAAACTCCTCTCCAAAAGTGAGAATGCAAAAAACAAATGAAAGATGTGATGGAAGGAGGACTTAAGACCCCCCCAAGAACTACATCCAACACATAGGAGGGCAAGTGTGAGACTATAGGTCCCCCCCACAATGAAGTAGCTCCTATGCCGATAGTGAATGCTCGAAGATGAACACTAAAGAGAATCCAAAGACTGCAAATAACATTCTTCCCCTTAGGAAGAAATAGGTCCAAAGGCTAATGTCGAAGAAACTCCATCTCAAGGTATGAGGGAAAAAGCCTCATGATGTATGTTGTCTCTAAAAACTACTCAAGTGTCCAAATGTCACAACCAAAAGATGTCACATAATCAGGTGATGCATGCCTAATCAAAGAATGTGACAATCCAAGATGATGAAAACTCAAGATCATCAATCTCCAAAGACAAAGAATCCTCTGAATGATGCACAAGCTGCTCCAACTTAATGCCAAACTCTGACAAGTGAAGAGGAGAAGATGATGCCTACTCATCCGAAGTAGAAGAATCAACTCCTTCAAAAAGGAGATGAATGTCATCAATTATGTCCTCCAATTCATCAAGATAGGACTCACAAAACAAGTCTACAATACTTGTCAAGTACTCATCCCATAAACCTATATCTGGAAGACAAAGAATATCCTACTCAACTGAAGTGTATGAAACTATGTCAATGCCAATCTTTGAAGAAGTAGGAGGAGGAAGCTCAAAACTAGTCTCAGGAACTGAAGTAGATGCAAGAACACCAAGGTTCAAGTGACCAAACTTCTCCTTATAAACATGATTCACACTTGATGCATGAGTGTGAATAGCAATCAATGGATCTACATCATCATCAGAAACAAAATGTGAGAAATTGTACAAGCGAGATGCATGATCAGCCATCCCAACAGTAATGATATCTCTACTCTCCAAGTACCGTATGATCACAGAATCAAGAGTGAACTCAACTATCTTCCCTATACCACAATGAGTAATCTGGTAGATGGAAACGAGATTAGTTGTCAAGGAAGGTACACACAACACATTGTTGAATGTATTCTGACCAACATTAATAGTTCCTTTTCCAGTTGCATGCATGTATGTATTGTTACCCATCAAAATAGGTGGTGAAGTACATGACTGAAATGAAGAGAACATCCCTTGTGAAGATGCCATATGATGAGAAGCTCCAGAATCAAGAAGCCATCTCTCTAACTGAAGACTTGTTGAAGCAAAGAGTGCCTATCCTTTTCCTTTGTATGACCCATTAGCAATTCCTGATGTCCATGTAGATGTAGATGATGATGGTGGCGAAGAAGAAGACTCGGGTAAAATTGTTCTTGATGGAGAATACTCGATGTTATGTTTTTGAAGAAGTTGTGACATCTCATCAATTTTTTTCTCATAGCATTTAGTCTCATCATGACCCTATTTCTTACAATAAGAACATTTTGGCTTCTTCTTCTTACTGGACTCCTCTTTGGAAGAAGAGTTGGGGGTTTTCTTTGATTCTTTCTCTTTCTCATTAGACTTTGAATCCTTTTATTTCTTTCCCTTATTATGTGAAGCCTTAGGATCTTTTGTACTTTGTGTTGCAACTAGACCCTATTTTCTAGGAGACTTCAATGTGCCCATGTGTAGTAGCTTGGCTTGTTCTCTTGTGAGTTGTGCAGCAAACTCCTCAAGTGAAGGCATAGTAAACTTACTACCAAAGGCATCCATTGTAGCATAAAAGGTAGAAACATAAACTGAATATGCAGGACCCAATTTTGCAAGAATAGATAGAATCAATTGCTCATCTTCTTTCTCAAGACCACACTATTTGAGTTGCAACCTGAGAGACTTAAACTTGGTGAAGAAGTCTTCAATTTGATCAAAATCTTGAGGATTAAGTGTAATTAGCTCATTCTCCAATTTGAACCTTCTTATTTTATCTTGCTTGCCAAAGAGATTATCTAGTGTTGTCCATATCTCATTTGGTGTTGTACAAGACTCAACATGAAATCTAAGATCTAGAGAAATAGCAAGGCAAAGTGTGCCATAAGCCTCATCTCTTCTATCTAATGATTTTCTTCTCTCAGTAGCACCTATGGGTTCAGGATCTGTGCCTAAAGTTATTCTATGTAACTTTTGTTTATACAATACATACTCCATGTTTTTCTTCCATTCAAGATAATTATATGGAGTTAAAAGTGGAAATTAAGGCACATCCATGATGAAAAAGAAAGACAACAACACAAAAACATCCCTTTACTATGCAAGAGAGTCCCCCCAATTTGTTGTGGCACTTTATACTTAGTGCGATTTACAATTGTCCTCAATGGACAAAAATTGGGAAAACAATCAAAATCTCTTAAAAAAGAGATCCCAGTGAGATTACAATCACTCACATTGGTGTATTACAACAAACAAATCCTCTCAAAACAAATTTCACCCTCTCAAGTATCAAATTGCCCAAGTTATCACTCAAATGCCAAAAAACTGACAAATGAAATAAAAAGCACCTAGATCAAAATCTGAGAAAAGTGCATGGATGGCTTGAAAGAGCTCCTGATTACCTTTCCAATGCCACTTGAATCGCGAAAATTGGAGATCATGGAAAAAAGTTATGAGCTCGAGAGCCAAAAAGAGAGACATGTCTTCATCTTGCAATAAATGTTGTCAAACAGCAAAATCTATGAAAATGACCGATACCACTAGGAAGTGCTCTCTGTCAAATTTCTGTTGATATCTCGTTTGCTTGATTTCGACACCCTGGACAAAAGTTATGCAAAAAGAAAAAAAAGTCCTACTTTAGGACTTTGAGGGGCAAAACAGGCCCCTGTTGATGGAATATTCTCTCAAACTGCCAGAATATGCCAAAATCTTTGTCTGCAAAACCACTGAGTTTGAAAACTGCCAATATAGAGAAAAACCACTGTTTGGTCTAAAAACCACCTATTTGATGCAGAAAACTACCTTCAGTCAGAAAACTACCTCTAGGACAAAGGAAACCACTGTTCAAAAAACAAAACGATTGATCCAGGGCGGGAAACAGCTGTCCATTGGCAGAAAACCGCTTTCTAAAAAAATGAAACCACCCTGTGGCAATTAGAAACCCATTGCACACTAGGTTTTAAGTAATAGTTTTTTTTTATATTTTTAAAAAAACATTAAAAAATTTTTTTAAGTGGGGCCGAAGCCCTTGCTTTGGTTAGCGGGGCCCGAGCCAAAGGCTCCCACCTGTGAGGAACAGCCGATAAGCTTAGAGAATTTTTCGGCATGAATTTTAATGCCGGAGATCTTTCAAGACGACCTCTCGTTTAAATGCCAAAGGAATAACTGACGAGTCTTGAAACCGTCAAATGCTAATAATAGTCACCGTCGTCAGTCAAATGTGATCACCCATGGTTAAGAAGACCACCAAAGGCGGATTGAACACTGTTTGATTTGTCGATTTCTCATGCCGGAGATCTTTCAAGACGACCTCTCATTTAAATGCCAAAGGAATAACTGACGAGTCTTGAAACCGTCAAATGCTAATAATAGTCACCGTCGTCAATCAAATGTGATTGCATGTGGTTAAGAAGACCACCAAAGGCGGATTGAACACTATTTGATTTGCTGATTTCTCACACCGGAAGACCACCGGGAATTAAATCACCCACTGAGTGAAATAAACCATCGCCAAATGCCGACTGGATTTAGATTGACTACCGACGAAGATCTAACCAATGAGTAGTGGAAAACCTACGATCACTGAGATTTATAGATGGCATCGTTACTAGTGGATCGACCAAAAATTGGCAGTGACTTTGACTGTAGATTTGTAGAAACCACCTTTATATGTGAAGTTTGCTAGTTGATTGTTTGGTTGACAATGATTCCAAGATCTAAGGTCACCAAGATTTGAAGACGGCCCGAGGAGTGAACTCTACCAAGCCACTAATGCAATTTGCAAAACCACCGATGACTACAATTTGCAATTTGTAGGTCGTCGTGGATCAAAGTTTAAAACCTTTTTTTATTTGCTTTGCAAACAAAAATTTTGACCCGTAGAGAAAAAAACTATAATCCAACATACAAAACAATTTTACTCGTGGATGCCAACCAATGACGCAGATCTGGTGCAGTGAAGCAAAGATGGTACAGGTTATGGCCGTATGGATTTCTGCCAAGGGGCCAAGGGCAAATTTTTTTTACCTTTTTTCTGATGACAAAATTCAACGAATGAACAGCTGATCTATATAGATTTGGGCCTCCTGATTGCAACCGTGATGTCGGATTTGCTCTAGGACACTCCTACAACACAACTCCCAGCAAAAACTTCTCCAATGAGGGAAGGAAATTACAGATTAGGCTCTGATACCATGTATGAGTCAATGTGACTTAGCAAGACAGGATCACCTGCAATCAAGACAACCTTCCACACAAAGATAATAGAGAAGATGCTAAAACAATGGAGTAATGAATCTATACAAAGATCATATGAAATACAATGAGAGAGCCTTGCGTATAAAGGCAAGGTGAGAGTTAGAAAGGTGGAGTGAAAGGTGGAGTGGAAAGTGGAGATATTCCAACAACATGTGACAATTAGAGGATGATAACTAATTGCACATGTGGAGAATAAGACAAGTCACTCCAATTATCAACAACTCAACACACAACTAGACTCAACTAGAAACACCTAGAAGTCTCACTAAGTCAACTTAACATGTGTGAATTATGTGTTCACACCAACACGTTGCACCTCTGTTGGCTCTAAGTATTTTAGCTAAACTTGGATTAGATCTTCTCCCAGTTGTCCTCTTCATTTTCTATAGGTATATCTCAACTGCGAGATAATTAGAACTAATTCAGCATTTATTTACAACCTTCATCAAATTGTTTTAAACTCACGTAATGCAGAAATCTAGAAGTAACTCTTTCATTTTGAAATATTTCAAGAATCCAAGAGTCAAACTAAAGTTCCCATTTAACAATGATAAAGCATAATTACTTTGATAGTTCTTCATTAATAGAGACTAATTACATAGATGTCATTACATAGATGCCATTACATAAAAGCATTGATAGATGCCATTACATAGAGGCATTGATAGACGCTCTTACAAAGAGGTGATGTTATCTAATTAATACTATATCATCACTACATATAAGTTTATAGACAATAGGTAGTTCCTCTTCCTTAGGCTCTTCCTCCTTAGAAGTTTCCATATCTGTGGATGGTTTAGGGTGCACACGCTCGAATTTAGCAATCACTTCTTTCGAAAGTGATGGTCCATTGCAACCGCAACCAAAAGGAAAATCTCTTTTAGTAGATGGCTTGGAATTGCTTACTGAAGGTGGGTTCAGCTTCGATGGGTTTACATTTTTAGAAGGTCGGTGACTTCCTTGCCCTTCTAAATTTTTAGACGCTTAATGGTTATCTCCAGGGTCTCAGAATCAGGTATTGTTTCAGGTTCTATGTTAGGTAATGTCATAGCAAGTTCTATAGAACTTGATGTGGTCTTGGGTTGGGGATGTGGTTTTCTGGAGGCTCCCTTCTTTCCTTTCTTCTTGTGACCCATGGCTGTATAATCAAAAGAAATAATTCAGAACATGTAGAACAAGTGAGCTCCATGGTCCTAGAGTTGGAAACTGGGCTTTGATACCAATTTATGTAACCCCAGATTATGCAACCAATTTTTTTTTAAATCAGAACTTACTATAGATCATATACAACAACTGCACCAAAACATGTTTGAAGAGGATCAAAATACATTCATGGTTATTAAGCCTTCACAAGGAGGTGTGAATTTAAACACTTGCAACCCAGTTGAGAATTTGCAACCAGAATACGTGACATAAATTCGTAACAGCCATAAGAGAACATGATAGAAATTTATAACAGCAGTAGGGAATTTCCAATAAATCATTTATTCCTGATACAACTAGTAAGAGGAGGTAAGATTATTTCATTTGCAACCATTTATCCATCCTTCGTAACCAACAAGCCCATTTACATTCAGGCATCCTGGAAACCAAGTATACATGTTTAATGCATTATCCATAAATCTCCCTTCCTATTCCCCATAGAAAGCAGAATCTAAAATATGCAAGATCATCCATCAATTATGCAGCAGTATCAAAGAAATGCAAATATTGAAATACAATAATGAACACTACTCACATGGGTGTTACCTCAAATAAGATAGCTGCAAGAAAGTGGTTGTTCACCTCATAAGATCAGTCAACCTCCAGCATCTAGAGTGTATGGTGAATCCTACCTTATGGATAAGAATTCCCTATTCCAACCCACCAATGGACTCTGAAATCCATAAAGAGAGATGATTATTTATGCCAAATCTTTAGAAACCACATAACTACTGACCCATGGTATCAATCTTTTAAAAAGGGTTCCTATTACTATATTAGCACAACTAGACCAACAACCACAGAGAGTATGAAAAACTAGAAACTGGCTCTTGAAACAAACTTGTCCTTTGCTTAAATTTCAACTTCGCTAGAATGACTTTCCACTAATCTTAGAAGCTATTGAATAGCGAATAATGGCATCCTTCACCCACATGCCATTGGCTCTAGAACCTGCATGCTACTGGTGATAGTCATTCAAACCTGAGAAGTCCCTGGCATTCTTCACCAGTATACCTAGGTGGATAGCCTACTATCTTTGGATACAACCGTACTACTCTACTCACAAAGCACACTCCCTAACTACTGTCAAGTTGGAGCATCGATAAGCTTATCTTAATGCAGGTCATAGGATTTACAAATAGGTGATCACCACAGAAGAAGCAGAACTACTATGTTATAGGAGTAATGCAACCCTCCTACCTATGTCCTCATAGAGCCCATACTCCAACTGTTATGTGCTGCCACAAAGGTCGGCATCTATATTTGGCTTGGTTCTGTAAGTGGACTAAGTCATCCTAGAGTTGGATAAACAAGACAAGCCATATAGTTTACCTACCTACGGTCTTGACCTATGACTTATGGTGTCTAGCTTAATATTAGGAGTAGATAACCATTCTCTTTTCATAAATAACTTCTTTCTACCGGTACATAAGCTTGGAAAAGGGTTCATTCTTAGATGGCTAAAAGATATATATACTTTTCACTATTTAGATGCTACGTGACTTGACCAGCTCTTACTTTACAAGTATCTACCTGAATTCTCTTTGCATCACAAGGGATTTGCATGTTTTTAGCTTGTTGGTATTCATGTTAAAGAATTTAATCATTAATTACAACCTAGCTATCACAATTTTCTGCCAGCACTCATTATACAAACATTTAAGCAATTCCAAAGCATATGACAGTAGGTGTACAGCCACACAAGCCACAAACTAGAAATAGGATACTACATGTGCTAAGATAGCCAAGAAAAGAACTACACCATCTATAATCTTGATAACAGGATTAAAGATCTCTTTTGCTATGTTCATAACATACTACATAACACCCAATCAAGAAGAAATAGCTGAGTACATAACTTTTATTACTACCGTCCTATTTGTAAAGAAGTCCAAAGGAAACATGAAGCCAAAATTAATAGATGTAGCTGCACATTGACCTTTATTATTGCTATCCACTTGTAAAATTGGACCAAGAACAGAGTGCTAACCTTTGTTTATAAAAGTCAGTCCTTGGTAGGCTAGCAACAATTCATAGAATGCTACCCATAATTTTTAAGAGGGCTATGAAATCAATAATAAGAATTATAGTTACAAATCTGAAATGAGAGGTGCCATTACCCTTTTTCTACACACAAATTTAAACCCTAGTAGGCAAAAGATTAATTTATATATTTTTAGAGTTTCATATAACCTATGGCAGCTCATTATAACCTAGCATGGCATTTTGTAATCTCTTTTCCTTGAGACATTTTGTTAAACAATTCTTAGGCATTATCTAAGCTTCTATTTATTTATTTTGTCACACTAACAGTAAATATTGGTACCATTTTCTCTACTCACCCTTAGAACTAACTTTGAAATGAAATACTAAGCTTAGTAGAGGTTATTAGATTAACTGAATAGTAGCATATACATATATAAATATCATTATTCCCTCTTATCTCTGTTGCAACTGTGTGATATGGAAGAAAACACAACTTCTAAGGAGTAGCAAGAGTAAATGGGAAAAACTACTAGAAATGTGTCTATAAAAGTTGCAGTAGTTGCCATGAGCTGAAAAGAAGTTTCCCTACCCTTATTTACCTTCCCCAACTCATTTTTGGTTGAAACTACTATGTTGGTTAGGGTTTTTAAGAAAGAAAATGAACCACAAATTGATTAAATACATTATTTAAATTTTTTTGTTCAAACTAGACAAGCTGAAACCTATGATTTTATGGAAGGAACAACAATCAAATACTACATTTAAAATTCTATTTCATAATACCAGAATTTGTAATCCCCTATGGCAATCATACCAGCAAACATATAAATTTATTTTAAAGACAACAAGTAAAAGGAAATAACCTGTCCTCAAGCAAGAGAATTCACTCCAGGCAGCTATAAAATGATGCTGGGTAGCTCATCCTTAGCCAAATGACCTCCAAACTTTGTCTTTTCTTTCCAATCACCCCTCTGCTCTCCCAACTGAAAGAAAACTGATAAAAAATGCCCTCCCCATGCCTCTTTATTTCCACTTCCCGTCCTTCTTACCAGTCTTGTCCGTCAATTCATTTTTTTCTATTTGCAAGGCGTGTTGGGTGCAGGATTTTAATGTTGAAGCATGGCCTCCCATTTCCATTCATGAGGGTCAACCAAGCATTCAATTTTGGTCGCCCTCCTCTCCTTCCATGGCCATAGCATGCTACAGAAAACCTACACCTAAACCATTAATCTCTAATTTTTTTTCTACTTGTACGATTTCATTTTATTCACCTTATTCTTTCATTTTGTTTTTTTTCATTTTAATGGATTATCTATTTGGGTTTTATGATTATTTAAATCCAAACTGTAGGTAATAATAATATTACTTATAAGCATAATATTACTAATAATAATTTATTTCTTTAATCGTTTAATATTCAATGTATTAGAATGGACATCAATAATAATAATTATTATTACACTCTAATTATAGTTATTATAATACTTTCTTCAAAGTTATATATATAAATATGTAAATAATCTACTTCACAATTACAAATGTAATGTATTAGAACGAACATCAATAATAATAATTATTATTACACTATAATTATAGTTATTATAATACTTCCTTCAAAGTTATATATATAAATATGTAAATAATCTATTTCACAATTACAAATGTTATTACCACTATTATGAAGTCTCACCCCATAAGTCAAAACTCACAAATCCAAGATTGGTATTACATAAAGACATATTGAATGAAAAGTGTTTAGAAAATAATATGCACGAAATAGCAGTTACCTAGCAAGTGGACTCAAACTAGGACCTTTAACTCCACAAGCAACAGACGAGATTGACTACGGATTGGACGAGATTAACCAGTGTTTCGACAAGGTTGGCATTAGAGTCATTTTCAATTTATGGATCCGCAGAGTCCACTCCACCATGCACTCTGTCACCTACGCACAAAACATTATTCCTCGCAGCATTCACAATTTAGTTAGTCCGATTAGATGAAATATGGCCAAATATATCTATATAGAAATTAAATGAAAAACATAACTAGATTTCATATGCATACATCACTATCAACCATTAAAAGTTCATTCACTTAAGTATACACACACACACATAGAGTTAATATTAAGTTTCAAGTCCTCACCCCTAATCCAAATTACATCAGGGCAACGGGGCCTTAAAATGGGTTCATACGGGATGTGACAAAATTATGGTGTGAGATGCCTAATGCAAACTCTATTATTTGAAGCATTTGTATGACTATATTGACATAGATGGGACTATATGATATGAAAATTCTTTAATCATAAACACAATTCCAAAACACTCAATTCTAGTTTTATAAAAAACTTATGACACTATTATTAAACCAAACACATAAACTTATAATACGAGCTACTTATTTCAATTGTTCTTGTCCTAAAAAATTCACTTATAAATTTTAAAAAAATTCTTATCCTCAAGAATTCACTTATAAATAAAAAATAAAATAAAAGAAATTTATCTATAATCTTTACACAAATTTTTTTTAAATAAGCTCATTCATTTTCTTAAGTAACTGTTGAGAAAAAGCAAAGAACCGTTGTGAAAAAAAGCAAGCCGTTAAGTTATAGCTAAGCTACGTTATGATGATCTTTCAATAAGGATTTTATTTCAGCATGGTCGTGAGTTTATTTGTTTAATCTGCAGCTGCTACGCCTCAGCCTCAGACGGACCAGGTTCCCGCTGTTATAGCAGATGAGGAAGAATCGCAGGATTAAAAAAAGTGTAAGTTTTCTCAGCCCCTACACTTACGGAATTAGGATATTATACCAATTAACTGATTTGTTGGGTTATGAATTAAACTGAAAACGGTGGATTAAAATCATTAGATTTTCACATTATTGTAAGTATCAATATTTTGGATGAAAACAGTGAAATTTCTTGTGTGGAATTGGGATAGACTATTTGTTTGGGTATATAACTGGTTTGTTGGGTTATGAAATCAGAAGCAAGCCGAGAAAGAAGGGCCAGAAGCCCAGATTTGCATTCATTAACAAGAGCGATGTAGATCACTTGGAGGATGGCGCAAGTATGGCCAGAAAGCCGTAAAGAACAACCCCTACCTCAGGTTCGATCCTCGTTAAACTAATATCTCGATTTAATAAAATCGCCTTTCAGATTCGATCCTCTCATTAAACTAATATCTTTCTTTAAAATAAGCTTATGGAATCATCAATTTCGCCACGGAATAGGCAAATTCAAAGCATTGTTTTAATTAAACAATGTTTTTTTAGGGGTTTAAACTATTGAGCATGCATGGAATCCTCGGATCTTTAGCTTTACAGTGTTTTGTTTGTTTGATTCTTTGTTTGTTTATAATTGGAAAAAGTGCAAATATACAATAATGAACAGCATAAGCTGAAGGAGAACAATACAACTATACAATGCATACAAAACATTCTAAAGGAAGCAAATAAGCAGACTATACTAAAAGGTTGGCCTCGTAAAACTGTGAAAACTCACAAAAAGATGCTACAATTAACTGTGATCTGTCTCTGAAAAACCACCAAAACCAAAAACCCCAAAAATAGACATGAAGATAACCAGAACGGCTGTCACGATTTATTATATTTGTTATATTATTTAGTTGTCCATTTTCTTTGCATTTGTTAGATCCCTTTCTTTGCAGCTACCTTTATTTTTGGATTTTCCTTTTTAAATCTCTGTGAAATTCATTTTAGTTTATACTTCCTCAAGAAATTTAAAAAATTAAATTCATCTCATTTCTTATCCTAGCTAGCTTGTTGAACAGTCCCTTATTTTGAGTGTGTACTCTTTAGCTCTGAGTTTGGTGTTTATGGCATTAATGGTTACAGTAACTTCAGAATGCTTGCTAGACCGATGTTTATATTTATTTATGTATACTTTCTTCCTTTGTCAGGGCATTTTCCTATCCCTTTGTTTTAATAGAATTACACGGGACTTAGGGTTTGATGTTCATTTTCCTATCCCTTTGTTTTAATAGAATTACACGGGACTTAGGGTTTGATGTTTTTAATAGCTCAAAGATACTTTCTAAATAGATATTATCTACCTTTAGTCAGATAGTTTTTGTATAGGGATACGTTTAGATAGACCTTATTTTTGTTAATCTAGTCCTTTGTTTTGAATCTCTGTCTTTACAATTGTTAATACAGACCGGCTATCACTACACCAAAAGTTCGAACTGTTAGTGAGGGCGCCACCGGAGAGGTTAGCCAGAGACCGCTAGGGTCCGAAGGAGGGGTTGAGGGTCCCGCGTGATAACAGCTTAGCCCCCCCCGAGCCGAGAGGTCCGTACTGGACACAGTCGACCACAAGGTGAGTCAAACGTTATCAGCGGGAATCGAACCCCTCCCCAATAGAGCCGCCATTTTGTTAACACAGACCGGCTACCACTACACCAAAAGCTCGAACTGTTAGTGAGGGCGCCACCGAAGAGGTTAGCCAGAGACCGCTAGGGTCCGAAGGAGGGGTTGAGGGTCCCGCGTGATAACAATAACTACCTTCATTTTAGGACTGCCTCTGTGGAGATTTTAATGAAAGTCATTTCACTCTACGCTGCAATGGCTAAGTGTAAATGTGACATTCTGTTGAATGTATTAGAGTTTCAACATTAGACTTGGTTGCATAGAAAACAGAGGAAATATCCTTATTTGCAGGCCAAAACCTTGTTTAAAAAAGTAGATGAGGCTTTTGTCAAGTTTGTGCCGGTTTTTTGGTTGAGTCCAAATCTGCTTGGCAAGTCTTAGCCAAGTTTGAGGCTAGATACCATGCATTTGGTCATTAAGGATTGTTGTATGTGACATCTCTTACTGCTATTGATGTGCTTCTCATGTTACCTTCTAGATTTTGGGGGATATTTTTTATTTCTGATTGTCTACAAGAATTTTGTTTTAGTATAAATATTTCCTTGGGGTCTTTTTTTTATGGGTGTTGATTTTCTTGACTTCTATATAAGGATGTTAGGTATGTTAATTTTGATGCCCTCTAGTAAATTCTAGGTATCTGGTTTAGTAGTGGTCTCTTCTTCTTTTGCTTGTTTTGTAAGTTAATTTGAGGAAAACAATTTTTTTTGAATAGATGATGTGAAGAGGGGGCTAGTGTTTTGTGTTTATAAAGTTGCCATAATCTTTGGTTTTGCTATTATGATGATTATCTAGTGTTTTGTGTTAGACCAAACTTATTGATTTTGTCAGTACTAGATAAGCTGAAAGCTTATTATACATTCATCACTATAACCACCATCTGGAAGTACATGTAGACACCTTATATACACAACTATCGACTTACCATTGTATTAAATTAGATAATAGAGATTAAGATCATATTTTTCTTTGTTTTCTTATCCACTTAAGCTCAATTGCAACAAGGACACATTTGCTTTCTTCTACTTGTGCATGTTTCATTATCCAACACACAGCATAAGAAACGTACACGGCTAAGAGCCTCCAACACAGCATATTGTATGGTGTAGCTATCAAAACTCTGATTTCGTCCATTAATAATCCAGCCAATCCAAATTGGGTTCTTGCTCAACAACAGCTTGAACTTTAAGGTCATTCCTGGAGCTTCTTATGACCAACCGCTCATTCTCCTGTCACAAATCACATGTTTAAGGGATGGCAGTTTGGCTAATGTTTGAAGAGTTTCCTTCAATTGACAGCGTTCTCCCCTGTTCACCTTCAAATGTATGCACGATGAGATGTCAAGCAATTTAACTTGAAGTTTTTTAAGGCTGCAGATGGAGGATGGCAGTGCTTTCAAGCCTAGAGATTCACAGAGTCTTATTTCCTTAAGTGATCCAAGCTTATCTAGCTCCTCAGGTAACTTTGCAAGGCCATGGCAATGAGTAATTGACAACATTTTCAGGGAAACTGAAGAACAGAGTCCTGCTGGCAACTCCTTAAGGTCAATGCAGTAGTCCACATTAAATTCCAAAAGCCCAGGAAAGTTGAACGTTTTATCCCTACCAAGGCCCTCACATAGGCTCAGTATATTTTCTCCAAACTCTCCAAGACTCTATAGTCCTCAGGAACTATTAGCCTTTCAAGATGCAGAGTTTTCAGGTGAAGGGAAATGTCTATTTTGTGATCATTTTTAGGGAGCAAAATCAGAGGCATACTTAAATTACAATGTGAATGGAAACAATCTGAGCTTTACATGAAAGATCTCCATCTGTTTGCCACGCTGAGGGAAAGTGATTTTCCATTTTAGGCATATATAGCTCTTAGCCGTGTACGTTTCTTAATGAAAGCCATTTCAATCTATGCTGCAATGAAACTTAAAATAAAACTTATCTTAGGTTATTAATATCAGAGGAATTGAGTTCTCTATTTTTGGCTCTTGTCTTTTAACTTTTTTTTTAATTAAACAAATTTTATGTAAGGTTTAGGATTTTATGTCAAATCTAACAGTGACTTGGAAATGCTTCTAACACAGATCATGTAAGAATAATTGATTTAGCTTGTTAGCCATGGTATACCACATAGCGTTAGGGATTAAACATGCCTTTGTGTAGAGATTACGTTTTATTTCAAATAAACATGCCTTTGTGTAGAGATTACGTTTTATTTCAAATAAACATGCCTTACGTTTTATTTCAAATAAACATGCCTTTGTGTAGAGATTACGTTTTATTTCAAATAAACATGCCTTTGTGTAGAGATGCCTTTGTGTAGAGGTGCGTTAGGGACTCTTATTTTTCTTTGTTTACTATGTTGTTACTCTATTTGCATAATTTTGTGATTTCAAATCATTTCAAATTTGATTGGGTTTTGAATAATTGTTACTTTCATGTAGTTGGATGTGGGAGATGTATCCTTCTAGGATTTTTGATAGTCCCTTTTTAGGTTTTGAATAATTGTTAGCTTAATGTTAGATGTGGGAGTTGTATCCTTTAGAAGAAGGGATGTGTGGGGTTAGATTTTTTATGGCAATATCATATGAGTAAGGAAATTTGGCAAGTAAATTATTTGTTTCTTTTCATAAATTCATTTTTAAAAAATGAGCCTTTTTTCTTCCTTCCGCTTGCTAACCATGTAATATGATGCAACCATTTTAAATGTGCCATAAATATAACAAATATTGTGTTTATATTTAATACAGGTATTGATTGGACAGTCATCCATTGCCATGATGAGAACTCCAACAATATGGATGTTCATAGAGGAAAATGAGGAGCCTCACCCCGTTTATAATATTCATGAATATTTAGATAATAATATGCTTATGTTGTAGGTTAGTACACCTTCAAAATGTTTTAGGTCAGTTACATTAACCCATAAGAATGTAATACATGTAATAACATATGATGATAATAAAAAATATATTTTTTTGTTGGAAGGGGCTAACAACCCCTTCTAAAGGACTGAAGGAATGGAGACCAATTATGCTCATTCTTTAAGGCCTATGTGTCCTTGTTTATTTTTTTGGATTACTTAATTTTCAGTTTTCTTTGTGTATTTCTAAAATGTATGAAAAGGAAATGTTGAAATTATGAAGCAAGTGATGTTTTTTGGATTACTTAGTTCAGTTTTCTTTTTGTATTTCTCAAATGCATGAAAGGGAATGTTGAAATTATGAAGCAAGTTGATTAAGACAATTTCACTCAATTAATGGAGCTTACAAATCAAGACACTTCCAAATAAAAACTTTATATGAAATCACTTATTAAATAAAATGAAAATAATTATTCTCTCCTATGAAAACACTTTCCACTTACACCCAACTCTTCTACCTTTTTGAAAACACTTCCTTCTTATCCCCAACATTTTATCTTTTAAGAAAATACTTCTTTTTTATTCCCAACATTTTTACTTTTTCCAAAAACACTTTCTTATATGCACTTAACATCTAACTTTAATGAAAACACAAACTATACACAATTTGAAGTCATTGACAATCAATTAATGCATTGGCAATTTGTTTGGAAAATAAAATTAAAAATACAATTTATGATATATGATAACTAATTCGTGTTTGTGTTGTAAGTGTAGTAGGTCAAAGTGGTTTATAGAGTTGTAGGGAAATATGTCAAAACAATAAACTAGGTGTCTAGGTTGAGGGAGGTATAGTCTAGTTGTCTAGAGTGGAGGTAGGCCATAAAATTACAGTTTTACAAACATACCTTGTTAACAAAAAAATCATTAAATATGAATACTTTCTAAACAAAGAAACACATTAAATAGATTTATTAAAAGTTTGAGAATATATATCAATCTTCTATTAAATAGATTTACTTGATAATAAACAAAATGTATGTCAACCTAGGGGTTGCCTATGTGACCATGGCGGTAGAATATACCCTGCATGTAGAAACATATACCATCGGTTAATAACCCCGGAATAATGTTGCACCCAAACGTTAAAAACTGCCTGCGCACGCAATAATTGCCTCCATCCTTGAGCTCTCTATGCAGATTATTTTCCAGCGTTTTTTTACCTTTGTCCAGTAGATCTTTGCACATGTAGTTTTTGCCTTTGTAGGTTTTTATTTGTCAAGTTATTGCATGGGTAGGCAGGTTTTAACCTTTGGGTGCAACATTATTTCGCTGGTATATTTTAGGGTTAAAGGTCATTTGGTGGGTAACCTTTAATTTAGGTTGGGGAAGTTATAAAGTTTAGGGAAGCTTTTATATATATAGAGGAAATATTCTTGAAGTTTAGGGAAGTTTATATATAGTAGAAATATTCTTGAAGTTTAGGGAAGTTTATATATAATACGTGTTATTAGGTCTCTCAACTACAATGGCAGCAAGGAGTAGAGTGTAATGGTTGAGGATTTAACAAAAACTTGTTAACAAAAACAAAAATATAATCCACATGTTTAAAAAAATCAAAACTATAAAATAATTCTTAAACAATTCTAAAGTAAAATAATATAAAATAAATAAAATAACTCTTAGTAAATAAAATAAATTTTAATACATAACACATTTTAAAGAAACTAAAACTACTATATTTTGGTTGTTACAATTATAAGTTAGGGTTATTTTTTTATTTACCAATGAAAACAAGTGTCACATAGTTTGATTTAATATTTGTTTGGTTAGCATACACTAGAATGGAGTTTGCATTTTAGTCTAATATTGGTAATTCTTGAGTCTCTTTTGTCATTTATTATAGCATTTTACTACTTGCTACATAAAATAACTAAACTATCAAGTTACAAATTTAGAGAGATCTTATTTTGTAATCCAATATCTCACATCCCTTTGTAGATTTAATTCAATTTATGTTGTGTAATACTCATATTAATATAATATTGATATTAATATGTGCAATCCAATATCGATTTAATTCAATTTATGTTGTGTAATACTGTAATACTCATATTAATATGATAGAAGAAGTGCAATCATCATAAATCTTATTGCTAGGATAAACATTACAAATAAATATTCTAAAAGCAACAAGTATATAACTAGGGATGAGTGAAGGTGGATCATCATCATATGTAGGTGGAGGTATGATGTGTATCTATATCATATGTCCATAGGTTTAAAATGAGAGAAAAATTGTCATTATACACACTATCAAGTATAAAAGAAGTTAATGCATTCAAAGAACATAAATCTATGGAGACAATATAGCATGACATATAAGAGATGTATCATTAAAAGTTGTAATCATTTCATGCACAGGTGAAGGAGGTAAAACTATATTTTCTAAGACCCTCCTACAAGGTGTGCCATAATGTATATACTCACTAGTTATGCACTCACAACTATCACAATCCATATAGAAATGATAAAATAACACCTCCATAGAAGACATATCCCTAGCCTTAACATAACATGTCATAACCGTAAAATAACTAAACTATCAAGTAGGGAATTTAGAGAGATATTTTGTTAATAACCGTAAAATAATTGAACTATCAAGTAGGGAATTTAGAGAGATATTTTGTTTTCCACTCCAATATCTTGAATTTCTTTGCAGATTTATTTCAATTTATGTTGTGTAATATTCATATTAATATAATATTGATATTTATATGATTATTTATGTATATTATTATTTATGTTGTCCTTCATTGTATATATATTAATTATAATATTATAATTAGAATGAACAAAAATTAAATATGAATATTACATAATATAATATATTAATATTTAGATTACTAAAAAAATTAATATTTAATACTTATACACAAATATATATCAATATTTCATTTTACTATAATGTTAGTGTTAAACTATACCTTATATTACTTATTCTAAGTAATATATTTAAGCACATGGCTTTAAGCCACCTTAGGTGCTAGGTGTCAAACTTGGAGAGTTGCATTGGACTCTCCAAAATATGTGTCGACACTCATTCGACACTTGGTGAAAGGAGTGTTGAAGTCAACTCCTAAGTCGACTCAACCTCTTCACCTCTCACCTATATATGTCACCTTTGTTCATTGTTTAATCATTGCAATTTACAATTGCTTTCACTTCATGTTTGATATCAGCGTTCATCTTAGTAGATTCATGGTTCTCACATGGTATCAGAGCCGAACTAAGATGACGTTGGTTCATCTTAGAGGCATGAATCTCATTTGGGAATGGGGATTAGTTTTCTGGTTCATTTGAGGAGGCATAAATATCTTTGTTTTAAGGCGGTGACTTCATTCATCTTGTAGTTGTATTCTGGCATTTGAAGAGGTGCCAGAGGTCGATCGGGGCCTTCAAAATTACCATGGGCATTTGGTGCTTAGAGGCATCGTTGTGTGATTAAGCCAAATTGCGGGCATTTATGTAAGGCAAGTTGATATGCATTTGCTGTTTGTCAACTAATTTGCATTTGCTATTTGCAAAGGTGAATTTGACCTGTGAAGGCACCTTGTAAAACCCCATTCAGCCTTGTTTTGAAGCAACAATTTATGTAGAGGGCATTCAGCCTCGCAGGCCTGATTTGGCCCCTGCTACTCCATACACATGCTCCCCATGCTCATTCCATTCTGCAAATAGGATTCCCATTGATGATTGACTATCAAGGTTGAATGTGGCCAAGGGATTGAGGATGCCCAGCTCTGAGGCAGAGAACAACAGCAATCAATTGTATGTGGGGTTGTTCCTATTTTGGTAGCAACTTCATTGAAGGCCTCAGAGGGCTGACTTGCCTCAACGCACCTGTCTTTGCAAAAAGGGAGCCTCATGGCCCCAAATGCCCCAGCACACGGGATTGCACAAAGGCAGCACGGGCCAAGAAAGAGGAAGGGGAGGATCGCGGTGGTGAAGAGGAGAAAGGCCGTGGACTTAGGCATGCCGTGGATCTCACCAGGCAGGCCTTTGACCCTACCAAGCAGGCTGTGGATTTCTCTACCCAGTGCACTTTGTTGCCTCAACACACTCTATTCCTAGCTACCATTTCAACTCCAAGCATCTCATTTTCTTGCCATTTTCCATAGAGAATCCAGAGCTAGAAAACTGGACTCTAACGAAGATTTTTTCATTGATCCTGGCACAAACGGAGGATTGTCTATCATATGACGCCGTCAAGCTCTGCAACAACCTGAGGTTGTTATCTGCACGAGAGGCATCAGCCTCGACCCTTGCTCACCCATCCGCATGGGAACTGGAAACCCTCAGGCTTCTGACCTCATGCCTCTGTTTAGTGTATCTCTGTACACTCTATACTCACAGGTAGTTTTGTCTTGGATATCAGTGACGCCTCTATGTGACCTGCGCCCAAATATCGTTCTCGACCCTGTTTGTGAGTAGAATGTCCACATAGCTACAAGCCCTCACTGAGGAATGGTGATGCACCTACAAGCACCAGAAATCACCCATGCACCTATCGATGGCCTCATAGAGGAACTCACATCTGCCCACGACCTCTCTACACACAGATTTTTTGCCCAAGTCTTCCCTTGGGCAGAGACTCCAGTGCTCAGGTTTGCAGACGCCATAGCCCCTGCATCAATCTGTTGCCGCCATGGTGTTTCCTTGCTTTCTTCCTTTCAAACTTTTTTTCCCTAATTCTATCCCTCGGCGACTAGGCGCCCATTTTTCCCTAACGTGGGTTTTATGGTTTTATTTTATTTTTTATAGTGTTAGGCATTTTTTTTGTGTAAAGGCACTAAGGAATATAAAATAGAAAATAGGGGAGATTTAATATTTGGGCAAAATTAAATTGAGGGAGTAATGGTTCTTTATAAAACCATAAGTGTTAATGTGCATTTTTTGGTTCCAAAATTGGATAGTCCATATATATGCACTAAATTATGAAGTGTTGCAAAGAAGGGGGTATCATCGAGTTAGTTTCTCTATCTCTTTTCTCTTTCTGTACTTCTAAGTTTGCAATTATAGCTCATCTATATAGTTTTATATGTGTGATCGACTTCAACAAGAATATTTGTTCACATTGTGACCTTGAAAATACCCAAGGGAAGGTCATCGAACAAAAGAAGTGACCTCATAAGTATAACTCTAAATACTATAGAGGATTATGTCACCTAAATTAACTTAAAGAGGTTGCAACTAAAAGAAGGTGGATTGAATGATCCTTGGTTGAAAAACAAGTGGATCGAATGATCCTTCATTGAGAAACAGGTGGATCGAATGATCCTTCAAGCATTTTTTTTAGAGCCTATGGTAAATGATCCATAATCTTGTAATAGATTCACATCGGTTCATATCTCACATTGCGAGCCTATGGTAAATGAACCTAAATCTTGCATCAGATCACATCTCAATTTTGGTTAATGTTCCTGAATACTCATGATACTAGCATCTATGGAGTCATCAGTCACAGTTCAGCATCGACATCGGTACACAAGTAGCTTCCATATTCATACATCTTTTCTCTCTTTTTGGAGAACAGTTTTTTCCCACTAGATTTTCTATCTTACTCCATTTTTTGAGAGATTTCTTTGTAAATGGGTACCTCACCAGGCTAGTAGCCAGGACCCATTTCTCTTTAGTGTACATGGGTACCTCACCAGGACTTGTATTCGGGACCCATCTCTTCTTGAACTCACCTAAGTTGTGTTTAAGGGGAGGTGTTAGTGCTAAACTATACCTTATATTACTTATTCTAAGTAATATATTTAAGCACATGGATTTAAGCCACCTTAGGTGCTAGGTGTCAAACCTGGAGAGTTGTATTGGACTCTCCAAGCTATGTGTCAACACTCATTCGACACTTGGTGAGAGGAGTGTTGAAGTCGACTCTTAAGTTGACTCAACCTCTTCACCTCTCTCACTTATATATGTCACCTTTGTTCATTGTTTAATCATTGCAATTTACAATTGCTTTCACTCCATGTTTGATATCAACATTCATCTTAGTAGATTTGTGGTTCTCACATATAATATAAAAAATATAAATATATTATAATGATAATTCCATTTAGTTGTATAATCAATAATTTAATATAAATATTATCATTAATATTATGAATTATATTATTCTATTGATATTTAAAATAAGAATTTTATAATTAATATATACAAATATATTAATATTTAAATCAGTATAGTACTTCATTATTTAATATTTATATTAATAATAAAATGTATATTAATTCATATTTAATATATATTTTAATATTCTTATGTGCATTTAATGGGTTTTAGGATCCCTTCAAAACCTATATTAGGCCTTTTTAATAATAAACAATGAGATTACATAAAATAAGTAAACTATCAAGTAGGGAATTTAGAAAGATATCTTGTTTTGCACTCCAATATCTCATATTTCTTTTTGTATATATTAATAATAAAATTTATATTAATTGATATTTAATATATTTATTTGTTATTAAAGTGCAAAATATTTTACTATAATAAAACATAAATATAAATACATTATAAATTTGTATAATAAATAATTTAATATAAATTGGAGGAAAGTGGTTGATGAGGTCTAAGGAAAGCTGGTCTCTTGGAAAGGGAAGTGGCTGTCTCTAGCAGGAAAAATTACCTTGATTAAAGAATCCCTGAAAGCGATTCCCATATACATTATGTCTGTTTTCAAAATTCCCAGCAAGGTGGCTAAAACTTTGGAAAAAACTCAAAGAATCTTTATTTGGAGAGGCACTAAGGAAGCTTTCAAATATAGCCTAGTCAAATGGGAAGATGTATGCAAGCCTAAGAAGCTAGGTGGAATAGGGTTTCAAAATATAAAAAATATGAATAAAGCTCTAGGAGCCAAATTGGGGTGGAGAGTCTACAAAGAAAGGGACAAGTGGGTAAGTGCAGGAAGATGGGGGGCCAAAAAGGGGTCTTAAGTGGCCACTTTTTTTCTGAAATCAGGAAATACTGGCCTTGGATGAGAAATTGAGTATAGTTACACTCAAAATTTGGAGATGCAACCAAAACAATGTTCGTAGTGCTCCGAGTCTACTTGCTAAACTACTATTTTGTTTTGAAAATGGCATAGATTAAGGGGTTCAAAAGAGGGAGCCACAGAAATTGGTGTTGTTTCTGTCAAAAAAACATAACATAGCATGTTTTGTGGCTCCCTCAAAAGGTCAACTTTTTTTTGGTATTTTTAAAATCGCTTCAGTGAGAAATTAGCTAATAGCATGTAGTTTATGCCCGATTTTTCTAATAATTTTTTGATGAATATTTGATTTTTTACTAATTTTTAAAGTGGACACATCCTAAAAATAGAATTTTGGCCGTGCTACCCCTATAAATTTTGAAAACTAATCGAAAATTATTTTTTTATTTTTTAAATATTTGTAGAATGGAGTCTAGTTTCTAAATATGTAATTTTTTTGAAATTTGAATGAATAGTTATTTTACAATGAAAAAAAGACCAAACAGTGGTTTTTGCCTAAAAACGGACACACAAACAAAAGAAATTAAAGATGAAAGGCTTAACATTGTTAAAATGTGAAAAAAATCACATCGTCAAATAGCTAAGAGAAAGCCTATCATTACCCATGTGTTCGATTTGTTCAACCTTGAAACACGTGCAAATTTGAGGGTTAGCACGAATGAAATTATGTGAAATTTTGAAGAATATAAAAAAACACGTCTGTGACTGTTCATAAGGCACTCCAAGCCTTTGGGTTGGAAATCCAAAGCAAATCCCAAGCCCAAGGCTTGGGATTCCCAAAGCAAGAAATAACGCGAGCGCATTATGTTTTGCCTTGCATTTTTCTTTCCCGCATGTCTGTCTTTTGTCATGTTTTACATAACGCGAGCGCGTTATAACGCGCTCGCGTTATGTCCCACTCAATTTTTTTTACGTTCAAGGCTATTAATCATGAGGGTTAAGGGATGAGGGATAGAGTTGGAGGGTTTAGGGATAAGGGATTAGCGTTTAAGGTATACTATCGAGCCCGTTGAGGGTCTAGAAATAGGGATAGTGTTTAAGGTTTAGGGATGAGGGATGACAGATTATGGTTTAGGGTTTAGGGATAGGGTTGAGGGTCGAGGGATCAAAGTTAAGGGTTGAGGGATTAGGGTTTGACATTGAGGGTTGAGGGTTGAGGTTCAAGGGTCAAGGGTTTAGGGATAGGGTTTAGGGTCGAGGGATTAGGGTTAAAGTAGAGTGTGGAGGGTGTAAGGATTAGGGATAGGGTTGGAGGGTTTAGGGATAAGGGATTAGGGTTTAAGGTATAGTATCGAGTCTGTTGAGGGTTTAGGAATAGGGATAGCATTTAGGGATTAGGGATGAGGGATTATAGTTGAGGGATGATGGATTAGGGTTGAGGGTTGAGGGATTAGGGTTTAGGGATAAGGTTTAGGGTTGAGGGTTGAGGGATTAGGGTTTAAGGTATAGTGTTGAGGGTTGAGGGTTGAGGGTTTAGGATTAGGGTTTAGGGTTGACGGATTAGCATTTAATGTTGAGGTTAGGGTTAGAGTGTCGAGGGTAGAGGGATTAGGGATAGGATTTAGGGTTGAAGGATTAAGGATTGAGGGTTGAGGCTTTAGGGATGAGGGTTTATGGCTTAAGATATAGTGTCAAGTGTTGAGGGTGTAGGGATAGGGTTTAAGTTTTAAGGGTTAAGGGTTGAGGGATAGGGATTAGGGTTTAAGGTATAGTGTTGAGGGTCGAGGGATCAGAGTTAAGGTTTGAGGGATTAGGGTTTGACGTTGAGGGTTGAGGGTTGAGGTTCGAGGGTCAAGGGTTTAGGGATAGGGTTGAGGGTCGAGGAATTAGGGTTAAAGTAGAGTGTGGAGGGTATAAGGATTAGGGATAGGGTTTGAGGGTTTAGGGATAAGGGATTAGGGTTTAAGGTATAGTATCAATTCTGTTGAGGGTGTAGGAATAGGGATAGCATTTACGGTTTAGGGATGAGGGATTAGAGTTGAGGGATGACGGATTAGGGTTGAGGGTTGAGGGATTAGGGTTTAGGGATAAGGTTTAGGGTTGAGGGCTGAGGGATTAGGGTTTAAGGTATAGTGTTGAGGGTTTAGGGATAGGGTTTAGGGTTGAGGGATTAGGATTTGACGTTGAGGGTTGAGGGTTTAGGGTTAGGGTTGAGAGATGAGGGATCAGAGTTAAGGGTTGAGGGAATAGGGTTTGACGTCGAGGGTTGAGGGTTGAGGTTCAAGGGTCAAGGGATAGGGTTGAGGTTAAAGGGATTAGGGTTAAAGTAGAGTGTGGAGGGTGTAAGGATTAGGGATAGGGTTGGAGGGTTTAGGGATAAGGGATTAGAGTTTAAGGTATAGTATTGAGTTTGTTGAGGGTTTAGGAATAGGGATAGCATTTAGGGTTTAGGGATAAGGGATTAGAGTTGAGAGATGATGGATTAGGGTTGAGGGTTGAGGGATTAGGGTTTAGGGATAAGGTTTAGGGTTGAGGGTTGAGGGATTAGGGTTTAAGGTATAGTGTTGAGGCTTGATGGTTTAGGGATAGGGTTTAGGTTTGAGGGATTAGGGTTTAGGGTTGATGAATTAGGGTTTAATGTTGAGAGTTGAGGGTTAAGGGTTGAGAGTTGAGGTTGAGGGATAGGGTTAAAGGTCAAGGGATTAGGGTTAAATAAGAGTGTCGAGGGTAGAGGGATTAGGGTTTAAGGTATAGTATCGAGCCTATTGAGGGTCTAGGAATAGGGATAGCGTTTAGGATTTAGGAATGAGGGATTAGAGTTGAGGGATGATGGATGATAGATTAGGGTTGAGGGTTGAAGCATTAGGGTTTAGGGACAAGGTTTAGGGTTAGGGTTGAGGGATTAGGGTTTAAGGTATAGTGTTGAGGGTTTAGGGATAGGGTTTAGGGTTGAGGGATTAGAGTGAAGGGTTGAGGGATTAGAATTTGACATTGAGGGTTTAGGGTTTAGGGTTAGGGTTGAAGGTTGAGGGATCAAAGTTAAGGGTTGAGGGATTAGGGTTTGATGTTGAGGGTTGAGGGTTGAGGTTTGAAGTTCAAGGGTTTAGGGATAGGGTTAAGGGTCGAGGAATTAGGGTTCAGGTAGAGTGTGGAGGGTATAAGGATTAGGGATAGGGTTGGAGGGTTTAGGGACAAGGGATTAGAGTTTAAGGTATAGTATCAAGTCTGTTGAGGGTTTAGGAATAGGGATAGCATTTAGGGTTTAGGGATAAGGGATTAGAGTTGAGGGATGATGGATTAGGGTTGAGGGTTGAGGGATTAGGGTTTAGGGATAAGGTTTAGGGTTGAGGGTTGAGGGATTAGGGTTTAAGGTATAGTGTTGAGGGTTGATGGTTTAGGGATAGGGTTTAGGTTTGAGGGATTAGGGTTTAGGGTTGATGAATTAGGGTTTAATGTTGAGAGTTGAGGGTTGAGGTTGAGGGATAGGGTTAATGGTCAAGGGATTAGGGTTAAATAAGAGTGTCGAGGGTAGAGGGATTAGGGTTTAAGGTATAGTATCGAGCCTGTTGAGGGTCTAGGAATAGGGATAGCGTTTAGGATTTAGGAATGAGGGATTAGAGTTGAGGGATGACGGATGACAGATTAGGGTTGAGGGTTGAGGCATTAGGGTTTAGGGACAAGGTTTAGGGTTAGGGTTGAGGGATTAGGGTTTAAGGTATAGTGTTGAGGGTTTAGGGATAGGGTTTAGGGTTGAGGGATTAGAATGAAGGGTTGAGGGATTAGAATTTGACGTTGAGGGTTTAAGGTTTAGGGTTAGGGTTGAAGGTCGAGGGATCAGAGTTAAGGGTTGAGGAATTAGGGTTTGATGTTGAGGGTTGAGGGTTGAGGTTCGAGGGTCAAGGGTTTAGGGATAGGGTTGAGGGTCGAGGAATTAGGGTTAAAGTTGAGTGTGGAGGGCATAAGGATTAGGGATAGGGTTGGAGGGTTTAGGGATAAGGGATTAGAGTTTAAGGTATAGTATCAAGTCTGTTGAGGGTTTAGGAATAGGGAAAGCATTTAGGGTTTAGGGATAAGGGATTAGAGTTGAGGGATGATGGATTAGGGTTGAGGGTTGAGGGATTAGGGTTTAAGGATAAGGTTTAGGGTTGAGGGTTGAGGGATTAAGGTTTAAGGTATAGTGTTGAGGGTTGATGGTTTAGGGATAGGGTTTAGATTTGAGGGATTAGGGTTTAGGGTTGATGAATTAGGGTTTAATGTTGAGAGTTGAGGGTTGAGGGTTGAGGGTTGAGGTTGAGGGATAGGGTTAATGGTCAAGGGATTAGGGTTAAATAAGAGTGTCGAGGGTAGAGGGATTAGGGTTTAAGGTATAGTATCGAGCCTGTTGAGGGTCTAGGAATAGGGATAGCATTTAGGATTTAGGAATGAGGGATTAGAGTTGAGGGATGACGGATGACAGATTAGGGTTGAGGGTTGAGGCATTAGGGTTTAGGGACAAGGTTTAGGGTTAGAGTTGAGGGATTAGGGTTTAAGGTATAGTGTTGAGGGTTTAGGGATAGGGTTTATGGTTGAGGGATTAGAATTTGACGTTGAGGGTTTAGGGTTTAGGGTTAGGGTTAAAGGTCGAGGGATCAGAGTTAAGGGTTGAGGGATTAGGGTTTGATGTTGAGGGTTGAGGGTTGAGGTTCGAGGGTCAAGGGTTTAGGGATAGGGTTGAGGGTCGAGGAATCAGGGTCAAAGCTGAGTGTGGAGGGCATAAAGATTAGGGATGGGTTGGAGGGTTTAGGGATAAGGGATTAGGGTTTAGGGTTTAGGGTTAGGGTTGAGAGATAAGGGATCAGAGTTAAGGGTTGAGGGATTAGGGTTTGACGTTGAGGGTTGAGGGTTGAGGTTTGAGGGTCAAGGGTTTAAGGATAGGGTTGAGGTTGAAGGGATTAGGGTTTAAGGTATAGTGTTGAGGGTTGATGGATCAGAGTTAAGGGTTGATGGATTAGGGTTGAGGGTTGTAAGGATTAGGGATAGGGTTGGAGGGTTTAGGGATAAGGGATTAGAGTTTAAGGTATAGTATCGAGTCTGTTGAGGGTGTAGGATTAGGGATAGCATTTAGGGTTTAGGGATGAGGGATTAGAGTTGAGGGATGATGGATTAGGGTTGACGGATTAGGATTTGACGTTGAGGGATGACGGATTAGGATTTGACGTTGAGGGTTGAGGGTTTAGGGATAGGGTTGAGGGTTGAGGGATTAGGATTTGACGTTGAGGGTTGAGGGTTTAGGGATAGGGTTGAGGGATTAGGATTTGACATTGAGGGTTGAGGGTCAAGGGATCAGAGTTGAGGGTTTAGGGATTAGGATTTGACGTTGAGGGTTGAGGGCATTTTCTATCACAAACTTGATTATGAGGGCTTGCCCCTTCATTGTTATACCTATCATATGGCGGAGCATCTGGCAAGCCCTTGCAAGAAAAAGATGTGATCAATGCAAAGGATGTGATGAATCTATAGTAGGATAAAACGTGAGCGCGTTATAGCGCGAGCGCATTATAACGCGCTCGCGTTTTGTAGTTCTATTGAAATGATAAAAAAGTGGTTACCCCCGTGATCCAGGCCCACATGCTCTATTTTCTTACTGATTCTGCGCGTGCTCCGACAAAAAAGAAGTACTTTCATGCTATTGGGAAGTTCACATGCACATTTGACACATTGTACCACCTTTGCATGATCTTTCCACCACCTTTTCTGCTTTGCCAACTTGAGAAGGAGGAAATAACATAGTTTTCACACCAAGTTTGATATATATCTATTCAAGTTTCAATTTTTGTAGTGTTGCAATGTTAATTGTGATTCAATTTTAAGAATTTAACATTGAAAAGGAAGCAAGTGGTGAAAAACTCAAATTGTTGAGGAGTTTGATGCAAGAAGATAAAAACACTACATAATTGGGTACTCTCTCCATTCAAATCTTCGTTATTTAGGTATGTCAAGTCTTTACATGCATGTTCTTTACATTTTCCTTATTTCGGATTGAATTACTTTATCATGCTTTATCATACATGTTTAAAATAGACACATTCCCAATCAAGAAAGCAACCTACAATCTCACATGATGCCATGTATATTTTCTACACTTGGGCTCTTTAATAATTATGTGTAATAAACAAACCTTAGTTCATACTATGATGTCAAACTATACAAGAATAAATCCTTACAACATAAAAAAAATACAATCCCACTATTATCATGTATTCATTTCTTAGGAACTAATATTGGTCTCTTTATCATGCTACAAACAAATTCTCCGTCATGCCGAGGAAACGATCAAGAATTAAACCAACACAGGAAGAGATAGAAGCTAAGAATGTAAAGAAAGCAATGGCTATGAGGGAACTTCGTGAGAAGAGGAAATTAGACACGATAAATGAAGACATACCAATTGAAGAGGAACCACAACCATCACAAAGAGATATGGTATTGGCGGCACAAAGAGAACAAATGCAAAAACTTCGTGGTACGAGAGATTTGAATACCATAGTTGGAGACACGTCCTTTACCGCAAGTCAACATGTAGGGACACCATCTACCACATCTCAAGTTGAGAGTACATCATCACTCACATGTGATGAAGGAGGTACGCCATCGTTCCCACCTCAACCTCAAGGTATGTCATCTATTCCATCTTTGATTGAAGGTATGCCATCTAACCCATCTCATTTAAATATTGATGAAATTCCTAATGTTGAGATGAATTTACCTAACTTGACACCACCTAGAATTTTGCATAGAAAGCCAAAGTATTTGATTGATATTGATGAGAATATTTTGCAGCCAATGGAAGGTAAGCTTCCAAAACGCACTTGTAGAAGATATGCTAATAAGATTTGGAGATTGTTCTTTGAAAAGTTAAATGAGACTGCAAGATGTCAACTATTCGTTGAAATGATGTGAAGTATAAAGTATAGGTCTATCATGAAGATTCTTGGGTTGAGAACATCAGAGGCTTCAAGTGAAAAATCTATTGTCAAGAATCTAATGAGTGCGTATGAGAGTGTGGGTAACACCTCACGCACAAAAAATAGTAATGCAACACGGCGTGTGATTATATCGACTATAGTAAGTAGTCAAACGAGGAAAGCTCGTCTCATTAGAAAGACAAGTCAAGAATTGAGAATTAATAGGAAAACTTTATCAAGAGCCGTTGGAAGACGCCAAAGAATTGAGGACACTAATGCCAATGAATTATGGGCGTTATCGGGGAGACTACCACAAAAAGATAAACCAATTGTTGAAGCATTGAGATCACTAATTGAAGACTTTTGGAAGAATTACACAAGGGTATCTCCGAATCAAAGGGATGTGGTAAGAAGGAGAATCGGTAGTCAGAACCGCGAGCCACATCTAAAGCATTTTTTGGATGAGACTCAAACACAGTTTTATGGTAAATTTCTAGAGAAGTATCCTCAAATTAAAATTTGTCAAAGATATTTTGAAATGCTAAAACCTTTCTATGTTAAGATAAATCACACACGCACTACTTGTTGTTGTAGATTACATATTGAATTTTCTAACCATTTTGATGCTTATAGGTCTATATATTTAGATATGCATACTAACAATGATTTGCAGGGTTGTGCCATATGTGCCCCACCAACATCTTCAAGAGACTTCATATCAAGAATTTTATGTGAAAGAGAGGAAGGTCAAATATTCTACAAGAAATTATGCTTGGATGGCACATGTCATCGTTGCGGTGGCTTGCAACATTTGCCAATATGTGAACATATGGAAATAACACATGCGGTTGGAAACGAACTAGTAGAGTTTGGCAAGTATAAAACAGTGGCATACAATACAAAAGATGCTAAAGAAGCAAAGAAGTGTGAATTAGTTATTGAAAAGATTCCAATGTATCAGTTTATGCCTATATTTCGTGATAGCATAGTGTATGAGTATGCAAGACATGCCCATAGAGCTCGATGGTTGGACTTGCAATTCAAGTTATGCAAGGACACATTTCCGGTTGGTAGCATTGTTTTAGTCGTCGACTTTGCAGAGAACTATAGTCTACAGCCACAGCATGAGGTGCAATCACAATATTACAACTCCACACAGGTTTCTATATTTGTGCACATCGCATTCATTCATGCGAATGATAGTACAGAGGATGATAGAAAGATCATAAGGGAGTATAATTTCTATATTAGTGATGATCGCACGCATTCTACGGAGTTCGTGCAAGGTTGCTTTCAAGTGTTCTACAATGATTTGGCTAGAAGGGGCATATCGTTCAGTCAGCATATCATATGGTCGGATAATTGTGCGTCACAATTCAAGAACTCGCAAAATTTCTATTGGCTGAGTAGGAGGCATAATTTTACAGGTATTCAACATATGTGGAACTTTTGTGAGGCTGGGCATGGAAAGGGGAAGCATGATGGTGCAGGAGCATGTATCAAAAGAGCCATAGCACGAGAAGAGTTAAAGTATAAAGACAATGCAAAGTTGACAGATGCAAAATCGATTGTCGAGTGGTGTAATGCTTCCATGGGTCTAGGTAATGAAGGTAAGTCTTTAGTTCGTAGATTTTTTTGGTTGATAGATGATACTAACATTGCACCATATGAGGATTGTTGTACACTGACAGGATCAAATGAGATGCACTCTTTCAGAAGCTCAATTGCAAGTTCATGGAGTATCCATACACGAAAGATGTCATGTTTTTGTTCTTCCTGTACAATTCAAGTCTGGGATGAGTGCGAGTCAAAGGAGTGGGTTGACGAATGGCAGTTAAGTTATCTTAGCCCACTTGACACGTATCGACCCCCGACGACACTGGAACTAACACAGATGGAATCGTCAGTTGACTTTGACCACATATCAGATTTAGTTCAACCAGGTAATATAGGGCACGTATATGCATCTAATTTCATCTAGTTCAACCAGGTAATGTCATCTTACTTTGTAGTGTTTTTGTAATGTTGACTAATTTCATCTAATTTGCTACACATATCAATGTAGGGCACGTATATGCAGTTATTGCAGATGAAGATAATGAAGAGGGAACAGATTATTACTTATGTCATTGTGTTGAGGCCAAAAAGAAATTAGAGGCCCCTGTTACAGATGGAGAAAACATCGAATACCCTACAGGATTAGTGGTTATTACTGGAACATGGCTTAGAAGGTACCCACATAAGAGTGTTAATATTTGGCTATTTCAGGACTTTGACATGCATCGGAAGATTCTTCATTACTCGAACCTTGTCGTGGCATCCAATGTTCATTTGATAAAGTATTGGGGTAGACCTTTGAACAAAATATTGTGGAAGGTGTGTGAGTCTGACCATAAAGCAATACTTGACACAATAAAGAGTAGAGCAGACCTGGATGGTTCATTAGATTAATTTGTAAGTATTCACATTGATTTTGTAAAGTTATGTTACATTGAGTTGTAAGTATGCACATTAATTTGTAAGGTTTGTCTTTTTTATTTCCTCCTACATTTTTACACATGTACACATTTTTACATCATCATGTTATGCATTTTTGGTGTCATGCTCCTGATGCGACCAAACTCATAACTCACCCTACTAGACACCATTTGATGATCTCTCCAACACTCTGGATCCAAGGCGCCCAATCATGATGATGACCTATATACCATTCTCCCAAGGTACTCATAATGAATGAAAAGAAGACCAAGGGCGCCCAAGCTTAATAGACTTATTTCTTTCAATTTTGATGATCCAAACTCTTGCAATATGACATCCACTTTCATGCCTTTAGATCTTCCTTCACATATAGGGCACCAAATCAAATTAAAAAATCTACATAAGGGTGCCAAACTGGATGAAAGGACACATGAAATGGACTTTAGGACTCCATGCTAAGGTTTGAGCCATTAAAGTCTCTTGATATTAGGCGCTCATGATGATGAAACTTAGAGCTTTTTCCTTTCCTATGTGCTCATCTAAGATGTTTGAATGATAAGGAGCGCCTCGACCTCTATAATGTACATTGGGGACCAAATCAAGGTGATTTTAAGTCACTTTGAGTCATTTGGGGTCAGTTTGAGTCTTTAAGTCATGTTGCAAAAAAGTGTCAATGTTGTCAAGTTGCACAAAGCAACTTTTGTATTTTTGGTGTCCTGCTCGTGATGTGACCAAACTGACTGTTCCAACGTGTCCGGATGGGTACATTTACGCTAGGCATGGTCCTATTTTTCACCCAAACATGTCGAAACAGTCGGAGCTACATTGTACCGACGATATCCCTGAAGAGTCCAAAGTGCAAAAAGGCAGCAATCTTTGACGAGATGTTACTTGAAAATTGTGTCACTTAGAAACATTCTGTCTAAGGCAACACGATCATGTAGAGTGTCTCTACAATAACCTCTCTCGATTTTTTATAGCTCTGAGGCATTTGCCTGTGGTGAAAGGTTTTCTGCTGCCCCAAAAATCGTCAGAAGGAGGCAGTGTAAAGTTGCAAAGGGGTGTAACTTTCGTCCTGCTCCTGATGCGACCAAACTGACTGTTCCAACGCATCTGAATGGGTACATTTACGCTAGGCATGGTCCTATTTTTCACCCAAACATGTCAAAATAGTCGGAGCTACATTGTACCGACGATATCCCTGAAGAGTCCAAAGTGCAAAAATGTAGCAATCTTTGACGAGATGTTACTCAAAAACCGTGTCACTTAGAAACATTTCGTCTGAGGCAACGCAATCATGTAGAGTGCCTCTACAATAACCTCTCTCGATTTTTTATAGCTCTGAGGCATTTGCCCGTGGTGAAAGGTTTTCTGTTGCCCCAAAAATTGTCAGAAGGAGGTAGTGTAAAGTTGCAAAGGGGTGTAACTTTCGTCCTGCTCCTGATGTGACCAAACTGATTGTTCCAACGCATCCAAATGGATACATTTATGCTAGGCATGGTCCTATTTTTCACCCAAACATGTCAAAACAGTCGGAGCTACATTGTACCGACGATATCCCTAAAGAGTCCAAAGTGCAAAAAGGTAGCAATCTTTGACGAGATGTTACTCGAAAACTGTGTCACTTAGAAACATTCTGTCTAAGGCAACGCGATCACGTAGAGTGCCTCTACAATAACCTCTCTCAGTTTTTTATAGCTCTAAGGCATTTGCCCGTGGTGAAAGGTTTTCTGCTGCCCCAAAAATCGTCAGAAGGAGGCAGTGTAAAGTTGCAAAGGGGTGTAACTTTCGTCCTGCTCCTGATGCAACCAAACTGACTGTTCCAACGTGTCGGAATGGGTACATTTACGCTAGGCATGGTCCTATTTTTCACCCAAACATGTCAAAACAGTCGGAGCTACATTGTACCGACGATATCCCTGAAGAGTCCAAAGTGCAACAATGCAGCAATCTTTGATGAGATGTTACTTGAAAACTGTGTCACTTAGAAACATTCCGTCTAAGGCAACGCGATCATGTAGAGTGCCTCTACAATAACCTCTCTCGATTTTTTATAGCTCTGAGGCATTTGCCCATGGTGAAAGGTTTTCTGCTGCCCCAAAAATCATCAGAAGGAGGCAGTGTAAAGTTGCAAAGGGGTGTAACTTTCGTCCTGCTCCTGATGCGACCAAACTGACTGTTCCAACACGTCTGAATGGGTACATTTATGCTAGGCATGGTCCTATTTTTCACCCAAACATGTCAAAACAGTCGGAGCTACATTGTACCGACGATATCCCTGAAGAGTCCAAAGTGTAAAAATGTAGCAATCTTTGACGAGATGTTACTCGAAAACTGTGTCACTTAGAAACATTCCGTCTGAGGCAACACGATCACATAGAGTGCCTCTACAATAACCTCTCTCAGTTTTTTATAGTTCTAAGGTATTATTTGCCCATGGTGAAAGGTTTTCTGCTACCCCAAAAATCGTCAGAAGGAGGCAGTGTAAAGTTGCAAAGGGGTGTAACTTTCATCCTGCTCCTGATGCGACCAAACTGATTGTTCCAACGCATCCAAATGGGTACATTTACGCTAGGCATGGTCCTATTTTTCACCCAAACATGTCAAAACAGTCTGAGCTACATTGTACCGACGATATCCCTGAAGAGTCCAAAGTGCAAAAAGGCAACAATCTTTGATGAGATGTTACTCAAAAATCGTATCACTTAGAAACATTCCGTCTGAAGAAACGCGATCACGTAGAGTGCCTCTACAATAACCTCTCTCAGTTTTTTATAGCTCTGAGGCATTTGCCCGTGGTGAAAGGTTTTCTGCTGCCCCAAAAATCGTCAGAAGGAGGCAGTGTAAAGTTGCAAAGGGGTGTAACTTTCATCCTGCTCTTGATGTGACCAAACTGACTATTCCAATGCGTCCGAATGGGTACATTTACGCTAGGCATGGTCCTAGGTAGAGCACCTTCAGACTTTGATAGTGAAGTGCCTTAAGGAGTTGGATGATGTTTTTGCCTAGAGTGGAGATGATGTTTTTAGCGCCTTAAGGATGATGATGGAGCGCCTTGGAGTCAGGTTAGTTTGGAGCACCTTGAGAAGGTAAAGCACTTCAAATGTAAACACAAGTGTTTTGAGCACCCTAATGAGAAGTTGTCTTGGCACCATAAGTTGTTCAAACGAAGATATGCGCCTTGGATAGTTGCAAAGACCTAATTTAGCGCCCAAGGTTGGAAGACTCTTTGTGAGCGCCCAGTGTTTGAAATCTCTTTGTGTTTGGTGCATTAAAATGAATTTGGCACCTAAGTAGTATTGAAACACTCAACTGAGCGCCTAAAGCCCATGAGAGAAGTGATATGCGCCTTGATAGGAATATCATGGAAGATGAGTTTACTGAATGGTGCCTTGAATGACTTGGTTGATTAAGTGTTTTAGCGCCTAGATATGGGATGAATCATTGAGCGCCTTTGGTTGAGATGATGTCAGCACTTTTGAGATTATAACACCTTGGAGTCAAGTTCGAAGGAGCACCTTGAGAAGGTAAAACACTTCAAATGTTTTCAAGGAATTGGAGAAGTCACTTAGTGCCTAGAAGGAATTCCAGAGCAAGAGGGTCGGAGCGCCTTGAGCTTCAAGTCAGATATGCGCCTAGACCTCTACCCTTTAGCAAGTTGAAGCCCTCTGATCCTTAACAAAGTGAGAATGCCTTATAGTGAATATGCGCCTTGGGCAAGGTTGAATACAAAGTTGAGGAGTCTATCATAATGAGTAAGTGCACTGTAGGGTTAGATGATAAAGACTAGTGCCTTGAGTGTCTTGGTCAAATTTTGACGTGAGAAGTCTTGCAAGATCAAACCCTGGAGTGTGCCTTAGAGAGAACCTATTGATCCTTTGCTTTGACAAGATTTGGGTGCCAGAATGATCCTTAATAAATGGAATGTATCTACACCAATTTTGCGCCTTTAGGGAAGTGATGGTGTCCAGATGAGTTTTGAGTCCCTTTGAGTGTTGAGATTGTTAGAGATAGGTGCCTTGATGAATGAAATGCGCCTTGAAGACCATGTGCGCCTAGAGAAGATAAGTGCCTAGTTGAGATAAAGAGGTCTTTCTGGCACCTAGGGAAGAAGAGAGGTAAGTTCAGGGAGATAAGTGCGCCTAAGAGTTTTAGCGCCCTCAATCAAATTGCACCTTTTTGCCTTGGAGAATATAAGGTGAGGATTTGAGTTGAAAGTTTGAGAAAGTAGATTGAGCGCCCTGTGTTGGAGGAATCAAGTTGGATAAGCACTTGAAGAACTTGCATTAAGTGTTTTAGCGCCTTGGTATGGTTTGGAGCACCTTGTTGAGGAGATACCCTGATTTAATCCAAGATAGAGCGACCTAGAATTGAATATGCGCCTTGTTGGAGGAATATATGCGCCTTGTTGGAGAAAGATATGCGCCTTGAATGAGAGTTTGTGTGCCTTAACCAAGAATGATGATTGAAGTCACAATCTCATGTTTGTGCGCCTAGGTCTAGAAGCAAGATTTGAGCGCCTTAGGATAGGGTTTTTTGCACCTTGTCTTGGAGAGTGAATTTGTGCCTTGGATGATGTTGAAGCGCCTTGGGATGAAATGCGCCCAAACTTACAGAGGGCCTTCAGTGAGGGAGTTGAAGAGAGTGCTTAGAGGAAGGATAGCCTTAAGATCAAACTAAGTACTTAGAAACCTAAGATTAGTGCCTTATTTGAAGTTATACACCTATTCTGGCGCCAGAGAGTGAGTTTGAGTGTGAAGAAGTGAATGTCTGCGCCTTGAAGGGGATACAAAGGGAAGATGATGCACCTTGATGGGTTGATGATGGAAATTTGCGTTTTGGAGCTAAATGTGTGCCTTGAATCTAAATGATATTTGAGTGCTTAGAGGTAAATAGGAGCGCCTTTGAGAATTCTTTGTGCTTTAAGGAATGGATTGTGGCGCTTTGGACTAAGGTAAGTCCTGAGCACTTCCAATGATTTTAAGGAGTGCCTTGAAGGAGATAGTACCTAGAGAAGAAAAGATGTCAGGTTTTAACACCTCGGAAGAAATTCCAGATAGTGGCGCCTTCATAGGGTTTTCCAAGTTGGCGCCTTGGTTTGGGATGATCATGCTAAGAAAGAAAATGCACCTTCAGCAAGGTCACATCAAGTCCAACATGTCAATACTCTTCATCACTAACATCATGTTGAAATTTCAAGGCATCTATCCATTCAAGTTCTCCGAGGAATATCTTGCAAGTGTACTTCATCAATGATAGACATTCATCCATCCGAGTTTCAAGATCTCTCAATCTTCAAAGTTTCAAAGTCCACAACTCCAAGAGGGTCACTCCAAGGGTCGTCATGAAGGATCACTTCATCTTCATCTTATCATCAAGCAAGGCTTCATCCAGTCCTAGAGAGATCTCTACTTCATGTCATCATCATCTACTCTTAAGATGATAATCCTTGGAAGTCAAGTGTTTCAAAGATTCTTTGAGAAATTGACAAGTTGTAACCTAGGTGCCAAAACCCCTGAGAATCCTCCTATCTGGTGCCTAGTTAGAAGAACACTAATATTGCACCTAAGTGAATTTGAGTGTCAATATAGAGTCATCAAACCCCACCAGATGTTCATCCATGTCTCTACCACCTCAAGGAAGTGCCCAGCTTAGGATGGCGCCTAGTCTGGTCTCTACTACCTTCAGTTGGCGCCTAACCCTAAAAGTCTTGCAACTATGACGTTCATCCATGCAACAAGCAAGGTGATGCTCCCTTGTGATATTGTGAGGTGTTGACATTCAGTTGACATCATTGAGTTTGATTGAGTTGATCAAGTGTAGACGCCATTGTAAACATCAAGGCTTCAAGGCCTTTCTTTTGTATCTCCATTGAATAAGTTGTAACTTCATGCTATTGAAAGCATTATCCATGTAATAAGACATTGCAAGTTGATTGAGTCAAATAACTAGACAAGTACCCAACTCTAAGGTTGATTCATTCAAGTAGTTATCTTTGATGTATATCTTTGTGTTGTTGAAGTAGTTGATGAATTGATAGCAAGTAAAATTATTTAAGTAAGGAAAAATTTTCGTAGAACTAGTTGGGTATCTTACTGTCATGTCCCCGTTTCCAGCCTGATCATCAAATGAAGAATGAGTTAGCCTATTCCTCATTCCCGGAGGCTAATTCGAAATAATGAGGGAATGAATTGGTTTTTGACTAACTTAACTTTTGTTTTTTGTAGGAACAAAGTCAGAAACTTGAAATTAGTTAAGTTTGGATGCTAAACTTGACTAAGGCAGGACTCCTAAAGTCAGGGCGCACTTTCTTGCTTGCTCAATGTCAAATGTGTGCCTAACCAAGAATCATGGAGCTTTGAAGCACTTTAATCACATCAACTAGGGCGCCTAAGTGCATAGAGGTACAATGAATCTTCCGGAGGACATGGATAGACAACTAAGTCTCCAACTTGAGTCTTCTAAGTGAATTGGATGATGAAGAGAGTCTAGTCATTTTGGGCGCTAGTATCAGGATGAATCATCCAAAATGGGTGCCTAGAACTAGAAGGCGCCAATGCATGAGTTCAAGGATCCTCCATTGGAGCGCCTAGCCCAGATGGCTATAGATTGAAAGTTTTAAAGATAAGTGATGTCTCTTAGGTGAATTCCTAGCCCAGGTGCATGTGTTGGGAAAAACTCTTTGGCTCTGGCGCCTAGAATTGGGAGCTTTGTAAGATGCACCAATTGATGAAACATTTCCATTTTGCGCCTAGAATAGAACTCTCTCACATAGTTGAAATTGACTTGATAGAAGGAGATAAGTCTTAAGGACTAGTTTGGCACCTCACTTGCCTATCTCACCTTTGAAATGCGCTTTGGTTGATGATCATCATTGATGGCGCCTAGTGAAATGAAAAGCTATTTGCATCTCCAGAGGATCAAAATTGGATTAGGAGATCATCCTTGCAGTTGAGATTGACAGAGAAGTGTTAAAGGAATCACTTCAAATGGGCGCCTAAGCTAGTTGAGGTGCATATCAATTCCACTGTAACTCTAGACTGACGCTTAGGATCTAGTCATCTCCTAAGGCGCAGTTCCATTCACCCATGACCTCGCTTGGCGTCTAAAACTTGGAAACTCCTTTGGAAAGCTCCTATTGCGCCTAGAAGATGAGTTTGGGATATCAACTTGCAAAAGGCTTAGAAACTCTTCAAAAATGTTAAGCACAATCCCATGGCACTGGAGCTCAGTTTTGGCGCCTTCAAGGAATAGCACATGAAGGAACTTGGGAGGTCAGGTGCTTGTAAAAGGGAACACCTTGGAACATCTTCCAGGGGTTGAAGTGGTAAGAAAACATCAAGTGAGTCTAGGCGCACTCCCTTGTGTGAACAGTTTAGCTCTGGCACCTAGCCACAGAGTGAGCCAGAAGAAGTAGTTTGGACATTAGAAGATAGGCGCTCATTCTACAATGAAGCATTCCACCTTCCTAATCAACAAAGACTTGAAAGAATTGACAAAGGAAGCTAAGGCGCACCTTCTACTTGTTTCCACCTCCAGAATGCGCCTAACCTTGAAAGGGGGTTCAAAGATGTTTGTTAGACCTTTTCACTCAAGGCGCTCACCTTAGGTGCACTTTCTAAGTCCTTGTCACCTCAAGGAAACACCTAGTTTGGAAGGCACTTGCCCTGTTCTCCACTCCTTTCAATTGGCACCTAGAACACAGAATGCATGAAAGGAGCACCTAGACTCCAGAGGGCTCATTTGGGCGCCTAGCATTTAAAACACTTTCATAATGATGATATTTTGGTGCCTACTCTTGGAAATAATCCAGAGCATCCATAAACTCTAATTGGCGCCTAATGTTGACAAGGTGCAACTTCAAGAGGAGGTCACCTCAACTTGGCGCCCAAGTCAGAAAAACCTGTAAATCCTTCAAATATGCGCCTACCTTGTAAGGTGATGAGTTGAACATTCCAAATCTTCAAATGTTGCTCAAGTAAGGAAGACATTGTAACATCAAGGCTTCAAGGCCCGTCCTTGTATTTCCATTGAATGAGTTGTACTTCATGCTATTGAAAGCATTTTCCATGTAATAAGACATTGCAAGTTGATTGAATCAAGTAACAAGACAAGTACCCAACTCTAATGTTGTTTCATTCAAATAGTTATCTTGATGTATATCTTTATGTTATTGAAGTAGTTGATGAATTGTTAGCAAGTAAAAGTGTTTAAGTAAGGAAAAATTTTCATAGAACTAGTTGGGTATCTTACACTTACACCATGCCTATCCATCAAACATCACAATGCAATCAAAATCCTAACAACATGCCCATGATCCAAGATCAAGTGCAATCATGCAAAGATATTATCAATCACAAGCCTATTAAGAATGAACTAGAGTCTTCTAGTACCATACTTTTCCATCAAACACCATCATGTAATCCATGGCCTATCAAGCCTATCAAAGAAAATGCAAACATCCTGTGCAATACAATCAGACTTTAAATATTTGAAGTAGCCATCTACAAATATCCATTCAAAAGTGGATTTATAATGCAAGTATGGACGCCATCAATAAAAAAGATTTGTATTAACCAAATATCCATATACGCATACATCAATATCTGTCGATATAAGTATAACATATATACAAAATAGCCATATAGGCTTACAAGAATGCCATATAGGCATACAATGTCAACTATGTACAATACAAAATATATGTCCACAAATGCCATATAGGCATACAACAGAGGAACACAATAAAAAGTCATTCCCCTCTGGCTGGTGAAGAGAATAAATCATGAGTAGCCTTTGATCTTCTAGGGGATGGAGACATGCATGTGGGTGGTCTACTACGAACCCAAGGGCTACTCCTATTTAGTTCTTCCTGCACCTCTACCTATTACAAAAAAAAGTATAGACATTAATATATAGAAATTACATGTTATAAAAAAATGAAACATTTAACAAAATAATCACTTACCGCTAACATATAATCTGTCTCCTCACTTGCCTCAGTAGCAGGAATAGGCCTTGGTGATGTCATGTCCTATAGAAACCATCCAAATAGAAATTAAACTTCAAATCAATAATCTTTTGATTTTTCAAAAATAGACAACTATAACAATGAATGTAAATTGAAATTTACCAATCTGCCTCATACCCCTGTCAATGCCATAGAGCTATGAATCACAGAGGCCACACCCTGCTCCATTACCCTATGAACATGGGGAGGTGTATCCGCAGCCTGCATCATCTGGAAATAAAACAACATTATTCAATTACGAAAACTATAATAGTGATGCAAATCATGGCTCCTAACATACACACACGTTCATCTAAACATGGAAGTACACACAATAAAACACACAAATCACATACAAAAATTTAGTAAGTACAATTCATTCATTAAACTATTTATTTTATTACCTCCGTAAAGCTTTGAAGTCCACCACCGCTGGCAGGTGTTGCCATGAAATCTACAGTGTTAACCTATTCAACATCCAAAATCAGAAATTAGAATACCATTCATATAACGATGCTATTCACATGTAATATTTATAATTGTTTACTAGTTACATACCTCAACAGTAGATGATCTAGTGAAAAATGTAGGTGGAGAACCACTGAAAACTGCATCGACACTATGACCTTGAAATTTCATTAAAATCATCAATTTAAATTAGTTAATCTTGTATTTCAAAAATGAAATTTAATAAATTAAATTCAATAAACTTGCTAATATTTACCTGAGTATCAAGGCCGAAAGTCTCACTCAGGAGGGTATCTGTCATCACCATCTGCTCAGCTGTAGATGTAGCCTACGCACCTACGTCCTGACTGTCCATGGGGTCATAACCACAGGCTGACCCGCAAGCCTGGCAAGTATGCGGTGGGACCCTACTCCTCGCACTATCTCCCAAACCACTCAGTGTTGCAAGATCGGCATGCTCTATGATGCTCTGGTCAAGGCACTAATTGACCTCAGTGTATCGACCTCAACACTCTCCTTCACAATGGAAGGGATAGAAACATGCTTGTGGGCTGGTCTGCTGATTACTCGTCTCACTACCCGCTGTGGGTCAAGACGTGCCCCTGGTCTATCCTGTGCTAAGCCCCCACCTCTACCCTAGAAGTCCCGCATATCAAAATAGTTTGGCACTTTATTGAGGACAAACTCGCAGTAGAGTTTCCTCAAAAAGTATTGCAGGACCTCATTGTTATTGCATGGAGGATGGTCAAAAACCATCCACCACCTCTGCCTGAAATTGTCCCTTATCACTTGGTTGTTGCACCAATGGATAGGGAACCTCTTGCATGTAATGGGTGGAGGTTGATTTGTTTGTGGGTTTGTGAAAATTGAACACAAGTCTACTTTTGTAATTTGTAATTTTTTGACATCTTGGTATGACAATTTATCTGCATAGCAATCTCTAAACTCTCTCTTTTTATCGGTCCAACTAGTTATTTGCTTGCTAATTGAATTTACATTTGATAACATAGACTCAAGAGATTCGGCAAGCGTGGACCTATGCAAGGTTGAAGTGGAAGGATCTTTCAACCTTGCAATTATATCTTCAATTTGTTTTTTGTTGTTTTCAATTTCCCCCATTATATTATCTTGTGTTCTAGGGGCATGTCGAGGAATGAATGGAGGAGGTTGTTGTTCTGCAGGTATTTCCTCCTCAGGATTTTGTGGATTTTGAGGAAGAGGAGGAGGAGGAGGAGGTGCATTAACATTTCCTACAATTAACGAAATAGACATCAAAAATCAACAAAAACCTACCTATTTAGGAAGAAATTCAAACAAAAAAATAAAGATAACTCACCCCTTTGGCGTGCTCGACGTCGCGGCGGCATTTTGGTGATGAATCGACAAGCCTTTTGTGTTGATTGGCGTTTTGTAGAACGCGAGTGCGTTTTTGAGGGTTTTGAAGCCGCGGGCAGAGGAGAAATTCATAATGAAATGAAATGACTGCTTTTTTTTAATTTATAGAACGTTATAACGCGAGTGCGTTATAACGCGCTCGCGTTATAACTTAAATTTTTTTGAAAATTTTTTGGCCACTTTTTGGCCCCCCATCTTTTTGCACTTACCCAGGTTGTGGAGCAAAGTTATTCAAGCCAAATATTTACAGAACCAGATAGAATTTCTTTGTAATGAAAACATAATTTTACCTTCAGGCTCCAACATATGGAACCTCCTAAAAATTTGCACCAGAACTCTACTACCTGACCTGGTGTGGAAAGTTGGAATTGGGGACAAGGTTAGGTTTTGGAAGGACACATGGATCGAAGATAAACTGTTGAAGGACAACGCCTGATTTGCTCAGTTGGCAACCATGGTTGAGCCCATATTGGGGGTTATGGTGAGTGATTACAGGAAGAGAAGGAGGGCAGTGGGCATGGAAGACTCTCGAAGGATTGGATGGTGATGTAAAAACTCGATGGTATGAAGTCCTTAAAACCATCAGAAAGGTTCCCTTCTCATAGAAAGAAGACAAGCGTCTGTGGCAGTTCAATGGGGATGGCAAAGGTTCAGTAAAAGAGGTATATTTCAAATATTTTTGCCAAGGCTAGTTTGTAGAATCTTCAGTGATAACAAAAATTTGGAGTAAACATGGGCTGCCTAAGGTGTGGGCATTTCGTTGGATTTCCTGGAAAGGTAGTTCTTTGACTTGAGATAGGTTGGTAAAGCTTGGCAAGATAGGTCCCTCATGGTGCATCCTATGTAAGAGAGCATGTGAAGATGGCAACCACATTTTTCTATTATGTGACTTTGTTCAAGAGCTTTGGGGTAGATTCTTTAAATGCTGGAAGCTAGTTTGGGCCACTTCGACGGATGTAAACATGCTTTTGGAAAGTTGGAACTTCAAAATTAAAAGAAAAGGGCTATGTTTTCTATGGGAAGTTCTCCTAACAATGTTGATTTGGAATGTATGGCTAGAGTGAAATGGAAGAATCTTCTTTGAGAAGGAAAGGGGAGTAGACAGAGTGTGAGACCAAATAAAACGTGCTATCAATGAACTAGGAGAAACCGGGAAGGAGGAGTGGAAAGTGTGTGAAGGGGAATTAGATTTGACCAACGAATGGCCTAGATTCCAATGGCTGGGATGCTTTGGCAAATTATTGGCTAAGGGTGTAAAAGACAGGTTGGTGAGATGGCTCCCCCCATACACAGGATGGATAAAGTTGAATTTTGATGGAGCAGCTTGAGGCAATCTAGGGAGGGTTGGTGGTGGGGCAATTTTTAGAGATGCTAGTGGGTATCCATTGGGATACTACTCATTGGATCTAGGTATAGACTTGAATAATTTGGTGGAGGCTTGAGCACTTTGGAAAGGCCTCACAATAGCCAAGGAGCATACATGGGAAAAGCTTTAGGTAGAAGGAGACTCAAAGATAGTGATTGAATTGTTGAGCAAGGAGGCTTCTAACAATTGGAGTTTAGAATAGGTGATGGCAGAAATTAGAAAAATGATAGGTTGTGTTACATCCCTAATTTTGGCTTGTTTTTACTTTTTACTTTTACATGGACAGAAGTGAATCTATTTGATAAATATTTGATGTTGGGTTTAATGTCATGGAAAATATAGATTCTATTGAATATCAGTTATGTAATTAAAGGTAATGCATATGTTGTATTGATGAAATAATTTGTATTATGTGAATTTGGATTATTATTTATGAGATTTATGAAGGACTAGCAATACACTAATCATAATCTGGTAATTGCAAGTTTTATGCAGGATCATAGGTTGTTGATGACTCTCTGAGAAAAGAGAGAGAGAGTATCTTCTGAGGAGAGGAGAATAGACCTTGGGTTACAAATGTTCATTTGCCAATTGACTATAGTGTTTAACAATTGTGAACTCTAAGTCAGTTGAGATAAGTTACGTTTTGTTAATTAAACTCTTGGATCTACTCGACAAGTTGTCAATGTCTTTTAGATTCCTTTCTGGGTTAGTCATGTGTCGACCTTGTCTTTTGTGAAAAGCGACGTTGTCAGAATAGAACGTTAGCCATTACAACTAACGCGACCTTCCGTTGACTACGTCACAAATAGTTGCGTTTGCGTTGTTAAAATATGGATGGTTAAATTATTGTCATTTAACATCAGGTGTACATCCTTGGCAAGTCAGATCGACTTGAATTAGTGTGTGATCGTGCAGGGAGACTATCTCGACCCAAGCACGTTACATACGTAAGTTATGTAAAAGCATCTTTATTAATGCTATTGATAGTATTCTCATCATACTTTGGTCATAATTTCACGTAAAGTTATAGTGATCATTTGAGATGGTCGTCGAATTAATATTCACCACCTTCTCTTTAATCATATCTATCTATCCTTTTCTTTAGATATATTGAGGGAGAAATCTTTAATCCTTAAGAGGTAATTACTACCTCATTTATTCCTTCTTGCTGTTTATGCCTATCCGTTGAAGACGTAGCCTTGTTAACCATTAGATAAGTGGTCGAGTTGGGCGCAAATGGAGGAGTTTTTAACAACCTTGGGTGTAGTTTTAACCCATGAGATAACTTAATTGTCTTCATTCATGATTCTGTAGGGTGTCGGCCTTCATGCGAGGGAGTGGCATTTCATACTCTGTATTTCCACTTAATTACTAGCCTAAACTTCTTATTGATTATCAGGCATTGTTTGTTAGCATTTTAAAAGGAGTTTAGTTTGCAACTATATCATAGTGGAGTTTTACAAATGTTAGTTTTGTTTTAATAAACTCTGTAGTGTGTTCCTAAGCTTTCGATCTCATGATGAATAAGTGGTATGTTATGCCACGATTATCTCCATGTCAAAATGATCGACTCTTTTACATTATCTCTAGTTAAAGTTTACCTCAAATTTTATGGAACTTGTTTCAACTGTCTCGTGGTGGCTCCTTAGTAAACGGTTAGTGGTGGTGAAGGAAGTCGTGACTCAGATCTGAGTCATGGGTTTCTATAAGATGGCGAGCTGAGAGTTAAAAGACACGCAGAGATAATACAGAAGCAAAGATGAATTAGAGTCTTCATGAATAGGAAGAAAACGGTGCAGTTGAGATTGGTTTTGAAAGAGGAGAGGTAGAAAAGTTAACTTGTGAGTCTTTGCTACTGTGGTTTAGACTCTTAAGCAAGGATAGTGTTAAGCGAATCGCAGAGAGACTGAGGAAAAGAGAGGAAACTACAGATAGTGGAAGGAGAAACAGCTCTTTGCCAACAAGTTTGTCGAAGGATTCTTTATCATTATCCAACCAGATTTATCTCTCTCTTTTTATATTCAAAGTCACAAATTATTGAAAGATATATATATATATATATATATATATATATATATATATATATATATATATATATATATATATATATATATATATATATATATATATATATATGTTTATATTTTTGGGCTACGATCGTATTCTGAGCCCATACTCTATCTTATGAGGCCGACCCAATTGGATTGTTATAATGGCTAATTCTTTGATGATAAAGACGACATCATAGTGCAGAGTATTGCTTGGCTTAGTTTGTAGAAGTTGTGATATCTTTTAAACATAAGATTTTAGCCGCAAGAAAACATTAGCTAGTTATCTTTAGGAAAACAATGAAAATGTTTTATGTACAGAATCATGTGTTAAGATTAAGCCGTAAGGGTTCTTTGATTTCATCAGAACACGTAGAAGAAATTTCGTATAACCCTATTTAAATAATGTAGTTATATGTCGTAGGTTTCAACGTGAGCAATATCATCGAGATAACATAGAACTTGTACATCATGGAATTACTCTGGATATTGCATTCCATCTTCTATTAGAACTGTGACTATATATATGCATATATACACTAGTTTTGTGACAATGAAAATCACTTATATCTATGTAAACCCTTTATAGAAAAATATTATCAATTTTGAGATAGATTTTATAGCTCTCAAACATGCTCAAAAGGATTAGATAACACTATTCTTTCTAGAATTGATGGTTGATATTCCATTATCATGGAAAAGGAAATACAAACCCTAGATTGATCCAATAGGGTAAATTCAATAAATGTACCTTTTTGGTTACAACTTATATAACTATTTCTATATAGGTCATTATATGAAGGGTCAAGTACCCTAATTTGATTATTTATTCCCTAAGTCAAAGTATATTTTTATCATAACCTATAATTGCCTAAACCTTGATACAGTGAGTATTCTAGTCGTTATAAATTGACTTAGGTTCTTAAGTATCAACAAGATTAGGATCTTGGGTATTGCAAAGATGCAATGAGAATCCTCGTAATGAAAGGTAATCCATAAGGTCTATGTAATATTGACAGTTATTGCAAACTTGTCTAAACATCGGATAGACCAAAAGTATTGAAGTTGTCAAGACTATATAAGTTCACCAAGTCAAACTGTAGGAATATGATAGTATCCAAGTCAAGTTGGGGTGGGTGAACATTACGACCACATTCATTGCAAATGTATATTGATATTGAAACTTTGGCCAAAGTAATGCATTCATTTTCTGCATGCATTGTCGGTTCACCATATCTGGATTGCATAACTTATTAGAAAAATCATACTTAGCTAGAGGGCATCTAGGGTTGTATGATTGATAGAGTTATGTAGGATACAACACTATGTACTTGGAAGGCAAATTACCATTGGTCACCTTTGGTCTATACTCCTTGTGAAGGGTAGGGCCACTTCCTATGTGGAATATGAGTGGGAGACCGTCGGTCTATGGTTGGAGGAAAAGCACTGGGAAGATGCTCTCTCTCTCTCTATAGCAGAAAACAAGCTGAGGCTTGTGATAAAGATGTCAGATTTCTAGATGTAGTAATTCTTTGTGACTTGTGTTTTAAAAGGCTATGTAAATGATTATCTATTGTAGATATTTGTAATTGTAAAAGACCAAATATCATATTTGTATCATGTTGTTTATTTAAGAAAAGAAATTATACAATTTCTTGTAACTTGATTTTAAAGATAAATAAAAGAAAAAAATTTACTATCCTTTTTACCTTGTATATTTTATCTCTTGGTAAATATCTATGTTTAGTCTTGTTTTAGAACTAGGATGTTACATATGGTATCAGAGCTACCAGGTTCGGTACTAGGGCTTATGAGTCCACTATGCTAACTTGTAGCCAACATTATGCGGTTAGTTAATGTTTAAATTTCTTGTGCCAGGATGGTACGTCTTAAGAAGACTGCTAGAAAGTCAATTAATGGGAGTAAATGTTTCCTTAAAGCCAAGAGAGAACGTGAAGCCATTATTAAAACCTTTGAGGGAACTAATAATGATAGTGACATATGTTAAGTGATACTAAAACCCTTGCGAATGCCTTAACTTGAATCAATCGAGTGAGGAAGGAAAACATAGAAATAGTTAAGATCACACCCAGAATCATAGCATATATGTCTGAAGATGATACAACTATGGTTAGGCTAGATCCTCGTATACCCCCAACTGCTGAGATCATTGAAGTTAGGTCTGATAGTGAGTCAGAAGGTTATATACCTCAAGATTATGTATCTAAAAATGAATACGATGGATATACTCCTCTTGAGCATGACCTTTGAGTCTTTTCTTGTATGAATAAAGGATGTTTTTACTCTAGAAAAATTATAAATAAAGAAGATTTTTTTTTGGTACCAAACTATTGTTTGTTTTGAGCTTATTATGTTTTTATTTAATGGGATGCATTAAAATCATGATCTAATAGGCAACTCAATATTCTCAAGTGTGAGAAAAATGACAAACATGGTTCAGACAAGAACTAACCAGGGAGGAAGTCAAGAGGAAAACCACCTGCCAAATGACAAATTGGATCAAATCATAACCATGCTTGAGGAAACCAAGAAAAGACTTGGCGATTTGGAAAAGAAGGTAGATGATCAAGGAAATGCTGAGGGAGGAAGTGAAAATTCTCATGAGGAAAGTGGAGAGAATCGCGAAGAACAAAGTAGGAGTACAGAACCTCAGAAGGAAGCAAGGGATAGGCTAACCTTAGAACTTTCCAAGGATATGAAGAAGGTCACTCCACCAAAATTTGATGGAACAGTGACTGGAGATGCAGCTGAAGCTTGGTTGACGGAAATGGAGAAATATTTCGAGATAAGAAATTACTCGTAAGTAATAAGGCAATTTGGGGAGCATTCCAATTGGCAAGAGAAGTGTCCACTTGGTGGATGAATAAGAAGATGGAACTAAATTTAAGTTCTTTAAGAGTAACTTGGGATGAGTTCGTGGAACTCTTTCATAAAAAGTGGCTACCACAACTATATTTTGATAAAAAATTGACTGATTTTTAGAATCTCCATCAAGGAGGCATGTCAGTGGTTGAATATGGGGAAAAATTCACCTGTCTTCTGAAATATGTGCCCTAGTATTAGAAAGATTAGAGATTCAAACTCAGAAAGTTCATCATGGGTTTAAATTCTCAAATTAGTAGAGAGGTGGACATACATGGTCCCACAACAATGGATCCAGTGCACAAGAAGGCAATCAAGTAAGAACAGAAGCTGAAATCTATCTCGGCCTATTGCAATAGAAATTGCAAGAGATTTAATAGAACTCTTACTACCCAACCATTCAAGAGAAGAAATGATAAGAACTATGAGAATAAAAGAAATGAAAAAGGAAATCAGAAGAATAGGAGTGGACTCGGTAATGAGAAAAAGAATGGTAATTTCAAAAGAAATGGGGATACTAATGGAAAGACTTCAGAAAAGAGAGGACCCATTGGAGGATGCTTTACTTGTGGAGGTGACCATTATGCTAATCCATGTGTAAACAAGAACCAAAATGGTCAGCAAAGAGGTACTGCACTACCTACTCAACAAGTAGCTTTCCAGCAAAGGATTCATGCAGCTCTCAACAATTGTCAAGCAGAGTATCAAATCACACCCATTAAGGAGACAGGTACCTTGTTTGGAGTCCCTACATCTATTTTAATTGATACAGGAGCCACTAAAAACTTTGTTTCTCCTAGAATTTTGAATAAGTTTCCTAGAAAAGTAAGGTACATGTCTAAACCTTGGCCAGTAGAATATGCTAACCAATCCAAGGCTCAAGTAGAGAAATGTTTGTTTGAGGCCAAGATTGATCTCTCTAGTTTCTCAATGGAAGTAAACTTGTATGTAGCCCCCTTAGACCTTCCTATGATGTAATCTTAGGAATGAGTTGGTTATGGAAGCATAGAGCTAAGGTTAACAGTTTTTCTAAAACGGTGGAATGCTTAGATGACTTGGGAAACTAGATCATTTTTCAAGGAATTCAAAGAGAAGTTAAGATTAGACCCATCTCTCTAAATAAATTAAAAAGGGTTAGACAAAAAGGTTGTCAGTTATTTGTAGTTAAAATGGAACAAGTGGAGGAAAGGCTTGAAAGGCCTAATTTATCTTTTGAAGAAAGGTATCCCTTTCTTCAAGATTTTCAAGATGTTTTTCTAGAAGAACTTCCAGGATTGCCTCCAAAAAGGATTTTTTATTTTGCAATTGATATTAAACTAGGATCTGAGCCAATATCAAAAGCACCTTACCGTATGACAACTATGGAATTAATGGAATTGAAAGCCCAATTACAAGAATTGTTGGCAAAAGGTTTGATTAGACCCAGTGTTTCACCATGGGGTGCTCTAGTTATTTTTGTCAAGAAGGATGGAACTCTTCATTTATGTATTGATTATTGTATGCTCAATAAAGCAACAATAAGAATAAATATCCTTTGCCACGTATTGATGATCTCTTTGATCAAATGCGTGGAGCTGCAGTGCTTTCAAAGATCAATTTGCGATCAGGATATCACCAGTTAAGGTTGAAATATGAGGATATCCATAAAACAACTTTTAGAACCAAATATGGGCACTATGAGTTCACAATGTTGCCATTTGGACTGACGAATGCCCCTGCTGCATTCATGAATCTCATGAACAGTGTATTCAGAGATTGTTTAGACAAGTTTGTTCTAGTCTTTTTGGATGATATACTTATTTACTCTAAGAATGAAGAAGAACATCATTGACATTTGCAAGTGGTTCTGCAACAGTTAAGATAACATAAATTATATGGAAAACTTTCTAAGTGAGATTCAGTATCTAGGACATATAATATCTACAGATGGAATATCTGTTGATCCAGCAAAAATCAAAGCTATTCTAGACTGGCCTGTACCCACGAATGTGCATGAAGTGCGTAGCTTCATGGGTTTGGCTGGTTATTATAGAAAGTTTGTTCTAAATTTCTCCAGTATTGCTAGTCCAATCACTTCCTTACAAAGAAAAGGGAAGCGATTTGTATGGACAGATAAATGTCAGGAGGCATTTGATCTTTTAAAGGAAAAGTTAACTTCAACACCAATTTTGAAGGTTCCTGACCCTGAAGGACAATTTGAGGTAATTATTAATGCCTCGGGAGAGGGATTAGGGGGTATACTTATGCAAGATGGGCAAGTGATTGCATATGAGTCTAGAAAACTAAAATCTTATGAGAGAAATTATGCACCACATGATCTGGAATTAGCAGCAATTACTCATGCTTTGCAAATGTGGAGGCACTATTGTTACTAATTTTTTGTTCACACTAAAAATTAGTTGGACCTAGGTGTAATTATTTAGAATGAATAATAGAAAACTTCAAGGTTATGCATTATTGAATGGTTGACATTTTGACAAAGTTGAAAAGAGGATCCAGTTGTCAGGATAACCCATCAGTCCAATCAGGACTGATAAGTTATCATGACAAAAGAACTGATCATCAAAGGATTAAACATTCAAGGAGATACAGTTGTTCTACAAAGTTTGATCTTTCAGGAGTTATAAGTTAAATTGATTATTCAGATTAATCAGTTTTGAATAAAATAGAGAAAGATGTTGTATTACACTGTTGTTTCATGTCATGTTTTGAACATACATCTGAGTATCTGTTACTTTATCTCATGCATTGATTAAAAAGGAAAAACATATACATCATATGCATTAGAGAAACTAACTGATCATGTTTTAAAGAAATGTTCAAATGAGTCCCACACAAGCCATGGGAGTAACTAAACTGAGCAATTGCAGAAATGCAAGCTATGTATCTGTTTGATAAAAGAAAAGAGAAAAGAACATATGATAAATCTAAACATCCATCATTGCCTGATGATGGAGGTTGCTATTGAAGCTGGTCTTCAAGTCTTCAGTCTTCATGCTTCAATCCAAGCCACCATCTAGTTGAAACCTGCAAAAAATTCTAGGACAGCCCTGTTAGTGCTCCGGATGTTTACAGTTATCACATGCTTTTATCAAACAGAGACATCTACTTATCATATCATGCATTTAGATAAGAATTTAGATCAGATAATGATACAGATCAAGAAGAAATCATGAAGAAGTTTTATTTTAAATACAACTTTTATCTTTTAGTTCCAGAACGAGGTTTAGGTGATACTTGAATAACAATAGTTGGCTTATTAGATCAACAAGCATCCTATGTAATACAATTGGACTTTAAATATTTGAAGTAAACCATCCACAAATATCCATTGAAACGTGGATTTATAATGCAAATATGGACGCCATCAACAAAAAAGATTTGTATTAACCAAATATGCATATAGGCATACAATATAAACTATATGCAATACAAAATATATGTCCACAAATGCCATACAAACATACAACAAAGGAACACAATAAAAATTTATTCACCTCTGTCCAGTGAAGAGAATAGATCATAGGTAGCCTTTGATCTTCGAGGGGATGGAGACGCGTATGAGGGTGGTCTACTACGAACCTAAGGGCTCCTCCTCCTATTTAGTTGTTCATAGATCTATAGCTGTTACAATAAAAAGTATAGACATTAATATATAGAAATTATATTATAAAAAATGAAACATTTAACAAAATAATCACTTACCGCTACCATATAATTTGTCTCCTCATTTTTCTTAGTACCAGGATTAGGCTGTGGTGTTGTAATGTCCTAAAGAAACCATCCAGATAGAAATTAAACTTCAAATCAATAATCATTTGATTTTTCAAAAATAAACAACTATAACAATGAATGTAATTTCAAATTTACTAATTTGCCTCATACCCCTGTCAAAGGCATGGAGCTACGAATCGCAGAGGACACACCATGCTTCATTGCCCTATGAATATCGGGAGGTGTCTCCACAACCTATATCATTTGAAAATAAAACAACATTATTCAATTACGAAAACTATAATAGTGATGCAAGTCATGGCTCCTAACATACACACACGTTCACCTAAACATGGAAGTATACAAAATAAAGCACACAAGTCACATGCATATATACAAATTAGATAAAAATTCATGACTATTGTGTGGTATAAGGGTCAACAAAGGAGGGACCATAGTAGCATCAAATTTTAGGTTTAAGAAGTCAGAGAGGAATGAAGGTGTTAGTTTAGGTTTAGGTTGGTGGTAGGGTGGGGTAGGGTTGTGCTCAAATTTTTGTTTGTTTGGTAGTCATGGAGGTAGGAAAATGCCTAAGATAGAGTTTGTGGGTTTACGGGACAATGCCTAAACTAGAAATCACATAGACATTAGGTAAGTTTATGGGTTTACGAGAAGGAGGATTATCAAGAGTTTGTTGGATAATAGGAGGGAGGAAAGATACTAGATAGGAAAAGAAAAACCTTATTTTAAAAATTTCTTATCATTTTCTTTGTCTTGAGGTTTGTCAAGCGTAGGTTGGAAGCAAACTAGGTCTGGGACGTTTCGTAGGGGTATATTAGGACATAGGTAAGGTAGTTATGGGCTGGTTAGTAGGTTGGGTGTAGTGTTGGGGAAGTTTCTTAGGCCTACTTTTAGAAGTGGATGGGGAAAAGTCCTACACTTTTTCTTTTACTTTATCTTGGAGGGATGTTAGAGGGGAGATAGAAGTCAATGAGGAAGGTGAAGTAGTAATAGGTGGATAAATGGTGGGGAAGATAGGGGCATAGCTAGTGGAGTAGGTGAAGTAATAGAAAGAGGTTGTGGGGTTGGGGCAGCAATGTGTTTAGAGGCATAAGATAGGTAAAGGTGAAAGAGGGAATTGGTATGAGGTTGAGGTGGACGAAAAGTGGTTGACAAAAAATAATCTAAGGAGAAGTGTCTTAAGGTAACAACTAGTTGGTATGGGCTATGAGAAATGGTGAAGACATTACCATCATGGGGAATTTAAGGCACTAGTGGATGACAGTTCAAGGACAACCCACATTGCAATGAGCCAAGGATGACCTAAGAGAATAGATAGTGCTATGAGGTGGGGATGATATGACATGAGACATCTAGGCATTTAGGTCCTACCTAGATTAGTAGGGTGAGTGAGCCAAAAGTAGGTATAGAAGTGTCATTATGTGTACACTAGGAGATATCTGAGGGGGATAAGAATCTCTTTGCAACCTAGTGATGTATAAGTGTTCCTCTGTAACTACATTAATTCCACCTTGATGTATAAGTGTTCCACCTTGATTCAACTATCATTTTATAGTGTACTTGTGCCTCAATTTACAGAGGATCATTATAATCATCAGTAGGCACATTGTCAAGCAAGAAGGTGATGGCAGGTGTAGGAGTGGGTTGAACAATGAAATTATAAGGTTGAATGTCTTATGTGCCTATCGTCTCAAAGAGTATAGTAGTATTAAAGGAAGGGTCCTCATTAGACTTAGGTGGTTTAGATGTAGGATCAAAAGTAGGGATCAAAGAAATTGAGCCAATAGGATTGACATAGTTTGTAGGGGAATGGGTTAGTGTAGATTCATTAATCAATGTAATCAACGATATGAATATAAAGTACAAAAATCTAGTAAGTACAATTCATTAGTTAAACTATTTATTTTATTACCTGAGTGAAGCTTTGAACTCCACCACCACTGCGAGGTGTTGCCATGAAATCTCCAAGATTAACCTATTCAACATCCAAAATCAGATATTAGAATACCATTCGTATAACAATGTTATTCACATGTAATATTTATAATTGTTTCCTAGTTACATACCCTGATAGTAGATGTCATAGTGTAATATGGAGGTGGAGAACCGTTGAAGACAGAATGAATGCTGTGACCCTAAAATTTTATTAAAACCATCAAACTAAATTAGTTAATCTTACATTTCAAAAATGAAAGTTAATAAATTAAATGCAATGAACTTGCTAACATTTACCTGAGTATCAAGGCCGAAAGTCTCACTCAAGAGAACATTTCTCATCACCATCTGCTCAATTGTAGATGTAGCCTACGCACCTACATCCTGACTATCCGTGGAGTCATAACCACAGGCTAACCTACAAGCCCAACAAGTATGGGGTGGAACCCTATTCCTTGAACTCTCATGTGGTCCACGCTGTGCTACAAGACTGGCATGCTCTATGATGCTCTGGGCAAGGCACTAATGGACTGAAGTGTCTCAACCTCAGTACTCTCCTTCACAATGGAAGGGACAGACACGTGCTCATGGGCTGGTCTGGTGAGTGCTCATTTTACTAGCCACTGTGGGTCAACACGTGCCCCTGGTCTATCCTGTGTTGACCCCCCACCTCTACCCTGGAAGTCCCGCATATCAAAATAGTTTGGCACTTTATTTTTTACAAACTCGTAGTAGAGTTTCCTTAAAACGTATTGTGAGACCTCATTATTGTTGCATGGAGGATGGTTAAAAACCATCCACCACCTCTGCCCAAAATTATCCCTCATTGCTTGGTTGTTGCACGAATGGATAGGGAACCTCTTACATGTGAGGGGTAGAGGTTGATTTGTTTGTGGGTCTGTAAAAATGGAACATAAGTCCAATTTTATAATTTGTTCATTTTTTACTTTCTCATATGACAACTTGTCTACATAGTACTCTCTAAATTCTCTCCTCTTTTCAAACCAATTAGTTATTTGCTTGCTAATTGAATGTACATTTGATAACATAGATTCAAGAGATTGAGCAAGGATGGATCTATGCGAGGTTGAAGTTGCAGGATCTTTCAACCTTGCAATTATATCTTTAATTTGTTTTTTATTGTTTTCAATTTGCCCCATTAGATTTTCTTGTGTTCCAGGGGCATGTCGAGGAATGGATGGAGGAGTTTGTTGTTCAGGTTGTTCTTCAACAGGTATTTGTTGTTCAGGTGATTCAAGATTTTATGGATTTTTAGGAGGAGGAGGACGAGGTGCATTATCATTTCCTGTCAATTAAGGAAATTTACATCAAAAATCAACTTAAACCTACCTATTTAGAAACAAATTCACACAAAAAAATAAATACAACTCACTCCTTTGGCCTCCCCGACATCATGGCAGCATTTTGGCGATGAATTGGCAAGATTTTGGTGTCAAATTTGGTTTTCAATAATGCAAGCCTGCTCCTTAGGGTTTACAAGCCACAGGTGTAGAGAAAATGGAAGGAAAAAATGAGCACAAACATTGCTTTTTTTGTAGTAAAACATAATGCACTCGCATTATGTCTTAGAAGTTTTTTTAAAAAATTGGCCACTTTTTGGCCCCCCAACTTTTGCACCCGCCCAAGACATATAGTCTGTCGATGAAATACTATACGACGCTCATGTATTCTGTGTGTTTTATGTGTCTTCCTTGCGTGTCTTACGTGTTTGTGGCATGGTCTAAAGATGTGTGGTGATGAGCCCCTCCCACACTGTATGTGTTTTGTGTGTTTTTGCGTGGTCTAAAGATGTGTGGCAATGAGCCCCCCACACTGTGTGTTTCCTTTACTTTAGTTAGCATTATATATAGATATGTGATTGCTTAATCATGACTTCTCTTCATGTCTTCTCTGTGTCTTGTGTGACTACATTCATGTCTTCTCTGTGTATGACGTGCTTTCGCTATCTTCTCCATGTATTGCATGTTTCCTTACTATATTCACTGAGTCTTATGTAAATGTTCAGTGTTTTCCTATGTTTGCCTAAGTCTAGGGGCTAGAAATAGTATTTCAAATTTAGGGCGTGTCTCTACTCTAGTGTTTGATGTGTTTTAAAATGCTTCAACTATACTTTAATGCATGTGTTGAATCATAGGATCACACACACATTAAAGTGGGGGCTAAATTTTATGGAGTAAAAAGAGGACACATGCCCTTTTACCTCCTACTTTAGCTCCTAGCTCCCCATGTTAACACTCTACAAGGAAAAATATTCATCCCGATGAGAAATCCCCCAAAACCCATGTTAAATGGGAACTAGGGGCCCATTTAATGGTTAGGTCTCAACCAAAAAGACACCTTGGGACTTGGGTACCCACGCCCAAGTCCACCATGATTGGTCAGGGTAAAATTTAAGGGATGTTAGCATAGGACTTTTAAATGGGTCCTTCCTTGTCGAGTCTTTCAATTAATTTGTACAAGTTTAACGAGATAGCATATATAAACAAGTGTTTGAATTCATTTTCTTACAAATTGATGAAAGCAAGGTTATGATATTGAGGAAAGGAGCATTCAAGGCATTCTTTGTGTTATTGTTGCAAACTTGTGTTTGTGTTGTACATGTTTGTTGTAGATTTGGAATCATCATCAACATCCTTATGAGTTGAAGAATCTTCATCCTCCTAAGGGCTTCACCTCCAAGGTGACATTATCATTTTATCATTGTGTTTAAATCATTTTATCATCATTTGGATTATCTTTAGCCTCTGTCCTATAAGGATATTCTCTCTCTAGCAATGGTGTTGGAAAAGATTGAATGCTAACCCATGATTTGACCGAGGAAAATCCCTAAACACCACAACCCCCAAACTCCTTTTCTTCTTGTGTGCAGGTGACAGGTGCAGGAATTGTAGATGTGAAGGTATAGGGAGGTTGAGCAAGGGATTATATTTCAAGATCCAAAAATAGAGTGCAGAAATTCCTCTATAGAAGACTTGGGCATAGTCCCAGTGTCCACTAGCTAAATCAAACACTAGATACAACATCAATGAATCATTTACGACATTTTTCTAGTTCTGAGTTTTTAAAAATTGAGACTTTTTGGACTCAGCCGCTAGCCCCGAAGTCTTCTGACATTTCAGAGCTTCCAAGGGACATGTTATGACATCTCACTGATCATTCTGGTACTTTCAGATCCTGGCTTTCCATTGATGTTTGTCTGTTATAAGCTAATTATCTCAATTCTAGGGTTTAGTGCATTGATTAGCCTAGGGTTTGATAAAAAGATTGATTGAATTATATCTTTCTATAGAAAACAAGAAAAAAATCAATAGTTGAGTCCTCTTCCATCTTGTAGTGACTTAGCTCAATTTTGTCCTTGAATGTTATAGTGAAAGAGGGTTCAATCTAATGTACTTACATGCTTGCATTCATCATCTTTTCATACATAACAAAGGAATACATACATTACTAAGGACTTAGATCCTAGTAGATAGACCCCCATGATGTTGTCGACCCATGTCTTGTAGTGTAAAGGATTAACTATCTTATATCTAAATCAGGATTCTATATCTTGGATCTTGTTTGAATACACCATCTCAATCTTCTTGGGCAATAGTGATGGGGTATTTGAGTCCCTGGGTGGATCATCCTTGTAACTACCAAAAGACTACCTTTGAGACCTCTTAGTGTCATAGTTATTTTTACTGTGAGACTTTTAGGTCTTTAGATAGACCTTTGCAAACTATTGATAAAGCTTTGGTTCCATTCATTTGGACTTAGATGAATTTTATAGACCATTGTCTTCTTTGTAGAACATCATACTTTGTTGACAATGGTTCATCTTGGTGTTTATTGTTTAGTTATAATCTATAATTTTTTCCTCTATATTGTATTACTTTCTCAAGATCATTGTATCTTGCCTCAATCAAAAGTTTTCTCCCATTGTCCTATCATTGGTGTCTCAAGTGTAATATCAAACCATTCTTTGATCTTTATAATGTGTAGACCCCTATACACTGATGAGTCTTCATTTTCATACAAAACCTTGAGGAATAACCTCTCAATAAATCTTTGTAAGTTTCTCATAAAGTCTTCTTTGTATCATGTATCTTATTTCAACCCTGACAGAAACTTTGCATGGTATTTCTTCTTCACCCATGATCTCACTTCCAATGAAACTCTAATAGAAGAAATCAAAAGTCTATGCCATTACAAGTCCTGACAAAGATATTCTACATCCACATGAATATTGTGTGCCTTGACTGATATAATACCTCTTCATAGCATTCTCATGTAGCCTTGTATGTTGTTTCTCCCCTCAAGAGACTCAATGTTCCTGATACATTCAGTTATGATACATTCCAATACATGTTCTAACATAGTCTCCTTAATACAAATGCTATTTCCCATGATAAAAACCTGCAATGTGATAATAAAACCCTAAAAGACAAAACAAAACAGACTCCAAGTAACCCTAACCTGAGACCAACCTTACCCTAACCTGAGAAACCTTGAAGTTAACTCCTAAAAACACAACAAACTTTGAAATGATCTCCCTCCAAACATTTGTATGACATCTTTGAGGATTTTAAGGTTTTATTAATACAAGGAAACTTCTATTTTGACCTTTAATCCATTAATAACTCCATGCCATGTGAAGAAAAGTCCCTTTTGGACACAGGAACGAGGTTTTGATAAGTTTAAAATGCATAAAACATTTCAAACTCCTTTTTTTAACCCTTTACCAATATTAAAGCAACCTTGATGATCTAACGCTTTACAAGGCCTCTTATAACTTTTCAAAAACTCAAAAAGCCCTCAAAACATTACATATTATTTTGACCCTTCAAGATTTGTAATGTCCAACAAAATTTGCAATATATGACTAACTCCTTGAACACAAAATGACAACTATGACTAGGACTTGACCTCTGCCTTACCTATTGTAGCAGGAAGGACAAATTGTAACACCTATCATTTCCTATTTTTATGGTTGCTATCACCTTACACATCCTTATGTCTATTTTCTCACAATCTTGGTCTACATATGCTTATTGTGTTTCTCTTCCTATGGTCTTGTGTTAATGATTTACATTTTCCTTATATATGTATTTATACCTTATGGTCCTTGTCACGCTTCTATCTTGTCATCCTTATCATGATTTGATTCAATTCTTATGTTTATTCTTTACATCTTAGATGTTTACGAACCAATGCCTTTGCCCATCCAATCATATTTTATCTCTATGCTTATTGCTTACATATCATATTGTCATATAAGTGCTTTAATTGCCCTGATCTTATTTCTAGAGCTATTCTACTACACCAAGAACACCATGCCTTCCTCATATTATTGATTTCTCTTATGCCTTATTATATTCCTAGATCTCTTATCATATTGGGGGCACTATGCCCTCCCCAATATATGTGTCTTTACATGATTTTTATCTCACTTTTAGGATCATCTTTACTCTTTCATTTGCCTATACTAGGGGCAAATTTATGTCCTTTGATGCTTATCATCTACATGCCTAGATGCCAAATCATTTTCATTTCCCTATATTGGGGCAATTGTATCTTATGTACCTTTATGATAATCACTAGTTTATGTGCTAAGTAGTTTTCATGCTCATCATTAGATATTCTTCTACTTGCTTGCCACATGATGCTCTCTAACATTTATTACATGACTTTACATGATCTATGTGCTTACATGCTTACATTTTTTAAGTTACATTTACTATTTTTCCCTCTCCTCCAATTCTTTACACACTTTGTATACAACCAATTGGAGGGGTCACTTGTGCTTATACATAGACTCATTACTAAGAGAGATCTTGATAGCACTTACACACATACATACAAGCGAAGTCCTATCACATTATTGTTGGAGTGTGGATCACATTTACCACTTTTATTGAAGTCACATTATATGACAATATCTCTTTGCATAATTTTTAACCCTTCTCTTTTTTCCTACTTTCTTGTTTTTCTTGAATAGCTAAAATAAATTGATAATATTCATTAAAAAAATGGTTATTTGTACCTATTTCAATTGTATGACAAAAGCTACTCAATGCATATCTTTTCTTTATTTTAGAAATTCTTATGAAACATTCAAACTAACTAAAAAATATATATGAAAAATTTAAGATTAGTCTATTACTTTAAATAGATCTAGATCTCGTATCTTTTTATATTTAAATATTTATTTTTCCTATTGACTCAAAATATTCATTTATTTTAAAATATATGTTCATTCTTCTTTACATGTAAAAATTAAGAGAAGATATAAAGATACAATTTGCATACCCACACAAATTCCCATTTCATTTTTGGGCCTATTTTAACGTAATGAAAATACAATTAACAAATAATGCAGCCTTCACCCAGGCCTGGAATTTGATGGTCTATTTGACCGTTTTTGGCATTTTAGACCGTATTTTACAACTTTAAAATTTATTTGACCTCATAACTTGACTTGCTAAATTTTTACATAACCATATATATGACACTTTAAATTATTCATAAACTGTAAAATTTATATATATATATATATATATATATATATATATATATATATATATTTGTTAAAGAAATATAAATGATGTTTTCTTTTATAATGTTTATTTAACATTTTTTTAATTAAATTAGAATATTTTCTTATCTTCAATAAATTTTAAAAATCATTGCCGCTACTTCCTTCATTGTCATTCAATTCACCAAGATCACCTTTCTATCAATGCACCAAGATGCCTACACAGTGTGGGGAATGAAAGTTCTCTCGAAGTTCAAAAGGAGGGCAAGTTGGTTTGTGGAGTGGATGGGCTGCTCTTAAGTTACAACCAATATTTTTTGAAACTTATTGCTTTCTATCTTTTTGAAATTTCGTTTGAATGATTGCAATTTGCAACTGAGAATTGTATTGGAGTGTTTGGTTCAAGAAAAAAGAAATCCTTCGTATTTCTTTTCAATATATAATTATGGATTTTTTAGGACTTCAATTTACACAATAAAAATGAATTTATATGCCTTTACGTCCCTTTTGATAGCATTCAATATCCACAAAAAAACAAACATTCTACATTGAAATGATAGCATTCAATATCCACAAAAAAACAAACATTCTACATTGAAATGACAGTAGATGGTTATAATTTTTTTATGGCACTTTCATCTTTTCAGTTGTTGAAATGGTTGGGAGTTGTTGGTCTTGCTATTTGTAGTTTTGTTTGTGATTGTGTTGTTGATTGTTGCTCTATTTCATAGTCTTTAGACTGCTTTTTTGTAACTTGCATTCTTTCAATATAAAAAATTCACTCAACATTTTTTGACAACTTGTAGTTTTCTTAAAACGTCAATTGAAAGGTAGTTAAATAACCAAACCATCATAAAATTTGTATATGACAGGCAGGGGTGACCGTCAAATTCCAGGCCTGCCTTCACCTATCCTCATTCCCCGCCACACACCTATAGTATTAGATAAATATATAAAAAGGTTAAAAAGCTATTAGCAATGGAAACGTTGGAAGCTACAACTGCCATTTTTTTTTTGCCTTATCCAGTTGGAGACGTGGCAACTATGAGTGTAGCTGTTTGCATTTTTCAAATGCCAGCTGTTTACTTTTTTTTTTCCGTTTCAATCTGGTGTAGCTGTTTGTGTTGTTCAAATGCCAGTTGTTTACCTTTTTTTCCCGTTTGAATTTGAATGCCTCTTTTGAGATAATGCATTCTTGCTTTTTTCCTACAAAATTCGTTCAATTCTCTACAAGTTAAGAAACCTTTCTCAATTTTGAAGATTTCCTAGCCGTTACAACTCTTTGCCTATATATACACATTTGCATTTACAATAAGCATTACATTTGCAGTTCGCACTTGCAGGGTTTTGTTTGTTTTTTCTTCCTGTTTTTAGTTGAATTGAGTTTTTATGGAGTACTCCTCTACTCTTGTTATTAAACTTTGTTTTTTTTTGGGGGTCAATTTTCATTCTTCTCTGTTGTTTAACAATGTTTTCTTCCATTTTGTATCTAAGTATGTTTTCTACCATTTGATTTCTTTCCTATGTCTACTCTCTGTACCTGCAACCACAAGAACACTGGCCCTGCAAAGGAAAGGCATTCATTCGTACCCAGTGTTTGCAACTCTCTTCAATTTGTAAGGTATGATGGTTATTTTATTGCTAAATTTTATATTCCCAATTCTGTAGATTAGGATTATCTACTTTCTTTTAAATTTTATGTAGTGTTATGGTTGTTTAGATTATCACACATCTTTATGAGTTTATACAGCATTATGGTTGTTTAAACCTCAGATTATTGAGTTTTTTTAGTGAATTTGGTGTATAATAGTAAATATTGTTTACAGAGTTAAATTGTGCAAGTAGGTAGTGGAACTACTGATCGGTTTTGTTGTATGGAAATTGTTATCTCCTTCCCACCTTTAATGCATATGACTGGCTCTCTAGATTTTCAACCCCCAAACAATCAAGCTCTCTATTAGTAGATCAAGGGTGTGTAGCAGCCATCAATATCTTTCTTTGAATCTTTATTGGAAGATGAACTCATCAAAATTTATCAGTGCCCAATACAAAGCTCTCTTTTAGCATCTAGGGAGTGTCTAGCAAGTTTTAGCCATCAATCATGAAGAGGGAACCCACCAAAAATTGTCATTCCACCATAATGCTTTCATTTAGCAGCTTAGGAGAGTGTCTAGCAAGATCTAGTCATCAATACCTTCCTCCTAGTCTTTATTGGAACAAGGAACCCACAAATTTTATCATTCACACATATCTTCTAGTAGTCAAATGTGCAGCAGATGGAGATAGATTGTTAATTTTATGTTATGAAATTTTAAATATTTATAATCCATTGATTTATGTTGTATTTGGAGATTATTTAGATTAAAGGCTACAAATTCTTGTGATATTTAGTTCTTGATGTCTTGATTCCCTAATCTCTTCACTTGTGGAAATACCCAAGTCTCGTTAAATTTGAAGTTACTTTTGTTTAGTTGTTATTCCTCATTTATCTATTCAATATGCCATTCATTAGTTATTTTTATTTGTATTTTGAGCTACTAATGAAACAATGAGAAATTGTTCTCAAATATTGGTTGAGACCATTGAGCGAATCAATTCGATCCTTTTCAACCACTGTATCCTCTTTAGCTAATAATGTTTTTGATATTTTCACTTTTTAAAAATTGTCTATCAATAAAATGGGAATTTAGCCAGGTTTCAAGATTTTAAATGAATTCAATCTTGAAATATCACTGCACTAGGTTAACAATCCAGAGTTTCTAGCAGTCACCATATAAGAATTTCAATTTTTCTAGTGAAAAGGCAAACCCTTCTCCAGATTTCTTGGTAGCCTTCCCATCGGATCCACGGGGGAGGCCATCTTGATCATAGAATAATAGAAAAACTCTTGAGTTTGTTCAAGTGAAACTTGTGGAAGCACTAGCTTCATTCTTTTTATTTCATTTTTTCCTGTTTACTTGTTTCTTTTTGGAATTCATAAAGCTGGTTGTTAAATAGAAATTATGTTTTAGGTTTTGTTTCTCATACATATTACTATATATTTGGGATGCAAATAAAAATTTCCTGTAAATAAAAATTTCCTTTCCCTTTCCTGTACATACTAGAGATGAGGAAAATAGATGTTATAGAAGGGTAATTAAAATTCCAAATTCAGTTGGACATTATTAGTATCGATGCAATGTTTTTATCAGTATCTGGCTTATGATGATTGTAAATAATGTCCCATATTTTCTATGTTTTATGCATACGACAACATAAACTCACATAAGGTGTCAAATGTAGTTCAAAGGATATGTTAGTAGTATGTGATATCATAGTAAAGATGGAGTTCTTTTAAAATGCCTTTTTTCAGTTAACATCATTCTTTTAGCCATAGCATGACAACATGAGACTTATAATACTAATTTGACACTAATTCAATCATTAAGCACAGATTCAATTTTTTTTAAAATTATGTATTGATAGATCTCAAGTCTTGGTTAGGATATAACATCTCTTTTCTGTATATTTATATTGACTATGTTAACTAATTTCAATCCTTGGTGTTAGTATTTAACACCTCTTGTTGTCACGTGTCAATATTTGATTAAAAAAATAGTATAATGGCCATATAGCTTAAATTCAATAGAATAGAATCACAGATTTCTGTTTCTTAACTTGTTTTGGCAGTTCAACAAATTTCCTCTATCTTCCTCTTCTTATGCTATCAAGAGCTTAAAAACTTGAGTGCTTCAACTTTTTTAATCCTTGCGGAATAGGAATGATAGGTTCCGTTCAAATGAATCAATCTAAAAACTCTACAAGAGTAGAATGCAATTTTAAATGGTAATCTTAATATACTTGTAAATCCTTTAGGTAATGCTATGAGCCTGTTTCTTTATACGTTCAGTCTCAACATTATATCTTATTAATCCTCAACTTTATGATTTGCAAACTTGACTCTTCTACAAAAATGGTTGTGTAGAATGCAATTCTAAATGGTAATCTTAATATATTTGTAAAACTTTTGGGTAATGCTATGAGCTTCTTTCGTTATATGTTCAGTCTCGGCATGATATCCTAATAATCCTCAATTGTATGATTTGCAAAAAAATAAAATAAAATAAATAAATAAATAAAGACTTAAAGAATATAAATTTCATTTCACATTCAGTTTGGGTATGATATCCTATGATGTTTTCTGGCATGATCTCTGAATTTTAAATGTTTTTAAGAGTAATTCCTTGGATTGTTTAAGGCATAGGTTTAGTTCATTTTTCCCATATCATTGTAAGGAACACGTACAGATGCTAGCTCTCAAACTGGCTATGGCTCTGCTGCTTGCTCCTCTGCTTCTGGCTATGGCTATTGTTGGGTGGGTGGGTCTTTTATAGTTGGTAGTTCTGCGTCAACTTCACTAGGTCCTGCTATTAGGGGCTCCGTCCTTGAATCTTTCACTGGTGAAAGGTATGTTGCAGGCTCAAATGGAATGGATGCTGCTGGATTTGGATCTGCTGGATATCTAAGGATTTTAAACAACTTATTTAAAATATTACATCTTTAATTTGGTTTAAACATAAAATGATTAAATTAAATATAAAATGATAATGATTGTTTAGTGACTTCTTTTCAATAAGAACTTGAGTTCTATAAATGTTTTTTTATGATTATTGTTTGGATTTATGTTATTTTTATATTATGTATTTTGTTGGAAGAGATTTAATGAACATAATTTTTGGCTATTTGAAATAATTATTTAAAACTATAACACCATATGTTTTGAAAGAAAAAACTGTAACACCATATGTTTTGATTTCTTTCACAAAAATTGTAACACCATATGTTTTGATTTCTTTCACTTACTGATACACATTAAATTTAACTTTATTTTTAACTTTATTTCATGAATGTTTTTGTATTTAACTGTGATGAAAAAATATGACATGATTAAATCCAGAAACATTCGTTTTTCTAATATTTTCTACTATTTTGGACTTGTGGAAATTTAATGTCTATAGACTTAGTATTCAAGTGGAAATCAATTTTGTTGTATAAAATTTAGTTTAACCTATTGTTTTAAATTGGGATGGGATAAAAATTGCTTGTTTAAAAGGGAAATTAAGCTGACCATAAAATCACCATAAGAACCATAGTTCAAAAAAATAGTATCCCTTATTGGACACCAAATTGAATTGTCATGAAGATTGAATATGAGCAGCAATTGGTTGTCTATTTTTAATTTCTAAAGTAGGTTTTGATTTGACCAGTTAACGAGTATGCAAGAAGGATCTAGCAAGAGAAATGAGATCTTCTCTGCTTTACCAGGTCCTTTTCTATCCTCTGAAGACTGATAAATTGTAGGAGCAGTTGTCACGACTCACAAGCATAGCCATTGTTTAAAGAGTGATTATGTTGGAGGCAATGTTGGTACTCATAACATAACTGTTATTGCCACGGGCACATGATTATAAGTGCAGTCCAAAATGATTTTCAGATACTAATATAGTCAAGTCAAATTAAGTTGTCACTGACAAATCCAAGGTAATCTAAGGTTATGCTGGTTTTTACCCATGTCAGTTGTGCTCCATGTGTGGAAATAAACATTAGAAAAACTAAATGATGCAATGTTAGAAAATATTTAATTAAGTTGTTCTCTTACATGTAGAAGAACATGACCTTATCTCTCTTACATGTAATCTAAGAAAGATTTCATTGTAACGGATCTAATAAAAGTTGGATTAAATGTGTCCAATTAAAAAAATTAAAATAAAAAAATTAAAATAGTAGGAGATTTGTGGCATTTATTTAAAAAAAAAAAATTAAAATAGTAGGAGATTTGTGGCATTTATTTTTAAACTTGTAATTAGATAAGATTATTATTTAGTTTAAATAACTAGATTAAATGAAATTTATATGTAGAATTAGATAAAATTATTATTTGATTTAAACAACTAGATTAAATGAAATTTATATGTAGAATAATTATCTAAATGTAATTTATATGTAAAAGTTCAATTCAATCTATTTCTAGTCTAAAAAAAGAAAAAAAAAAAAAATATTAAATATAAAATAATTATTCACTTTTGAGATTCAATGCAATCTAAGAATTTTTATTTTTTAATAAATTTCATTGTAATTATATTATAGTCCTACAAAATGAATAGTAGATTGACAAGTTCCACTAGTGGGAGTAGTGGCTTGTAGTGTTCCAATAATAGTATGTGTTTTGTAGTTGAAATTTTTTTGTTAGATTAAATATTTGTTTAATATTGATGTGAAACTCATTCTCAAAAAAAACAAAAAAAAAAATTAAAAAAAAAATAAAATTATTAAATATAGTAGTTGCTTGTAGTGTTCCAATAATAGAATGTAGTGGCTTGTAGTGTTCCGATAATAGTATGTGTTTTGTAGTTGAAATTTTTTTTCTTAGATTAAATATTTGTTTAATATTGATGTGAAACTCATTCTAAAAAAAGAAAAAAAAAAGAAAATTATTAAATATAAAATAATTATTCACTTTTGAGATTCAATGCAATCTAAGAATTTTTATTTTTTAATAAATTTCATTGTAATTATATTATAGTCCTACAAAATGAATAGTAGATTGTAAAGTTCCACTAGTGGGAGTAGTGGCTTCTAGTGTTCCAATAATAGTATGTGTTTTGTAGTTGAATTTTTTTTCTTAGATTAAATATTTGTTTAATATTGATGTGAAACTCATTCATTGGTAAATAGTTGATTTTGAGTTTGATTTAATATTTGTTTGGTTAGCATACACTACAATGGAGTTTGTATTGGAGAATGGAGTTTGTATTGGAGAATGTTAGAAAATGTGAATTTTAGTCTAATATAGTCAATTCTTGAGTCTCTTTTTTATTTATTATGATTATTTATTTTTTTCTTTTTCTTTGTATGGGTACTATGTTGTTATTGTTTTGTTGATTCTTATCTGCATGTAAAGGGTTTTAGGATCCATTCAAAACCTATTTTACCCCTTTTTAATAAAAAACAAATGAAATTACATAAAATAAGTAATCTATCAAGTAGGGAATTTAGAGATATATCTTGTTTTGCACTCCAATATCTCTTTTTTTACATTTAATTCAATTTATGTTTTTTAATATTCATGTTAATATAATATTCATATTAATATGATTTTTTTTTCTTCATTCTATATATATATATATATATATATATTATAATATTAATTATTATAACATAAATAAAATATTGAATATTAAAAAACATAAATTGAATTAAATGTAAAATATATTATAACATAAATATTAAATATTAATATATTATAGTGATCCATATATTAAGTTATTATATTGTCTATTATTTGTATTAATATAATTATTAAATTTTATTCATTATATATATTAATAATTAAATGTATGATTAATTCATACTTAATATATTTTTTTGATACACTAATGTTTTTAAAAGGTTTTAGGATCCCTTCAAAACTTATATTATGCCTTTTTAATATAAAAGAATGAAATTACATAAAATAAACTATCAAGTAGGGAATTTAGAGAGATATCTTGTTTTGCACTTCAATATCTCACATTTATTTATACATTCAATTCAATTTATGGTGTGCAATATTCATATTAATATAATATTGATATTAATATGATTTTTTTTTTTTCCTTCATTATATATATTAATTATAATATCAATTATATAATGCCTCTCAATTTTGATTTGAGATAGATATTGGTTTTCTATTGTTTTAGATAGCTTTGATACAGTTAGTAGTTTTTTTTATTGCACTTTGACAGATGATGATAGTATTGATATTTCAGCTTATGATGTGCTTCGACATGTTTTGATAGCTAGATGGATTATGCATATTGATATAATCTTGATTACGTAGTTTAATGTTATCTAACTTTTAGTTAGGGATGCATATGTTATTGTCATGATCTCAGAGAAGGGACAGTGTAGTATTGCTCACTCCGAGCACCCTACTACGCCACGAATCTCTAACTCTATGTATGTGTTATGAAGGTATATATATATATATATATTTGTATGCAACATATTGTTTTGATACAGGTTGCAAGTACCGGGCCTCGACTCCACCTAACTTAGCAGGTTTGAGTGGGCCCTTGCACCAATGGATAACATTGATGGAGATAACGTGAGGTTATTCCCTAGGTCAGTTTATGTCTTCAATTTGAAGTCATGAGTCGCGATGTCACTCTTTGGGTCCTTGCCTCAGATTTGGTCATCATGTGGTATGATGAGTTTTTGTCGAGTTTTGTTTATTAAGCCTAGGGCATTTTGGAAATGCATTAATTATTATTATAGTAATGTTATTATTAAGTTAGATATAGTATTGTTTGCTAGTCGTTATTTAGCAATGCAAATTTGGAAATATTATTTAATTAAAGATATGATGTTTCCACAGTCCATGATATTTTATTCTATGAGCTTCTGGCTTGACTGTGTGTTGCTTTTTTGACTCGACGTTTCGGATCACACTCCGTGATCCATCATCAAGATGAAAAGAGAGCATTGTGAGAAGTGTTTGCAGAAATGGTTTCTTAAAAAGAGAGGGAAGGATCACGGGGTGTGATCCGAAACATCGAGTCAAAAAAGCAACACACAGTCAATCCAGAAGCTCACAAAATAAAATATTATTTAAGTAAAGTTTAATAAAGATTAATTAATTATTTTAATGTTTTTATATGGTCCTAAGTCATTAATAATGATTATTATTAATAGTATATGGTAAGTTAAAGAATTATATTAGCCAATAAATTGTGTCATGTGAGTTGTCGTATGAGATTCTTGACTTGGAGAATCTCTCTCTGGAAAGTAAAATTGATTATTTTCAGTAGTGGGATTCTGTAACAGATTTTGGAGTAATGGGAATTTATGATTTTTATCTATTTTTGTGCAAGGGGGATAAAAAGTTTTGTTTTTAGACTGATTTGAAGAGGATTTTTGGGGGGTTGCTTGTGGAAGGATTGGATTGGTGTGTGTGAGCATCATATTGATCTTCCTAATCGGGTACGAAGGCAAAATTTCTTGATCTATTTCATGAACCTTGTTTGGGATTCCTTGTCAATTTTTGAACTGTTTTATTTCATTTGCATGCTTTTGTTTTTGTGGACTGTCTTGCTTTGTAGAGTGTAAATCAATTTTTTTTTGTGATGGGTCGGTTATTGATTCTTGTGATGTTGATCCTCTCTTGCGCATATTGCTTTCGATATTGAATTATTGCTTAACATGTCACCTTGCTGTCTGTTTTGCCCTATCCTAGTGGTAAATCTTGTCCTCACGTTAACTTAGAAAGTTTCTAAAATCTTGCTGTCAAATCATAGTCGGTGGCATTTTGTTGCAGACACTATCAAAACTATTAATGTGTTCTCTATCGCCCGATCATGGCGGTTTACCTTTTTCCTTGTTCCCATTCCTCGCATGGTAGTCATGCAATATCTAAGCCATCATTCTGTATTGCCCGCCTTTCCTCAGCTATTGCCTTCATCTGATAAAATTATCCTTTCTAAACAACTTGCTGTCAGTTCCTCCTATGCCAAACGATGTGCCTTTGTGGGTTGGATGCCATTGTTTATGATGGTTTCCATTTCAGCATGGCTGGCAGCCGATTAGATGTGAATTCATTTAATCAAAAAAATAAATAAGCATTGCTTTACCTTTCCTAAAATATGTAATAGAATTGTTTCTTTTTTATACCTGATGGAATTGTCAAATACATCATTGCAAATCATGGTTACCTTTGGGGGTGTGCAACCACACTATTGTCAAACTTTTCTACCACCTTTGTAGTAAATGTTAGGTCGGCCTGTAAAACATCATTTCTGATTAACATTATTGTCACATTGTTCTGAAATCGTTGCATGGTGAGTACATTTCTGATGTCCTCCTCATTGAACTGATTTTCTTTGCCTGCGAATAATGATCTTTCTTGATCGATTTATCTGCTATGCCTTTAGCCTTGGCATGCAATTCAGTATCCTCCATTTTAGTTGAGCCTATCTTTGAATGATGGAAGGTCATGAATGTTTTAGAAAGATAATTAAAGGTTAGAGGCTGCCAGTTTGTAATAGGAAAATTTAATACCATTTTGATATTTGTTATTATTAGAAAGTTCTTAGAAAACTAGTAGTTATTTCGTGGTTGCTTATATGGATTTACATTTATTGGATTTCCTAGTTGTTCTTGTTTTAAATTGGTAGGAGGTTATATTAATAATTAGATGTATATGCATTCTTTATTATGGTAGGGCTGTAATATAGTTAGATAATAGGGATTAAAGTATTGGTATTAATGGTAAGAGAACTTATGTAGGGTTTTGTTGTGATTAGTCAATATAATATTAAACTCATTTATGTAAGCCCATTAAATTGGAAGTTAACTATGATGCAATAGTAGCATTCTTGTTAGACCAATATTAGTATTGTTCCTTGGGATAGTAGTTGAAAGTAGATTTCTTGTGGGGTGATATAGTATAGTCATCAAAGTAGTAAGTATGAAAGTGAACTCTTAGATAACTTAGGGTAGTTAATGCGATTAGGGACAATCTAGTTAGGTATCATGTTTAGTGAATAACATCTTTTGATAGATTTCATTAGAAAATTTTATTTAGAGGTATATTTTATGGTACTACTAGTTGTTAACAAATGTCAGATGGAATTATATTTATTATTTTTAGAATTTTATTTAAAAGAGAGTGAAAACCCTATAGTGCTTTCTGGTTTAAAATTGTTCAATGGTGGTATGTTGAGTTAATTTTTAAATATGGAGTTGCTTGAAATCTTATTATTAGTTAATAACGTCAAGTAGTAATGAAGTAATTGGTTTATTATATTATTCTTGGTTCTGAATCATATTGGTCAAACGGAATGTCATAGTCATTTAAACCTAGTTCCCATATCGGGAGATGTACTTTGTATCGTGGAAAAGAGTTCAAATTACTGACTCCAGAGGCTTAACTGCTTGGGTTTCAACTTGTTATTTGTGTCATTCTATTCCAATGATGTATTGTTTTGAGTTTTGAAGTGGATAAGGGAACTTTTATTGTTGTGGTCAAAGTTTGAATGACTTATGTAATGGATCAAAATGTAAGAAATGGATGTCTTGTAGACCCTTGTCCTTGCATGTTATTGGTTTTGGATGGTTGGTTAGAGGTTGCTAGTTGTAGGTGTTAGCACAGTAAAAATTTGAAATTTTTACTGTCTCCTTACCCCATCATATTTGAATAAATCCTGAAGAATATCCCAAAAGACCATAATAAAAAAAAAAAAAATTTCTCACAAGGTGTCTATGGATGAACAGTGCCAAATTTCATCAAAGACAATCCATCGGCAAGAGGTTGTGTTGCTTACACCGATACATAAGGAATCATTTGAAAACAACCATCGGCGTGAGAATAGAGATCGGAAGAAGAATTATGGAAGTCACCGATGGAGTAAGTAATACCGATGACCTTACATCAGCAAGAGAGGCAAGTGGTCATACCGATCAGTATGACAGATATCTATCGGATGATTTTTTTACAAGTTGCCCCGACGGTATATATCATACCGATGAAGCATTTCGGCAAGAGTTTTACCGAACATCCTGCGGGGGTAACGAAGCAAATAGCCATCGGCGAGAGGTAAACTATCGGGATAGGAAACAAGTAAGCCTCCGATGATTAAGAGTCTTGGCGATAAGAAAGCTTTCGGCGAGACTCACAGCGATACACATACCTATCGGGATAACTCAGTATATCGAGACAAGGGAATTAGGTCTCGCCGATTTACAAGTCACGGCGATCAAAAGGCATCGGTGACACTTTAACATACTCTGTCCGATGAAGGATATGAAAAGGGCCATCGGGGAGATGATTTGGATCGGGATATCTTGAAAAAACTATCCCGATAGAACATGTCATTCCGATAAGAATAAAACTTATACTTGTTGATACTCTAGCGGCGAGACAATAGCAAAGTCATCCCGATCCAAGGTAAAAATGACTATCGGTGAGACAACAAAGATCGGGGGAACACAGTTATACTATCCCGATAGTATTAATCACTCCGATAAAATCATATCGGTGGGACTCGCTATATCGCAGAGAGATCTAAAACCCTTGGCGATGAAGGAAGTCATGCCGATGGTCGCGCCCACTTAAGGTATGACATTACATAGCGTCGGGAAAACAATTGGAGGAAATGGTCACCCTTGATATAATCACCAGGAGCATAGTTGATCTTACTGATTCTCACCGTGAGCAGGAGTATTTAGATCATCTGGCAAAAGTCTATTTATGGCTAAATAGAGCCTAATTAAGCTTATGTAATTATTATTTATGTTGGTTAAATTCCCAAGAGACTTATTGGAGAGTTGTATCTCTTCATGAAAATATCTATATAAGTGTAAACAATCGATGCTGAAAAATCATCAGCAGTAGAAGATATTCACATATACATAATATACAAGATTCCAAAATGACTATGTTGCATATTTTATTTGAAGAAGAAGTTTGAAGTTCTCTGATTCAGTATTTCTACTTTGGTATCAGTTATTTGTTGAAATTATTCAATTGTGTGGCTGTCTCCATTTCTGCATTTCCCTGTTATTCAGATTAAGATATCAAGTGTCTATTTAATCTGTCAATACACATTTGCTATATCTGTGTGATTAATTTGGTTGGTGTCCATCTGAGGAATTAAACCCTTCTGATTTATTCACAGTAGCCTGGAAGTAGTAAGTTGGGATTACTAAGTAGAGCCATATAATTAGGATTGCCATTCTGTCTCCAGTAAAATATTATCTGTTAATCTTGTCCATTCATTTCATTTGGTTCCTTCAAGTAAGGATTAAAATACCTTCTGGTGAATTATAAGATATCTGATTTTATTTGGTTGGATTATCAAGAAGAGTCTGTCAGTCATTTACTTGCACGTTTATACAAGCTATAAACCAAAACTGTGCCAAATAACTAGAATTATTACCATTAAGAGACTCCTGGTCTTAGTCCTTCAAATTGACTCTGTTACCCAACAAGGCACTAGTCTCATTCAACTCATTAATTAAAACCTTTTACCTTGATATTGCTTATACAATTTCTGCCAATCACTTATTAAACATTACACATAGAATTAATTAGTCAGTTGTTTCATCTATTTTACATCCTATGCCATTGTAGATAGATATAGTTATTCTACTCATTCACACTCAGACTGCTTTAGTATTCCAAGGTTCACCCACCTAGGTGTAGTAGGACCTAAAGTGTAGGAAATCATCAAACCGTGAAGGTTGATTTCGTCAAGTTAGTTCAAAAACGTTGCAAATCCAAACATAGAGCCTGGCATCCTCTTAGGATTTGCAACCTGCATTTTTGAGACCTAACAAATTGGTGACTCTGCTGGGTACTTAGTAAAAGAACCTTAGAAATTAATCCTTTCTTGCATAGAGTCATAACAAAATTTTAATTTGGTAACTCTGATGGTGACAAGAACCCTACAGATAAAAATATAAACTTTTCCTATTCAATAGGTGGCGACTCTAGTTACAATTACAACAAAAATTTCAAATGGATGGTAGGAGATCCAAGATGGAAGGTAAAAATTTGCAGTCATCTCCACCCCTCAGAAACCTTTCCAAAAGAAATGTGAATTTAAAGCATTCCCATCAAGATAATAATCTGGACATCCAAGAGAATGATTCAGAACAAAATATTTCAATTCACAACAAATTCACACCTCTGCATGATTCAAACGAGAACCTCAGTGGAGCAACTGATGATATTTTGGCAAGGTACAGACCCACTCCTCAAGAACAGCGAGATCATGATGCAAAGGTCATGAGGGATATTGATAGGAACCAAGCTGAACATGATTTCAAGATCTCATTTGACCAAGGAGAAGAGATAGAATATGGATTTTCAAATTAGGGAATGAATGACAATCCAGAACATCAGGAAATAAATAATCAAGACATGAGTAATGAGCAACAGGAAATACTCATGCTCAGGAAAGAACTTGAAAGATACAAGATACAAGAGGAGAAGGAGTTGTTGCAGCAAGAAATTCAACAGAGAAAAAATAAAGCCAAAATAGCTCCCCCAAAATATGTACCTCCGCATAGAGGGAATATTTCAAGAAATACACAGCAAAATACAGGTGGTTTTCAAAATTCACATGCTTCTGGAAGTCATCAGAACATTATTCCCCAAAACCCTAGACCACCTCCCATACGTAATACATCTCAACATATGGCAAATACTTACCCACCCCCTGGTCAACAATATTATAGGCCACAGAATCAACACATAAATCCCCATATGAACCAACATCAACAATATGCATATCATCAGCCACCAGGTGGATATAATTATTATCCCAATCCACCACCTCTCAATTTCCCTCCCCAAAACCTTGCTAATATATGCAGTCAATTTGATTTAACTGGATATCAGTTATATCCATATCTTATGGATAGTACTTGGAGAAACATGGTTCCCAAGTTTACTGGAAACAATGCAGTATCTGCAGAAGATCATATCAGAAGTTTTAATGCTTTTGTACAGGATATAGGTATGGATTGGGAAGACATTAGAATGAGATTATTTATGATGTCCCTCACTGAAGATGCCAGAGATTGGTTTAATAGCTTGCCCGATGCATCAATCAATTCAATAACTGATTTTCATAACCAGTTTAAGGATCAGTATGGTAACCAATATGCTCCTGAGTTTGCACTACATGAACTAATAAGTATATAGAAGTATCAAAATGAATCAGTATTTGATTTCAACCTAAAGTTTTCCAAGCTACATAATAAGGTACCACATGGAGCCAAGTTATCTGACCAGGCAGCACTGAGTATCTATATGAAAGCATTTGACCCCAAAACAGGATATGAACTTAGAAACCGGTGTCCTGCAACATTGGCCGAAGCACAGAAAGTAGCCATAACTATCGAAAATAATAGGAAAGCTGCAGGAATGGTCAGTAAAAGGGACAATCATAGAAATCTTCAGAATCCAAATACTCAACAGATTAAACCAGAGAGTCAGTATAGGCATGATAGACCTAGGTTACATGATATGCCTTACAATACAAATTGGAAGGATGGAAGACCTATTGACAACAACAGAAAGCAGCCATATGGAAAGGATACTCCTGATCCCTTGAAGAGAAACATGGCACATATGGTAGAAAATAAACCTTGGTGTTTTGTATGTAACCTACCACATTCACCTGAATATTGTGAGGTAGCTAAATCAATACAGCAAGAGGAAATGCTATACAGCTATAATAGGGATAATCACACCATCAATATGATGCAGGATACACCATGTGTAGTAACAGAAGATTATTCTTCTTCAGAAGAAGAAGGATATGAGTATGATGTAGGGAACCAAAAGTATCATATTAACATGGGAGAACAGCAGGTATTCTCAAACCAGGAAGATAGTTGTAACAACAAGTCATGTGGTCAATGGAGAAAACCTATTGAGGATGAAAGAGAAGCTCTCACAGTGGCTGTAGTGGCTCAAGCTCGAAACACTTATAACTTAAGGAATAGAACAACAAATGTTGGGCAAGGAACTCCTGGAAGTGTATTTATAAAAGACCAGAATAACAAAGAAAATAATACAAAATCATCACCTAAAGAACCAGAAAAGGGGGATAAAAATAAAATGAAAGGAAATCAAGAAAAAGAAAACATAAAAACAGAAAAGAATGACCAGATCATAACCCCTTCTTTTGACATTGCACAGGCAGTGTCTTAGGTGAAGATATCAATCCCACTCCTAGAGATGATGAAAATAGATAAATATAGGAGTACAGTTGTCAAGATGATTTCTGATACACCAAATTCAAAACATAAAGGGTTTGAAAAAACAACAAATAATGTGCATCAAGAAAATTTTAAGATGCTTGAGGTATACCTTGGTGACACACTTACAAAAAATCCCCCACAGGTAGATCCATTCTATACTACACTAGTAATCAAGAACAGAATAGTCAGGAATTGTATGATTGATTCAGGTGCTGCTATGAATATCATGCCTATAGCAGTGATGAAAGAATTGGGGATGTGGGTTGATACTACGTATGGCCAATGTTATGCAATGGATAACAGATCTATTCTAGTAGTTGGTATTATGAAAGATGTAGAGATAAAACTTGCTTCACATCCTGAAGCAACATATAACATTGACATCACTGTGGTTGATATCCCACCGTATTATGGAATGCTGTTATCAAGGCAGTGGGCTGCAATGGCAGGAGGCAATGTTCAATTAGATCTATCATATGCCACCATACCAGTAGGTGACAAGGAAATTAAGTTGTACAGAGAACCAAGGTATGACAATATTATAGAAAGAATGGACCGGCATCAGGTGAATTTCTTTTGTGACACAGATTTAGGAGTTTTCAAAGTTGGAGAAACTATCCCAGAATTGCATAACACTGACCCAATACACACTGAATCTATGAAAAGAGAAAATGATTTGTGGAAAATGTATTTCGATGGTGCATGCAGCAAGATAGGAAATGGGGCCGGAGTAGTTTTTATCTCACCAGGAGGTAAAACGTTCAAATACTCTTTCTTATTGACATTTGAATGCACCAATAACGTAGCTAAGTATGAAGCCCTACTCATTGGCCTAAACATAGCCACCAAATACAAAATAACAAAGTTGGCTGTCTATGGTGATTCTGAATTGGTCATCTCCCAAGTAAGAGAAAAATATTTATCTAAGAATAAAAGATTAAGACAGTACAGAAATGCAGTTTGGGATAGTGTTGAATTATTTGATGCTTTTTCAATCAGCTGGGTTGATAGGTCTAAAAACATCATGGCAGACTTTTTAGCAAACATTGCATTGAAGAGAGATGATGTAACATTAGGAGGGATCACAGAAGTAGAATTTAAAACTAGACCTACCATCCCTGATAATATACAGAACTGGCAAGTGTTTGATAGTGATGCTGATATAATCAATTTCTTACATTGTGTTGATTATTATGAAAATCAAGAAATTGATTTCAGTGCATTTGTGGAGGAACACGATGGGAAAGAAACCCTTTTTGGCCAAGAAGTGGTTCAACTGAAGACAAATAAGATACCCAAAGGGCTTATTGCATTAGAAAAAGCATTTGATGGGCTTGATAGATACAAAAAGAAAGAAACACCAGTGATACCTGAGAAACTTGAGGAAGTGAATTTGGGGACTCAGACAACCCCAAAAAATGTATATATTGGAAGGAATCTTGACCAGAAAATTAGAAGTAGAATCATCAATCTACTTAGGAAGTACAGGCATGTGTTTGCTTGGTCATATGATGACTTAAAGGCATATAGAGAGGATTTATTTCAACATGAGATACCACTCAAGCCAGATGCAAAACCATTCAGACAGAAACAAAGGCCAATTAATCCTACATTGGCTCCAAAAATGTTAGAGGAACTTACAAAGTTAAGGGATGGAGCTATAATCAAACCTATTAGACACTCTTCCTGGGTTTCAAACTTAGTGCCTGTCAGGAAAAAGAATGGTGACATTAGACTATGTGTGGATTTCAGAAACTTGAATAAATCTTCCCTCAAAGATAATTATCCTCTTCCCAATATGGAGGCAATATTGCAGAAAGTTACTGGGTGTGAGTTGCTATCCATGATGGACAGTTTCTCTGGCTACAATCAGGTAAAAGTTAAGGAGTCTGAACAATTTAAGACGGCATTCACCACTCCGTGGGGAACATATGTGTATTTAAGAATGCCATTTGGATTAACTAATGTTGGAGCAACATTCCAGAGAGTGATCGATGTAGCTTTTGCTGAATTAATCAATAAGATTATGATAGTATATCAAGATGACTTGACAACATATTCTAAAAAGGCCGAAGATCATTGCACACATTTAGAACAAGTATTTATCAAAGCCCTAGAATATGGGATATCATTGAACCCTAAAAAATGCCATTTTGCAGTAATAGAAGGAAAATTGCTTGGTCATATAGTCTCGAAGGAAGGAGTTAAAATAGATCCTGAAAGGGTAAAAGCAATTGATCAAGTCCCTATTCCAAAAAATGTAAAAGCTATACAATCATTCTTTGGTCAGATAAATTTTGTCAGAAGATTTATACCAAATTTCGCAGAGATTGTTTGTCCTATATCGAGAATGTTGAAGAAGAATTCAGAAATGAAGTGGACAACAGAAACAGTGGAAGCATTTGGTAACATTAAGGAGGCTATCAAGCAAGCTCCAGTCTTAATGTCCCCTGACTTTGATAAACCTTTCCAACTTTTCTCATTTGCTTCCTATCATACAGTAGCAGCAGTGTTGTTACAGAAAAACAATGATGGACATGAACAGCCTATCTCTTTCTTTAGCAAGTCCCTTCACAATGCAGAGTTGAAGTATGACATTATTGAAAAACAGGCATATGCATTGGTAAAAGCGGTAAAAAATTTTAGACCATATTTGGTAGGGGCTAAAATCATAGCATATGTTCCTAATGCTGCAGTGAAGGATGTACTGATCCAAACTGAGGTCACCGGTAGGAGATGTAGGTGGATCAATAGGATTCAGGAATTCAACATTGAAATCCAAATCACTAAATTAGTCAGAGGACAGGGTCTTGCCAAATTGATGGTTGAAAGTAATCTAGAAGCTTCCCAGATATGTAATGTTGATGCAAATACCAGTATTGAACACACTCCATGGTATACTGATATAGTATATTATCTAAAATATATGAAGTGTCCTGAAGGATATGATGATAACAAAAGAAGGACACTCAAACTACAAGCTTCAAAATATGTACTCATTGGTGGGGATCTCTATTGGAAAAATAGAGATGGGGTTCTACTATTATGCTTGGATGAATATCAATCAAAACATATTATGAAGGAGTTGCATGAAGGCATGTGCGGAGGACATTTCTCAGCAAAAACCACAGCCCACAAGATCCTGAGGGCAGGGTACTATTGGCCTAAAGTCTTTAATGATTAATACCAGTACACTAGAAAGTGTGAAGCATGCCAAAAGTTCTCAGGGAAGTTAAAGTATCAAGGAGCACTACCCTTAAAACCTATGCAGGTTGAGGCTCCATTTTATCAGTGGGGTATTGATTTTATAGGTGAAATTTCAGAAAAATCGAGTGGGGGGCACCGATGGATTTTAGTGGCTACTGATTAATTTGCAAAATGGGTGGAAGCAATCCCAACCAAACAGGCTACAAGTAAAGTTGTGATTAATTTTCTAATGGATAACATTATATGCAGATTTGGTACTCCTGTAAGATTGATTACAGATAATGGGATGTGTTTTAGATCTAATGAATTCAAGGGTTTTTGCAATACACATGGTATCACTGTTTCTTATGCTGCTCCATACCATCCACAGGCAAATGGACAAGCTGAATCAAGTAATAAGAGCCTGTTGAAAATCATAAAGAGAATGTTGGATAAAAATAAGAAGGCTTGGGATTCAAAATTAAGAATGGCAGTATGGGCTGACAGGATTACTATAAAAAGGGCAATTGGGAGATCCCCTTATGAATTGGTATATGGAACACAAGCAAGATTACCATTGGAAAATCTTATACCAGTATACAAATTTATCCTCCAGGAAGACTTGAATATCCCTGAACCAATGGAGGAAAGGTTGGAACAATTGGCAGAGCTTGATGAAACAAGAAGAATAGCTCAGAGACAGAATGTTAAATTACAATCACAGGTAAAATATCTCTTTGACAAGAAGGCCAAAGAAAGAAAGTTTGAAATAAATGATCTGGTACTGATGTGGAATGCAAGATGTCAGGACAAAGGAAAACATGGAAAATTTGAAGCCCTATGGTTGGGTCCTTTTGTTATCACTGGCAAGGGAGGTGATGATTCTTACTATGTACAGAATATGTCAGGAGAGGAGCAGGAATTGCCTGTACATGGCCAATACTTAAAGCAGTTCTTTTCATAAACATGTACAAAGAGAATTGAGTGTTGCCAGTGCATGGACAACATTCAAATAATTCTCAAAATATCTTATTCCATGCACAGTAGTCTAGGAATCATTCCCGCTCCCCATCATTTGTTCCTTTCCTTTTCCCAGTTTCATAAAACCTCACCCCAAAATAATAAAATATGTGGTCTACTTCCCCAGGAGATCTGGATCCTTGTTATATTCACAGGGAGTATACATCCCAGACAGAGCTACTGTTAGCACAGTAAAAATTTGAAATTTTTACTGTCTCCTTACCCCATCATATTTGAATAAATCCTGAAGAATATCCCAAAAGACCATAATAAAAAAAAAAAAATTTCTCACAAGGTGTCTATGGATGAGCAGTGCCAAATTTCATCAAAGACAATCCATCAGCAAGAGGTTGTGTTGCTTACACCGATACATAAGGAATCATTTGAAAACAACCATCGGCGTGAGAATAGAGATCGGAAGAAGAATTATGGAAGTCACCGATGGAGTAAGTAATACCGATGACCTTACATCGGCAAGAGAGGCAAGTGGTCATACCGATCAGTATGACAGATATCTATCGGATGATTTTTTAAAAAGTTGCCCCGACGGTATATATCATACCGATGAAGCATTTCGGCAAGAGTTTTACCGAACATCCTGCAGGGGTAACGAAGCAAATAGCCATCGGCGAGAGGTAAACTATCGGGATAGGAAACAAGTAAGCCTCCGATGATTAAGAGTCTTGGCGATAAGAAAGCTTTCGGTGAGACTCACAGCGATACACATACCTATCGGGATAACTCAGTATATCGGGACAAAGGAATTAGGTCTCGCCGATTTACAAGTCACGGCGATCAAAAGGCATCGGTGACACTTTAACATACTCTGTCCGATGAAGGATATGAAAAGGGCCATCGGGGAGATGATTTGGATCGGGATATCTTGAAAAAACTATCCCGATAGAACATGTCATTCCAATAAGAATAAAACTTATACTTGTTGATACTCTAGCGGCGAGACAATAGCAAAGTCATCCCGATCCAAGGTAAAAATGACTATCGGTGAGACAACAAAGATCGGGGGAACACAGTTATACTATCCCGATAGTATTAATCACTCCGATAAAATCATATCGGTGGGACTCGCTATATCGCAGAGAGATCTAAAACCCTTGGCGATGAAGGAAGTCATGCCGATGGTCACGCCCACTTAAGGTATGACATTACATAGCGTCGGGAAAACAATTGGAGGAAATGGTCACCCTTGATATAATCACCAGGAGCGCAGTTGATCTTACTGATTCTCACCATGAGCAGGAGTATTTAGATCATCTGGCAAAAGTCTATTTATGGCTAAATAGAGCCTAATTAAGCTTATGTAATTATTGTTTATGTTGGTTAAATTCCCAAGAGACTTATTGGAGAGTTGTATCTCTTCATGAAAATATCTATATAAGTTTAAACAATCGATGCTGAAAAATCATCAGCAGTAGAAGATATTCACATATACATAATATACAAGATTCCAAAATGACTATGTTGCATATTTTATTTGAAGAAGAAGTTTGAAGTTCTCTGATTCAGTATTTCTACTTTGGTATCAGTTATTTGTTGAAATTATTCAATTGTGTGGCTGTCTCCATTTCTGCATTTCCCTGTTATTCAGATTAAGATATCAAGTGTATATTTAATCTGTCAATACACATTTGCTGTATCTGTGTGATTAATTTGGTTGGTGTCCATCTGAGGAATTAAACCCTTCTGATTTATTCACAGTAGCCTGGAAGTAGTAAGTTGGGATTACTAAGTAGAGCCATATAATTAGGATTGCCATTCTATCTCCAGTAAAATATTATCTGTTAATCTTGTCCATTCATTTCATTTGGTTCCTTCAAGTAAGGATTAAAATACCTTCTGGTGAATTATAAGATATCTGATTTTATTTGGTTGGATTATCAAGAAGAGTCTGTCAGTCATTTACTTGCACGTTTATACAAGCTATAAACCAAAACTGTGCCAAATAACTAGAATTATTACCATTAAGAGACTCCTGGTCTTAGTCCTTCAAATTGACTCTATTACCCAACAAGGCACTAGTCTCATTCAACTCATTAATTAAAACCTTTTACCTTGATATTGCTTATACAATTTCTGCCAATCACTTATTAAACATTACACATAGAATTAATTAGTCAGCTGTTTCATCTATTTTACATCCTACGCCATTGTAGATAGATATAGTTATTCTACTCATTCACACTTAGACTACTTTAGTATTCCAAGGTTCACCCACCTAGGTGTAGCAGGACCTAAAGTGTAGGAAATCATCAAACCGTGAAGGTTGATTTCGTCAAGTTAGTTCAAAAACGTTGCAAATCCAAACATAGATCCTGGCATCCTCTTAGGATTTGCAACCTGCATTTTTGAGACCTAACAGTAGGTAGGAGAGTGGCTTTCATGGTGGGGTCGGTACCCAAAGTGGTTGCCTGGGTAACCCCATGGAAGTTGTAATCAAGTGATAACTTAATAATTTATTTAGGGGGTTGGGGTAGTAATTTACATAACAAGATAAGAAAGATGCCTCACCCATGCCTTGAGTTCTCTCGCAGGCTAAGGATGGGATGAGAAGGCCTGGTTGGCAAGGTTGACCTCCTTGTCTCCATAAGAGGATGTGTCAACTCCGCATGTGTCACCCTATGGGGCCGGTGCCTAGAGAGAGGCTGCCAGGGTAACCATAGATGGGGGCCGGTTTCTAGTGAGAGATAGCCTAGGTAACCCATGCTAGGACCATGTGATGACACTCTCCCTACTGCAGCTTAGTTACTTTCCTCTTTATCTTTTGTTGATGCCTCTAGAGTACTACCTTGTCTTGTGCAGTCTTGATAATCTGTTTTGTCTGTGTCGAGTTGCATCTATTTGTTCATATTTGTTGTTTGTATCCTTTGACCTAGTGGAGCCTCATTATTATCTCCTAGCTCGGAGGGGTGGACCTTAGGGTTCCACATGGTTGGGTGGTAGAGCTATCCATTGGTCTTCTTGGATGTTATGGTTTGAGATCAGTGTAGAAGAGTTCCAGTTCCAGATTTGTTCTACACTTTCAGAGTTGTAGTATACTTTCATAATTGTATTATTTGTAAACCGATGTGATAGGTCTTGTAATCTTGAATTAAACCTCTGTAATTATCCATCTCTGCAAATGTTTAATGTAATACTCTTATGTTGTATTTGATGCATACCACTTGTATTGTCATGATTTCATGTTTATATGACGCTGTTATGTTTCCCTAGAGGAGTTAGATGTGCACCTTTTTATAATGTTGTGTATAATGTTAACTTTTTGATAATGCAATTATTTGCTTAAAAAAAAATTTCTGTAATTTTTGCATTTGTTAGTCTAACTCTCTAGGGTTGCATGACGGGGCATCACAAATTATTATAACATAGTAAAATGAAATATTGATATATATTATGACCTCATGTGAAGGTGAATAAAACATACCTATTACTAGTGATAGAAGAAGTTCAATCATCATAAATCTCATTGCTAGGACAAACATTACAAATAATATTCTAAAAGCATCAAGTATAATGTGGATCATCATCATATGTGGGTGAAGGTATGATGTGTATCTATATCATATGTCCTTAGGTTTAAAATGAGAGAAAATTATCATTATACACACTATAAGTAGAAAAGAAGTTAATGCATTCAAAGAACATGAATTCATGGAAACAATCTAGCATGACATATAGGAGATGTATCATTAAAATTGTAATCATTTAATGCATAGGTGAAGGAGGTAAAACTATATTTTCTATGGCCCTTTTACAAGGTGTGTCATAATGTATATCCTCACTAGTTATGTACTCACAACTATCACAATCCATATGATCATCATTATTTTCATACATAAATTACATAAGTGTATCTGATAGGTATGGATGAGCACTAATCAACTCCATGAAGGAAGGAAAAGATAAGAAATGATAAAATAACACTTGCATACAAGACATATCCCTAGCCTTAACATAACATGTCATAAGAATATCCATTATTGAAGTGTCGTACAATAACTGAACTATCAAGTAGGGAATTTAGAGAGAGATTTAGTTTTCCTCTCGAATATCTCACATTTCTTTATAGATGTATTTCAATTTATATTGTGTAATATTCATATTAATATAATATTGATATTTATATGATTATTTATGTTGTCCTTCATATATAAATATATATATATATAGATATATTACAATGAAGAAAAATTAAATATGAATATTACGAGGGATCTCTTCCCATTAGCTTTATCGCCTAAGACCACAACTGGGGGGTCTCCATCCCCAATGGGCATTATCACCTGAGCATTAGCACCCTTTAGTTCAAATCCTTTGCGAGCTCGCTGGTGCCTGAGACCACAACTTGGGGGTCTCCATCCCCAATGGCCATTATCGCCTGGGTATTAGTGCCCTTTAGTTCAAATCCTCCTCGAGCTCATTGGCACCTGAGACCACAACTTGGGGGTCTCCGTCCCCAATGGGCATTATCTCCCGGGCATTAGTACCCTTTATTTCAAATCTGTGAGCTCGTTGGCCCATAGCCTACAAGCAGGACCTGAGAAGGATCCTGCGAGCACGGCAACCCAGTGAAGGCACAAGGCTTGCGAGCTTGTTAGCCCAGCGGGGATTTGAACCTGGGTGGTGATCACCACAACCAAGTGAACTCACCACCACGTTGTACCCCGAAGGGAGATTATTAAAAATATATTAATATTTTAAATTATACACAAATATATATATCAATATTTCATTTTACTATAATATACCATAAATATAAATATATTATAAGGATAATTCCATTTGTTTGTATAATCACTAATTTAATATATTTATTATCATTAATATATTATGAATTATATTATTCTATTGATATTTAAAATAAAGAATTTTATAAATATACAAACATATTAATATTTAAATGAGTATTTAATATTTATTTAATTATAAAATGTATATTAATTCATATTTAATATATTTTTTAATATTCTTATGTGCATTTCAAGGGTTTTAGGATCCCTTCAAAACCTATATTAGGTTTTCTAATAATAAACAATGAAATTACATAAAATAAGTAAACTATATCAAGTAGGGAATTTAGAAAGATATCTTGTTTTGCACTCCAATATCTCACATTTCTTTTTATATATATTAATAATAAAATTTATATTAATTGATATTTAATATGCTTTTTTGTTATTAAAGTGCAAATTTTTTTACTATAATATAACATAAATATAATCCATTATAAACTTGTATAATAAAAAATTTAATATAAATTTTATTAGTAATAATATAGAATGAATAAAATATTAAATAATTTTCATAAGGTTGAATATTTTTTTTTTTGCTGAATAAGTGCGGTTTAAGGGAATCACTCCCACTAAAATAGATCCAAACCAAATCAGAACAAGCATGCCCTTTAACAGGGGTACGAGAGAAATAGATAAGAACAGTCCCAAATCACATCTGGGATCCACAAATCAATAGTGAAAAACATCTTTGTGAGGAGATTTCTTTTTCTTTTGTACCACTTTCCAATCTACTAGATTTCCATTTTCGATATGATTTTTTTTTCAAATGCCCCTGGTAAACTTTTTAACGTGACCGACGACGCTGGTACGACATGCCCTCCAGCTCCACGTGGATGCTTTTGTCCGGAGCAATGAACCAATGAGGCCACAACATAGGGGACCTCATCCCCTAGCAGGAACACTTCAAACCTGTGAGCTCGTTGGCCTAGCAAAGGCGTAAAGCCTGCGAGCTCGTTGGCCCAGCGAGGGTTTGAACTCTGGTGGCCACCACTACAACTGAGCGACTTAACCACCGAACCATGCCCTTATCAAAATTTTTTTGATGTGATTCTCATGATGGGGGGGCTAAGATTTTTTAGTAATTGTTATAGGGATCCTACCCCTGCTCATGGGTGGCTGTTGATTGTTCTCAGGTGCAGATGATGGCTGATCTTCTGGTTTACTCCTGGCCTGAGGAGAAACCCTTTGATTCTAATGCTCTAGAGGAGTCTCATGTGCACCTATTGTACACTCAACTGTGTAGTGATGGGGGGCAACATCTTTCTACCATGTGGCTTGACGATCAGATTTTATTTTGGAGGTAGGGCAATATGTGGCTGTGTGACAAGTTTTGTAGCATCTTCTACAACGAAAAGGCAAGCCTTCATAGTCCAAAGGTTGGGTCCAACTGCGACCATGAATGTTCAAAATGATTTCTGTTGGTAGTTCTTTTGAAATATCCAAGTCCACTAGAATGCGGGTGAAAGTTGTATGTATGAAGTCAGATGAATCATTATTTGTTGTTATGAAGTTGCTAATAGAATCGCCAATTGCTTGGAAATAGGAGTCAGCCCAAAAATGAAGTGGCAAGTTGGGGAGTCAGACCCAAATTGACATGATATCAAAGGATTCTACTGAAGGATCGAAAGAGGGGTGCCAGCATTTTAACATTAACAGATGTTTCCCCCAAGCCCAATGGGAACTAAAAATTGTTTAGCGATCTTCAACGTTGTCAAAAACTACCATGAAAAAGCCACCTGCGTAAGGATAAATTTCTAGATTTTCTCTTAAAGTGGGCTTCTAGGTTTCCGAGATCCATAGATGGAGTTCTGGGAGGCTTGGCTAAAAGCAGTTAAATCTTCCAATCAGTCCGTACTCTGTAAAGTACTCTTCATTTTTAGCTATTTCTTTTTTGACTTCCTCGGATAACAATATTTCAATAGGCTTTCTTGAGCATCGAATGGGTTTGCTTGAGTCCAATTGCTCCCTAATCTTTGCATGGGTAATGCTCCCAGATGAGGCCGAACCGGCAAGTAGGTCATGCCTTACATCTAGAGCCCTAGCGTCAGGAAAGCCACCTATCTCAGCACAAAACCCAGGGCTGCCAGAGATTGGGTGAGTGGCAATACGTGAGAGGCAGGAGTTTGTGGCTGTCGATCCTTGGTGGTCCTCAAAATATCAGAAGCTCCTTTACCAGATTCCATCTTTGAGTTCACCTTGGAATTGGTTTGTAGGAGAGCATCCCTAAAACCATCCCCTAAGCGTGGCTTTACCTTGGCCAAATTCCCTATCCCTGCGTCAAGGAGATCATTAATGATGAAAGGCCGCACAACAGACGTGAGGACTTGCCGTAGAGAAAAGGAGGGGGGATCATGGTCTGCACTGGAGGACACCGAGATTCAGAAGCCACATTTCCTTGAAGACCTTCAAACCGATTGGAAACCCTAACCTCTGAAGAAATCAACAACGAACCCATGGAAGAAGAATTCCTATGATATAAGGTTGAATATTATATTAATATAAATATTACACAATAAAATAAATTAATATTTAGATCACATCTAAATATTAATTTATTTTATTGTGTATTCATATTAATTAGTAGTCATGTCTTGGGGACTAGTCTCCGTAATAAAGCCATGGGAAGAGATCCCCATAAGGGTCTCTCTATGCTTTTACCAGGTTAAAAGAGTATATATTTAAAATATCAATATTATAATTACAATGAAAGAAAATAATAAAATTTATTATATTCATATGTATAATCAAACCCATAATGTTTCTGGGTTTATGTAGCAGAAAAATTAATCAACACTCAAACTGAGAAACCCAAGATGAAAATTAAAATGATGATATGCTCCATACTTTTATGCATTCAATATAGTAAGGGAGTTTTGTTACACTGAAGGGCATACATGCTTATTGTCATACTAGAAAATCTCTACGCTTTTACCAGGCTAAAAGAGTACATATTTAAAATATCAATATTATAATTACAATGGAAGAAAATAATAAAATTTATTATATGCATATATATAATCAAACCCATAATGTTTTTGGGTTTATGTAGTAGAAAAATTAATTGGCACTCAAACTAGAACCTAAGATGAAATTAAAAATGATGATATGCCCCATACTTTTATACATTCAATATACTAACTTCAACATAAGGGAGTTTTGTTGCACTAAAGGGCATACATGCTTATTATCATACTAGAAAATTACTTTTTCTAATGAAAACTTTAAATCTTGAACATATTTAAATCTTGAACCGTATGCAATATTTCATGAAAGAATATGTGAGAAAAATGGGATAAGTATATTATGAAGTCTATCACCAATGTTGGAAAAGGAACACAATAATGTATGCATTGTGAACTTCCACTAAATTGTTTTACTTGTTATTCATCTATCTTTAGATATCTTCTTTCTTTTTTTTCCTGTGAGATTTGAAAGCCACAATTTGTTTTAAATAATCTGGTAATGTAAAAAAAATTATTTATTGTATAATCAATAATTTAATATAAATATTATTAATATAATTATTTTAATTATATTATTCTATTGATATTTAAAATAAAATTTTTGTAATCAATTTATTATCTATATATATATCATTTTACTATAATATAACATAAATACAAATACATTATAATGATAATTCTACTAATTTGTATAATCAAATAATTTAATTTACAATTCTATTGTTAATATATAATTAATTATACTATTTATAAATTATATATATTGAATCAAAATTAAATAATCACATTAATATCAATATTATAAATTTTTTATAATATTTACATAGACTTTAAAAAAAAATTGTTTAACATTAAAAAAATATTATGATTTTTGAATAATTTTTTGTTAAAATTTTCTCATGTAGACTTAGGAAAAACTAAAATTTATTCAACATGAAAAATAATACTCTCTTTTGATTGGTTTACTTGGTTTACTCTAGATAGATTGATCACTAAATAAAAAAAACTCATTGCAATAATATTTAGATCACTACAATATTTTAATTTTTAATATTTATACAGAAAATAATATAATGACTATATAAATATTATTGTTAATATATTATTAATTATATTAATCTATTGAATACAAATGAAACAATCATATTAATCTATAATATTACACAATATAATATATTAATATTTAGATCACAACAATATTTTAATTTTTAATATTTATATAGAAAAGAATATAATAGCTATACAATGATCAATTAATATGAATATTACAATTTTTGTTATAACATTTGCATAACCAAAAATTATTTGTTTAATAACCAAATTCTGGGGTAAAAGTTCTTCTCACTAATTTTTCTCCTCAATTTTAGGTGTTTGTGTCACATTAAGATTTAGATCATACAGTATTTTAAGTTTTATATTTATACATAAAAGAATATAATAACTATACAATGGTCAAATTTAAATAATGATATTAATATGAATATTATATTAATATAAATATTACAATTTTGTTATAATATTTGCATAGACTTTTAAAAAAAAAATTATTTGTTTAATAACCAAATTCCCAGCAAGAATTTAGTCACTCATAATTTAATTAAACAAGTTAATTTGTTAGTATTGCTACCTCCTCGACCAGGTTTTTCTCCTTAATTTTAGGTGTTTGTTTCACTCAAAATATTGCATACATTTCATAATTGTTTCATGCTGAACAAAAGACTACAAAATAACCTTTTGTTCTCTACCTTCTAGAGCTCAGAACTTATTGATAGAACAATGCCAGAAAGAATGACCAACCAACTTAATGCATCAAAGACTTATGCATATATAGAAATTCAAGCTCACTCCATCATTCCAAGCACTGCACTTAGTCAATGAGCACACCCATGCTACATTAATTCAGCCCACTGCAATGTCAAGAAGTGTACACATTTGGAAGCCTGCCCATTCCCTGACAATACTGAAAATATTAGAAGAAGATTGCTTGCACTCATACTGTACCTAGAACAATAAAGTGGGAAGGTTCAAACCCTTTTCCTGACACCTGCAACCTCTAGAATATCCAATTTGTCTTCCAAGTGTACATATGCATTGAAGAATTTTACTATGTCAACCACCTGCATGACACTGTTTTGCAAAACCATAAATTTTTGGGTACAAATCAGCCTGTACAAATCCTGCAATCATGGAATGCTTTTAGGAAATTACTCCTTCAAATCCTTTACAACACTTCAAAAGTGTTGTCCAATTTTCCTTTTTGGGCCATCTGATTTCTGACTGTACCTTTTTGTGTGTTGGGCATCCTTCTTTTCTTTATCAGCATTTTTCCTTTATCACAAACTTCTTTCATTTCCCTCTTCTACTCACTTTGTCGGCAAACTTTCACTTTTACAAACCATGGGAAAGACCCCCTTTTCTTTGGCACTTAAACTTCATTTTGGGCCCCCTTTGTGCCTTATCATAAAATCTTCTTTTTTACAAACTTCCTTGTTTCTATCTTCTCACTCTCTCCTTTAGTCAGAGAATTTTGACTTTCGCAAGCTAGAACTATTGTTCCCTTTGTTGGCAATTTATTGCCTTTGCGAACTACTTCTTTCTTTCTCTTTGGTCGGTGAAATATCACTTTCGTGAACCATTTTGCCTTGGCCTCATTCTCTTTCCATGCTTTTTCCTTTACTTTGTCGGCCAATTGCCTTATCGATGAACTTTGAAATATTTTTGGACACTGTTTGGTGAGTTCAAATTTCCCCTGGTTTGCCAATAAAGCCCTTTCTTTATCTTTGCATTGTCTCTTTCTCCTCTCTTTATTGAGAAAAAAGTCCATCGATGAACCATGTTATCAACGAACTGAGCAGTTCGCTAACCTAGTCATTAGTTGATAAAGCTCTTAGAAAAAAATTGCCATTGCCTTCGTTACTATGCCTTCTATTGGTGAATTTGTTGTCGATAAAATCTCAGGTGTCAACGAACATTGGAGTTCGCAAACTTCTTTCTTTCTTTTACTTTTTTCCTTCACCGTATCTCTTTCCTTCGCCTTTCTTCTTGTCTTCCTGCCACCTTATCGGCAAATCGATGAATCGAGAAAAAGACTAACTCCCAAACTAGTTCACCAGTTCTCATTTTTTGTGATTTGTTGATAAAGACTTAGAATGTTCATTTTTCAAAGGGAAGAAATAAAGACATTATACTTAGAATATTTTTGAACTAAAACCCCAATAAGATGCCTCAAATCAGTTTTAAATAGGGGGTCTTAAGAACAAAGATACAAAGTGGGATCTCTAATAGATTTTTTGTGGCAAAACAGTGCATTTTGGGAGCTAAATTTATAGGTCCCTATTGCAAGTATGTGTCTAATTGGTGTTGTCATTGATGTCAACATATTTGTGTTGTCATTGGTGTCAACTATGCCCTTATTTTGTTACTTGCTTGTATATGTTGAGGATATTGAGAAAATTAGCTCATCCAATAAAAATAGTGAATTGCAGTAGAAACAGTGCATTACATGCAGAAACACAGTCCAGAAGAATGCTCCACATTTCCTGTAGAATGAATATCTTTGCCTACAGATTGGAAGTTATTTAGAAGCCTGTATGAAGATGTTATGTTCCAAGGTGAGCCTCTGGAAAGAAGATTTGAGTAAGTTGTGTTCACTAGTGTGAAAACTACTTTTTCTATATGTTTGGTGATGATAGGGAGAAAGTGTTTTGCTCAGCATTCCTCCACATTGAAGTATTTTGGTCTGTAGTTCTGGAATCAAGTCTGTGATGATGTTAAGTGTCTTCAACTAAAATGGTTCATGATTTGGTGGTCCACAAGCTATCTTTTGCTTATGATATTGGTTGTTAGTGTTGTTCTTGTGCTCCGATTTGAAGAATCTTATTGACAGAGTGATTAGAGATTGTGCGGTTATTTCTGGTGATTAAAATTTGCTTGTGGGTGTCTCCTGATTATGTTCCTAACTTTGGATTGGTCCATAAAGAAAAAATTGGATCATGAATGAAGAATGTTCTTGTAGACCCAGTGCTATCATCAGTCTTGGATGACCTGGTTGAACTCATTATTTGCAGAGATACATCGAAGATTGTAGAAGCGTGTCGTGGCATGGAAGATTGTGTTTGAGTCCTAGCTAAGGCGTGGCATGATCTACATACATTCTTACATCTTTTCCTTAGCTAAATTTGTATTAGGTCCAGACCTATTTTTGTGTATGTTTGTAATGCTGACCTTGGAGATTGATCCAATGGTTGATGAACGTAATGTCAACCTTGATGTGCATTCCAAGGTTGATGAATTGTATAAAAGTATGTAATGAAATTGTAAAAGTGTGTGTGTGTGTGTGTGTGTGTGTTGCGAGTATGAAGAGATAAGTGCGAAAGAGAAAAGGAGCAAAGCAGAGGAGTCATTCTGTGCTTCAATGGAACTGAACCCTGGCATGAAGTAGATGTTATTCAATCAGTTCAACATCTTGGCAGTGAGCCACCCTTTGGCAGTGAGCCATCCCTAGGTAGTGAGCCATTCTTTGTAGTGAGCATTTTGGGCAGTGAACCCTGTAGGTAGTGAGCCTCTATTTTTCGGTATTGCTATAACTTATATATTTTTGTGGGCTAATACCCACTGTGGTTTTTCCCTTTTAGGGTTTTCCACGTAAAAATCTGGTGTCTACTATGTTAAATGTGTGATTATGATTAAGTTAATGGTTTCATGCTTTCATGGTTAAATCTGATTATGAATAATTAAGTTGATGATTTGATATGCATGTGAAGCCAAGTTTTGTAACAACTAATTCACCCCCCTCTCAGTTGTCCGATGTATTTAAACAATTGGTATTAGAGCTAAGTTCCTCTGAGGAAAGACTAATAGCTTGAGAAAGGTCAAGGATGTCTTATAAGAAGGAAGCTCTACATTTTGATGGGACAAATTATGCTCTTTGGAAGATACGAATGAAAAGCCATCTTCTGTGTCTTGGTTATAAAGTATGGAAGGCTACAGAAACATAATATACCATGCCTCAAAATGGTTTGACGACTGAAGATGAAATCAAAGAATATGAGTTGGATGTCAAAGAAAAGGATGCTTTGTTAAGTTACTTAAGTGACTCAGTGTTGACAAAAGTTGTGGACCTTGAATCTATAAATGAGGTATGGGTGAAGCTGAAAAATCTGTATGAAGGAGATGATTCTATAAAAGAAGCTAAGCTACAAAGCTTGAAAGTGAAATATGAGGGTTTGAAGATGAATTAAGATGAAAACATAATAACCTTTATGCAAAGAGTTGATGAAATTGTCACTGGAATAAAGGGTATGGGAGGAACTCTCGGTGAAAAGGAAGTTGTGATGAAAATTCTTAGATCACTGCCAAAGTCATATAGTCACAAGGTAGCTGCTATTGAAGAATTTGACTGTGAAAACTATTGATAGAGATCAGTTACTTGGAAATATTACAACCTTTGAGATGAGAGAATTTGGTGATGCCCTACCTAAAGTTGAATCAACTTTCAAAGCCAATACTTCAGAAAAGATCTCTAGAGCTGAGAAATACAAGGTGGATGATGACTTTGATGAAATTGAAGCTAACTTTGTTGACAGGCTACAAAGAGGCTTCAGTAAGTTCAAAGGTAAATTACCTTTCAAATGTTTCTCTTGTGGTAAAGTAGGTCATTATGCTTCTAGATGTCCTAAAAGAATTAAAAGAAATACAAAGAAATATGAGAGTAGGCCTAAAGTTCCAAAGAAATGCTACTATGTCAAAGATTTTGATGATGAAGGTGTGACTGATGATGAATCTGATGATGCTAGTACTAGTGCAAATGAATGCCTGTTTATTGCTATTAAAGAAGATCCCGTGTCTACTAATTCTGCTAGTTGTGTGAAGGAAGAAAAACCAGTGGAACAAAGTGCTTTGGCTATTCAGGTTGAGAAAGATAAGGATGAATGGATTATTGATAGTGGATGCTCACATCACATGACTGGTCACAAAAGTAAGTTTGTAAGTTTGGAAAAGTATGATGGAGGACTGGCTAGGTTTGGAGATAATGTAGCTGGTAAGATTTGTGGAAAATGATCTATTTCATTTGATGGAAAGCATAATACTGACAATGATCTATATGTGAAGCGCTTGAAGCATAATCTTTTGAGTGTTGGTCAGATGTGTGACAAAGGATATGATCTGAGATTCAAAGACAATGGGTGCAATATCATGGAAAGCTCAGAACTATGATTGCTACTGGTAAGAAGACAAGAGGTAACATCTATCAATTAAGAGGAACTAACGATTACTATTTACTGGCCCAGGTAGATGAAAGTTGGTTGTGGCATAGAAGGATGTGTCATATGAACTTTGATAATCTGGTAAAGATAAGTTCACGTTAGACTGTGAGAGATTTACCAAAACTTGTGAAACCCTCCAACACAATTTGTAAGGAATGTCAGTTGCGAAAGCAGACAAGGACAAGTTTCAAGAGAAAAGAACAATTTTCTACCAGCTTGCTGGATCTAGTGCATACAGATCTCTATGGTCCTATAAGGGTGAGAAGTCTACAAGGTGACAAGTACATCATGTTGCTTATTGATGATTATTCTAGAATGACTTGGGTTACTTTTCTAAGAGACAAATCAAAAGCCCTAGATAAATTCAAATCTTTCAAGGCAATGGTTGAGAATGAAATAGATTTGAAGATCAAATGCTTGAGGTCTGATAGAGGAGGTGAGTTCACATCAAATGAATTCAACATTTTCTGTGAAGAGCATGGGGTAAAGAGACAACTGTCTGCGCCTAGGACTCCTTAGCAGAATGGAGTTGTGGAAAGGAAAAATAAGACAGTTCAAGAGGCTTCTAGGACAATGATGAAGGAAGCAGATCTGCCGGAAGTGTTTTGGAAAGAGGCTATTCATACTGATGTTCACATCTAAAACAAAGTTCAAGTAAAAGGTAATGGTACTCAAACTCCTTATGAATTATGGTATGGAAAATTTCCTACAGCAAAATATTTCAAAGTCTTTGCAAGCAAATGCTATATCAGAAGAGATGAAGATCTAGGAAAGTTTGATGCAAGGTGTGATGAAGGAATCTTCCTTGGATACTCTACCAAGAGTAAAGCTTACCGTTGCTACAACAAAAGGCTCAAAAAGATTGTTGAGAGTGCAGATGTGAAGGTAGATGAAGGCAAAGAAAAAATATCAGACTTGAATTGCTATGAACCATATGAACCTGTGACTATAATGAATGAAGAAAAAGATGACCAAGTAGATAGTCATGATGAAGAAGAGACTCTAGAAAGTGTTGTCAAGACTTCTAGGTATGTAAGGATCAATCATTCTGAAGACCAGATTATAGGTGACAAAAACAAAGGTGTGCTGACAAGAAGAGTTGTAGAAGAACAAGTGAATTACTACTTGCTTTCAAAGGTTGAACCAAAGACTATGAGTGAAGCATGTAATGATGAAAGCTGGGTAAAAGCCATGGAGGAAGAGTTAAAGCAGATAGAAAATACTTGGGAATTAGTTCCCAGAGCTGCTGACAAAAATGTTATTGGAACCAAATGGGTTTTCACGAATAAGTTGAATGAGAATGGAGAAGTTGTAAGGAATAAGGCAAGGCTTGTATGCAACGGATATGCTCAAATTGAAGGAATAGATTTTGAATTGACTTTTGCTCCAGTAGCCCAGATTGAAGCAATCAGAATATTCCTGGCATTTACAGCCCACAAAGATTTTAAAGTGTATCAGATGGATGTAAAGTCTACATTCCTGAATGGTGAGTTGGACGAGGAAGTCTACACTGAGCAACCGGAAGGATTAAATTATCAGACCAAGGAGATGTTGTGTGCAGATTGAAGAAAGCCTTGTATGGACTCAAGCACGCCCCTAGAGCATGGTATGAAGAGTTGGATAAGTACTTACTGCAGTTAGGGTTCAATAAAGGTACTACTAACAGTAATCTTTATTTGAAGATAAATGGAGATCAAATATTGATTTTTGAAGTCTTTGTTGATGATATCATTTTTGGAGGCAATGAAGGTATGTGTATGAAATTTGCTGATGAAATGTAAAGAGTTTGAGATGTCCATGTTTGGTGAGATGAATTTCTTTCTAGGTCTACAAATAAATCAATCAGATAAATGAATCTTCATATCTCAGTCTAAGTATGTGAAAGATTTGTTGAAGAAGTTTGGGATGGAAGACTCTAAATCGGTGTGTACTCCCATGGTGACTGGCTGCAAGTTGAGCAAAACTGATGAATCACCTAAGGCTGATCAGAAAAAATACAGATCTGTGATTGGAGGATTGCTTTATCTAACTCAAACCAGACTTGATATTATGCATGCAGTCTGTCTTGTTGCAAGGTTTCAATCTGATCCAAGAGAAACACATGTGATGGCAGTCAAGAGAATCCTGAGGTATTTAAAAGGCACTCCGAATCATGGCTTATGGTATCCAAAGTACAATGACTTCACTCTTAGTACTTATACAGATGCAGATTGGGCTGAAGATGTTGATGATAGAAAGAGCACAAGTGGAGGTGCTTTCTTCTTGGGTAATAGATTAGTTTCATGACTGAGCAAGAAATAAGATTGAATCTCTTTGTCAACTACAGAAGTAGAGTATATTGCAGCAACATGTTGTTGCACTTAGGTGTTATGGATGAAGCAGACATTGAAAGATATAAGAGTTGTATATGAAGATCCAATTGCAATCTTTTGTGACAATACAAGTGCCATAAACATTTTAAAAAAATTAGTGATGCATTCAAGAACAAAGAACATATCAATAAGGTATCACTTTTTGAGAGAGAAGGTGATAGAGAATGAAGTAAAGTTGGAATATGTGTCCACAAAGGATCAGATTATAGACATCTTCACTAAGCCTCTACCTAAAGATACCTTTGAGTACCTCAGAGAAAATTTAGGGGTCATTACCCCTCCTGCCCTAAACTAAGATGCATAGGAATGCATTAATCCAATGGAGCTCAAAGTGTCATTCCTTGATCCAGATTGATGTTTTGAAGGCTACCTCTCAGGGGGAGTAGATAGATGTTTATGATAAAGTAAGTGGATCAGAGCAGCAGTGTGCAAGTATGTGCCCTTTGCCATTGATGTCAAAGGGGGAGAGAAATCATGTGAAAAACTTAGGAGGAGAAAGAATGCAGATGTGTTAAGAGAAAGGGGGAGAACCTTGTCTTGATGGTCTTTTCAATTTTTCACATCATATGTTACCATCAATGACAAAGGGGGAGATTATTGCAAGTATGTGCCTAATCGATGTTGTCATTGATGTCAACATATCTGTGTTGTCATTGGTGTCAACTGTGCCCTTATTTTGTTACTTGCTTGTATATGTTGAGGATATTGAGAAAATTAGCTCATCCGATAAAATTAATGAATTGCAGTAGAAACAGTGCATTACATGTAGAAACACAGTCCAAAAGAATGCTCCGCATTTCCTATAGAATGAATATTTTTGCTTGTGGATTTGAATTTATTTAGAAGCCTGTCTGAAGATATTATGTTCCAAGGTTGAGCCTTCGGAATGAAGATTTGAGTAAGTTGTGTTCACCAGTATGAAAACTACTTTTTCTGTATGTTTGGTGATGAAATGGAGAAAGTGTTTTGCTCCATATTCCTCTGCATTGAAGTATTTTGGTCTGTGGTCCTGGAATCAAGTCTGTGATGATGTTAAGTACCTTCAACTGAAATGGTTCATGATTTGGTGGTCCACAAGCTATCTTTTGCTTATGATAGTGGTTGTTAGTGTTGTTCTTGTGCTCCGGTTTGAAGAATCTTATTGACAGAGTGATTAGAGATTGTGCGATTCTTTCTGGTGATTAAAATGTGCTTGTGGATGTCTCTTGATCATGTTCCTAACTTTGGATTGGTCCGCAAAGAAAAAATTGGATCATGAATGAAGAATGTTCTTACAGACCCAGTGATATCATCAGTCTTGGCTGACCTGGTTGAATTCATTATTTGCGGAGATACATTGAAGATTGTAGAAGCATGCCATGGTGTGGAAGATTGTGTTTGAGTCCCAACTAAGGCATGGCATGATCCACATACATTCTTACATCTTTTCCTTAGCTAAATTTGTATTGGTCTAGACCTATTTTTGTGTATGTTTGTAATGCTAACCTTGGAGATTGATCCAAGGATTGAAGAGTGTAATGCCGACCTTGATGTGCATTCCAAGGTTGATGAATTGTATAAAAGTATGTAATGAAGTTGCGAAAGTGTGTGTGTGTTGCAACTATGAAGAGATAAGTGCGAAAGAGAAAAGGAACAGAGCAGAGGAGTCATTATGTGCTTCAATGGAACTAAACCCTGATATAAAGTAGATGCTATTCAATTAGTTCAACATCTTGGTAGTGAGCCACCCTTCGGCAGTGAGCCATCCCTAGGCAGTGAGCCATTCTTTGCAGTGAGCATTTTGGGCAGTGAGCCTCTATTTTTTAGTATTTCTATAACTTGTATATTTTTGTGGGCTAACACCCACCGTGATTTTTCCCTTTTAGGGTTTTCCATGTAAAAATCTGGTGTCTACTGTGTTGAATGTGTGATTATGATTAAGTTAATGGTTTCATGCTTTCATGGTTAAATTTGATTATGAATAATTAAGTTGTTGATGATTTGATATGCATGTGAAGCCATGTTTTTGTGACAATTGATTCACACCCCCTCTCAGTTGTCTGGCGTATTTCAATAGTCCCAATAGTGGCTCTAGTTGGGGACGTGTGGCAAACGATGTCACAGTGAGGATCTAGATCTCTAAACAGACCAAAAGGTACAAAACACACAGAAGAAAAAATGCAGACGTATCTACAACAAAGGCTTATATACATGACAAAATACAATAATAAACATTAGAGCAAAAAAACTATTGATTGTATTCAAAATTGAGGGGAAGCATTACGTATGAAAAATAATGCTTTAGATGTTGACCATGAATGGGCAGCTCCAAGAGCATTCCTTCTAGAGTCATCAAATGGTAAACATTGAGCTCCAATTTCTTAGCTACTTCATATGGCCCAAGACATAATGGATCAAAGTTGCCATGTTTCTCCTTATCTTTAGATTTTTTATCCCAAAGAAGCACCCAGTCACCAACCTGGAAAACTCTTGATATTGTATTCTTATCAAATAAAAGCTTCATTTTCTACTTATGATTTAGCATTTTATCATGTGCAGCTATTCTCTATTCTTCTAATTCATTTAGCTGTAGTATTCTCTGGGACATTGCATCATACTGATCCTCTTCTATATCATGTAGTAGTTGGTAGACTGGTAATTCTATGCTAACAAACATCTTTACCTCTGCTCCATACACTAGCTCAAATGGGCTCCTTCCAATGGATCTTTTGAAGGTTATTATGTCAGTCCATAGAGCATACTTCAATTTATCATCCCATCTTTTCTTATTCTAATCCAATGTCCTTTTTACGATCTTCATCAAGCTTTTATTACTAGATTCACTTTGTCCATTACTTTGGGGTGGTAATGGGATGAATGCACAAGATTTATACCAAACTTAGAACACATGTCGAACATTTCTTGAGACCTAAAAAACATGGCATTATCTACCAAAATCTTGGTTGGCACTCCAAATCTAGTGATTATATTGTTGATTATGAAATCAATAACCACCTTGGAAGTTGCATTACGAGTGGGAATTACTTCTACCCACTTGATGAAGTAATCAGTGGCCACAAGAATCTACTTAACTCCACTGCAGGACTTCTCTTATATTTCCCCAATAAAATCAAATCCCCACTACTAAAAAATTCCATAAACAACAAGGGGCAAAAGGGGTAATGCTCCAACAAATTTTATCTTGCCAGAAAATCATTGGCAAGCATCACATTTCCTTATCTTCTATGCCACATCTTTGAATAAAGTAGGCCACGAGTACCCAACCCTAAGAATTTTATGGGTAGTGTTTTTAGCTTTGAAGTGTCCCCCATAAACACCATGGTGACACTCATTCATCACAGCTTCAGCTTACTCTTGATCCAAACATTTGAGCAATACACCATCCTGGCTTCTCCACACTAGATCATTCTAGAACAGGACATACCTCTGAGATTTCATCTTGAGAGTACTTTTCTAATTTTCATCCATACTAGATGGACAATTCATGTTTTCAAGATAGAATATCACATCCTTGTACCATGCATTGTCAACCAATCTACAATGAGGAGAAACATTTACCTTTTTTTCATTTACTTCTACTGCTTCAAGGTTAGAATTAGCCATTATCTTGGCTAAGCCTTAGCCTCTAACCAACTTTATGACCTGTATATCCCTATCATATTCTTGGATCCTGTTGATCTATCTACCTCTTTTACCTGAAGCTTCTTGTTACATGAATATGTCCTTTACTACTGTGTTTGGTACATATGCTATGATCTTGGCACCTATGAAATAAGATCTAAATTTTTTTGTGGCCTTGACCAATGCATAGGCATGCTTCTCCATTATGGAATAATTTAACTCAAAATCTTTCAAAGAATTTCTAAATAATCCTATTGGTTGCTCAAATGCATCCTTATTCTTTTGTAACAACACAACAACAATAGTATAAAATGAAGCAAAAGAGAAGATTTGGAAAGGATTGGAAAATTATGGGCTTACCAACACTGGTGCATTCTTTAAAGCCTCCTTTGTATCAATAAAATCCTTAGCTGGCTCTTTTTCCCATGTGATGGACTATCCCTTCTTAAGCATCTTAGAAATCGCTTTGGTCTTCTCAGCAAAGTTGGGGACAAACTGCCTAACAAAGTTGATCTACCCAAAGAAGGACTGAACACCTTTGACTATCTTAGGCTGAGGGATGAGGTCAATGGCCTTAACTCTTTTTGGATCAATTCTAACCCCATCCTTAGACACAATATGTCCCAGCAACTTCCCTTCTACTCCAAATTGACATTTCCTAGGATTTAGAGAAATCCCATGCTCCAAACATCTATCAAAAATCATTTACAAATGCTTGCAATGATCTTTCCTGTCTTTAGAAAATGTAGTAAGATCATCTTGGTAGACAACCATTATCTCATCAATGAGGCCTATAAAGGCTACATCCATTGCCCTTTGAAATGTTGATCCTACATTCTTCAACCCAAATGGCATTCTCAAATAAACATATGTTCCCCAATGAGTGGTGAATGTTGTTTTGTACTATTCTAACTCCTTGACTAGCGCATTATTATATCTTGAGAACCCATCCATCATAGACATCAACTGTGAACCAACAACCCTCTACAAAAGATGATCCATACTCAAAAGGGGATAATTATCCTTAAGGGATTTTATGTTTAGATTTTTGAAATCTACACACAGTCTAATCAGGCTCCCCCATTCTTTTTCCTTACTAGGAGAAGATTAGACACCCACTCAAAATGTCTGATTGATTTGATAATACCTCCCTCTTTCATCTTTAACAATTCTTTCTGCATCCTAGAAGCCATAGTGGGGTTTATAGGCCTTTGTTTTTGCCTAAAGGGGTTTGCATTAGGTTGAAGGAGAATAGTATGTTGAAACAAGTCCTCCCTATAAGATTTCAGCTCATCATAAGACCAAGCAAAACATTTTCTAAATTTTCTCAATGAAGCAATCAACATTTACTTTTAATTAGGCTTCAATTTCTTACCTATACAAACCATTTTAGGTGCCTCCTTAGTTCCAAGGTTAACACCTTCAACACTATCCTCTTCAATAAGTTTACCTTTACTCTTCTAGTGGTTCACGTTATCAAACATTTTGTTCAATGCCACCAATCTCTTGGGAATGGTATTGTCTTCAACTGCACTACCTCGCTGCCAAAAAGTGTTTCCCTGTCATTTTCCATCTCTACCATAAGCTGCCAGTCAATCACTTGACTATCAAATTCATCCAAGCAATTGAGGAAACTAAAAATCTGATTACTATCATTGAACACTTGCCAAATGTATATGTTATCAGGGATTGTTGGCCTTGTAAGCACTTCCACAACATGATGGGCATGAGGAAAATTCATTTGAGGATCACATTTTGATGCAGCTATAGCTAGGGAATCTGCCTCCTTATTTTTAATCCTCTCAATCCATTCGATGCCAATGGAATCAAATAGCTCCATGATATCCCATACAACATTCCTGTATGCCCTTAACCTTTTATCCTTGGCATCAAACTTATTTCTAATTTGTTGCACCATTAATTCCAAGTCACCATAAATATTCAAGCACTTGATTTTATGCTTGTGAGCAACATTTAAACCTAACAACAATGCCTCATACTCAGCTATGTTGTTAGTGCACTAAAAATCAAGTCTAAAAGACATACCAAATTATTCACCATCTTGGGATATCAGAACCATTCCAGCGCCTAAGCCTTCCCTTGAGCATACACCATCAAAATACAATGTCCATAAATCAGATGTATCACAAATAGAATTGACAGGATTGGAAGGTAAAACATTCATGCAAGGATTATCTTCACTACAATATACCATAAAATGGTCTATATCAGTGTCAAAGAAATTGGCATGATCTTCCTCTGTTTTATATTTGTCCTCTATGTTTTGGTCTTCCACATTCTTCTCCCTATATAGCTTCACCTCCATACCCTGGACTAGAATAGTGGCATATGAAAGATGCATATGAATACTTCCACCCGTAGATGCTACCCATTTTCTTGATAACAGCATACCCCACTTGGCAAGGCAATCCACAACAATTATATCCATTAGGAAGGATTTGTCTAGGTAAGCAACAAGTTTGACTTGAACATATTTAACCAGACCTATCACATTAACTTCCCTGGAATCTATGACAAAGCATTTTCCAAAAGACTTGGACACCTTCAACCCCAAATCATTCATGATTTCAAGTGGCATGACATTGCTAGATGCCCCCGAATCAAGCATACAATTGTGTAGCAACCATCTGTTTATGATCAAAGTGGTGTAAAAAGGGTCTACTACCATCCTGTTGTTAACCATAGATGACCCTAAATAAATCTCAACTATTTCATCATGACCTACGCCCTCATCATTACCACTGGGAACAACAACAAACTATTTTTGTGCATCTACAACAGTGATAAATGACTCTTTTCTATCTCCATGTTTAGGGATTCTAAGGAGTTCCACTATTGGCACAAAAATTCTAATTTGTCTAAAGACTTGAGCCATATCAATAGGGTTATAATTGGGAAAAGGAGTATCACATGAAATAGTAATATCAGTTGCGCAAGGAATATAAGGTATTACTTGATTAGATGAAACATCCTTACCTTTTTCCTTTGTCTTCTCCTTTTCTGGTTCCTTTTGTGCCTGAGGTTGATCATGCTTCTCACTACCTTTTGGATAATGAACCCCTAGAATGGGTGTAGTAACTAGCTGTACAATTGGTGCTGGATTCTTCTACACATATTTCTTTCTTGCTACTGGAGACTTTGTTGGAACTTTCTTCTTTTCAGGTGCACTCTTCGTTGGAGCACTACTACTTTTCTGCTCCACATTCCCCTTACATTTGTCCCTATCCCCATTCAATCTTTGTTGTTTTGATTCCTTGGCAGGGGCATTATGCACAGGGACAATCATGTTTCTTAGTTGATAGCCTCCTTGGACTTGCAAACTGGCTACATCAGTCAAAGCTTTCATGTCCTCTTTTGAAGGCTTGGACTGTTGATATTTCTTCTACATAAGGTCCCTCAAGTACCCAAAATCATGAGCTAGCAATTGATACTTCTTTGGACCTTCATCATAATCATATTGGAAAATATGATCATATTCAGATTCATAGTTGTCACAATCAGCACCCTGACCTATCTACTCATAATCTTTTGCATCAAACTAATTTATTTCTTCTTCATAATACTCATCTACACCCTCTTCATGTTTGGAGATCCTTCTTCTCTACTCAATGAATGAGCCACCACACAATTTGCTGGATCATGGGGGAGGAAGAAAGCCTGACATGATAAAGACTCAGCTTAAAAATTAACTTGATCATTTATCAAAGGATCAGGGGTGTCCCTTTCAAGCTATTTGAAACCTACATGCCTAGGGGAAGCTTGTCTATCATTTTATTGTGGTCTCTTAGACCAATCAGTATTATAAGGCCTATTATGCAATCTCTGACCCTCATTGAAATGTGTTTCTACACCTTGAGGTGGCAACCCTTTGTCATTTCTAGCAACTTTAAATAAGACAAATATTTCACAACCCCCATTAGTTTGTCTAATTTGTCATCAGTAGTGAGAGGTTTATTGAAAGTTGGTTTATCTAGCTAGGACAATTTGATATCATACATGTTGACATGCTTCCCTAAAGATCTCATATTAATTTCTATGTTTATGGTTGTAGCATATGCCTCTCTTAATGTTTGTGGACTCTTTTCCCTCAAACAATAACCTATTTTTGAATCAAAGGCACCAAAATATAAAACTAAGCACATAGATTCATTGGGTCTCATATGAGGAGGTACTTTTCTCATTATCATGATGAAATGGCTATTGAAGTCAGCTACTGTTTCATTTATTGCTTTCTTGATGGCTATAAGTTAATGGATAGAAAACTTGGGATCAATCCTGTCCCCATATTGCAATTTAAATACTCTCATGAACTCCTCCCAAGAATCAATATTATTATTAGGGAGAGATTTATACCATTCTTTAGCACTCTCTTCCAATGAGTGTATGAATAATTTCATCATAACATCTTCATCCTCAATTTCATATTCATCAATTACATTAATGAAATGCCTAAGATGTTCCTCACCTGTAATAGCATTATTACCTTGAAACCTAGGAATTGTCCCCCTAATCTTAGTTGGAATTGGATTAGGAAAGTCAAGTATGCTAAAGAAATTGAATTGTTTATACCTTTCAGCTCCCAGTGGCTGCCTCTGTGGAAGAAACCTTTGTGCTTGTCTTCGCTATGCATGCCCAACGTTCTAGAAACATTGCCTTGTTACTGATTGGCTTGGTTCTGTGGTGGTTGAATGTTAATATTTTTAGCATGGGCCTGATTTATGCCCTGTTGTCCCATTTGATGTTGTTGTTGTTGTCTTTAATTATTTTTCTTATTTTAGTACTGTGGAGGTGCACATTGTTGATTTACATTTTGATTTAGGCCCTGCTACTGCGCATTCTAGTTTTGTTGGGCCTGCTAGGCAAGTTGAGCTTGTTGTTGATCAAGCAAGGCCTGTACTTCCCTTTATCTATTTCTAAGATGATCAAGCAAGTCCAATTCATCTTGGATTCTTCTTTCTCTTTCCTCATCACCAGGTTGGTGTTGTTGATCACCCTCATTAGGAATATTGTCATGTTGACCTCCAAATGATCCAATGGGGGAATTAGGATGCCTCATATCCTAATACATCTCTTCATTCTCACTAGCATTACCAAACATCCTCAAATGTGGATCATGAGATCTATCCCTACTTCCTTTGCCAATAATGTTCTTATTTCTTCTAACATCATATTCATTTCTATTCATCCTTATGTTTGTTCTGAGCATGTTATCTGTAGAATCCTTAGAAGTATAATTGTACTAGCTCATGAGGTTAACAAATACGTTATCTTGGGTATTCCTTGGCCGCATTAGGTCTTGTTACCCTATATCTACTCCTATTTCTTGCATTGCTAGAGGATTCCTCACGTCCAGGCTACTCCTAGATTCTTCCTCTATTCATTTTGAAGTTTTTTTCAAACTAAAATTAATTTCTAGGTTATAAAACAGAGTCGCCACTCCCCCTGTTGGGAAGAAAAAATTGAACAAACATTGCTCTTCAATATTGTAACAACTATAAATAAAACCTAGGGTTCCCCATCAACAACACCAATCTATTGGGTCCCAAAATGACTTCAACACAAAAATCTAAAACATTTCTAAATTGCCTAGACCAAGGATTGCCATAAAGGTGATAGAAAGAGGTTTATCAACAAGTTAGAGGTGATTTTGGCCAACTAACAAGAGTGGGTAGACTCCTCTGCACTTTGAGCTCAGCTTAAACTCTGGATGGATATTCCAAGGGGTATACCTAAGCAAGTATTAACATCAAAACCAGATGAACAACTAAAATATATGAACAACTAAACCCAAATCACCTTCTTATCCCAAATTTGTCACTAAGCTAAAAACAAATGGTTGTTACAAGACCCCTATATAGCTTGGGTGAGTGTAGGATCATCGCGGGCCAAATAGTGGCAATAGGAAAAAAAATACATCTTTACTTAGGCAAAATCATGAATTGGAAAAGTTTGACTATCTTAGGCATGTAAAGAATACCAAACCAAAATGGATATCCATTTTGGGGATCCCAAAAGGGATATCCATTTTCAAAAAATGGATATCCGTTTCTAGGAAATGGATATCCGTTTCTGGAACTATACAAATGGTATTTTTTGTTACTCTTTTCATTGGTTTATGCTTACAACTTACAATTCAACTTGTAAATTTCTATTGTTACATGGTTAACATCTTTTCAATCAATAGACAAAGTTACATCTCTTTAAAATTTGAACCTCTCTCTCTCTCTAAACCCCTAAACCCTAAATAATGCCCCTAATCCCTAAACCCTAAACCTGAGAAACCCTAAACCTCTATCTCCCCATCTCTCCCTTATCTTCCTCTCTCTATCATCCCTCTACCTCTGAGACTCTCTCCCTATCTCTCTGGACATCTCACTCACTCTTTGTCTCCCTATCTCTCCCCTTTGTCTCCTCTATCTCTCCCTATCTATCTCCTCTCTCTCTACCTATCTATCTCTCTCTATCTCTTGCCTCTCTCTCCCCTTTATCTCTCCCTCTCCCTTATCGATGAAGGAAATGGAAACAAGAAAACTAGAGGGGAGAGGGAAAGATATTGTGGAGAGATAGGGATATAGAGGAATGATAGGGGAGAGAGAGGCAAGAGATGGGGAGAGATAGATAGGTAGAGAGAGATGAAATAGATTGGGAGAGATAGAGGAGATAGAGGGAGAGATAGGGAGATAGAGAGTGAGTGAGATGTCTAGAGAGATAGGGAGAGAGATTGAGAGGTAGAGGGACGATAGAGAGAGGGAGATAAGGGAGAGATAGGGAGATAGAGGTTTAGGGGTTACAAGTTTGGGACTAGGGGCATTATTTAGGGTTTAGAGATTTAGAGAGAGAGAGACTTCTTTTGACATGCAACCTAAACCCTAACTAATGCCTCAAAAACCCTAAACCTGAGAAACCCTAAAACTCTAAACCCTAAATAATGCTCCTAAACCCAAACCCCTAAACCCTAAACCCTAAATAATTCCCCTAAGCCCTAATCCCTAACCCCTAAACCCTAAACCCCTAAATCCTAAACCCTAAACCCCTAAACCCTAAACACTAAACCCAAGAAACCCTGAACCTCTATCTCCCTATCTCTATCATTCCTCTACCTCTCAATCTCTCTCCCTATGTCTATGGCCATGTCCCTCACTCTCTATATCCCTATCTACCTCTCGGTCTCCTCTATATCTCCCTATCAATCCTCTCTCTAAACTCTAAACCCTAAACCTCTAAACCTTAACCCCTAAACTATAATACCTAAACCCTAAATAATGCCCCTAAACCTTAACCCCTAAATCCTAAACCCGCACAACCCTAAACCCCTAAACCCCAAACCCCTAAACCCTAAATCCAAGTAACTCTAAACCTCTATCTCCCTATCTCTCCCCTATCTCCTTATCTCTATCATCCATCTACCTCTCAATCTCTCTCCCTATGTCCCTGACCATGTCCCTCACTCTCTATCTCCCTATATCTCCCCTTGGTCTCCTTTATATCTCCCTATTGTTCCTCTCTCTCTCTCTAAACCCTAAACCCTAAACCTCTAAACCTGAACCTCTAAGCCCTAAACCATAAACCCTAAACCCTAACCTCTAACCCCTAAACCTGAGAAACCCTAAAATCTTGAACCCCTAAACCCTAAACCCCAAACCCCTAAACACTAAACCCTAAACCCAAGTAACCCTAAACCTCTATCTCCCTATCACATTTGTCCCTCTACCTCTCAATATCTCTCTTTTTATGTCTTTGGCCATGTCCCTTAGTCTCTATCTCCCTATCTTTTCCCTTAATCTCCTTTATATCTCCCTATTGGTCCTCTATCTCTCTTTAAACAATAAACCCTAAACCTCTAAACCTTAACCCCTAACCCCAAAACCATAAACCCTAAACCCTAAATAATGCCCCTAAATTGTAAACCTAAGCAACCCTAAACAGAGAGAGAGAGAGAGAGAGATTTGTATAGTTCCAGAAATAGGTATCTGTTTCTAGCTCCTCAAAATGAATATCCATTATTTTAATAACGGATATCCGTTATTAAAAGATATCCGTTAGTAATGGATGTCCATTTTGCTTCAGTTTTGGCTTGTATTTAGGCTTGGGACGGTCATAGTTGACTTTCCTAAATTCTAAGTGTTTACAGGTTTCACTCTCTTCTTCAAACTTCACCCTTCGTGCTGACGACTTTTTTTATTCAAATTTGATAAAACGAAAAGGATTTATTGAAGAAATTGTCATCTTTCTAAAAATTAATATTTGCTTGATTATCATATTATTAAATAATTATTAATAATTTTCTATATAGTGTGTGTCTAAAATCCTGATGGACACATTAATTGAAAAACATCCATAACTTTCAAACTGTTTCTTCTTTTTCAAATCTAAAAGATGTGTCACACTCTATGCTTTTCTAGCTATAGGTTTTAAAAAAAATTGAATTCCAATTTTTTTGATCGAGTTAGGTTGGCTAGAAAATTAATTTTTAGTTTTTTTAAAAAGTCACTTTAAAATATCATAACTAATTATTTTCTTGGAATTTTAAAAAAAAATATGCGTCACATCTGAGCATTCATAGTCCTTTACTTATTTGAAAGATTCAAAAAAAAAAAAAATTTGTTCATAGTTAGGTTGGCCGGAATGACACCCACTTTTGTTTTCTGAAAAATTTAATAGCTATTCATTGAAATATTCATTTTTCACCAAGTAAATTTAGTTTAAAAAAAATAGTAGCCCATAAACTAGATTCAATTCTCTACAAATTTTGTTCTTACATATTTTTCAAATTGTGTAGATAATCCAGTCAAATTTTTACATGAACTTGATTAAGTCTAATTTTTAGTATTTTCATTGCCACTTAGAGGTATTGTTTGGCCCATCATGATCCTACACATACCCGCTTGCAACCTGCATAAAAGTAGTTGTTTTCTATCTATGGGTGTTTGATATGGACATGTTTTGAAGGTTTAATAACTAAAACACATCAATACATTCATTATTTGCTCAAATACACCATAAAACACCATATAAAGAAGGCAATATTAATATTTTTTTATTGAGAAGAAGGTTTCTTACTGTATTAGGGTAAAAATTAGGGTGAAATCATAAACATGAACCATAAAACCATAACAACACAATGGAGTACAAAATGAACATAGAAATAAAAACATAAACAACAATATCTAAACTCCTATGTCAAACTTGGTTCGCCTCCATTGTTCTTCTCAATCTTGCATAGGAATGCAAGATATCAAAGGATGAATGTTGATTTCTCACTATTTCAGTAGCATAAAACTAGAATGAAAATGAATGAGAATGGAGATCCTAGAGGAAATTCGATAGCATGAGGCTACTTGAAGAATGAATCCCCAAATGGCTTGGGTGAGGGTTGATTTATAGGAAATGACTGATTTGAATGAAGGACTATGATTGAATGTTAATTTGAATGATGTGGACGGTTGAGATTGAATAGGGTTTCCCACTCCATGAGGAGTTGTAGTCATGTGACAAGTGTAGGATATACCTAATTTAAATAATGTTTTATTTAAATTAGTGGGACATGTGAAGTGTATTAAATGAAAATGTAGTATGTGACATGTGTTGCAATGAGGTGAAAGGTGAGGATTAATCCAAATATTTTATTTGAATTAGTTGGAAAATGGGAGAGGGAAATTAATTAAATAAATAGGATTTATTTAATTAATTGGCTTGTGGGGTAAATGGGATTAGGAAAAAATGTCATGTGATGTCTCTAGTAATGTATTGATAAGGTGATGTTGCAAGACATGGACAATTTTAAGTGTCTACATTTTGCTCCTCTTTGAGATGATGTTGTGACTAAGTGACATCATTTCAAAGAAGATAAGGTATGGATAGAGGAAAATGATGATGATGGGATGATGATGCCCCCTAGAGAGGATAGGCGGGCTGGACAAACACCGGTAGGCTCTCGAAATGAAAGGGATTGGTCAAGGAAGAAAGATAAGGGAATGGATAGAAGAAATGAATGATACGTTATGATGCAATGAAGGTGAGGAGCTATGAAGTTTGACATAACACTAGACGTTATGTACCAAGGTATAAGCACCAAGGTGATGATGTGTTTTGTGCACCCAACATAATACAACCTTGTGTAAATGTATGAGGAAGTAAACTTAGAGCATTGAAGTCCTAATGCACAAAAGGTATGATATGACCTTAGATGCAAAGGATAGTACAAAAAGCTATTCCAACATACACAAGATATGAATATTAGCTGGAAAGATAGGGATGTGATACAAACGCAAGATAAAATGATGACACACACAAGCAAGCATGCACAAATGATACCAAAAACAAACAAGGTACTGCCCCTGTCAAGCTATAAACCAATGATAGATAGATTGATTGATAATGTAAATATCTGGTTTCAGGAAATGATACATGTTGTATAAGACGCCTAGTCTGGTTTCGACAATGTAGGGTGCTGCCACAATAATGGGTTACACTTTCTGGGACATTATGATTTATGCTGAAATCACATATTTTTAGAAAATATAATGATTTAATCCTTGAAAGGTTCCATTTAAAGGATTTTAATTGAAGAGGGTTTGATCAAACCCCCTTATATTCAAACCCCCTTGGATAGAACCCTGCTAGTTTTAAACCATACCTATAATGGAGTCTCCTCTACACCTATCAAAATGCTGATAAAAAACCACTTTTGATTTACCTTTTGGGGGATCAAATGAATTCATTTAAAATTTATGTTTTGTAAGTATGTAGGCCTTATTATAAGCTTCCCAAAAAGTATAATTTTAAATATATTTAATTTGATTATTATATTTATTATTTATTTCTTGTGAATGTAGGTTTTTCAATGAACATCAAGGTCTTTATTTCACACATACAAAAAAATAGGAAAATAGAGAAAAAAATTCTAAAAAATACATGTCCTCTAGGTATTGATGTCCTTATTCCAACAAAAAAAATTGAATTCTAATAGATACAAAAAAAGTTATGTTGGATAGAACCTATGTCTAAATTATAAATGGTTTGACTTCAAAACTTAATTAAAAAAAATATTCAACAAAACATTATAAAACCAATTGCATCCTCTAGATATCGGTGTTACTAGTCTAAATTCAAAAGAATCAAAATTTTATCCTTTGTAGAAAAAAAATTATGTGCGACAGAATACACATCACTTTAAAAAAATGTTGTTTACTATTAAAAACTAGTTATCAAAGGAGACACAAAAAATTTTACAATTTAACTCTAATGTTTCTAAAAATATATATATTTAGAATCTACAGACAAAATCTCACAAATCACTAGTTTGCATCATCTCCAAATTCCTAACAGTTTAGCAGCTATAGGTCTTAGAAAGTGAAGATTTAGTTCAAAATGTTGATTTCAATGTCAAGTTTAGCCAAAAAATGTAACCCATTATTGTGGGACGACCCTGTAACATCCTGTATAAGACAACTAATTGATTAATTGACACTAGTAGTGTTGGCCATGCGAATCAACACCAGGATTTGATTAATTGATTGATTGATTAATTGATTGATTTGGTTTACAACAAGGCTAGGATCAAGACCATTGATGTAATTGGATAATTTGACAAGATTGATTAACTTGATTGGTATGGATAAAGGATGACTTACATTTGGATCATTGCTTGGATGATTGATTGATTTTGATTGATTTGGATGATTTGATGATTAGATTGATGAATTGATTGATTTGAGAGAGTGATTTGATTTGAATGAATGGATTTGAAGAATTGATTTGAAGAGTTGGATTAGAGAATTGATTTGATTTGATTGAGGATGATGAATTGATTTAATTGATTGGAAGAATTGGGTGATTTGGATGGATGTGATTTAGATGAATTGAGGAATTGATTTGGTGGACTTGATTGGAATGATTATTTGATGAATGGATTTGGAAGAATTGCATTATGATGATTGGATTGATTAGAAGAAATGATCTGTATTGATTACTTGATGAATCGATTTGATTGATGAAGTGATTTGATTTGATTGATTGAATTGATGATTTGATTGGAAGAATTGATGATTGGATTGATGGATTGAATTGAGGAATTGAATTGATGATTGGATAGAGGAATTGGATTGGTTTGATTTGATGAAATTGATTGAATTTGATATGAGAAATTGAAGAATTAATTGATGAATTGATGATTGGATTGATGAATTGATTTGATGATTAGATTGATTTGAGAATTGATTTGAATGATGACTTGATTTGGTTTTATTTGATTGAATTGAAGGAATGTGATTTTATGAATTGTTTTGATTTGGTTGAGTGATTGGAAGAAATGATTTTGATGATTGGATGAATTGATTTGATTTGGGTGAATTGGATTGATTGGAATTTGAATTGATGATTGATTAGAATGATTGAAGAATTGATTTTGATTGGAATTTGAATTGATGATTGATTAGAATGATTGAAGAATTTATTGATTGAAGAATTGGCTAATTGAATTGATTGATGAATTGACTTGATGATTGGATAGAATGAATAATGATGATGAATTGATTTGATTTGAAGAAGTGATGAATAGATTTGATTGATTGGAAGACTTTATGAGATTGATTGATTTGAATTGATTGAATTGAATTGATGAATTGATGAATTGATTGAATTGAATTTATGAATTGATTGGATGAATTGATTTGAATTGATGATTTTAATTATTGGATTAATGATTTGAAGGAGTGATTTGATGAATTGAAGAAGTGAATTAAAGGTTGGATTGATTTGATTGATGAATTGATTGGAATAATCTGTTGAAGTGGTTTGATTTGATTTTGATGATGTGATTGATTTGATTTGGAAGAATGATTTGATTGATTGATTGGATGGTTGACTTGAAGAATGATTTGATGAATTGAAGAAGTGAATTCATGATTGGATTGATTTTATTGCTTGTATTTTTGTTGGATATTTGATTTTTTTATGTTTTTGAGAATATGTGATTTTTTTGGATTTTTGAAATGTGATTTTTTTTGGATTTTGGGACATTTTGATTTTTTTTTTGTATTTTTGACATGTTTTGGGATGTCAATGGATTACAATTTGGGTAGCCTTTGTGTTATATACAAATGACAAGGGAAAAACCAAGTCTAGGTGTAAGGAGGTAGGTGGGATTGGATGAATGGATAAAAGAATGGGCGATAGGATAGGGGATGGAAGACTCATGATAGATGGATGGGTAAAAGGATAAGCAATAGTGGATGAGATGGTGCATCATAAAGGAGCTAGGATGTGATCTCCAAAGACTATGCCACATGAGAATAGCATGTCCCATTCTAGGTGTAATACTTAAAATTTTACATATCGCTTATGATGATAGGATGATGATAGGATTGTTTGGAAATGATGAGGTATATCAAGAGATATCCAAAACATGTTTCAACATTTTGCTCCCATATCTTTATCAAGATCAAAAGGAAGAAGGAAGGATGAATGGACTCAATATGATAGGTATATGTAGGTATAATGGCTAAGGATGGTAGGTAGGATATGGTAAGATAGGATATGATAGGATAGATAGTTTGGATGAGACAATGTGCTCCCAAATGTAAGTGACATAGAAGATCAACCTACACATGACTCCTATTTGCTAGGTTTTCATCATGGTACTTATCCAAGGTGCCACCAAGGGTGGTTTTCACCATTGGACGAAGGGATTTCTCTTTAATTTTTTGATTTTTTTTTACTTTTTTGAATATTTGAATGGGATAGGTGGATATGGACGAGAGGGACTCAAGCATCTAGTTCAATGAAGGTGATGGTCCCATTGGAGATAGATGTCACATGGACCATGTCAAATGTCACTATGCTCATAGATGTTGGTAAGGGATTGCATGAGAGGAAGATGGAGTAGGTAGATAGTGGATTATGATGTAGATTATGTAGGACTTATGCAAAGTTATGGATGAAATATTTATCCAAAAGCATGGACCATAGGAAGGTGATGGGGAAGATATGTAGGATAATAATTGAATGATGGGGTGATGAAGGTATGTGGGAATGTTGCGGAATGGAAAGGAATCAAGACCAACGGTTGCACACACCGTGATAAATGTTGAAGCTTTTGATTTGGAGGAGGTGTAGGAAGCAATGGAGATGTTTGCTTAGTGGATGGTTGATGTAGAAATTTAGGGACCCACATGGACTTAGTATTTTTATGATTTTTGCTTTGGATGTGGGATTTGTATATGGAATGGGATTTTTAGGATTTTTGGATGGAAGAGGATAGTTGGGATTTTTGAGATGTGGATGCTTCATTTGAGTTGAGTTCTATTTGCTTAGGGACCCAAACAATTTTAGTTTTTGACTTTGCTCTTGGAGGTATGGTCTTGGGTGGCCTTTTGGATGGATTTTGCTTTGACTTTTTGTATTTGTTCTCTAACACGTGAGGATCCTTAGGATTTTTGGATTTATGGGTAGAGGCATCCAAATTTTTATATTTGAACCCCATGGACATGGTGGAAGCTTCTTGTTTAGGCGATGTGTGCATTTGTTGATCATGATTGGGATTTTGAGGGGATTTATGGATGATAGGGATATTAGGCATTGGGAGAAGTGGTGGTAGAGTGGATGGTGAGATATTAGGAGTTGGAAGAAGTGGAGGTAAATTGGATGGTGGAAGGTGTATGGTCACATGTTTTTGACACTTGTAGGATGATGGAGGTGGAATTACAACATATGTTTTGGGAGTATGATAGGATTTGTTGTGGAAAGTGGACTTAGGAGGAATTGAGGAAGTACCAACATCTTGAGATTGTTTTTCTTGGGGTGTATATCCAAGGCCATATGAGCATGAAGGAACTTTGACATGAATGGGCTCCAAAATACCTTGTTCATGAAGGCCTAAGCCTTTACCTTGATAATTCATGTTCTGGAGTATGCGATGAACAGTGGGACTATGTGAGGTTTTGACGTTAGTTATTTGATGGCGAAGGTAAAGTGGATAAAGGTTTTTGTTTTCCTAAGGAAGAACATTCATGGATGAAGGTGGATAGACCAAGGGGATATGATAATAGACTTGAAATGGGATCAATAGAGGATGTGGAAGGACCATTAGGATCTTGATTATCATTATGTTCCTTAAGATCCAAGCTATTGGTTTGATCATCTATTTTTGCTTGGGAGCTAAGTGTCTCATCATGGGAAGTGGAAGTTGGAGTATCATGGATAGGTGGAGTGATAAACTCTTGACCATGGAATGCATAAAGTTGACTAAGAGGATCATCATGGTTTCTTGATCATAGAGGGGATCTTGATCATATATGGGAGCTTGGTCATGGATAGGATTAAGTGTGCTATGGATGGGTTGGATGTAAGTGATTTGATCTTGATTATAATGAGGGCTTGATGTTTCCACATGCTTAGGATTATACCCTTGACATATCTCTTGGCTTTGGGTGGAGGTGGAAGGGGATGACTCTTGGAGAGGCTTAATGGGTAGTAGACTACATGATGGGGTTGAAGGGATGGACATGATTTTTGAGGACTCCATGATTGGACTAAGGATTGGTGTTTGGTGACATGATGTTTTCCTAGCTATTAGCCAATGGATCACATCCTTCGCAAGGGTATGGGTGGATGGACAATATAAGGGATGGATAATGATGGTGGAAGTTGTTGGCTTATGATTAGGATTAGGTGGAGTGGAAAGATCCCATGGTGGAGGAATAAGAGTGGTGGAAAACATTGTAGGCATAGGGTTTTGACTTTGATTCAATGGTGAGTCAACGGGATTTAATGGATTGGTGGATTCAGATAACTCCATAGGTTTACTTAAATTGTAATGTTTGAACTTAGGGCGTGGAGTTGATGGATTGGCAAGTGGATTGCATGGTGGTGTTGGGGTAGAACTAGAAGGATCTCGGATTGGCATGTGATTGGATGGTGATGGAAGATACTTATAGGATGCATGAGCTAGATTGGTGTTTCCCTTGTCAAAGGTGGCATTAGAACTTGAAGGCACTTGATCTTGCTTCAAGGGGTGACTTATGCTCATATGTTCTTGTTGTGGAATGAATTGATAGGTTGATGTAAGATTGACATGATAGGTGGATGGATTAGATTGGTATGAAGTGGAGGGGGATGACACATAGGATTGAGGTGGACTTTGTTTATGTTGTGGTTGTGTTTGGGATTGACAAGTGGCTATTAATTGTTGGATTTTGACTAGGATTTTTTGTATTAGATGTGATTAATTTTGCTGAAGTGATTGGATGTTGTCTTTTAGTTGTTTTATGGTTTGTCAGTCTAGGAGTTGTGGTATTTGGTGAAGTGTTTGGATGATTTTTTGTAGGTGTGGTGCTAGGACCTTGTTCTCTAGTGTTGGCATGGTGTCACACATGTGTTCAAGTCTTTACATTTCGTCTTGTTCCTCAAGGTATGCATCATGATTCTTGTCATCATTGGAACTAGGAGGAGGGGCCCATCGAAGTATAATTTAGGTCTATGATTTTTCTCCTCAGTAGGACTAGAAGAAGGGCCTCCTCAGAGTATAAGTTTGGGCTTAGGATTTGTCTCATCATTAGAACTAGAGGGAGGGCCTCCTCAGAGTATGATCTTGGGCTTAGGATTGGGCGTAGGCTTGCTAAGGATTAAGACCATTTTGACGAGTGATTGACTAAGACTAGGATGATGATGTGGAATGATTAGGAATAGTGATTAGGATAATGATTAGAATAGGGCAAGTAGGATGATTAAGATGTGGATTAGGTGAATGACAAGGATGATTAGGGTTTGATTAGGATGGAAGGTGGTCTAGAATGAATGTAATGGCATGAATGTTTAGGATGATGTGTTTATGTGTTTGTGTTGATAGCTTGATGTGGCAATTTGCAAACTGATTTCACATGTACACACATGAATCACACATGCAAGACACATAAGAAAGTTTGACTTTAAAATTTTGAATGTGATGATTAGGAAAGCACTTGAAGACACATCAACAAGCCTAGGATTAGTCAAGTGGGTGTGGCCAAATAGATCTTAAGCTAGGTTGAACAAGTTTGACTAAGGATGTCCCCAATATACTCAAGGTACGGGGGGGACAATTCCATGAAATGAAAGTGAAATAATGCCAAACAACTAGGAGAAAGGGGCAACCCACCCTTCACCTTCACTTCCACAAGGTATAAAGTTCTTGGGGGCTTAGCCCGAATGATAAGATTTTGACTTCCAAGAAGGTGTCTTTCGATTCACACCTCACTATTTAGACTCCATCGAAATGTTAGAGTTGAGGTCATCCCTTGGAGTGGTGTGTCTCCAAGAAGGCCTCCTAAGAAGAGTGACAAAAGCAAATCTAGTGGGTTCTTTTGATCTCCAAGATCACCTTGCAGTGTGAGGAGAGAGCATACACATGCACACTAGATTCACACTTGCAATGTAAATTCCCCTTAGAAAATGAAATGTGTGATGTGAAATTGAATGGATGAAAGGTGTTTTTGATTCTCAAGATCGCACGAAGCGCATGAGAAGAGCATACACACCTTTAACCTCACTCAAATTCACCAAGCAATGCAAAAACTTGTTCATTTTAATCCAAATTCAAAATGTGTGTAGGAAGACAATGGTTGTTTTATGCCCAATTTCAATATGTGATTGAAGACAAGAGTTCATTTTAGTTCCCAAATCCAAATGTGAATGCAAACAAGATGTTCGTTTTAATGCCAAAATTGAAGTGTGATACAAGCAAGATTGATTTGATGAAATGAGAGATGAAAGATGAAATGAGTGCACCTAAAATTTTCACTTTCCAATCTACTGCTATGACTAATGTGAATGTTGTTATAGCTCATTTGGATCACCTAGAAGCCGCAAAATTGAAGAAAGAACATGTAAACTTGCAAACACATGTGTTATATGAAAAATGAAGAATCTAATGAAATTTTATTAATATGAACAACTACAAAAGAATAAATAGCATGAACATATTCTATACAAAATTCTACGTTGTTTTGAAAAAATTTCACGAAAAAAGGATGAAATTTGCAAGAGATATGCTCATTTGAAGTTTTAAAAGAGAGTTGACTTTGATTGGAAAAAAGTGGATGAAAATGATATAGTCACCTAATAACAAATTTGCCACAACATAGCTGGGCGAACCAGCTTCACAACCCCACAAGTTTCATGAAATTTTGACCTGTTTTGCAAAAGTTATGAGGAAAAGAAAAAAAGGCCCAATTAGGGCTTGAGGAGAAATAAGGCAGTCCTAGCAGTTTAAAGATAAGTTCTACTAGTGGTCAAGTTATTCTTTGGTCACATGGGCGGTTATGAATAGGTGGTGGTCAATGTCAGCGGGGTTCTCAGTCTCCTATATGACCGAGGGCTGGCCGGATTTTAAAAAAAGAAAAGGTAAAAAAAAGGGTAGGGCTCGCTAGCCTCTCCCCCCTCAATCACTAATGTCACTGCACCCCTTGCAATGGTCGAGCGACCATTTTAATTCCTGCAGACGGTGATTAAGGCGCTTAAGTCGACAGCTGTTTAACTCCCGTATGCAATGATTAGTGATTAAGTCAACAGTTTTAAGGTCCGTGAGAGGGTTTGAATGGACTGTGACTGGAGACTGTCGATGGGGAGGCAGTTATGGTTTGTGGTTTATGGTTTGACTATAGTCGATAGAGTGGAGTTAGAGTTGGGTGGCGACAGAGTTTTATAAGGGTGTCAATCGACGAATAGGTGGTGGAGGCAGGTCTCTTAGCAGGCTACGACAGGAGACTCAAGCGGAGGCCAAAGGTGATTAGGGTTTGAAAGCAAGTAGGGGATTTAAACGGAGGAAGGTGGAGATAAGATTTTGATAGAGCGGTGGAAGGGTTAAATAGGCAGCGCTAGGATTTTGGAGGGAAGTCAAACCGGATATACTACAATATTACCTGCAACGGATAAAAATTGACCTGCAACAAAACATAAACCCCAAATTTAAAACTCGCAACCAAGTAAAAAACTAGCCATCAAAAAACAAGCAAAGAAAACTGGAAACTTGACTAGAGACCCTTGCGCAAGGGCCGTACGGGTCTATACAGTACAACCCTACAACAGGGGCCAAACTTTAAAAAATTTTAATTTTTTTCGGCAGCGAAATACTAAGTGTTATATGTCATTTTTTGCCTGCAAGGCCTCCGAATGCAACTGTGAGGTCTGTTTCAGGCCAGGAAGTAACCTGCAAAACTTGACTTCTAAGATTTGAAAAAAAACATTAGATTTGCAAACTTCATGTCGGTTTTCACCAAATATCGTTAGGGAAAAAATCAGGGCTAAATCATAAACATGAAGCATAAAACTCTAACAGAACAATGGAGTACAAAATGAACATAAAATCAAAGCATAAATAGAAATATCTAAACTCCTATGTCAAACTTGGTTCGCCTCCATTGCTCTTCTCAATCTTGCATAGGAATGCAAGATATCGAAGGATGAATGTTGATTGCTCAGTATTTCAACAACATAACACTAGAATGAAGATGAATGAGAATGGAGATCCTAGAGGAAATTCGATAGCATGAGGCTACTTGAAGAATGGATCCCCCAAATGGCTTGGGTGAGGGTTGATTTATAGGAAATGATTGATTTGAATGAAGGGCTATGATTGAATGTTGATTTGAAGGATGTGGACGGTTGAGATTGAATAGGGTTTCCCACTCCATGAGGAGTTGTAGTCATGTGACAAGTGTAGGGTAGACCTAATTCAAATAATGTTTTATTTAAATTAGTGGGACACGTGAAGTGTATTAAATGAAAAATGTAGTATGTGACATGTGTTGCAATGAGGTGAAAGGTGAGGATTAATCGAAATATTTTTTTTGAATTAGTTGGAAAATGGGAGAGGGAAATTAATTAAATAAATAGGATTTATTTAATTAATTGGCTAGTGGGGTAAATGGGATTAGGAAAAAATGTATGAATATGATGTCTCTAGTAAGTTGTCGACAAGGTGATGTTACAAGACATGGACAATTTTAAGTGTCTACAGAAGCCATAAAAGTTGTATTTCAAGGAATTGTAGCTTCCTTTGGGTTGTATCCCATAAAATTTGTTGTAAATCTATTTTATTTTTGTTAGGATGGATTTGGACAATAGATCCAAGCTGCTTGCTCACCGTAGTTTTTCCCTTCTAGGGTTTTCCATGTAAATCTGGTGTTATGGTTGTGTGATGAATGTTTGTACTCTGAATTGCTTTATTATCTATTTAATGCAGTAGATGGTTTTTGTTGATAAAGTTGAATTGGATTAATTTGAAGTATATACTGATTCACCCCCCTCTCAATATATTAGAGTGTTCTAACAAGTAGTAGTTTCCATGTAGAAGAAATCCAAGAACCAAATCCTAGTCATAACCAATGACCACTTTGACTATGGCAGGTTGAAGTACAATCATCACAATACTCTACTCATTCAACCCAAATAGATTTGGTATCTGGGGGCCTTAGAGAAAAACTCATGCAAGCTCATCAAGCTACACAAATCACTTACTAGTAAAGTGTAGGAAAAATTTAGGAAATGACAAAAGAATTTTGTTTGTCTAGTGTTCAAGTTGCATCTTAGCCAATAACTATTATGGCTCAACTAGTTGCAAAAATGACACCGCTAATAAGTAGTTTGGAAGCATAGGTTTCTATAGCACAATTAGCTTTAAAAAAAGTTTTTAATACTATAAGAGAGACATAGCCTCAAAAGAAGAAAAATATGCTAATATTAGCAAAAGAGTCTAATGATGAGGAAGCTAAGACTGTCAAACTAGCAGCCAAGCCAACCATAACACCCACGACCCTGACATTCATGCAGGTAAGTATCTCACTTCCATCTTCTTTTTCTTAGTCTATTCTGACCTCTCCTATGCTATCACCCACTTTCACCATACAATCAGTTCCTTTGGCCTCACCCATCTTGATACCTTCAACTGAACCACCAATTCCATCGGTCCAAACCTTTCTTGTGCTTACAATGAATCTAATGGGTACACCAACCTCACTTTTTTAATTCAACCATTTGGTATGCCCATGACTCCATTACCAACATCATTTTCACCTCCCACTTCCCAAAAAACCATTATGCCACCTTTTCTGCATACCCTCAGTCTACCTCCTTTCTCCCCTTCCAAAATTATAATGCATTCTACATTGCCTCCCAATCCCGGAGTTGTGCTCACTCCCTCCCAACAAGAAGTCACCTATATATAGACTTCCTCAAGGTTTTCTATTTATGGGTGGTTTTATTTAGTCACCAATCAATCTCCATCAACAAATGCTAACTGCTAGACAGGCCTATGAGGCCAAAATAGAAACTTAAAGGCAAAGAGACAATAGAACTCTTGCATGCACATGCATCAGATCGCCATATGATCCTATGCAATGGGCTATAATTATTGTGCATATGACTCTAAATGTAGACAAGCCACATAGTCTAATATGACATGAAGATTAATCTACCCATGTTGTGGGAATGAGTCTAGTGCAAGCATGCCCTTAAGACATAGTAGAGTTAATACAAGAAAAATAGAAATATGTCATAATAGATTTCCTAAAGTTGAGAAGAAAGCTCAAAAAAAGAGAGTTGGAGTTGAAATGGACCAAAGAAAGTTAATCAACTTTGACCTCAAACAAAGGCTCAAGAGCAAGAGTTGGGGTAAATGCACAAAGATGAGTCCACTTAAGGTGGAAGTTTCAGACTTAGAAAAAAATCAGAAATCAGGTAAACCAAAACAAGATCCTGCTTTTTATGAAAGGGATCTCATTTTGCTTCGGGGTCCCGAGCCAAAAGCGAGATCTCATTTTTTAGAAACGAGATCCTATTTCATAAAATTTGAATTTCTGACCCAGTTTTTGCTATGGGTTTTGGGTTAGAAAAAGGCTTGGGAACCCGACCCTTGGCTTTGGACCTAGTTTGACTTGCAAGTTGAAGGTCTTGTCAATGTCACAACAAAATAGTGACTTTGGGCGAAGGCCTTTTTTGTAGAATTTTTTGACAAAATTAAAATCCATTATAGATGAGACAGTGTAGATTCCAAATATGTAATTTTTTTTACAATTGGATTATTTTTTCTATTTTTCAATTAATTTCTAATGAAATAGGTCCATAAACTTGAATTATCAGGGTTTTTTTAGTATTTTAATAACTTTTTATTAAAATATTTTTTTGTAAAAAAAATTGTACGAAAACATACTTTAGACAATTCTTTTCAATTTGAAAAAATATTTCAAAAAATGATAAGTTTAGGTCATCTTATGCGTGACGTACATGGCGATTTTTTAAAACACCAAAAATGGCCAACAAAAAATTAAGAAAAAAAAGTATTCAATAAAAAATTACAAAAAAATGGAAAACATGCTTCAATGAGTTACAAATCTTTTCCCAAAAGGATTTAGAAAAATATGATTATTTAGGGCAAATATGGATGACGTACACGTGAGTGACTTTTAAACAATGGTTTTTAGAAACACCTATTAAAAATCAATTTGTATCATCTAGGTATTAAACAAAATTACATATTTGGAAACTAGACTCTGAGTACTACATTTCATATTATTGACTTTTTTCAAGACTCCACCTTTAAGTGCTTCAAATTTTTAGGTCAAATGTGACAAATTTTAAAAATTAGGGAAAACACTTCCACTTTTTGGCCAAAAAGTGGACTCAACTTCTTGCACACACCCATTGTAAAAGCTAACTTCAAAGAGTCAAGCCCTAGTCTTGACAAATTTCAACCCAAGCAATCCAAATAGGCTGCCTTGCACTCTGAATTTAATTTGCCACAATGAATGATTTTCTCTCAAATGTGAACCCTCCACATGAAAATGGTAAGGAAATATGCTCCTCTTTTGCTGACTAATAAAGTATAGTTGGTGTGTATTGTTTGTCTATTATATATATTCTAATGCAAAAAACCCTCTTTGTCACATGTATTGGAAGTTTGTTGGGATCTACTCCTGATCCATAAAATATTAGAACAATATATTCCTCCATGAAGTACTAGTTAGCCAATTGTATTTTTGATCCTAGTTGAATATAATCTCCACAAGACTTGAGCAATCTAGGCATTGGAGTATTTTAGTTCCCTTGATTATCATGTATCCTTATCTTAGGGGTCCAATCATATAGTCGAACCACTCTTTTAACCTCATCCTTTGTGTAGGGTTAAATTTGGAGCTTGTTGGCCAGAAATGTTCCACTTAACTGTACAAGAAATAAATAGTACAAGTAGGTTGTGAACCTAAAGGTCGTAGTATTGGAATTGGAAGTGGAACCTCCTTTAATCATTAAAAATTATTTATGCATGGATTCCGTAGTGTGCTCAAGAAATCTGTATTTAACAAGTGGATTAACATAATGGATATTGTATACCATTTCAAGAAGGCTTGCACCCACTTTCCTACTACTATTTAATCCAAGGAAATATGATAGCATGGAAATTATAGTATCTTGAACCCATGGTTTAAAATTTTCAATTTGATCAGGAGGCTTGTGATTCTCTTTGAGTACCATACCATCCACTGTTATTTTTTTGAGAAAAGAACCTTTGGAAAATTGACTATCCAAAGCTATATCAATATTTAAAATCCAACTAGATTAATCACATGACCTTATCTCTAGGACTAGTATACAAGAAGAGATAGCCAAGGATATTGGATCTAAGGACCTTGCACATAGGAAAGGGATGCCAAAGAAACCTCATTTTGAGGAATTCTACTAGTTGTACAATGTCATTGCCCCAAAAATCTAATAGTTGTTATAATTCGTGTAGCTCAATTGAGATCTTCAGTGGCTCTAAATCTCAAATGAAACATTATAAATTCATAACATGTACTAGTGTTATAAGTAAACATATGTAAGTTGTAGAATTAAAATAATATGTAAAATTATATTTTTCAAAACATGCAATAGAATTATTCAATGCTTCAGGATTTAATTGTGTGAGTTTTTTCATCAATGTTTCTGATTACACTCTGTGATCCATCATCAAGATGAAGAGAGATAAAGAAGAGAATAAGAAATGATAAGTTTGCAAACCTTACTGGTATAAATAGAAAGAGGTGGGAGAGTGACTCAAGAACCAAGAACCCAAGGAACTAAAAAGATTAAAAATATGAATACATAAGATTGAAAAATAAATAAGACTGAAAAAACACCTATGAAATACCAATAACACTCTGAATCCAAAACAAGTGAGGGTAAAAAATGAAAGAAAGCAAGATACTAAAAATAAATGACATACTATTATAAACAAATTTTTGCAAACATACATTATTATAGACATATGTATGTATAAATGTATGTATGAACGTGATATATAAGTATAAATAAATGTGTATAAGCATACGTAAGCATAAATATAAGCATATATGTACATATAAATATAATATATATAGATACTAACAAACATACATGCAATTATATAACTATTTTTTTTTTATATATATATAAAAAAAAATTAGTTATATAATTGCATGTATGTTTGTTAGTATCTATATATATTATATTTATATGTACATATATGCTTATATTTATGCTTATATATGCTTATACACGTTTATTTATACTTATATATACACGTTCATATATACACATTTATATATATATATATATATATATATATACCTATGAAATACCAATAACACTCTGAACCCAAAACAAGTGAGGGTAAAAAACGAAAGAGAGCAAGGTACTAAAAATAATTGACATACTATTATAAACAAATTTTTGCAAACATACATTATTATAGACATATATGTATGTATAAATGTATGTATGAACTTGTAAATGCCTTGTATGAACAAATTTATTATAGACATGTATGTATGTATGCAAGAAGGTAAATGCCTTGCATGGTATATGGAATCTTGTTCTTATGTCTTGCTTGATGATTAGGGTCTTCTAGATGTAGGTGGGGAGGTGGCTTTCAGTGAGGGGCTGGTGCCCAAAGTGGCTACCAGGATAACCCATTGGAAGTTGTTAATCCAGTGATAACTTAATAATAAATTTGGAGGGTGGGAGAGCTTTCACATTAATTAAGATAAAGTATGCCTTACTCATGGCTCAAGTGTTCGTTTAGGCTTGAGATGAGATGAGAAGGCCTAGAATGGCAAATCAACTGCCTTGTCCTCATGAGAGGTATGTTGGTTCTATTGGTGCCTGCATGAGTAGTCAGTTTTCAAGCATATAAACATGCAGCACCTTCCCAAAAAATCCAAAAAGTTCTAAGTCTTTGGGCCTCCTCAGCATGTTTTAACATCAGCATCATATTTTCTTTGGAGGAGGTCATCATCATCATGTTTCCAGTTATCGTCGTGTTGCTTGCGAGGGTCATCATATTTTCTGCCTGCATGATCTTTCGCGGGGTGATATTTTAACATCGGGTGATCTTTGTTAAGATCATCCTGATGATGTTGCTACAAAGTCCTAAGTATGATCCGATCTTCATCGGGGTCATCATATTTGAACATCGAGTGATCTTAGTCAAGATCATCCTGATGTTGTTTTATCACTTCATGTTCGTTGTTTTATCATCCTGATGATGCTGATGTCATTCTTATGTCAGGGTGATATCTATTTCTTTGCCTATCTGCATCATGATATTTCTGAAGGAGGGGGTGATATTTTCATATTTGAATATCACCCGGATGTATGTTTGTTCCAGCATCATGATGATGCTGATATCAGGGAGATATCTACCTGTCGGCTTCATGCATTATCTAGTGGGGGGTGATCTTTTCAAATATCTGTCATATTCATATATCACCCCGATCTTATAGCGGAGCTACAGTGCAGCATGATATTTGTGCATCAGGATGATATTTCCAAATATCCGGTTATCTTCCGAATATCATCCTGATGCCGACATGTGGTGGTGACGTCATCAAGGTCCAGGGGGTCAATATTTCTAACATTACTCATCTTATGAAGATCCCCAAATGTTGCGAATATGACGATGACGTCATCCGGATATGAGGAGGTGCGCAGTAGGCAAATATGCTGATGATGTCAGCAGGATATGACGGTGACGTCATCAAGATGTTCATCGGCCAGACATTTGGTATCGGCTAAGCAGGAGGATCTTCCTCCGATGGATCAGGTTGTGTCGATGAAGGCGTTTATCATGCAGGTGATATTGTGATATGATGCTGACGTCAAGGTGATATTTCAAGCAATAGGATATCATGCTATTGGAGGATGATGATGAAGGTTTATACTAGTGTCGTCGGGAGCAAAAGCACCGACATCATATATGCTCACAACCTAGTATATAAGGTGATGAGGAGGTTGCTGCGAGGTGCATGTGGGATAATTCGACCCTGCATATTTTCAAATATCATGACGATGTATCTTGGCGGGAAACGGTTGCGACGCACAGTATTCTACATTTCCCAAGGCCGCGGGTTGGTACACCATTAATGGCAATTGTTGCAGAGGTATGGGCGATGGTGTGGATGGATCCAGTACCCAATTGAAGATGTGGATCCCTAGGTGGCGGCGCAAGGCTCAAAGTTTCTTCCTGTCTCCTCTCCCACCTGCTGCATTGAATGTTTGAGCGCCAATCTAATGATACTGTGTATCTGGCAGGTTTTTTTGGTCAACTATGTAATTAAGGCTGAGCACCTCCTTGCTGTATATAGCAGGTTGTGTTGCTCATTTGAAGGTTGTTGAAAACTGGACATTTTGGCTCTGTAATAAGATACAACTAGTTTTGGTTGCTTTGTGCAGCAAAACTTGTGAGTTTATGTATCTCCTGTTGTACGATTTGGCATGAATCCACTGATTTCATGGTTAATCTTATATGAATAATGATGTGTTTGCATGTGTTATGCTGATTCTATCTCCAGTTTTGCATGTATCTTTCTTACTGCAATAGGGATGCCATAAGTATAGACAGCTTAACACTCTTTATTGGGAGATATCTGTAAGGCAGATATCATGTGTATCCCCCTGAAATCCAGTTTTAGCTATTCATGCTAATCATTCACAGGTGTATGTCTACCGACTCCAAGCCCTGGATAGGCACCAATCTAGCTCTGTGTTGAGGTTATACACCATGTCCAGCTTTGCATCCAAAATTCAAACTAAACCATCTCATACTTCCACCTGTTAGTTGTAGGAGTAGGATTAGGAACCCCCTGCATGCTCTCATACCCAACCAGACATCATGTCCAAGAATGTTGCCAACCTTGTGATCTATCATACAGATCTTGGTCCATACATGAGAGTATTCTGCCTGTTGTTGTCAAGTTAAATCTTTCTATCTTTGAGCTAGTCAAGGTTACATCTTGAGTTATAGGGATACCCCCCTTGGTGCGGCAGAACCAGAAGTGAAGGGGAGGCAGCTCACGCAACCTCCTGTATTTAGTTGGCTGAATCTGCCTGTGCATTAGAAGTGGCAAACCCTAATGCTGATTCAGAAGAAAAAACCAACAAAATGGTGACTCCGCTGGGGATGGACTGGTAAAAAAAAAAAGTAATATATTTGTGACCCATCCGAGTCACCAACAAAATGGTGACTCCGCTGGGGATGGACTGGTAAAAAAGGAGTAATATATCTGTGACCCATCCGAGTCACCAACAAAATGGCGACTCCGCTGGGGATGTTGATGTAAAGTGATATCCTGCAGTCTCTGGTGAAGTTTTGCTCTGCTGGTGGAATGAACCTGGAAAAGTAGCTTTCAGCTATTGAAAATTTTGTCCTCTCTGGAGAGGTGGCGACTCTACAAAAGATCTAAATGCACATAAAAGATGGATGTATGTGACGTGACAAAAATGTGCTGTTCATATTTCAGCATCTGTATGAGAAAAGGTATCTTGTTCCTTCCCCTTTATATATTTACTATTTTGCTGCATAGGTTAGATGCCAGGGGAGGTTACAGGTCTTAGGCAAACAAAGGATGTCTAAGAGTAAGTTTTTTATGAATCCAAGTATGAATTATCCCATACTCAGTGGTGAAATGTTGGAGAAAAGAATAGAAGAGATAAGAAATAGGTTGATATTCTTAGAGGCTGAGCAGGCCCAGTTAAAAAGCAGTAACCCTGTTGTGTCTGCTAGTCAGAAGGCTAAACCTCTTCTCAGCCCTTTTGATCCTTTGTATGACCAACTAGATTTGTCATGGGTGGATTATAAAGTAGAAACTATGCCTGCTAGGATATATCGTCAGATGCCTAGATTTAGTGGTCACAGTGTATGTGATGGGAATGCACATATCCAAAATTTTCATGAGTTCATGGGAAAACATTCATTTAGAGATGAGGATATGTGGATGAGGTTTTTTGTTAGGTCCTTTGATGCAAAAGCAAAAGACTGATATTTGAGCTTTTCAAAAGGATCCTTTGCCTGTTGGGATGAGCTTGCTGACTGTTTCAAGGAAGAATTCGCAAGAGAACCTGCTGATCTTGTTGCAGAATTGATGAACATCAGAAAACAAGATGAAGAGCCATGTGTTGTTTTCAGTCATAGGTTTGCAATAGCCCTTTCACAGATCCCAGAAGTCTTCAGACCTGATATTTCAGCCTGTGTTGGCATATTCTTTGAAGCTTTTGAGGAGGGCTTTAGTGCAATACTGAGGGATTTCAAGGTGACAAGTATGCAGATGGCATACAGGTTCATAGAAAAGATAGAAAAAATTAGAAATGTGCACCTGCTGAAACCCCTGTCCCCAGGCCTTGGTGTGAATAATAGTTGTAAAGCTGCAAATGACCAAATAATTAAGGCATCATGTGAAGATGAAAAGATGAATGTTGAGGATGCCAGTGAAAGGACTAATGAGGATTCCCATTGCAATGATGAGGCATCTGACCATGAAAACAACAATGAGGTTGTGGACAGCAATGAGCAATTTTTGGAATGGACCTGTGGAGATAATTGTGAGTATTGTGCTCAAAATAGAGAAGAAATAAGCATACAGGCTGATACTCCTCCACAGAAGGAATCCATTGGTGATGAAGATGCATGCTCTGCTGCCCATGAACAAATGGCATACTATGATGAAACTGATGCACCTGGGTCACCCATCTATGACACATATGGTGATGAGGATCTATTTGAGTATGGTGAGGATCTAGACACTATTTTTGGCTTGGATTCTGTTTCTCATCCTGATGAAAGAGGAAACAACATACATCAGGTAAGTGATTGTAAAAATGTGCCTGATTGTAAAGAGGTGTCAGAGCCTGATCTTTTCCAGCTTGGTGCTACTATTGGTTGTGTACATGATGTGCACAATTGTGAATTTGAAAGCTTTTCTTTTGATATGCCAGCATATACAATGAGCTCTGATCTTCCTAGCTGTGTGGTGGACTTTGAGTGTTTTCAGTTTTCAGTCCAGCTAGGAGATCATTTTGCAATGCATAATGCTGATACAAATGATAACATGTGTTATATTCCCTTTGAGTATGCATTGCCTGATACATTCTGCATCCACTTGTTGCTGGATGTTGAAGGTTATCTGCACAGGATTGACAATGACAAGCCAAATCAGAGGGTTGAGTGTGCAGATGACAAGGTTTGTTTGTGGGTGGATCCTGACAGTATCTCCAGGCTTGACCCAGTGCATGCAGATGAAAACAAAGTGTTTGACAAAGGGAGATACATGTTTTTCTTTTCTTGGTGGCCTTAGGCCATCAAGTGTGTTTGGTGATGCAGGTCGGTGTAGTATTTGACTCTGTGCCCAATGGATAAGGGACGGGTCTGCATCCCAGAGATCTGGGGTTCTCGCTGCAGTCTTGCACCTGCACGTCCCCAGACAGAGCCACTGTTGGTGCCTGCATGAGCAGTCAGTTTTCAAGCATATAAACATGCAGGCACCTTCCCAAAAAATCTAAAAAGTTCTAAGTCTTTGGGCCTCCTCAGCATGTTTTAACATCAGCATCATATTTTCTTTGGAGGAGGTCATCATCATCATGTTTCCAGTTATCGCCGTGTTGCTTGCGAGGGTCATCATATTTTCTGCCTGCATGATCTTTCGCGGGGTGATATTTTAACATCGGGTGATCTTTGTTAAGATCATCCTGATGATGTTGCTGCAAAGTCCTAAGTATGATCCGATCTTCATCGGGGTCATCATATTTGAACATCGGGTGATCTTAGTCAAGATCATCCTGATGCTGTTTTATCACTTCATGTTCGTTGTTTTATCATCCTGATGATGCTGATGTCATTCTTATGTCAGGGTGATATCTATTTCTCTGCCTATCTGCATCATGATATTTCCGAAGGAGGGGGTGATATTTTCATATTTGAATATCACCCGGATGTATGTTTGTTCCAGCATCATGATGATGCTGATATCAGGGAGATATCCGCCTGTCGGCTTCATGCATTATCCAGTGGGGGGTGATCTTTTCAAATATCTGTCATATTCATATATCACCCCGATCTTATAGCGGAGCTACAGTGCAGCATGATATTTGTGCATCAGGATGATATTTCCAAATATCCGGTTATCTTCCGAATATCATCCTGATGCCGACATGTGGTGGTGACGTCATCAAGGTCCGAGGGGTCAATATTTCTAACATTACTCATCTTATGAAGATCCCCCAATGTTGCGAATATGACGATGACGTCATCCAGATATGAGGAGGTGCGCAGTAGGCAGATATGCTGATGACGTCAGCAGGATATGATGGTGACGTCATCAGGATGTTCATCAGCCAGACATTTGGTATCGGCTAAGCAGGAGGATCTTCCTCCGATGGATCAGGTTGTGTCGATGAAGGCGTTTATCATGCAGGTGATATTGCGATATGATGCTGACGTCAAGGTGATATTTCAAGTAACAGGATATCATGCTGCTGGAGGATGATGATGAAGGTTTATACTAGTGTCATCGGGAGCAAAAGCACCGACATCATATATGCTCGCAACCTAGTATATAAGGTGATGAGGAGGTTGCTGCAGGGTGCATGTGGGATAATTCGACCCTGCATATTTTCAAATATCATGACGATGTATCTTGGTGGGAAACGGTTGCGACACACAGTATTCTGCATTTCCCAAGGCTGCGGGTTGGTGCGCCATTAATGGCGATTGTTGCAGAGGTATGGGCGATGGTGTGGACAGATCCAGTACCCGATTGAAGATGTGGATCCCTAGGCGGCGGCGCAAGGCTTGAAGTTTCTTCCTGTCTCCTCTCCCACCTGCTGCATTGAATGTTTGAGCGCCAATCTGATGATACTGTGTATCTGGCAGGTTTTTTTGGTCAACTATGTAATTAAGGCTGAGCACCTCCTTGCTGTATATAGCAGGTTGTGTTGCTCATTTGAAGGTTGTTGAAAACTGGACATTTTGGCTCTATAATAAGATACAACTAGTTTTGGTTGCTCTGTGCAGCAAAACTTGTGAGTTTATGTATCTCCTGTTGTACGATTTGGCATGAATCCACTGATTTCATGGTTAATCTTATATGAATAATGCTGTGTTTGCATGTGTTATGCTGATTCTGTCTCCAGTTTTGCATGTATCTTTCTTACTGCAATAGGGATGCCATAAGTATAGACAGCTTAACACTCTTTATTGGGAGATATCTGTAAGGCAGATATCATGTGTATCCCCCTGAAATCCAGTTTTAGCTATTCATGCTGATCATTCACAGGTGTATGTCTACCGACTCCAAGCCCTGGATAGGCACCAATCTAGCTCTGTGTTGAGGTTATACACCATGTCCAGCTTTGCATCCAAAATTCAAACTAAACCATCTCATACTTCCACCTGTTAGTTGTAGGAGTAGGATTAGGAACCCCCTGCATGCTCTCATACCCAACCAGACATCATGTCCAAGAATGTTGCCAACCTTGTGATCTATCATACAGATCTTGGTCCATACATGAGAGTATTCTGCCTGTTGTTGTCAAGTTAAATCTTTCTATCTTTGAGCTAGTCAAGGTTACATCTTGAGTTATAGGCATACCCCCCTTGGTGCAGTAGAACCAGAAGTGAAGGGGAGGCAGCTCACGCAACCTCCTGTATTTAGTTGGCTGAATCTGCCTGTGCATTAGAAGTGGCAAACCCTAATGCTGATTCAGAAGAAAAAACCAACAGGTTCCGCATGAGTTTGTATGGGGGCCGGCAGTTGGGAGAGGCTACCACGATAACCCAAGATGGGGGCCAGTGCCTAGGAAGACCTACCAGGGTAACCCATGACGAGCTATGTGATGACACCTTCCCTACTACAGCCTAGCATTCCCTCTTGTTGTTCTTTCTTTATGTTGTGTGAATACCTCTGGAAGTTCTGTTAAGTGAGGAAGTGTTGTTTATGTTGTTTGTGTCATCTTGTTGACTCGTGTTGTACTCAAGCCATGTGTAGTCCTTGCAACTATCAGTCTTCTATCTTCTTGTCTGTTGCTGTTGTGGAACCTTATGTTATCTCCTAGCACGGAGGGGTGGACCTTAGGGTTCCACATGGTCGGGTGGTAGTGCTATTTTCTCCATTGGTTCTCCCTTGCTGATGTTCGTGTGCAAGAATAATGGATCTTGTGATGTAGATTCTAGATTTATGTTCCAGATTGATGAGGCAGCTATTTATTCTCATGTGCTAGTTTTGTGTATCAGAGTTATCATATTGTAAGTATTCCAATGTATTTCGGAAAGAGATAGTGTGAATGATGTAATGATGCACCCTTATATATGGAAAATTATATATGTACTTGTAATTCTAATTGTATGATCTTGTTGATTACTTATCTAATGTTTTATCATGAAAATGTTTGTGTTCATTCATGTGGTCCAATAGATTAGAATGGAACTTTTGATGTTGGTTAATTCTTGATCCTATTAAAGTTTAGTAAGTAATGTAGTTGCGGAACCCTAGAGGATGAGTTAGTTATTGATATGTATTGATGTGTTGACATTACTTTGTTATTTCTATCCTTAAACAAACAAAAAAAATTCCCATTTGTTCAGCATAGTTGTGTTGTCCTCTGGGGTTTCCTAGCAGGGTGTTACATTTGGTATCAAAGCCAGGTTTGCAACACTAAGACCTCTGGATTGTTGTTGTTGCTCTAGGTTAAGTGATTTTCTCTTTGTGGTGAGTTGGTAATGGTACCTTTCACCTATGTGCATTAGTATGACATTAAAAGGTTGATAAGTTTATAGACTTGTCCTTTGATTATGTCTTGTTTTCCTTATGTGTCTATGTGTTCTCTCTTCCTGTTCTCTGATAATGTGATGATATATTTGACAATATGTCTTCCTTGAATGTTAGTGCTTGTTTTTTTGTTTAGTATTTGAGTTTCTCTTGTGGTCACTAGTGCATTATAAGAAAGAAGCATGGTTACTGTTAGTGCATGTAATTAAGTATTAGAATGACTTAATCATTTGGTGAGTCATATGGTTATGTGATGTGTCATGTGCGGGGTATCTTAACGTGGTTGTTGATAACCTAAAATTTATCACCTAGCTGGTCATGACCTCATATGGAAGAATTGTTGTGATTTATGAAAATTATCATTTTGTATGCTTGTGTGAGAACCGTGTGCAGAGATCAAATTGGAGCTTGCATTGGACCCATAAGATCATGAATGTGATACTGTAAGTCAATTATAGCTTTAAATTATTCCTATGTGTGACATCATACATTCCCTTTATATTTTCTTGCATAAGGAAGTACTTGCGTATGTTCATAGCTTAGTAAAAAGAAATTGTACTGTATTAAAGATAGAAGTTGTTTGTATATAAGTAGCGACTGTGTTGCCTTAAATCCTTGTATAAAAGTTCCTTAGATAAGAGGATGTAGTTAACTAAATCATTTGAGTGTTGGTGTACATTCTCTAACACATTCTAGACCTTGTGTCCTTGAGTGTGTGTAGCGGATACTCCCTTTTTGTGGCTAAAATTAGTCACATCGTGATGTGAATTTGTTGTATAATTTGGTTGTTTTGAAATTTTTAATGGTTGTTTCATGTGTTGTTGGGGTTAGCAGTGAATTTTATTTCTTTGAACTTTCTTATGATAGGAGTGGTCACCAAAACTCTTTTCTTTTTACTTGATTTATTGTTGGAAATTGCCGGCACTCTGTGACTTAAAGTTGGATTTGATTATTTTCCCACTTGGGTTTGCATTTATTTTTAAAATCTCTATGGTGGCTATTCTGAATGTTTGTTTCTATTGGCCCCATTTTGTGTTAAGTGATGTTTCTATCATGTTCATTTTGAACCTCTGATAGTATGTTCAAGGGAGGACTCTGCAGAGAATTGTACTTTGTATGTTGGTAATAGTTGAAAGCATAGTGGAAATAAGAAATGAAATGTATTTTTCCTTGATTATATGTGAATGCAATTCTCTAAAGTGGATGAAATTCTCAAAATATGTGTGATTAGATATAAGTAGATCACATGATACACCTTAGAGGTAAAGAATTGATGTTCTTTTTGTTGTTATGGAACAATTGTGTCTGTCTTATGAACAATTGCTTAATATGGATGTGTATGCTGGCAATAGAAAGTTGCAATACTAATATGTTATGTTTCTACCCTAGTCTGTGACTTCCAGGAGGAAGTCAAGTTTTAGGGGGGAAGGATGTACTGCCCCTCCATTCTCACCCTAGATGAGCAGATGGTTGGGCTAAGGAGCATGAAGAAGAAGGTAAAATACTCAGAATACGTAGGAGGTAAGTGCAAAAAGATGGGGGGCCAAAAAGTGGCCAAATTATTTTCAAAAAAAATAATGCAAAATGCGAGCGCATTATAACGTGCTCGCGTTATAAACCAAGTGCGTTTTGACTTGTTATAAATAAAAAAAAGGTTATCTATCTCATGTCATTTCTTTTTTCTCCTCTATTCCCACAGCCTACAAACCCTAGGAAGAGCGCTCGCATTTTGCAAAACTTAATTCAACACAAAAACCTTATCGATTCATCGCCAAAATGCTACCACGACGTCGAGCATGCCAAAGGAGTGAGTTATATTTGTTTTTTTGTTTGAATTTGTTTCTAATTAGTTAGGTTTGAGTTTATTTTTGATGTATATTTTGCTAATTGTCACGAAATGTTAATGCACCTCCTCCTCCTCCTCCTCCTCCTCAAAATCCATAAAATCCTGAGGAGGAAATACCTACGGAACAACAACCTCCTCCATCCATTCCTCAACATGCCCTTGGAACACAAGAAAATATAATGGGGCAAATTGAAAACAACAAAAAAGAAATTGAAGATATAATTGCAAGGTTGAAAGATCCTTCCACTTCAACCTTGCATAGGTCCACGCTTGCTGAATCTCTTGAATCTATGTTATCAAATGTAGATTCAATTAGCAAGCAAATAACTAGTTGGATGGATAAGAGGATAGAGTTTAGAGATTATTATGCAGACAAGCTATCATACCAAGATGTGAAAAAATTACAAATTACAAAATTAGACTTGTGTTCGATTTTCACAAACCCACAAACAAATAAACCTCCACCCTTTACATGCAAGAGGTTCCCTATCCATTGGTGCAACAACCAAGCGATAAGGGACAATTTTGGGGAGAGGTGGTGGATGGCTTTTGACCATCCTCCATGCAATAATAATGAGGTCCCGCAATACTTTTTGAGGAAACTCTACTGCAAGTTTGTCCTCAATAAAGTGCCAAACTACTTTGATATGCGGGACTTCCAGGGTAGAGGTAGGGGGTCAGCACAAGATAGACCAAGGGCACGTGTTGACCCACAGCGGGCAGTGACACGAGTAATCAACAGACCAGCACATGAGCATGTTTCTATCCCTTCCATTGTGAAGGAGAGTGTTAAGGTTGATACACTTTAGTCCATTAGTGCCTTGACCCAGAGCATCATAGAGCATGCTAGTCCTGTAGCACAGAGTGGGTTGGGAGATAGTACGAGGAGTAGGGTCCCACCCCATGCTTGTTAGGCTTGCGGCTCAGCCTATGGTTATGACCCCATGGATAGTCAGGACATAGGTGCACAGGCTACATCTGCAGCTGAGCAAATGGTGATGACAGATACCCTCCTGAGTGAGACTTTCGGCCTTGATACTCAGGTAAATATTAGCAATTTTATTGAATTTAATTTATTAAATTTCATTTTTGAATGCAAGATTAACTAATTTAGTTTGATGATTTTAATAAAATTTTAGGGTCATAGCGTTGATGCAGTTTTTAGTGGTTCTCCACCTACATACTACACTAGATCATCTCCTGTCGGAGTATGTAACTAGTTAACAATTATAAATATTACATGTGAATAGCATCATTATATGAATGGTATTCTAATATTTGATTTTGGATGTTGAATAGGTTAATATTGGAGATTTCATGGCAATACCTGCCAGCGATGGTGGACTTCAAAGCTTCATGGAGGTAATAAAATAAATAGTTTAATGAATGAATTGTACTTACTAGATTTTTGTATGTGACTTGTGTGCTTTATTGTGTGTACTTCCATGTTTAGATGAACGTGTGTGTATGTTAGGAGCCATGATTTACATCACTATTATAGTTTTCGTAATTGAATAATGTTGTTTTATTTCTAGATGATGCAGGCTGCGGAGACACCTCCAGATGTTTAGAGGGCAATGGAGCACAGTGTGACCTCTGCGATTCATAGCTCCATGGCATTGACAAGGGTATGAGGCAGATTAGTAAATTTCAATTTACATTCATTGTTATAGTTGTCTATTTTTGAAAAATCAAAAGATTATTGATTTGAAGTTTAATTTCTATCTGGATGGTTTCTATAGGACATGACATCACCACGGCCTATTCCTGCTACTGAGGCAAGTGAGGAGATAGATTATATGGTAGCGGTAAGTGATTATTTTGTTAAATGTTTCATTTTTTATAACATGTAATTTCTATATATGAATGTCAATACTTTTAATTGTAACAGCTAAAGATGTAGGAAGAACTAAATAGGAGGAGCAGCCCTCGGGTTCGTAGTAGACCACCCACATGCGCGTCTCCATCCCCTAGAAGATCAAAGGCTACCCGTGATCTATTCTCTTCACCAGCCAGAGCGGAATGACTTTTTATTGTGTTCTTTTGTTGTATGCATATATGGCATTTGTGGACATATATTTTGTATTGTATATAGTTGACATTGTATGCCTATATGGCATTTTTGTAAGCCTATATGGCTATTTTGTATATATGTTATACTTATATCGATAGATATTGATGTATGCCTATATGGATATTTGGTTAATACAAATATTTTTTATTGATGGCGTCCATACTTGCATTATAAATCCATGTTTGAATGGATATTTGTAGATGGCTACTTCAAATATTTAAATTCCAATTGTATTACATAGGATGTTTGTTGATCCAATAAGCTAGCTATTGTTATTCAAGTATCACCTAAACCTCATTTTGGAACTAAAAGATAAAAGTTGTATTTAAAAAAATAATGAATCATCATGTTGAACAAAAAATATTAATATTCTTTATGAGTAGCATACAATGTCAACTATATGCAATACAAAAAAATGAATCATCATGTTATTCTTTATGTTTGAGATCCTAAAAATGACTAAGTCTGGTAGCCTGATATCCTGAAACACTAGGATGAATATCCAAGTCATTAGGATGATTGGGCCTTGAGAAAAAGTCATTAAGATGAGCGCCTAAAGGAGAATTTCTTAAACATTCAAACATTGAGCAACAAGCATGAAGGGTTAAGGCACAATTTGCAACTCATAAAGCCTCAAAAGGGCGCCCAACTTGGAGATAGCATTCATTTAAGACAAGGTGCCCATTGACACCTGTTCCACCATAAAAGTGTGCCTAAGGTGGAAGGAGAACAAGCCTCTAGTAAGTGAAGCGCACCTATTGTCTAAACCACTTTATTATGGTGCCCTAACATGAGGAGGAGTATATAAGTCAAGAGGAAATGGTGCCTAGAATGCAAATGAAGGACTAAGTGGCATTTTCAATAAGCATCAATTCACCTTGAGCTTTCAATAAATACATCAAATTGAGCCCCATAAGCCTAGGTGCCCTTTTCCTTCAAAAGAACCTTGTATTGGTGCCTTGGAGGAAATCAACTTACAATGACACGTCTTGGAGGTTTCTCATTTTGGATGATGTCTTTTGAGATTAACTACAATGATTGAAAGTTAAGATGAGTGGAAAGAACCTATCTTGAACCTTAGGCACCCTTCATGTAATTTCCCACCATCATGAGCACCTAGATCTAAGAAGGAGTGAATGAAGGATCTTAACATCAAGAAGCATGTTATCAATCAACTTGGAGAAGTCTTTGACAATAATTATGATGAATTGAGTACATGGAAGTAAAGGAAGTACATATCAACTCCAAAGTGTGCCTAATGATCAATAAGAAATTCTTCCAAAGCAAATGCACTCATTGTGAATTTTCCTACTAGTTTTGGTGCCTTGAAGTCTAAGTGCATGAAAATCATGAGGATGAGCACTTAGGGATGAGATAGTCTTCATAAGAGTTTAAATAAGAACATCATAAAAAAGTGCCTTGGTAGAGAGACTTGAGACCATCATCAATAAGCCAAAATATCTATCTCCAATCTAGGTGCAAATTCTAGCTCCTCCCAACTCAAATGAGCGCCCAAGTTGAAGTCAACTTTCATCTATACAACCCTCAAATTGTGCCTTGATTGAGGAAGGGATTTGAACCTCAAAATTTAATCATCTCAAGACAAAAGCTTCCTTAGACACTTGGCATTTGATTGAAATCATTGAGAATTAGAAAGAACCACCTAAGGATGTAAGGCGCACTTTTCACCCATACAAGCCTAAAATTGTGCCTAAAGGAAATAACTTGATTTCATATCAATAGGTGAGTGCCTTGAGAGAAAGGATCACTCTAGGTCATTTTCAATTGTTGAAAGCACAAAAATGATAAAGATAAAGGCAATTGAGTTAGGCGCACTTTAGCCTCTGAGGACACCTTAATGAGCGCCTTGGGTGAAATTGCATGAGATGACCTTTTGGAGTGAGTGCTTGAAAGATAGAATTCATTCTAAGACATGTCTCATCATTTAGAATTGCAAAATTGCAAGTATAAAGACATTTAATCTAGGTGCACTCTCCATCAGTACAAACCCATTCTGGCGCCTAAGGGAGAAATTGCATTGAAAGACACCTTTTGAATGAATCTCTTAAGGGAGATTGACCTCTTTAAGCCATTACAATTGTTTGAAATCATTTAAAGTGATAAATATGGACCAACTTGTGTTAGGCACCCTTTGCTCTTCTTTTTACCTATATATGCACCTAGATTTGTAGTAAGATTATTCCATCTTTAATTAGGATTCCTTTGTGTTATAAAATGTTTATCATGAGGATTGATGTGTTTCTTGGTTTGTATTGTAGGAATATTGAAGGAAAAGGTAGGAGCAAGAGCTTGGAGTCGCCTAGAGTCATCATGTAGCTGCTCCAAAGGAGCCTTTCACATTCATTCATGCCAGAGAGTTAAGATGGAAGTAATCACTGCCAAGGAAACACCACTTCAAGAGGTAGCTTCTCTAAGAGGTCACAACAAGATATATTTCAAGTCTTCTTCATCAACGACATCACCAGTTGCATCATGTTCGAAGACTTCCATCTATCACTTCAAGTTACATTCATCTTCAAGTATCAACTAGATTCTTCATCAATCATCACTTCAAGATCAGCATGTAGCCGCTCCAAAGGAACTTCTCATCATCATCAAGCATTCCAAAGACATCCATTCAATTTCAAGTCCCTCTAATACATTCAAGCCTCCTTGAGAAGTCATCTACTTCACATATAAGGGAAAGTGTTATCATAATATCTACACTTCAAAGGACCTTTCAAGTTTGAACACTTCTTCATCAAACATTCAAAGACATCCATCCAAGCTTCAAGTTCTTTCACAATCTTCAAGTCCAGGAGAAATTGCAACTACTGAACTCATTAATTGGCGCCTAGGAGGAAAAGACCTTAAACTTACATTATTGAGTCAGCACTTTAGAAATTGAGCCATTCCTAGTCAATTGGAGTCATAAAATATCAAATACAAAGTCAAATTGGACTTAGGCGCCCCTTCATGTAATTTCCCACCATCATGAGCACCTAGATCTAGGAAGATCATCCAATTGCGCCTAGGAATAAGATACAAGTCCAAGACCTAAAATTTGAGCGCCTAGAAGTGTGATGGATTGAAGAAGCTACATTGGCACCTAAGGGTAAGTTGTATCTAATGACATCACCTAATTGAGCACCTAGGAGGTATAAAGCTTAACATTGACATGAGGACAAGTGCTTAGTAAAGGAGAGTTTCTCAAACATTTAAACATGTGAATGAAGTCATAGAAATGCACTAAGTCATCTAGGCACCATTTTCTACTTGTGTACCCTTACACTTGTGCCTAAGAAGATTTTGCTTCAGTTCATTGGAGTGTTTGAGTATTGAGGATTTCTTAGCAATGCTTTGCAACTTTACACTGCCTCCTTCTGATGATTTTTGGGGCAATAGAAAACTTTTCACCACGGGAAAACACCTCAGAGATATAAAAAACTGAGAGAGGTTATTGTAGAGACACTTTACATGATTGCGTTGCCTCAGATAGAATTTTTCTAAGTGACATAGTTTTCGAGTAACATCTCATCAAAGATTGCTACCTTTTTGCACTTTAGACTCTTCAGGGATATCGTCGGTACAATGTAGCTCGGACTGTTTCGACATGTTTGGGTGAAAAATAGGACCATGCCTAGTGTAAATGTACCCATCCGGATGCGTTGGAATAGTCAGTTTGGTCACATCAGGAGCAGGACGAAAGTTACACCCCTTTGCAACTTTACACTACCTCCTTCTGACGATTTTTGGGGCAACAGAAAACCTTTCACCACGGGCAAATACCTCAGAGATATAAAAAACTGAGAGAGGTTATTGTAGAGGCACTCTACATGATCGCGTTGCCTTAGACGGAATGTTTCTAATTGACACAGGTTTCAATTAACATCTTGTCAAAGATTGTTGCCTTTTTGCACTTTGGACTCTTCAGGGATATCGTCGGTACAATATAGCTCAGACTGTTTCGACATGTTTGGGTAAAAAATAGGACCATGCCTAGTGTAAATGTACCCATCCAGACGTGTTGGAATAGTCAGTTTGGTCACATCAGGAGCAGGACAAAAGTTACACCCCTTTGCAACTTTACACTGCCTCCTGATGATTTTTGGGGCAGCAGAAAACCTTTCACCACGGGCAAATGCCTCAGAGATATAAAAAATTGAGAGAGGTTATTATAGAGACACTCTACGTGATCACGTTGCCTTAGATAGAATGTTTCTAAGTGACATAGTTTTCAAGTAACATCTCGTCAAAGATTGTTGCCTTTTTGCACTTTCAACTCTTCAGGGATATCGTTGGTACAATGTAGCTCGAACTATTTTGACATGTTTGGGTGAAAAACAGGACCATGCCTAGCATAAATGTACCCATCTAGATGCGTTGGAATAGTCAATTTAGTTGCATCAAGAGCAGGACAAAAGTTACACCCCTTTGCAACTTTACACTACCTCCTACAAATTTTTGGGGCAGCAGAAAACCTTTCACCATGGGCAAATGCCTCAGAAATATAAAAAACTGAGAGAGGTTATTGTAGAGGCACTCTACATGATCATGTTAACTCAAATGGAATGTTTCTAAGTGACACAATTTTTGAGTAACATCTCGTCAAAGATTGCTACCTTTTTACACTTTGGACTCTTCAGGGATATCGTCGGTATAATGTAGCTCAGACTGTTTCGACATGTTTGGGTGAAAAATAGAACCATACCTAGCATAAATGTACCCATCCAGATGCATTGGAATAGTCAGTTTGATCACATCAAGAGCAGGACGAAAGTTACACCCCTTTGCAACTTTACACTACCTCCTTCTGATGATTTTTGGGGCAGCAGAAAATTTTTCACCACGGGTAAATGCCTCAGAGATAGAAAAAATTGAGAGAGGTTATTGTAGAGGCACTCTATGTGAACGCGTTGCCTTAGATGGAATATTTCTAAGTGACATAGTTTTTGAGTAACATCTCGTCAAAGATTACTACCTTTTTGCACTTTGGACTCTTCAGGGATATCATCGGTATAATGTAGCTCGGACTGTTTCGACATGTTTGGGTGAAAAATAGAATAATGCCTAGCCTAAACGTACCCATCTGGATGTGTTGGAATAGTTAGTTTGGTCGCATCAGGAGCAGGACACCAAAAATGCATAACATGATGATGTAAAAATGTGTATATGTGTAAAAATGCAGCAGGAAATTAAAAAAAGACAAACCTTACAAATTAATGTGCATACTTACAACTCAATGTAACATGACTTTACAAAATTGATGTGAATACTTACAAATTAATCCAATGAACCATCCGGGTCTGCTCTACTCTTTATTGTGTCAAGTATTGCTTCATGGTCAGACTCACATACCTTCCACAAGATTTTGTTTAAAGGTCTACCCCGATACTTTATCAAATGAACATTGGATGCCATGACAAGGTTCGAGTAATGAAGAATCTTCTGATGCATGTCAAAGTCTTAAAATAGCCAAACATTAACACTCTTATGTGGGTACCTTCTAAGCCATGTTCCAGTAATAACCACTGAGCCTGTAGGGTATTCGATGTTTTCTCCATCTACAACAGGGGCCTCTAATTTTTTTTGGCCTCAACACAATGACATAAGTAATAATCTATTCCCTCTTCATTATCTTCATCTACAATAACTGCGTATACGTGCCCTACATTGATATGTGTAGCAAATTAGATGAAATTAGTTAACATTACAAAAATACTACAAAGTAAGATGACATTACCTGGTTGAACTAGATGAAATTAGATGCATATACGTGCCCTATATTACCTAGTTGAACTAAATCTAATATGTGGTCAAAGTCAAATGATGATTCCGTCTGTGTTAGTTTCAGTGTCGTCAGGGGTCGATACGTGTCAAGTGGGCTAAGATAACTTAACTACCATTCGTCAACCCACTCCTTTGACTCGTACTCATCCTAGACTTGAATTGTACAGGAAGAACAAAAGCATGACATCTTTGGTGTATGGATACTCCATGAACCTGCAATTGAGCTTCTGAAAGAGTGCATCTCATTTGATCCTGTCAGTGTACAACAATCCTCATATGGTGGAATGTTAGTATCTTCTATCAACCAAAAAAATCTACGAACTGAAGACTTACCTTCATTACCTAGACCCATGGAAGCATTACACCACTTGACAATCGATTTTGCATCTGTCAACTTTGCATTGTCTTTATACTTTAACTCTTCTTATGCTATGGCTCTTTTGATACATGCTCCTGCACCATCATGCTCCCCCTTTCCATGCCCAGCCTCACAAAAGTTCCACATATGCTGAATACCTATAAAATTATGCCTCCTACTTAGCCAATAGAAATTTCGTGAGTTCTTGAATTGTGATGCACAGTTATCTGACCATATGATATGCTGACTGAATGATATGCCCCTTCTAGCCAAATCATTGTAGAACACCTGAAAGCAACCTTGCACGAACTCCATAGAATGCATGTGATCATCACTAATATAGAAATTATACTCCCTTATGATCTTTCTATCATCCTCTGTACTATCATTCGCATGAATGAATGCGATGTGCACAAATATAGAAACCTGTGTGGAGTTGTAATATTGTGATTGCACCTCACGTTGTGGCTGTAGACTATAGTTCTTTGCAAAGTCGACGACTGAAACAATGCTACCAACTGGAAATGTGTCCTTGCATAACTTGAATTGCAAGTCCAACCATCGAGCTCTATGGGCATGTCTTGCATACTCATACACTATGCTGTCACGAAATATAGGCATAAACTGATACACTGAAATCTTTTCATTAACCAATTCACACATCTTTGCTTCTTTACCATCTTTTGTATTGTATGCCACTGTTTTATACTTGCCAAACTCTACTAGTTCATTTCCAACCACATGTGTTCTTTCCATATGTTCATATTGGCAAATGGTGCAAGCCACCGCAACGATGACATGTGCCATCCAAGCATAATTTCTTGTAGAATATTTGACCTTCCTCTCTTTCACATAAAATTCTTGATATGAGGTCTCTTGAAGATGTTGGTGGGGCACATATGGCACAACCCTGCAAAACATTGTTAGTATGCATATCTAAACATATAGACCTATAAGCATCAAAATGGTTAGAAAATTCAATATGTAATCTACAACAACAAGTAGTGCGTGTGTGATTTATCTTGACATAGAAAGGTTTTAGCATTTCAAAATATCTTTGACAAATTTTAATTTGAGGATACTTCTCTAGAAATTTACCATAAAACAGTGTTTGAGTCTCATCCAAAAAATGCTTTGGATGTGGCTCACGGTTCTGACTACTGATTCTCCTTCTTACCACATCCCTTTGATTCATAGATACCCTTGTGTAATTCTTCCAAAAGTCTTCAATTAGTGATCTCAATGCTTCAACAATTGGTTTGTCTTTTCATGGTAGTCTCCCCGAGAACACCCATAATTCATTGGCATTAGTATCCTCAATTCTTTGGCATCTTCCAATGGCTCTTGATAAAGTTTTCCTATTAATTCTCAATTCTTGACTCGTCTTTCTAATGAGACAAGCTTTCCTCATTTGACTACTTACTATAGTTGATGTTATCACACGCCGTGTTACATTACTATCTTTTGTGCATGAGGTGTTACCCACTCTCTCATACGCACTCATTAGATTCTTGACAATAGATTTTTCACTTGAAGCTTCTGATGTTCTCAACCCAAGAATCTTCATGATGGACCTATACTTTATACTTCACATCATTTCAATGAATAGTTGACATCTTGCAGTCTCATTTAACTTTTCAAAGAACAATCTTCAAAGCTTATGAGCATATCTTCTACAAGTGCATTTTGGAATCTTAGCTTCCATTGGCTGCAAAATATTCTCATCAATATCAATCAAAAACTTTGGCTTTCTATGCAAAATTCTAGGTGGTGTTAACTTAGGTAAAATCATCTCAACATTTGGAATTTCATCAATATTTAAATGAGATGGGCTAGATGGCCTAACTTTGATCGAAGATGGAATAGATGACATACCTTGAGGTTGAGGTGGGAATGATGGCGTATCTCCTTCATCACATGTGAGTGATGATGTACTCTCAACTTGAGATGTGGTAGATGGTGTCCCTACATGTTGACTTGCGGTAGAGGACGTGTCTCCAACTATGGTATTCAAATCTCTCGTAGCACGAAGTTTTTGCATTCGTTCTCTTTGTGCCGCCAATACCATATCTCTTTGTGATGGTTGTGGTTCCTCTTCAATTGACATGTCTTCATTTATTGTGTCTAATTTCCTCTTCTCACGAAGTTCCCTCATAGCCACTGCTTTCTTTGCATTCTTAGCTTCTATCTCTTCCTGTGTTGGTTTAATTCTTGATCGTTTCCTTGGCATGACGGAGAATTTATCTGTAGCATGATAAAGAGACCAATATTACTTCCTAAGATATGAATACAAGATAATAGTGGGATTGTATATTTATTATGTTGTAAGGATTTATTCTTGTATAGTTTGATATCATGGTATGTTAAGGTCTATTTATTACACATAATTATTAAAGAGCCCAAGTGTAGAAAATATCCATGGCATCATGTGAAATTGTAGGCTGCTTTCTTGATTGGGAATGTGTTTATTTTAAACATGTATGATAAAGCATGATAAAGTAATTCAAATAGATTTAAGGAAAATGTAAAGAACATGCATGTAAAGACTTGACATACCTAAAATAAAGATTCGAATGGAGAGAGTACCCAATTATGTAGTTTTTTTTTCTTCTTGCATCAAACTCCTCAACAATTTGAGTTTTGCACCACTTGCTTCCTTTTCAATGTTAAATTGAATAACACTCAAATATAATTACTAAAAACAATACTATTAACCAATCTATAATGTTAAATTCCTAAAATTGAATCACAATTAACTTTGTAACACTACAAAAATTGAAACTTGAATAGATATATATCAAACTTGGTGTGAAAACTATGTTATTTTCTCCTTCTCAAGTTGGCAAAGCAGAAAAGGTGGTGGAAAGATCATGCAAAGGTGGTAGAATGTGTCAAATGTGCATGTGAACTTCCCAACAACATGAAAGCACTTTTTTTTTGTCAGAGCACGCACAGAATCAGTATGAAAATAGAGCATGTGGGCCTAGATCATGGGGGTCAACACTTTTTTACCATTTCTATAGCAAGACAAAATGTGAGCGCATTATAAAGCACTCACGTTTTGTCCTGCTATAGATTGATCACATCTTGTGCATTATCTTCCTTAACACAAGCACAGATGACCACATCCTGTGCTTCATCAACTGACACTTCCAAGCCTTACAATTCCTCTTAAATACGGGAGGATCCATGACTAGAAGAGCCAAGCCACTTGGTCCCGCCTTGCTGAAGGATGACATTCTAGGAGAATTAGGAGATTTTCCTTTGGAGATCATATAATCTTTAAATGCTTTCCATCTTGGTAGGTCCTCTGCATTAGAGAAAAACCACTGATGGTGTCTGAGAAATAAGAAATTCTTCATCTCTTTGGTGATCCATTTCTCTTTCCAAACCTCCCCTTTAGACTTGAATGACCACAAGGTTTTTGAGGGAGATCTTTTCCTATTTCCTGCAAGAGCTTGCCAGATGCTCTGCCATATGATAGGCATAACAATGAAGGGGCAAGCCCTCATAATCAAGTTCTTGCTAGAAAATGCCCATCGAGGAATAAAGACAGATCTTCTTTGGAAGCAAAAGTTCTAGTTTGTGACAAATCCTTATCCTTAACCCTCAACCCTAATCTGTCATCCCTCAACTCTAATCCCTCATCCCTAAACCCTAAATGCTATCCCTATTCTTAAACCCTCAATAGACTCGATACTATACCTTAAACCCTAATCCCTTATCCCTAAACCCTCTAACCCTATCCCTAATCCTTATACCCTCCACACTTTACTTTAACCCTAATCCCTCGACCCTCAACCCTATCCCTAAACCCTTGACCCTCGAACCTCAACCCTTAACCCTCAATGTCAAACCCTAATCCCTCAACCCTTAACTATGATCCCTTGACCCTCAACCCTATCCCTAAACCCTAAAGCCTCAACCCTCAACCCTCAACATCAAATCCTAATCCCTCGACCCTTCACTCTAATCCCTCAACCCTCAACCCTATCCCTAAACCCTCAACACTATACCTTAAACCCTAATCCCTCAACCCTCAACCCTGAACCTTATCCCTAAACCCTAATCCCTCAACCCTCAACCCTAATCCGTCATCCCTCAACTCTAATCCCTCATCCCTAAACCCTATTTATGCTATCCCTATTCCTAAACCTGCAACAGACTCGATACTATACCTTAAACCCTAATCCCTAATCCCTCCAACCCTATCCCTAATCCTTATACCCTCCACACTCTACTTTAACCCTAATCCCTCGACCCTCAACCCTATCCCTAAACCCTTGACCCTCGAACCTCAACCCTCAACGTCAAACCCTAATCCCTCAACCCTTAACTATGATCCCTTGACCCTCAACCCTATCCCTAAACCCTAAACCCTAAAGCCTCAACCCTCAACCCTTAATGTCAAATCCTAATCCCTCGACCCTTCACTCTGACCCCTCAACCCTAAACCCTATCCCTAAACCCTCAACACTATACCTTAAACCCTAATCCATCAACCCTCAACCCTAAACCTTATCACTAAACCCTAATCCCTCAACCCTCAATCCTAATCCATCATCCCTCAACTCTAATCCCTCATCCCTAAAACCTAAATGCTATCCCTATTCCTAAACCCTCAACAGACTCGATACTATACCTTAAACCCTAATCCCTTATCCCTAAACCCTCCAACCCTATCCCTAATTCTTACACCCTCCACACTCTACTTTAACCCTAATCCCTCGACCCTCAACCCTTGACCCTCAAACCTCAACCCTCAACCCTCAACGTCAAACCCTAATCCCTCAACCCTTAACTATGATCCCTTGACCCTCAACCCTATCCCTAAACCCTAAAGCCTCAACCCTCAACCCTCAACGTCAAATCCTAATCCCTCGACCCTTCACTCTAATCCCTCAACCCTAAACCCTATCCCTAAACCCTCAACACTATACCTTAAACCCTAATCCCTCAACCCTCAACCCTAAACCTTATCCCTAAACCCTAATCCCTCAACCCTCAAACCTAATCCATCATCCCTCAACTCTAATCCCTCATCCCTAAACCCTAAATGCTATCCCTATTCCTAAACCCTCAACAGACTAGATACTATACCTTAAACCCTAATCCCTTATCCCTAAACCCTCCAACCCTATCCCTAATTCTTATACCCTCCACACTCTACTTTAACCCTAATCCCTCGACCCTCAACCCTATCCCTAAACCCTTGACCCTCAAACCTCAACCCTCAACCCTCAACGTCAAACCCTAATCCCTCAACCCTCAACTCTAATCCCTCGACCCTCAACCCTATCCCTAAACCCTAAACCCTAAAGCCTCAACCCTCAACCCTCAACGTCAAATCCTAATCCCTTGACCCTTCACTCTAATCCCTCAACCCTAAACCCTATCCCTAAACCCTCAACACTATACCTTAAACCCTAATCCCTCAACCCTCAACCCTAAACCTTATCCCTAAACCCTAATCCCTCAACCCTAATCCATCATCCCTCAACTCTAATCCCTCATCCCTAAACCCTAAATGCTATCCCTATTCCTAAACCCTCAACAAACTCGATACTAAACCTTAAACCCTAATCCCTTATCCCTAAACCCTCCAACCCTATCCCTAATCCTTATACCCTCCACACTCTACTTTAACCCTAATCCCTCAACCCTCAACCCTATCCCTAAACCCTTGACCCTTGAACCTCAACCCTCAACCCTCAATGACAAACCCTAATCCCTCAACCCTTAACTCTGATCCCTCGATCCTCAACCCTATCACTAAACCCTAAAGCCCAAAGCCTCAACCCTCAACCCTCAACCCTCAACGTCAAATCCTAATCCCTCAACCCCAAACCCTATCCCTAAACCCTCAACACTATACCTTAAACCCTAATCCCTCAACCCTCAACCCTAAACCTTATCCCTAAACCCTAATCCCTCAACCCTCAACCCTAATCCGTCATCCCTCAACTCTAATCCCTCATCCCTAAACCCTAAACGCTATCCCTATCCCTAGACCCTCAACGGGATCGATACTATACCTTAAAACCTAATCCCTTATCCCTAAACCCTCCAACCCTATCCCTAATCCTTATACCCTCAACACTCTACTTTAAACCTAATTCCTCGACCCTCAACCCTATCCCAAAACCCTTAACCATCAAACCTTAATCTACTCAACCCTCAATGTCAAACCCTAATCCCTCAACCCTTAACTATGATCCCTAGACCCTTAACCCTTAAAACTTGAACCCTAAAACCTATCCCTACATGCTCGACACTTGACACTATATCTTAAACCCTAATACCTTAACCCTCATCCCTAAAGCCTTAATCCTAAATCCTTAAACCTTCAACCCTAAACCCTATCCCTAATCCCTCTACCCTTGACACTCTTATTTAACCCTAATCCCTTGACCATTAACCCTATCCCTCAACCTCAACCCTCAACCCTCAACCCTCAACCCTCAACCCTCAACCCTCAACCCTCAACTCTCAACATTAAACCCTAGTTCATCAACCCTAAACCCTAATCCCTCAAACCTAAACCCTATCCCTAAACCATCAACCCTCAACACTATACCTTAAACCCTAATCCCTATCCCTCAACCCTTAACCCTTAAAACTTAAACCCTATCCCTACACCCTCAACACTTGACACTATATCTTAAGCCTTAAACCCTCATCCCTAAAGCCTCAACACTCAATCCTTAAACCTTCAACCCTAAACCCTATCCCTAATCCCTCTACCCTCGACACTCTAACCCTAACCTCGACATTAAACCCTAATCCGTCAACCCTAAACCCTAATCTGTCAACCCTAAACCCTATGCCTAAACCATCAACCCTCAACACTATACCTTAAACCCTAATCAATCAACCCTAAAACCTAATCCCTCAACCCTCAACCCTAAACACTATCAATACACCCTCAACCCTCGACACTATACCTTAAACCCTAATCCCTCAACCCTCAACCCTAATCCCTCATCCCTAAACCCTAAACACTATCCCTATTCCTAAACCCTCAACCCTCGACACTATACCTTAAACTCTAATCCCTTATCCCTAAACCCTATCCTTCAATCCTTAACCCTTAAAAATTAAACCCTAAAACCTATCCATAAACCCTCGATGCTCAACACTATATTTTAAACCCCAATCCCTTAACCCTCAGCCCTAAAGCCTCAACCCTCAATCGTTAAACCTTCAACCCTAAATCCTATCCCTAATCCCTTTAACCTCAACACTCTACTTTAACCCTAATCCCTTGACCATAAACCCTATCCCTAAACCCTCAACCCTCAACCCTCAACTCTCAACATTAAACCTTAATCTGTCAACCCTAAACCCTAATCCGTCAACCCTAAACCCTCAATCCTCAACACAATACCTTAAACCATAATCCCTCAACCCTAAACCCTAATCCCTCAACCCTAAACCCTAAACCTTATCCCTAAACCCAACAAAACTGCTTTGCCTTATGTTAGGTTGTTAAACCCATCATTTTTGACACTCTTCTCTTAAAGATATTTGAGTTGCAAGAATATGTCAGAAAAATGGCTATGAATTTTTTTAATGTTAGTAATGTTATATGGCATGTTTTTCTGGCCCATCTGGGGTTCATTATGCCAATAGGTGTACACACTATGAGAAAATCTTTGCGTATGGTACATCCACAGTGAGTAATTAACAGTTGAAATCAGAAGGATGATCATTATGAGAAAAGATTTGCATTGGGGTACATCTATGTTTCTTGCTGTCCACCCCATACTTAGGGGAGGTATATTGTTATGAAACAGGCAAATAATCTCCCATTGTTTACTGGCTCTATCCACAAGAACTACTAAAACTATACCTTAAACCCTAATCCCTCAACCCTAAACCCTATCCCTAATCCCTCTACCCTCAACACTCTACCTTAACCCTAATCCCTCGACCCTTAACCCTAAACGCTATCCCTAAAGCCTCAACCCTAAACCCTAATCCCTCAAGGTCCTAAACTCTAATCCCTTATCCCTAAACTCTAAATCCTATCCCTAAACGCTCAACCCTCAACCTTAAACCTTAATCACTCAATCCTTATCCACCCCTCTCCTCCCCTATCTGGCTCACTCCCATCTCTACCCTCCTCTGCCCTCGACACTATACATACATACATATAGGCATACATAGATACATACATACATACATACATATAGGCATACATAAACATACATACATACATGATTAATAGCCTTGAACATAAAAAAATTTAAGGCGAACATAACGTGAGCGCGTTAATACAAACATGACAAACAACACACTTTTGCGGAAAAGAAAAAATGCAAAGCAAAACATAACGCGAGTGCGTTATAACGCGCTCGCGTTATGTTTTGCTTTGGGAATCCCAAGCCTTGGGCTTGGGATTTTCTTTGGATTTCCAACCCAAAAGCTTGGATTTCCTTTTGAACAGCCACAGACGTGTTTTTCCATATTCTTCAAGATTTCACATAATTTCGTTCATGCTAACCCTCAAATTTGCATGTGTTTCAAGGTCAAACAAATTGAACACCTGGGTAATGTTAGGCTTTCTCTTAGCTATTTGACGATGTGATTTTTTTCACATTTTAATAATGTTAAACCTTTCATCTTTAATTTCTTTTGTTTGTGTGTCCATTTTTGGGCAAAAACCACTGTTTGGTCTTTTTTTATTGTAAATTAACTATTCATTAAAATTTCAAAAAAATTACATATTTAGAAAGTAGACTCCATTCTACAAATATTAAAAAAAGAAAAAAATGATTTTCAATTAGTTTTCAAAATTTATAGGGGTAGCACGGCCAAAATTCTATTTTTTAGGATGTGTCCACTTTGAAAATTAATAAAAAATCAAATATTCATCAAAAAATTATCAGAAAAATCAGCCATAAACTACATGCTATTAGCTAATTTCTCACAGAAGCAATTTTAAAAATACCAAAAAAAAGTTGACCTTTTGAGAGAGCCACAAAACATGCTATGTTATGTTTTTTGACAGAAACAACACCAATTTATGTGGCTCCCTCTTTTGAACCCCTTAATCTATGTCATTTTTTTAAAAAAATAATAGTTTAGAAAGTAGACTCGGAGCACTACGAACATTGTTTTGGTTGCATCTCTAAATTTTGAGTGTAACTATGCTCAATTTTTCATCCAAGGCCAGTATTTCCTGATTTTAGAAAAAAAGTGGCCACTTAAGACCCCTTTTTGGCCCCCCATCTTCTTGCACTTACCCAGGGTATGATAGACATGTTGATGGTAAGCTTATTGTTATGATATAGTTGATGACATTCATTGATGTTTATTATGATGACATTGTTGATACTTTATGATTAGTACATTATGCTTATGTTGTGATCAATTATAGGTTAATTGATTATGTAGACTAGTTTTACTACGTGATTAATGCGATTATTTGTCTATGTGTTATCTGGTTGTTGATTTACTAATGAATTTGTTTAATGTGGATATTTGTGATGTGTTTTGTGAAGGGATAGTATAGTATTACTCATAATGAGTACCCTACTACGCTACGATTCCTTGTCACTATGTGCCTACTTGGATGATTATATGTATGTCTTCAGCACTTTTGTTTGCTGCAGGTTGCAGGCGCCAGGCATTGACTCCACCTGAATTGACAAGTCTGAGTGTGCCTTCATACCAATGGAAGTTATTGAATGGAGATAACATATGGTCCCCTAGCATAGCCATCATCCTTGAAGAGGATGAGTATTTGGTTGTGTACCCTGTCAGTATTGTCAGTTTGGTCATGATAGTCAGTCATTGTTCTGGTGGTCTTGCTTTCTGATCTTGCATAATAGTCAAGTATGGTTTGACAGTTGGGTTATTTTGTTGGTATTGTTTTGGTTATTGTTGCCTTAAAATAAAATAATTAGTTATGAAGTATTTTTGCTAAATAAATAATATATAAATATCCTTATGTAAATTTAGTTTATGAAAAATATATTATTCTAGAAGTTAAGTTAATAAATAATAATAATAATAGTAATAAATGTAATTGCAACTAGAGTTAAATAAATAAATAATATTTATGTGTTGCCATAAAATATATTTATCTTGTCTAGTTGTAAATGAAATAAATAGCAAATTCTAAAATAAATAGAATTAGAGAGAAATTATTGTTCGGTTAAAATAGCAAATTGTAAGAAAGTAATAAAGGAGAATCTATTGCCCTTTTTGGGAGGAATCTTCTAGAAGATTTTAGGGAATTTCCTTCGCTAAAAATAGGGAGTTTTTGGGCTGTATTTAGGGGGGAGATTTCTCTCTCATAAGGATCTTCAGGAGATGGAACTTTTGGGGGGAGATTGGTTTGTGGCTACAGTAGTTGAACCCGGCGTCAAATCTTCAGCCCAGTCAAGCAAGCGAAATCAGGTTCTTTTGGTTCTAATTTCTTTCTCATTTTTCTGTTGAAGGAAATATTTGATTTATAATTTTTCCTGTTAATTGTAATTTTCTTGAGAGGTTAGAAACCTTGTTATCAGATCCAATTGTGCATGTCTGTATCATTGCATTTTTGGGAATCACCGATTGATGTGACTGTCTATCTCTCGCCTATTTCATATCTATTTTTATAGTCTATTGTGGCAGCCATAACATTAATTTTTTGAACTAGGTTCCTCTAAATCTTTTACATATGGTGCACTACCTAGTTTCCTAAATCATATCTAGAAATCATCCATACCCAGTTCGCCAGTTTAGAGATATGAATGTTTTATGACTATCTACCTTTCAGCCATTTCGTCTCTATTTTAGCAGGCTGTTGCGTTAGGTATAACTTTTGTTTTACAAACTGAGTTTCTTTAAGTTTTTTAAATATGGTGTATGACCTAGTTTTCTAAATCATATCCAGAAATTGTCCATGCCCAATTCGCCGTTTTGGAGATATGAATGTTTTATGACTGTCTACCTTTCAGTCATTTCGTCTCTGTTTTAGCAAGATGTTGCGTTAGGTATAAATTTCGTTTTACAAACTGGGTTTCTTTAAGTTTTTTATATATGGTGTATGACCTAGTTTCCTAAATCATATCCAGAAATCATTTATACCCAATTTTCTATTTTGGAGATATGAATGTTTTATGACTATTTACCTTTCAGCCATTTCGTCTCTATTTTAGCAGGCTATTGCGTTAGGTATAACTTTCGTTTTAGAAACTGGGTTTCTTTAAGTTTTTTATATATGGTGTATGACCTAGTTTCCTAAATCATTCCCAGAAATTATCCATATGCAGTTCTCCATTTTGGAGATATGAATATTCTGTGACTGTCTACCTCTCACCCATTTCGTCTCTGTTAAAACAGTTAGTTGCGTCACCAATAACTTTATATTTTTTATTTGGGTTTCTTTAAGATTTTTCAACAAATTTATTTTGTGTATATCCTACAATCATTCCTTTCCATGATATGACTCTGTTTGAGGCTTTCTATCAATTAGTCGGCATGCTTTGTCTATGCTTTCACATTTTACATTGTTGTTAGCTTCTAAAGCCTTCTCAACAAATTCATTTTGTGATAATCCTATCTTATGTATGTGGTTAAAAGTGTGGTAGATTTGATGAAGATTTTAGATCTATAGGAATGTTTTATTCTAACTAGTGTAAGATATTTATAGCATTCTAATATTATAGGCTTTTAGCCTTTCTTTTACAGTTATATTTAATAGTATTTACAATTATCTAGATTATTAATGAAATCTATATCACTGTATATAGTGTAAATAATTGTTGTTTTTAATTTGTATGTCTTAGAGTTATTTGCAGTTTGTTCGCAGTTATTTTAATTAAATGAAATTAACATAAGTCTTGGGTACTATTAGTTAAAACATTGTTACTCGTGGACTCTTATATCTTATGATCCTAAAAGTAACTATTATTAGTGGTTGGAATATGATAGTTCTATATTGTTGAGGAAGATTTACTTTATGATTGTTAGATGATTGATCATGATTCAATTAATGTTACATTCTTCAAGACCTATAATTAGTGCATTATGTCATATGTCGCAATTGTGGTGTTCTATTTGAATTATTGATTAATAACCTTACTTTGGTCTATTAGGCGATGATGTGTTGGGAGTTGATGTGATATGGGTCATGCGTTGTGTTATTTGGGAAAATTGTTTCCAGAGGCTAGGAGGGGTAGTCGTGTGATTATGTAACCTTACTTATGGTTGAATATGTATTAGTTTTTGTTGACTTCCCTCTGTTTATGGAACTCATGTTGTTGTCATGTTTATGATAAAGGGTAGAGTCCTTTTTATTGTTATGGTTAAGATTTTTGGGAGCAAGAGGACCCATGCCTTGCTCTAGCTAACATTTTGTTTATGGTTAAGATTTTTTTGGAGCAAGAGGACCCATGCCTTGCTTTGGGATACTTTTTGTTGAGAATGGTATGCAAGAAGGTAAGTGCCTTGCATGGTATATGGAATCTTGTTCTTATGTCTTGCTTGATGGTTAGGGTCTTCTAGATGTAGGTGGGGAGGTGGCTTTCAGTGAGGGGCCGGTGCCCAAAGTGGCTGCCAGGATAACCCATTGGAAGTTGTTAATCTAGTGATAACTTAATAATAAATTTGGAGAGTGGGAGAGCTTTCACATTAATTAAGATAAAGTATGCCTCACTCATGGCTCAAGTGCTCATTTAGGCTTGAGATGAGATGAGAAGGCCTAGAATGGAAAATTAATTGCCTTGTCCTCATGAGAGGTACGTTGGTTCCGCATGAGTTTGTATGGGGACCGGCGGTCAGGAGAGGTTGCTAGGATAACCCAGGATGGGGGCCAATGCCTAGGAAGACCTGCCAGGGTAACCCATGACGAGCTATGTGATGACACCTTCCCTACTACAACCTAGCATTCCCTCTTGTTGTTCTTTCTTTATGTTGTGTGAATGCCTCTGGAAGTTTTGTTAAGTGAGGAAGTGTTGTTTATGTTGTTTGTGTTGTCTTGTTGACCCGTGTTGTACTTGAGCCATGTGTAGTCCTTGCAACTGTCAGTCTTTTGTCTTCTTGTATGTTGCTGCTATGGAACCTTATGTCATCTCCTAGCATGGAGGGGTGGACCTTAGGGTTCCACATGGTCAGGTGGTAGTGCTATTTTCTCCATTGGTTCTCCCTTGCTGATGTTCGTGTGCGAGAAGAATGGATCTTGTGATGCAGATTCTAGATTTATGTTCCAGATTGATGAGGCAGCTATTTATTCTCATGTGCTAGTTTTGTGTATCAGAGTTATCATATTGTAAGTATTCCAATGTATTTCAGAAAGAGATAGTGTGAATGATGTAATGATGCACCCTTATGTATGGAAAATTGTATATGTACATGTAATTCTAATTGTATGATCTTGTTGATTACTTATCTAATGTTTTATCACGAAAATGTTTGTGTTCATTCATGTGGTCCAATAGATTAGTTCATGCAACTTTTGATGTTGGTTAATTCTTGACCCTGTTAAAGTTTAGTAAGTAATGCAGCTGCGGAACCCTAGAGGACGAGTTAGTTATTGAAATGTATTGATGTGTTGACATTACTTTGTTATTTCTATTCTTAAACAAAAAAACAAATTCCCATTTGTTTAGCATAGTTGTGTTGTCCTCTGGGGTTTCCTAGCGGGGCGTTACATTAAGAACAATAGGAATAAGGAGAACATAAAGGAAAAAATAAAGGCAAAGGGAAGAAAAAAATCTACCACGAAAATATGTAAATATATGTATGTAGGTGTAAGTATGCATGACTGTATGAATGCATGTATGTAAGTGTGCATGAATGTAGGTATGTATGTATGTGTGTGTGTATGCAAGTATGTAAGTATGAATGTATATAGGTATGTATGTATGTAAGTGGAAAATGTATAAGCATATAAGTAAACACCCACACATACATATATACAAAAGAATATGCATGCAGATATAAAAATAAAATTATAATAAACTTATAAATATATCTATGTATAAAAAGAAACTTACAAACATATATACATATATAAAAATAAAAATAAGGAGATTAAAAATAAAATTAAAATAAATCCCTGTGTTCATAGAAACTTAGAAACATACATACAAGTGTATATATGAATATATATACACACATATATATAAATACCTATGTATGTATGTATGTGTATATAAGTATGTCTATAAGCATGCAAGGAAAAGAGAGTGTAAATAAGAAATAACGAAAAAAGAACAAAAATAAAAAGAGAAAAGGCACCAAAGGCCCAACAGGAATGCAAGAAATTATATATATCGACATAGATCTAAATAGAAATGAAAAGGATATGTGTACACAAATATATAAAATGTAAATAAAATATATGAGTATATGTAAGAATAAAAAGAAACATACCACATCTATATATAGATGTATCAATATACATACCTATATAAGAATATGTATAGGTGTGTGTGTGTGTGTGTGTCTATATATATATACACGTTCTTTCATACACTCTTACCTACATATGTTTATATTAATGTTTATAATATTGTTTAGACATATTTATACTCATTCACACACATGGTCATTTATACATTTATTTACATGCTCATACATACCTTCATTCATACATATGTTTATAATAATGTTTGTTTTATTAATATGTCTATTTAAGTATGTTTTATAATAATGTTTATTTTTTAATAATGTTTACACCTACATATGCATGTTCATTTACACATTCATTTATACATATTTATACTCGTTCATTCATACATTCAAATGTTTATAATAATATCTATAATAATGTTTGTTTATTAAAATATGTTTTAAAAAATACATTCTTAATAATGTATGTTTTTAGTACACACACACACATTATAATTTTAGTTATATAATTGCATGTATATATATATATATATATATATATATATATATATATATATATATATATATATATATATATATATATATATATATATGCTTATACACATTCATTTATACTTATATATACACATTCATACATATATATGTCTATAATAATGTTTATAATAATGTATGTTTGCAAAAATTTGTTTACACTAGTATGTCATTTATTTTTAGTACCTTGCTTTCTTTTATTTTTTACCCTCACTTGTTTTGGGTTCAGAGTGTTATTGGTATTTCATAGGTGTTTTTTCAATCTTATTTATTTTTCAATCTTATGTATTCATATTTTTAATCTTTTTAGTTCCTTGGGTTCTTGGTTCCTGAGCCACTCTCCCACCTCTTTCTATTTATACCAGTAAGGTCTACAAACCTATCATTTATTATTCTCTTCTTTGGCTCTCTTCATCCTGATGATGGATCACAAAATGTGATCCGAAACGTTGATTAAAAAACTCTCACATAGTTAAATCTTGAAGCACTGAATAATATCATGGACTGTGGAAATCTGAGGTCTATTATGAAATAGAATTTCAAATCAAGAAGGTTACAATAATTTCATAATCCTTGCACAAACCAAAATGAAAATATGAAACAAAGATGTTTACAAAAAAAAAATATTTGAAAAGGAGCAAGCAAAGAGAATTACAAGGAAATGGAGATGTGGAACATTTATTTTGTGAATGTCTTAAAGAAAGAGGTAACTCCTTATATTTATGACAATGTCAATAAATTAAATTATTTAAACTTTCAAACAACGTGTTTTAATATTATGAAATCCATTGACTCAAGGATTTGGAAGGTTTAACCTACCATTTGTGATTAAGGTCACAAGAAGTGATATGTATCATATAATCTATTTATATGGGTTTGGAATTAAGAAAACGGATATCAACATGCTATCATTGATCTCTTTGAACCAATATAGGGTGGAAGTGATTGAGATTTTGAAGATAAATGTTGAGGATGACACCCTATAAAATATCAATAGAAAATTTATCAAATGATTCAAATGAGTTTTTGTTCTTCAACATAGGCCAAGGAATATATACATTATTTTGTCATCAAACACCTAGCTTCAGAGTGTCCCCACTCTTGTTGCAAGGGTATGGGTACATGGTTGAGGAATTCCCACAATGTTCACTTGACTATTAATGCTTTTGACTCTCTAGATGATGGATCTTCTCAGGATGACAAGTCTTCTTAAGATGAGGGGTATTCTCCTCTCATTCCCCCTATGGCAAGTCATGTTCAGAAGGGTGTTTCCCATGTGGTTGGTGCAGCTCTAGCAAGTCCCTTGACTCCTCCTTAGTCCTCTTCTACAAGCCAGGCCTAGGTAGCTCCTTCATTGGGTCTCATGCCCCCACAATATGAAGTGTGGGGTTCCTTGCTCCATATTTGTCTACAAATTTAGTGTGGCTTTTAGCTTCTTTGGCTAGATAGTCTGCCTCTTTGCATGAGATGTCTTTGGTGGAGGCATTAGTTGTGGATATCCCACTCCTCTCTCCTTAATCTAGGGACTTGTATTTTGGTGTATCTTAGATGATAGATCAAAGGAGGTATCTAGAGGTCTTCCTAAATCTATTTTTGATTCCCATACTTGAGTTAAGGGTGTGCAGATATCTAGGTCAAGATTAGGTGTTGTTTAGGTTGTTGATTTGTTGGTGTTGGGTGTTTTTCTTATTTTTGTATGCCAGTAAGGTTGTTGTTTTGGGTTGTCTTGTTAGTCACATCTCATGGTACTTGAACTACTTGTTGGTTGATGTTTTTTGTAAAAGGTTCTAGATCTTTTCAAAAAACCACTTTTATCAATACTAGAAATATAGGCCCAGGAATCCAATCTATAGTATATGTACAAACTTTATTTGTCAGCTTGGATATGGTCATTCGAAAGTGTTTGAGATTTTAAGGTAGAGTTTTGAGCCAAAGATGTACTATTTATGGTATTTAAAGGGGGCCAAAAAATAACATGGTTATTGATAAATAAGAAGACCAATAGTTTTGTCAAGACATTTGTCCTAATCATACCTTTACTTGCACTTAACTCCTTGTGACTAACAAAAGCTCTTGAGATATATATAAATACTATGAAGTCCCCAAATGTTTTAGGAAACACAGAAGAAGTCAAGAGATTAGAAAAATGCCCAAGATTTCATAGATGTAGGATAAGTTTTTGATCATGGATTAGTCTTAGATTGCCAAACTCATCCTTGCATAGAATCAACAAAAAATTGATCTAAAGGTGATTATCAATCTATCTCTTATTTTTAACCTGGAACTCATCAAATTTAGATCTCCTTGACTCTTATAAGTGCACATTCATCAGTTATCAAGCTAAGTACACTTTTTTTCTATTTACATTTTTGCATGTTTCAATTACAAGGCTCAATATTCAAGTCAAATCAACTCCATGATGAATTAGTCTAGGCTAATAATGCTCATGTGTATGTATTTTATTGGATTGTGCTTCATTTATTTATATTACTCTTAGGGTTTGGTGTGTATATTATATCTTACACCCTACTACCCACCCTTGGATTGGCTTTAGGGTTTATATTTTACACACTTTTTAGAACAGATTTATGATTGACATTTTGATATAGAACTTCACATCCTAGAATCATCAAGTAATCATTCAAATTCCTAAAACCTATAATGATCTTTCATCATAAGAACACCTCAATTGGAGTGTAAAAATTCATAGAAAATAGTAAAACATCAAAATAGGAAAAATGTTGAACCCTATTGTAACACACGAGTGATTAGAAGATCATGATTAATGAAAATGTAATGATTAAAATATTAGAACCATAAATAAATATTATAATAAAAGAGTAACCATCTCAACAAATGTCTCTAAACTCAAGAGAACCAACAAGATCATTGTCAAATCTCCCACTGCACATGTACATAATCTAGGAACACATCATGACATCATGATCTAACATCTCCTCTTAGGAGATCACATGCTCCAATGAACATATCTGAGTCTCAAGAGAACCTATATCATGCCATTACTCAAACTAGTATCTGGAGCAAACCAAGACACAATACCAACCATACTCTAAACCAAGGATCAACATCTCCAATCACATGAAGGTAACCATCCCTAAGAATAGAACTCGGGATGACAAAGCACTCATACTGCATTCAAGAGTCATAATCAAAGAGTTTGTCCATGACACCCAACCACTATAGAAGATCATCCATCACTAGGTGATGAATACACATCACTACCAAAGCTCCTGTTGAACCATGATATGAGTTATCCATGGCATCGTAATAACCATCTCCTAAATGAAGATCACCATGGTTCACACTCACTCAACTATAATATCAATAGATCCAAAGTAGAACCAAGATCTCCAAGCTAAGAAGATAAAACCATCACTATCAAAAGATCACACTAAACCATGTAATCAAGCTATCCATGACATTATGATAATCATGCTACAAGTCCTAATAGATTTAAAAAACAAGGTACAAAAATAGACGCTCAAAGAGAGACTATCATTTATTTTCACGTATATTTGACAAGGTACAAAAATAGATGCTTAAATCTATGTGAAAATAGATGCTAGGGTCTCTTTGTAATGAAAGTTTGCACATATATATACCAAATTTATAGTTATCTTATTCATACAATGTATAGCTGTGGAAATGATATACATACATACATGCATATATCATTTCCACAACTATACATTGTATGAAGCAAACTTTCATTACAAAGAGACCCTAGCATCTATTTTCATGTAGATTTGATAGCAAGGTACAACAAGAGATGCATTGCGTCAGGTTCCTGCCGATGTTGAATGTTGTATTTAACTTTTTAAAATCATTCAGGAAGAATATTCTTAAGGTGTTTTGAGTTTTTTTTGTTGGGGTGTGTATATGATAAAGGTTGCAAATAGGATCATGTGGAAGTGGTGTTTGTTAGAACTAAGCTCGACGTTGGCTAAATGTGGAGGGAAAATGATTAGATCTTGGATAAGTTAGTTTTATAACCGAGTTCTCTTCATTGTCGTAAGTTTGTTTTGCTTATGATCTGTAAATGGATGCAATTGCTCAATCAATGGATATTTATGTAAGTTCTGACTTTCAAGAGTCGACTTGAATAGAGTTTTAGCAAAATATGGCAGTCAAATTTGTGAAATAAATAATGATGTGTTGTCCTTGTAGATAGTTATGCATTAGGTTCGTCATGGGCATTGCCCTTCATTGTTTATGGCTGGGATTCTTAGTGTAACTTTGATACCATGTACCCGTAGAGAGTGGGTGCTCTATTACTGTCAGCAATGGGCTGTTCTTAAATATCATCCACTTCAACCGTCAAAGGTCAATTTTGGCCAATAAAAATAGGACAAATATTTACCACTTTTTATTGTGAATGAAGTGTAAAATTGCTATTGATTGTTTGACCATTGAAGTGGATGATATTTAAGTAGAGTGTCAGAAATGTAGATAGTTCTTCAGAGAAAGTATAAGCAATCTTTTATATAAGCATTTTTTCCAAATAAATCGCTGTGCAACTCAGCTACTTCTAAAGTGTTAACCAGTATAAGTGCTTGTAATTTGAAATCTTGATCTCAGGCAGTATATAAAAATATTTGAACACCCATTTTCACATTCTATTTCTTCAGTGCACAAGCTTAAAGTTTCTAATTAATAGAGTAGATCTATAAAGTGTGTTCAGATGTGAGAAAGTTTTCACACACGAAAGTATGGTCTAGAATGTGCTGGCATTCAAATAGTGCAGCCCAAAATATGAATCTTATTGAATTTTGTAAATTCTAGGAATTAAAACGTATACAAACTGTATAACATTGCACACGTTTTGTACACTCCAATTACAATCATAAAATGCAATTTCCATCCACTACTCATCTCAACCTGGCAGCATTGTGTTGAAGGAGGTCGCATTGTGCTTACTACACAGCAACCTTCTTGAAGACTACTCTACATATGTTCAATTATTACATACTTTGTATTTTCAACAACTCACTTTCGGAAGGGAAAAGAATCCAGTGTTTCATTAGAGGTGATTTGCTTTTGGTACACACACAACTTTGACCATGTGAAAGAATGAGACATCTCATGGAATGCGATTATTGTAGTGCATGGAAGACATGAGTGCCCTGAAGAGGTACGTACATTGTTTCACAATATGCAACAAACATATGTCCAACACGTTGAATTTACATTTTGCATATGCACATAATAGATTTGCTTGCGTTATATGTGCATGGTTAGTATAGACAAGTCAAGTGAACTGTTTGACATAATGTGTGAAAGAAATGTGGTCTGATGGACTTCAACGATTACAGTATATTCATTGTTGCAGAAAATTGGCACTAGTTTATTCATTGTTGCAGAAAACACATTACTTATTAACTAAAAGATTTCGAACATGTAAGCATCTAGTTTATTCAAAATACAAAAGGCCATTCAACTAGTTAGCTAGTAAAATATCAAAATGCATCTGCAATTCCACAATGTATGAAACTGAAAATAGTAGCCTCGACAACATGGATCATATATCAAAGTAAAAATTACCATAAGAACATCAAAAATAAAAAAGAACAAAAAAACGGGTTCCAAATTGGCTTCAATTAGTAATAACATAAGCACACAACACACAAAACATGCTTGTGTGATAAAGGAATAACATAACATAATATCCAGATTTCAATTATTACCTCTGCGCATTTATTCAAAATACATTATTCACTATTATTATCTATAGCCAAAGTAATAACAAAATAGAAGGATTAATGGGATTACCACTATGAATACTGATAGAACAAATTAAATATTGACACGATAGCCATGAATACTCCAGATTTGTGGGTAATATTAGGCAATTGAACATTTTACAAGTAAACTGTTAAATAAATCCACAATGCTAAAATCATCTGGTGGGATATAGAAATTGTATTCATGATCTAAACGTTCATAGAATATAAAATAAAGTGGATGTTGTAATTTAGATATAAGTAATTATATGGTTCAAGTATTTGTGAAGGTCTATAACATATATGTAACATAAATGTTGTCTTTCAATCATTAACAAAAGGTCTTAGTTTAACATAGGAATCATAGGTTGTGTCAAACTATAGATGCATTTTTGTGAACCTTCTCTAAGAAGTTAAGATGAGATCCAATTAATAGGAATCTATTGTTGCATAGTTTTGTTATTCAATTGGTGCTTGCAAGATGTGTATAAAGATGGTAATGAGCATATTATGTGTAAATGGTGAGCAATCAATTGGTGAACTGTGGTATTTATACTAAATGATAAAAGGCATCATAATGGAGGGAAGATAAATTTTGTTACCTATGACTAAGATTCTTTATCATAGATAAGAAGCAGTTATTTTGAAGAAATACTATACTGCTAGTGAACAAATTAATTTGTTTGATATAGTTTTTTTGAATAAACTACTAGGTAGTGGAGTATGATTGTACTTGTCCATAGGATGTGGTGATTATTCTATAGCACAAATTGCATTGATGATAACAAATTATCCTGGTTCAATGTGAACTGGCCTTTTGCAGTAAAGTCTCGTAGCATGAAGATAATTGTTGATTTTTCTTCAACATATTCTTCATAGGTGATGGTTTGTAGGTTTGGCAGGAAGGCTTGAATGATAGATGGTCCATCACAAGAATAGTGTATTGTTTACTTAGTATCAATTGTTAGAATGGTTTTGATATAAAGGGAGTAAATATAGTTAACATCTTCATTGCATTTGATATAGTGGACAATTTGATCTTCCAATGCTCCATAGGTATCAAATCTAAAGTCACATTTAGGGCAAAATGCATAGAAAGGACTAGAAAATGCATTTGCTATTTTTAAGGCTCCATGAACCTGCAACAAACAATAAATAATATTTATTGAACTATTTTGTAGAAAATTAATCCATTATGTATGCTTTTAGTACATAAAAATATACTTATATCCACTATGATAACATTTCCAGTATTGAGAGATATGAACATCAGTTGCTACTCAGTAAAAGAATTACTGAAGGACACAAATAAAAGTTCATAAAATCATCTAGTATGGTTAAATCAAGTAATTAAAAATAGGGGAAAACTGGAAGAAAAAATAACATTGATGAAATCAACCCCTCTTATTATAATGAAAGTGTCTCAATATCTATTAATAAAGTAAAACACTCCATTAATAAAAATTAATGTATCTAAAGTATATAAAAACACATGTCCTTAAACTATAATCTAGTGGGAAGTTATAAAATTTTATAACAAATTAAATTACTAATAACAACTATGAAATGTACCCTGATAGAGGGATTAGTACAAGTATGTACTTAGTGACTAAGGACAATTTGAGATTCTAGAAACTAAACTCTAATGGTGCTTCCAAAGGGAAACCTAGGAAAGCTAACATACAAGGAACCTTAATTGATTTTTTATATAAGAAGGTCTAGTATATAATCTTCGTTCATCATTCATGTTGTTGATATACTTTAAAGTGGTATCCAAAACATTAAGGTTTTTATACTTTTTAACATAATATTTTTAGAAGTATTTGTTGTCTAATCTAAATAATAATAATATATCATTCTAGGTCCAAACAAATCAAGTAAACAAACAATCCATAGTACATTTAGATATATAAACTACTAATAGAAATCAAGTGCAAAGAAGTGGAAAATTTGTAGCAACTTGATCGAAATGGATTGGTATTTGTGTGCCTCATGGCATTTGCAAACAATTTGCTATAAAATCAATGCATTTTTTGCATCCCAGTTTGAATAAAAGTTCTACAACTTCCACAAGTGGGTGGCAAGATAGGAGTTAATATAACATGACAAGTTGAGAGAAAAAGGATAACAGTGTTGCGTAATTGTACCTATCCATCGGTATAACTTCACAATATTGTATTTTATTATAGTTGGGAATACCAAGGAAAATAATGAGTTTAATTAGATGCATCCACGTAACGATTCATAAGAAAACTTAATAGTAGTTTGAGATCAACATATTGATCATAGTTTAATTAGATGGCTATCCACTATAAGTGTGTCATTTATAAAATAAGGTACCTATGGGATCTAAGCAATTATTGTTGCTATGTGGATAAATATTATTCTTATGTGAACAACTAGTGGGGTTGCAATGCATATGCATTGGAATACTTCATATTATATGTCTGTCCTATGACAAATGTAAAGGTGAGTACAATAAAATAGCTCGTATTTTGTAATGAAATGTAAAAGGCTATAAAAAGGTTTTATGATCATTTAAAGTCGAATATAAGTTGTAATTCAAGAGTTCAGAATTAGTTACCTCATATGTTGACTACAACAAGTTGTTTAGTCAATCTATGTTATTTTATTATTTAATCTCCCAATATATGCTGACTGACATGTGTGAAGCACACTGTCCTTTGCGTCCATTTGTTTTAAAATATTTTTGAATAGAATTGCTAGAAATTCATTTCGTTGGAACTAGTCTTCCATTATGAAGAAATGGTGTGCCAAATTTGGATGCATATGTATCTATTTTTTGTTGTGAAGAAAGTTAGCATTTTTTATTTATTGAATAAATATGTGGTGTAATATAAGTGTAGAGTAATTTGAAATGAAGAGTCAATAACATATTTTTACTTGTGCTTTATCAAATTTGAAATCTCCATCTTTTACATCAAGGTATCAGAAAGCTATTTTTTAGTGCCACCAACTAATGCACCTATAGTTCCTGTAGCATAGTCATTTGTGCTTGTGAGAAATTGTTTGATAGTGGTACTTGGTATGAAATTATAATCTTGGCAAAGTCATGATATGATTTCCACAGTGGATGAGTTGTTCAAAATAAGTATGCAATCATAATAACCATGATCATAATCTATTTTGGGTGCAATTTGGAATCTTGATATACAATTGTTAATCCTGGAACTATTTTTATTCATATTTTTGGACAAGATCACTGGTTATGTTTAGAGTGATTGTCATTTCATCCCTTACATCTGTTAAATTTGCACGAAGCACTTCACGTGTTTTGTTAGTTTTATCCAATGTAGTTTTGTACATGACAATGACATCTCCTTCAAAGATGTTTCCAGCTCTACAAGCATTTAAGTCTTCAATTGTTATTGTTGTTTCGTGGGAAAAGAGAGGAAGATGGAGTTTTGGGTTTGTTTCAAGGGTTTATGTTAAATCCTCCTTTCACCACTAACATTCAAGGACATTCAACCGAGTAGATAACTCTACTACAAATCTCCTATCATTTGGAACATAGGGGAAGATTGGAATTGTGTGAATTTGTTGTTCAATTAAGTCCAATTATGCTCAAAACCCTAATTTCATAAAATCGTAAACAAACAGACAAATCACGAAAAATAAGATCACACACAGAGATATCAAACGACAATAAAATACATACCAGATACCGCATTGAAATTCGGAGGACTAATGATAGGATGTCCTAGTCCAAGCCCTAATTTTCTTCTTTGCTCTGCACTTTCAACAATTTGTAATGCCTCCCTGCAACTTCACTTCTTTCACTTCCGAAACCTGTAACTTGTAATCACAAAAAAGTGGGTTGGGGGTTGTGGTGTTTAGAGGCTTACCTTGGTCAAGCCCCAGAGAGACATTCAAGTCTTTCGAACATCGTTGTCAGATAAAGAGTGTGTATCCCTGTGGGATAGAGGCAAAAACTAATTGATAAATGATTGAAAACACAAATGAATGTCACCTTGATGGTGTAGCTCTCATGGAGCCAAATATGCATAAACAAACACAATAACAAAACAATATTGCTCTGCAACACAATGAAAGCCTTTGAATCACTTTAGCATAAGATCACAAATTGCAATGCCCATGTACTTTACAAATGAATCACTAAACATGCTTATATGCAACTAAACAACTTCCCGCCAAGAAATTCGTAATTCAAACTTGAGGTGTCGGCATAGGACCTAATAACGGTCACATAACTGACACATGAAAATAGGTCCTAACCCAAAATACGGCAGGACTAGGGCATGAACGCCCAAGTCCTCCCCCTATTTCAGGTAGGAGTCATCACAAGTACATCCCCTAGGTCCCAATTACCTTGAAACTCAGGGGTTTCTTCATCGGAAGTCATCATTAACATGCAAGATGATCTAAATGCATTCTAAAGGACCTAGGAGCTAAACATCAAGAGGTAAAAACCCCCAAGGGGACATTTTCTGACATAACATTTAGCCCCCATTTTATTATATGCATGAATGCGAGGCCCATACATGCATTAAAGTACGGTCAACAAACACAGTAAACACACCAAGCATGATGAAGACATGCCAAACACAATGAAGACAGTAACAGGCATGCAAAACACGGAGGAGATAGTTACAGTCATGCAAGACACAGAGAAGACAGCATCAAGAAGACACAAAACACAGTGAATACAATGAATGCAGTGATTATTTCTTTTTTTCATTTTCATTTTTGCCATATATGAATGCAAATGCAAGTACAAGAAAAGTAAATACACAACCCATAATGCAAGAAGGACTCATCGCCACCAGTCTTTAGACTACATATGGGGCAACAGACACATAATACAAATCTTAGAGTGAAGGAGGGACTTATCACCACTAGTCTTTAGACTGCACTTGAGAACAAACACACCATACAAATCCCAAAGCATAGGAGGGACTCATCGCCACCAGTCTTTAGACTATGCTTGGGAACAAACACACCATACACACACATATGGAAGACACAGAGAAAACATAGCAAACAAGCGATGGAAGAAACCTATTGCTAGGTTTGTAGCCATCTTAGACACATTACATGCACACACCGATGATTGGGCTTCTCCACAACAATCGTCGAAGACACACTTAAGGGTTAGGATAGTCTCAGATTTGCTCCTCGCCTGCTTGAAGGACTTTTTGAAAATGACAAGATTGTGTAATCTCCTTGAGAAAAAGACCATCCCCACCTTCTATAGAAGGGCTTAAAATAAAAGGATATGCTCGATATCCCACCTCCATAGAGGGCTTAATGATTGCAATATAGAAAAGAAAGATGTGCACTTGCACGGAGATACAACATCCTGCCTCCACAGAGGGCTTCAAACATGCTTCATTAGTATCAAAATCATCAAATAGCTTACCTTATATGCCCCCACCTTAAGGTGGTTGATATCGTGTACCGATATCAAGCACATTAAGGTAGGAAGAAAACACACAAGGGAACAAGAGCTTTCGCAAAGCTCATGCCCCCAGAGGTGACATGTTCTTTATGATTGCCAAATGTTCCCACAAACACATTCCTGCAAGAAAAGAGGTTAGAAATATTTCAATAAGATAATAACCACATTACATGATCAAAAGCAATGCATGAACATAATCACATCAAAAATCCAAGGTTAAACTATGGATTCAGAAACTGAGTATAACCATGGGGCTATATTGCAAGATCTTAGAATTGAATATAAACGAGGTGAGATTCAAAGATAACTAAAGTACACAGAGCAGTTGTATTGTTATAGTTTGTTAGTGCGATAAGACAACATCAAAATATCACACGGAATGATTCTACTAGCCAAGCATTGGATAAAATATATCAACCCCATCGTCATGTATGGACTAGGTCCATTTTTTGATTTCTCACTAAAGGGACACTTGCTCCATATCAGTATTATATGTTTTTCATCATCCACCCACTAGATAGAATCACTAGAGGAAGGTAAACAATAAATCAAGAGAGGAGAACAAGTGCCTTAGGGACAATCACGTAGGAGGGTGCCCCAAAGTAACCAAAAGCAATGCTATGTCCTTAAGACACAACACACAACAATGAAAAGAGTAGAAGCAATATAGAAGAATGATGATACAAACAGAAGAAGGTCACAACAAAGGTGGTCTCCCGGTATCCTTGACCTTACAAGAGAATCAAGGGTCATCCTAGGAGGTCTAAACAACACATAACATATCATAGGGAGAACACAACATGAGAGGGGAGGTCACATAAACAAGCAAATAATGCTACGACATAGGTGACCACCAAGATTAGAAATACTTACCTGTAGGGACAACCTAATTAAAGGTTGTCAATGATCAAATCATCATCTTCCCACTTCCAAATGTTATAGGAAAGTGGGACATAAGGTACCATAGCCCAACTTTTATTCTTGTCTTCAAGTTGTCCTTTCTTAAGGTCTTCTTGGTTTGATTCAATGTTAGGTGAGATGTTTTCTTGTTGAGATGTGTTTCATTGGGCAAACGCTTATCTTCTCTTCCTCCTTTCTCTTTCTTGTCTACTTCTTCTTGTCTTACTATTTATCTCTTTTAAAATAGTGTCTTGTTCTTCCATAGGTTTTTGTATTTTAGAGGAGGAAGCACCATGATCAAATCTCATTTGTCTTGGTGAAATGTTTTGTTCTTGATGACTACCTCCTAATCCTTGTAAGGATGGCAGGGGAGGAACCTTAGCATAGGGTCCTTTTCCTTTTGGTCTATGATGCTCTTCAAATGCAGGTTGTTCGTCTCTTATTGTTTCTTGAATAGAAGGACCGGCCACTCAATGTAATAATTGTGTTTTGTATTTTCTATAGCTCAAGAAATTAAAATCTATTCATGGCTCCGATTCTAGTTCAGATCATTCCCAAAATTAATCAAGGCTAAAGTGTTGTCTTGTAACCAAAGGTTTGTATCTATTGCGAGGGATAGTATGCACTTATCCATTCAAAGGAAATTTTACTTAATTATAAATTGTTGAAGGGACAACTTTCATAGCCTTTAACCATGGGTGTCCTAATTTTATGCAAAAAAGGTTAGATACAAGGACAACATCAAATAATTATTCTATGGATTTGTCAAATACAGTAACCAATAAAGATGTCTTCCTAGAAGTGTTTATAAAGGTTCCTTTATTTGTCTTAATCATCATTTCCAAAGGGTCATAGAAGTCTTGTATCAAACCATATGAATAAAGGAATTCTTTCATTGCCACATTGGTCATGCAATTAGGATCAATAAGGGTTCCAGCCACAGGATTTCCCATTATCTTCATAGTGATATAAAGAGGTCCTTCAATGTCTCCAATTGTTCTATCATGAGGTGTAAACACAATTTCGGATTCGGGGACCTTTCTTTTCATGTAAGGCCTAAGAGGGAACCTAGTGGTATTGTTGTGATTAGAAGCCATGTGTATATGTTTTTAAATCAATGTAAAATCATATTTTAAAAGCTTTTCAAAAGTTGTGCAAGAAACAAGTGCAAAACTATATGTGAAAATGACATAAAATGCTTGATTTTTTCATTTTTTTTCAATGCAAATGAGTGAAAGAAGAGGTGTTGTTAGGAAATTGATGAGGGGAAAAAAATAATATGTCTAATATCAGTCCAATAAACCAACAATAGCCTTCACAACACACCTTTAGTGCAGATCTATAATGATGACAAGTCAAAACCTAGTGAAAATATACTAAAAACATGCAAATTTTCACCAATTTTCAATGCAAATGTCTAATAGAAAGGGTGTTTTGAGGAATTTGAGGAGGGGAAACATATTATAACCCTAATAACAGCCAATTAGTGCAGAAAAATCCTTCACAACATGCCTATGATGCAATTCTAGAAAGACGATAAGGCCAAATCTAGTGAAAATGCAAGGTTTTCAAACCCTAGACATGAAATTTTGCAAGAATGCCACTATGATGAAACACTACATTTAGAAATAAATCCTAAATGAGTGTTTAAAATAGTAATAAAATCTGAAACAAGATTTTAACTACAAACCCTAGCTAATGCAAAAACTAGGTTATATGCAAAATGCACAATTTCAAGCAATTTTTAACAATTTAAGCATGGAAATGCAATGTAAATGAATGATGAATTTCTGTAATTAAAATCAAATATGATGAAAATAGCAGAAGTTAAATGAAATTAAATGCAAACTAATTAAAATTATTTGAAAATACAAGCTAAAAATGCTGATTTTTTCAAAAATTTTGAATTTTTCATTTTTTTTGTAATTTTTCGAATGCAATAAGATAAAAACTAAATGAATGAATGAAACGAATGCAAGTCTAAAGTACAACACTCAGAAAGGTACAAAATTCATTAAAAACATGGTTTCACCAAAATGTTTCGTGGGAAAAGAGATGAAGATGGGCTTTTGGGTTTGTTTCAAGGGTTTATGTTAAATCCTCCTTTCACCACTAACATTCAAGGACATTTAACCAAGTAGAGAACTCTAATACAGATCTCCTATCACTTGGAACATAGGGGAAGATTGGAATTTTGTGAATTTGTTGTTCAATTAAGTCCAATTATGCTCAAAACCCTGATTTCATCAAATTGTAAACAAACATACAAATCATAGAAAATGATCGCACACATAGATATCAAATGACAATCAAATACATACCAGATTTTGAAGTTCAGTGTGTGGAAAAGTTAGGGAGTAATGAGTGGGCACCCTAGTCTAGTGTACCTATTTCTATTGGGATCTTTGAAGAATGTCTGTAACACAGTTTTGTTGTTATGAAGATTTCACCGCATCAGAATCCAGAAGACTAATGAGTGGACGCCCTAGTCCAAGCCCTAATTCTCTTCTTTGCTCTACACTTCCAATAGTATGTAATGCCTCCCTGCAACTCCACTTCTTTCTCTTCTGAAACTTGTAACCTGCAATCAAAGAAAAGTGGGTTGGGGGTTGTGGTGTTTAGAGGCTTGCCTCGGTCAAGCCCCGGAGAGACATTCAAGTCTTCCGAACACCTTTGTCAGATAAAGATTGTGTATCCCTACAGGATAGAGGCAAAAACCAATTGATAAATGATTGAAAACACAAATGAATGTCACCTCGATGGTGTAGCTCTCATGGAAGGAAGATGCTTCTTTCATGCCATGAGGAGATGGAGCCAAATCTGCATAAACATTTACACAATAACAAAACAATACTACTCTGCAACACAATGAAAGCCTTTGAATCACTTTAGCATAAGATCACAAATCGCAATGCCCATCTAGTTTACAAATGAATCACTAAACATGCTTATATATGCAACTAAACAACTTCCCGACAAGAAATTCATAGTTTAAACTTGAGGTGTCGGCATAGGACCTAATAACGGTCACATAACTAACACATGAAAATAAGTCCTGAACCAAAATAGGATAGGACTAGGGCATGGACACCCAATTCCTCCCCCCCATTTCAGGTAGGAGTCATCACAAGTACATCCCCTAGGTCTCATTTGCCATGAAACTCAGGGGTTTCTTCATTAGAAGTCATCATTAACATGCAAGATGATCTAAATGCAATTTAAAGGACCCGAGAGCTAAACCTCAAGAGGAAAAAGCCCCCAAGGGGACATTTTCTGACATAACAATTGTATTTAGATTTATGTTTTGATCTGTAAGAACTAAAACAAATTTAGTTAGAGGCTAGAAAACTAAATTAGTATGGTATACATGCAAATAAAGAATATCATTTACCTTTTGGAAGTTTGTTGATGTCTAGTTTGCATTTGTTGTTCTGATCTTTTGTTGTTATCCATTGTTTGTTACATATTAAGATCCATGAATCATTTGGAAACATGTAAGTACAATTATAATATGGAAAGCATCAAATGTTATGATGGTCAAAGTTGTTGATGAAAAGTATAGTATAATATGAATTAACATTCAAGGAGTATTAATAGTAGCCAAAACTAGAATTTTGAAATAAATGAATAAGTCCTTGCAGTAAATTGATGTATTCAAATCCTATTGACATTATTGAATAATACAAATTGCATGTTCTTTGTTTGCATAAGTTATAGAAATTGACTTCATTTCCAGTAGTATTGAGTAATATAATTGTGTGTTCACATTTAATTTGATTTCAATTTTTGAATTGTGGAGGAGATCAATTTTATTTTTTTGTATTAAAGATTATAAACAAAAAATGGATGTAAATAATCAACTATATTTGTATGCTATTGAGAGACCATGTAGGGTATAATCAAGATCAACATCAGAGGGTATAGATCATTTGTATGTTGTATATGATACAAAAATTGATCAAAATAATACATTGTTTTTTCTAAGTATAGGTAGATAAACTACAAAACTATACATTATATTGTTTATCCTTGAGATAGAATTCATCTATAGATCTAATTGTCATATGCAAAGGAGCCACTGCTATCATAATGACAGTCTGTCAGTGCTCTGTCAAAAGTTCTTGCTCTCACTATAGGAATCATTCTCGTTCCAAGGCGGATCAACAATTGACAACTCTTCATTGGATCTAACTGTTTCTACAGTGAATTCTTGTCCCTAGTTAATATGAAATCTTGGACCTCTTTGGAAGTTGAGATCAGTCTCTAGAACCTCAGTAGAGTGTTGCTTTTTGTATTTCTTTTGGAAGTCTAGATAACTCTGCTTATATGGAACATTAGAAGCTTTGTTATAAGGCCAATGTCTCCCATATTTCACATCTTATTTGTTGGTCTCCATTGTTCCATCTTTAAGTAGGTTTTGAAACTTGTCCTTAGATAATTCCATAGTGAGTTTTACCTACATAAAAATAGAGTAGAATATGAGTCTTCTTAAAGAATTAGAAAGCACTCTCCTAGTACCCTAAAACATATCCTCATTCCTAGCTTTCCAAATAGCCCATAAGATATAAGAAATTGAAGTAAGAGAAAAAAAGTTATACTAGTGACTTAAGCCATGGACAGAACCAAAGAGAATCTCTTTCCAAATTATTTACCATTATCTCCCCACCCAACCAGATCATAAAAGAACATATTCTAGATTTCTTTCACAAAGAAACAATCAAAGAAGCTATGCCTAATGTTCTCAAGTTGTTTGTAAACTAAACATAAGGTACCCATAGAGGAATATATAGCAAATGGGAGTTTTTGAATTGTAAATAACCATTTAAAGAAGGTCACTTTGGGTTCTAACATATTGTTCCATATAATCTTTAAAAAATTTGACCAAATATTTCTAGAACAATTAAGATTCCAACAATTGTTTATGTATTTTGTGAGGTCTTGGGATGAGATTAGAGATCTGTAGATCAGTTTAGGCTTCAAATTTGGTAATTTAGTTCCTTCAGTCTAGGTAAGACTCTCAAGGAAAACATTTTCACTATCTTTGTAGACTGGAAAAGGAATGTTCCTACAAGCCTCTCTAAGAACAAAATATGTCCTCCAATGTGTTGGAGGCAAATTAAATTCATTCGTCAACTCATACCAAGACTTAAGATGATCGTTACAAAGTATGTCATTAAAGCATCTGATACCTTTTAGATGCCAACTTTTAGTTGAGCAACCTCATAATAAGGCAAGTGGTTTATCCTTTTTTGTAAGGTTCCACTAGATGGATTTCTCAGAATTTTAAGGCAAAACTATTATAATTCAAAAAATCATAGCCTTTAATATGTTCTCTAATAGCCTCCCAAGATTTCCAAATACTTTTAAACACATTGAATCCAATAGGTATTACTAGAAAGCTACTAAAGAGAATGTCATTTAAGGGGAGTTGTTTCCAACTCTTAGCTTGTTTGGGAACAATAGCTTGGATATTGTTCATGACAAGCATCTTCCACGGTTCATTCCCACTCAAGGCTTTATAGATCCACTTACTAGCTAGTGAAATACAATGTCTCTTGATATCTCTCAATCCTAAGCCTCCTTCCACCTTTTCTAAACAACACAAGTCCCACTTCATAGTATGTTTCTTTCTATTACCTCTCCCATCAAACCAAAGGAATTGCCTAATCTTCTTTTGAATTCCATTCACTTGGTAGCTGCTAATTAGCCACACCGAGGAATAATATAAATTGTACGAAGATAAAATTTTCTAGCAAAATTAAAGCCTACCAGCTAAAGAGAGATATTATTTATTCCATTGACAGTTTTTTAATCAATCTTGCTTTTATTCCATTCCCACATCTCTTTTAGACAGGAATTAATGGCAAAAGGAATGCCCAGGTACCTTACAGTTTTGTTAGGCCCACCCCACTAAAATTCATACTTATTGAACCAATCCGGGGGTCACTATTCCAACTATGCATTATTATTTTTATCTTGGAGAGTTTGGTTCCAGATGCTTCACAAAATAGATTGAACTTACGCATAAGATGATCAACATTATTTTCTTCAAGATTAACAAGCATTGCTATATCATTGAAGCAAATTGTACATTTATAGGTCTTCTCCATTGGGGAGAGAAACTCCTCTAGGTATGGGAGACAAGTTAGAGTCCCCAAGAATGTAATAAATAGCATCAAAGGCTATCACAAATAGAGTAGAAGCTAGAGGGTAGCCCTGTCTAATAGACCTTTCTAGGGGAAAAGGGTCAAATAGGGAGCCATTATCATCAACTTGAGCAACAACATCATTTAAAAGTGTTTTAACCATTTGACAGTAACTACTTGTGAAGCCAAATGCTTCAAGTTTCATCATCAGGAATGACCATTCCACCCTATCATATGCCTTCTCAAAATCTAACAAAAGAATGCCAATGTTTTGATTAGATGTCCTAGCCAATTCCATGGCATCCCAGCTAGTGATGACATTCTCAAGAATGTACCTACCCTTGATGAAACTAGTTTGGGTGGAGCTAATAAAATTGGAAAGTATATCCAAAAGCATAAAGGCCAATATTTTGGCCAAAATCTTATAGGAGACATTAAGGAGAGTTATAGGTCTCCAGTTTTTAATTAGAATCTTGTCCCCATCCTTAGGGAGTAGTTTGATGATACCTTTATTAGAATTGTCTCCTAAGGACCCTTTTCGTATGGCTTCAATGTATACTTGCATCAAGTCATCTGCATCCACTCCATGTTCTTTTTATAAAATTCAATGGGGAGGCCATCAGGTCCAGGGGTTTTATCATTATTTAGTTTTTGGATTGCATTTATAATTTCATCTCTAGATATTGCCAAGTTAAGCTTATCTACAATATCCTTAGAAATCTTCTTGGGAATTAAATTTTTAGATAATTCTTAGCATTATGCCCTTGAGGGTTATTTCCTTTAGTGGAGAATAGAGTATTATAAAAACTAATAAATTGTCTTTTTATTCCCTCAGGAACATTAATCAGATCATTATCAAACCAAATATTACCTACTTGTTCTTTGACAGTCTTGGTTTTGAAAAACCTAAAAGAAGAATTCAGATCCCTTCTCACCGTAATTAAGCCAATTCAACTTGGCTCTAACTCGTAACCCTTATATCTTTTTTCTTGAAGACCTCTCAAATGTTTTTAGTTGTGACTAACTCTTCATTTATTCTTAAGTTTTTAGGATTAGATTGAAGATCCTTTTCTAGATTAAGTCATTTTTCTTGAAGACCGTTTTCAATTTTTCTAGAATCTAATGCTCTTTTTTCTTCCAATAACTTGGAAAATAGTGGCCCAACTTTTGACGTTGTTATCCCATCTTTCAATGAGAGTTTGATCTTTTAACATCTATTTGTTGATTTCTCTTAGAGTGAATATTGCATCATTGCATTCATCATCTTTTAAAAGATTTGTATTGAGAAGAAATTTATCATGCTTACCACAATCTTAGGTCTGACATTACCAACACGTATTTTGTAGTAAATAGGATGATGATCAAATAAGGAGGAAGGGGTAACCTTGATCCTACTACCATCACATATCTGACCAAAGATGAAGTAATCCTTATTGGCATAGAACCTATCCAGTCGGCAGTAAATCCTCCCGGACCCCTTTTCATTGTTGCACTAGGTAAACCAAGTGCATTGGTTATCTTTCCTACACCCTTCAAGAGGATCAAAGAGGTTGAGCTTATTCTTCATTTAAGAATAGAAGAATTTCTCATTTCCTTTCCACTCCATCTTACTTCCTATTATGTAGTCTCACAACACACCCCATTTTTCCTTGGCAAAATGAGGACCCAACTTTTTTTGCTTTGCTAGTTCTTTTGTTGTCTGCTCGAGCAGTAATGGTAAAATGTCATGTCACTTAGAGCCTAAAATTCAAGCCAAATTTCAAGTTTCAAAGTATCCCCTGCAAAGTTCATGAATGGATAGAGGAAAAAATTTTATCTAGGATTGCCTCTTGGACCTTGTGAAAATTCATTAAAATGAGCAAGTTATGCCCATTAGACATTCTGGTCAACCAAACATTTTTGGTCAACTAGACATGGACATTTGCATAACATCCATCTCATGTTCAATATCCATATCAGGTTCCAAATCCTTCACGAGAACACCTAGACTTGAAAGAAAAATTAAATATAGCTCACTCATCATCCAACTAGATCAGACATTAGCGATAACCATGTCCAGATCCTACTGAAATTGTCAAATTTATCCTCATGAGTATTGGACATTTCCATTGGATAGGATATTTCAACCTAATAGGACTAAACAAGAAATATTAGATCCTATCCAAAGATCCATATCAAGTGCAAGCTGTCAAATTTATCTTGATCTAAAGAAATTCCACTCGACCAAACATTTTACACTGGACATTTCATAATGTCCATGTCCATGTCCACATCCTATCTGAAGAAATATAAGCTTTGCATTTACCCATAGTCTATTGACTTTTCAACAAGGCATTTTGCACTGAACATTTCTAAATGTCCTGACCTTCATGGACAAATATGAAGATCCATTCTCACTCAACTTCGGTCAAAGTCAAAGGGACATTTCTATTGGACATTTCCTCTAAACATTTCAAATAGGATATTTGAGCTCCAAATGCTCATTCGATCTCTTGCATTTAATTCCCATGTCGCGAATTGATTTTTCTATTGGAATTTAAATTTAAAATGCAAACCTATATCCAGTTGTCGCTTTCTCCCACTCCTAAATAGTAATTTCTCACCAACTATAGTAAATATTCAATCCATTTCCATCCTTGACAAATTTTAAAAAAGATAAAAGGCAATACTCGATTGATTTGTAATTGCAAAGCTTTCTTAAGAGATAAAAGAGTGAATTTGTAGAGAATTATTTTGAAGGTGAATTTGTAGATAGCATAAGGTGAATCAAGCAACTAAGTGAATAGAACACAATGGTAAATGGACATCCTCCTTATAGAATAACAAAGGTCATTTCTCAGTTTCTGGGTATGCATACAACAAATTCTTCCTTGCTGGTGAATACAGTAACTTCTTTTACGAAAGGTTAATCTCATTTACTTAGAGTAAATTCATGGATTCATTTCACCATAAGTAAACTTCATATTATGTTGCAAAATCAAGTAAGATTGCAAACCCTAAACCCCTATGTAGAAAATGATTGTGTGTTTGCCATCATGCAAAACAAAATGATGAAACAACAAAAGCAACATGACGATGAAATCAAGACACCAATGGGTCTCGTGCCTGGTAGGGTATGGAGCAAGTTTGGGCAAGCATTAGATACCCACTATGGAAGTGTAGACCTAGAGGCTTTCAGAGCAAGGATCCAAGCTCACGAGAACGAGGCAACACTGAAAAACATTTTATCTAGTAGCATGTATAGTGCTGCAAGGTTTCCTTACACAATGGATGCCCTGGAGTTGGTGATTGAATGCACACAGATTTATAACCCTGTTAGTCAAAGGGTAGAGCACCAAGGCTAGATATATGTAGATTTATCAGCCAAGGGTGTTGTAGAAACTTTCAAACTCCCAAGGAGCCAAGATGTGTTTGAAATAGATCTAAACACATTGTCAACACAGTACAACTCTAATGTTGTTGGATGTCGCAAGATACTAGTAAGGGAAGAATACATGAAGGGTCAATTAGCACTAATCAAGGGACTCCTTGATCATCAAATGAGTAAAGTCTTGAAGAAGGTGGATGATGCATGGGTGTGCCATGGCAATTTAAAGAAGGCACTAAGTGAATACATGGAAAGTGAGTCATCTTTAAGGGATATCCTAGGTACATGGTTTCCTCAGGTAGCCTTAATGGCTCATATTCATAACTGCACTATTCTAGAACCTGACATTCCTTGTAGGTTAGTAGACACTTACTAGGTTATAGGTCTTTTGAATAAGGTATCTACCTTTCAGAGCAAACTAGATGTGACACTTAGGGAGGAATTGAAATATTTTACATCCCTTGAAGACTGTTCCCTGCCACCAATGTACAGTGATGATGGGTCTGCAAAAGGGATTGACATAATGCAGAAAGGATTTTGACAGCACCATATCCAGAGTTGTTAAATCAATTGCGTATAACACACAGGTTGAACAAATGAGGTGCAGTATGGAATTGGATAAAATACTAAAATTAGAAGTTGGCCTTAGCAATTTTATTAAGGAAACAAAGGTTAATTGTTAGATGCCAAATTTTCTACCCACATGAGTAGAGTTGAGAAATTTTTAGGTCACAGCTGGCCATCAAAGGAGAAGTTTGTAGCTTGGGTTTAGAGGTATGTGATGTAATTTTCAAAGTACACTGCATTCTAAAATTTCAGCATTTTTGATCCAGTTGTTGATGGATTGATTTGATGGGTTGCGTCTTCGAAGGTATTGTATGACAGTAGTATATGGTTGGTGTTGAAATGACTGCGTTGCTTTTCTATTTTTGGGAACAAGGCTGGTTATCCAAGATATCATAATGAGAACTAAGTACATCAATGGTACTAACAACTAATTTTGATCTATTGAAATGTTGAAGCAGGATGCTACCCAGGCGCATAAATTTTGTTCTTTTTGCTATAATAAGAGGTTCTTATATGCATAATGTACATGACCCTATTTGAGAGAAAAATGAAGGGTATTTCCTTTTCTACTATGTTTTGTACACCACCCAATTTCCTAGGAAACACCTCTTTATTTTCATGGTTGTTACTATGTTCATACAGAGTCAAAAATAAGAGGAATTCTAGGAATGGATGGTTCAGGTAAAAATTAGAGTGAGAAGCAACAACAGGGAACATACTCTTAATTACAGGTTCTTATTCATAATGTCATATTGGTGAGGGAGGACATAACTTATTTGGAGACTCCAATCGCTTTGAGTTATTTTGGTGAAGCATGAGGCTTTGTTGAGGGTCTAGCGATTGTTGTTGACTCTTCAAGTTAGGTATAGAGAAGAAGTGGGTTCATTATCCTCTCTCCTCCTCCCTAAGATAAATGGCACTCATCAAAGATACAGCTATGACAAATGGAGAGTGTGACATTAGGATGGTCCAGCTAGTGATAAGGAAATAAGAGTTTATTGATAGAATCAGGTAGTTGTATGCTTGACTGATGGTGACACCTGCAACAACTTCCTCACAAAAGAAGTTATAACTACTTCATGTTCCTAATTCTAGTGGATGCCTCAAGAACCTTAAAGGTTCTAATGTTTGGCATCCCCACATTGAAAGATGGGGAGTCATGCGGAGTAGATTAACTACCCATGCTTGAAAGAATGAAGTGAGACAGAATAAAATTATCCTAAAGTATCTTATTAGTTTGAATCTAATCCTTGATCATTAGAGTAACTAAATATTGAACTTTGAAATATCTTAGTGGTTTTGTAAGAGCTCTCCCTTGTGCTATAAAAGGTGAGATGCTTGTTGTTTCAGAGGTTGAAATTTTTTTGGGGCTATGTTGTATTATTTTATGTCATAGGAATTAGGGTTTGAGTATTTTATGTCTTTTTCAAAGATAATGTATCCTTTGGTTTGATTAATGTCAATAAGATTGTTGTTCTATGTAATCTTTGTCTCTGAGTATATGTCATAACAAATATTTGAATAAAACAATTAACAGGTGTTTTATACTAAATCATACATTTGTTGTGATACATTTCCTTCTTGCACTAGTTTCTATTCAAGTAACATAGTAAAATCTTCTTCAAGAATTAAATGATGTTTATTATGATATAAAATGATTATTAAGTATGAAGGTTACATAAGAAAAAGTTGTATGGTTAATGTCAGTATTAAAAATATTGATTGTTTTAAAATCGCTAAGATCAAAAGGTATTTTGGAAAACATGTAGATAGATTACTCTGTTTAGCCAATGATAAGCACCAATTCTCATAGTACCAATTTCTCAATCATAAACCATTTGAAGAATATGCTCATTTCACTGTTTAAATTATTCATTACCATACGTTGGAAACTTTCTGTTTTTGTCATTGATGTAAACTCCCAGTAGATGGTTCACTTGGTTTCCAAGTGCTTTTGAGAAAACTTGATAAAAAAAAGGTGTGCAGTGTGATAGAGGTACTCTCAGTGTTATGCTCCGCATTTCTTCCTAATTGAAGATATGATTGTATGGTTTGGAAGTATTGATCAAAGGTGTTCATAGGTGTTATATCTAGAGTTTCAAGTTCTGGATCATGCAGAAGTAGAAGATGTGTTTGATAGAATATGAGACTGTGAAAGAGGGTGTCTAGGAGAAATGAGAATGCTCCACATTTCTTTGCATTGATATTTGCTATCTTACAGATCTGGGAGAGTACTTATATTATCTATATCCACCTTCCTTTGAAGTTTTCATTGTTGGGATGCTCCACAAGTTTAGTTCTTGTGTTTGTGATCAGTAACAGTGTGTCCTAATGTGCATAATGAAGACATTCTTTGATTTGGACTATTGTGGTAGTGTTGTAGAAGTTTATGATGTTGATGAGTATTCTATAAAAGTGTGTGAATTCTTTGGAGTGTCTCTCTCTGGTCCACATGATGTTCTTGGACTTCGAGAAGCATGGATATGGCCATTAGATCAGGTTTGCCAGACTTGGCTTACTAGTGCCATTTACGGAGGTACCTCATGGATTGTGGATGTGATGAGAAGCTTGGTGATAAAAATTTGAGTCCTAGTTAACCCTTGAAATGGTCCACTTACACTTCTTTCCACCACGGAAGTGTTTAGTGCCAACCTAATTGGTGTTGCACATTTGAAGTGCACACACCTCATTAGGACCGACCTAATTGAGATAGGTCTTGGTTGTAGATGGTATAAATGCAAGATGAAGTTGAGTGAAGCAAGGTAGAGATGAGAATGTGAATGTGAATCATGGGCATTAAAGTTGTGTGTGAACTTAAATGCTTATGACTCTGGAATGCAGTGAACAGAAGGTGTCTACATTTTAGTGTGCTAGAAGTTGCTAGAGGTAGTGAGCCAAAGGTTGTAGATGGCAAGGAGTGGCAATGATGGATCTCTCCTATTACTTTGAGATAGTGAATCTCTATATAACAGTCTTCTTCTTTCTTCTCTCTTCTGGGTAGTGAGCCCTTGGTAGTGAGCCTTTCTTCTAGGCAGTGATTCCTTGGCGATGAGCCTATTGATTTTCGGTGTTGTTATTCATATATATGTGAGCTAATCCTCATTGTGCTTTTTGCCTTATTGGGTTTTCCACATAAATTTGGTGTTCTCATGTGTTTGGATGTGTTTTCATTGATGATTCATATGTTTACATTCTGCTAATGCATGTTAAGAGGTTAATGATTGAAATTTCCTTGAGGGTTTAAAGTTTTAACATATAGCCGATTCACCCTCCCTCTCAATTGTCTTGTGCATTCTAACAATTGGTATCAAAGTTGAGTTCCCTAAAGAAGCTTAATCGCTTGGGTAGATCCAGATGGCACATAGGAAAGTTAAGGAGGTTCCAGTGTTTGATGGAACAAATTAAGCTTTTTGGAAAACCATGATGGAAAGCTTTCTTGTCTCTTTAGGATATGACGTATGGAAGATAGTTGACAAAAAGTACACTATACTTACTAATGGTCCAAAGGATGAAGATGAGATTAAAGAATATGAGAACAATGGCAAGGCAAGTAGTGCTCTTCTAAATAGTCTTTCTGATTCTAAATTAGTGAAGGTAATGAGCTACAAAACTGCTCATGAGATATGGAAGAAGCTGGAAAGCACCTATGAAGGAGATGACAAGGTCAAGAAAGAAAAGATGCAGATTTTGAAAGCCAAGTTTGAAACCCTAAAGATGTCAGAGGATGAAAATATTGCAAGCTACATGCAGAGATTGGATGAAATTGTCAATTCCATTAATGGTCTAGGTGGGGAGCCGGAGGAAAAAGAAATGGTAAAGAAGGTGCTAAGAACTCTTCCAAAATCTTAGAGTGCTAAAGTCTCTGCTATTGAAGAAACTCAAGATTTGGATGATTATTCTAGGGATAAAATGTTTGGTACTCTAACTACTTTTGAGATAAGAGAATTTGCTCAAGATGAGCCAATAAAAGAATATTGAATCTGATTCAGATGACTTTGATGAAGTGGAAGTAAATTTTGTGAGCAGATTAAAAAACGGCTCTGGAAAATATAGAGGTAAGTTACCCTTCAAATGTTTCAGCTGTGGAAAAATAGGTCATTATGCTTCAAAATGTCCAATCAAAATTTCAAATGACAAATACAAGGATAACAAAGGAAAATCATTCAAGAGAAGTTATTATGTTAAATAAGATGAGAGCATATTTGATGATGATTATGACTATCTGGATGATGAAAGTAATGAATGTTTGTTCATGGCTTTGGTTGTTGGAACTAATTCTGAAAGGGGTATGGAGGAAATTATTCTGGAAACAAAGCACAATATCAAAGGAACTATGGTAACTAGTTTTCATGCAAGAGAGGAGGAGAACCTCTGGTTAATTGATAGTGGGTGTTCAAATCGTATGATAGGTGATAAGAATAAGTTTGTGAAGCTTGAGAAGTGTGATGGAGGTTTTGTTAAGTTTGGAGATGATGCATCTACTAAGATATGTGGAAAAGGTTCAATTAGTTTTGATGGAAAGCACAATACAGATTATGTTCTCTATCAAGGGTCTCCGGCATAATCTTCTAAGTGTAGGAAAAATGTGTAGTAGAGGATATAACATTGTATTTCAGGATGGTGGTTGTGAAATCAGAAAGAAAAATTCCAGAACTCTAATTGCTATAGGGACAAGGACAAAAAGAAATATATATTATCTCAAAGGTGCTAATGGTATGTGTTTCATGATTCAAATTAATGAAAGTTGGCTATGGCATAGAAGAATGTCTCACATCAATTTTGACAGTCTAGTGAGGATCAACTCTACTCAAGTTGTAAGGGATCTGCCAAGAATTACAAAGCCTACCAATGTAACCTGCAAGGGATGTCAGGTTGGGAAGCAAAAAAGGAAGAATTTCAAGATCAAAGAGTATTCTACCACCAGACCTCTGGAGTTGGTGCATACAGATCTGTGTGGTATTTCATGTTGTTGATTGATGATTTATCTAGAATGACTTGGGTAACTTTTCTCAAAGAAAAATTAGAAGCTCTAGATAAGTTTAAAGCTTTTAAGGATATGGTTAAAAATGAAATTGATCTCAAATTCAAGTGTTTGGTCTAATAGAGGTGGTTCTAATGAGTTTAATTACTTTTGTGAAGATCATAGAATAAAAAGGCATTTATCAGCACCTAGGAATCCTCAGTAGAATAGAGTTGTGGAAAGGAAGAAAGGATAGTTCAGGAAGCAACAAGGACAATGATGAAAGAAGAAAATCTATCAGATATCTATTGGAGAGAAGCCATTCATACTGCAGTCTACATACAAAACAAAGTGCAAGCCAGGGTCAATAGTTCAAAGACTCCATATGAACTATGGTATGGAAGAACTCCTACTATAAAATATTTTAAAGTGTTTGGAAGTAAATACTACACTAGGAGAGATGAAGTGAACTTGGGAAAGTTTGATACAAGATCAGATGAAGGAATCTTCCTTAGATATTCTACAAAGAGCAAGGCTTATAGGTGCTACAACAAGAGGCTGAAGAAATTAGTGGAAAGTGCATATGTCAAAGTGGATGAAGAACCATACCAAAGTTTGATGGTATTAGAAGGATATGAATCGGATGACAACTCTTGTAGAGAAGAAGAAAGAGAGGAAGAAAAGGAAAATGAGAAGCAAGTTGATGAAGATGTTTCAGAGAAGATCCCCAAGACTCCCAAGTATGTGCAGAAGAATCATTCTGAAGATTAGATTATTGGAGATAATAACAAAGGTGTTTTAACAAGGAGAAGTATTGCTATGGTAGATGAATAGGTGAATTTGTGCTTATTGTCTCAAATAGAACCCAAAATAGTGTCTGAAGCATGCAAAAATGAGCGTTGGATCAAGGCTATGGAAGAAGAATTGATGCAGATTGAGAAGAATCAAACTTGGGAAGTTGTCCCAAGACTAGTAGACAAGAATATGATATGAACTAGATGGGTCTTCCAAAACAAATTGAATGAGAATGGGGATGTAGTCAGAAATAAGGCCAGGTTGGTGTGTAAAGGCTACTCACAAGTGGAAGGAATATATTATGAAGAAACATTTGCTCCAGTGGCAAGATTGGAGGCCATTAGATTATTCTTAGCCTTCATAGCTCATAAGGACTTCAAAATTTATCAGACGGATGTGAAATCTACATTCCTGAATGGAGAATTGGAAGAAAAGGTATACATTGAGAAATTGGAAGGCTTTCAGTTATCAGATGATCCAAACATGGTCTGTAGATTGAAGAAGGCATTATATGGACTCAAACAGGCTCCTAGAGTTTGGTATGCAAGGTTGGATAAGTACATGCTGCAACAAGGATTCAAAAAGGGCACTATAGATAGCAATATGTACTTCAAAGTTGAAGAAGACCAAATCTTTATTGTGGAAGTGTATGTTGATGATATAATCTTTGGAGAAAATGAAGTTATGTGCAAGAAATTTGTAGAAGAAATGCAGAAAGAATTTGAAATGTCAATGTGTGGGGAAATGAACTTCTTCCTTGGCTTACAAATCAGTCAATCAAAAAAAGGAATTTTCATTTCACAGTCAAAATATGCTAAGGAAATGTTGAAGTTTGGAATAGAAGACTCCAAACCAGTATGTACTCCCATGACTACTATTTGTAAATTGAGTAAAAAAGATGAATCTCCTAAGACTGATCAGAGCAAGTATAGATCAATGATTGGTGGACTATTATACGGTGTTGCCACAATAATGGGTTACACTTTCTGGGACATCCTGATTTTTGCTAAAATCACATATTTTTAGAAAATATAATGATTTAAGCCTTGAAATGTTCCATTTAAAGGATTTTAATTAAAGAGGGTTTGATCAAACCCCCTTACATTCAAACCCCCTTGGATAGAACCCCGCTAGCTTTAAACCATACCTATAATGGAGTCTCCTCTACACCTATCAAAATGCTGATAAAAAATCATTTTTGATTTACCTTTTCGGCGATCAAATGAATTCATTTAAAATTTATATTTTTTAAGTATGTGGTCCTTATTATAAGCTTCCCAAAAAGTATAATTTTAAATATATTTAATTTGATTATTATATTTATTTTTTATTTCTTGTGAATGTAGGTTTTTCACCGAAGATCAAGTTCTCTTTCTACACACATGGAAAATTAGTAAATTAGTGAATTTTTTTTTGAAAAATATCTATGCCCTAGGTATTGATGTCCTTGTTTCAAAAAAAAATTGAATTTCAATACATACAGAAAAAGTTATGTTTTACGGAATACGCCTATGTCTAAATTATATTTGGTTTGACTTCAAAACTTAATTAAAAAAAATATTCAACAAAACACTATAAAACTAAATGCATGCCCTATATATCAGTGTTACCAATCTAAATTCAAAAGAATCAAAACTTTATCCTTTGTATAAAAAAAGTTATGTGCTATAGAATACACATCACTTTACAAAAATGTTGTTTACTATTAAAAACTAGTTATAAAAGGAGACGCAAACAATATTACAATTTAACTCCAAATTTTTTTAAAAAAATATATTTAGAATCTACAAACAAAATCTCACAAATCACTAGTTTGCATCATCTTCAAATTCCTAACGGTTTAGTGGCTATAGGTGTCAAAAAGTGAAGATTTAGTTCAAAATATTAATTTCAATGTTAATTTTGGCCAAAAAGTGTAACCCATTATTGTGGGATGACCCTATACTTGACTGCTACTAGACTGGATATCATGCATACAGTCTATCTTGTGGCTAGATTTCAAGATGATCCCAAGGAGTCACATGTTTTAGCAGTAAAGAGGATATTCAGATACTTGAAAGGCACTCTGGAGTTCAGCCAATGGTATCCCAAGGATACTAATTTCTCTTTGAGTGCATACACGGATGCAGATTGGGTAGGATGTACAGATGGTAGAAGAAGTACAAGTGGTGGTACTTTCTTTCTGGAAAGAAGACTTATCTCATGGTTAAGTAAGAAGCAGGACTCAATGTCATTATCTACTATAGAGGCAAAATATATTGTAGCAGCATCTTGTTGAACACAGGTGTTATGGATGAAGTAGACGTTGAAGGATCATATCAAAGTGTCATATGATGAACCTATTCCTATCATATGTGACAATACAAGTGCTATCAACATTTCAAAGAATCCAGTGATACATTCAAGGATAAAGCATATTTCAATCCAGTATCACTTCTTAAGAGAAAAGGCTGCAGAGAATGAGGTGAAGTTGGAGTATGTGCCTAGCAAGGATCAAGCTGCAGACGTCTTTACAAAGGCTCTCCCTAAGGATACTTTTGAGTATCTCCAACAAAAGTTAGGGGTTATTGCCCCTCCTTCTCTTAACTAGATGCATAAGTGTGTGCATCTGTCTTGGAAGCATTTCAAGATACACTTTTGGTCGTGGACTGATGTTGAAGGCTACCTCTCAGGGGGAGTAGGTAGTGATACTATTGGTTGGTGTAGTCAGATGGAGCATATCCTATGACCTTAAGGGGGAGAGTGCAAAAAAAGTGAGAGCAGTGGAGATAGAGCAGATACTTGTTGGTGTTAAAGTTGTTGCCCTTTTCCATTGATGTCAAAGGGGGAGAGATTTGAAGAAATTGAAAAACCATTGTGCAAAGAGTTGTGTGAAGAGTAAAAGTTGTTTCTATCAAAGGGAGTATTACTGGTTGGAGAGCCACTGACTGATTGCTTTAGGTCTTGATGGTTTTTCAAAGTGTTGGTGTTGCCATCAATGACAAAGGGGGAGATTGTTTGAAACTTGATAGTGTTATCATTGATGTCAACTCCCAACAAATGGTTCACTTGGTTTCTAGGTGCTTTTGAGAAAATTTGATAAAAAAGGTGTGGAGTGTGACAGAGGTACTCTCAGTATTATGCTCCGCATTTCTTCCTAATTGAAGATATGATTGTGCAGTTTGGAAGTATTGATCAAAGGTGTTTAGAGGCGTTATATCTAGATTTTTAGGTTCTGGATCATACGGAAGTAGAAGATGTGTTTGACAGAATATTTGACTATGAAAGAGGGTGTCTAGGAGAAATGAGAATGCTCCACATTTCTCCACATTGATCTTTCCTATCTTGCGGATCTGTGAGAGTGCTTATATTATCTATATCCACTTTCCTTTGAAGTTTCCAGTGTTGGGATGCTCCGCAAGTTTAGTTCTTGTGTTGGTGATCAGTAACAGTGTGTCATGATGTGCATAATGAAGACATTCTTTGATTCAGACGGTTGTGGTAGTGTTGCAGAAGTTTATGATGATGAGTATTCTGGGAAGGTGTGTGAATGCTTTGGAGTGTCTCTCTCTGGTCTGCATGATGTTCTTGGACTTGGAGAAGCGTGGATATGGTCATTAGCTCAGGTTTGGCCGACCTAGCTTACTAGCGCCATTTACGGAGGTACCTCATGGATTGTGGATGTGATGAGAAGCTTGGTGATGAAAATTTGAGTCCTAGTTAACCCTTGACATGGTCCACTTACACTTCTTTCCAATGCAGAAGTGTTTAGTGCTGATTTAATTGGTGTTGCATGTTTGAAGTGCACACACCTCATTAGGACTGACCTAATTAAGATAGGTCTTGGTTGTAGATGGTATAAATGCAACATGAAGTTGAGTGGAGCAAGGTAGAGATGAGAATGCAGATGTGAATCAAGGGTAGTAAAGTTGTGTGCGAACTTAAATGCTAATGACTCTGGAATGCAGTGAGTAGAAAGTGTCTACATTTTAGTGTGCTAGAAGTTGCTGGAGGTAGTGAGCCAAAGGTTGTGGATGGCAAGAAGTGGTAGTGGTGGATCTCTCCTATTGCTTTGAGATAGTGAATCTCTCTATAACAGTCTTCTTCTTTATTCTCTCTTCTAGGCAGTGAGCCTTTGGCAATGAGCCTTTCTCTGGCAGTGAGCTTTTCTTCTGTGTAGTGAGCCCTTGGTAGTGAGCCTATTGATTTTTGATGTTGTTATTCATATATATGTGAGCTAATCCTCAGCGTAGTTTTTCCCTTATTGGGTTTTCCATGTAAATATGGTGTTCTTATGTGTTTGGATGTGTTTTCATTGATGCTTTATATTTACATTCTGCTAATGCATGTTACAAGGTTGATGATTGAAATTGCCTTGAGGGTTTAAAGTTTTGACATACAACTGATTCACCCCCATCTTAGTTGTCCTATGCATTCTAACACCATCTTGTACTTTCATTTTGATAATCTAGGTTTGCAGAATATGTTTTAAATGCAGGATCAGTTATCTGTCATTCCTCAGGTCATAAGATGAAATTAGATCTATTATTTATAGATACTTGAGTTATTCATGAATTTGAGGCTTTATTTTAGAAGTGTTTATTAAAGGGAAACTAACCTAGGCCTTGCAGAGCCTGAAGTGCAGAGGAAAATTGTCAGGTAGATGGTTTTTCCTATTTCGTTGGCCCATTTCCTATTGGTCTATTCTAGGTATGAAATTTAGTATATAGAGATCTGTAGGGTGCACTTTGGGGAACTGACAATGCCCTCCACATAATCCTTGGTGACATTCTTCAATGATTTTCTCAAATTGTTGCTGGTCCAAACACTTCAACAATAGTCCCTCATGATTTCTCCACATTAAAACACCTTGGATCAAAACATATCTCTGAGATTGGATCTTAAGTGTCCTTTGTTGAGTTACATTCATGCCTGGGGGACAATGCATGTTGACGAGATAAAAGATTATAATATCCTTGTACCATGGATCATTTGTCAATGTACATACATTAGTAGATGGAACCACATTCACCTCATTTATTTCAGTTGCCTCTAAGTTGGGATTAGCCATCAACTTAGCTAAACCTTGGCCTCTAACCATCTTGGCGACTTGTACCTCAATGTCATACTCTTGGATCCTATTGATCCATTTACATCTTCTTCCAGAAACTTCTTGTTGCATGAAAATATATTTAACAACTAAATGGGGCACATATACAATTGTCTTTGCACCCATAAGATATGGCCTAAAGTTATTTACTATCTTAACCAAAGCATAAGCATACTTTTCCATAATTGAATAATTCAGTTCAACAGCCTGCAAGGACTTTCTAAAGAATCCTATGGGCTGCTCAAATCCATCCTCATTCTTTTGTAACAACACAGTAGCAATAATACAATATGAAGCAAAAGAAAAGAGTTGAAAAGGCTTGGAGTAATCTGGGCTCACCAACACTAATGCATTCTTGGGAGCTTCCTTTATGTCAACAAAAGCTTTAGCTAGTTCCTTTTCCTATGCAATGGACTACCCTTTCTTGAGCATCTTGGAGATTGCCTTAGCCTTTTCAGCAAAGTTAGGGACAAACCACCTTAAAAAGTTGATTTGTCCAAAAAAAGACTAGATACCCTTGACTATTTTAGGTTAAAGAATAAGTTCAATAGCCTTTATTCTTTCAGGATCTATTCTAACCCCATCCCTAGACATAATATGTCCCAACAACTTTCCTTCTTCTCCAAATTGGTATTTCTTGGGATTCAAAGAAATCATGCACTCCAAACATCTCTCAAAGATATGTTGCAAATGCTTGCAATGACCTCTTGTCTTTGGATAATGTAGTAAGATCATCCTAGTATACGACCATGATTTCATCAATGAGGTATGCAAAGGCCACATCCATTACCCTTTGAAATGTCGATCCTGCATTCTTCAACTCAAATGGCATCCTCAAATAAACATAGGTTCCCCAAGGAGTAGTGAATGGTGTCTTGTACTATTTTGACTCCTTGACTAGTATCTAATTATAACATGAGAATCCATCCATCATAGACATCAACTTTGAACCAACAATCCTTTGCAAAAGATGATCCATACTTGGAAGAGGATAATTATCCTTAACAGATTTGATGTTCAAGTTTATGAAATATACACACAATCTAATCTTCCCATTCTTTTTCCTCATTGGGAGAAGATTAGATACCCACTCAGAATTTCTGATTGGTTTTATTATACCTCCCTCTTTCATCCTTAACAATTCTTTCTGCATTTTGGGAGCTATGGTGAGGTTTATAGGCCTTTACTTCTGCATAAAGGGTTTTGCATCAGGTTGAAGGGGAATAGTATGTTGAAATAAATCCTCCTTGTATGCCTTCAACTCATCATAGGACCATGCAAAGCACTCGTTGAATTTTCTCAACAAAGAAATCAACATTTGTTTAAATCATGGGGTTTGAGCCACTTACCAATGCAAACCATCTTAGGTGCCTCTTGGGTACCAAGGTTAAAGCCTTCAATGCTTTCTTCGTCAACTGGTTTACCTTTACTTTTCCATCGATCAACATTGTCAAACATCTTTTCAAGCACAACCAAACCCTTGGGAATAGTATTTGTCTTCAGCTGTACTACTTCATTCCCAAACAATGTTTCCTTGCCATCTTCTATCTCTATCATAGGCTACCAATTGATTAACTGATTTTCAAACTCATCCAATCAATTGAGGAAACTAAAAATCTGATTGTTATCATTGAAAACTTGCCAACTGTATATGTTATCAGGGATTGTTGGCTTTTTGAGAACTTCAACAATGTATTGGCCACAAGGAAATTTTGACTGGGAATCAAATTTTGAAGTAGCTACAACCAAGGAATCTACCTTCTCATTTTCAACTCTCTCAATCCATCCAATACCAATAGCATCAAATAGTTTCATAGTGTCCTACACTGCATTCTTATATGCCCTTAACCTATTGTCCTTGGCAGCAAAAACATCTCTAATCTACTGCACAACTAACTTTGAATCACCATATATCTTTAAGCATTTGACTCCATGCTTATGAGCAACATTTAAACCTAACAATAATGCCTCATACTTAGATATGTTGTTAGTGCATTGAAAATCAAGTTTGAATGATATTCCAAACTGCCCTTCACTTGGTGCTATCAGAATAATACCAGCATCTAACCCATCCCTAGAACATGCACCATCAAAGTACAATATCCATAACACATTTTAATTATGCATAGGAGCAACAATATGTGGTAGATTGATATAGAGAAGGAGTATGGAATGATCAAAATTACTTAGACAACCACTCTCAAAAGCCCTTGGTCATCAATCAATGGGCTTTCCTCCACAAACCACCGTTGTTCCTTGTAGCCTTTCAAAAAGGCCTTTTTGGAAATATCTTTTGGAACCAACTTGATCTACAGAAAAGGAGACCTATTTCAGATACCCTATTGGCCATTCTTAAACATTCAAAAGTGAGGTAGGGTTCCTTTGTACGAAAGGGTTCAAAAATTGATTGTCCTCCTTCTTACTAGGCCTAAAAGGGCAATTAGGCATGGCACAACTAAGTTTTTTGGACTTCAAGGGGTCTCTACTCCTATTCCAACACTTCAAACACATCTCACATTCTCTAAATCAACTATTCCTTCTTCATGGATCATTCTCCAATGGTCTTGCAACAATTTCTCTGTCTCTAGGATTTTCTCAGTCTGATACATAGAGATATCAGACTGTCAAGGCTTCATTGCACTTGCAAACCTACACCTCTGCCCCTTCAAGTTTGGAATATTAAAATGCATGCAAACACAAGCCATTCCACCAAGTTTCAAGGTTTTCTACTGGTGGAAGGCAAAAATATACATTTTTCTTGCTCATTGGTTACCCTACCTAGGGTTGGGACCAATTTGGAAAGAAATAAATAGAACTTGCTTATTTCTCAATGAAATTGAATGCAACAAAATGTGACAGGAAGTGGATTTGATGTACTTTCATTCCCAATCTATCTCAGATCAAAACAATCCCATACAGATCTGTACTAAGCAACAGAACAAGAAGAAAATGTTAGAAAGTGCAGAATCAGAGATATTTTTATTGTTTTTCCTCCAAAAATCCATCAATTAACCCTATGGTCATACAAAGAAATCTTATTTATACCCATACAATCATTTGGAACCATTCAACCGACCCCAACTACCATTTGAAACAACTTTGCAAAATTGGTTACATAGAAAAGTTGTCATTAACAACATTGACAACAAATAGCAAATTTTACATCTTTTTAACCAGTTAACTCCAAACTTTCCACAATGACTCCAAATGATCATCCATTGTCCAAAATGACCTTATTCACATGAAACAACACAAAATAAGATAAAACCCAAAGTTTGAACATGTTGACCAAAAGGGTTCTCCTGCACCACATATCAGCACATAACTTATGTTCATTGTCATCACAAAACCCCATAAAACAATCAGTATCAATATCAAAGAAGTTGACTTCTTGGGTTTTGTCAATGATCCTCAATGTTTTCACCTTCAACCTTTTTCTCCCTATACAACTTCACTTCCACGCCCTAGACTAGAATAGTGGCATATGATAAATCCATATGTATACTTCCACACATAAAAGATGCCCACTTCCTAGATAATAACATACCCTATTTAGTAGGAAATTCCACAATAATTATGTCCATCAGGAATGATTTGTCTAGGTAAGTGACAAGACCAATTACATTCACCTCCCTAGAATCCATAGCAAAACATTTACCAAAAGACTTGGACACATTCAACCCCAAATCATTCATGATTTCAAGTGGCATGATATTGTTAGATGCTCTAGAATCAAGCATGTAGTTGTGTAGAAACCATCCATTTATGATCAATGTGGTGTAGAAAGGATCCACACCCATCTGGATATTCACCATAGATGACCCTAAATAAACCTCAACTATTTCATCATCTTTAGAAAGAGCAACAATGGGTTGTATAGGTGCACTGGAGGCTATGATAAATAAGAGAACCCTATCCCTATGCTCAAGGATCCTAAGAAGTTTCCCAACAAGTACTAATATTCTAACTTGGCTTAAGACATGGGCCATGTCAATGGGATGATACAGAGGTAAAGAAGTGTCACATGAAATAGTAACATCATTCGCATCAGGAATATAAGGTATCAATTGAATGGAAGAAGCATCCATACCTTTCACCTCCTCTTGTCCTTTTCCTTTTCTAATTCTTTTTGTACCAGAGTTTGACCATGCTTCTCACTGCTCTTTGGATTGTGAACCTTTGGAATGGAAGCAACAACTAGTTGTGCTTCATGTGTTGGAACCTTTTGCACATATTTCTTTTTGGTGGCAGTTGGTTGTATCGAAATTTTCTTCATTTTTGGAACATTCTTCTTGGGAGTACTACTATCTTTCTTCTCCACATTTACCTTTTTTTTTCCTTCTCACCATGTAATACACTATGTCTTGACTCTGGGTAAAAGCACAATAGTGTGTCACACTTTTGGCTAAATAAATAATTCTGAGCCGATCGATTACATGTGATTTATTTACGCCTGATTTTGTTGCGCCCCAAACCACATTGCACCTATGTGGCACCTACATGGTTGTATGTTTCCTAGCAAAACCTTATCGGGCAATACGTTTACGCCCGGTTAGGTTTTAGGCGTAACCATAGTAAATAAAAATTTAAAAAAGGTGAAAATGACATTTTTGCTCGGATTGATATAGTTTTGAAGTGTTCCATCTAGAGCCCGCTAGCGAGCCCACAACAGCCAGTAAGCTCCTTTATTCAACTACATTGCGCCACCTCCAGGTACACTATTCCATCACTACAACTCCACAACACCCACGTGCACAAATGGATATATAAACTATACCCACTTGCAGAGATGTGCATATACCCTAATTGTAATATACACAAGATTATCCTGTATGCATGCTGAGAATGTGTCACAGAAATGAGATCTTTTTGTGAACGTGTTACAGAGAATGATTTTACGTTTCCATCCCATAGAGAAAGAATGCAAAACCCTAATTCTACTTGCCGACTGCAAAATCCTATATGAATTTTTACAATTTGTTCAAAATCTCTCCTTTCATATGATACAGTCTTTTCTCCTTCAATATGATACCTGGTGTTTTTTAAAATGACTACATACAGCTATACCTAGTCTTTTTAAAGAACTGCATAGCTGTATTTAGGCATTATTACTGTAAAATACAATTGAAATTTTAAAAAGACTGTATCATATGAAAGAAGAGATTTTGGACAAACTATCAAAATTCATATAGGATGAGGGATGGACAGAATCAAAACTAGAAGTAGTTTGTAGGGGCATGCCCTTGTTGAAGATTGTCTTCAATGGATAATCTTATTAGCAAAATTATAATTTATATTGATGCATCTGGCCATGATAATTATATGTTTCTTAGTGTTCAAAGATTCAAAATTGAAAGAACATTAGCACTTGTTGGCTTGACTTCTGATCTATACCTTACTGTAATTCAAGAATTAATGGGGATATTATATTCCTTATTTTATTTTTCATGATTTCTTAGGATAACAATGTAATTTGAGAAGAAAAATAGTAGGGATTCCCTCTTAAAACTAGGGAAAGAACTCAGTTTAATAGAACAATAGAGGAGATTATAGAGACAGGCCAAAAAGGAAGCAAAAACATGAATGTCTAAGCCACTTGAAGGTTGGGACAATAGGGAGGCTTTCATAGGAAACCAACAGTATATTTCGAATAGGTTTCCAATTGAGAATAAATAAAGTTTGAATGTAGATCTCCCAATTTGTAGTAAGAAATTGGGTGGATAAGTTGTCCTTTGTGTTTGATAAAATGCATTTATTCCTTGGTTTTTTTGCATACATTTATCTCAAATTTTGACGTGTTTTTATCTTTCATCACATATGTCACATTCATCCTTGACACAGTTATGACTTTATGGTCATATGGATGCGAGTGTGCTCTTTATAGGTGTGTTATTTTACCAATGTTATTTTTTCCCTCCATTGGATATGTTGGTGCTTACCCTCTCCTATTAGAGACGTTTATGGAATTTACCCACACACTTCATAATGATCCTCTTCCTTGTGATAACAATGAACATCTATTTAGCAAAATATTATTATGTGATTCTACCACACCCCTTTCACTTATGTATGACAAATTAGTATACCTCTTGATGATACATCCTTTAAATGTCATGTTATCCCTATGTCCATAGATTCATCTAATTTGAATGAATTACCCTATTTCATACATCATGATGAGTATAGTGATGACCATTCTTCTATATTTATGGTGAATCTATGGATACTTGCGATAGTCTTTTGCATAATCTTGTTCTACATGATAATAACTTATCCCTTGATTATAATTCATAATCTTCTCATGTACCCTTCATTAATACTTTGAAATGTCTCATCCTACATTACAGAAATATATTATGAGACTTAGTGATGAACTATTGCACGATGACTATGATGGATCTACCAAGGCCACTTACATGTAAAGTCATTGACTTGCTAATTATGAAAATTTAGATGATATATTATTGATTAGTGAGTTTAGATTATGCTTGAGTGGTAGAGCTTTACAAGGGTTTGATTCATCTTGTTTGCTTTATACACTTCCTTCATGAACGTGGCCCATGCTTTTATTGCATATATCTCTAGCCTTAATTCACATGAGGATAATATTTACTTAGAAATGACTTCTAATGACTTATCATGTTTGATCCTAATCATCCTTCTATCCATATGGTCCATGTCTCTCTTATATGCTACTTTCATGTGGCCCTCAATTCACATGATCATAATTTAGTGGGGCATACACATTAAAGGTTAGGAAGAGGACAAGATGTTAACTTACCAACATGAAAATTGATATAAAATTTATAAACTAGTTAAATGGATATTAAATTTATAAATTAATACACTTTTCCCATTTCTTTTGAGTAGATTAGATTATATTTTATTTTATCTTATCTTCAATTAAAATTAGAGTAAATTAGTTTAACATAGATCTTGAATGAGATCGATTAAATTTAGATTGCATTTCTTCATGGTTGGAGTAGATTATTTAACTTTATAACTATATTGAATCTATTCTTGTCAAATTGGGATTTCTATCTAGAAACCTTGCTTGAAAAGTCATCTCTTTTTATGGTTTTCTTGCCTAAACATTTCAAAAAAATTTATTCTATTAGTCTTTGGATTGCAAATGGTTGTTCTATATCATGTAAGCCCTCATTCAAAAGTGATTCCAACCCATTACCAATATATAAAATCCTATTTGCTTCACTATTTTGGTTGCTAAAGGCCCCTATTTTGATCTTCACTTGGAAAAAATAGTTCAAACTAGTAGAAAACTAGGTCATTCATTGTTGAATTAGTTGTCATTTTCCTAATAACATTATATGTGTGATAGGATTGCACTTTTGTCCATCCAAAAACCATTGAAAACCCTGGCAAATATAGTCATTTGCATTTACTTGGTCTTCTCAAATTTACATTCATTTCAATAAGAAAAATCTATTTGTTGAAAATGGGAATTTGAACTTTAATGTATTTCAATTCAAAAGGATAGCTTTGCCATTATAGAAATAGATTAGTGAGTTTTGTATTTACATTTATTTCAATAAAACTTGCATTTTTATTCAAGATCTGAAATCTAACTACATTATTAGTTTGAAATTTTAAAAAAACCTAGATTGCATTTTAGGGAAAGACATTGAAGAGAAATTATAATTTATCTTATATTGAATTTTAAAATTAAAATCCTAATACTAATAAAATGGAAGGATTGAGTCATATGATTATGAGGCAAAATTCCTTGGGTAATTGGAAGGGGATTAAAATTCCTAGAGTTCCCTTTGCTATTACCCATACATTGTTTGTAGATGATACTTTGTTGTTTGGGCAGCCTGTGATATTAGAAGCTAAATTTATGAAGGATGTAATTTCTAAGTACTGTTTAGTTTCAAGACAAAAAGTGAGTCAAGACAAATCTAAAATCTTTTTCTTTTTTTCTTCTCCTTTAGTGCAAGAAAGGGTTGCAAAATTTCTGGGTTTTCAAGTGGATGTCGTCCCCTCAAGATATTTGGGAATTCCTCTTTTCTCGGGGTCTATTAAAAATATGTTTTGGGATAAGCTTATTTCAAGTATCAAATCTAAAATTTCTTCTTGGAAAGGTAAATGGTTAACTTTGGCTAGCAAAATTCTTATGATTAAAACAGTTTTACCAATAGTACCTATATATATGCTTTCAGTGCTTATGGTTCCCAAGTCTATCCTTTCTTGCCTTGTGAGTATTTTGAGAAAATTTTTGTGGAATGGCTCTAATATGAACGGGAAAAAGATCCCTTTAATCTCTTGGGACAAGATTTTCTTTCCGAAGCAGAAAGGAGGAACTGGGATCCATAACATTGAAGCACATAATAAGGCTCTTGGAGGCAAATTGGTCTGGAATTTATATGAAAAGCCAGAATCAAAATGGGGAAAAATTATGTTTGCTAAATATTTAGATTCGTTTTCTCCTGAAAGGATCTTTACTATTCTTAACCCAAAGGTGGGTTCTCATATTTGGAATTTTTTGATAAAATGTAGAGAGGTGATTTCCCCTTTTCTATCTTGGGTTATTCATGATGGAAATTATGCTCTCTTTTGGGATGATTCTTGGAATAGTCATCAACCTCTATCTAAAATAGAAGGCCTTCAAGAAATTAAGCTTTTTCTATGTCAAGCTTGGGGAACAAAAGTTAAAGATTATATTGATATTGATTATAACTCAGATATTAATAAAATTATGTGGAGAAATCTTGATGATTTTCTGATTCCCCAAGAGCAAAAAGTCTTGCTTAAAGATATCTTGAAGGAAAGAAGATTTTTTTTGTCCGAAGGAAAGGATAAACTTATTTGGGTCCCCTCAAAGTCTGGGCGTTATTCGGTTAAACAAGGATATCTAAGTATCATTAGTAAGGATTCTAATTCACTTATTAATTGGCCTTATAAGCTTTGTTGGAGTGGTCCTTGCCTGCCTAAAGAAGGCACTTTTGCTTGGTTAGCTCTAAATTATAGAATCCTTACTAGTGATAGGTTAGTCAGGCTTGGGGTTGCTAACCCTTTCTTATGTCCTTTTTGTTCTGAAGTTGAGGAAATAGTGGATCATTTGCTGCTGAGTTGTAATTTTTCTTCAAAAGTTTGGTATTGGCTCCTTTCTAAATTGTTTTGGCATGGCCCCCTTCCTTTCTCTCTCCTTCAAGTGTTTCAAAGCTGGCCCATCTTATTTTCAAATTCTACTTTTTCTGCACTATGGTTGGTCTCGCCAAGTATTGTTATTTGGTCTTTGTGGCTCGAAAGGAGTAGTAGATTTTTAAAAAAAATTAGCAATCCTTTTGATGTAATTATTGGAAAAATTGAGAAATCCATTTCAGAAGTAGTTTTAGCCTCACTATTTTCCAGAAAGGTAGGTTCTTTAGTTTTTATGTCTTGGGATGATTTGATGTTAAAAAGTTGGAAGTTATTAAAATTGCCTAATTCTAACTGTTTTAGTGCTGATATCAAGATAGATAGATCCTCTATCAAATGGATTCCGCCGCCTGTATCTTTTATAAAGCTAAACTTTGATAGTGTGAGCAGAGATAATTCTGGTAATTCTAGTGCAGGTTGTGTTTTGAGAGATCATAAAGGTTTAGTTCTAAGAACTTTGTCAGTTAAGCTTGGTTTGTGTACAAAAAATGAGGCAGAAGCTTTGGTATTAATAGCTGGCTTAAACTTAGCGTTAAAATGCAGCATTACAAATCTTATAGTGGAAGGGGATTCATTGAATATTATTAGAGATTTTTCAATTAAATCTTCTCCTAATTGGAAAATTGATTATATTTTAAAATTTGGAAGGAATCTACTTGACCTCTTCCAATCTTTTAAAATTATTCATACATATAGGGAAGGCAACTTATTAGCAGATTTCTTGGCTAATTTTGCTTTTGGCATTATTGACTCTTCTAAGGAATGGGACTCTAATTCTTTTTTGTTGATCCCTGGAGTAAGTAACATCTTGGCTAAGGAAAGTATTAAATAATTCTGTTCTGTACGATTTAGTTGTTTCTATATAACTGTTTGGTCACAAGAGTTACAGAGGTTATCATGGGATTTCTGAGAAAATGGTCTTCACAAAAGTATGTTGTCAGCGTGAATTTTGTGTTGCTTCATCAAATATACAATTTGTGTATACATCACTGATGTATGTTGTCAGCGTGAATCTTGTGTTGTTTCATCAAATATACAATTTGTGTATATATCGCTAATGTATGATGTAAACATTTCATGTGTATGTGGCAAATGTTTGTTATCAGCGTGAACTTTGTGTTGTTTCACCGAATATACAATTTGTGTATATATCGCTAATGTATGTTGTAAACATCTCATGTGTATCTGGCAAATGTCTGTTGTCAGCGTGAACTTTGTGTTGGTTCACTGAATATACAATTTGCATATATATCGCTAATGTATGTTGTCAACGTGGTATGTTGTCAGCTTGAATTTTGTGTTGTTTTATTGAATATACAATTTGTGTATATATCGCTAATGTATGTTGTCAGCGTTGTATGTTGTGTTGTCTCACTGAATATACAATTTGTGTATATATCGCTAATGTATGTTGAAAACATTTCATGTGTATGTCACAATTGTATGTTGTTAGCGTGAATTTTTTGTTGTTTAACCGAATATACAATTGGTGTATATATCGCTAATGTATGCTATGATCATATCATGTGTATATCACAAATGTTCATGAGTATCACTTTGTGTGTTTCCTACACTTGTATGTTGAGGTTGTATGTTGCGAATGTATATTGTTAAGATACAATTGAGTTAGTTACAAAGGATGATCGGTCGTATCAGTGTCTTCGGGGAAAGATACTTTAAACTACCGGCTATAGCAAGTCAAGTCTTGCATGTTCAAGGTTTGATCATCGGTGTATCGGCATGAAGTATGCCCACGGTAAGAGCTGGGAAGTCTTTATGACTGTTTGTTCAAATATCATCTAAACACATACATTCTTTATGACAGCTGACGTTTCTGTGCCTCGAGAATTATTTCTTCTGGTGTGTAGTACTTTGGTTTTTTTCTTGATTGTAGGGTGGCAGCTCTCGCACAATGGTAAATCTAACAGGAATGATTTCATTCTCTGAATTTGACGTTACTTACCTCTTTTTTCTTATTTTTTAGAATTAAATTTGTAATCTTTTTACGGGTACTGCTCTTGTGGGAAGTTTGTTTGAGTGCAAGGATCTCTTTCACCGCCGCTCTGTGTTTCACTGCATTTTCAAGGCAATTTCGCATGGCCTCCAAAATAATTCTGATAGAAGTAGAGGCTCATGATTTGCAAGGCTTGATGTTGAAGAATTACAGGAGGGCAATTAATTTTATCAGTTGGTTAGTTTGTAAAAGTGTTGTTTTGACAGAGATTTAATCTTGTAAGGTTTTAAGCCACAGACTTTTTTTGGGTTGACTCATCCTTTTGAGTCAATTTTGTATTGTATATGTTTTAAGGGCTACAATTGGAGGTTTTCTTTGCCGATTCTTTCTTGTCGGTATGCCTTATTGAATCTGTTATTTTGTAATTTTCATTATATAATTAATATAATTTTAGTGGCTCTGCCACTTTTTCTCAAAAAAAAATAATAATAAAATGGAAACTTGTCAAATTGCAAACAGTTGTATTCTTATCATTTTGAAAAGTTGCAAAATTGCATTCTTGAAAAGTTTTCATTTTATATAAGAATCATTCAATAAAACTAAATTGTTTGTAAAAATATGCATTTTTGCTTGCATCTTAGTTGCATTCATCTCAAAATCTACATATTGAAATGAGAAGATATAAAATTTAGTTGCATTTGGTATTTATTTTCTATTTTATGTATTAACATAGAATTTGCTTTAAAGTAGAAAATTTAAAAAAAAAACATTTAGGCAATTAGAATACACCTCCTAACACATTCATACACCTATGTAAAATCCAAGTAATTTCCTTGCTTTATGGCAATCTAGTATGTTGTGTGCACAAATCGATCTAGAAAGTGGGTTGTGGGAGTTAGATTTTGCCTTTAGGTTACAAAACTAATCTTGATGTAAATGTGGATCTGAACTTGGCTATGTATTTGAAATATGTGCACATACTTGAAACCTGTTTGCCTTGGTGTATGAGACCCACAATAACTAATTTAGTATTTAAGAACACGTAGGATGTTTCATGTTTTAAATACTCCTTGTTGTGTCTTGATTTAATATAAGTGTTTAGATTGAATGTATTTAATTTTTTAATTTTAAATGTTATATAGTTTTGTAAATAATTTAAATGTGTCTAGATTGTTCATGTGTATTTAATTCTTAGATTTTGAATGTTTTTAGTTTTGTTAATTTAAATGTAAAAATTGAATGTATAAATTCATTTTATAAATTAAATGTACATGTTCAAATTTTTTAAAATGAAGAAATTTGCATACATGGCATCTGATGTGGCATCTCATCATAGTGATGCTCATAATAGTGTTGATGCGCATAGTGTTAGGAGAAACTTATATGTTGCCACTCTCAATAGACTAAATAATGCTTTGACACATTTAGATTAGATGATCCATAGTACACCAAACCTGTCTACTAGAGACAGATTGGTGGGAATTAGAGTAGAGTTTGCCTATATGATTGACATAGTCAAATCATATAATCCCTACGATGATTTGAGTATTGAGGATTTTTATGTGTCACTTGCTAGCACTGTTACTCAGACAATGAAATGGCCAGCAGTTAATAGGGTTGTTTCATTGGATATGGTGCATACTATGTTTCCACATTATCCGAGAATGGACAGAGTTCGGGGCTATTTTGTCACTAGGTGTACATATGTTGTTGTTGCACCACTTATATATCCCAAGTGGTTAGCAGCACATCATAGATGGCCTCACAATGATGAGTTGCCATTATATTTTTGCAAACAATTATATGTTGCAGTTCATTTACGACTTGATGTTTATTTCACATCTATCCCTCGACATGCGGGACAAGGTTTTGGGAGGTTTTCAGAGAAATTTCGACGTCCTAATCAAGATCCACCCTTTGATAAGAGGGCATTAGTGGGTCCCAACCTTTTGGTACTTCCCAAAAGGTTGAATCTAGGACAATCAATTGAGGTGGTAGTTGCATCATCGAGACAACGCATTTTTTAGAGTTTAGGTTCTATTGCCAGTGACGTTGACCGCTTGGCATTAGATCACGTTGGTAGATATATGTTGCATCCACGCATCAACATAGCATCAGATGATTCGAATTCTGCCAATTATGATCCTTACATATGTGCTGACATAGTTTCACCACGTGATGTTGCGCAGACTTTTGGAGAGGGTGATTTACGCAGATTGAGTACATGTTTGGTGCAGGATCTACTTTCTGTATATCAGTTTGTTAGTTCAAAGTACGGGATCCCTCTCAAGACCATGTCCACATTTGTCAGTCAGTGCAGTGATCACCGAGCTATACATATGACTGACATAGTGCCTTCACAGTAGATTCCATCACAGCCTGATGTTGGTATTGTGTCACCTTATGCACTAGGATCATTCCATGGACTTTTGTTTGAGGATAACATTGTGATGACCCTCGATTCATCAGACCTTAGTGGGATTGGGAGGGTCATCCATGGAGCTACACAGGTCGCTGATGACGAGGTATACATTTTAAATTTTGTGTTTAATCTCTAGTGTACAATTTATTTGTTAAATAAATAATATATATTTAAATTATAAAATTTAGTCTTGTGCATCATGCACATATTGACTCTTATTTTTAATCAATCTTACATTAGGGACTGACGAGAGAGGTGGTAGGACATGACACTATGCAGCAAAGAGCGGATGTGGTTGAGGTTGGATGCGAGGTATTTAGTATTTAATTGTATAAAATTTAAACATGTTGTGAAGCTCACAACACGCCCCATTTTACTTCTTAGCAAAATAAGGACCCCTGCTGTGGCTATGGCTTTTGCTTGTGTGTAGGTATGCTTGGTGGTAAAAGGGAAAAGGAGGTAAAGTTACAAATCTTGTTCAAAAAATAAAAAAATAAGTATTAAGTACCAAAGAAGAATAGGGGTTAATTCTTTGTCAAAAATGAATAGGTGTTGCTTTTTGAACTGGTGCAGGAGCACCTACCTAACAGCTGGCCTCCATGAGGCAGTTAGTTAGTTTAAGTCTTGTTAATGTTTCCAAGAAGGTCTTGTAAGACCAATGCATGTAATAAGGTCCTGTTGACCAGACTTTACTATTTTTAGCTAGGTTGTTAGGACAGCTGTTATGTTGTATGTCCGGTTGGATCCTCCCAGCCGCTTGGAAGCTCCCAGCCGCTGGGAATTGAGTGGTAGTACTCGCAAGATGTCCTATATATGCATGCGGATCAGTTGGTATTGGATATCATCGATCATCGATCAGACTGTGCAGAGAGTGAGACAGAGGGAGAGACTGAATATTATATTTGCATCTTTTGAAATCAATAAGGAGATCCTGTTGTGTCAATTCTTTGTTTGGATTCCTTTGTGTAATCGAGTTGCTGTTTTGGTGGTTTCATGGATTCGCTGATCCATTCCACCGGTTGATTCGTCGAATCGGTGGAATGGCTATGTACAGTAGATTAGGATTTAGTTTGCATTTTCTATTTGTTCATGTGCATGTTTGCAGGATCGCAGTCGAGAGGTGTTGAGAACCCTAGCATGGGTATGTGCTAGGTCGTGTTGGTTGTTAGAGTCTAGAAAGTTGTCCAGGAACGGATCGGGTCACCCCAGGAGGTTCGGCGGATTGAAAATTTGCTAAGGTTGGAAATTCGTCACAACGGCATCATCAGGATATTTCTGTGTATATCCTGCGGTCACTTCGGGCGTCATCCGAGTAGGTGGAGATGAGCATGATGCAGTAGTTTGCATAAAGTGAATGTGCATTGGGGTGATCATCATCAGGTGTTGCCGAGGAGGAGCGTATCGGCATGAGATAGAAGATCGGGTTGATAAAACCATCGCGGGCCGATAATGTTAAGTTTGGTCGACAGCAGGATATTGAAGGAACTGCATGTGACGTCATCGTCATCAGGAGAATCGTCATCAGGATATCGGGGCAGCAGGATATTAAGGAGCTGCATGTGACGTCATCGTCATCAGGATATCGGGGTGACGTAAGCATCGAAGGAAGGGTGCTTGAGGTTGTCGTCATCAGGATATATGGGAGGAACCGGATGTTCTATATCCTGCTGATGAACATGATGTTGAACATCATGATGATGAAGATAGAGGTTGGCGGTAAGATGAACAGTGAACATCAGGAGGATGTTTGCGCTTGCCAAATATGATGATGCTGCCGATAGCCGGATATAATGATGCTGCTGACAGGCGAAAGGTCGAAGGTTTGTCTACAGGAGGATATCGATCGGCAGAGAAAATATGATGATGCTGACAGTGTTAAGGGAAATATGATGATGATGATGAAGGGTTGTAGACATACATGCTGTATGTCAAGGTTTTAGTGTGGATGCCTCTGCATCATAGTGGTATCAGAGCTCAGCAAAAGGTCTGGGCTGTTGTGTGTTGAATTCTTTCACCGAAAGGGCAGAGGTAGAGTTGATTCTGTCACTGAAAAGACAGAGGTAGAGGAGTGAGAGGTTGACAAAATGCCTCCGAAAGGTAGTGGTACTGCAAGGGAATTGCAGGAGATGAAGGAAAAACATGCCAGAGAGATGAGGAAGATGAAGGAGCTTGCTGAAGCACTTCAAGCTAGGCTTGTAGCCCTGGAAAAGAACAAAAAGAGGGAAGTGGAAGACAGTGAGTCTGAAGAAGATGAAGATACTGTTGAAGAGTATGAAGAGGTAGCTGAAGATCTGGATGCTGAAGACCAGAGATTTGCAAAACTGTTAAAGGCAGTGCAGAGTGATAAACCTAAGGTAAAGGTTGATGTTTCCAAGTATAATGGAAGTTTGAATGAAGATGAGTTACTGGATTGGATTGCTGCACTTGATAATTACTTTGAATGTGAAGATGTTGCTGAGGATCAGAAGGTAAAGATTGCAAAGACCAAGTTAGGAGGTCATGCTTTGGTATGGTGGGATTATGTACAATCCGAGAGAAGGAAACAAGGGAAGTCGAAGATCACTTCATGGGATAAGATGGTAGCAAGGATCAAAGGTAAATTCTTGCCTAAGGATTATGAAATTCAGATGTTTAAGAAGCTGCAATTTTTAAGGCAGAAGGAAATGGATGTGAAGGCATATACTGAGGAGTTTTATAAGTTGAGTATGAGATCTGGTCATCATGAGAATGAGGTAGAAAAGGTGGCTAGGTACTTGGCTGGTTTGAGATTGAACATACAGGATGAGTTAGTTTTAGCTAACCCTAAGAGTGTGGAGGATTGTTACCAAATGGCAATCAGGATTGAAGAAAAGATGAATAGAGGACAAGATAAGTCCATGAGAGGAAGAGGCAGTAATATGAGGGGAAGAGGAGCAGCCCCTACAACAAGGTAAACCAATGAGGGTCAAGAAGACACTGGTAAAGGACAGGGACAGTCTGATTTCAGAGGTGGATGGAAAGGTAATAGAGGTAGATTTGGAGGTGGTAGAGGTTCTACTACATTTTCAGGAAAGTGTTACACCTGTGGTGAGTTTGGTCATCCATTTTTCAAATGTCCAGAAAGCAAGGGTTCATCATCCAGAAATGATAGAACGAATGACAAGAGAGTGCAACTTGTGCAAGAAGAGAAAGTAGAGCAAAGTGTGCAGAGTTCAAACACTTATCAAGGAGATAGAGTTCCTGACGGTTATGGATATCCTGAGGAGGGAGAAGCATTGATGCTTAGGAGAACTAGTTTGCAGACATCAAAGGATATGATGCAAAGAAGAGCTCTTTTCAAGACCACATGCAAGAGCAAAGGTAAGGTATGTAAGGTTGTCATTGATACTGGTTCAACGGACAACATGGTATCTCAGGAAATGGTGGATAAACTAAATTTGGAAAGGATTCCACACCAACACCCTTACAAGGCATCTTGGGTGAGTGATAGTCAATCACTTTTTGTCTATGAACAGGCATATGTGGATTTTCAGATTGGAGCATATCATGATAGAGTTTTGTGTGACATTTTGCCCATGGAATGTTGTCACCTACTGTTGGGTAGACCATGGCAATTTGATAGGAGGGTACTGTATGATGGGTATGCTAATACCTACACCATCAAAAAAGATGGGAAAACTATTATGTTGATGCCATTGCAGGAAAAAGCTGCAGCACAGGGGGCAGCCCAAATCATTTTAGTGGGAAAGAAGGAGTTTGTGCAGATGCCTATAGGAGCAGGCATAAAGGCAGTTGAGGACACTGCAGGGAAAGGAGTTGTTAAGGACAACAGGTTGAAGAAAGCTTTAGTTTTGACTGACAGAGGTTAGCAGCAGGTGCAGAAACAAGTTTGCAAATAGCAACCAGTTGAGAGGAATGACAAGGATGTTGTCATAGTTGGGACTATTGTTTGTCCTATAAAGGTTGAAAGAAAGACAGAGTTGAACATTGCAGAAATTCAAGAGGCAGTTCAGACAGAGGTTCTGATCAGACAACCTGACAAACACAAGGTATGTGAGAGAAGGGCCTACATTGACAGGCATGAGGATTTACTTGCAAGAAAGCAAGTTATAGTTCAGAAGTCTTGGAGCAGCCAAGAGCCAGCAGAGGACAAAGCTGGAACAGGTCAGAATATTGCAAAGGCAAAGTGTAAAGGTGGAGGACTTCCACATCCTAACTCATGGGACATGAGTTCTTTTCTGTTGGGGAGTATGGTGCAGGAGCACCTACCTGACAGCTGGCCTCCATGAGGCAGTTAGTTAGTTTAAGTCTTGTTAATGTTTCCAAGAAGGTCTTGTAAGACCAATGCATGTAATAAGGTCATGTTGACCAGACTTTACTATTTTTAGCTAGGTTGTTAGGACAGCTGTTATGCTGTATGTCCGGTTGGATCCTCCCAGCCGCTTGGAAGCTCCCAGCCGCTGGGAATCGAGTGGTAGTACTCGCAAGAGGTCCTATATATGCATGCGGATCAGTTGGTATTGGATATCATCGATCATCGATTAGACTGTGCAGAGAGTGAGACAGAGGGAGAGACTGAATATTGTATTTGCATCTTTTGAAATCAATAAGGAGATCCTGTTGTGTCAATTCTCTATTTGGATTCCTTTGTGTAATCGAGTTGCTGTTTTGGTGGTTTCATGGATTCGCTGATCCATTCCACCAGTTGATTCGTCGAATCGGTGGAATGGCTATGTACAGTAGATTAGGATTTAGTTTGCATTTTCTGTTTGTTCATGTGCATGTTTGCAGGATCGCAGTCGAGAGGTGTTGATAACCCTAGCATGGGTATGTGCTAGGTCATGCTGGTTGTTAGAGTCTGGAAAGTTGTCCAGGAAGCGGATCAGGTCACCCCAGGAGGTTCGGTGGATTGAAAATTTACTAAGGTTGGAAATTCGTCACAACGGCATCATCAGGATATTTCTGTGTATATCCTGCGGTCACTTCGGGCATCATCCGAGTAGGTGGAGATGAGCATGATCCAGTAGTTTGCATAAAGTGAATGTGCATTGGGGTGATCATCATCAGGTCTTACCGAGGAGGAGCGTATACCTGACAGCTGGCCTCCATGAGGCAGTTAGTTAGTTTAAGTCTTGTTAATGTTTCCAAGAAGGTCTTGTAAGACCAATGCATGTAATAAGGTCATGTTGACCAGACTTTACTATTTTTAGCTAGGTTGTTAGGACAGCTGTTATGCTGTATGTCCGGTTGGATCCTCCCAGCCGCTTGGAAGCTCCCAGCCGCTGGGAATCGAGTGGTAGTACTCGCAAGAGGTCCTATATATGCATGCGGATCGGTTGGTATTGGATATCATCGATCATCGATTAGACTGTACAGAGAGTGAGACAGAGGGAGAGACTGAATATTGTATTTGCATCTTTTGAAATCAATAAGGAGATCCTATTGTGTCAATTCTCTGTTTGGATTCCTTTGTGTAATCGAGTTGCTGTTTTGGTGGTTTCATGGATTCGTTGATCCATTCCACCGGTTGATTTGTCGAATCGGTGGAATGGCTATGTACAGTAGATTAGGATTTAGTTTGCATTTTCTGTTTGTTCATGTGCATGTTTGCAGGATCGCAGTCGAGAGGTGTTGAGAACCCTAGCATGGGTATGTGCTAGGTCGTGCTGGTTGTTAGAGTCTGGAAAGTTGTCCAGGAAGCGGATCAGGTCACCCCAGGAGGTTCGGCAGATTGAAAATTTGCTAAGGTTGGAAATTCATCACAACGGCATCATCAGGATATTTCTGTGTATATCCTGCGGTCACTTTGGGCATCATCCGAGTAGGTGGAGATGAGCATGATGCAGTAGTTTGCATAAAGTGAATGTGCATTGGGGTGATCATCATCAGGTGTTGCCGAGGAGGAGCGTATCGGCATGAGATAGAAGATCGGGTTGATAAAACCATCGCGGGCCGATAATGTTAAGTTTGGCCGACAGCAGGATATTGAAGGAACTGCATGTGACGTCATCGTCATCAGGAGAATCGTCATCAGGATATCGGGGCAGCAGGATATTAAGGAGCTGCATGTGACGTCATCGTCATTAGGATAATCATCATCAGGATATCGGGGTGACGTAAGCATCGAAGGAAGGGTGCTTGAGGTTGTCGTCATCAGGATATATGGGAGGAACCGGATGTTCTATATCCTGCTGATGAACATGATGTTGAACATCATGATGATGAAGATAGAGGTTGGCGGTAAGATGAACAGTGAACATCAGGAGGATGTTTGCGCTTGCCAAATATGATGATGCTGCCGATAGCCGGATATGATGATGCTGCTGACAGGCGAAAGGTCGAAGGTTTGTCTGTAGGAGGATATCGGTCGGCAGAGAAAATATGATGATGCTGACAGTGTTAAGGGAAATATGATGATGATGATGAAGGGTTGTAGACATACATGCTGTATGTCAAGGTTTTAGTGTGGATGCCTCTGCATCATGAACCATTTCAAAATTCTTAATATTCTTCAAGAAATGCGTGTTTTGGTAAAATGCACTATAGGAATATTTGTATGTTGCATATACAAAGTCATTTGTATGTGAAGTCGTTGTCTTAGTCACATAGAGTGGTCAGGTTTATGAATCATTGTACTTGTATGCATATTGTTAATGTGTTATTCTTTACATACAAGTCGGACCTGACGGGATTCAAAGGGAAAATGGATAATTGGTTAAGTCCATGGTTTGTATATTGGGTTGTATGTTGGACGGAAAGAAAGATACAAGGTGCTATACAACACTATATACATATTGCGGACCCAAGGAGAATATAAAATTTGGTTTTATCAAAGTATGTTTCGCAGTTCGTATGTTGTATGCTTCAGGTTATACCTTTCGATATACATACAGCGCAGAAGTCAAAAGAATTAAAATCTGATATAAGTCATGTATCGTACCTTAATGCATATTGAAGGATGCATTCACTTTATATACATATGTGGAGCCGAAGAGTTATGTAATCGGGTTTATAATAGATGAAAAATTCGAGATGATTATACCAAGGAATTTGCATGTATCAAGGCTTGTATCTAAGGATAGATACAAGTATGCTCGTATATTTGAAATACAAGTGGAAAGTAAAGTGGGTCCCGCAGCTTGTATCTCAGGCTTGTAAGTTAACAATATACATCTCTGATATACAAGCCGATATACAAAAGGGGATACAAACAAAAGATGCAAGATGGATTCGAAAAGGAAGTTAAATAAAGGAAAATCCTTGTATGTTTGGGGTGATTGTATGTTACTAATATACATTGATAGAAAGATAAAAGGTAAAAAGGGGTTTGTATGTGTAGTTTGTATATGCGCTTATACAAGTCAACACACATTGCAATATACAAATTAAGGATACAAACATGGATATAAAGGAAAAGAGTTAACATTGGGTATGACTCGTTGCTTAAAGGTTTGCATATTGAAAAGATACAAATGGGACATACAAAGAACAGCATACAAAGAAAGATACAAGAAAATGAGATGTATGCAGAAAATAAACTAATGGATAGAAGTTTAAAACAAAACATTGAAATAGAAAAGTTGAAGCCTTAGGCGCATTAATTGTTGTAATTAATGCCGAGATAACACCCAAAAGAGTAAAATTCAAAGGGTTAGGGTAAATTTAAAGCTATTCGTTCTTCCAGATTTACATTGTCAAAAAACTAAAACTGTCGAACGAATAATTGCTACATAAATTGAACAGAATTCATCAAAGCAATGGAATTCCAGAGGCTAGATAGAGTAAAATGGTAAAGTAAGTCAATGACGGAAAGTTGAGTGGTCAAGAGATACAGGTATTTATCTTAAAACACCGTTACAGTTCAGTTGGTAAAATGCAAGTAGATTTTAGTAATTTCATGGTGAAATGCAAACATTCGTTAAATTGCTGATTTAATTGTTAATTAGCTGGGGTGGGTTAAACAAATGTGAAAGTCAAAATGGAAAAGACACATGGGGGTTAGGGTAAAATGGTAAAAAATAGAAAATTCGTAGTAAAACCCTAGGTAAGAAGGTAAAACGAAAAGTTAAAACGATGCATTTTTCTACAGGATGGCCCCAAAGCAGAAAAAGGTAGATGCAGGTGGTGAGGTTAAAAAGGAGAGGAAGCTACGAAAGGAAGTAGAAAAAGAGGATTTGCCACTACACCCGTCATTAATCAGTACAAGTGGAGTGGGAACAGACACAAATATAGGAAATTATGATGCGAATGATGTTCTGCAGAAAATCACAGCAGCATACGCTACATCTGAAATGAGGTCTATGGGAGATATATATGTTCCTCCAGAGGTTAAAGAAGATGATAAATTGTTGCATCACAGTTATGCAAGTGCAAGGCTTGCTCCTATTGTAGAGCCTGATTGGTCACCACTGTGGAATACTTCTTTGGACACATTGTCCAAACCAGTCATATTGTTTTCAAAAACATGGTTAAAAGATAGGATTGAAGAGCTTAAAGCTGAAGGGAGGGAGATCACATATCTAAAGAAAGGGAAAAAGAGAGTAATAGAGCATAGTGATGATCTCCAATGCTTCTATGAGAAGAAGAGAAAGATTGTGGAAGCCAAAATTATGGAAAAGGATAAAAATGCTACTCTGATGGATCCTTATGCATTGGGAGTAACAGTAGCAGTATCATCTGATACATTTGTAGATGTAAAATCATTAAGCCATGAGATTAGCACAGAAGAAGCACAGGCTTCCAAAGAAATAACAGGACAAAAGATTAAAAAGGCAATACTAATAAGCATATCAAAAGGGGAGACTTCAAAAACCAGTGAAGTCATAGGAGCATAGCAGGTAGGTGCAAAGTTGAGTGATATACCTGGTGCATCCACCTCAGCAGAAAAGAGACAAGCATATGCTCAGATAAAAATAGAATTGGCTGGGGAAATGCTGCAAGGGTCAAAAGCACATGAATCCAAACAAACCACTGAGACTGTCCACATTGTGGATGACAGTAGTGAAAGTGAGGAGAGAGAAATGGATTCAAGAAAAGAAATTGGAATGGAAGAAGAATCCAGTGAATTCCTAAGTGAAGAAGAGCAGAAAAACACTCAGGCTGAGATGGAAATTGAACAAGGCTTAATGTCTGAAAAAGAAAGGGTACAAGAAGAATTAGGAACAGTAGATCCATTTGGTACCCTAGTGTCCCCTAAAATAATAAAGGATGTGCAAGATAAAGCACATAAAATTAAAGATTCTGAAAAGGAAGATGCACCTGAGGAAACAATAAAAGAAAAGCCTGCTCAAGCCAAGGAAGAAACAGGAACTGGCACCTCAAGTGTAGATGTACTAAATATCCTAAATATGTATGGTGAATAGAGTGAAGAGGAAAAGAACATAGAAAGCAAAAAAGAACAAGAAAAAGAAACAAAAGAGGATGATAGAATGGTAGGTTGACTTGCACATACAGAGCAAGTACAAAAAGAAGGTGAAACTATAGAAGATGCAGGCAAGAAGCTTGAGGGTGAAGAACATATAGAAAACATTGATGAGGGTAAAATTGAAAAGCAAGCAGAGGATATAGACATGACAAATATAAAACAAGCACATAAGGAGGAGGACCAAGAAAAGGAATCATTGAAGGGAGAAGGTCCTAAGGAAGAATATGAAGGTGGAGGGGACACAGAAATTGAAGAAGAAGAAAATGAGGGTGAGTCTCAACAGCAGGATGATCCAATGATACAAGAAGTAGCCCCTCAATAGCAGCCTCCTCCACAACAACAACAGGAACAACAGTAGGAACAACAACAAGAACAACAACAAGAACAGGGAGAAGCAGAAAAACCTCAGGAAGAGGTAATTAATGAGGAAAAAAATATTAAAGGCACAAAAGAGGTTCTTGCTTGGTTAGGGGCAGAAATAAGGAAAGAAAAGAAGGAGGTACAATTGGTACCTATTGATATCAAAAGTTTATTGGGAAATACAACACCAAGGAAAGAAAGGAGAAAGGCCAGAACCATGTCAGCCATACAAAGAGATCCAGATGGATCCAGGACGCTGAACTTGGCCATACCACAGAAGGAGAAGACTAAGGGAGAAATAATCTTAGATGAATATAAAATACTCAATTTTGACCTAGGGCATACAACAAGGGAACAACATATAACTGAATGGGAGGATATGCACCAGGTTATGGTAGAAATGCTAAGGATAAAGATAAACAGGAATATTTGAAAGGACATATTGTCCAATTACAACAATTCATTAAGGGAATATTTGATCCCAATACAATAGTGCCAGAATTGCCTAGTGATATAGCAGTTGTATCTGAGGATGAAATAAAAGACATGGAAAATAAGAGGCTTAAAGCTAATGTTTTTGAAGAATGGTTCAAAGACTTCATGCAAGAAGGAGAACAAGTAATAGAACAAGCAGTGAAAAGATGGGAATTGGCTGCGATGGAAAAGAATAAATGCAGTATACTTGTACATAATGGCCAATTTAGAAGAGAGGAATGCAAGTCTGAATTGGAACGGTTAAAGGAAATTGAAGAAGGAGTAGAAGAATTAATAAATGAAGGAGTAATTACCCCTTCAATGGAAAATCAAGTGCCACAGGAAAAATTAGAATTAAAATTTGAAGAAGATAATCTCAGAAGATGCATAACAGCCACTCAGAACTTAGAAGAAAAGGCAGATGACATGATCAGAATGCATAAAAGAATAGTAGAAAGGCTCTTAGATCATGAGTGCATGGATACATCAGCGTATGAACTGGAGAGGGCTTTAACAAAATTCAATGCTATTTTTACACCATGTATGGAAAATCTGGAGGCATATCTAAGTAAACAAATGATTGATCATTGATGGAGGAGAATGCCAAGATGAGGAAATACAAGAAGAAAAGTGTAGGTTCAAATAAAGAATAAAAGAAACTAAAGGATGGAATTACAATGCAGGAGTATGTATGGACAAAGAGTCCAGGAGGAGATCGCACTTTTATAGAAGGTGTAATTAATAATTTCAAAACATATTTGGAGTAGAAAAATGTAAAGGGAAAACAATATTGAAAAGGATCAAGTAAGGGGGTATCTATGGGCAAAGTCTACAAGAAAGCAGAAGTCAAAGAAAGGGGAATCTTATTTTGAAAAAGATTCCAATGGCATCCTTTGAGGAAGAAAAGATACCATTTAGATATTTTGAGAGATGGTTAGAGATGAATATGCACCCTTGATCAATAATAGATGGATCTTGACCGTAGATTAAGTTTTGTAGCCGTAGTAGTAGGAAGCTTCAAATTCTATATAAGAAGCTCTGCTACTTGTACATTAGTTACACAAGGATTTTTGAAAGATAGCTTGCATTTGTAATTTGTTTGAACATTTTGATTAGAGAAGTATTTTAGTTTAGAGGAGGAGGTCACATGTGTCTACATTAAGGAATGCGTAGAATATCTAGCTTCCTTACTGTATCTGTAAGATGTTTGTAAGTTTTCTGTTGATTTGATTAATGAAGCAAAAAGGTCATTCATACATTGTAAACCATATATGACTGTGTACTTTAAATACAAGTAAATTTGGGATTCTGTGTCTAATTTCAAAGTGTTTTCTAGCTCTTACTTGTATCTGAAATACTACCTCTTTAAAAGCTTGCAATCTCAGGTGTGTGTTCATGAAAATACTCAGGGCTTCACATTTGGAGATTTAGTCTGTGGATTTGATCAAGTTTGCTGTATTTCTTACAACGTGAATAATAGAGCATTTAGATCCTGTAGTAGAATGATATTCAATTTGAATTTCTCTAACTTTTCCCCAAATATTTGAAATAATTAGCTTAAACGAAGAGATTTTAAGGAAATTGTCTTACAATTGAAAGGAACATGCAGAATTGTGTTAGTATTTGACAATTTTCATATCAATTTGAAAAGGAAAAGCTTGTTTCATTATAAATCATACAAATCTTTGTGGTGTAGTAGTAAATTTATGCAAAGAGATGGATAATTTGTTGATATTTGCAACAATTTGCATAATTCGAGTCCAGTGAGTCATAGATCATCTTAAATCAAGTAAGGCCCCTTGCATATTATAGTTTCACATTAACCTACTGAATTGTCCACAAGGTCAAGACCTAACCATACAGAAACTTGGGATTAAGAACTCTTAATCGATTTCTCCATATCTTACAAGACAGTTAGGTTAATTTTGTGAATTTTAACTTTTTGTTATGAATGTGTAAAAACAATCATCAACATAACATGTACTTGAGATTCCATATTTTTTAATTTATATATAAATTTAATTTAATAGAGAATTTTTATATTCAGGGATCTACACATCACTCAAATATTCATAGATGGATGGGATTAGATACACAAAGTTCAAGACAGGGCTCAGGATAGGTCTCGAGACGGGGATCAGTACAGGGCTCAGCTCATCATTCTAGTCCTGGGTTGAGTGAGGCCCATTCCGCCCATAGGAGGCATGAGTGATGATGTTGCAGTTAGACTTGATGTTATATTAAGTTTAGATGTCATTGAATTTACATGTTACAGTTAGACTTTATGTTATTGAGTTTACATGTTGCAGTTTGTAATGACCACATGTTCGTTGTTTGGTGGGGTTGACCATTCAAGTGGAAGTAATACCATTTCTGCATCACATTTATTTTTTTTATCTGGATCCTTCTTGCTGTGCTAGTAGGAGGTTGGTAATTTTTAATGCATAAAATATCTTAGAGGGCACAATTGCTAGAAATTTGAGTCTTTTCCCTTGTTTTCTCTTACGAGGCTTGCGATGGCTCTTGGGCAAAGGAGTGGGTGAATTCATTTAAGTCAACAAGAAAATATCTGTAGGGCAGAGGGAAGAGGGCGTAGGAGTTAAGAGAGTGAAAATATCTAAGAATCAAAAAAGAGTATGTGTAAACTCCAGGCCTAAGGCCCAATCTGGTCAATTACTGCTCTTCATTTGCCTAGGTCCAGGTCATAGATTTATTTAATTTCCACTCAAACAATTTGGATAAAATTAGACAAGATGTTGGGAAGGCCAGTAGAGAATGGGGTATGTTTTAGATAATAAACCATGAAGTGCCCACAAGGCTTCTTGATGATGTGAGAGATATTGGGTTAAAAAAAAATTGAGAGCCTAGTTGAGCAGAAGTTGAAATACCCCTGCAAATCTAGATCACCTACCTCAGAAGGGTATGGCAGCAAGATGTTGGTTAAGGAAGATCAAGTTTTGGACTGGAGGGACTATTTTAATCACCATACTCAGCCAATATCTAGGAGGAACCCTAGATGTTGGCCTCACGATCCACCTTCTTATAGAGAAATGGTGTAGGAATATAGTGAGCAGATGAAGCTTCTTGCACAAAGGCTATTAGTTGTAATTTCTGAAAGTATTGGCTTGCATTCGTCTTATATCCAAGAAGTAATTGGTGAACCCTATCAGAATATTACCATCAGTTATTATTCGACATGCCCTTAGCCAGAGCTTGCTTTGGGTTTGCAAGCACATTCTAATATGGGTGCAATTACACTTCTAATACAAGATGAAATTGGAGGTTTGCAGGTTCTTAAAGATGGGGGATGGATAACTGTGCAGCCTTTACATGATGCTATAGTTGTCAATCTGGGAGATCAAACTCAGGCCGTTGAAATGGTTGGATCTGGTGTGGAGAACAGAGAGGAGGGCATCTGTAAAATAAAATCAGCATTTTGGGGATCACGTGCCTAGTCTATGCCTCCACAGTTTGCAGATATGTTGACTAAAGCATTCCCAACTATAAGATCTATAAAAAAAATCATCTATCCTCCATGCTTTGACAGATGCCTACACCATGTTTTGAAGCTCCCATTTTGGTGCAGGTAGTGAGGTTTCTGTGCATCTCATGAGATGACATCGCCTTGAGGAAAGGAAGAACTCAGGTGAGCATATCAAGTTGCAAGATATTAGACAAGGTGAAGGGGAGTGCGAGCTCTCAATGTTGTGTGATGCAGAAGTGGCTGTAATCACCGTTTCTAACAGTGGAAAGGTCTATGAATATGCCAATACTAGGTACATATTTAAATCTTACCCTAGATCAACAAATATTTATTCATTATGAAGAGATATTCATGTCAATGGTTAATTTTATATACATATATTGAATGGATTTCTATTGAATTTGAATGGAATAGATTTTGGGGGAATTTGAAGTCTTAGATCTAGACACACCATTACAAGCATACTAGAGATCTAAGTGTATGTTTTATATGGGTTATTACTATGGTCTATCAGATAGGATACCCTGTATGATATCTCTTCTCTGAACATTAATTAGTAAGAAATACACATAACCATGATAAAATTTATCTGAGGTGAAGATAAGATATAATGTATTAATAGGAATAGACATGGACATGATTAGATATAATGTCTACAAACAAAGCCGATCAGATTGGTCTTGCAAATTGTAGATGTAGCAAAAACTTACAAAATCTAATTGACATAAAACTATGTCACAAAAGTAAGCAAAGACTAGCACAAAGGAAAACCTCTTACATTAAGAATCTTTATGGTCTACCCTAGCAAGGTATAACAAAGATAATCAAAGAAGATTTTCTAACCCTATATACTAGATGTTGAGCTATGTAGTTTATATCTGTGGTGTCCTTGGGACACGTCCCTTGCCCTCTGTGGCTATTCTGAATACCTTGGGGATCCTAATGGGACACTCACTATGTCACCTATTCTTTATTGGATTGTTTATTTGGTTTTTATATGCCTCGTTTGGTTAAATGAGATGAGCTTAGGTATAGGCTATTGAGTCCTCATGCATGGCCTTGAGCGCTTGTAAAGGCTAAGGATGCACACGAGAAGGCCTATTCATTTGCGGGGCATCGAGTTATCTATCTACGCGACGTTGATTTGGGCATGTTTGAGTCTCCTCATCGGTATGAGTAGTGTACTTGATTCCATGTGGTGTCATTCCTTCGTGCACACATGATGACACCCTATCCGATCTGCACCCTAGTGTCTTGTACCATAGTAGTCGTAAGTAGTACCCGACCTATGATTGGATGGGCATCTCTATGTTATGACACTGGCTTTATGCTTTATTTTCCGTGTTTGCTCCATGATTGATGTGACTGTTGGCCATCATGTATACCCTTACCTAGTTACTTCTGTTTAGGCCTTGTGACTACCTCTGAGCACGGTGGGCTGGTCTCTTTTGAGTCCACATGGTTGGGAGGCATTGCCACCACCATTGGGGACCGGTGAACAGGTTATTGGTGCACTAGATTAGAGATGTTCTCACTCTCCGTTACCCTATCCATTGTTGTATCTTTTCAGTCATTGTATCATATTCAGGACTATGTTATTGTACTTGTATATCATACTCATGGCTATGCCATTGCACTATATATTCTTTTATGTAATTGTACTATCTTATGAGAGAAGATGTAATCATGCAAATTAATGAGAAGAAATGAGATGTTTTCCTATTTGGTTTACGAATTCCGGTGTGGGTATCTGATCCGCTTGTACTTTGATGCTTTTAGATTTCTGTTATTATCTAGAATGGGTCATAGGAACATTTGTGTTGGTGTTTAAAATGAACATAGTTTTTTAATGTTTCTCTAGAGAGTGATTTAGTCCTCTCCTATGGGTTGTGCATTCGGCCATACTTGGCCATGAATGATGTCAATCTATCGAATCGGCAACCATATTTGTGTATGTTATCTATTTGCATCAAAAAAAATATCTTGTCCTCTTTTGGCCCTTACCCTTTGGGGTTGTGGGGCGGGATGTTACATCTGGTATCAGAGCCCATGTTCACACACTAGGAGCTCTGGTGTACTTGCTCCTTCTATGTTTTGTTGTGTTTGGTGTGTGTGGCATGAGCTTGTTATATTATTTTTATAGTCCTGGTTGCTTTCATGCCTTAGCATGGCATTAGTGGGTTAAGTTACAACCCCATGCTTAGAAATCGTGGAGGAAATAGCCTCCTTGGCCTTACCTTACTCAATGGGACTAGAGTGTTGACCTTGGTTGAGAGTCTCTCATGGTTAAGAGTGATCACTCTCCCGTGTTATAAGATGAGGGTAGGAATGTTATGCCTTGTGTGTTTGTGGGTTGAAGGTAACTTGGGTTGCCTAATGACCCTTGCTTGGATATGCTCTTCTTGTGTCTTCCTTTATGTTGCTGGTGAATGAAATGACCCTATTTGGTCATGAATTGCTCTTGTAATTCATTTTTATATTATAGATGTAAAGGATGATAGGATATAGCTATTTGTAAATGTGGACAGATTAGTTTGATTGCTCCATGCTCTCTTGTAAGTGTTGGATGATTGTTAATTTTCTTATAACCTCTTAATGTGCTTGAGTTGCTACCACTTATCATCCTTGAACATATTGAAGTCATTGGAATACTAATGGTTCTTTAAACTTTCCCTTAGTAGAATTTACATGTTTACATATGATGAATATTGGATGGCATGTAATGTCTTGACTTGAGATTAAATCTATCTTTCTCTCTTCTTAGTTGTCAATAGTTGACAAGATGTTAGATTGATGGCTTATGGATTTAATTAGCATGTGAAAGTTGCAATAAGTGAAAGAATTAGTGAAGAGTAACTTATGTTTGTTATGGTTATGCAATTGAAAGTGATTACGTTTTCGTGAGTAACTCCTTATTTAATGAGTTTGCATGAGAACGGTAATTATTTGTAGATATATCTTGTTGATGAAATTTGATCTCTTCTATTGCATTGTGTTTTTAATGAGATCATATAGGTGAACACTTGTAATTTAATGCAATTGAAAATACTTAATGTAGGGTAATAGGAATGTTGCATATCTTTCTTGATGAGCAATTGCATGCCATTGACTTGACCATGGTTACTTAAGGTAATATGTATGGATGCGAATGTAGAGAAATGATTAGAGTTACTCAAACAAAACTCATTTCATTATGTTATTAGCATCTGATTCTCTTGTGAACAAATGGTGTTCCTGTGACTTGTGACATGATGTTGCATAATGTGTCATTATGAGATGTATATCATTATGTGATTATAGAAGTGACTATAATAATGATTGTGAAAAATGTTACTTATGTTTATGCATTGATGTAAAAGTGATAGTGATGATGCTATACATGTTCATACACTATTGTGCTATGTTGATAGAGTTACAAAGCGAATTTATGATGTTACGGGTAATGAGTCACCCTTGTGAAAAGAGGAAAATTGGTATGGCTATTTGGGAGTACCTATTGTTTGGTAAAGTTGTGTATCTTGCATTATGTTGCATAGTCATAGGTGAACTATGGTATTTCCTGGGTAAGAGAAAATGTGGTTGTACTCCCTATGATGAGGACATCAAGTAATGTGCTCTTACTGAGTGTCGTGATTAATCAGTGCTTGAGATGTGTGTCCATGGGATGGTGATACTACATACCCATCCATGGAGGATATGTTTGGATTATGTGTATGGGAGAAAACCATACCATCTATGTGTTTTCTATTATCACCCTATTGACTGCCAACCCGAGGGTTGTTGATAGGTCAATATGTGGAGGGTAGCAGCAGCAACAAAGTTCCTTAGGAGGGAATTACATGGTGTATGTATAATGGTGGTGCGAAATGACAGTGATCGTTTCAACCTCCCAAGAAAGTACTCACTATGTTCCCTTATTAATGGACTAGATACTTGGTTCATACAGTGTTATCCTAATCTGCACAGTTCTTGAGGATGATATTAGTTTATGATATGAGCACATGTGACAGCTATGATCTTACCCTGATGTGATTGTTTTAGATATGATGCCACCCCCTACTGGTGTTCTGACATAGTGCTGGTGAGGATGTCATGTCACTGATGGTAGCGAGATGAGATCGAGGACACGATGCCACGTACCTAGATACGTGACAGCGTAATATATATGTTGTGTTCCTACTTATGCTGAGAGGAGTGGTTGCTCTCACAGATTAGAGGGTTCACTCAAGAGGGCCTCGATTCTGATTCGTTGGCATGGGAGTGGAATCTAGCCATGTGCACCCCTGGCTCGGTGTGTTGTCACACGTGTTTTCTCCGTGGGTATGCACTATGTAGGATGTTCCTATGAGTAGGACATTACCATGCGGTATATGGCCATTTTGTGCTTTCTCTACTTGGCGTATACCATGCACGATCGCACCGCATGAGGTATGTGACCTGGGAGTTCCAGCACAATAGCTTTCCATGTGAGGGTTGCGTGAGTTGGCTACACACACATGAAGGACTATTGAGACAGTCACGCTTGTTTTCCTCCTTTCTCCTATGGTGACTAGCGATAGTCATGTAGTGTTGTGATGTGTATATTTCAAAGATTGTGAATCTTCTTTTCAGTTATTGGTGACTTTTACTTTGCTTGTGTGGACCAGCACTTTGGTTTATCTTGTTTGTATTGGTTTAGCCACGGATGATTTTCTTGGCACGTAACTCTTGTGGTTACATTTGATTTATTCTTGAAACTATGCTCATTTTTCTTATTTTACTGTTGGAATTGAGATTTATTCTTCATTATTTATATCCTTGGTGGCTAAACTAATTGACTTTTTGTTTTTAGATGCTGGTCTTGTGTTGTGATGTGATTCCTCATCGGGTATGGTGAGATCCACCTGTTTGAGTGTATACGAGGAAGTAGACGCAGGGAAACCCTTGAGGATGGGGGTATGTGTGAGTTGTTCGAAGCTCTAATTCACTACCTTCCTATTGTTTGACTATCTCTTGGAGGCTATAACCCTTAAAAAAACAAGAGATATGTCATTGTGGCTTGTATGGAAAGGCCCACTATGTGGGTCAATGCCATCAAGACATGTGTTTATTGGTTATGGAATTGGACATGGTTATTGGTTTTGGATATTGGACATGGTTATTGGTTATGGACTTATGGATATAATTAGATATGGATGGTACTACGACATCCATGTGAACCCTTGGTGTAGCCTTGTGATGTGAATGAGTATGTATGTATATGTAGGTGGTACAATTGTCATGTATGTAGTTGCATATTAAAATATAGAAGAGAACAAAATTTGCATCATTATGCCTTGAAAAATGACAAACTATTACATTATAAGTGATGGCGTGCATGCTATGTAATCAGAGGTTGAAATTATTTTTATGTGTGTTTGTATGCTCCATTTTATAGATAGTTGCATATAAAAGTTAGAGCATTGAAAAAAAATGTATGTCTTGAAAGTGCATTTTGCTACAAATTATGAGAAAATTGTGTGGTTTATGCTAGTATATATGTGCAAATTGATGTTTGTTGCTTTTCCTTGATGAATTCCAATATTATTATGATGTTGACATGATTGGTTATCATGCTAGGTTACATGCTTACTATTGCTTCAGCTATGATGTATATTATATGCACATGTGCTTTGACGTGTGATTGGAGTGATGCAGGTATTGGGTATCGACTCCGCCTGGACTCACAGGCTTGAGTGTACTCTTATTATCCCCAATGGTGGTTACTGGAGGTAGTCAAAGGCCATGTTCCCTACCCTAGCCATTGTACCCTACTAGTGTAGTGTTCCCGTGTTGTTGTCTTGTCATCCGGTTACCTAACGGTAATGTCCAGATTACCCTTATGGTCATGTGTAGTTTTCTAGTGTGGCGGTTGAGGCTTTTATCCTTAGTTTCGTTGATTGTTCGATGTGGTTTCCTTGGCATCTTTCTTTATTTTGATTAGAGAAAATTGTTTTATGCTAATGTATATTTTTGTAGGAATGAGTGCCTTGCCTATTCCTTACCCATGTTCTGGGATTGATTGCATGTAATTGTGCATGTGATAACCTATTTTTTATCGTATCGAGTTTCTTGGCTAGTGTGTTCTTTGGTTGTATCTTAGCATTTGCAGGCTTCTAGGAGTAAGCCTAGTCCTAGGGGGTAGGATGTAATGACCCCGTGTTCGCTGTTTGGTGTGGTCGACCATTCAAGTGGAAGTAATACCATTTTTGTATCACCTTTATTTTTTTTATCTGGGTCCTTCTTGATATGCTAGTAGGAGGTTGGTAATCTTTAATGCATAAAATATCTTGGAGGGCACAATTGCTAGAAACTTGAGTCTTTTCCCTTGTTTTCTCTTACGGGGCTTGTGATGGCTCTTGGGCAAAGGAGTGGGTGAATTCATTTAAGTCAACAAGAAAAAATCTATAGGGCAGATGGAAGAGGGCATAGGAGTTAAGAGAGTGAAAATATCTAAGAATAAAAAAGGAGTATGTGCAACCTCTAGGCCTAAGGCCTAATCTGGTCAATTACTGCTCTTCATTTCCCTAGGTCCCGGTCATAGATTTATTTAATTTCCACTCAAACAATTTGGATAAAATCAAACAAGATGTTGGGAAGGCCGACAGAGAATGGGGCATGTTTTAGATAATAAACCATGAAGTGCCCACAAGGCTTCTTGATGATGTGAGAGATATTGGGCTAAATTTTTTTAGAGCCCAGTTGAGTAGAAGTTAAAATGCGCCTGTAAATCTGGATCACCTACCTCAGAAGGGTATGGTAGCAAGATGTTGGTTAAGGAAGATCAGGTTTTGGACTGGAGGGACTATTTTAGTCACCATACTCATCTGATATCTAGGAGGAACCCTAGTTGTTGGCCTCACGATCCATCTTCTTACAGAGAAATAGTGCAGGAATATAATGAGCAGATGAAGCTGCTTGCACAAAGACTATTGGCTGTAATTTATGAAAGTATTGGCTTGCATTCATCTTATATCCAAGAAGTAATTGGTGAACCCTATCAGAATATTACCATCAGTTATTATCCAGCATGCCCTCAGCTAGAGCTTGCTTTGGGTTTGCAAGCACATTCTGATATGGGTGCAATTACACTTCTAATACAAGATGAAATTGGAGGTTTGCAGGTTCTTAAAGATGGGGAATGGATAACTATGCAGCCTTTATGTGATGCTATAGTTGTCAATCTGGGAGATCAAACTCAGGCTATTGAAATGGTTGGATCTGGTGTGGAGAACAAAGAGGAGGGCATCTGCAAAATAAAATCATCATTTTGGGGATCACGTGCCTGGTCTATGCCTCCATAGTTTGTAGATATTTCGACTAGAGCATTCCCAACTATAAGATCTATAAAATAATTCTTCTATCCTTCATGCTTTGACAAATGCCTATACCCTGTTTTGAAGCTACCATTCCGGCGCAAGCAACGAGGTTTCTGTGCATCTCATGAGATAACATCGCCTTGAGGAAAGGAAGAACTCAGGTGAGCATATCAAGTTGCAAGATGTTAGTCGAGGTGAAGGGGAGTGCGAGCTCTCAATGTTGTGTGATGTAGAAGTGGTTGTAATCACGTTCTCTAATAGTGGAAAGGTCTATGAATATGCCAATACCAGGTACATGTTTAAATCTTACCCTAGATCAACAAATATTTATTCGCTATGAAGAGATATTCATGTCAATGGTTAATTTTATATACATATATTGAATGGATTTCTATTGAATTTGAATGGAATATATTTTTGGGGAATTTAAAGTTTTAGATCTAGACACCATTACAAGCATACTAGAGATCTAAGTGTACATTTTATATGGGTTATTACTATGGTCTATCAGATAGGATACCCCGTATAATATCTCTTCTCTGAACATTAAATAGTAGGAAATACACATGACCATGATAAAAATTATCTGAGGTGAAGATAAGATATAATGTATTAATAGGAATGGACATGGGCATGATTAGATATAATGTCTACAAATAGAGCCGATTAGATTGGTATTCCAAACTGTAGATGTAGCAAAAACTTACAAAATCTAGTGGACATAAAACTATGTCACAAAAGTAAGCAAATTCTTAAGCAACGACTAGCACAAAGGAAAACCTCTTACATTAAGAATCTTTCTGGTCTACCGTAGAAAGATATAACAAAGATAATCAAAGAATATTTTCTAACCCTATATACTAGATGTTGATCTATGTAGTTTATATCTATGGTGTCCTTAGGACATGTCCCCTGCCCTCTGTGGCTATTCTGAATACCTTGGTGATGTTGATGGGACACTCATCGTGTCACCTATTCTTTATTGGATTATTTATTTGGGTTTTGTATGCCTCATTTGGTTAAACGAGATGAGATTAGGTCTAGGATATTGAGTACTCATGCATGGCCTTGAGCACTTGTAAAGGCTAAGAATGCACATGAGAAGGCCTATCCATCTGCGGGGCGTCGAGTTATCCGTCTGTAGGGCATTGATTCGAGCATGTTTAAGTCTCCTTGTCAGTATGAGTAGTGTACTTGATTCCATGTGGTTCCATTCCTTCGTGCATGCATGATGACACCCTATCTGATCTATACCCTAGTGTCTTGTACCATAGTAGTCGTGAGTAGTACCTGACCTATGATTGGATGAGCATCTCTATGTTACGACACTGGCTTTATGCTTTATTTTCTGTGTCTGCTCCGTGATTGATGTGAGTGTTGGCCATCATGTATACCCTTAGTTACTTCTATTTGGGCCTTGTGACTACCTCTAAGCACAGTGGGGTGGTCTCTTTTGAGTCCACATGGTTGGGAGGCATTGCCACCGCCATTGGGGACCGGTGAACAAGTTATTGGTGCACCAGATTAGAGATGTTCTCACTCTCTGTTACCCTATCCATTGTACCTTTTCAGTCATTGTATCATATTCAGGACTATGTTATTGTACTTGTATATCATACTCATGGCTATGCCATTGCACTATATATTCTTTTATGTAATTGTACTATCTTATGAGAGAAGATGTAATCATGCAAATTAATGAGAAGAAATGAGATGTTTTCCTATTTGGTTTACAGATTCTGGTGTGGGTATCGGATCCTCTTATACTTTGATGCTTTTGAATTTATGTTATTATCTAGAATGGGTCATAGGAACATTTGAGTTGGTGTTTAAAATGAACGTAGTTTTTTAATGTTTCTTTGGAGAGTGATTTAGTCCTCTCCTGTGGGTTGTGCATTCGGCCATACTCGGCCATAAATGTTGTCGATCTATTGAATTGGTAACCATATCTGTGTATGTTATCTATTTGTGTCAAAAAAAAAATTATCTTACAGTCCTCTTTTAGCCCTTACCCTTCGGGGTTGCGGGGTGGGATGTTACAAGTTAGACTTTATGTTATTGAGTTTACATGTTGTAGTTAGAATTTATGTTATTTCTTTATATATATATGTTACATGTATATATGCACATTTAGATGTTTAGTTATATAGATCTGTATGGATGTTTTCCTTTGAATATATGAGTCTTAATTTGGATAAAATCAAGTTTTAAGTTATAGTTTAAATGTGTATATATGTTTACTTGTAGATGCATATAAATTTACTTATACCTGTGTATATATATATTATAATTTGGATAATTATTTATGTTGTAATATTTCAATTATTTATGTACATTGATTTAATAAAATAGATTTTATTTTTAAATACCTACTTTTAATTTTTTTAAATAACCAATATTGTCCAAGGGGTTGAGCTTAATTGTCCAAGGATTTGAGCTTAATTTCTCGTATGAGAAGAATATTTGTAAACAATATGCAATATAAAAAAACTAATATTCTATTTTCTTAAAAATCTAAACAATTAAACATCTTTTTATATGGTATATAACAAAAAATATTGAAAAATATGGTGGATTTGGTGAAATTTACTGAAATTGGTAACCTTACATACTTTGTTTACAAATGTATATAAAGCATTTGTATGGTGTTTTGAAATTCAATTGTAATGTTTTGGATTTGTAAATTGTCCATGTTATTCTATAGCAAATATGTAACTATACGTATAGTGGTAATATCAAATAAAAACAAATCCTATAAAACAAGGTTCCTTTGTGATGCTTGTAATTGCCCTTGAAAAAAAAAATTGATCTTTGAGATGATATATCAAGTAAACATCATTTTAGAATCTAAGTTTGATGTTTAAAACCTTTATGGTTTACCTCTTGATCAACATGACTAATTAGTGTGAGGGTCTAGACGTGGGTTTCTGTTGTGTGGTTACACAACACGCCCCATTTTGACTTGGCAAAATAGGGACCCAACTTTTTGCTTGGCTTGTTCTGTGCTTTCTGGCGGTTTGGTAAAAGTAAGTCATGCAAATCATCATGCATGGAAAGGCTGGGTAAGTCATCATGATGAGGTCAGTTTGTCAAAGTTCATATTTCATTCCAATAACCTCATATTTAGAAAGAGCATCAAATTTCATGCAAGTTTGCCTTTTGCATCACCCTGATATTCATTAAGGTGTGAAAGTTATGAATGGTCAAAGTTTGAGTCAAAACTGATATTCATAGGGGGAGGATCATATTTCGTAACATCAGTCATATTACTGAAGGTCATCTCGATCTAATTTGTCACCCGATAAATCATGCGGTCCAAATGTCTAGACGTCAATTTTAAGTGATAGTGACCTTTACCCGTCAGCAGCCTTGTGTTTCCCGCGAGGATCATATTTCTCAATGTAACCTGATATTTCTCAATATCCTCCTGACGCAAAATATCCCCCTAATCCATTATCCTGATGATGTCATTTGAGTCCGATAAATAATGAAATGAACATGACGATGACATCACCATCACATTTACTTCTCGGGGGCATATTTCCTAAACATGATCCTGCTCCCATAACATGATGATGGCGTCATGATGCCATAGCGATACACTGAGTCAATATTTGGATGACATCACCCTGATATTCTGAGAGAGGTTATAGTTTATCTGGTCATCATCATCTCGTAACATCACCCGATATATTGAAATATCCTCCTGATTTATTAAGTATGACCTGAGGGTGCGTTTATCACCTGAGCTTGTCGAAGTTAGTTTTTCCTCTCGGGGAGGATGATCACATTGCACTTGGGATGATATTTACGAATATCACCCTGATATTCGAATATCACCCCGCTTCCATTGCCGCCATTAACATTTAATGCATGCAGAGGTGGTAGGTAGTTCCTGCCGACCACAAAACCCGATGAAACACCTGGCGAAATCCTAAGTCTCCGTGCGAAAAATTCAACGAATAGAATCTAATCTGTTAGGGTTTGCCCTAATTTTACCCTAATTGCAAGGTTAAAAGGTAAATTCACCGCCATTTCACACTTACCTTGCGACAAAATCACTTTTTACAGAGCACCAGCTTTCAAACCCCCATACAGGCGACACTTGTGCGAACAGAGCTTACAGACAGGAAGAAGCACATGATTATCACTAGAATTAAGAGCATTTTCTGGAAAACCACTGGTATAAAGCAGATCTGCATAATCGGGTAAGTAATTGAAACCTTCATCTTGTTGCTTCTGCATGTTCAGGTATGATGTTGTAGGTTCTAGTTTATGCATCCTATGATAGAAAATACTGAATAAGTATAGTATGCATGTTGTTAGTAAAGATAAATGTTATCTGCATGCATGAGAAGACCCATTGTAAGACAAATTTTGTTAATTGCAGATATCCATGGCTGACAAGAGGTTAGCAAAGTGTGAGGTTGAATTCAGCATGCCCATGTTCTCATCTCCAAGAGGCATCCTGTTCAAATATGGTGCCATAAAAGATACCCATCAAGGAAGCACTGATTTAGAGGCCTGGTCTGCCAAAATGAATGATGAGAAGAATAGAAGCCCCCTATTGGATGCAGTGTTCATGTCTGGATTGTGGAATGCAGCTAGTTTTCTGTACTCCATGGAGTCTCCAGAGCTGGTGATCAAGTGTGCATGGAACTATAATCCAGAGACCAGACAGGTGGTGAAACATGGAAGAATATATGCAGACCTATCCATTAAGGGTCTTTCCAAGACATTTGGACTGCCATTAGGCAGGAAGGTTAACAGTGTGGACCTGAAGAAATCAGAAGTTGAATATGAGAACAATAAGAAACAGGCCAGGAAGAACATGTATCAATGGAGGGCCAAGAACAACACATATCCTGCAGCTGCCAAACTTCCTGTGCACTTGTTCAAATATGATTTTGATGATGAATATCAATACATGATTGCATTGCTCAACAGGGTGACAGGCCAGCCTAACGCTAGTAGTTTCAAGGATTGGATGTATGGTGTAATCATGATGTGCATATATGCAGACATCAAGCCACTGTGGGGCCAATTGATAAGAGATGCTCTACATGAGCAGCTGATGAACCTAGGAGGTTCAAATTGTTCCTTTTATATGACATCATACATTGTCTATTCCTGTGCTTACAAAGGCACATTTGATGCACTAGTTACAGATGGAAAGGTAACAGGCACCATCAATGCTGTGCACATTTGGGATCATCATCCCCAGTTACAGAGAGCTAACTACCTCTAAGATTACAAACTGGTCAATGATGCATTCTCTATGCATCTAGTAAGGACCATGGAGGAGGACAGAACAAAGAGATTGAGCATGGAGGCTCAAGAAATAATCTACAGGCATGGAGCCTGGTACATTCAATTTGCTACATTCTCCTATATGAGGATTAAGGGTTTTGAAGGACATCCCCTCATGCTGCCAAGGTACCCCACTGATGCAATGATACTAATGGAATTCATAAGGCAGAGCTCCACCATGCTGAAAACATACAAGGATGCACATAAGTTACCACCAATTTTGTTTCCAGTCACTATTGGCTGGTATATGTGCCCAGATTCAGAAAGCATCAAGAAGGTGATGGTCAGCTTGAATAAAATGTGGTTGCAGCCATTCCCACTAATAAGACCATATGATCCTTATGGGAGGATACAGAAAATAATAGGGAAGCCTATTCATCAGAGGCACCTAGAAGACTTCTGGGCGGATTGTGAAGATGAAGCAGAAGCCAGAAGAAGAAGATACCAGAGGCTAACATTAAATCAAGTCAAAACCTTTGATTGCATCCCCATTCCTCAACAGTTGAAAAAGGATGATGGTAGGATAATGGCAGATGAATATGAGGAAAAGAAAATATATAATGATACCATATCTGCACCTGACCTAACCATACAAGAGGATATATCCTTAGATCCTTTCATTGCCAGGACACTACAGCTAACCCAAGCTTGGGTTGATGAATAGATTGAGGCATTGAAGAAGAAAGGCGTTACCATTACTGTGGACAACAAGAAGAAAGGGCAGGATATTCTTGATGAGGAATATGATGATTTTATAACTAAAAAGAGAAAATCAAAAGGAGACAGACTGCCTCCACAACAACAACAAAGTAAAAGACCCCCTAGGGGTAAGAAAATTGATAGTGAACCCAAGGGGGTGATCATTGAAAGGGTAGTGTTTCCAGCTGAGGAGGCAGCATCAGGATCAGGATCAGGATCAGCATAACCTCCACGGACAAGGAAACAGAAGTCCAAGAAAGATCAGCTAGCAAGGACAGTAATTACTGAGACCCAAGAGGAGGGTCAATCCTCATGGAAACCAATAGAAGAAGAGGATATCCTTATGGAGGAAGAGCCTGAAGAAGAGGAGGCCCCCTTGTTATTCAAAAGAAAGAGAAGAGCCCCACAGGTAGTGGTAGCTACCCCACCTAAGAGACCAAGAACCTCCATGAGGGGTGAAATAAAGCAATCCCCTACACTAGTGAAAGGGGCAGGTAGCAAAGTTGTGCACAAGGAATTTCAGCACAATGTTCCACTTCCTACCATTGTGAAGTTCAAGATTGAACTTGCAAAAGAATAGATGAAAGAAACCTCACCAGGAGGTCATATCTCATTAGAGGAGACAATTAACCTATCTAATGATGAGGTTGTGAAGGAGGTATCTTCACAAAAGATGGAAACCCTTGCTGCAGGTACGCAAATGACTCCTCATAAGGCTTCGTCAGTTCAAACTATACTAGAGGAAATAAAGCAAGTGGAAATAGAAAAGGAAAAGAGCCCAGAGAAGATAGCCCAAGAAATAGGGCTGGATACACTAATTGCACAGGTGACAAGTAAACAGGATGCAAGTCCTAAACATCCAGGAAGTACACCTGACAAAGGGCAAGATACAAAAAAAGTGAAGATGGTGGAACCAGAGGGCCATGCTTCAGAAATAAGTCAACAAATCCAACAAGATGCATCAGCTAAGCCTGCTATAATAGAGGTTCAAGAAAAGAAGGCTGATGAGAAGGATGTAGTAGAAGATCCTGCTTCCAATGTTCAGGAAGTAAGTAGCACAGGTGCATAACAGATAGTGGTTTTAGAACAAACACCAGCACCTAAGGAGGATTCCGCAATATCCACTGCTGTGAATGTGCCTCAACAAGAGGAAAAGTTAAAAGTAGATGAGGTAATAACGGAGAAGGATCATGATCATCATATGGACACATCACAAGATCCTCCACCTCAGGATGATGCTCCTCTGAAAAAAGAAGTTCCTCAGCAGGAGGATGTACCACAGGATTGCCCTCAAGGTGAGCATCATGAAGAAGAAACGAGGAAATCACCTTCTCCATCACATATGCTGACAGATACAGGAGATCAAGGTGAATGTCATGATGATGCTGGGAAACATGATCAGGTACCTCCATGGTTGGAAAAAGAGGTAAACACAGAAGTAGATTTTGTGATTCAAGAATTTGATGTATCTACCTTGTTTTCTGAAAATATAATGAAACCAAAGAGGAAGGCCAAAATGACTTTGGCCATTAAAAGAGACCCAACAACTGGAAGAAGGACTGCACAAATTGCAATCCCTACTGTAGAGAAAGAGAAAGGTAAAATTACTTTGGAGGAATTCCAGATTAATACAATTGACTTGGGGTTTGCAAATGAAGACCAGGAGGGTCAAGAAGGTAAAGACATCATAGATTCTTTAATTCAGAAAGTGAAGAAGGAAAAAGAGAAAAATAAGCAACACAAAGAGCACATTGCTCAGTTGCATGCATATATAGGCAGGTTGACTAATCCTGAGGATAGTTCCACTGATCATGCAGTCCCATTGACTGCTATTTCCCAAGAGGAGGTGAATAAGTTGGATCTCATGAAACATGAGTCATCCATACTGAGAAAGTGGATGTATTCCACATTTGATACTACAGAAGAAATGGTAAAGGCCTCTTTGAAGAGGTGGGGTACTCTTAGTGACTCCAGGAAAAAGGTAGACAATTTGCAAATGCAGGCGGGTAAAAGATCCTTCCAATTGGAGAAGACATTAGATATCCTGGGAGAATAAGGATGATAAATCCTCCACTGCTTATCAACAAGCAGGTACTAAATAATAACACTGCGTTATTGGCTGATATATGGTATAAGGACATTCAATTTGAATGTGATGTCCTCAAAAGATGTAACAATAAGTTGAGGGAGATCAGCATAAAATTACATGACATGATGTCTTTTGAGGCAGAAATTTTGGAGATCTTAGAAGGAAAAGTGGAAGGGAAGATAGATAATCAAGATGAAGAGTTTGCAATCCAAGCTCTACATAATAACTTCCAATTTGTTGCAGATGATCCACTAGGCTAATCAACAGAGGAAATCATGGATAGACTGGTGAGGACCAAGATGAAAATGGAACATTATAATGAGACACTGCATAATAGGAAAAATAAGCTGGACAGCATCAGAAATAAATATCAGGCACACAAGCACACCATCATCAAGGCAAAGACCCAGGATGGCGGAGAAATAGATAAAATCGTGCAGTTGTATGAACAGGTCCAGACCATCATGCAGCCTCATATACAGGGTCATCATCATCAGGATGATGAAGGTTCAGGAAGTGATGCACCTGATGATGGAGCACATGATTCAGATGAGGTAGATGATGATGCGTCATAAAGTAAATATCAGCATCTGATACTTAGCGAAAATAAGTATCTCAGAAAGTTGCCAGCTGGCAACTTGTGCCATTTTGATAAAGTTGACAAAGTCAAAGAAAAATACTGACCGTAGATATTCTCAGACAAATCAAGATCTGAGATCTTTTTGTAATGGATTCCTCACCTTTGTTCTATAAAAGGTGCAGGAATGCCTCATTTCTATTATTCGAAACTTAATTGAAATTCGTCTGCTGAAATATTCAGGGCTCATTTCAAAGCTTTTTGTATACATCTATATCCTTGCATACTTAATGAATGAGAAGACTTGTTTGATTACAATTCATAGTAAATCTTGAGTAATCAGTGTGTGAATTCTAGATATGTGCTGTGATTTGATGCATCCCTTGGAGTGCATGTCTACTTGCATATGTTGTTTTCATACAATTGCTTTGAAGTTAGCATCAACTGTATCTAGCTGTGGAATGTCCTGGTGAACATATGGTTTGATTTTCTTCTCTTCATGATTGTATCTGATGTACATGTGGTTCAATAGCTGAAGGTTCAACATTAATTTGAAGCATTTCTTTCAATTTCTTTTGAATTTTAGAGTATTTCACCATCATAATTGCAAATAATTGATAATCTCAAGCAAATAATACAAATATGTGGATATCTCATAGATAATTGAAAATATTTAGCATATTTGAAGCTAAAGCATGTATAATTGATGAATATCATGCAAATATTTGAGTACAACTGCATCATTTGATCAAACATCTGCATAAAATGACCTCTCTGTGAAGAATCTTTGCAGAAATAGTGTCATGATGATGAACTCAACGTAAGGCCCCAAAATGGAAACAGCAACACACATCAACCTCTGAGTAACGTCAGACGATTAAGACCTAATCACCGGAGACTTGGGATCATGAATTCTCTGAATTCATCGTATCTTTCAAGATGAATAAAGGTTAATGTGTACTTCTATTCTATGCTTGTTTGTGACTAACATCATGACCAACAGTTTCTTAGGGGTGGCATGATGTATGAGGATTGAACCCTTATTCAAATCACACTTGTTTCTCTACTTTCCCATGATTGTGTCCCATTGTCTATTTATTGGCACAAGTAATTTAAACTCAAGGTAGTAGATTATTCCTTGGAAATCACTCTCATATGCACATTGTATATGGGACAATAAAAAAAGAAAGGGGAATTTAGTTTATAACAATATGCTTTATGACATTCCTTAAGAGCTATAGTTTTAGTTACAAGTCTCTTTCTAACTAATACTACAAGGTATCCATAGATCTATTTACTAGTGTCTTGATCTATATAAATATAGAGGGAGTATATTGATTATGAAGAATGGTAGACTGGTTCAACTATATTATAGATAAAACACAACAAAATCTTCATCATAGCGCATGCATCGAATTTATAATCTTCTTGCAAACTACATCTAGATGTTATAGGAAACCACCAATGACAAGATCAAAGCATCCTAATATCACTATTAAGTTCTCTAGTACTTATTTAATCAAATTTTAGACATCTTCCTTCTGAATCAACCTATCTATCTATTGGGATTTTGTCAACCAACTATTGAGGATGAGCCTTTCTCTGGGCATATTTCCATAGGTACAACACCTTAAATATATCTCAAGACAATGCAAAGCATCCTCTACTCCACCAATACTAGAAGCTAGAGAAAGTACTTTGCGGCCCTTAGGAAAAAAATGATTTCAAAAGAGATAATTATTATACATATAGTTAAAACATGCTATGTATGTATAAATTATATGTTAAATTTAAATTGCATTTTATAGAAAAATATCAATTTGTTTTTGAAATGTTTCTTGTAGATGTGATGTTATTAATGATTGAGAAATGATGTCAACACCCTAGGCATTAATAGGAATAGTTTTTATAACATATGTGGGAATGTATGGAAAAATAGATAAATTATGTTGTGTAATAACTTTTAAAAATGATGAATAATTTAATTTAATTTATATCTATTGAATCTTGTGAATTAAAATATAGTTTTTATACAATATTTGTATTTCAAATTAGTCTCTTATTGGATGTGTCCACTATTGATAGTTTTGTCACATGTTTTTATATGGCTAATAAAATTTAAGAAAACTTTGAATTATTCTTTTTTTTGTTTATAATGACTTCTAATATCATTGACAAGATTGTTCACTTGTCTATATAACATGTATAAATACCTATCTAGAGGACAATAGAAGGATTCATAGGTTCAAATCGCTATATCATAGGTAAACTGTAATATTGAAAGTATGTAATTGAAATTAAGTGGTGGTGAATAAAGTTAAATACTCTATAAATTGTGCATATATATGTTGCTATATGAACTTAAGAATTCTATTGTAACGCCCCACCAAGGAACCCATAGGATAACACAACTAAGCTTACAAAAAGGACAAATATTTTTTTAAAAAAATGAAAGAAATAACAGCAATCATATATTTATTCATAACAATAAATTAAGCTTTATCCTCTAGGGTTCCACGGCTGCATTACTAATGAACTAAAACAAGCTCTAACCAACATTATGAATTAACTAACAACCACAGTTCATTCTAAGTCTATTTGCATCAGATGAATAAACACATACAATTCCATATTACAACATCAGATAAGTAATCATTAAGGTCATGTATAAAGGATTACAAGTACATATACAATTCCTTTTACATGAGGGTACACCATTACATTGCTTACAACATCGCTTTCCTGATTACATTGGAGTGCATACATCAAGAATAATAGTACATGATTCTACAAGGAAAGAACATAAATATATGTCTCCTTGAGCTAGATCAAGATCTGAAATCTACTAAAAGTAATAAATCCTTCTTGCTCATGATTAATAGCAAGAAAACCAATGGAGATAAAGCACAACCACCCGACCATGTGGAAACCTAAGGTCCACCCCCCATGCTAGGAGATAACATAAGGTCCCACAACATAAAACAGTCAAAAAGACAGAAGACTATTAGGTGCAAGGACTACACATGGCTCCAATACAACACGGGTCAATATGAACAACACAAGTAAGTCAAACATCACTTCCAGAGGCAATCACACAATAAAAGGGGAAAACACACTTAGGGAATGCTAGGCTGCAATAGGGAAGAGTGTCATCGCATGGTCCTAACATGGGTTATCCTAGCAATCTCTCACTAGATGACGGCCCCCATCCATGGGTTATCCTGGTCATCCAGACGTCGGCCCCCATCTATGGTTATCCTAGAAATCTCTCACTAGACACTGGCCCTATAGGGTGACACATGCAGAACCAACATTCCTTTTGTGAGGACAAGGAAGTTGATCTTGCCAACCATGGCCTTCTCATCCCATCCTTAGCCTGAACGAGCACTACAGGCATGGGTGAGACATCCAATTATCTTATTTAATTTAGAAACTACCCAACTCTCTAAATTTATTATTAAGTTATCACTGGATTAAAAACTTCCAATGGGTTATCTTGGCAGCCACTTTGGGCACCGGCCCCACATTGAAAGCCACTCCCCTACCTGCATCTAGAAGACCCTATCCATGAAGCAAGACAATTACCATCATAATGACAAGTAACATATACAATGCAATGCATTTACCTTCTTGCATACAAAACATAATCACAAGGACCAATTCTTATATCCTTGTCCCAAAACATAAACCAAGCATGAACTATCACATTCTCATCATGATGCATTTACAACACAAAATACACATCATTTCACATCACATAGAGCAAGGCATTATCCATCTTGCATAGTCATCATAACCACATGAATAGGTACACTAAGCAAGGCATTATCCATCTTGCACATGTATCATACCAACATGAATAGGAGACAACATTTCAAGAATGCATTTCATTCAACTCACATGATGCACACAGAGCCAACCCCCACACAATCATACCCTTTTAGGCCTCTAGAAACAACTTCCCCAAATGAAACAGCACTTGACACCATTAAAAACACAATGGTTTCACATCACATTCACTCTCAAAGCACATCATAAACTAATACCTTTCAACAATATTTTTTTTTAAGGAATGTAACATTAATCCAAGCATGAACAATCATCTAACGGTTATAAAGTGAATCTTTCTCAACAATACAGAATTGTAACTTTCTAATCACCAGTAGCAGTTACAATATGATCATAAGATATAAGTGTCCACGAGTAATAATATTTTAACAAATGATTCTCAAGACTTATTTTTATTTTATTTTATTAAAATGATTTTGAACAAACTACAAATAACTCTAAGGCATACAAATTAAACACAACAATTATTTACACTATTTACACTGATGTAGATTTCATTAATAATCTAGACAATTTTGTAAATACTATTAAATATAACTGTATAAGCAAGACTAAAAGCCTATAATATTAGAATGCTATAAATCTCTTACACTAGTTAGAATCACAAGATACAAAACCCGAAGCTACAATGAAAGAACCTTATTCTAAGGTTAGCTTGAGAGGAAAGGAATACAGAACAACAAAACATTCCTATAGATCTAACATCTTCATCAAATCTACCACACTTTTAACCACATGCATATGATAGGATCATAACACATTTAAAGGATGGTTCAAACCAAGTAGAAGTATCATGGCTAAAGCAACTCAAGAGTGAACATTAATAGGGCACAAGTAAAAGAACAATCTTTTTCTAGGTTTTACCAAATTCTGTTCAACACACGAATAGGAAGAGAAGCTCAGGTTGCTATGGGAAAGCTTAAGTGTCAACTTGATCAATCTTCTATAAACCACTACTAACATAGGTCCTATGAATACCAAAATGATCATACCTAATACATAATTATTCTAGAGGTTTCTACACCTCATAATGATTACCAAGCTCACTAAAATCCCTTACCCAACACTAGTATTAATGGAATAAACTAATACAAAGCATTCTAACCTGCTAACTTACCAAGTCTAGGAATAGAAAAGGGTGGATTGAGTTCAAGACATAAATATGATACAAACATTTTCTCAACAACAAGGTTAATAAGAACGTGACATTTCTTAAGCACAAGTTATAAACATGCTCTATACAACTAATGAGCCACAACATCCGTAAAGGACTTTATTATCACATCAAAATTCACTTACAACATCGCATACACATGAAATCAGGACATACTAATCTATGCCTCGAGAAAACTAAACCTCGACAACATGACCCTATTACGACTGCTGATACAATTTACACAAGTTTTGTTTACCTATACAATTCCACCTGTAATCAACTAATTTCTAAAACAAACTTATAAATCAAATCTTAAATACATTGTTTACAAACCTAAATTCTAAACCTACTTATCATATTTCTACTAATAAATTGTAATAAAATCAATATCAATTTAAATTAAATTTATCAACATTAATATACAATCACTCTATCCAAATTGAACTCTTCTACTTCTATTCTATATAGATTTAATGGCCTTCTTATAACCTAACAAACAACCATAATAAGTAGAGTTATTGGTGACGCAACTAACTTTTTTAACAGAGACGAGACAGGTGAGAGGTAGACAGTCACAAAATATTCATATCTCCAAAATGACAAACTAGGTAAGGTTAATTTTTGGATATGATTTAGATGACTAGGTCGTGCACCATATATAACAAATTTAGAGGAACCCAGTTCATAAAAATAAAGTTATGGCTAATGTAATAGATTGTAAAAACAGAGACGAAATCTGTGAGAGATAGACAGTCACAAAATATTCATATCTCCAAAATTACAAACTGGGTAAGGCTATTTTTGGATATGATTTAGATAACTAGGTCATACACCATATATAAAAAATGTAGAGGAACCCAGTTCGTAAAAATAAAGTTATGTCTAACGTAACAGACTGTAAAAATAGAGATGAAATCTGTGAGAGATAGATAGTCACAAAATTTTCATATCTCCAAGATGACTAACTGGGTAAGGCTGATTTTTGGATATGATTTATATAACTAAGTCGTACACCACATATAAAAACTTTTAGAGGAACCCAGTTCATTAAAGTAAATTTATGGCTGACACAACAAACTAAAAAAATAGAGATGAAATGGGTGAGAGATAGACAGTCACTTCAATCGGCGATTCCCAGAAATGCAATGACACAGACATGCACAATTGGATCTAATAACAAGGCTTTTAACCTCTCAAGAAAATTACAATCGACAGGAAAAATCATAAATCAAACATTTGCTTCAACAGAAAACTGAGAAAAAAATTAGAACCAAAGGAACTTGATTTCGTTTGCTTGATTGGGCTGAAGATTCGATGTCGAGTTCAACTGTTGCAGCCACAAACTAATCTCTCCCATCTCTTCTCCCCCCAAAAGTTCAATCTGATGAAGATTATTATGAGAGAGAAATCTCCCCCAATATCTTCAGAAGATTCCTCCCATTAAAGGCAATAAATTATGCCTAAATCTCTTTCTTACAATTTGCTATTTTTTATCATTTACAACCAGACTAGATAGTATTTTTTTATCTTATTAATTTCCTTTACAACTAGACAAGAATCATTTTTATTCTTATTTATTTAGTATTTACTATATATGAGTTTTATGACAACTCATAAATATTATCTATTTCTATTGTCACTTAACACAACATTTAATTATATTAATTTATTTATTTATCTTTAGCTAGCATTTGCATTTATTATTATTTTTTTATTATTTATTTTCATAAACTCAAATTCTCATAAAGACATTTATATATATTTATTTATTTAACAAAAATACTTTCATAACTAATAATATTATTTTAATGTAACAATTAACCAAAGCAGTAATCAAACAATGCCAAACAATACCTAACACTATGCACGATCGAAAAGCATGACCACAACGACAGTGACTGACTATCATGCCCATATAGACAACACTGACTAGGTACAAAATTGGATACTCATCATTTTCAAGAATGATGGCTAACTAGGGGACCATATGTTATCTCCATTCAATAGTTTACATTGGGTTTAATGCACGCTCAGACCTATCAATTTAGGTGGAGTCGATGCATGGTACCTACAGCCTGTAGTATACAACACGGTCTATGCACAAGTATAATAAATATCAAATGGTCATGGAGTGAAAGAGAATTGCAATGTCACTGGATGCTCATGAATGAGTGGTACAACATTGTCTCTTTTCACACCACTCAATAATCAAATCATCCTATAATACAAAATCAGTCACATAAAAATCAATTCGAACTTATGACAATCATAGTAAGATCAACATCATAATCACCTAAATGTAAAACAATGTTAGAGCATATGGATTATCAATGTCGCAACAAGGATTATCAATAAAACATGCTAACTGTCATATGAAACCACACATGAGGATAATCAGGAATGTCACCAACATGAATGTAATATCTACCAACATCATATAATGTACAACATCAACTATCTAACATACCCTAAATATTCCTATTATTTTACCTTCATCTTCATGCTCCTTAGCCAGACTATCTGCACATTCAAGATGACAAAGGAGAGGCACTACATCCATATAATCTAATATTTACACATGAATTTGATTGTGCATGCAAAGCATTCAAACTAGATGATGAGCTATAATTGTGTCCAGTTGAATGTAAATGAAATCAAATCTATTCTTGAACTTAAGAACTCCATATAATCTAATACACATGAATTTGATTGTGCATGCAAAGAATTCAAACTAGATGATGAGCTATACTTGTGTCCTATTGAATGTAAATGAAATCAAATCTATTCTTGAACTTAAGAATTCTAGATGGAACATTTATATGCAATTGGAAATTGATAAAATCTCACTATGCACATAATATATAAGTATCTAGAGATCTTCCTATGACAACTATATAATAAAAAGTGACCAATCCACATAATTGTACCAAAGATCCCATTACATGTGGTCTCAAGCTATATATCATTATGAATATTCCAATGCACCAAGGTGAACAAGAAAGACCAATAATAGACCTCATAAAACTCAACAAGCTAGAAACTAACATAAATGTTCATTGGGCTACTCAAAACAAGATCACCAGACTTGCACACACAAGTCTCCTATCCACATACCAAGAAAAAAACCTAGATGAAAATAACAATCAATATCCTTAAATATCACTATCATACTAATAACAATAATCTAAATTCATATGAATCACTTTCAACACATACAAATAGTATAAATTGCACTCAACTTCTCTCTTGAACTCAATTCCAAAATTCAAAGTGCTCTTCACATATCTCAAGATACACTTTGCAACTTTTATGTGACTATAATATGGATCTTGCATAAACTTGGCCACCAATCTAATAACAAAAGAGACATTAGGTCAAGTATTACTTGAGTGAGATATAACAAACTCCCCCACTATTTAATGAACCCATACAAAAACAATTCACAAAATGATACACATAAGTAACATACCAAAGGTTATAGAAAATAATGGTTGCTACTCAAAATAAAAGAAAAGAAATTACAACATGCCTATAGATCTTGGATAATATAATAAAAAAATTGAATGTCACAAATTAGTAACATAAAAAATAAAGAAAACTAGAGACAACATGTATCTATTCTTCACCACTCAAACACCAAATGAATTTTTAAAGTTGTACTAGATGTTTTGTAAATTGCATATTACATTGGTTATTTACATTTATTTTACTATACTAAACATTCAAGATTTGTACATATAAACATGTAACACATCTCTTGGGTTTTTGAACACAAGTCTCCACTATGAAGGTCACTCGAGCACATTCCAATAAGGATAATGTCAGTGATTGGCTGCGAGTGATAGCTTCCAATAAGGATCACAATGTAAACGAGCTACACTATTTCAACATTGTAGAGAATGAGGCAGAAGATGAAGATTAGATTTAAGTTTTGTCAGTATTTAGGTATGAGTGATACTAATTTTTTAAACTATAAAGAGTTAGGTGCTGCAATTCTCTTTTAAATGTCATGCCAGGTTTGAGTTTATTTTGTTTTCTTGTATTTTGGGAGGGGTTTTGCCTCAATTACTGTGTAGGTAAAGATGTAATGCCCCGTCCTGTAACCCTAGAGTGCTAGACTAAAAGTGCAAAAGTTACAGAAATAAAAAAAATTTTGAAAGCAAGATAGTGCAAAGTAGTAACCAAACATATCATATTACACCGTATAAATGAAATTACTCTTCTAACAACTCTAGGGCAACATAACTGCATTAATGACAGAAAATAAAACTACAGAAGCAATAACTATTACACTACTAATATAGATACAAATAACTTTTACTGTAGCAAGATAGATTAATTATAGAGTCTCAGTACAGGATTACATGATTACAAGATTATAAGACCGATCATGTCGGTTTACAAAAGAATACATAAGAAAGCATACAACTCTGAAGGAGGAAAGCGAACTAGATCTGGAACACCTTTGCGCAGAACTCAAACCGTACCTCCAAAAAGGACCAATGGATAGCTCTTACCACCCAACCATGTGGAACCCTGAGGCCCACCCCTCTGAGCTAGGAGATAACGACGAGGATTCCACTAAGCCAAGGAACAACATCCAAAAAAAATAAAAGTATGACAACTGACTTGTCCCAACCAACCATAACATCAAAGCTGCACAAGACAAGACATCACTCCAGAGGTACCACCAAGAAATAATAGAACTGCATAAGGAGAGTGTCATTGCATGGTCCTAACATGGGTTACCCAGGCTATCTATCACCAGAAGCCGGCCCCCATCTATGGTTACCCTGGCAGCCTCTCTCTAGGCACCGGCCCCATAGGGTGACACATGCGGAGCCGACAGGTCCTCTCATGGAGACGAGGAGGTCGACCTTGCCAACCAAGCCTTCTCATCCCATCCTTAGCCTGTGAGAGCACTCAAGGCATGGGTGAGGTCTATTACTTATCTTGTTAAGTGTTTTAATACCCCAACCCTCTTGATTAAGTTATTAAGTTTTTCACATGCTTACAACTTCCATGGGGTTACCCAGGCGTCCTCTCATTAGGCACCGGCCCCACCATGAAAGCCACTCCCTTAGCGTTCTTGGGTCAAACATACATACCACAACATATAGGTATAAAAGTCACAAATCAGATCTGGGCCATAACATATGCCATTCACTAGGCCACAACAAGAAATCCATAATCTCTTCAAAATGAAGCAAACCATTAAGAACCAAGTACTATATCCAAGGGCCATTCCCCATTCATTACAGATATGAATATCCAGTGAAACCAATACAATGACTTGCCATAATCAGAACCAAGGATCAAGACACCACACCTCTGGAGTTAGGTACAACCAAAGATAACAAAACCACAATCAGACAAGGTCAACACTTCCACATTGACAACAAGTGGCCATGACATCACATAAGATCCCAACTTCACAACAACCAACATAGATCAAACTCCACCCCAAGGTAACATAATACTCCAATACAAACATAAGATATGACCAAGGAGGAGATCGAGCAAGGAGGTTTGAAGGACTCCAGATTCAATCAAGAAACAACTTACATCAAGTTACCACAAATAACAAGACTTCAAAATTCAAGGAATTAATAAGGAAGGTGAACCATAGACCGATCATCCTTATAGAACAAAAGTCAAGGAATACTCATAGGATAATTCCATTAATGAACAATCCAAAGCCAATGGTACTTTAATTTCTCGTCATGTGATCACAACACAAGTCCTTGTTTTTCCAAAATAAAAGTATGAAGAAAACAAATATATATATAACGACATCCACCATTTCTATTCTCCCTATTTACTTACTACATTAACATGCCAAGAAAAAAAAACTACCTAATAAACATCAATACTCCTAACAAGGAAAATTATCAACAAGGCCAAATTTGAAAACAATCTTGACCTAACTCTAAAAGGATGATATAAACTGACTTTCATAACAAGGCTTTTACTTCCCATGTAAGGAAATGATTTTATATAAACTATATCATTTACGTGGACACCACTACAGAAATCTAGTATAATAACTCAATAAACACAACAGCTCTTACTTACGATATATTTACTAAAACAAGGTATTCTATGATAGTATGAACCAAATTACAATAGTGAGTATTCTCAATATTTCATATATCCAACTTGCACATTCTAAAACAACATCATAAATTAATGTTAATTCTACAAGATTACGAATCCATACAAGAAAAGAAATCTAATATATTTATATATCCTTAACTTCAAGGAATTTATTTATCTCAAATAATATTTATTTCAGGTATAAACAAATATTTGCTTTGTTACTGATATCCTTATAATGTGATTCACTAAATTATTATTTATTTGCTTAAACCAAATATTACAATGCAAGACTAGACAAATTTATCACCTATAGCATAGCTAACAAAACAATATTAAACATATACAAAAGAGAGCTCTAAATGAAAATAGTTCTAAATCCCTAACAATGAGTTACACAACTTACAAACTTCCCAAAAGAATTAGCTATCATTCAAACAAGAGTTTCAAAAGGATACTTTCCAACTATAATTCCTAGTGAAACAACTACAAACATACAATGCATTTTGCTATCCACACCATACCCCATTAACATCCCACAAACTACAATTTCCAATAAAGAAAAACTATAACAATATAAGACATGTCACTAACTACAAATATAGATCTAATTCCCATTTGAGGGGACTGCCAATTCTCATATATGAATTTCCATCACACAACTATAAGTAGATCATGCCATGATAAGCTACTAATATTCTCTTCCTGCACAACTACCCTTCTCACTAACCACTAATAGAAAATAAAAAAGGAAACTAATCTAACTAAATCCTATCTTCTCTACCTACGGTTTCATAGCATCAATGTCATTTCTTCCTAAGATAGGATAATTCCTTATGCACATAGGAAACATACTAAACCCAGCAATGAACATTCCTGACCATTGTTAGAACTGAAGGTTTCTAGCATGGCAACTAAAGAGATCTAGAGAGGACACCTTTTGCCAGATAGGTGACACCGAACAAAGGAAACTTGGCATGATTAAGGAAATTGATAGATTCTATTTCAATAAAAGGTAGCAATCTAAATAGAATTAGTTTCAAAATAGAAGAAAGGTTCCGGTCTGAGGTTTTAAGCATGATTATGTTTTCATCCCTGAACCAGAATGAAATGGGTGAAAGAGGTCAGAGCCCGAAGCTAGGCAACGGCACTCAGTTCGACTAAGGGTCAAATTAGGATCAGCTAAGATGAAGACAGTAGCAAATGAGGTGATTGTTCATAAGGTATTCAACAAAATTATCTGTAAGAAGAATAATTGGCCATAATGGATATTGATAACATCAAGGGTATTTGTAATTGATTCTGAGTCTAGAGAAAAGTAGAGAATTTACTACAGAAGAAGTAATAGTGCAACTGAAGAAATCTCCAAGGCAAGTTGTACAGGAATAACATTCAGTGACTTGATCCTGTCTAGGGTCAGAATGCTAATGCTATTGGCTTGCTAGTGAAGCAAGCATTGATCTGCTTAGTCATTTCTGTATCTCCATGCAGAGAAGCAAATGCAGTCACATTCAAATAGAATGAAATAACAATTGGTTTCTTCAGAATCTCTAATCATAGATTTTTTTTTTTTAATTGAACTAAGCAACATCATTACAGCTACAACAAAACAGCGTAAATTAATCTAACTATTGTTGAGACTTATATTGAAATCAATGCATAGTTGGGTAATATGTAATGGAATATGGCTAGCACATTCTTAAAATGTTTCTATATCAGTAGATTCATTATGATGTCTGCAATTCAAAGAAATATATTTACAGCACAATAGGAGCCTTTGTGTAGCTTTACCCTATTTGAAACTATACCAGTTGAAGAGTGAATAAATCTTCAAACTTAATGCATGCCTTGACCTTGGGGTGCTTAGGTTTAATAAAAATGCTCTATGTGATAACATTGGTAGTCTAGGAACATCACCCCTGATAAACATGCTCAAACAAATACATATCTGAACATGAGATTTTCCACGGTCCATGAGATAGATTTATAAGAGCTTCTAGAAAAAAATTGTACGTATTTATCCATAGGGATTTATACGGTTTTCTCCAAAATATGTATGTATACACAGTAAGAGGTCTGACTACAACACATAATGTTGCAATCTCTGTTCATGTACCAGTGGATTGTCATAGTTAATGTGTTGTTTTTTTTTTATGGGTCAAGCTTGCCATTCCCCTTTACACTAGCTGTTTAGCTAACTGGATTTATCTGCTAATGGGGACTTGCCTCACTGGAGATGGCCGAGTTTTATGCCATCTACCCAGATTTCTAGCTATGGTTTTCTGCATGAAAAAGAAAGAGATAATCGTGGCTTGGTGCAAGTTGCAACGGAACTAAGCCTAAGATCTAATGGAAAAGAAATTTATGCTAAAAAGCTTCTGAACGACTTGTTAACAAGTCTGAACAAGAATAGGCTAAATAGTAGCCACAAATAAGGTATACGTAGCCCTCAAATTTACAACAGAATAAGAAAACAATATCAACGACAGATTTGCACTTACCATATAGCCGACCTCAGCAGTCTACCTTTCTTTGGCTCCTTCTTCTCATCACTTTCCCCCATCTCTTTCACCCTTCCCACCTTTGGTGTCTCCTCTACCAAACCTGCAACACATGCAATGATCTGCAAATAGTTCTCCAAAACTGATTCACTGTGTACTGTATTCAGCTGTGACAGACCACCAAAAACACTCGCCAAAAAAATGAAGAATCCCAATATCTTCAGCACAGTTCCTCACTCCATGAGACTGCCCAAGGGAGCAAAACAAGTTTTTTTTTTTAAGATTCCCCCTGGCATGTCCACCAACATGCAAAAGTGGAAGCACCAATAAGGCGCGTGGCCCATTTGGCAGAGAGCCTCCAGGTGACCAGACAACAAATACAAGGACACACTAAACGTAACAATGGTCCCTAGCGGTCTGGGCAAATCCCAATAAATTCTCAATAAGACCGATTTAATAACCAATTTAATGCATTCGTATATCACTAGGTAGGGGCTCATATCTGTCGTGTTACCTCTTAGAAATAACACTAAGCCCAAAACACTAATAAGCATCAATAATTCCAATAATCATGAAACCATTTGGAGTTACTAATAAACATATTTACAAGCAAGAAACACATCCCTATGCAACTAGAATGGCAACATGAAAATTGGGTAAGATAATGCCATAATCACCCAAGTCATTTCATATGAAAGTTCAAGACTCTGGATTTGCCTTGTAGTTAGCTGTGTTGTTCTGCAGTCTAAGTATATCTTTCATTTCATCTGTAGGTTGATCAAAACGTTTCCAGGAAAATATGATGAGATGAACATAACCTTTTCCCTTTCCCAACAGTCGTGACATATGAAAATGTTCATGTTGGTGACATTTTATGCACAACAACCAGTGCTGAGACATTAGGTAAAATGAAACCATTATCACTAGGCATGTCTTGTAGCAAATCAATGTACACAATGGTCAATTTACTAAAGATGGGGCTTAGCTCCTAATAGAAGTTGTCTGTGATAAGAAGTAATCCTCATGCAACTAATTTCTAAGAGATAAAAAGCCAAAGAATCATTTGCTTATGAGAAACAATATATATTGAGGTATCACATGCTAGTTCGAAACTTTTGTTTTTGCTTCATCATAATTTGCACATTTGTCCTATGTACAAACTTGGCTCATACTCAATGTTGGCAATTTTTGCCATGTCAACCTACCCTATTGTAAACTACACGTAACCTTTCCAAATTAGTTAGATATTTTATGGTCAATTTGTAGACATCGCCTTCCAAACAATGCATCGTGATCATCATTTATAGTTACAAGTGGGCAGTACATGAAATAAAACCAATGCTGCATTATGTTAGGTCCTTATAACGTTAATATGAATTCACAAACAAAAACATTTCTCATTTTCATTGGATAGTTATTATTTAACCATGTCCACAATCAAGTAGTAGAAGCTTGTAGTCTATGCCAATCAATCCACATGTGTCATCGATTCTAAATGGAGAGGGTTCCCAAACAATACCAACCATCCAAAATGGAGATAACATGGGTTCCAATTTGATACCTTACTCTTTCGAGCTTATTAACTGGATACAGTTGCTTTCACTAAGGGCATTGTCGCCATAATGCTTTCACCAATGAAATGCCACATTATCATTTTCTGAAGTTCGTCTCCAATAGTCTTTCATTCAGAAGTGTTATTGTTCAAAATATTAAAAACTATTTACCTAACTATGCCATATCAAATTGACAATACAAGAAAGCATTCAAATGACCAACAATATTTTGAAGCCTACTGTCAATAAATTCTTGTTCAAGAAATTCAATGAACAATTAACTTTTTCATAGCCACAAGGAATGCCTTCAACAAATTTGCCAAGGCAAAATGCCAAAAAAAGTAGACAGTAAGGCCACATTTGACTCTTTACAACCCAACATGAGTCATCAAATATGTTGTAAACTGCCTTTTAATATATAGAAAGCACAAAGTAATAGTTAGATGGAAGTGAAATATGACAATAAAATGAAGAGCCTACAGGCTATGGTAGCCAAAATGACTCCTATCCTGAGAGAGTACTTCACAAGGGGACCAGGTACTTTGATTATCTCCAAACAATCAAGAACCACATAACATAAAACAAAAGGCCACCGGAACAAGGATCAAACAGAAACATGTGATTGGAATAATAATGATGGAATACTTTTACCAAGATTTCCAAGTCCAAATGTCTCAGAGGTTCTGCCTCAAGACCAGACATTTTACTTTCACGAAGTTACCACACTACGTACCCTGACTTCAAACAATTAAGAAATATATAGGACCAAAAGACAGAATATCATCCATCACTTACAGTACAAAGGCTTGGATGCAAATATCAGATTCAAAACACAAGGATGAAATGCTTTAATCATGCTTTTGTGATAACCTCTACAAAAAAATTGTATAACTAACTTACTACCCTCGAATTTATAAACAACACTCCACACTGGAGCATAATTTAAACATTATAAAACATGAGTTGACTAAACATCACAACACAAGATAACCAATCATAACAAGGCAAAGACCAAGTGTCCCAACATGACTCAAGACCACAACAAAAGACAAGGACCAACCTAGAGGATTAGACCTTGTGTTATCTCCCATCACTAATATCCATTGGTGAAAGAACCCGCTCAAACCTACTATATCAGGTGGAGTCGAGGTTCGGTACCTACGGCCTACATCCAAACAACTGATTAAATACGATCAAGTACGTACATGTCAACACACAGAGAGTCAGAGAATCACGGCGTAGCAGGGTACTCGAAACGAGTAATGCTACACCATCCCTGCTCTTGGATAAGATTATAATCATAACATTTGAAAACAGATATCTACGAATCTAATAAAACATGTAAATAATAATCCATTACTAAACTTATTCAACACATCATAACTGAAGTACTCATAATGTCATCTAACTCATAACAGATGTCTAAATATAGCAGTCAAATATCATTCATCAGATAAACATAAATCATAACCTACTAATCAACTGTCTCAAAACTGAATCAATGAAATGAACGATTAACAACTGTCTCTGACTGACAGAGAGCAATGCAGAACTACCACCATCACAAGCTAACAACGAGGGGGCACTACAAAAGAGATTACATCATGAGAGTTTGGGGATATAAATGTATGCAAAATTGGAACATAAACTAGGTTTTGTAAATTGCATATATACATGATCTAGCATATAAGTGTCTAGTTGAACAAATGAAATCGAAGATTAAATGAAAGTGAACTTAACAAATCCATACATCAAGCATAAAAATGCAAATGGAATAGATGATTTAAAGGAATTTAGGCAAAATGTGAACTTTTTAAAAGTCACTCTAGGTTTTGTAAATTATATATATGAGATCTAAGATTCAACAAATGAAATCAAAGATTCAAGTGAACTTAAAAGAATATGTCCATTCAATATAGATATCTAAATAGATCTATAAAAGTTTGAGTGTATATATATCCAGTCATATGTATGTACATATATCCAAAAAATAACTTAAAGCTCCTGGTACATATAATCTGGATCCTCTCTATCTTTAATTATCTCTAAAATCTTTTCATGATCTTCAATAGGCAACCTCCACTTTTGTTTGGCACGTCCTCTTTTAGGTAAAGTTTTTAAATTTATTTTTGTTGCTATAACTAAGTGACAATAATGTAGAACCTTTTGTCCTGGCATATAATCAACAAATATAATACCATGTCTATCTATCTTTATTTGTTGATAATTTGTGCCTTCAATAATGACTGATCCAATGGGATACTCTTGTCCATCACCATCTGTCATCGATTCCACCAATTTGCTTTTTGGTTGTGTACATCTTAGTAGATAGTAATCTACACCTTCCACATTGTCAGGATCTGCAACAATAGTGAAAATATATCCTGTACACACACCATGTAAAGTTTATGAAAGTTGTAAATATATTTTTAATATATAAACATGCTTGAATCAAACTTACTTGTACATAGAATATATAAATCAATTTTAAGTTAATCAATTAAATACATACTTGTAACAACTAAATCAGATACACATTCATAATCAGCTGAATATAGAGGATCGTAGACATCAACATTATCATTTTCTTCAAAAGGAGGCATTGATATTAATTGTTTCATTTCCCATTGTGAAACATACCCATCTCTAATATTCTCACATTGAACAATTTTTGCATTGTCCTCAATGCAATCAACACAAAAACATGATTTTTCTCTCACATTAATTACATAAGGCATGCTACCTCCCATTGTCATGATTTGATGCAGACTTCTAATACCATTAATTGTTTGACAATTAATAGCATTTGATCGATCAATATTTATAAACTACAAACATCCAAGTGATTAATATATATATATATATTTAAAAATTTAATTAAATCATGTACACACACTTTTAAATTCAAATTTAACAAATTTTGACTAGATGTACCTGTAACTTCCTAAAAATACCGCGTGTTGTATGTTGAGTCGCGAGCGGAAAAAAACTTTTGCACCATTCAACAATTTCATTTGCATTCTATATGGCATTACCTACAAGTACACATTGGCAAAATTTGTCACCTATTGTAATTTCAAGGTTTATTTAAGAATTTAAAACTTAAAGTTTAAATATAGATCTAATTTTAAAAAAAATATCTCTAGATTCCATATATATATATATATATATGGAACGAACCACCTACAAGTTCATGTTCACGAAGTGCACACTTCACACATGCTCTTGCTCCATCGTGCTTTCCTTTTCCATGTCCACTCTCATAAAAATTCTACAAGAATTTGGTGTTGCGTCTAGCATGTTGATGGCTTAACCAAACAAAATCTTTTGCAGACTTAAATTGTCCTATGAAGTTATAAATAATTACACTCAAACCAAATTAGCTTAAAAGAACATGACATATTATATATTATAAGTAAATGAATAATTTAAGTCTCAAAGTTAATAGTAAATAAAAATTTAAAATTAAACCCTAAACAATGTACTTACCAGCACATCCATCAGACCATATCCAGTGTTGTTCTTGATTTATTCCATGCTATCTCAGGTCTTCAAAAAATATTTTCAAATAATGAGCTACATAAATTTTATCATGACCCGTATCATCACTAATATAAAAGTGAACATCTTTGATGATAATTCGATCATCTTTGCTACTTTGTATACCATCTACCTAAAACTCAGCATGTCTATAGAAAACTTGCACAAAGATTGCAACTTGCTCTGAATGATAATATTGACTTTGAATCTCAGTTTGAGGACTAAATGTATAGTTCTTAGAGAAATCTACAATAGAGAGAATACAACCTGGTGAAAAGCAATTCTTTGAATCACAAAATTTTTTAGCTTTCCATCTTGCACCATGACAATGTTGGACATGTGGATATATGATATTGCGAAATTTATTCATAAATTCATTGTAAGGCAATCCACTCTCTTTGAGAACAATTTTTTTGGCCTCGACTCCTGACTTCGTTAAGTATGTCTCATATTCAAAACTCTTCCAAATAACTTGCATTTCAATGTTGTCAACTTGTAAAAGATTCTTCAAATTTCTACAGTCATTACATATATTTTTTATACACTGAACATTGAATTCATCTAAATCTTCTAATTTTTCACATAAAAGAGACTTCACAAATTGTGTTGTGCTTCCAGGGATGGCTATATTTCGATCAATTACTGCCATAGCTTTTTTATATGATTGTAGATGTAGATCAAATTCAACATGATTTTGACAACAACAAGTTTCACGTACTTTATTTATACGTACAAATGATGGTCGTAGTGTCTCAAACATCCTTTGACAAATCTTCACATTTGAAAATTCTTGCTTGAATGCTTCAAAAAGTTCACTTTGTGTTGTATCTATAAAATGTTTTGGATGAGAAATTTTTGTACCATCTTCACCTATTATTTGTATAGTATCCCTTCTATTGGAAGAAACACGAGAGTGATTGGTCCAATATTCAACCACCTGTTTCTTTACATCTTCTGAAATTCTATCTTTTCAGGGAACCCTACAAATATTTACCTAATTTTTTTCAATTTTTTCATCTATTTCATTTCTCTTTTCAATATACCTTTGAACAGTTCTCCTAGAAACATTTAGTAATTCAGAAATTGCTTGAACGTGTCTTCTATGTGATAATTTCTTACTAGAAATTGCAGTCATCAATGCTCTACGTGCAGCACTTGGATCACTAGCTCGACTCTTGTTATCAATACAATTCAATGTTTCTTGCAAGTTTTTAACAATTGTTTGTTTTAATGAACCTGATGACTTTTTCCTATTATCAACCCCTAACAACTCCAAAACAGGGGTCATTTCTTTTCATCTAAATAACTTTGCAACTTACCGTGCTCTTCCAATTAGAGATTTTTCTTTAAAAAATTCATCCCATATTCTTTTAAAGTGTAATTTTACCGTGTTTTTAGGTAACATATCTTCAAATGAAATATTATTGAAAAAAGAATCATCATCCATCTCCATCAGATTTTCCATACCATAAAAAAATTTCCTATTACTAGGTTCAGTTTGTTCTTGTACCTGTACATCACCTTGGTCGTCAATATTTTCCATGAGTTGTTCTTCAGTAGATGTTCCTTCACCCACTTTTCTCTTCCCCTCTCTTGTTCGATCATATTTCCTCGATCTAGTCCTTGGATTCCCCATTGCAAATTACACTCAAATTTGAATTCACCTGCATACAAATGTACACACATGTGCTTTCAATGAATGCACAGTTAATATTACATAAATAGAACACTAAATTATAAATTGTTCATTTGTTAAAGCCAAAGTAAAAAAAATATTCAAATTACAAACATATCATGAGCAAATTTGGTATCATGAGCATATTTGGTATATCATGATGCATCTAATTTAAATATATTGTAATAAAAGACTTATATGATATGAAAGAGAGAAAACATGATATATCTCCTATGAAAAGGTATATAGCAATGAAAGGATAAGATTACAAAACGGAAGACCTATGATTCCTTAAATGCAAGGATGTGACAAATAAAATCACACTATGTAATTGATTTCAATTGTTAAATACTAATGAAATTGATTTCATTTGTTAAATACTAATTTGTAACAAGGGATGGAACCCACACATGAGAAATAAATGAAAAGTAGAGAAGAGAAGAGGTGCAAGGGAAAACATGTTTGTGCACATGCATAAAGCTAGTTTTCCCTAAATGGGTAGGATAGTATATATAATGATTTACTCATGAGGGGGAAAAGGCATGATGCTTCTAATTTAAATATATCATAATAAAAGACTTATATGATGTGAAAGAGCGAAAACATGATATGAAATAAACCTTCTTTTATTGAAATAAGTCTTCTTTTGTCGAAATAAGCCTTCCTTTGCCGAAATTTACCTTCTTTTGTATTTAATTTCAATTTTTCTTGAGTTGAAAATTTTTATAAAGAAAATTGTATATATATCGATTATTTTTGGCCGATAACTTAGCGGTCAATAACTTATCGGCTGATTAAGTTACATCTGAAACCTTGTCGGTCGTAACTTGCTCGGCCGAGTATGTCTAGTTGGCTGCCTCAACTCACCTTTTTTTCACAAATTTATGAAACATTGGACTTTAACAGGGTATTTCTCCTGTGAGAATGAATTTTCTGCATCAAAGAAAAATACCCTTTTGTAGAGCTCACAGTGGTGAATCCAAATATGTAATTTTTTTCATATTTTGATTAGTTTTAATATATTTTATTTTTAAAATAATGCAAGTAGGATGTTAAAGTTAAAAAAGAGGCTAATTAGAAATTTTTAAAAAATAGTAAACCATATTTAAAAAAATTTAAAAATATATGGTGCACTAGATGATAGAGTCCTCTTCAAAAGGGTATAATTTGTTTTTTGAAAATCATTAAAAAAATAGACAATAGTTGACGTCCCGTGAAAACTGTCAAATTCTGACAAATTTGACTTTAAAACATTATTACGAGAAAAATATAATCAAAATTTAATTTTTTTTCCATGCACTAGATATTGAAGTTACCTATTTGGAAAAAAAATTAGGGAGAAATGAAGTTTTTTTTTATTTGTTTCTTAACGTCCCATGAACGTCACTTTTTTTTCTAAAATTTTTAGCATTCCAAAATTTGTTCTTAAATTGATAAAAAAAAATAATGAAAACTACTTTTAAAAAATCTAAAAAATTACATGAATAAACTTCATCAAAAGTTCTACATTTCCTTAGTTTACATCATTTTAAAATTTAAAACATAAAGACCACTTTTATGTGGTCGAAGTTTAGAATTTTTTTTGTTGTTGGCCGATTCCTTTATAAATTGTGAGATAGGTTTGTGCTTTTACCCCTCTGCAACGGTAGAGTTCTGTATATGGGCTAACCTATTTATCAGTTGATAACCTCCTCGAACCTGCATAATGGTTGCATCAGTCAAAGCTTTCATATCTTCTTTTGAAGGTTTGGATTGCTTGTACTTCTTCTGCATAAGATCCCTCAAGTGCCTGAAATCATGAGTTGGCAGTTGATATCTCTTTGGACCTTCATCATAATCATATTGGAAAATATGATCATCCTCTTCATAACTATCATGATCAACATCCTGACCTATTTGCTCATAGCCCTCTGTGTCAAACTGGTTTATCTCCTCTTAATAGTACTCAGCTACAGCTTCTTCATTTGGAAATTCTTCATCTCTGCTCATTGAATGAGCCACCACACAATTAGTTGAATCATGGGTAAGGAAGCATGCCTGGCACCATAAAGACTCATCGTGAAAATTGACTTGATCCTTTCTCAATGGATCAGGAGTGTCCATTTCAGAATGTTTGAAACTTACATTGTTGGGGACAGCCTACCTGTCATTCTATTGTGGTCTTTTAGACTAATTAGTGTTATAAGGCCTATTATGCAATCTATGACCTTCATTGGAATGTGTTGTAGCACCCTGAGGTGGCAAGCCTTTCTCGTTTCTAGCAACTTTGTAGGATAAATCTTTCATAACCCTCATAATCTTATCCAATTTATCTTCAGTGGTGAGGGTCTTATTGAAAGCTGCTTTATCTGGCTAGGATAGTTTTACATCAGACCTTTTAATGTGCTTCCTTGAAGCTCTCATGTTGCTTTCAATGTTGATAGTTGTAGTGTATGCCTCCCTTAATGTTTGTGGACTCTTGTCCCTCAAACAATAACCAATCTTTGAATCAAAGGTACCACAATACAAAACCAAACACATATATTCATTGGGTCTCATATGAGGAGGTCCCTTTCGCATTGTTATGATGAAGTGGTTGTTAAAATCAACTACTGTCTCATTTATTGCCTTTTTTATAGTTGTGAGTTCATGGATAGCAAAATTGGGGTCAATCCTATCCCCATATTGCAATCTTAATACCCTCATGAACTCCTCCCAAGAATCAATACTATTATCAGGGAGAGCCTTATACCATTCTTTAGCACTTTCTTCCAATGAGTGCACAAATAATTTCATCATAACATCTTCATCCTCAATTTCATACTCATCAGTGACAATAATAAAATGTCTGAGATGCTTCTCACCTGTGACAGCATTATTACCTTCAAACCTAGGAATCTTTCCCCTAATCTCATTTAGAATTGGATTTGGAAAGTCAATTCTGCCAAAGAAATCAAGTTGTTTATACCTCTCAACTCCCAATGGTTGCCTTAATGGAGGAAATATTTGTGTTTGTCTTCGCTATACAGGTCTAGGGTTCTGAACATTGCCATATTTCTTATTCGCTTGATTTGGTGGTAGTTGATTGTGAACATTCAGAGCATGGGCATGATTCATACCTTATTGTCCCATTTGTTGATGTTGTTTTTCTTGTCTTTGATGTCTCTGATTGTTCTTTTGGTTATACTATTGATTGTATCCCTGTTGATGTGCATTTTGGTTTATCTGGGCTTGCTAGGCAAGTTGAGCTTGTTTTTGGTCAAGTAAAGCCTACACCGCTCTTTGTCTATTCTCGATATGATCAAGTAGGTCTAGCTCATCTTGAATTCTTCTTTTACTTTCCTCATCACTAGGCTACTCATGTTGATTGTCCTCGTTACGAATGGTCTCATGTCGACTTCCAAGTGATCTTGTGGGAGAAATAGGGTACCTAGTGGTCTAATATGTGTCTTCATTCTCATTGGGCATTCCAAATTTTCTCAAATCTGGACCACCAGACCTATCTCTACTTCCTTTTCCAACCATATTCTCATTTCTTCTAACATCATACTCATTCCTATTTATCTTGTTGTTTGTTTTGAGTATGTTATCTACAAAGTCTTTAGAAGTATATTGGTACTAACCTCTCAAATCATCAAATGCATCATTTCTTCCAGAAGTGCCTATTTGGTCTTGGGTATTCACTGGAGGCATCACATTAGGGTTTATTTCCCTCCATCTACTCCTATTTCTTGTATTGCTAGAAGATTCATCGTACCCAAGTTGTTCATAGTTTCTTCCTCTATTCATTTTAAAGCTCTTTTCCTTTTCAAACAACAATTATTTTCTGGGTTGTTAAAATAGAGCCACCACTTTCCCTGTTGGGAAGAAAATTTAAACAAACATTGTATTTCAAAACTATAGCAACCAGAAGTAAACTGATGCAATGGGTCGCTGACAACAGTGTCAAAATGTTGGTTCCCAAAATAACTGTAACCAAAAACCCTAAAACATTTTATAATCACCTAGGCTGGGGTGTCATTAGGGTGATTAAAAGAGGTTTATCCACAGGGTTTGGATGTTTTTTTAGCCAACTTACAGGAGTGGGTAGACTCCTTTGCACTTCAGGCTCAGCTAGACCTAGGAGGGATATTCCTAGAGGCATGAAATAGGATACAAACTAACAAAAACAACCATACCCAACATATACTTGACCCCAAAGTCATCACTAGGTCAAGACAAACTGGCTGCAAAGGCCTCTAATTAAGATGGTAAGAGCAATCCTTCAGGAGGAAGATGCTGATGGAACTATAACTGCATCTAAACCTTGATGTATTGTTTTGATTTTTCAATAGAGTGTGGGTGATCATAGGCCTCTCAGAGTGGTGCCTATCCAATGGGCTACAGAGTTTCAAGTTTATCAAAGGAAAACATTAAAACGGGGTGTATGAATGCCTATCTGGTTACTCATATGCACAAAAAATAAATATCAAACCATGAGAATACTTAGTAATCCAACACCATACAACATTCTTCCACATGTAATACTGAAATGACCATTTACAAAGCTTGAAAATGGATTAAGAACTGTCACTTTCATTCAAATCAGACTTTACATTCATACCATGAAATGAGGCTTCCTGAAAGAACACTCACAACAGTGGAGAAAAATAGTGAATTGATATCAAGATTATAATATATTTCACATACACTTCTAATAAATGCCTCCTAAAGAACTAAAAATGAACAATAGATGAAGCCCTAACTTCCTTGGATTCTCAGCACTTGTAAAGAGAAATTCTACCCAGAATGACCAACCCTTGAAGAGAGTTTCAATCTTCCTTTTATAGCCTTCACAACATGGATCTAAGAATGAAATGGGCAGGAAAACCCTAAATAACCCCACCAACTGCAATAAAACATTGATTTCAACTACCCACTTCACATTAATGGCGATCCAGGAAGTTGTTGGCGTGTTTTCCCACGTATTCTGAGTGTTTCTAGATGGCGAAGAGAGTAGGGAAGGTCAGTCAGTCTTGCCCCAACAAATTGCGATTCAGAGCTCAGGCCTTTGTTGAGTAGCCTGCACTTTGGAGGAGAAGAAAAGAACCATCCAACCTTGAAATACATAGAAGAAATGAAGAACATCGAGGGTTGGGCCTCAGACCTTCATCCTTCCACCTTCAAAAGGAAAGGAGGAAGAAAAGAAACTTCTCGCCTGTCGCCTCCCGAAACACTTAGAGGAATTTGAACTCATCGGACCTTGGTCATCGACCCTTCGCCTTCTATATTTCAAAAGGAAAGAGGAAGAAAAAACCTCCAGTTGCCAATGCCCGAAATGCATAGAAACTTTTGAAAACTTGGCAAGCTTTGGCGAACGGGCCTTCGGCCTTCTACCTTCCAAAAGGAAGAAATAAGAAAAGAGAACTCTCACTTTTAGTTGCCCGCAACACTTAGAAGAAACTTGGAGCCTTGGCACACTTCGGCGATCAGGCCCTCCCATCAACACATGCTTGGAGAAAGACGAAAAGCCGCAAACCCAACCTCTGATGCCTGAAACACTTAGGTGAATTTGCAATAAATGAAGGTGGATTTCAAAGCAGACAAACATGGCACAATGGAAGACAAGAACCTGAAACTTCGAAACTCCGTAAAAGGTAGAAAATACAAGAAAAAGACTTGGAATTTTTTGGCTTAGCAATTTTTTGGGGTTTCTTCCTTGCATTTCAAAAGGCAAACACTTAGAAGGCTATTGGAGGGAACCCATTTAAAATAGTCTCATATCAAATATAAATGATTGGTTCTTTCAACAAAGGCATAAAGTGGGATTTATGATGGATATGGGGCAAAAATAAACCAAGCTGGAAGCTAGTTTTTTCAGGTGTCAACACCACCAATAAATCCTCCCAAACAAAATCTAGGAATTCTTTTCCTAGGATTTGTAGGGATTAAGCAAATCTACCCACCCCCAATACTCCCATCCCCTAACAAACCCTTGTCCCTCACCTACCAAACCATGTGGTTCTTATAGAAGTGATGTGACATTTTTCGTCAATCCCCATCACTAACCTTGGCTTTGCATTAATGATGACAAGGACCCAACCATTCCCATCATCCTAACAAGCCCATCCCATAACCATCCAACACCTAAGACAATCTAGTTTACAACCTGATTCTGACCTACCCAACCCAAGTGACCTAAAAAGTGGCTTTATATTACAATGTGCGTCAAGTGACCAAGGATTATACATTGAAAAATCCCCCATCAAAAACATCCCCAATCTACCCCCTCCCAACTATCCACCAAGCCTGAATCTAACCCCCTAGCCCTAATCCACTGTTTCTTCTTCCCAGGCCACAAATCATAGCTGTTTTCACCTATTTTTCTTCTATCAACCTCGTTTCCCGTCCTGAACCTCTTTTTCACCACCATTCCCTCCTTTTCGAGAGTTCACCCAAAAAATTAATTTTCTGGCCTGATCTCTCGATGGGGCATCTCTCATCCATTTCCATTCCTCCCATCAATTGGGGTAAAATAAATTCTTTGATTTAACGTCATTCCCCATTCGGTCGTGATGTCAGATCAAATAGGGGAAAAATGTAGACACCTGAAAATGCCTTGACCACACAAGCCATTTTCCCACATCCTTGCACCACCAAATTAATTTATCCTAAGACATCTATCCATAGCCATTCATCCCAATTATTCACTTGTAATAAATTAATTTATTACTATACCTTAGACCATTATCCAAAATTAATTAAATAAAAAACCTAATGTTTATTTAATTAATTCTCTTCATCCCCTAACCTAGATTAATTGAATGAAACATACTTATTTGATTAATCTCCCCTAGCCTACAACCTAAATCTAACCTAATTAACTAAATAACATTTTTTTAATTAGCCCCTATACCATACCTAGCCCCTATACCAAAATTAATTAAGTAACCCTTGCTTAATTAATCCTAACTACTAATTAATCCCCTCACTAATTTCCAATAGCCATATTAATTAAGTTAATAACTTAATTAATTAGCCTAAACCTTCATTATCCCATCTTCCCACACCCTTGGAATAAAAAGTAAATTCTTATTCAAAGGGAGTCACATGTGTCTCCACTTCACCTTTCCTCTTCCATGCAAGAGCTCTTTTTAATCAAAATTGCTCACACGTCTTTTCCAAAAGCATGCATGTGTCACATGTCATCCCAGTCACCTATAAAACACAATTTTTTATTACACCCTCTCCCATATGAATGATTTTTTTATTCATTCACATGTCTTAATCTTCATTAATGCAAATCCTTCCCAAGGTAAATTTGAAATTAAAAAATAATAAGAACCCTCCATTTTTGTTGATCAAATCCCAGCCCTTGATCTCACCATTCCATCTCCACCCTTGGATCTCAACTTTGAATATCCACCATTGATCCAAAATCCTCCCAAAAAAACTCTATAAATACAAGCCTCCTCCAAGCATTTTTCATCTCAAGTCATTTGCATCCATACCATGCCAAAATCCTTACTCAATTGCTAGCCTAAATCCTTTACCAAATCCATGTTGTGTTGATTTCATAGAGCAATCCACATACACTTCATTGTTGGGTAAAGCTAGGAGTTGAGTTGGGTGCATCAATCTCCTCAACCTTATCAAGGAGAAGGAAGAATTTGAATATTTGAGGTATGAGCATCTTGTTTTGTGTTTTCCTTTATGTTTATTTGTCTTCTTGCTTTCCTTTGTCTTCAGTCTCCTCATTTACCAAGCTCCCAAGGACCTCCTCCAAAATTTTCATCAAGTCAGTGAAGAGGTCATGTGCTTTGTTGTTGATGTCCATAGATTTGTGTCTGCACCTTTTTAATACCTCAACCTCGAAATTCATGTCCTTCATCCAAATGGATATTTTTGGCAAGGTCTAGATTGTCATGATGTTTTGGCTCAATAACACTTTATCTTGCAGCTTATGGATTACCTTCATCCTACCAAGATCCTAATCATTCTGATCTAATCTTGCAGTGCACTCCATCTTCAAGGTGTTTGCTCTGTTCTTAATGAATGCTAGGGTGTCCCAGTTCAATAATATGGTTTGGATTACTTCCTCCCTTTTCTTTAGGAACTTGTGGAACCAACCCTCCATGACTTGTGTCTGATGCTTCTTTGCATCAAGATCACTTATTTGGTCTTGTGTCACCAATGCTAAATTAGTTGGGACTTCTGTTATTGATACTCCTAGAGTGAATAACCCTTTGATAATACCATCAAGCTGGGCAATGTGCTCTTTCAACTCCTACTTCTTTAGCTTATCCTTGCGGATTCTAGCTATTTTAGATTAGCACTGCCCATGAGCTCATCAATTTCTAGCTCTGCAGTTGCATGTCCTAGATCAAGGGTGGTGATTTGGTATTCATCCATGGTAATTTCACCCTTGGCCTTGTCTACCATAGGCACAACTAGTTGGGTTGTCCTACGTCCTATTGCATCCATTTTGATAGCAGATACAACCCTTGCCTTCCTTCTGGGTTGTATTCCTTCAATTGAAAACAATGGTTTAAATTCACAAGGAATTAAATTGATGGGCAGATCATTTACCTCTAAAGAAAACCACTCCAGGACATAAGATGTAGGTCCTTTTTTACCAAATTATTCAATGGGAACATCTGTAACTACTAACTATGTCCCTTTATCCAGTCCTATCTCCTACTGAAAAGTCTCCTGCTGGAGAACTCCCTATTGTGACGGAGCTTCTTATTGTAGATCTTCTTGATGTGGACCCAGTGTGTCTACCTCCATAGGTTGGTCTTAATCCTTTCTTGCTTTGGGACAAGATTATTCAATTGCTTGGTCCTTCTGACCTTCATCGAGTGACAACATCTACTACACTTCCTTGTCCTGGTCATTCACTAATTGTTCTTCAGCCTGTTTCACATCCCCTTCTTTGGGCATATCTTGAAGACCTTCCCTTCGATCCTTTGGAAGGGAAGTGTCCTCACCTGACTTTTTCATCTTTATTTGCTGGAATGGAGCTACCTCTTCCTATACCACGATACTTGTACCTGGAATATCATGTTCGTCTATTAGCACATTTGGAGATCATGACATCTCAATGTCATAAATCTCTTATACTTTCAGACCTTGATTTTTTGTTACTTTTGGAGCACTTATTTCCTCCACCTCGGTACATGTTTGTTGAGGTTCTTTTGGATGCAATTCCTGGTGTTTTAGTAGAGTGGAAACTAGATTATTAGTCATGTCAATTGTGACTTCATCATCAGTCAAGTCTACAACCTGACTTAAGGGCAGCTACAATTCCTCAAACCTTTCATGCTGTTGTGACTTTGTTTCCTTATCCAATTCTTATTTTACCTAAATAATTTTTTGTACTGTTTGGCCTCGAGGAAACTCTACCACTTGTCCCCCAGTTTGAACTTGATAATCCACCACTTATTGTGCCAAATGAGCTTGTATTGCATCTTGGGGTGATGGTAACTCTACCTAAGGCTATCTCGATGCAAACATGCATTCCATTGGAGTAGATCTTGATGCCTCAGCTTGGGTATCAGTAGGTTTAGGGATGCCACCCCTCATGGGTGTTGTCAGCATCCTTCTCTATTGCTTGGGGATTTCTACCCCTTCCAATATGTCTGCAACATGATGCTCTTCCGAGGCTGTGATTGTAATAGGGATAGCACATACCGTCTGCTCCCTTAGAGGTGAGGGTCTTGTGGCAATGCTTATGCCTTCTATAGTTAGAGGCTCACCAAATGTAGATGTTCCTTCTTCTGCCGATTTGGCCTCCATGACTCTCCTCTTTATAACGAGGAAGTCATCATAATCAACATCCATCCTATCTTTCCTCTTCCTCTTCTTGTCTTATGTCAAGCTTACCCCTTCACCTTTAGCTTGTTTATCTTCTAATCTACCCATCATTGGGTGGAATCCATGACATTATTTGATATGACACCAACTGATGTCTCTTCTGGTTTGGTCCAGTCAGGGAGAGGTAAATTCTCCTTATATATTTGCTTGTTATCATAGTTCGGGTCTAAGATTTGACCATCATTAGACTTTACCTATGGAGGCACCTCTAGATATCCAAGGGTCCTTATTTGGTAGAGGGTGATCCTTTGGCATCCCCTCTTTCTTACATCCTCCTCATCGTTGCAATCAGCCTAATAGTCTTCTAGATAAGGCACATGTTGCAATTTCTTGCTCACATATTTTTCCATGTGGTTATAAGGATCAAATGTTCTCTAGACACAGAAAGGATGCAAGTTGAGCATCTACAGCTCATCCTTTGATAGCTTGGAGTCTTTGAACTCCATGCACCTGTACCAACCAACATCTAATGGGAACTTGATGGTCCCTTGCCCATGCTTCTGGAAAAAAGCTTCATATGATGGGATGACATGTCTTGCTATTTCCAAGAACAAGACCCTATCTATTAGGTACCTCAGTAACATGAAGGGATGACCTTTAAACCCTTCCATTAAGATATAAGTGAAAATAGGAACTAGATAAACCAAGACCCATGTGCAGTGATTACCCTTTGGGCATCTCTTGATATTTGCTTGGCTCTGTCCCCTTCCATGAGTCAAACCAGCCACATCAGGAAATAGTCATTGACTCTCCTATAGTGGATTAGTCATTAGTTTCTCTCTAGCTAGGGATAATACTACCACACCAGCTACTCTCCTTATTTATTCCAAGCTTTCCTATAGTGTGTAATCCATCAAATTGTGATCTGTATGCACAGAAATACACCAGATATGAGGTCATGAAGAACCTTCACTTTTCTTCTTCTAGGTGACTATCCCATTGTGTAGGGATTCATTGATCAATTGTGCCCAGTGAACCACATCTCCAAGATCCTTTATGAACCAAATGCGGCTAAACATCCACAACTCCAAGGATCTGGAGTCTTCCTTCACTGCCATTTGATTCAGTAAAGTGATTATATATTGGACTTCAGGATTGAAGTCAAATATGTATAAGTTTTGTGGCATCTTTAAAACTAGCTTTGGCCTAGTTGTTGAATCCATCCATAATGGGTAGTGATCTTTGAACTTGTATTCTTGAATTTGATCTTGAGGCAGAGGCCTTTGTTGGGATTTTGTTTTGTATTCTTGTAATGTATGATGTGCTTGTATTCTATATTTTCTCTATGTACTTATTTTATGTGTGTGATGTATATTTGAGTTGTGAATGTTTGGATTGTATATTTTTGTATGTTATTGGTTGTGTGTGTGTTTGTGTATTTGAAATGTTGTTATATGTATGTTTGGGGGTGCTACCACAATAATGGGTTACACTTTCTGGGACATCCTAATTTTGCTGAAATCACATATTTTTATAAAATATAATGATTTAAGCCTTGAAAGGTTTAATTTACAGGATTTTAATTGACGAGGGTTTGATCAAACCCCCTTAGATTCAAACCCCCTTGGATAGAACCCCGCTAGTTTTAAACGATACCTATAATGGAGTCTCCTCTACACATATCAAAATGCTGATAAAAAACCATTTTTGATTTACCTTTTGGGGGATCAAATGAATTCATTTAAAATTTATGTTTTGTAAGAATGTAGTCCTTATTATACGCTTCCCAAAAAGTATAATTTTAAATATATTTAATTTGATTACTATATTTATTTTTTATTTCTTGTGAATGTAGGTTTTTTGATGAACATCAAGGTCTTTATTTCACACATACGAAAAAATAGGAAAATAGAGAAAAAAAAAATTCTAAAAAATGCATGTCCTCTAGGTATTGATGTCCTTATTCCAACAAAAAAAATGAATTACAAAAAAAGTTATGTTGGACAGAATACGCCTATGTCTAAATTATAATTGGTTTGACTTCAAAAATTAATTAAAAAAATATTCATCAAAACATTATGAAACCAAATGCGTCCTTTAGATATCGGTGTTACCAATCTAAATTCAAAAGAATCAGAATTTTATCCTTTGTAGAAAAAAATTTATGTGCGACAAAATACACCACTTTAAAAAAATGTTGTTTACTATTAAAAAATGGTTATCAAAGGAGATGCAAAAAAAATTACAATTTAACTCCAAAATTTTTTTAAAATATATATTTATAATCTATAGACAAAATCTCACAAATCACTAGTTCACATCATCTTCAAATTCCTAATGGTTTAGTGGCTATAGGTGTCAAAAAGTGAAGATTTAGTTCAAAATGTTGATTTCAATGTCAAGTTTGGCCAAAAAATGTGACCCATTATTGTGGGATGACCCTTGGATACTTGTATTGTGCTAAGGTTAGGATGCATGTAGTCCTACATTGGGCATGTGTTCTTAGTAAGACATATAACATCATGTGAAGAGAGATTTCATAGTATGGGGTATGAGTATCAATTCATGTGGATGTTGTATATGGTTGTCGATGTATAGTTCTAAGTCAAACCTTGTAGGTGTAAAAATATTTGGAGTTACTATCGAGGGTCATATTTTGCTTGTTCATGTCTTTGTATTTATATGTGTATTAGATGCAGAAAGGATGTGTTGATGTGCATTAAGAAATATATTTCCATGTATATGAGATGTTTTAGATCTATGGCTTCATGTGTATGCTTATATATTAATAAGGAAATGAACTAAAAAGATAAAAAAATAGTATTGTATTGTACCACACCTTTGGATTATGGACTATGCTTCTTCACCTTGACTAATGGATGGGGAGGAAAGGCACATCCTCATGGTGTGATCAACCCCTTCCCTGATTAGCATCAGAGCATGGGAGCTTGGAGGATTAGCTTACAGAGTTGTGCTTGGAGTTCTTTAGTTATTTTTCTTGATGTACATTGTATATGGCCACTTCTATTTGTGGTGGTTCATTCATGGTTTATTGTATTCTTTATTATTGATGGGGGTTGTAGTATTCGACCCCTTATATATATTGGTTGTGTAATGATAATATCTTCATTAAAGAGTGCTAGATATGTACCTGGGAGACTTTCATATTATTTGAGATATACTTATTGTTATGCTTCCTAGTTATATTTAATGAGTGGGAATTATATATTGTGTTGATTTTATTGGATATAACTTGCATGTTTTGCACATTGTTACGTAATATTGTATCATGGAAGTTAATGGAAGTGTATATTGTACCCTTTTGTTAGCATTGGGTTGTTTGTTTTGGTTAGTACTTAAGAAATTTTGAGGTTGCACTTTAGAGGTTGTTATAGGTTGTTACAAAGGTTGCACAAGTTTTACCTTTGTGCTAAAATGGAAATTTTTTCTCCATGCAATAGGTAGTTATTCTATTTTTGTGGATTGATCATGTTGCATGAGTTTGGCTTTAAGGCTATAAGTATGCTGAGCTTTTAGAAGCAAGGGTGTCGAAGAAAACATTAGAAGAGATTTCTAGTCTATGTTTACATTAGTTTAACTAGGAACTTGGAGAGTACTTATATCTTCTCCATCCACCATTTAAGACTTGTGTTACTTCTGGTAAGTAGTTTTATTTCTTTTTCTTTGAAAAAGAGAAACTTGAAGGCATATAAGTTGTTATTCACTATATTAGAACTCATGCCCAATATTGTTCTTTATTTTGTCTATTTGTGCTTGTGATAAGTCTTGATAGGATTTGAAACATATGTTTTTTATTGTAAAAAGGAGAATATGATTAGGTATTATTTTTGTACAAGTTCCACAAGCTATATTATCTATTGTTCTTTATACTTGCTTGAACCGCTCTCCTACTATTAGTGTTGTAAAAATATAGAGATTGAGATCCCTATGATCTCTCACCCTTTAATTATTACCTCATCCTCAAAGCTTAAACTTGACTTAAAAACATTATGAATATAAGGAGGTATGTAATGGAAACTAGTATGTATACCAATGCATATTTTTCAATAGTTTGTGTTTGGAATGAAGACAAGGGTTTAGAAACCTTGTTCTTGAAATGCAATCATGAAGTACAATTGGGGTTAATGAGAACTGGGGACTCATCATAGTTCTTGAACTTGGTATATGAAGATATGGCTATTATTAAGCCTTGAAACATAGAATTAACACTAAAGAGCTAAAAACTTAAAACAAGAATGTTAATACTAAACTGATATGAACAGACAATACATTGTTCTTAGTAACAAGGATCGTCCTATTATTTAGGTAACTATAGAGGTGATATTTATGATGATTTTTCAACTACTAAAGATGATACCTAGTGCTAATGCAAACTATTGATGATTGAGTACATCCTATGTATGAATATAGGATACATGATTGGGTTTTACTAATAGATATATATTTCTAGTGGTGGGGTTATGATTCATGAATAGAAGTTAAAATACATGTTGATCTATGGGTAAATGCACAAAGATGAGTCCACTTAAGGTGGAAGTTTCAGACTTAGAAAAAAATCCGAAATCAAGTAAACCAAAATGGGATCCCATTTTTTATGAAACGGGATCCCGTTATGCTTCAGGATCCCGAGCCAAAAGCGGGATCACGTTTTTTCAAAAACAGGAACCATTTCAAAATGGGATCTCATTTCATAAAGGTTAAAATATTAACCTTTTATGAAACAGGATCCTATTTTTTAGAAACGGGATCCCATTTATAGAACGGGATCCCGTTTCATAAAATTTGAATTTTTGACCCCATTTTTCCTATGCGTTTTGGGTCAAAAAAAAGGCTTGGGAACCCGACCCTTGGCTTTGGACCTAGTTTGACTTGCAAGTTGAAGGTCATGTCAATGTCAAAACAAAATAGTGACTTTGGGCATATGTCTGAAGGCCTTTTTTGCAAAATTTTTTGACGAAATTGAAACCCATTATAGATGAGACAGTGTAGATTCCAAATATGTAATTTTTTTTACAATTGGATTATTTTTCTATTTTTCAATTAATTTCTGATGAAACAGGTTCATAAACTTGAATTATCAGGGTTTTTTAATATTTTAATAACTTTTTATAAAAATATTTTTTTGTAAAAAAATTGTATGAAAACGTACTTCAGACAATTCTTTTCAATTTGAAAAAAAAAATCAAAAAATGATAAGTTTAGGTCATCTTATGCGTGAGGTACACGACGATTTTTTAAAACACCAGAAATGGCCAATAAAAAATTAACAAAAAAAATATATTCAATAAAAAATTACAAAAAAGTATGGAAAACGTGCTTCAGTGAGTTACGAATCTTTTCCCAAAAGGATTTAGAAAAATATGATTATTTAGGTCAAAATATGGATGACGTACACATGCATGGTATAGTAAAAAAAAAGTGACTTTTAAACAATGGTTTTTAGAAACACCTATTAAAAATCAATTTGTATCATCTGGGTATTAAAAATAATTACATATTTGGAAACTAGACTCCGAGTACTACTTTTCATATTTACTAACTTTTTTCAAGACTCCACCTTTAAAGTGCTTCAAATTTTTAGGTCAAATGTGACAAATTCTGAAAATCAGGGAAAACACTTCCACTTTTTGGCCAAAAAGTGGACTCAACTTCTTGCACACACCCCTATGCTAATTGTTACCTATTTGTGAATTCCAACACTATGTATAACTATCCAGTAAGGGTGTACTATGATGTTTAGAATCGACTCAAGCACAACACAAATGAGTCAAACTCCAAACAACACATGCCCTTCATCCTTGCTAAACGTGTCAATCGAATCACTCCTACTATTTTGAGAAAAGATAGCTAGGCAGGGGTGAATCAAACTTATTACTCTCTTCATGTGGAAGAAAATTGTTGTGGGTGATAGTGAAGTTGTTGTGTTGTGTTTGTTGAATGTTAAATTATCAAATGTGTTTTTTGTGTTGTATGCCTCATGATGAGATCGAGGGATTCTTGCATATTTTCTATGTTGTGTGAATATGAGTTTAAATGTTGAAAATGATGTTTGCCTTGTGATATGATCAAGGGAATCCCTTTTGTTTTTTGTGTTTTTGAATGTTTTATGAGCTTCTAAATGTAATTACTACTAAATGAATGCAATCTTTTTAATTCCTTTTCGAATTTTCAAAGATGATTTAATTACTATGAAAGATAAATATGAATCCAAACTATATGACTTTTCCTAATGCAATTTATCTATGTGTTTTAATTTTATATCTAAGCTATCAAAGCAAATTTTGTAACTATTCTAAGCAAACATGAAATAAATTTAATCTAGAAATAAACTAAATCTAGACTACCAAGAGAAAGATAAATATTGATTTACTTCCTCAAGGGAAAGATTTTGAGATAATTAATACAAAGGCAATAAAAAACCTATAAAAAGAGGGCATCGGTGCCACGCTTTGTCCTCAGAGATTATTTGGTAATTGTCTCCTCTTTTGTAGAAGTAGATTCCTCCTCTTGAAGAATAGGGTAGGGAAAAGGATATGAGGAATTGGATTGAGCTTAGAAGCAGTAAAAAAAAGAAAGTAAAAGTAAAAGTAAAATGCACACAAAGTCTTGTGCAAGCGCAAGAATACTATTGGGATTGTTATGCATAAGCTTGGCTAAGACAATAATACATGAAAATAACCTCTCCTATGGTGAAAGAAGATTTGAATCTTTGTAAAACTAAAATAAAATAAAATAAGAGTCTCTTGAATTCATATGAGAGAAACTTGCTTGCTTTTTTCTATACTATGAGATGCTATGAATGAATTCAACAAATTCTTGTGTGTTTAAAGAATAGAGAATGAAGGGGTTTTTATAGGTAGAAATGATAGGGAAAGTATGAAGAGATAAGAATTGAAAACTGAGATAACTGAAGATTAAATGAGAAACTTTGCTAAGAATAGATGAGAGGATACGAGGAAAATAAGAAGAAAACTAAAGAAAACCAAAATAGAACAAGAAGTTAATTGGGAAACAATCTTGAGAGGACTGGGATTGAACATGAGTTTGCAAAGGAAAGAAAGTGAGAAGAGGATCGGTTATCATGGAAAAAGGTGAGGAAAATAAGCTAAAAATTAAGAAGAAAAGATGGAACTAAGAGAAGTCACACACATCCAAAAATTATAGGGTCACCCCTTTTGCTAGGGCTAGTTTCCTGAGTGACCCAGGTCTAAGGGGTGACCCTTTGAATAGGTTTTGGACAGGGTTGTTAGGAAATTGGAAAGTTTTGGAACTTAGTTGGGAGGAGTTGGAAAGAATAGTCAAGGGGAAGAAACACAATAGGGCACATCATCAAGAGTGAAATTGTTGAGAGGAGTGTAATTCATATTGATAGAGCCATGATTAGAACATTTATATCATCATCGAATTGCCATGTAAGCCTATGCACCTTTTTGGCACTTAAATATTTGCCCCCTCAGGGATCACAATCTACATGAAAGGTAGGTACAACTCTCAAAGCACGACCCTTACCATTGTTGTTGTCCTAAAATAGAAAATAGAAAATAAATCAAGGAAAGAAATAATATAAAAAGAAAAGTGAACTTGAGTTTTACAAGAATTATAATAGAAATATGTGACCCCACATAACTCATGTAGTTAAGTAATTTATATTTATTTTATTGTATTATATGAGAAAAGTTTTGCTTTTTTGGAGTTTCTTAGGAAGCCCATTTTATATGTAAATTTCCCCTAATGCGGGGCTCTTGGCAGATGCTCTCTAAATTTTTAAGAAGTTTGTTTTAGGGATTTGTTCCTAAACCTTATGTGACTTCATCCTATCTTGGGCTCATGCAAGAAACACTATAGAATAAATGAGATGAACATAGAAGCGAAAGATAAAGTTGAAATCAGAATGGAAGAAATGTGTGGAAATGAGAAAAAAAACCATTTAGAAGGATTTTCTCTTCACATTGGGTTCACCAATATATGTTTACCTTACGTGGAAGAGAAGATGGAAAGAGAAAAATAGCAATGGAAATGCAAGAAGCACACCAAAAGGATTTGATTTTCATGTCAGGTTCACCAAAATAAGTGATGCTTAGAATCGACTCAAGAACAACATGAATGAGTCAAACTCCAAACAACACATGCTAAGATTACTCTCTTCATGTGGAAGAAAAATGTCATGGGTGACAGTGAAGTTGTCGTGTTGTGTTTGTTGAATGTTGAATTATTGAATGTGTTGTTTCTGTTGTGTGCCTCATGATGAGATTGAGGGCTTCCTGGATATTTTCTATATGTTTAATTATTTTGAATTTTGAAATTTTTATTTGTCTTGTGATATGATCGAGGGCTTCCCTTTTGTTTTTTGTGTTTTGAAATGTTTGATAAGTTTCTAAATGCAATTATTGCTAAATGAATGCAAGCTTTTTAGTTCCTTTTCCAACTTTCAAAGATGGGTTAATTACTATGAAAGGGAAATATTAATGTAAACTATATAACTTTTCTTAATGCAATTTATCTATGTTTTTTGTATTTTTACGTTTTGATTTTATATCTAAGCTATAAAAGAAAAATTTGTAACTATCCTAAGAAAACATGAAATAAATTTAATCTAGAAAGCAATTAAATCTAAACTACCAAGAGAAAGATAAATATTGATTTACTTCCTCAAGGGAAATATTGTGAGCTAATTACTACAAAGGCAATAAAGAACCTATAAAAAGTGGGCACCAGTGCTAGTCTTTATCCTCATAGATCCTTTGATAATTGTCTCATCTTCTATAGCAGTAGAGTCCTCCTCTTGATGAACAAGGGTAGAGACATAGATATGAGGAATATGATTGAGCTTAGAAGCGGTAATAAAATAAAAGTAAAAGTCTCACAAAGTCCTACACGAGCACAAGAGTGCTATTGGGATTGCTATGTATAAGCTTGGCTAAGACAAGAATACATAAAAATAACCTCTCCAATGGGGAAAGAAGCTTTGGATCTTTTCAAATCTAAAACTAAAATAAAATAAAATAAAATAAAAATAATGTTCTCGAAGTCTTGTGAGAGAAGCTTGCTTGCTTTCTTCTATACTATGAGATGCTATGAATGAGTTGAATGAATTATTGTGTGTTTAAACAATTGAGAATAAAGGGGTGTTTATAGGTAGAAATTAGAGGGAAAGGATGAAGAGATAAGGATGGAAGAGTGAGATAACTCAATATTAAATGAGAAACTTTAATAATACTAGATGAGAGGATAAGAGGAAAACAAGAAGAAAACTAAAGAAAACCAAAAGAGAACGAGAAGTTAATTGGAAACAATCTTTAGAGGATTGAGATTGAATATGAGTTTGCAAAGGAAAAAAAGTGAGAAAAGGATCGGTTAGCATGGAAAAAGGTGAGGAAAAATGAGCTAAAAATCAAGAAGAAAAGCTAGAACTGAGAGAAGTTGTGTACATTCAAATATGACAAGGTCACCCCTTTTAGGACCTGGGTCGCCCCTTTTGCCAAAGCTAGTTGCCTGGGTGACCTTGCAACTTAAGGATGGGTAGCCCAAGTGACTTAGAAGGTATAAGGGGAAACCCTCTAAAGATGGTCTAGATGGGCTCATTAGGCAATTGGAAAGTTTTGAAACTCAATTGGGAGGGGTTTGAAAGAATAATCAAGGGGGAAAAACATAATAGGACATGTCATCAAGAGTGAAACTATTCATAGGAGTGAAATTCATCCCTACATGGTTGTGATTAGGACCTTTATTTCATCATTGAACTACCATGTAGGCCTATGCACCTTTTTGGTACTTACATGTACAACGACCATGATGAATCTTTGTTTAATTAGTAACTATGTAGTGACTTATCACTATGTTGATTATTGTATTAAGTATTGACAATAATGAATATTATAAGGTAAATTGTGATTGCCATAAGGATTGTGAGTTAATAGGTAACTAGTATATAAGTTGATTATGATAACAATCAATGATGTTGTACTTAGTTGTTTAAGTGTAAGGGCAAGCTTGTGATCAATGTTATAAGGTATGTGAGTTATACATGTTTGTTGTGTGAAGCAAAGGTGATTTTTGAGGTATTTGTAACATGTGTTAGGATTGTAAACTTGATAATTTATAGTCTTGTAAATTCAAGTGGTGTAAAGTGGATTTGAATTTGAATCTTTATGTCTATTTCTTGTGTATAAGCTATTACAGTGGACAATGTTGAGAAGTGATGTGTATAATGAGCTTGATAATCCTTCCTCTCTAAGTCATTTATGACTTCAAAGATATAACTAAGTGTTTAACATATGAATTACTTCTGAGACTGTGCATTGACCTTCTTTGTTATGGCATGTTGTATATGTCATTGTGAATCATCAAAAATTAATTGAAGTGGAGTTCCACTCGGTTTCACCTTGGGTTGGGGCTCGGGTGGTGGTCCTAGATTTGGCTCATATTACACCATCTATTCCTCCAAAGTGATTAGGGTTTCAATGTTGTTTGTTGATAGTTGAAGTTTCCATGTGGATACTTAATTACTTAAACCTGTGATTGTGACTTTTGAGATTGTTGGAAATCGGACATGTGGATATGTGAATCAGTAGGGAATTGGTCATGATTTTAATTGACAACCTAGACTATATAATAAAGTAACTATATACTTATAATAATGAATTAACTTGATGTACAATGATTAGGTTTAAATAAAATTTTATTTTTGCAACTGATATTCCTGTAACAAAGAATTTAAGTCTTTGTGATCTGATCCTCACTAATTCATTGTAGTATTTGTAAGCTAAGAAAAAAGAAATACATGTACTTGATTAATATGAAAGCATAGTTGATATAAGTTGCCTTACTATACTTTATTCTACTTAGATACATCAGTTCTATAAAGATGGAAAGGAAAATGTATGCAATTAGATCTTTAATACATTTATCCAAATCTGTAAACTATTAAAGTATGATCTGTATAGATATTATGATTGAATCCATTGAATAGGAACAAGGAAATGTGTCATTATGCATAATTGATCAAAATTAATAGAGCTGATGAATTGTCTTACTAATGTCTAAATTGAGAACAAAACATTGAATCATGAAGTGACTTATTATTATTATTAGAAATGAATGCTCAAACTAGTGAGGTTGATGGATATAAATGTAATCTATTGGTAAAGATCTAATGACTTAATATAAAAGAAATAAAGTCCAATAAATAAATAAGTATGAACAAGTGATGGACTTATTGAAATTGAGACACAAAGAGTTAGAGGATCAAACACAACAATTAGTCATTCATCTTGAACACTCAAATGATTATATTCTATGGCTCTATAAAGCCATCCAACTTACTCACTACCCAAACCACTAAATACCAACTAACACATAACTAATAGCTAACTAAAAACTAACATCTAATAAATTAACATTAACGTGTTAATTTATTATTTATTACATTATTCTATATCATGCACTAATAATTCCTAATAGCCCCCTTTAGTGCTGACATAGGGACTTTATTCTGGTGCTACATTATTGATAATTGGCTTGTCTCATATTTGTCCCTTTCAATAAAAAATTTTCTTTAGATGTCAGTTTCTACCAATAATGCATCCAATTACAATGTGCAAATACAAAATCTATTACATCTTTATGGCTCCAAAATCCTTATTTCTCCATTGACATAATGTTGAAAAAGTATTATAATTTCGCCTCTACCTTCTACATCGAACTGTTGAATAAATATTAACAACATTCTCAAATGATTTCTAGTTTTTGTTCTCCTCTTTATCAGATTTCCAGAACATTTTAAATTTCTAAATTTTGTTGCAAAATGAGAAGGATATTGCATATTGTAATTTTAGTGAGATTGATATAAAAAACTTTTTACAACACCAAAGATTTCTGCAAATTTGAGTTCACATATAATTTTTAAAAAAAAAATTGATTATTTGATATGAACATGAACAAAATGGAGTGAAAACTATGAAGAGAGTGAACAAGATGGAGGAGAGAAACAAAATAAAGGAATAAGATGGAGAAAGAAGAGAAACCAAATGCAGATGGATGATGACTATCACAGATTTACACGTGGTCCACACTGTGCCTCTGTTGATAAAATGCAAGAATGAAATGTAGATGGATGATGAAGCCAATAGATTTGCACATGGTTTGCACTACTCCTGTGTTGACAAAATGCAAGAATGGTGGATGGATAACAATGACTTTTGCATGTGGTCCTAGCTACATCATCATTGGCACCACTTTGGAGAAGGAAAGACAAGTGAATGGAGGGCGACCAAAGAGATCCAAGACACTTGCTTTGATACCATATTGAAATTGAGACATAAAGATCTAGAGGCTCAAACACAACAATCAGTCATTCATCTTGAACACTCAAATGATTACATTCTATGACTTTATAAAGCCATCCAACTCACTAACTACCCAAACCACTAACTACCAACTCACTCATAACTAATAACTAACTAAAAACTAAGATCTAATAAATTAACATTAACATGTTAATTTATTATTTATTACATTATTCAAAGTCATGCACTAATAATTCCTAATAGGACTCTACATGGAAATTAGGGTCAATTATATGTACCAATTAATTTGCATTTAACGATTACTTCATAAAAGGTATATAAATTCTAATAGTGAAATTAATTATGATAATTAATGTTGTAGATCCATGAACTTGGGAGATGCTTCCTTTGATATGAAGTGAGAGCCATTCTTAAATACTCCTCCTATGACTATATTATTATCTCCTATGATTAGACATCTCAGTCCCACCATGTGACATCTAATCATCTCTACAATAAAATAGAGGATGTGGGAACAATTTAGGAGTATTTATAGTTGTATACACCTCAAAATGACACGACTCTGTCCAAATAAATATTCTTAATATTTATTTAAGTCTAATTCATCTATCAATAAATAAATAAATAAATTTATTTATTTGATTCATATTCTTCCAAATAATAAAATAAAACCAATTTATTTAATTAAATCCCTAAATTTTTCCAACAATTAAATAAAATCCTTTATTTAATTAAATTCCTCTAAATCCTCCAACAAATTAAATAATACCAATTATTTAAGTAGTTCTTCCAAATTCAATTCTAAATTAAATAAAACCAATTATTTAATTGTTTCTTCCAATAATATCTTCTCTAAATTTAAATAAATCAAATATTTATTTATGTTGTCCATTTCTTCTAAAAATTGAGTTATCTCTAAATATAATTCAATCTTTGTGCACGTGCAATTGAATATTCCAAATATTTAATTGAGCTAAAATATCTTCTCATCCTCATGCAATTTCCATCCTCTAGTTCTAATCACTTAACTAATCAATCTATTTTGTTAATTGATTTATCTCTTCAAGTCAACTCATTCTTCTATTTTATTAATTCCTCTCATGCAAAATAGAGCAGGACACGTGTCCTCTTCCTATTTGTGCACATCTCTCGAGATTTCTATATCGTTGATCTTCTCATTCTTTCTATATTGTTGATCTTCTCTCTCGCAAGTCTATAAATTGAACCCTATTCTTCCATTTCAATCATCCAAGCTTTTAGTACCCTTACTCTGTAGGAATTACAGCACGCCTTTGGCACCAATTCCTTCATTGCTTACGATCAACTTGTTACCATACCATTATCTTTCTTGTGAAGCTCATCTTCATTGCAAGAAACTATCATAGCCATTCTCCATTGACATCTTGAAGAAATAGCAAGGAAGTGCACCTTCTAAGGGCCATATTCATACACTAGATCGATTGAGATAGGCGACCAATGGAAGCTATGAAGTATTGAGGTTTGCAAGGTTTTAGTTCTTTGTTGTTTGATCTTGTTTATTTCCCTTTCCATTGAGTTATTGGGTTTATTTGATATTATTGATAATCATTCCAATTTTCCCTTAATATTTTTGGTGCCCACCATGGGGCGTTGCCCCGATTTAACCCAAAAACTGAGTTTTTGTGAGTTTAGGTTCCGTACACAGGGAGATTTTGCACATCTAATCAATTCTAACACGCATCTAAGCTCTGTTTTGGCGCATCTGATCTTTCGGCGCATTTACCTCCTGAAGTTACGCATTTGTATTCTGATACGATGCATTTACTAAAACTGCACATATATCTTCTATTTCTGCGCTTTTGACCTCTGTCTTAGCACTTTTGTAATAGTTGTACATTTGACCTTTGTCTTTGCGCATCTAATCTCTGTACCTGCGCATATGATTCTGACAGTGACTTTTTGAGTTTTCATGTGATTTTTCTAACGTTAACACTTCTCACAGGAAAATTCTTTGATCTACTTGCAGGTTAGGGGTTGGTTTAGTCATATAGCTATATTTGTTAACTCATATCTTGATCTAAAGGAAAGTAAATGAATGTTCATGCAAATCTCATTTAGTTCTAACTAGGAGGATTGTAATTTAATCTTGTTGCATCAACAACTTGAATTTAGTCCCAATGCTAGGAGGATAAAATTGAACCATTGCTATCTTGCTTTTAAAGTTAACAACTTGCGTGTGTGCCCAAGTAGCTAGCTCATATAGTCTTTTTTTCATTTTAACTAGGGGAAAAGAACCACTGTCTTTTGTGTTTTTGGAATGATACTAGGCCTATGCTCTCCCCTATCTTGGGTGATCAAAATGCCAGACATATCATTTCGTATGTGTTAAACCTTCAGAGAGGCCTGCTCTTGGATATCCTTCCATCCAAGTGGGAATGACCTTAAGTGGTAACAAGCTAAAGCCAAGCTCTGCCAAGCCACTATAAATAAATTATGTTTGGAGTGAAAGCTTCAAGCAATGAGTGTTGTGTTATACCGACAGCCAACCTCCCCCAAAACCCTCCAAGGTGTAACCCTTGAAGGCTGGGAGACTCCATAACGGAGAGTAGTGCTGCCACATGTATAACCACTCGAACGGTTGCACTTACTAAATCATCCTTTGTTTTTAGTAGCCAAAAACCCCTATAATCCGGTGCGAGGAAGGGCGATTATCACCTCCCGAAGATGCCTCATCTAGAAATAGTGAGAATTCGATTTATATTGTCCTAGCCAGCCTAGGATTTGTACTTGATTTTAGTCAAAAAGAGTCCAAAAAAAAATTACAAAAAAAGATCAAAAAAAAATCATGAAAAATTATTTGTGTTTGTTGTGTCTTACTTGCCATAATTAAGAAACCTAAGAGATCACATTAGGGAATTTAGCGTCGCATGCCTAGAAGTAGCTCACAACGAAACTTTCCTAATGAGACTATTCCCTAGATCTCTAGGTGGACAAGCCATGGAATGGTTCTCATGACTTCCCCTAGGTATCAAAACTTTTGATGAGTTAGTAAACAAGTTCGTCACACACTTCTCATATAACATTGAACACGAAGTTTCCATGCTTGACCTATGCAATACAAAACAAAAGAGTGGTGAATCTTTCGCCACCTTCTTACAAAGGTGGAGACAACTCATGAGCAAATGCTCATATCACGTGCCTGAGAAGCAAATGACGGAGATGTTTGTCCACAACCTTAACCCTAATCTAAGTTACCAAATCCAAATTCAATGCCCTACCTCATTTACGAAAGTCATTGAGATGGGATTATTTATCGAGAAAACTATGATCACCAAGGGGCAAATAAAGTTGTACAAGGACACCCCTAACTCTAACTACACCAAGGACAAGTCAAAGTTTTGGACAAAGAACAAAAATGTCATCAATGATGGAGTAGTTGATGCCAAAGTAGTGGCTCCCAAATAGCAACCAATCTTCACTGTCAAAGGAGAAGCAAGCAATGCTATGCCAAACAAAACCTTCCCTCGCGAGCCAAAGCAATGGTTCACCTCTACTCATAGATGAAAGTTCACACCACTGGGGGAGTCCCAGGAGTCTACGTTAAGAAAGCTATTAGCCAACAATGAGATCACTCTTCCTCCCACTAGCGACTATGAACCTCAAGTTAAACCACACTATTGGAAAGATACTGATTTCTGTGAATATCATAGAGGAAGAGGCCATAAGACCAACGACTATATCCGTCTGAAACACGTCATTCAAGACATACTTGATCAAAATCAGGTAGGCACTAAACAACATACCTCTAACAAGACACATGTGGCATACAAGGATCCACTCCTCAACCACGACAGGTCGTACAACAACAACAATAATAACAGCAATAGCAATAACAACCACAATAGGTAGAATCAAAATAATGGACACAACAATGCTAACTATGTGAGCGTGTCATTCGATTATACAGTCAACTACCTATTGGAGTACATTCCACAAATCAATGTGGTCACATCCAACCAACAATCAGGACCCAGCAAAAATGATTGCAACATCATCACCCACAGTGGTAAGGTCACGTTAAAGATGCTTCCTCCAAGGTCGTCACCTTCTCCGTCTGACTCCCATCAGTACAATGTCATAGACCAACTTTAGAAAACTCCTACCCACATATCTATCTTAGAGTTGTTGCGTCTGTCTCCCTCCCAAAAGGAAATTCTCGATAAATCCCTAGTGGAAACAACTGTGCCCCCGAACCTAGCCCAAGAGAAGTTTCAAGCCATGGTAGGAAATCTAACCTCCTCTAGCACCTTATCATTTACCGAATAGGATGAATTTCAGTGTCTCAGCCCCATAACACACCCTTGCATATCGTCGCCTTCATCCATAAACACCATATCAAAAGAGTTCTCATTGATGGAGGCGTCGGTTTAAATATTTGCACACTCAAGCTAGTCCTTACATTGGGGTTCTTGGAAGCTGCAGTGGATCCTAGGAAAAAGATCACCATTAAGGTCTATGATGAAGAAGAAAGAACTGCCAAAGGAATGGTGGTGTTACCAATACAAGTTGGACCAGTAATAAAGGACATTGTTTTCCAAGTCCTCGACAGGGAGCTACCCCATAACATCCTCCTAGGTAGACCATGGATTCATGCCATGAAAGTTGTGCCTTCTACCTACCACCAATGCATCAAATTTCCTCGTAACAGCAAACAGATCACCATCCAAGGTGATCCAGATCCTTTTCAGCATTACAATTCTATCTACTCAAAGCTTGATTGCATCATACCCAACAATAGAGCTTCCACATCCCCCATCTCACAGCATGATTCTACCTCCAAAGCTTCCTCATCCAAGCCTAAAGAGCAAAAAATCACAATCAAAGAAACAGGGGTAGGGGAATACTCCATCGAGCACAACCTCAACCTAGCCAAAATTCCTCTATCTCCAAGATCCTTTGGGTGACCTACACCTTTTTCCAAAGCCATCTACTCCTCCCAAACCTCCCATAGCTCCCTTTGTAAAATGGGGGACCCTATCTGATGAAAAGAGGAAAGAGACATCTTGCAATGGCTCTACACAGAGGAAGATAACACACAACAAGAACCACCTAAGCTCCCAACGGAAATCTATGGGTGTGGTGAGTCTATCTTACACAGAATGGGTTATGAAGGACAAGGTCTCATTGGCCTAAGAAAAGAAGGAAGCATCAAACCCATTCAACCTTCCTCATCCTCATTGGCAAGAAATACAAAAGGGTTAGGATACAAGGACAAAGGCAAAGCTAAGGCAAATGCTTGTCTTGTGGAAATGATCCATAACCTATAGGAAGACAGTGACACAGATTCTAATGAATATGAATGGGATGAACTGACAGAGCACTCCTATGAAGACAAAGGAATTGACACCATTCATACATATAGCCCATACTGTGAGGGACAAATGCTAACGCATAGACCATTAGAGTGTGATTCACCCACTCTTGAGAGTACGACTTTTGAGGAAGGTCAGAGTTCCATCGTGATAAACAACTTGGAGGAAAGTACCATCCCAGATCCTATCCCTACCAATCCAAATCCTGACCATATATCCATTCAAACTATCACACCCAAGGAATCAAATCTATCTTCTGATCCCCTCCCCCTTGGACATCCTGAACTTATCGACTGGGATCTACAAGGAACCCCGCAACTAGACATGTTCCAAAATGATGATGCCTATATTGACTATATGGAACTTAGGGACCACCTACCTACAGGAGATCATAAAGCTGGCTTCGCCATTAAACTCAACACTGTGGCTTATTTTGGAGAGGGTGCCAAGCCTTCCAATCATAAAAACATCAAAATAAAAACTAGATTTGATGGTGAAAACCACTCTGCGGCAGTATCAGATCCCAAAATACTAAAAAGAAAGGATGCATCGGATGGTGAAAACCTCTTTGAGACGCCAGACGATGGAAGGCTTGACACTCTCCCCAACGCCATGTACTAGGAGAAGTCTCAAATTGTTGTGGAACCTACAAAACCTGTCAACATCAAAACAGAGGATAATCCTAAGATCATTCACTTTGTAAAGTCTTTATCTCCACCGAAAAAAAAAAAATTTGTACCATTCTTCAAGAACAAGCAAGTCAACTTTGCTTGGTCATACACAGATATGCCCGGTTTAGATCTAGATTTGATTCTACATCATCTTCCACTAGATCGAGGGGTCAAACCAGTCAAACAAAAGCTCAGGAAGATGCATCTCCACATTGCATTACTAGTAAAAGAGGAACTCAAGAAACTGCTAGATGTAGGGTTCATCAGGGCCATAGACTATCCAGAGTGGGTATCCAATATAGTGCCAGTGTCCAAACCTAATGGCAAAGTCAGATTATGTAATGATTTTTGAGATCTCAACAAAGCTTGCTGCAAGGATGATTTTTCATTGCCCAATATTGATATCATAGTCGACTTGACAGTAGGACAGACCATGTTTTCTCTTATGGATGGCTTATCCGGATATAATCAAATCAGGATAGCACCAGAAGACCAACATAAAACTGATTTTACTTGTCCATGGGGCACCTTCTATTGGAATGTCATGATATTTGGGTTAAAGAACGCGGGGCCAACATATCAACGTGCTATGACTACTATCTTCCATGATATGATGCACGTCACAATGGAGGACTATGTAGATTACATCCTTGCAAAGTCACTCACAAGAGAATCCCACCTAGATGTACTAAAGAAGGTCTTTTAGAGCCTGGAACAATTCAAAATCAGGTTGAACCCGAATAAATGTGTGTTTGGAATCACCTCTGGCAAACTCTTGGGCTTCATTGTATCAGCAAATGGGATCAAAGTAGATCCTACCAAAGTCAAAGCTATCATGGAAATGCCACCACCAAAGAACACCACTCAACTGCAGTCTCTACAAGGCAAGTGACAGGCAATCAGTCGATTCATTTCACAACTGGTAGACAAGTGCCAACCTTTCAGTCATCTCCTACATAAAAACATTATATTTAGATGGAATGAGAAGTGCGCAGAAGCATTTGACAAACTGAAGGAGTATCTTATGAATCCACCTATATTGATGCCTCCTATCCAAGGAAAGCCACTATTACTTTACATATCCGCTACACCAACAGCTCTCAGAGCCCTATTAGCACAATAGGATTATGAAGGCAAAGAAAGAGCTATCTACTACATTAGTCGCACATTGGTGGGCTATGAACTGTAATACTCCTAGATAGAAAGATCATGTCTTGCTGTGGTTTTTTCCTTCCCTAAAACTATGACATTACATGCTAGCACATTCAGTCAAGCTTATTGCAAAGATAGATCCACTGAAGTACCTATTAAGCAAAGCATCTCAAACAGGACACCTAGCCAAGTGGGTAATGTTGTTAAGTGAATATGACATCGAGTATGTAGAAAGGAAGGCTATCAAAGGTCAAATCATTGCCGATCAGTTAGCAGAAGCACCATTGCAAGATACCACATCAATGACATTCGAGTTTCTAGATGAATCCATATTCAGTGTCACAACACACTCATGGAAACTCTACTTTGATGGATCCTATACAAACCATGGATCGGGGACAAGAATCTTGTTGGCCACTCCTCAAGGCGACACCATACCTAAGTCTTATTGTCTTCTATTCCCATGCACAAACAATATAGCAGAGTATGAGGCCTTGGTCATTGGTCTCAAAATGGTAGCAGAATGGAAAATAAAGGAGCTACATGTCTATAGCCACTCCCAACTAGTAATCAATCAAGTCAATGACGACTATCAAACCAAAGATGACAAGTTAATACCATACAAGTGTATGGTAGATGACTTTAAAGAGTACTTTGTGATCATCTCCTTTGAGATGATAGCTCGCATTGAAAAAAAAGTAGTAGATGCCATGGCAACCATCGCCTCACTCTGAGAGATCCCAGAGAACGAGTCACGGTATGAGTTCTTGGTGGAGTCAATTATGCAACCAGCTTATGATCTTCTTGAAACACACTCCATATGCCTATTAGTCAAATCTGATTCACCTTTATATGGTAAGATTTACACTTACCTCAAGGATAACACCCTACCACCTGACTTGTCTTCTAACCAACGTCGAACCTTCATTCGCCAAACCTCTCATTACACCATTATCGCCAATACCCTATACCGATGAGGTCTGGATGGTACTTTACTCTGATGTTTAGAATGTGAAGAATCTCAAATCACCTTACGAGACGTACATGAAGGAATTTGCGGAATGCACTCTAGCAATCCTTCTTTAGCTAAGAAACTCATGCGTTTGGGATACTATTGGCCAAACATGGAAACTGATTCATATCAGTTTGTGAAGAAATGCAAGTAGTGCCAGATACATGGTAACCTCATCCATGCACCATCTCAAGAGCTACGACCTTTAACAACACCTTGGCCCTTTTGTCAATGGGGACTCGACCTTGTGGGCAAAATCCACCCTCCATCATCCAACGGCCACAAGTTCATAATCACCGCCACTGAATATTTTACCAAGTGGATTGAAGCCATTCCACTCACCAATGTCACAGGCAAACAGATTGCCTCCTTCATCCTCAATTACGTCATTTGCAGATATGGAATTCCCTCATCCATTGTCACGGATAACAGAAGACCTTTCAAGAACTAGGATGTCTAAGAGATTTGTGACAAATTCAAAATCTAACACCATTGCTCAACCCCATACTACCCCCAAGGCAACGATCAAGCAGAGGCATCTAACAAAACAATCTTGAAAATCCTCAAGAAAACTGTCAATAACACCGACTGTGATTGGCACATAAAATTCAATCCTGCTCTGTGGGCCTATCTAACCAATATACGCACTCCCACAGGTGCTACCCCATACACCCTTGTCTATGGATCAAAAGCCATTTTTCCCATCGAGGTCAAGTTACCATCTTTAAGGTTGTTGTTAAAAGGTCTTATTACTGATGAAGACTACAGAGTTTCCAGATTGCAAGAATTAGAACTGTTGGAAGATAGAAGGCAACAGGCCTTTAACCATCTCAAATCCTATCAATAGAGAATGTCATGAAGCTACAATCACAAGGTCCATCCAAGGATCGTCAATGTTGGTGATCTAGTACTCAAGGAAAATCCTCGCAATCAACAAGATCAGGAAAAGAAAGGAAAGTTTGAACCCAACTGGCTTGGTCCTTATGTAATCATCACGGCCTATGGGTTAGAAGCATATTAATTAGCAACATCAGAAGGTGAGCTATTCAATTACCCAATCAATAGTATGCATCTTCGCTAGTTCTATACCTAAGAGAACCCCAATGTAAGGGGGGCAAAAATTCAAAAAATTAGAAAAAAAAATTTGAAAAATGGGAAAAATAACAAAAAAAATTGTCCTTTGGTGAAAACCTGGTAAACAGGCACCTTGGATAGGTACCATGATGAAAACCTGGCAAATAGGCATCATGTGTACTTTTAGCTTTCGTGCAAATAAAAACAAGTGGTGAAAACCGAGTAAACGGGCGCTACTTGTGATAAACCACTTCCTCCATTTTTGGGAAACCAATCACTTTGTGTCCATTCTTCCTACCATCGTTTCTCATCTGATCCATATCTATTCCATAATAAAACACCTTGTGCAACCTAACGATGACCTATCATGGCTTGATACTCTATCTCTTTTTGTCACCTTATCAACTAAGGTTGTCGAAGTACCGTATCCATAGTGTCAGCATGTCTTAGTGTCCATCGTCAGTATCAGGGTTCACCCTAAACTATGTTGCATCTGCGTCATCACGTAGGCAAGGCCATTTTCAATGCACCTCCAAGGCTCCACTTCTCATCCATTCCATCGCGTGTCATCTGTCCTTCTATCTATTTGAGTCCACGCCACTTTCTATTGCCTAGGTCTTAGGTCCATCAGGGTTCACCCTGAACTACTTTGCCTCTGTGTCGTCACGTAGGCAAGGCCATTTAGCAATGAGACCCTGATGCACTAGATCAGTCCCTTAGGGTCCGTTTCACCAATAAGGATGGTGATACCTTTCACCAGGCATGCAAGCACAGCAAAGCCCGCTTCCAAAACAGAAGTTTTTGACACAAGACATCAACCTATCCAAAGAAAAACAAAACCAAGAGAAAAGTGATCTAAATGATTCTATCTAAATTATGGCAAGAAAAACACATCTAATGCAAGAATGTTTTGTGTTTGCGATCAAGTTAAGTTACGGTGTCTTGATTTTTGTTATCAAGTCTTCCTACGCTACTCAAGGATGCCAAAAGCTAGAGATGCTATGATGGGGGCATGATTATTTTCTTTGTTTGTTGTTTGTGGATCAACCTTTAGTAATACGAAGCCTTGTCTAACAACATGATCAGCAAAAAGATCATCAAGAACATCAAAGGTCTAACATGAAAGGGGGCAATCCTTGTCTGTTGATATGCAAGAAATACTCAAGTCATCTCAGTTCAATTATACCTCGATGCTTGTATTAACTTGCTAAATCAAAATCCATGTAAGCAATACTCAGGTCATCTCGGTTCAATTATACCTAGATGCTTGTATTAACTTACAACATTCAGAAAAAGTACCAAAAAAATTGCCCAATGATGAAATAAGCACTTCAAAATACTTGCAATATCAAGATGGCAAAAATCCATTCGCATCCCGAAAGCATCCACAAAGCATCCATATCCATGCAATAAAAGTTCTGTGCAAAGTATCAATGAAAAGCTTGTGATCCTTTCGTTCATAGTTCTTCTATCAATCTTCTATCTATCATGTGTCACTTCTATGTCGATTGAGTACATTTGGACATAACAAAAACATAGCATAAGTTGCATATCATATCACATGAAGTAGTCATTAACATGATTAAATCATTTGCATACATAAAAGTTCATTAGGTCATCCATATACATTTGCATCATCATAACATAGTGTCAACAGAAAAAAATCAAAAACATAGACAAGTACATGTAGATCATTGCATAAACTGGATAATCACATAGATAACATTCACATTAGCATGTTAGATCATCAAAAATCATCTAAGTCTGCATTAGATCATCATTGTATCAAGAGTCCTAGAATCATATCTCATAAAGCATCATAGTGTCATAAACATCACATAGCATCATATAGACATCATAAACATGTGTGTCACATATAGACATCAAAAGTAAATGCATCCATAACATATAGAATAAACAACCGCATATAGATCATCAATAGCTGCATCATTATATAAATAAACATAAAATATGTCCAAATGTACAATATATCAAAATGTCTGTCGTCTCTGAGTCAAGTCATAAAGAGCATACATCACATAAGTAATGATACATGTCTCGGTGCAAAATGATACAAATATATACATATCAGGCTATCCATGAGCCATAAAAAATGTGTATGCATAAGCAAAAATTGGTACAAGTGTCAGCTAGCCCTACTACCATGGGACACTACTCCTAGCACTACCCTCTCCATCCCCTCCTCTGCTAGCCCTCAACTGCTGTGGGCCCATCACCGGCGCTGCTAATCGTGAACCCCCTGCCCTCTGGGATGTACCAGCCACTGACTGACTCCTATAGATGGGTGCCCTCTGGTCTGTCAGCACCGCCCCATGCTACAGTCCCCTATAGTACTGTGTCTGAGCCTGCACTCTAGCAAGCTCACCCTGTAACTGTGCAATCTACATCTGCAACTGATGTACCTGGGCCTGTCCCTGCTGCACCTATGTAACCAAGAAGGCAGTGGCCCCATCCATACCCAAGATTGCTAAAACTGATTCTCTCTCTAGTTTGAGGGCCCGCACCCTCGCCAATGCAGTATCTAGCTCTGCAGTAAGCCCTGATATGATCCGTGCGTCTAACTCTCTCTGGGACTTTGCTGCTCTGAGATGTGCCCTAAGTTGTCTCACCTGACACTACAGTGTAGCAACACCCTGCTGCTGTAGATCAGGCTGGGTAGGAGCCTGAGGAACCTAAACCTGCTGTTGTACCTATGCCTGCACCTGTTGCTGAGCAACCTGCTGCTATCCCACCTGTGGTGCAGCCTGTGACTGCACCACCTGTTGCTGCTGGGAGGGTCCCTCCCTAGCTCTCCTTCTCTGTCTCTATCTCACCATCCTCCTCTCCCCCTCCTCCATCTCCTCCTCCTCCTGCCTCCACCATCCTCATCATCTGAATCCTCCTCATCTAGGTGAGGAACCAACTCTTCGGGTCCTGAATATCAGGAACGGATGAGCAACAAACCACCCCTCGTAATCAGGAGTCATCCCTGCGTCTATCACCTCCCTCCTCATCGGCCAGGCCATGTAGGGAATCTATTGAAACTCTGCTAATGCCTCCTCATAGGAAGTAACTGGGCCCCATCTAAACCGCTTGGCATGTGTCCAAGCAAACAGTGCCTACCCCTGTTGTCAACCCTATATCCTCCCGAACTACCTCTGTACCTGGCTAACAATTTGCCTCTCTAGAATGAATCACATCTTCCCAATGAGTCATCGAGTCTGAAAGCAGTATGGAAGCTCATCGGCCTCGTCATCCCATGGCTCACAGTCTAGATATGGGCGCCAGATAACTCTATCTACATTATCCAATGTGTGTCTCCAATACTCAAGCTTTCCCAGCTTGTGCTGGGAAATAACACATGTGTCTCCATAACTATAAGGCTCACCCCTCTGCCTGGAAAAGATGCACATCGACTGAGTAATAGCAATATACTCTCATAGCTAAAACTATAGTAGTGAGACACCTGCCAACAAACTGGCACCCCTGTGGTATACCACCTGATGCATATCATGGTATAGGTGAGCCAAAACATAGACACCCCATGCAAAATGGGTGCCCTATGTAACCATCCTCTCCATGGTCCTACCCCAACAAATAGGGAACCCATGCGACCTCCTTTCAGGGCAGACAACACCCCCGATCAATCCAGCCACTATACATAGGAAGTAGTCATAATAATCATGAATATCCTGCCAAGAGATAACCTGACCCTCTAACATATGCGCAGTTTCTTATTGCAAATGTGTAGACAGTATGCATGCGCTGATTCATATCCTAAATGCGTCGCATCGGAACAGATGTGCGGTTTCGCATGGCAAATGCACCGAAACATTGTTGTTGTGCATTCATTTCCCTAGGTTTTTCCTAGCATTTATTGCTCTAATAAATGACCCTAGGTGATTTTTTTCAAACTACATACCGGTGGTCCTGCCTCAGCTAGCCGATCAAACCGTTAAACTCGCTCAAAGCAATGCTCCTCGCCTAGAATATCCATCTCTATATCGACTGCTCTATGCTCCTGTGCTCTCCCAAGATCTGAGGGACCTATCAACAAAAGCTAAGTGTGCAAATGACTTGTATTGTGGACCCAGCTCCTATATATAGCAATGGTACCCTAACTGGCTGTGTGGTGACTGTGACTACTTCGCAAGCTCGTTTCCTCCCATTTCTTCGAACCGTAACTTGTTTTTCTTCATCACTAACCTGTTTTTCTCCTTCTTCATCGTGAGATTGTCCGTCTCACATTTTTCTGCCTTCTTCCCATCCAATCTCTTGAGGGAGCATCATGTTGTTAACATGTACTAGGGGCAAACTGGGGAATGTATCATTATCAGAAAAATTTATTCTTTGAAACAACATGATAAAACACATTGCGTCAAAGAGGGGTAAAATTTATACACCTAAAAATGACACGACTCTGTCCAAATAAATATTCTTAATATTTATTTAAGTCTAATTCCTCTATCAATAAATAAATAAACAAATTTATTTATTTGTTTCATATTCTTCCAAATAATTAAATAAAACCAATTTATTTAATTAAATCCCTAAATTCTTCCAATAATTAAATAAAATCCTTTATTTAATTAAATTCCTCTAAATCCTCCAACAAATTAAATAATACCAATTATTTAAGTAGTTCTTCCAAATTCAATTCTAAATTCAATAAAACCAATTATTTAATTATTTCTTCCAATAATATCTTCTCTAAATTTAAATAAATCAAATATTTATTTAAGTTGTCCATTTCTTCTAAAAATTGAGTTATCTCTAAATATAATTCAATCTTTGTGCACGTACAATTGAATATTCCAAATATTTAATTGAGCTAAAATATCTTCTCATCCTCATGCAATTTTCATCCTCTAGTTCTAATCACTTAACTGATCAATCTATTTTGTTAATTGATTTATCTCTTCAGTCAACTCATTCTTCTATTTTATTAATTCCTCTCATGCAAAATAGAGCAGGACATGTGTCCTCTTCCTATTCGCACACATCTCTCAAGATTTCTATACCATTGATCTTCTCATTCTTTCTATACTGTTGATCTTCTCTCTCGCAAGTCTATAAATTGAACCCTATTCTTCCATTTCAATCATCCAAGCTTTTAGTACCCTTACTTTGCAAGAATTATAGCGTGCCTTTGGCACCAATTCCTTTATTGCTTGCAATCAACTTGTTACCATACCATTATCTTTGTTGTGAATCTCATCTTCATTGCAAGAAACTATCATAGTCGTTCTCCGTTGACATCTTGAAGAAATAGCAAGGAAGTGCACCTTCTGAGGGCCATATTCATACACTAGATCGATTGAGATAGGCGACCAATGGAAGCTATGAAGTATTGAGGTTTGCAAGGTTTTAGTTCTTTGTTGTTTGATCTTGTTTATTTCCCTTTCCATTGAGTTATTGGGTTTATTTGATATTATTGATAATCATTCCAATTTTCCCTTAACAATAGCATTGAGGGAAAGCTTGGGTGTCAAATAAGTTCTTGGCATTCAATTGGGTTGCTTGGTGCTATAATATCATTATTGGAAGAAGAGGTCCCTTGATTCAACACAAGTAAAACAAAGGTACATGTTAAACCAGTATAAGTTCAAACTATCAAAATACTTATTTAGTCATTATAAGTTGTGAAATGACAATTGTGAAACTAGAATACTATATTTAAAGTACTTAAGTTATCAAAGCCTAGAAGTTAGTCAAATTAAATTAATTATGACATGTGTATGATATAACCTAGAGATGGAAACATTGTGAAGAAAATTTAAGGGTAAATAGTGTGTATTGCAACCTTTAAAAGCAACACTTAGAAGAAAAAAATTAGTTATGATTTTAGAGGGCATTATAAGGACCTCTTCTATAATGCCTTTCCCTCAAGTTCAACTTCATGTACATTTACTAGAACCAAAAAATCTACCATTTCAAATCTTCTATAGATGTATTAAAAATGACACTTGATTTCATAAACTAGGATGGCTATTCCATGCACCGATAGTCAACAATGGATATGGTTAAGTCTTAGAATGTGAGAGAAATGACTTAAGTATTTAAACAAATGAATTGAAAAATAAGAGACAATATAAGATATTTTGACATCATAGCAATGAAATCAAGATACTCTAGAGAAACCCCTTGTGAGTAAACACACCAGCTAAATGTGAGTATACACTCAGTGCATAAAAATGACTTACTAGATTGATTCCTCAATCCCTTGGGGATTCTACAGAGCTCCAACAATGTGTCGAGCTCCCCAAGAACTAATCAAACTCCCAAATGAACTCCCTATTGGGTGAAAGTTCAAAGTTGTGTCACACTTTAGGATAGATTTTCAACACACCTGAAATTAAGCATTTCCGAATGAAAGTCATTTTCAACTAAAATAATACTCTAGCTAGATTCATTCCAACTAAGATAAATTTAGGTCACAACCTTTTCAATTGAAAGTATCCACTAGAAACACATATAGCATCACTTTGATGCGAATTTATAAAAAAAATTGAAAATATTTGAAAAACTTAAATGCTTTTTCCACTTCTACTTGTGTAAATAACAATTTAGAAAAAATCCAAAAATACCCTTTTGTAGATCTAAAAGTGCAGTTTTCAAAAATATAATTTTTAATATTGTTCAAGAAAAATATTAAAGATTAGTATAAAAAATTATAAATATGATGCACTAGGGGAGAGATTTCTTGTCAAGATGATATAATTGTTTTAAATCGCAAATAAACTATTTTTTTTTCAGTACACGCATCTTTAAAGATTTATTATAAAAAATTATTTAAATGAAAAAAACTAATACACACACTAAAGTTTCAAGTTATAAAAATAAGAAAAAAATGAAATTTACTATAAAAAGTGGAGGCCCTATTAACTTCATTTTCAACATTTTATCATCAATTAAATTATAGTGTCAATTTTATAAAGAATTGCATCCAAATAATTTTTTTAGTTTTTGTAAAAAAATACAACACATAAACTACACTAAGAATCTGCATTTCATTAGTTTACATCATCTCAAAACTCAAAACATACGTCACTTTCTAGTGATTCATACAAAAAATTTAGATCAATGTTGGCAATTTCCTTTATACAAGTGTGACACAATATTGAACTTTCACCCTGCTCTTAAAACTTCTACAACTATCATGAACATGAGACAACACAAGAGAAAATCTCACTAAAACAACTCCCAACAAAGAGAATTAAGACTCAAGCATCTCAAATTTGACCATAAACATGTTATAATTAGAATCCCCTACCATCTAGAAGCTGAAACAACCATCAAGGAAGAAGTGGAAAAATTTAGGATTTGGAATGTTACTAGACTCACACAACTAGGCAAGATGAATTTGTTGTTTTTGCCAAAGAAGCATTTTTCAATTTGTCACTTTTGCCAAGGGGTGATAATGCATTTTCCACAATCATAACCAACTTGTCACACATGATACATAATAAATTCACAACGGTTACATTTTTGCTTTTTGTACACTGACAATTTTTCCAAAGTCAACACGTGATTTTGAAGATCTTCCCACACACCAAAACCTATACTTGGATGTCCTATACTAGCCTAAACATTTTCCAGCATACAAGAAGTCCTCTATCCTAAATCACTAATGATCACAAAACCGAATCCTTTATAAATCATAGCTTCCCAATTAGGGAGATTTTGGTCCCCAAAAACATAGAGACTTAGTTGATGAGGGTGGAGAACCCCTCAACTAATGACATGTGGTTACACCACAATATAATGCAATCCAAAATCTAGTATAATTTTTCCTCCAAGTTTTTAGATGATACGATAAAAATTTGCTTGAACTAGAGTAATATTTTCAACATTGGTTCTCTCCAAAGGAAGAACTCATGTTGACACCCATCTTCCCATGAAGATTTGGGATCTTAGAAGATTGTTTCTTGCCATAAAGAAAATACAACATGAAGGGTTTGAATTCTTGATGACCTAATACTTGCTCCCTCTCCTATAGAATGTTGTCTTTCAATCATACAAGTAGAGGCTTCCAAACACAACTCCACAAATATCCATAGGAGCAACATCTATTGCAATCTCATCAACAAGTTTAAATCTAATAGCAAACTTCAATTTGCTTTTTATCAACTAGCATTTGTGCACATTCTTTAATCCAACCCAAACTATAGTGCTTAGGGTGTTGAAAAGTTTTCAAACCAAGTCCATCTACCAAACTTTGTGAAATCAAGTTAGTTTGTCAGCATGAATCAAATAAAAATCAATATTAATACAATTAATATAGATCTTAACGTTAAATAATGCTTCTCTTTCCATCATTCCAACCTCTGAAGTAGTGCAATTAAATCTAGACTCGACTTCAAAAATGCAATCAATCTCCTTTGCCACCTTATATTTGTTAAGAGCCTCAATACAAATATAGAAATATGCAATATATTCAAAAATGATTTGAAAACCCTTAAGGTAGGCAACACCATACGATAGTTACTTCAAGGGGGGCAACCTCCCAATGCCACTTCAATGGGGCAATCCTCCAAATAGATCATACACTCCAATAATAATCTCCAAGATGCTTTCTACTTGGGACATCATTACAATATATAGTCTTCCTAAAGACAACTACTACTATCACTTGCATACAGGATAAATACTTTATTCTAACTAATTAGTGGGATGACTTACAAAGCATATGTGCCCACACCTTTATTTATCACTACCACATTTATTTAATACTACCTAATACATTGTAATACCATGTCCCTAAGTACATTACATTCCCTCCCCCTTATCATGTGTCAAAATATGAGATTTATAATAAAATAGCTCATTTACATTACACAATAAAAGATTGTTCTCAAAGATTGAGGACCAAATCGAGGCTCACCCATGACTCTTCTTCTTCCACTTCCTTTTTCTTTACTTGGATATGACTCTCATAAACATGTGATCAAAATTATCCATTGCTTGTTCAGATGAAGAAAAGAACAGTTGTGGAACAACATTGATACCTAATGGAAGATCAAAGAAATTATTATCTACTAAAACAAAATCCTCTTCCACGTCATCTTTATTAGTGAATTTACCATAAACAAAATAGAAAATCATCAAACTTAAGATGAAGATAATTTTCTTCATCATATAGAAGAGATTCTTTAAAGAGAACCCTAAATAAATTATTTTCATCTAATTGAAAGAAATCCTCATAGCACTCTATGCAGTTACTCTCCAAATCTATTCATGCATCTATTTCCTTTTCATATTCTTCTTTCACATATGAATCAAGATAACATTTAACCAAAGAAACCTTGAATTTACAAAAACTATCCTTGAGTGCATTTGTTTCTTCCACAATTGCCTTCATCAATTCCACAATTTTATATAGATCACACTTAAGAATTGCCATGAAACTAGGGTTTGAAAAAAAAAATTCAAGAAACCTCTTTTTCTTCCACAGATCCAAAATAAAATAATGTATAAAAGTAGATTTAAATATTTATATCCACTTACAAAAAAAACAAAATGTGAATTCCTCACCTGTTTTGCAAAATAACATTTTTTTCAAAAGTTGTGTGTCAAAATTTTAAAAAAAATCTAAATCGCAAGGTCAACTTCAGATTACCATATATTCCTTGATATTGATCTACATCTTTAATGTGACCACTTTTCAAAAAGCTCTCAAAGTCCTCTTTCCAACAAATCTAGAATCAAATATTTTGAAAACCTATGTGAAGCACACAACCCTTTACAAAGTAAATTGGCCTTCAATGGAAATTCAGCAAAACAATTCTCCTACTTTGCCCTAAAAAGAGCTCTAGTACCAAATGTTAAAAACCTCAATAGAAAATATAGAGCTATCCAATATATTTAGAAATGATCAAACCCTTAAGGTAGGGAAGCACCGTACAATAGCCACTTCAAGGGGCCAACCTCCCAATGCCACTTCAAGGGGCCAATCCTCCCAATAGAGCATACACTCCAACAATAATCTCCAAGATGTTTTATACTTGGGAAGTTGTTACAATATATAGAATCTTCCTAAAGACAACTATTACTATCCAATGCATGTGGAATAAATGCTTTATTCTAACTAACTAGTGGGATGACTTACAAAGCATATGTACCCACACCTTTATTTATTACTACCACATGTATTTGATACTACCTAATACACCATAATACCATGTCCTTGAATAAATTACAATTTTCAAGTGAGATATTAGCATCCTTCACACCTTTTTTTCTTGTGTAGGTTCTTTTCTGGATGAAGATTCTAATAAGACAATTCTTCATGACCATTCTTACCACAATGGTCACAATTTACATAGTTCGTTTTGGTGCTAGTAGAGTTTACCTTTTGTCCTTATTATATTTGGCTTCATCAGACTTGGAAGAGGACGAACCAACATTTATCTCAAGATAGCGAGCATGTGAGCATGTTTCATCTATGTCAATTGATTTATAAAGCAATACAAGCCTATGGAAATGAATATGAAAACCTCCTATATATTTCATTAAGACTCTTCTGACACATCTTTACCCATTTGAATAGCCCTTCTATGAAACTCACAAGTGCATTCTTATACAGTTTGACCATCTTTTTGCTTAACAAATTGTCATTCCATGTGCTTTTCTTCCGTATGACATATTGAATAGAATTGCTTCCTAATTAATTGCTTAAAATGCTTCCAAGAACTTATAGAAATATTTTTCATAGCCAAGAAATACAAGAAACTCTCGCACCAAGTCAAAGCATGTTTTGCCAACATTAATCTAGCAAATGAGATCTGATCTAAAGAAAGAGTATGCATACTAAAATATACCTTAAGTTGAGTGATCTAATTGTCAAGCTTCTTTGCATCAACATTTCCTTCAAATGGCAATATCTCAATCTTGGCCTCAACCTTGAATAGAGGCTTGTTCAGAAGACTTTTATCAACCTTAGAAGACTCTCCTTCATTGGAATTGGGCTTCTCACTATCCAATCTCTCCAAGAGAATTTCCATAAGGCTTTTCATGGTCTCTAATGATTGAGACAAACTTGCAACGACAATCTTAATCCATTAGAATCTTGCTTCAACATCTACATAATCATCTTCTACCATGCTTCTCAATTCCTTCCACCTATAGGATTCGATTTCTCTTTGTAAAGATAAAATCTTTCCACTTGATCTAGTTGTGGGCATGAACATGTAAAACACACAACACACCTCCCAAAAGGAATGAACTTGATGTAATAGTATTGATTCGTAAACTAAGATGGTTATGTCACATACTAATAGTCAACAACAAAGATTGTTTAAAGAAGGAAGAAAGGTCTTCCAAAACATGCTTCTGCTTCCCACACTTGTGTCGTGGGTGGTCGGAATGATAGATCGAATCCCGGGGTTGTGTAGTTGGTTTACCATGGTCTTTTTTGGTTGGCAGCTTGGTTGCTGTTGTTTGGGTGTGTTGTGGGGTTCGTTGTTGCAAATGTTTTAGTGTGTTTTGGCTATCCTTTTGGCCTATTGTAAAGGGTTTCGGGGCTCCTTCAAAACCTAATTTAGCTCTAATAAAAAACAAATATAGTTAGTCTTAGAATGAGAAAGCAAAATGATTGAACTACTTAAGCAAATGAATTGAAAAACAAGAGACAATATGAGAGATTTGGACACCATAACAATGAGACCAAGATACCCTAGATAAACCCCTTGTGGGTAAAAACTCTTAACTAAAAGTGAGTATACACTCACTTAGTGCTCAAAAATGACTTGTGAGATTGATTCCACAACACCTCACACTTTCTATAGAGGTCCAACAATGTGTCTAACTCCCCAAGAACTAATCAAAGGCTCCCAAATGATCTCTACTCTTATAACTTCAATAGTAGTCGTGAACATTAGACGATAGAAGATAAAATCTCACTAAAACAACTCCCAACCAAGAGAATTAAGGCTCAAGCATCCTAAATTTGACCATATATATGTTATAAGTAGATTCCCCAACCATTTCGAAGCTAATATGACCATCAAGGAAGAAGTGGAAAATTTTAAGATTTGGGACATCACTAAACTCACACAAGTGAGCATGACAAATTCACCACTTTTACCAAAGAGGCATTATTGAGTTCATCACTTCCACCAAGGGGCAATCACACATTTGTTATAGTCGTAGTGAATTCACTATAGTAGACAACAAATTCGGCGTGGCAATTACATCTTTGCCACCTATACAAACCAGGGATTTTGCCCAAGTAGGTAGAACACTCAATTTTGAAAATCTTTGTACACATGGATGTCCTATACCACCCTAAACATTTCCAACATACAAGAAGTTATTCTTTGTCTCAAAATATACCAATGAGCACAAAATCAAATCCTTTATAGATCAACACTCTACATCATGGCTTTTGTTTCTTGCCAAAACATCCACAATTAAGTTACATTGGTGCAATTTTGGCTAGATTTGCTTCCTCGCCCTTGTGAACCTACAACATGCATATAGCTTTCCACATACACCACTCTTATTTTATGCTCCACCCCAACCCTATGCACTCTCATGCTTAATAAATCTACGCTCTTAAAAGGCAAGGCAATTTGTTGTTTCAAGGACCCAACCCCTCATGCACCTTTGCCAATTTTTCTTTCTTTGTTTTAGAGATTTGTGTTGGATGCATCTTGCATGAAAACCACTTTCTTTTTCTCAAGGAATTTGGTGGAGCAAAGGTATTACAACACACACAAACATGATTTATTCTTTCTCTATAGTCTTTCCAATTCCCTCCTCAAAATATTCATATCAACAAAAAAATGATCTTATGTATGGTAAGTACTTTTAATTGTTTGTCTTTAACTCATGTCATCCTTGAAAATAGCTCATGTTTACTACATAAGCCAAAATATCCACCAAGTCTATTAGTGTGCCCTTTGCTTCTACTGACCATTTTCCTAATTTGTACTCCTAATCTAGCCTACACGTCCTCCTCTTGCATACACATTTGCAAAGGTCGCATGAGGCCAATACACTCAGTCCAAGGCCTTTCAATTTGGAGTCTTTCCCACATAATAGTGATACTATCTAAAATTAATACTAGAATATTTTACCTTTCCTTACATGGGCACACATACCGACCTCATTGTTAATCATTTTGTTCATCCATATCAATATACAAAGTTGTTTTACTACAAACTTCACATTTTATTTCTAAAATTCCAACATTTACATGTCTTGCACTACATGTAACTTTCTAAATGTTTAAATTTGAGATTTATTTAAGTCAATGAAATGTAGTATTTTGAATTAGGAATCAAATTAATATTCATTTTGTTGTATGATAAGAATCTTTTAACCCATTTTCCAACATGGTTTTGAAAATTGTTCTTTTCTTTGATTAAAACTCTTAGAGCGACACTTTTCAAATCAATGTAGTGCCCATGTAATTCATGTTTTCTTTATTGTATGTTATTCTTTGACATATTTGAAAAATGCTCAATCTTGATAGGGTTAGCTTGACATCTATTTAGAGAAAATTTGTGAAAGATTTAAACTTCAAAATTCAATTGCAAACATTCCTTGGACCAATTTTCTTCCCATAAAATGAATGATTTCACCTCTACAAGTCTAGTACAAATACATTTTTATATTATCTTTAAAAACAACTATTAATTTTGATAATATTAATTATAAAATCATATCAAAATTATATTTTTAGAATACTTTATTTTTTTTTATAATATAGAATTTTTCATTTAAAATATTGCAATTTTGCAGTGTTCAATATGCATCATGTAATTTACACCTATAACTTTGCCTAAAGGTACATTTTCCTATTTTTAGGACAAAAAGTTTTTTTCCATGCACGTCAAGGTCCTATAAGCAAGGTATTTGGCATAACATTTTACTTTTATACACAAGTGCTCAACTATCTATGCACAAGGCAATTAGCAATACCATCTTTATAATTTAACTTAGGTGAGTAACTATACTTTTATGCCCACCTTTTATTGCAAGGTGAACATAATGGTGGCACTTCCCAATAGTGGATTGTGTCTAATTAAGGTATGATGCTACACGTTACTCAAGTCAAAACAAGTTTTATAATTTGTGTATAGGTGTTTTTAAAAGCACGGCTCATGGAGATTCATATCCACTCCCACATCAAATTGTAAACAAGATTCATGGTCCATCTATATAATCAATGCCGTATTCCAATTAAGAAAAAAGGACCAGTATTCTATAATTTGTTGATTTAATTATTTACATTACTCATTGGGTCTAAGGCCACTTTAAAAAAGAACTACTTTCAACAGAGTAAAATGTTGTCGAAAGGCACTTGATAGGCACTTCATAGAACAATCTTCGAGTCGTCAATAATTGTGTTAGATACAAATATATGTTGTGTTTGTATTGTAGTTTAGGAGAAGCATTAAAGACAATAAAAAATAAAAATAAAGAATGTAAAATGTTTACAACATTATGGATGCATCTCTTAACGTCGCCGTCACACATGTTCCCAAATTGAAAAATTAGGATATTATCACAAAATATTCTTGACATAGAAAATTTACAAAAACTCAACACCCTTGTTTGGAACCAAGCATCAAAATAAAAATATTGCATGTGTAAAGCATCGTGTTGTGAGTTTTAAAAGAAATTTGCAAACTTCAACAATTTTCCATAAGAACCATATGTATTGGTCCATCTATGCAAAACTGACCGTCCAAGCAAGCAACAAAATCATTTTAGAAAATAGTAAAAATATTTTATTAGTGCCATTAAACAAAGATACTATATTCTCGTGTTCAAAGTTGCCAAAAATCAATGACGATTAGACTGGTACATGATGGCACCACAATTAAAATCATGAATAATTATGGACATCATAATTAAGGCATGCTTGAAGGACATCAACAACATACATAGCGTATGCTTGAGAGACACCAAGTTGAGAACCATCTTGGTGTTCCCTAGAAATAAGCCAACTCCATAATTACTTCTTTTTTTCACTTGATAAAGGCTTTTTATTAAAGGTTGACCTGCAGTAAGAAATCAATCAGAAAGCGAAAATATGGTAACTTATTACTCCATACTTGCAGCATATAATATTTCTTCACACCATCTTTTGGCATAGCATAAGTGTGATCGTAGTAATCTTATGGGCATACATAAAACAAAAAAGTCAACTGAGTCCATATCTCCCATCTAATCCTATGTAGGACAAGCCAAGAAGATTACAATTATTAAGTAGAAAGATAAAGTAAGTTGAGAAGGGACAAGTTTGTAAATAGTATGAAACATCATGAGGTATGAAACATCATCTTTTGTTCACAAGGAAGCAAAGCAAATATAAGAAACAGATAAACTACGGAAAAAAAACTTGGGGTAAAGAAGAAAAAATGAAAAATGTCATCTCATGAATTGATGAAGGAGTTCGATATATAGCTTCAGAGGAAAAGAATAAATTTCTCACATTTTTATTTTTTCTGTTTTTAGTTGGTGACCATTCGGGTCAATGCTCGCATCATGTTTCTTACATTTGTCCAAATTACTACCCCAGCCACTAGAGGAACTCCCTGGGCTCACACCACAATTTCGTCACCCCTAGTATGTCCATGCACATTGGTCGCATCTGGCCTACATGTGATCCTGCCAACCTGGGAATTCTGGAACCCAATGGGGGGCCTATCACTATATATAGACCCTTCCCACTAAAGAATGGTAAAGTTCCTGCAGTCAACTCCGCATACCTGGAAAAAGGGTTCGCCCTACCTGAACGGGGCATTGGCTTTTAGTTTGTAATCTGTAGATGTCTAGGGTATGTAAGAAGTTATCTTCTAGGCTATACCTTGTGGCAATCTTTGGCACCGGTTCATAGTTTATTTCACTCCAGATTCATTTTAAAGAAACAAATCTAAATTGTATTGTTGAATTAGCAGGACATTCAAATTGTATTAATGAATTAGCATGATTATTAAGTTTCAAATTGTACCAGATAACATAACAATCAAAAGTTAACAAAACTCGCAACGGTTCAGATAAAGTTGGAAGATTAGGAATATCTAGGGCTTACTGTTGCCAATAGAATTTTCCTGTGCAAAGATTAATATTTCAACTATCAATTTCAAACAAAATAGAAGCTATTCATGTACACAAGCTTTGCAGATAATCTCAATCCAACCATCATTTGCTAGGAAGATTCCATCCTCGTTTATAGAAAATATAAAAGGTGAAACCCACCTCCAGCAGTGCCAGCCTTGTTCAAGACACTTGTTCCGTGATATCACCAGATTTCTAATTTTTGTATTTAGCATTGCTAATGTCTGGTTATGTGTTCAAGGATGGTTGTTTTAATTGAAATGAAATCTTTAATTTAGATGAATCAAGCAAAAGAGAATTTCAACGTATGTATGTATGAAATTGAAATTTCAATACTGTAATCAGTACTATGCATGAAATTAAAATCTCAATTATGTAAATAAAAAACTGTCATCCATAAGAGAACAGCATAGGGTGCATCTGTTTGATGTGGCTCGTGCATTTACAACTAAAAAACAATCAACATTTTTTTTCAAGTATTCAATTTGCTTTCTCATTATTTTGATTTCTGATGTTTGTAGTTTTGTTTCCTCTCCTTTGTAAGGTAGTTATTGGGCTATAGCTATTCTTGAAAATACTTCCACAAGCTTTCGGTGAAAACCAATGAATTTCATGAAGATCATTTAGTGTCTTATTTGTACCAAAAGAGTAGAGTTTATAAGATATTCAACTGTCTTTCTCATTCTTATTAGATATAATATAATGTTACTATACTCTATGCACAAGCATTTATTGCTCGTGTTAAAGATGTAATAACATCACAGTAGTTACGTCTACAAGGTTAACTTACAATGTAAGTTACAACCACCAATGCAATTTCCTCATTCAATAACCAAGGTCCAATACATATTAAAAACATACACACATTTAAGAGTGTGCCATCCAATTCTCTCAAACTCATGCATCACTCTTCCAACAATTTGTATCAGAACAAGGAAGCCATAGGAGATGGTATGCTAAACCAATCAAATGGAGATTGAAGATTGAAAGGATAAATTCCTCTCGAATCTGCTGTGCATTCAAATTGCTGTCGAAGGACCTGTTTGAAGACCAACTGTAGGAATGGTAATTGTCAAAGACATTCAAGGGCCAACTGGACTGCCACAAAATCTCAGCCAAAGGAGAGAAGACCGATTGGGTCTGTCAAAACAAAGTTTGTCAAATCACTGTCAAAGGAGAGGCTCACTGTCTAAGGTTTGTGCAGGGCCTACCGAGGGAAGAAACCAACTGTCAGAAGTCGTTTAGGGCTGACATACAGCTGTTTCAAAAACATTCAAGGGCTGACTGGACTGTCACAAAGTCTGTCAAACAAAAGAGAGAAGGCTGACTGGGTCTGTCAAACAAACATTGTCAACTTGCTGTCAAACATTTTTGCAGGGCCAACTGAGGGAAGAAAGCCAACTGTTTGGTGTCAAAGGCTGACTAAAGAAGGTGCCAACTGCTGTCAAGGGCCCACTAGTTACTATTGACAATAGTCTTTCACAAGGATGCACAAGGCAAAAATTTGAAACCAAGTATTGGGATTTTTCAATTACTTTCCAATTGTTTTCTGTAAACATTCAAATTTTGTGTTAATTTCTGTGAAAAACCCAGTGTTCCACCGTCCCCAGGGATCCAGGTGACATCCCCAATGTCCCAGATGTTCCAAGGACTTGGAGGGGACGTCCCCAATTTTCAAGACTGGACAGGCCACTCCATCTGGTGCACAAAAATTAAAATTATAATTTTTTAAGGAAAAAAATGCTAAAAACCTAAAAGGGGTAGCAAAGTCAAACTCTCTCACCTTCGAACAAGTCAGTATATATTTGTTGCCAAAAGAATGGACACAAATGCAATTGGCTAAATTCAGTTCTGAACCATCTATGAGTGCAATTACTCCACAATATAAGGGCAGAGTGAAGAAAACTTTGAATTCTGAATACAAAGTCAAATGTTATTATTGTCATAAGTTTGGGCATATCAAAAAAGAATGTTGGAAATGACAATATGATCTATACCACAAGCAATGTGGATTCAAGCTGGTGAGGCAGATGAGGCTTATATGGCATCTTGTCAATCATTTTACCTGCCACAGAAACTGGCATGTAAAGTTTACTGTTGATTCTAGTTCTACAAATTTTTGTTTCTTTGAGTGATGGTAGAACTCATGTAATACAAGGGATAGGGGATATTCAGACTGTTATAAGCAATGCATTAAAATTCATAGCTAAGGATATCAGCTCTATTCCAAATATGAACAAAAATCTATTGTCTCACAGTCAACTTACTAAAAAATCCTAACATTATTGTGATTTTCTGTAAAAAGAAGTTTGTTGTGACTGACATCAAACAGGACAAAATGGCTGCCCTAGGCATTGGGCAAAGTGGTTTGTACAAGCTAGTTGATCCTATCAAAGTTGATTTACATGCATTAGTTGTGCAGGAAAATAGTAACATTTTGTGGCATGAGATATAGACATCTCAACCTTCAGTATTTAGCCAAACTGAACAAAATCGTATGGTTCACAAATCGCCATCTATCCATGAGAAGTAAGACATAAGTTAAAAACTCAGACTCAACAAAAACTCAGCAGGTCTAAGATTTGACTCAGAGTCAAGAGTCGGCAAAATTTCCAAACATTAAAAAAACATGTATTTGGAAAATGATCTTAAAAAACATGCATAAAATTGAATTTAGACAACTGATTAGTAGTTGTTCATTTATTTACAGGTAGAAAAAGAAGTTAAATACACATTAGTAGTGTCATGATCATAAATTACAAATCCATATTGCCATTCATGGCACAATGTGATGGTTAAATCGTGGCATTGTTATCCTTGCCACCAAGGTTCAAACCCATGTTGGGTTGTTGAGCTCGCGGGCTTTGAGTTCGCAGGCTTGGAGCTCCTGCTGGGCCGTTGAGCTTGCGGGTTTCAATCATTCACCCTTCTAGATTCAAACCCTTGCTGGGCCATCACGTTTATGCTGAGCATTCATGCCAACGATGAAGTCCCCCTTTGTGGCCTCACCATTTCATAGCTCCGATCAAAAAGCATTCACTCACCAAAGATATAAACAAAACAAAAATACAAATCCATATTAATATTTTACAAATGGCTATTTGGGTGCCCTCGAAGTGGATAGTAATGATTGCTCTTGAGGACGATCTTCCTTAGCCATATCATGCACAACCACATCCAATGAAGCCCCAACTAACGTCTCACCTTCTGCCTCCTCTTGTGCCGCTACATCTACTGCCCATTCTACTACTTCTCCTCACATGAAGAAAACAAAGCATTAACCTTGAACTCGACTTTATCACGAAGTGAAACATCTCTACCAGGGATCCACACAAAAGATGATATTTGAGGTGGTTGATGCTTGTCATCATCTTTATCCCACAATAATTATACACTATTAGTCTTGTTTGTCCCCTTGGGGTTCCATACTTCCAAGTAGGGTCCCTAGGCTTGCCACCAACTTTGTTGCTTCCCAAGATCATATCTCAAAACAAAAAATTGAATTTCAAACCCTAGCATAAATTAAAAAACAAAATAAAATAAAGATTATAAAATACAAACCCTAGCAGCTAGCTAAATAATAGAACCAAAAAAATAGAATAATAAAATGCAAGAATGAAAGGAAATTTTTAAAAAAATATGAAAATAATAAAAAACACAAGTAGGGTCATTGTTACGTACCTTTCAAATGCTGCCCAAAAACTCATCAAATTAGTCCAAGATCATGCAAAATCCATTGAAATCATCTATAAATGCATTGAATGTTGTCAATGTGTCGAAGGAGTAAGAGCTAGAAGAAAAAATTGTGAAGAATGATGGGGTTTTGATGCTTTTTTGGCTGCTGACTGTCATTGTGCGTCAATAGGCAAGTTTTCCCATTGACTCACAAGTTTTGATGAGAAACTAACGAGTTTTAGGGTGAGAAACTTGTCAGTGAGTTTCCCCCAGGGACTCTGCCTCACAGTTACTCGCAAGTCAATAAGTTTTTCTGCGAGATTTTAACCTATGAAGTAAGATATATGTGCAACGTGTTTGTCTAGTTAATAGAAATGAAAGTCATTCCCTATTGAAGGGGTATGGCATACGAAGGGGCATTTAGATCTCATTCATGCAAATCTTTGTGGGACCTCCTAGAAATCATCAACAATCCTCAATGTGACTTACTTTCTATTTCAAGTTGATGATTTATCCACAAAAATGCAGGTATACCTTCTAAATAATAACCTTGATTCATTTGGAACCTGTATCAAGTTCAAAGCATTGGTTGAAAATCAGTAAGTTAAGCAAATCAAGAAACTAAAGTACAATAATGGGGGCATCGCTTCCAAACAATTCTAGCACTAATAGAAAAGGAAGGTATTCGGATACAGTTGACAACCCCATATATCCCTTTACAAAATTGGATGGTTGGGAGAAGATATAGAACTATCATGGAGATGGATCTATACATGATGCAGAGCAGAGGCATGTCATACAATTGCAACCACCAATGTAACTTCTTCATTCAATAATAACTACAAGTGTGTGCCCTCCAATTCTCTCAAACTCCATGCATTCATTCTTCCAACAATTCTAAGATGAGTCATTTAGGAGGAAGTAAGTGTTTCTATCAATATGATGGGCTCCCAAATATCATTGTGGAGATCACTGCAATAGTTACAACATAATAACAAGAACAACCAAAAGACAATGTAATGTGTTAGGCACTCTGCTACCCAAAGGTAATTCTTGCTACTGGGATATAATATATAAATTCAAATAATAGATATGATTGAAATATGATAGCATTGTTGCGATTAGTTTAAACCTTTAGCATAAATACTAATCTAACTTAAAAAGTATACATGATGTGATTAGTCAGCTCTCTCAACCAACTAGTAATTAATATATTGTGGCATCACAACACATTATTTCCATTCTTTGCTCTACGAACCTAGATGCATATATCCCCTCCATGAAAGTGAAATAAAATATCCTATAAAAAATTGGCATACATCTTACTCTATTAACTTTCTTGTAATGCTACCTAAACTACATAATACATCTCACATTGTCCAAGATAACAAACAATGTTACTTCTAAAATTCATTTGCATAAAATTAACGGTTCTAAAATGACTTCTACAAGTCAAACCATCTCTAACTTGCTCTCTTTCCCCTTACAATTAGAAATTTCAAAGTTGTAGTCACTAAATCCCCCTCATCGTCCCCTGGGGGGCACCACTTGCAAAGGGGATCGTCCCTAGGATGGCCCTACAATACAGGGGACATTGTTGGGAACATTCCCCTCTCCAAGGTGCATTTGGGGGTAGCAAGCAATGCAAGTGATGTCCATAGGGCCATTCCCCTTTGCAAGGTGTGACCAAGGACACTATCGTCCCCAAGACTAACAGGGATCATGTAGACGTCCCTTGACCATCCCAAGGATGACAAACATCCCAGTGTCATTTAAAAACACTTATTCTAAAAAAATCAATAATTAAAAAATAATAACCCTAAACCTAATCTATAAGAGGGGCCCACCAAGGTCCACCTAGCCTATAAAACTATAAAAATGCTTGCCTACCCTCATTTCAAATCACCAATAGCAAGCTACAAGAGAAAGAGGAAGAGGAAGAGGAACAAAAAAGAGGTGAATGCGCCATGAAGGTGCTTGTGGCCTCAAAGGCTTTACTTTGAGCTTGGTAGTGAGGGTGGCACCCCTCAACGCTACCATGTATTATGATAAGGAACAAAGCAGGAGTGCTGCCCCCGAACCCCATGAGGGACATTGCCCCTTGACCCTACCAGGGGCCATCGTGCCCATACCCCAATTTGGTTTTAAAAAACAAAAAAAGAAAATTGTTTTAGGTTGCACTAAATTAAATCCTAAGTATTTGAATTTCATTTATACTTTTGGTTTGCCAAGTCAATCTCAATTCAAAGTATCGCTACTATGGTTATAGTCAAACGATAATGTAAATCTAATGATCTTAGTGAAGATGCTTGGATTCATACATGTACATTGGCATTGCAATTTCTTGTCAAATCGTTTACATAATGATAAATTGCAATTTCTTTTACTATTTTTTATAATTAATTTTTATATCTTATTTTAATTGCCATTCCCAAATTTTGGGAAAAAGATTTCGCTTACCCCAAACTCATCTCTAGGACCATCCTAGAAACTATGTGGAACACTAGTACACTCTCTCCCTACGAATTTGGTAATTTTGAAAACACATGTTAACGAAGTGCCAATGATTCAGCCAACCTATTCACATCAACTCTAAAACCCTCAATTTATATAACTAATTCTAAACCAACTCCACTAAATGCACCATGATATCCACTTTATCTCTCCATTTATGATTGAAAAAGAAGGAAAGAAAAAAATAAATTATATTAATTTCCATGACTAACCAAGAAAAGGTCAAAGGGACCAAAACATATATATGTTACAATAGCAAAGTACTAGGGCAAAAAAGAGCCTAGACACAAAGCAAACACAATAAAGCAAAGAAAAGCAAGAAAAACAAAGTAGACAAATGAGGGTTGTTAGGCGGAAATTATATTTGTTATGTTGTTGTATCGGTAAATATGTTGGTTAGTTGGTATCGGCGAGTAGTGCTACTAAACCTTGGACCTAAGTGCACAAGTGGTTTATGATAAAATTTTCTCATTGGTGGATTTTGTGCAGCCCATTTTTAATTGCTAAATTTTAATAAAATCTCAATATTCTTTCTTCATCAAAATCTAAATTTTCAACCCAACCTTCCTCACCCTTGTAGATGGCTACATTACTTCCAGAAGTCAAATCATACTTGGAAATCTCATATGTTGTTTGTTTTTAGATTTAAACATCTCTTGTGTATAGTTACAAATAAAACATCTATTTCTAGACCACTTGCATCAAAGGAGGACATAGAAAAATGGAAATGAAGAAGCATCCGGCTGATAAGTATTTCTATGTCACCCAAATCACATGTTCATATTAATTCTTGTACTACAACATTTGAGGCTTCAGAAAAATTTTACAAAATGTGTATGATAATGCTAATGAAGCTAGAAAAATTCAAATTCATTGCCAATTAGAAGATTTAAAGTATAATAATTTTAAATCTGTGGATGAATTTATTATTAATTTCAATGTTTCTCTGAGATTCCAAAATGGGGGAACACGGGGACGTGGAGATGAGGTTTTGGGGACTACAAAAAATTCCAAAATTTTGGAGACAATCAAGAGATGGCTGCTAAAATAACTTTAACAAACTAAAGAACCTCAAATTTTAATATAATGTGCTGCATTTCCAATGGCAATGCTCCCCCTTATAGTTTTTAGGAGTTTTTATTTTAGCATTTTTTCATTTAAAAGTTATCTTTTTACTTGTATGCACCAAATGGAGCAGGTTGTCCAGTCCTAGAAAAGAGGGACTCCCCAAGTCCCTAGTCCGTGAGACATTGAGGATGTCACTCAAACACCTGAAGATGCATCCCCATGGAACACTAATTAATTTTAATTCTCTTTATAATCAATTAGTGAGTTCAAGAATTATACTTGAACCTCTAAGAGTGATTCATATTATTGTTTAAAAGTGTCTTCAAGGCCCTTCCAACAATTTATTACTAATGTGCATTCTCAACTTGCTCTTTCCTCCTTAGCTAAGGAATTAACATTTGAAGTTTTTAATAATTTACTTCAACAGGAAGAAGCAAAACTCATTCAATATGGTAGTCTTAAAAGTGGAGAGCATGCTATTATTTCTAAACATCATTCAAAGAATCAAAATCAATGTTACAAGACTCGGACTTGGCTCGGACTCAGCAAGTTGATTTTTGACCCAAACTCGGACTCGACACTCAGACTTGGCCAAGACTCGGCAAATTGAAAAAAACATGAAACATAGAGAATTTTAAGGATTTAAAACTTGTTTCATGCACCCTTTAATAAACAAACCTTAAAGACACAATAAACCAATCAAATAGAAGCTATTTTGATCACATACACAAGTATACATCAATCACATGAGTATAAGAGTAGATTTTCGCTGAAGGAAACAACTTTTCTCTTCTCTTGCTCTTTATTCTCCTAATGATGGATCATGAAGTATGATCCGAAACGTTGAGGTAAAAACACGCACACAGTCAAAACCTGAAGCATTGATGTTCACTATATAAATATTGTTAAGTGTTTTAGATGTACAAAACTCATGGATTATGATATCCATGGCATCAAAAACAAAAATCACAATATGGAGTCAAGAACTATGGTAAAAAGGAGCTTGTATCGCTCAACCCAGCATTGTTATCTCTATGTGGAGTAATGTGTTTGTATCTCAAACAAGTTTGCAAATGTTACTACAGCCATAGGAACATTACTTAGGATAGGGATTGACTTAGCAAACCCTAAGTATAAATGTAATTCGATTACTTGGGATTTAATTGGGAAAAAGTCAAAAGAACAAAAAAATGTTGTTTTTTCCTTCCAACATGGCCGAAATTTTTTTTTATTTTTTGCTCTCTAAAACTAGAGCACGGGTTTGGGGGAAGCGCCCCTTGCAAGTGTCTAGCAGCAACACCCCTCATAGGGTCCGAAAATCCTTTGAGACCACACAGACCTTCATGGTCCATGTCATCTTTCATAATTTTATCGCTTTTAACTGTCCTTCAAAGGTCCTCCAAACCGTTCTAAAAACGCTTGACTTTCACGCTTTTACATTTGACTGTTTTCTATTTTTTATTCTTTTTTTCTCCCTAATTTTCATTGACTCCGTCAAGTCGACTTCTCAATAGGACTCATTGGGTTTGGCAAATCTAGCAAACTTAGTGAGTCTGACCAAACTCACCAAGTACTCGAGTCACAAGTCCCTAGGACTCGTTTTGGCCTGCTTGGCTCGGGATTCGCCGAGTCTTGGTGAGTCATGGCGACTCTTAACTCATTCAACACATAAACACTAGCTAAGAGATTTTTTGATTTTTTGATTGAAAGAAATCTCTACTACTTCATGCTTGCATTGTTTAGTTAAATGCAAAGACTAAACAATGCAAGTACACGAACCATGTGGTAAATTAAATACAGGACTTGGTACAAAGCGATGATCTATACCTTCGAGCTAACCTACAATAGAAAGCTTGCAAATTTGTAAGCAATTTAACCCTCAACACACATAACTAGATATCTCAATATTTTTTTATAAGAAAGATAGGCATAATAAATTTCATTGAGTGAATAACAAATTCTGGATAACAATAACACTAAATACTTAGTGAATAGCAACTTCAACAATATGCAGGCATGAGAATTACCATTGATCAAACTACGTGCAAAATGGTACTTCTTTATACTATTCACAGAACTATGCATGAAAATAAATGAAATAAATTGTCTGAAATTATAATCTAACTATGATTACTTGCATGATTTGTAGCTTTTATTACAAATGATCTCGTTCACTAATTCTAATATTACAACATGCAACTGTCAATTTATCTTTCAATTCATGTCTCTCACATGATTAGATAGGCGATTTAACAATAGCCAACTCCAAGCCATAAATAGCAGAAAGCTAAAAATAGCAATCTCAAAATATGTTGTTCTCTTCAAGACTGGCAACGAGCTATTTTTAGCTCAAGGTAAAAAAAAGTGCTCTAGAGGATCTTCATGAAGTTTTCATAGTGAACCTTCTAAGATCCTAACAATCACTTGACGTTTTGAATTCAAAAATCCTCCTCTACGATTTGCATTGATGGCAACAATAACTTCCTCATCTCAGAGTCACTTGATACATTACCTATCATTTGCATCATCTCAAGATTTTCTTTCACACCCAATGTATAACACATAATCACAACTGCAACTGTAATTGACAAAAAATTAACAATAGCACACCATTTATAATTTTTTGATGTCTTGATGACTTTGACAAAAACATTCTTCTTATAAGCGAAAATTCTAGTTGTATAAAATGTGTATATGGCCATCCAACTTGGAGTATTTGATACTTATATCGAGTTTGTGCATCATTCTTCTTGCACAACAAAATCCTTTATAGTCCCTTTTGTAATGAAACACCTTGCATGAGCGATTTAAAGGAAAAGTGTGCCACAATATTTACTTTTCCTTCGGCATATTTCCCTACTTACCAACTGCTGACTAGACATCAGTTGTCTTTTTTTTTTTTGGTTCAAGTCATATTTAAACTGACCACCTTATCTTTTTCTGATTTGTTTTCTATCAATCAAGTCTTTTATAGCACCTTTCTTGTGCTAACTAGATGCTGACTAGACATAATTAGATCCAAGGCATGGATGACATCAAGATTACTTGTTTCTGACCTCACTGTTGCATCATCATTGAATTTCTGAGGAATTTTGCTATTTATGAGTTCACACTTCACATCAAGTGTGTTCTGTGTCTTGGCTAACTTGGCAGTTTTGGCCATAGTTACGAAGTTGGAAAATTTTGATTCGTTCGGGAAGCTAACAATCTTCAGAAATCCAGAATTTATAAAGAACAGAACAAAAAAAATGGTTAAATTTCTATAGTAATTGAAAATCCCAAACTGAACAAATCCAGCCAGTCTGAACAAATTTTTGGATGTTATAATGCTCTTTTTAGGTTTAGGTTTTATCTAAAGGGGTGTGGTGGGCCTCCACATCTCTTTTCTTAAATTACTTTTGTGTTTTTAAAAAAAAATTGAAAAAAAACATTGGGCCATAGGGGACAACTAGACGTCCCTGGGACAATCGGGGGACGTCTGAACGTCCTAGGGATGGCTTGGCTAGCCGTCCCATGACGTTTTTGGAATTTCCTAAAACGTCCCCAGGACGTTTCCACATAAAAAAGTTAGAAGGGTACAGCAGGGGGACGTTTCCAACCCGTCCCTGCATCCCAAAAATGTGTCCTACTTGGGATGGCCCTGATTAGCCGAGGACGCATCCCCGGGTTACATAGGTAAATAGAGATACCAACATTTGACCCAAGAATGAATGTACTTCTTGTTGTACCCAATCTGAAAATCGATCACGATAAAGAAACTTGATTGTGTCATCTTCAATCGTCATGTGTCATTCTTGTTGTCAATGTCAAGGTCATTCTTCAACCGATTTCGTCTTGTCATCAAAGTCCAACGTTCTTGTCAAATTCATTTCATCGTAAAATGTCAAAATATCACACCTCAAAGTCAATTGATAGTTTGTCAACGTCAAAGTCTTCATAAAATGGCAAGTTGTTATGTTGTCAAAGTTGTTCCATCTTGTTGAAATCCAAAAGCGTCAATTTTTGTCATTGTTCATTAAATTTAATTTAAGATATTAATTTATAATTAATAATATATTAGTAATTATTTGTTAATAAATATAAAATTAAAATTTATGTTAAAAATTTAAAATCCATAAAAAATAAAAATTCTTAGTCAAAAATTAAAAATTATAAAAATTTATTATTTTTCATTTTATTTATTGTTAAAAATAATAAAATTTAATGAATTTAAAAAGCAAACAATAAAATAAAAGAAAATAAAATAAAATAAATTATGCTTTGGATAGGCACGTGCCTATTCAAAGGCACGCGCCTGTCCAAAGGATAAAGCGCTTAAAATGAACATCTAAGTGCCTAATCAAAGGTGAAGGCGACAAAAGATAAAAGGTTAGGTGCCAACATCCAGCATCAAGCACCCCATCACCAAGACATGTGCACCTCAAGAAAACAAATAAAAACAAAAACAATCAAGAGGTGCCCATATGAAGCATCAATCATGCCAACTTTTCATCCAAGTCAGCAAATGAAAAGAAACAAAAATTAGTGACCATTCAAAAGCAATCAAAAATGAGCATCATGTTAAAATTCTCATGCATACAGCCCCTCATAAATGGATCGGGGTAAATGCAAAGCAATTTCGGGGTATCCTGAAACGTAGACTTTCAGGTTCAAAATGGGAACAAGCAAAGAAAAAACAAATCCAAAAAGAAACAAGCGTTGTGCGCAAAACAATACAGTCAAGCAAGGGGCTTAAAAAGCACAAAGAGGTAGCAGAAAGGGAAATTTATAGCCCCACTTCCACTCCACTGACCTGGTCTTCACATCTTTATGTGCAAGAATTGATTAATGTCAAAAACCAGGCTAGGGTGTTTGGAAGTCAAGGAGCAGGAAAGAAACGACAAGCTCCACAAGATCACTGAAGCAAACCAGATTTTACTAGAAGAAAATAAGAGATTAAATGAACAGGTGGCATTTTTTTAAGATGCAATAAAAGCAAGGAAACATGAGTGGTAGAATATGAAGTTAGCTTGGCAAAACATGATAGACTCAACTAAACTCTCAGGTACAGAGGCTCAAGCGGTTCAACAAGCTAACATTCAGAGCCCAGAGATGCATGTAAATAACAAAGAAATTTTAGCAAAAGAAGACAACTTGGGCACACGTCATTGGGGGCTCAAAGGTTTCAAAAGCAGAGGTAAATACGAAGGCTACTAGAATGCAAGAAAGAGAGTGCAAAGAAAGGCAAGACAGGGTAAGAAATGTCATTATAAGATGAGTAAGGGATTACGGTAAAAATGAAAGCACCTTCAATCTTGCAAATGACTTCTTGAGAGAAAAGTTGCAATGGCAAGGACAAATCTACCAAGCAAGGAGGATTGGAAAGATATGTGAAGAAAATGATAGGCCTATTAAAGTTGTCATGATAAACAGGGAAGACAAGCTCCAAATCTTCAGCAAAAAGAGACTTCTAAGAGGCTCCCGCTTCTTTTTAGAAGATCTAACTCTAAAACAGCAAGAGGCGAGAAGGGTAGAATGGCTAAAATTAGGACAGCAAGGGATGAAGGAAAAAGGGCATGGTTATACAAAGGAAAAGCAATTATTGTCAATTTGGGGTCTCATGATAAATCAGAGCAGCAAGAAGGCAGCAAAGGGACAGTGGATGTTCTTAGGACAATAAGGAATGTAGGTCAACAAGCATGGGTAGAAAGGGGCAAGGACTCAATTTTGAGTCTTTTGCATCAAAATAAATAGCAATCAGGGCCCCCTCAGGCACACCTAAATTTAGTGTGTTGGAATTGTAGAGGCTACCCTTTGAGGAGGGGACCTAGGTTAGGGCCTATTGTTGAAGGAAGAGACATAATTTGTCTCACTGAAACACATGAACAAGAAAGCTACAAGACTACCATCTTTGAAGGATACACAAAGTTTGTGGTTCGAAACAAAGCAGTGGGCAATGGCAAAAGGTATGGCAGCATAATGGTTTTAGTGAAAAAAGTTGGACGTTCAATTCAATTGGAAAGAGAAGGCACATATAAGCAATACATTTGGGTCAAAATATTAGGAAATGGGAACCACATAAACATTGCAGCATGTTATTTTGCTTCTCAGATCTCAAAAACTTACAAAAGACATGGTTTGGACAGCAAGGATCCATATGCAGCCATCAAAAAAGATATCTCAGTTTATGCCCAACAAGGTCAAGTTCTTCTTTTGGGAGATTTCAATGCTAGGACAGCAAGTGTTCAAGCTAATGTTCTATGCAGTAAGGGGGACCACAATCCTATTTGGCTTATGGAGGAAGGGAATCGACAGTGGGTGAGATGTTCAGAAGACAATAAGGACATCAATCATTATGGTGAAGAATTACTTACTCTTTGCAGCACCTTTGATCTAATCATTTGTAATGGATGGATAGATGGAAAAAATCCGGAAATTTTACATGCAACACCTACAACGGGGCAAGTGTTGTGGACTATGCAATTTGTTCAAAAAGCGTGATTGAAAAGATAGAGGATGTCACGATCATTTTTGAGAGTTAAGAAGATCATAGGCCAATTTACTTAAAGCTTTCATGGCTGGAAAAAAGGCAGCAGTCGAGAAAAATGCAGCCCTCTCAGCAACCACTTACAAAGGGTAGAATTCTTTTAATTCAAGAAAACGATAATATTTTAAAAGCAGCACTAGAGCAATTATGTAAAAAGGGGAAAGCTAGTTCACAAAGTCTCAACAGTTATGAGTTAACCACTATAATCCAAGGAACGCTTGAGAAGTGCAAAAGAGCAAAAAATAAGAAGTCGATAACAAACTGTTTTCCGATAAATGTCTAGTATGATGAAGATTGTAAAATTGCAAAAAAAGATTTGAAGAAGCCACGCAAAGAAAAGTTGAACATAAAGTGTTACAAGCAGATCATAAAAGTGAAAAAAGCAGATTTCATGAGCACAAGGCGTGAGGAGTTAATCTACCTAGGTAAGAATAACCCTAAGTTGTTTTGGAACTTCAACCCAAGAAGAAACCTACAGAAAACATCACGGCTAGTCAATGGTTTGATTATGTAAAGCAGCTTTACAAGCAGGAAATATAGATTGAGCCTCCTCCCTTGATCAACACGGCAACTAAGTTTTTCATTGTGCAAGAGTAAGCTTTTCACTGTGCAAGAGGTCAAGGTTGGTATTGGGAAGTTGGGTGTTGGGAAAGCTAACGATTTGATTGAACTTCAGGCATAATACATTAAGTGGGGGGTGAAGACTCTTGCACCTCACATTACTAAAATTTTCAACAACATTATTCAACATGGCTTCTCAAGAGATTGGATCACCAGCCTAGCAATACCTCCTTTTAAGAGTGGAGATGCTAACAATCCTTCCAATTATAGGACCATCATGATCAATCCTTTGTTTGCAAAAAGGTTTGGTAGCATGGTTGAAAGAAGAATCAGCAAGTGGGCAGAAGAGAAGGGTAAGAGAGCTAAAGGGCAGGCAAGTTTTAGGCCTAAACATTCTACTTTAGATCATGGAGTTACACTGAGCCACATCATTGACAAAGTTTGGGATGAAAAGGAAGAAGCTTATTGTTGTTTTGTTGACTTTAAAAAGGCGTTTGACACAGTCCCTAGAGATAAGTTGTGGTGCAGGATGAAGGAACTTGGCATTCCAGAGCATCTAAGAGCGGCTGTCCATAGGCTTTATGAAGAGGTTCAAGTCACAATTAGAACTTCAGCAAGCATCTCAGAAAGTTTTATGAGTGACATCGGAGTTAAACTAGGGTGCCCTTTATCCCCCACTCTTTTTGGCTTAACATTGACAAGCTTGAAGAGTGGCTGAATTTGCAGGGTGGGGATGGTGTGCAACTGGGGGAATATGTGATAAGGCTCCTTTTATATGTTGATGACCTTATTCTGATTGCTAAGTCCCCCCATGGATTACACGAGCACCTTTATGCTCTTGAGCACTTTTGCAGAGCTGTTGGTATGCAAGTCAATACCAGCAAGACCAAAATCATGATTTTCTCCAACAAAAAGAAAAAGATCCAACACACATTTTCCTTTGAGGGAAGTATTCTTGAAGAAGTAAATGAGTACAAATATCTTGGGATTGACTTTAACAACAAGCTTAGTTGGGAAACTTGTAGAAAGAAACGAACTTTGGGAGGTTGGAAAGCATGGTATGCCCTCCAAAACAAATGCAGAGAGGCAGAATTATGGGATTGGAAAACTACTCTGACCCTTTTTGGGCTCTTGGTAAGTCTGGTGGTACTTTATGGGTGTGAGATTTGGGCTAGCAGCCTGTTAGAGTCCAAGTGGAAGCAAATAGAGAGAATCCAAAAACACATGATCACTAGCAAGTTCAGGCTAAAAGCTTCAACTCCATATGAGATTTTATTAGTTGAAATAGGGGTTGTTCCAATGGAAGCCACTACTATGGTGTGTCTCTTAAGGTATCGCAAAAGAATTGAGCAAATGGATACAAGTAGGTGGCCTAAGGTAGTCTTCAATGAGGCTATAAGCAAAAGAAAGAAATCCTGGATGAAACAAAATAGCAAGTGGATGAACAAGTGGAATATCCATTTAAATGCTCGCCCTACAAATGGCAAAGGAATAAAAGCTTTTGTCATAGATAAATTCTGCAAGTCTATGTGGGATGGTACTCTAGGGAGAAAGAAGAAATATTACCTTGAGGTGTTTAACCCAACTTGTGATTGTCAACAAAAAGCGTGCATTGGGGCAGATATCTCTTGGAGAGCTAAGATTTTGACTGGTCAGCTGAGAACTAACTCTCATGAAATTCGATGTGAAACGAGGTGCAAGAGGCCTAAAGAAACTTGAGAAGAGAGAGTGTGATTTCTGCACTTCTGGGGCAGTGGAATCGGAAAAACACTTTATTTTGGAGTGTGATACTTACACGGACATCAAGGTAAAATATGTTGGCATCCTGAAAGCGGCTTCTTGGCATGGTCTATTTGTAGAGGGGTCTTTTGATAAGGTCGGAGAGCTCATTATATCTTTGAACAAAAGAAGAATTGAAAGATAGAAGCAAATTTGACTGGGTTGGCTGTCTCATAGGCAATTTTTAGCCTCATGGACATTAAAAGTTATTCTATTCTATACACAAAACCCAACACGCCTTATCAAAGGCAACGACAACTTCAAAAAGGAGGATGAAGCGCCATTTCAATGTGCGTTATAAAGGATGAAAAAAAGTAAACGCCTCAGCCAGCAAAATCCGTGCCATAAGAATCAAAACAAACAGGAAAAGTCGCCAGTTTCACAAGTCACACTTATCAAGCACCCAGCAGCCAAGAAAAAGAAAAAGACATGGGAATCGGCATTAAAAAGAAATCATGAGAAGATAAAAGGAAAGCGCACCCCAACAAGCAATCGAACCTTTCCTCCAGCTCAGCAATCAACAACAAAGGCGCATCATTCAAACCTTCTACACAACCAATCAAAGACTTTAGTAGGCAACATAAAAATAACACACCAAAACATCTAAAATATTAGAGGATCGCACCTTTATGAGGAGGTTCAATGCCAATAGCAAGGAAATCGTGCCTACCAAAGGATAAAGCGCTTCACAAAGATATCCAATGCGCTTGTTCAAAGCAGAAAATTTCATAGTGCCCAATCCCAGCAGTCCACATGCCAAGCTAAAATTCAAAGACTTCGAATGCAAACAAAAGGAAATCAAATCGCCTACCAAGATCATTTCACACGCTAGCATTCAAGCAAAAGACAAGTTGGAGGAGAGGAGTGCCTATTCAAAAGAAATGCCCTGTTTTAGTATGAATATTATACCATTGAATTCAAATTTTCAAGTAATGCTGGTAGCCTAGGATTCTAGAGACAATTTCTGAGATTCTGGAGACAGTGTTCAATTATTGTCATCATTGATATATAGTTCATATTCTTCGAGCCTGATTACAATTTGTCTCTATTTTCAAAGGTTTTATCGAAAGGAATATATCAGAGGTATATGACAATCATATTTGCAAGAGGCTGATACATTGCAACTGAGGTTGCACTGATTGGAAAACGGACTTCTTAACCATTGCAACTAGGGACTTGCTTATTGCAATTGATTCCTTGTGTTGATTGAGATTTGCATTTAACCAACAGTCTGTCCCATGCAAAAATTTGATACATATTAAAGCACAAAATTGAAAAGTTGTGGCTATAATAAGGAACTATAACATAAATCAATAATGAAATTGAAAATCTGAAACTTGTGTCTTTCCCCTTTTTCAGTTTAAACGTGTAGAATATGTTTTTCAACCAATTTTTTTTCAAACTCCATTAACTTTTTTTCAGCAGATAGATATAGGCAAATTGACTAATATGGAAAACTGATAATGGACCTCTAGACACTGAAAAAAATTGGAATAATATGTAAAGATCTCAAACCTTGCAACTTTAATTTCTATATAATTATCTTCTCATAAGTCCTTTTTCAATGAACTCCCACATTCATATGTTAGATTCAAGTATTATAGATGAGTAAACTTGCATCCTAACTATAACTAATGTATACCCTATTAGCGCTTTAACATATACACCTATTTACTAATTTTTATATAATATATATGCACATTGTCAATGAAAGCAGTTAAATTTTGTTAATTTGTTTGTCAATTCTCATGTGAAAAGTTGAAAACTTAGTTCAAGTCTAATGTTATTGTTATGTATTTATTTTTAAGGTTCTATAATGTCTATAATGAATGCCTTGTTAATGTTATAATATAAATATTTGAAATTTCCTTATATTTAGTAAAAATTGTTTTTTTTAATAGCCATCCCCTGTTGTAACCGTCCCAAAAACTTGGGGGAGCATAGCTTTTTGCAAATAGAAGGGTGATTCAAAATCAGTAGTATTAGGATCAGTTATTATCAATTGTATCAATTATCAATCAATGAATAGAGATGAATGGCAACTCTCATGCCTACATTATGCTGAAATTGCTAGTTGTCATTATTCAATTGTATTATGATTGATTAGATGACATTTATTATGTTTGTTTTGCTTATGAATGTTGATTGAAACGGATTGTTGTTATATGCGTTGAATGTTAAGTCACTTCAATGAAGTTGCAAGCTTTGTATTGCAGGCGAACTTGAAGATGTAGTTGGTGGCTTTGTACCGTCATACATTCAATTTAACCATTACATTCATGTTTAGACATTAATCTATCCAATCCATTTGTTTAGGTGTTAATCTATTCAATCCATGAGTACTTCTCTGCTCAATCTCTAAATTTAACTGAATGGTGTAAGTGTCTAGCAATAGAGTTTTCAATTCAAGTCACAATAGCACAAAACCCTTTGCTTCGTGTTAAAAGTGCATTTCAACCTTTTACATGTTCCAAACCTAGAAAAATTACGTATTTGTATTTTATTCAGCACGAACGTAAAACACCTCTGAAAACACTGTAAAGTTTGTAACTTGCTAGTGCATGTACAGTTTTAGGCTAGTTTTAGTTTACAGGGAGCTTCCCCTTCTAATTTGAAGAGTGGTTCTATTGCACATTTGTTCCGTTTTATGTCGCAATGAAAGGTGCAAATTCATACGCCAACACTTTTACTTGTCATTTTAATGGATACCATTAAGAAACAATAGTTGGCTGTCATAAGTGAGAATCTACACTGATGTTCTTTCTGTTTATTTACATCCTCAGCCAAGATAGCTCATGAGGATAAAGATTTGAATAAGGCTTAGTTAAGGTTGCCATGAGGATATGATTTGGATGAGGCTTAGTCAAGGCTGCCCATATGCCATTGACTTGGTGAAGACCACTGGAGGTTTGTCGATGAACTTCCTTTTCCTATGCATGTCAGATATTGATTACTAACCTTATTCAATTTGTGTGCAAGTACAATTGGCCAAGCTTATCTCTTGTATTTTGTTGTATCCTAGCAGGGCAATCTATAAAAAAATTAAAATAGAATCAAAGAAAATTTAATTTTTTCCCACCCACACTCACTAGGGTAGACAATTGTAACAGATAGACTTCAATTGGCATTATTAAACAAATAATGCAATTATCGACAAAGGAAGACAAATCCATACAAAGACAATTGGAAAATGTTGAACACAAACTAAAGAAATAGGAGAGATGTAAAAGAGGAAATAAAGAAAGTTGAGAATATCTGCAACCCCTTTATCTATAATGAGAACAAAGATGAGCAACCTAGAAGATTTCAACTACAAAACAAAGAAGACAAACTAATAGAATTGGAGAGATATGAATGAGGACACAAGCAAAGAAGTTGAGAAAAATTAAAAGCCCTCATCAGATAATTAAACAAAAGATGGACAAAATAGAGGATTTCAACTCCAAAGGTCACATGCGTATCCAGCATTTTAAGTTGATTAAAATTTATTTCATTTATGTGAAATTCCAGTGCAAGGTAAATGACACACCATTATATTTCACCTTAAGGGTACAAATTTTGAGTTGTCTTCAAACAAAGCTGAAGCCAAAAACAAAGCTATAAATCATGGGATAAACCTATAGACCCAACAGACAATGATTCTCCCCACAAAATGCAACATTTAATAAGCATTTAGGTAGAGGCCAGGATTAGGTCAAAAAAGCAATGTTAAAGATTATAGGGAAACAACTCAAATCGTGATGGATAGACTTTTTGACCTTCCTGAAAAGTATAGAAAGTTCATGTTTATAGAAGGAATAAGTCCTCACGTTACAAGAAGATTAACATAAAATGAATCTAAGACATTAGCTAAAGCTATACTGTTAGCTAAAAAATATTTTAAACAGCACTTCAAACCTCATTCTAGCGATAAGAAACACCACAATGACCTTGAAAAAACCCTGTTTCGAAGAGCAGTTCAAGGTCATTTCAACAATGTGACTGAAAATGCGGAAAGTTACAATAGCTAGTCAGGACTTACAAGTAGTAATAAGGAATTAAAACCAAATTGAAGTGATATAACCTAAAATAGCTATAGTATAATGATAAACCTTAGACAAGTTGGTATACAAAGCCACGCAGTACAAAACAATTTTCTTAAAATAAGGCCCAATGAAAACAGAACCACCAATAGAGATAAAAGAATGGGACTGTGAAGATCAAAGTTCTAGTCTGCATCAGAGTGAGGAGCAGACAAGGGCCAGCATCCTCATCATTCATAATAATGCCTACAAAGTGGTTATCCTCTCTGGTTATGCATGCAAAGTGGATTATTCCTATTATTATACCTTGCCCATTAATCTGGCTGATGTATCTTGTTGGGGCATCATGCCTGGTCCAATGACTCTCCGTCGTGTCCTCATGTTCGAAACTCTTCTACATGGTTCATCAAATATCAAAGGTTTCACAATCCTCAATCTTATCAAATTACTTTTTACCTAATGTTTGGTGACAACTTGATCTTCGTTAATTCTAGCTACAATTTTGTTTAGTTTCTAGACCTCCATTTTTCGGCTAGAGAGTAATTCCTTATGTCCCCACTCCATTGTTCTACTTCTTCATGATAAGCCATCATCCCTCAATTCCATAACTTGGCTATTTCAATGTTTCCGCCATAGTTGGCAAACTCACTGAAAACTCGATGAGTCTTTAAAAAACCAGGAGTTTTTTTCGCAAACGGGTCTTTCTGACTTTAACTCGCCGAGTTTTTCGAACGAGTCTCTGCCGAAAACTTGGCAAGTTTTTGGCGAGTTCGAGGCAAAAACTTGCGGTTGACTGTGGTTATCTTCCTCCTCTGCCAGAAGGTCATTTGTCAAACAAAAAACACATTTTTTCAAGTTTGCAGAGCAAAAGACCCCTCCCCAACCAAAAAGACTCCATTTGCAACATTTTGGCATCGAGAAGAGTGGATTCGAACGCATTTCTTTGCAGATTTTGAAGGGAAATTCGAATCACAAGTAGGTTCTTGGTTTTCCATTTTTCTTTTTGTTTAATCATTTTTTTTCATTCTTGTTGAAAAATATTGAATCCAAATTGAAAACAAAATCTTCATAGACCAAAAAGAAGCAAGAGTTTTGCATTTAGATTCCAAAAAACAAAATTCATCACTATTTTTTGTTGATTTTTTCTGATTTTTTTCATTATTTTCGCTGTTTTTTGAATTTTTCAGACCTAGGTTCATTTTTTTATTCTAAATCTTTTTTATTGTTTAGATTAGTTAATTTATTGACTGATTTAATCATTGCAACACATTTGTATCAATTTAAATCAAATTTAGAGAGATTTTTTTGTATTAAAAACCTAATATGTTGTACATTTTTTGTATGTGTAAGTTAAATACGCACTATAATGGCTTATGCTTCAGGTTCAGCCTCAGGCTCCACCGCATCTGCGCCCCCATCATGGGTTCAAGGCACCTGTCCTCCAGAAGCTAGAGACCCTACATGGAAGTATGTTGTGAGAGGACCAACAGTTGGATCGGTTGTTTGTGGTAAATGTCAGAAGGTATTAAATGGAGGCATAAATCGCCTCAAATACCATCTTGCAAGCATTTCTCATCGTGATGCCAAGGGTTGTCCTAAGACCATAGAAGAGATAAAAAGAGAGATGAATGCCCTACTTGCAGCTGCCGAAGAAAAAAAATTGCAAAGGGAGAGGACAAAGGCAGCCATAGCAGCAAGCATAGCTGGTGGACATGGTCATGAGCAACTGCACGTGGAGATAGAGTCTGAATCAGATGAGGAGACGATTGGAGATGATACTGACATTGTGGGCTGTCTTCGTGGTCCACGCATCCGTGGCACACCGGCCTCTAGGCCCCCCACTTCCTCTACTTAGAGTAGAATGCCACCGCCGGTGCCTACATCTTCATGCACACCACATAGTTTTATTGTGCCAAGAAACAACCGGGGGCACAGACATCATTGGAGGCTACATGGTGGAACAGGGAGGTGCATCAACATGCCGACATGGTATGTGCAGACTTGTGGTGTTTCAATAACATTCCATTCAATGTGGCAAGTAGTCCCTATTGGCACAATTTGGTTACTGCATTGATAGTTGTGGGAAAGGGCTACAAGCCACCTTCTCGCAAAGACTTGAGTGGGAGGTTAGTCAATTTAAATTTTATGCTAAGCTTATCATTTATGTTCTTTAATTTAAATTAATTTATGTTAAGTTATTTTTTGTTTAAAAATTAAAATTTTGTACTTATTTTACTTTGTATTTGTAGGTTGCTCACAAATGCAACCGAAAGAGCGGTGCAAGTAGTGGAAGATCAAAAGAAAGAATGGAAGAAACATGGCTGCACCATTCTTTCCGATGGGTGGACGGATGGGAGAAACCACACCATCCTTAATTTTTTGGTTTCTTCAAAAGGTGAAGTTGTGTTTTTGAAATCAGTGGATGCCTCCAACAAAATAAAAAATGTAGAAACATTGTGTACATTGTTGGAGGAAGTTGTCATGAAGGTGGGGATAGATAATGTTGTGCAAGTCATCATGGATAATGCAGCAGCATATGTGGCAGCTGGGAGATTGCTTGAGGATAGACATACTACACTTTTCTGGACACCTTGTGCGGCACATTGCCTTGACCTTCTTTTGGAGGACATAGGCAAACTTGATTGGGTGGCATCGATTGTAAATGATGCAAGGAGCATAACAAAATTTATCTACAATCACCCTTGGGTTCTTAGTTTGATGAGGGATCATACGAAAGGGGAAGAGTTGGTGAGATCGGGTGCCACAAGGTTTGCAATGGTTTTCCTAACGTTGCAAAGCATTATTGGTTCATTGAATGCTCTGAAACAAATGTTTGTGTGTCCAACATGGCTAGAATCATCCTATGCAAATAAGCCTAAAGGAGAGAGAGTTGCAAGCATATTGTTTGATAAGCTCTTTGAACAGAGAGCTATAGAGATCGCGAAGATAACCTCAAAACTTTGATTTTAAATTCAAATTGAGTATTTTATTTCTTAATTTAAGTCATTCATTATAAATTTGTAATTTTAATCTTTTTGTATTTGTAATGTAGGTGTTGGAGCCCTTGGTTAGAGTCCTTAGCTTGGTAGATGGGGATCAAAACCCAATAAGATATATTTATGAGGCCATGGATAGGGCCAAAGAGGCTATCAAAAATTATTACATGGGGGACAACCTCAAATTTGATCCCATATGGGAGATTGTTGATAAGAGGTGGAACAATCAACTCCACCAACCCATCCATGCAGCAGGGTACTTCCTCAACCTTCATTTTCTCTTCTCAAACAATTTATTCGATCCTAATGGAGAGGTTATGGAGGGGCTCACAACATGCATTCAGAGGATGGAACCCATGGTTGAGGTGAGAGACCTTGTCTAAGAGTTGGATCTTTACAACGAAGCGAGGGGTAAACTATTTTCTTCGGATCTAGCTATTCGAGGAAGAATCACTCAGGCACCAAGTATAAAATTGGGAGTCTTTAAGTTTATTTCACATGCATCTTATAATTTGATACAATGTGTTTTGAGTCTTGACTTTGTTTTCTAACTCTTCAATATTTTTTTGCAAAGGTTTGGTGGAAAATTTGGGGTGGAAATACCCCACATCTCCAAAAAATTGCCCTCCGCATTATATGTCAGCCTTGTAGTGCATCCAATTGTGAGCAGAATTGGAGCTTGTTTGAGGCCATTCACATGAAGAAGAGGAACAAACTAGCCCAAAAGCGCCTCAATGACCTTGTCTTTGTGCAATACAACCTTCGATTGCGCATAAAGAGAATAGAGGACAAATCAATCGATCCTATTGATTTGGATGAAATAGATCCTTATAGTGATTGGACAGGGCCGGACGAGCAACCTCCATTGTTTACCGCAGACAAGATTCTTGATTTCAAGAGACAGGTAATGGAGGATGTGGGTGCAATAGGAGATATAGGGTTGGAGGACATTCATGAGCATGAGGAGTCATTGCCAGAGCCAAAGCCAGATAGTTCCAAGATGGTGGTTGAGCCTCAACCACAGCCTTCCCTGCCAAAGGAGCCACCGGCACCACATACTCGCAGGACTAGAGCATCTACCTCTTCCCTAGCTTTGGCTAAATTAGAGAAGAGGAAGGTGTAATATGTTGTATTTACTTTTAATATTTACTTCTAGTTTTACTATTTTCATTTTCAGCTATCTATTGTAATTTGTATCAGACTATCAAGCTTTCAGCCATCAAGGTTCCGCATGAGAATGTGATTTTGTAATCAATTTGCATTGAAGTCAATCAAATTTAATAGAGAAACACTTTTGTACTCATTTATGGTCTCATTGGATTCATCTTGTCATTGAATTTTGCAAAAAAAATGCATTTCTAATGAAATTTTAGCAATTTTTTAAGTTGCCGAGTTTTTTTTGACTCGCCAAAAATTGGCTTGCTGAGTTTTTTGGCGAGTCAAGTTTTCCAACTATGGAATTTTCCGCACATATGTAAAGTCTGACAAGTTGTGCACTGTGCACATTCATTTCTTGTTATCCTTGTCTCCAAATTAAGTCAGTTTTCATAACATCTTGCTGCACAACAGGCCTCCAAACTAAGTTTGTGATTCTGAGCCTCACAGCCTTGCAGCCACTTAACCATTTCTCAGCACTGCTGTTTCCATTTAGTGATGCTTACTCTGAATTTCCTCCATATATTGTAGACTACCAAATGAATTTGTTCCGTGATTGCCCTTACAACACATTTAAGCATGAGACCTTGTAAAATATCAGATGGAATGGAATTATGATGAATATGGCAATCATGGAGTAGTGACTGAGTTGACCCCTTTAACATACACAAGAATAAAACCATATAAAGATAAGATTGGAATCATGGCAAATAAGGCAATCATGAGTTGTGACTGAGAATATCTCAACACTGGATGAAAATACTTCAAGTCTTTATATTTAGACTCCATGGTTTTCTTATTAAAAACCTGTGTCCACCTCAATTACATGAACTATTGTCTTTTTGATGAAGTTTGTGATATTATCCCTATCACATGAAATTGCATAGTATCATCTATACAATACATGCATCTTTTGCAACTCATTGTGGTCTCCACTACCCTTTCCAGATAAGCAAAATGGTTTTTACATAAGTTGTGTTAAAGCATATCAAAAGTCACAAAAGACAAGCATAATATTTACAGACACCACAACATGCTGAGTTCTTGTCATACGTAAAAGCAATTCCTTAAAGCATAATGAAACCTATATAATTGATGCAATATAAATTCAGGTCCTAAACTCTGGACAATCATATTTGCTTACTCGCATGTAGAACACTTCTTGGAGGGTCCACAGAAGATAGAGAGGCAAACTGAGCAGACATATCCCATATCAATGGTCTTCTTGTGGCAAAAACACCTGCATGAAACCCAGACTTTCAGGTCAGTCTGAAAAAAACTCATAACAGATTAACAGGAAAGATATAACATGAAAAGAAACATTTACTATGAGAAACATATAGCAATGCTATTTAGTACACATAGTTTGTCAAATTTGTGTCACCTTTCTACAAGCATTTCATTAAATTTGTAATTCATTTGTTTTATCTGTTAGATAATAGATTTATCATTGAAAACATAAAATTAAAAAAAGATGAACATTACAACCTATATTAGAAAAACTGTTATCATCTTGTCTTTTTTTCACATAATTCTTATGACCAAGTAGAAAAAGCAGTCTGTATGCCTGTCCTATTTCACAAGTCTGTAAAGATTAAATCAGAATGATATATTAATTACAAAGGAGCAAAGCTCTTAAATAGAGTTACAAACAAATGTTTCTAAATATACAAAGTATAGATGTTTCTAAAAAGATTAAAGCTAATCTAAACGGAATTAGAAACAATCTAATATATTGCAATAGCTGACCATTAATAAAAACTTTCTAAATTTATTTTAATACCCCCCCCCCCCTTAATGGTAAATCTATCAACTACACCAAGATGCCCCCTAAATGTGACAAGATCTACAGGTCGCTTGACCATAAAGACAAAGGCAGATTGAGGGCACATAACCCAAGACAAAGTCAAGAACTGTGGCACAAATCTTGAGACAGAAAACCCTGAGCACTGATTTTAAGGCACAAATCCCGAAAAATCTGAAAAATCAAAATGGTCGCCTGCCAAAAACAAATGTTGAGTGCTAGTCCTTGGTCTTCATGTGACCGAAGGCCGAAACTAGAATAAGTTGAGCGCTTGACGAGCTGGGAGGTGACTGTCCGCTGTGACCACAAACTGAGGCTTGGAGCGCTTTGTCGCTAGAGACAAAAAACGGAGCGCTGCCAAGGAAACCGCTTGACTAAGTGCTTAGCACTTAGTGCTGGGAGCTACCGAAAGGGGCCCACAAAATTTCCGCCGAACAAACAGACTTCAAACGGCGACAAAACACTGATCACAAAAAAAATGTGCAGAGGGCGACTAAACGGAGGAACCCGCCAAACTTGAAGTCGCCAAAAAACAACGCCACGAAGTGACCAAAAGAGAGTGAAGTCGCCCAAAGGAGGTGATGAAACCCACCACAAAGGGTAAACAGCGAACAAATCGCGATCAAAGAAGAAACAAAAGCAATTGTAGACGGCGAACAAAGCACAGGTAAACACGACCGTGGAAATGAAGCCACGAAACCCACCTGAACGCCGATGAACAAAACCACATAGAGCGATTACAAAAAACCCGTCAAAATATTTGCAAACAAGACATAGAAATGGTACCTTAAAAACGCGACCACAGGAACCAAAGCGAATTCGCGATTTTCAGAAGATAGCCTCCAAAAACAAAGACCGCCAAAAAACTTCCAAAAAGACATGACTTCTACAAATCGCAAGCAGAAAGCTTCACCGCAACCAGAAATGATAAAAGCCTGCCGACGGAAGAAACGGTGACCTTAGGGTTTTAACGCCGAAAACAAACACCAGAAGAAACTCGCGAAAACACTGCAAGAATGCAGGTCGCTACCATACACAGACAGAAACAAAAATCACGATTTTGACCTCCAGGCACAGAAATCTCATCAAAACAAAACGCGAGCAGGGAATGCAATCACGGACCTTGAAACCCTCGCGACTTCAAAGTCTGTGAGTTTTGTGTGAAAAACAAAATGCGAATAACAAAGATTTAACACGGATACCTTCAGCATAAAAAGGCGACCCAGAAAATTCCACACAAAGCGTCGGAACCCACGAACCAGCTACAGAAAAAATGTGACCCTTTCAAAACTGGATTCACTACCTTCAGAAACGGGAGGAAGGGAAAAAAAACGACCTCAAAAGGATTCACACACAGAGGATAGAAAAAAACGAAAATTACCAGATCTGTAAGTCGTACGACCTGTAAGGAGTACAGAAAGAGCCCAGTAAAGGTAAAAAAATTCAAACAAATAGTTTTCCCGCTCGAACCTGGGCACTCTGATACCATGTAAAGATTAAATCAAAATAATATATTAGTTACAAAAGAGCAAAGCTCTTAAATAGAGTTACAAACAAATGTTTCTAAATATACAAAGTATAGATGTTTCTAAAAAGATTAAAGCTAATCTAAACGGAATTAGAAACAATCTAATATATTACAATAGATGACCACTAATATAAACTATCTAAATTTATTTTAATTTATTTTAATACATATTAAAATAAATTTAGATAGTTTATATTAGTGGTCATCTATTGTAATATATTAGATTGTTTCTAATTCCATTTATGATTTAGCATTACTGCGATCATCTTGTCTCTTTTTCACATAATTCTTATGACCAAGTAGAAAAAGCAGTCTGTATGCCTGTCCTATTTCACAAATCAGGATATTTAAGTCATTGTAATATGCAAATTCTTGCAAACAGACTGACAGAAATTTGTCAACATACCAAGGGGAAGCAAGGGCATGTCTAAGGAAAATGCAAGAGCACAAAAAAATGATAATAATATTCATAATAGAAAACAAATAAAAATTGAACTAAATAGGAAAAGAAACACCACCTGAAAAATTGTGAGCAATGTTTTGGACACTTTAAAAGTTTCAATCTAAGTTGCCAATACATGTATGCAGCCGGGTACAAGTTTCGAGTTCGGGTTTGCTGGTATGGCAACTTTTTCCCTGTATGGCTAGGTATTTCAGGCCTCAACATGAAATCGCCAATCACCGTATGTCTAGAACCATCCATAACATGCAGAAACACTTTAAATTTCCTTCTTATTCATTCGAATTCGAGTTCAAGTTCAGCAACGATGAAATTCAGAATAAATTCAGTAAGAAAAAATTTGGAAAAACAATTCGTGAGTAAATTTACCTTACATAAATTTGAATATATATATACTTATAAATAATAAATACACTACATTTTAAATTTAAAAAAATACTAAATTTATATTAAAAATATATTAAATAAAATATACATTACATTTTAACTTTGAAGTTTAAAAAACAAAATAAAAAACCTAAGTTTTACTAAAAAACTTACAATTAAAAAAACAAAATCAAAATATGATAATCATTAATAAATATTAACAAAAAAGGGGAACCGAGACATATTTGAAAAATAATAAGTACCTATGACTTTGTTTACTGCCGAATGAGTCTATTATTTTCATACAGAGTAAACAAGAAATATAAACTGACTATCACATTGTACGAGAATGGAAATATAATTGATACTCAGAAACTCAACTTCATATATTAATTCAAACAGCAAGTACAATAGAAACCCAACAACTCCATGTCCGATACAATGACATGACAATACATATATAGGTTGGGAACGGTTGCCAACCGTCGCCAACGACATACCAATCAGCAGTAACTACTTGTCGATACCAACTAACAACACACTTGCCGATACAACTAATCAAAACATACTTTGCTGATGCAAACTAAACTAAAAAGTATAAAATATGCCTAATAGACTTGAGACATATTTTTAAAAAAATTGTAATGAACGCCACCCCAAATAAATAAAACAAAACCCATAAGTTTATTCATGCCTCCCGCTAAAGATTGATTTAGTTGCCAACTCGAATCTACAACAGCAAGCACCCAAGTTGGCCAACAAATTCAACACAGGACTGTCAATAGCTGCAGACAATAGGACCGTCCGAATTTTATGAGAACTACAACGATTTTCAAAAGTTTTCATTATGTTTGTCGAATTTTGAACTCCAAGCGTTAAATTCGCCGAACCCTGCTTCCAAGAAAGGGATGACAAGAAACATGGTTCTGGGACACAAAATGTAGACTTTCCATAATCTCTCTCTCTGGGCACCGTTTTCTTTAGGGACAGCAACCAAGAAAATAGGGAAATTTTTAAGCCGAAAGGCTAGAACTAAAAGATGACAAAATGTAGAATAAATATCCTTGACACTAAAATCCCTGCAGTGCTCATTTGTTGTAATGTCCCTTATAAGAAGATTCTTATTTTTAACCTTGCACACAAGAATGACTTCTTAAAGGAAACATTAGTAATAAATAAGATCAATAAATCATATTAGAATATCCAAATTAGGGTTAGTAACCACATAATCAATCTCATCATAAATCAATAATTCCCCTAATTCAATTCTTAATCATTCCTTTGAGCCTCATGATATACTTAGGGTGGTCATACTTTGTGTTAACCCTATCCCTTTATTGACCCTTGTGGAGATGGGGTATAGATATAGGGCGCAGGTTGATAACATTTGGCCCAAAGGCTTTGCCACACGCCCGGTGGTTCCTGACCAAGCTTCAGTAAAGCCCATCTCTAATTGTTGTAGGCCCAAAGGCTTCTCCGCACGCCCAACGGTTCCTCACCATTAGTTTCGCCACACGCCCGGTGGTTCCTGACCAAGCTTGAGTAAAGCCCATCTCTAATTGTTGTAGGCCCAAAGGCTTCTCCGCACGCTCAACGGTTCCTCACCATTAGTTTCGCCACACGCCCGGTGGTTCCTCGCTAAACTTGAGGGTCACCTACCGAAAAAAGACTTATCATAAACTACCGCTCTTCCCTAGTGCAACCCATACTCTCACCAGGTGGTTGATAGATTAGCGTTATAATTGAGACAGACCCTAGTATATCATGAGCTCATTCTTTAGGACCTTGCTTTCATAATCTCATGGATTCTTATGGATCTTAGTCCTATAATGATGGAGTCTATGCATTTATAATCATGTTATTCATAGATGTTTAAGCTATCTATATCATGTTAGTTATTTGCTGCACCTTGACTATAACATGCTATCATATCATCTATATGTTCACTTTATCTTAGACAATGCTATTTATGATCATGCAATTCCTTTTATTATTCATGTATGGGTATGAGATTTCATTATAGTAGTGAAAATGCATAATTGACTAAGGGGCAGGTTATACCTTACCTCTGCTGTGTTGATGATGGTGTGTCTAATTCTATATGAAATCTGAACTCAGAAAATATCTTGCTTGCTGTTATATTTATATTCAACTCAGAAAATATTCTCATAAAAATATATTATTCATTTATTTCTGTTTCCCCTTCTCTTATTCTCTTTTCCTTTTTATACTCTATAAAGAGGCATTTGTGGAAAGACACGACTCTTGGAATCACACCCTTTTGTTGCTATTTTTATGAGTTTATTAATTGTTATTAATAGATGCCTTATCAACCATATCATATATGGACAAACAGATTACTTCATAAATAATAAATAGTAATTGCTGTCCCTTAAGAATGATTGCTGCCCTCCTTTAATATGAAAATTGTATGTTTTGATAACTATTTTGAATGCACCTTTTCATATCTAAATTGTTGCAGCCTTGTCTTATTTATGAGTGATCGCTGACTTTGCTATTCCAGACTCATATAATAAACTAGTATCTTATATTTGCTGTTCCTTTGAAACATGTACGGCAGACTAGGAATATTGAAGGGTGGATTTTGTGATTTCTTTTGAATATATATATATATATATATATTATTTTATATTTACATATTTATATTAATATAGTATATAATTCTTTTATAAATTGAATTTGTAAATACATTTATTTTTATATTAGTTTAATATATGATCATAATTATAATAATATTTAATTTAATATTTATATTTATATTTATATAATATATATTATATTGATAATATTATATTTGTATTTATATTTATTATTTATAAATACAATAAATATATTATTTAATATTATTATATATTAATAATATTATTATATATTAATAATATTATATATGTTTATTAAATATTATTATATGGATGATTATCATCAAAAACGACTTTTCCATCTTATCATGATGTTTAAATTCTTTAATTTAAACAATGCCTTAATATTGGGACATGACATTTGCTGATGAGGTGTAGCACTGCAGCAAAGGTTGCTTCAGATCTATAAAAAACCACTTTGACGACACAAAAATTGAGGTTGTATATGAATGAACTGAAAAATCTGGTATACAATACAAAGGGAAGCTAGGTTTATGGACCTTTTCTGCCAAATTGTAGAAATTTTTGGTTTCATCTTTCAGCCATGATGACATCATATTCACAGCCATTATTAGTAGGCATAGTTGGCAAACTCGGCAAGTACTCGCCAAAATTTAACCCTGGCGAGCGGGACGCACCTGGGATGCGGAGAAAACACACAAAAATGTGATTTTTTTGCCTTTAAAAGCAAACTCGCCCCTACCTTTCATCACACAATATTCTTGCATACATTTGAGCTAATTGCAAGGATTCTTAGGCGAATTTGAAGGACAGATTCGAAGAAATTCAAGGGCAGGTTAGTAACTTTTTTTCTTTTTTTTGCAACCATTTAAATTCATTTTAGCTGCTAAAATCCAGCATGTAGATTGTAAACAATTATTTAGTAGCATTTATGATTTTATTTGCAAAAAATTGGATTTATTAGCAATTTTTTGTTCATTTATACTGAGTTTTTTATGAAATCACTATTTTTTTCAACAAACAAATTATTTTGCTGATTTCTACTTTTTTTTGAAATAAAATCACTAGGTTATATCGAATTTAGGTTGATTTACACTATAATCTATGCTGATTTATACTAATTTATGTTGATTTATACTAATTTATGTTAAATTTATGCTAACTAATTTATGTTGAATTTATGCTTTTTTTTTTGTATTTAAAAATTAAATATGTTGTACTTTATACTTGTAGGTTACCGTTAGATACAATGGCAAATAGAGATCCATTGGCCTCCGGATCAAGCTCCCACTCTGCATCAGGCTCAGGCTCAGTCCAGTTGATACTGATTATTGGAACTCGTACCCTGGAGCGAGAGACCCCACTTGGAAATATGTAATACAAGGACCAACCCTTGGGACAATCACTTACACAAGATGTCGGAACCTATATCACGGAGGCATCAATCACCTCAAATACCATCTTGCAGGCATTACTCATCGTGATGCCAAGCCCTGTGAGAAGACCACAAAAGAGATAAAACGAGAGATGAATGCACACCTCGCATTGACGGAAGAGAAAAAACTACAGAGGGAGAAGACATAGCAACATCCATAGCTATTGCTCATGGTCCTTAATTGCAAGCACAAACAGACGAAGAGACGACATTCGAAGGCATAGTGGGCTTTGTTCATGGTCCACGCATACGAAGCACATTGGCATCCACCCCATATACTTCGAGTAGAGTGCCTACACGGACACCACATAGTTTTTTTGTTCCTAGAAACATACCTAGAACACAACCATCATTAGAAGGTACAAGGAGGTGCACTAAGAAGCATATAAGGCATGTGTTAGATTTTGGTATTTCAACCACCTTCCCTTCAATGTGATGCAGAGCCCGTAATGGGAGAATTTGGTAACTGCATTGACAGTTGCAGGAAAAGGCTACAAGGCACCCTCTCAAAAACACTTTAGTGGGAAGTTGCTCATGGATGCAGTTGAAGGTGCAAAGTTAGTTGTGGAAGAACAAAAGAAGCAATGGCGAAAGTATGGCTGCACTATTCTTCCAAATGGATGGATGGATGGAAAGAACTGCACCCTTATCAATTTTTGGGTAGCTTCAAATGGTGAGATAATTTTTTGAAGTCGGTTAATGCCTCTCACATAGTAAAAAATGCATAAAATTTGAGTGTAATGTTGGAAAAAGTTGTCTTAGAGGTGGGCATAGATAATGTAGTGCAAATTATAATTGACAATGCAACAACATATGTGTCAATTGGGAGATTGCTCTAGGAGAGGCATCCATCACTCTTTTGAACCCCTTGTGCGACACATTGCCTTGACCTTCTTTTAGAGGACATTGGCAAACTTGATTGGGTGAGACTAGTTGTAGAAGATGCAAGAAACATAACAAAATTTATTTATAATCACCCTTGGTTTCTTAATTTGATGAGAGATCACACCAAAGGAAAAGAGTTGGTGCGAGTGGGTGTCACAAAGCTTGCAACGATCTTCCTAATGTTGCAAAGCATTATTGGTTTGTTGACTTCTTTGAAACAAATGTTTGTGAGTCAAGCATGGCGAGACTCATCATATTCAAAGATGCCAAAAGAAAAGAGGATTGCAAGCTTCATCTTTCATAATCTCTTTGCACAAAGAGCTACAAAGATCGTCAAGGTAACCTCAAAATTTTGATTTAAAATTCAAATTGAATCTTTTTTATTTTTAAAATTTAAGAGTAATTACTTTCATTATAAATTTGTAACTTTAATTTGTTAGTACTTGTAGGTGTCTGAGCCCTTGGTTAGAGTTCTACACTTGGTAGATGGGGATCAAAATCCAATGGGATACATTTATGAGGCCATGAATAGGGCCAAAGTGTCCATCTGAAACTATTATAAGGGGATAGACTCAAATTTGATCCCATTTGGGAGATCATTGATCGGAGGTGGAACAATCAACTTCACCAACCCATTCATGCAGTGGGGTGCTTCCTCAACCCCCATTTTTCCTATTCGAATAGCTTCACAATTCTTAATGGAGAGGTTATGGAGGGCCTCACGACATGCATTGAGAGGATGACACCCGAGGTTGAGATGAAAGACCTCATTGTTCAAGAATTGTAGAATTATAGGACTGCTAGGGGGAAGCTTTTCTTCATCACTAGCAATCTGAGGAAGAACCACTCAGTCACCAAGTAACAAAAATTGGAGTCTTTACATGCATCTTATAAATTTCAAATTTACAACTATTGATAATTATGGTTTGCTTATTAACTCTTGAATATCTTATTTTGTAGGTTCTTGGTGGGGAGATTGGGGTGCAAATGCCCCAAATCTTCAAAGATTAGCCCTCCGCATTTTGTGTCAACCTTGTAGTGCTTATTGTTGTGAACACAACTAGAGTTTGTTTGAGGCCATTCACACGAAGAAGCGGAATAAATTAACTCAAAAACACCTCAATGACCTTGTCTTTGTACAATACAACCTTTGGCTTCGCACAAGAAAGTTAGAGGACAAATCAGAGGTCATTGATTTTGATGACATTGATCCTTATAGCGATTGGATAGGGCGGGATGAGGAGACCCCATTGTTTACTGCAGACGAGATTGTTGATTTTGAGAGGCGGGCAATGGAAGATGTGGCTGCGGCAGAAGCAAGAGCTATTGGATTGTCATTGGATGACATTGATGAGGCAGAGGAGGAGTCATTGCCATCTAGCAATAGGATAGATGTGGAGCCAAAGCCACAAGCACAGCCTTCGATGTTGAGCGAGGAGCTGCAGTCGAGTGGAATGATTATAGAAGTTCTCCCAAATTTTTCACTAGATTAGGGAGCCAGAAAAGGAAGATGTAAAATGTTGTAATATGCAATTTATGAATTATGATGATGATTTTCAAAGGCAATCATCATAAATTCATAATAGTTGCTAGTGAACTATCCTATCAAGATTCCCCATGATGATGCAATTTTGTACTCAATTTGTATTCAAATAAATCAAATCTCATAAAAAACACTTTTGTAGTCATTTATGAACTCATTGGATACATTTTCTCATTAAATTTTGCCAAAAAAATGTGTTTTTAAAGAAATTTAAGCAATTTTTTAATTGCTGAGTTTTTGTTGAGTCACAAATTTTGGGTCTACCGAGTTTTTGTCGAGTCAAAGTCTAGCAACTACGATTAGTAGTATTATGGCAATGACAGGAAAAACAATTTAAGCCAGGTGGTGGGGTATGGACATAGCTTTAACAAAGACAGTCAACATTTCATTGTTCCATTTTTTAATAAAGAGGCCAAATTATGGTACACTGTATAGCATGTCCAAATTGATCACAAATCCATTTCAGAACATTTGACATTTTAAAAAATAAAATCACAGCTTTCTATGCAGGAGAATCCATATTAATTTGCATTCAAATCCTGTGACTGAAACAGATATAGAGTTGTGTCATCTAGTTGTGAAAAAGGATATTACAGTTTGCTTATACCTAGCCACACCCTTTTTAACTGATCACAAAATTAATTTCATGATTATAGCAAAGCTTTTTTTTTTTTACAGATTGAATCAATAGGCGCAGGCTATAGTCATGGAATATATTTATTAACAGCTGAGCTTAAATTATAAAGTGGAAAAAGATATACATAATAATTTCTGAGTTTTTTTAAAAACTGTGATTGCTCTCTAGGGATGGCTGGGGGCATCCCTAGCTGTCCCTGGACGGTTGAGTGTCATTTCCCGGACATTTCTGGACATACAAGGGATATTGAGGACAGCCTGGGGACATTTCCAATGCATCCTTGTATCCTCAAAACTTGACAGGTACAGAGACAGCTGGAAACCTTAGGGAACGCATCCCCATCTATCCCTAATTAGTCGTTTTAATTGCAATTTTAGCATTTGATGGTAGGGAATTGCAAGAGAGGGGATTTAAGTGAATTCGGAGAGGATTAATAGATTCCAAAGTAGATTGTATTAGGCAAAATCAGAACTAAAGACTGTGTAAGAGAGCTGTGTGTGATCTTAGGGACTGAAATTAGGATTGTTTCAGGCTGGTTGTGTGCCCAAGAGGCCATAGATTGTATTTGTCATTGAAGGTAGTTTATAATGGGTGTTTTGCCTCACTTTTGCTGGAATTTTCTCCCAGAATTCAGATTCTCTGAGGCAAATCCTTTTGTCCTCTTTTGTAATGGTTGTTTGCTCTCAATTTATTTCGAGTTCATAGTTAATTACTTGCCTAGAAAGTGCAATTCATAATTCTTCATTTAAAATCTGTAAGTTGATGACTATTGTATGGCAAGCCATCTCTAATTTACAGACGACTGGAAGTGGTTTCTTTGACTTACGCTCTTGGACATCTGCATCTTCCACTTCCGAAGATTATTACCTAGCATTTGACACTGCTTCCTGTTCAAATATTTTGTTTTGTGTGCTGCGAAGGTTTGAATATTCTAGCAGAAGAAGAAATACATGTCTTCTTGACAGCTAATCATATTGGTCAAATGTTGGAAACCTCTGTCCTCACATGTGACCTGTACTTCTGGTGTTGGGGAGCTATTTGGTGGAGAGGTGATAGGGAATTTCAGAAGGAAGGATGTAGGAACAGCCAGGAGAAAGTCCCACCAGAAAATAGATTACTAGAAACAGCAAAGAAAAGGCCAACTATCAGAGCTTATCAGATTCTAATATATAGAAACAAGCGGAGCTCAAAGAGGCCTTAAGGAAAGAAATTCCACGACAATTTGCTGAGACCGATAAGAAACTATCAAGTCGGAATTGGTAGGGAAATTGTCCTGGTGGGGGACCATCGTATTGATATAGATATTGGCAACTTAATCATTGGCCCCAAAACCAGAAGGTCTAGAGGCAATGTGTATGCAACATCTAGAAGCAAATTTTCAACTGCTTCCTTGGTAGCAGGATTGGGCAGTACATATTTACTACACAGGAACATCATAGATCATGAAGATACTTCAAAAGAAACCCAAGATATTCAAACAGAACTTTAGCTGAGATCAGGAAAAGATTGGGAATCCTCTAGCAAATTCAGTTGGAGCAAACAACTTAGACTAGTAATGTTCTTTCTGAAGAACTTACTTGTCCCTTTATTCTCTCTATGTGGCCACAAGGTTGGTTGAATCATTCCAACTACAGTACCCAAAGACTGATACACTCAATCATGTGATGTTTGTATTACTAAATTGTGAAAAACAAAATAGACCACTCCAAAAGACTGACTGGTTGAAAGCTCACAGTCATAAGAAATTAAGCATTAACATGTCTAACAATGTTGTAAATTTAAAAAGAGAAATTTATGGAAAAATTGCTTAAAGATTTGATAGGATCAATTCTTGGGCCACAAATCTTTATAGGATCAATTCTTGGGCCACACTTTGTGGTCCATTATAAGGATGATAAGATTATAAATAGAAGATCCTTAAATAGATAGCTCCAATTATAACATGAGGTGGAAATCCACAACAAAACCCACTAATTAATACCTATCAGCATTTTTTAATTTAATTGACAAAATTTTCAAAAGGCATAAGATAAGATTTATTTTCATACCACAGAATAAAATATGAAGCATCCTCAAATCCACAAATGAACCGCTTGAAACAAAAATGAGTTGTGTTTATCGCATTGGTTGTGTGCAGCCACCCTTACATTAGGAAACTAAGAAATCCCTTCCACAAGGGATTAAAAAGCAATGAATGGACATCAATGGTGACCACTTTAAGAGCTCAGCTTTAGCTTAACATGCATATTTTTCTCCTTGTGACATTTGTATTGAAAAAAAAATGGTGAAGGAAGAGCACTTCATGAAAAGGAGACTAAGGGAATCAATAGAGATTGGAAAGCACTATATTAATCTCAGTAGGGATAAGGCACTGGAACTTAGTGATTATTGGAAGCCCGTCATTTATATGCTCAATGCAATAATTGAATCTGATGTTTATAAGGAATTGATTAAATCCTTATGGAAAACACTGAATAATGTTAATATGCATCAATTGTTAGGTTTTTGTTACTCTTTTCTGTGCCCTTTTGTAATCAGGGTTATCTATATAAGGAGCTTGTGTCTGTAATCTTATCATTCGTCATGATGATAGGCCAAAACATTGATCTTATCAAATCTCTCTGCAAGTTTTCCTAACACTTATCTCATTAAATGTTAAGGATTGTGAAGTGTCTAAAGTTGTATATATAAAGTTAAAATTATGGTGACTAAGCCACAGTCAAGACCCCACCATTCACAGAGAGTACACCAGCGCATTATGCACCTTCAGTTTTTCAGAGAACCAAGCTTTGCACATGCATTTATTAGCAAGAATGTTATTGTTCAACCTTTTATTAATGATCATCCCAGATATATGTGGACAAACCCACAAAAAATTGACAGACCAAAAATAACACCAACTGAATAGATATTAAAAAAAAACTACTGATAAGCAGATTCTCAAGGAGATGACACTTACGAAGCACGGAAGTCGACTCCTGTTGGTCTGGGAAGTTGAAGAAATCTGCGAGAATGCAAATCTGTTGCAAATACCATCTGAATCAACAACCAAGTACCATAGTAGCCATTAGATGACTATCAAACCGCAATGCGAATAACAAAGGCATAGAAAAGATAAGTTTCACACAGCTCAATCCTTAAAATATTGTTTTAAGTTTCAACCATAGTTTAACTACTCAGCAAGTTACCGAGTACTCAAGATTTTCACAACGCCAAGCTTTTTCAAGTTTAACTTGCCAAGTTATCAGGCCAAGTCTTTGGCTCGCTGAGTCCATGTGAAAAACTCATGATGCACAGGAATGACATGGGAAAAACACTAAAAAATGCAGAAGAAATGTAATTTTCACAATCAAAAAATGCAGTTTTTTGCCTTTTCAAAAAATTATGAAAATGTCATGTGCCATGAATGTCTGTGTCATAGTTACGAGACTCGGGCTCAGCTCAGACTCGGCAAGCTGATTTTGGACTCGGACTCGGACTCGGTGCCTAGACTCGGCAAATTGAAAAACCCAAGAAATTCAGAGATTTTTAAGGATTTAAAACTTGTTTCATGCACCCTTTAATAAATAAAACTTAAAGACACAATAACATCATCAAATAGAAGCTAATTTGATCACACACAAGAATACATCGATCACATAAGTATAAATGCAAATTGTAGCTGAGCTGCTGAAGGAAATAGCACACTAAGATATATAAAACTATAAATATAGTCAAATGTTTACAAAACTCATGGAATATGAAATCCATGACATCAAATGTTCCAAACAAATATGAAATATCAAAACAATAACTAGAGTCTAGAAGTCTATGGCTCGGAGGAGCCTGCATCCTTCGCCTTCCTACGAAGGCGTAAATGGTAGGTCTTAAATAATGCCAAAATTGATGAGTCAACAAAAACTTGGAGAAAACTCAACAAATCAATAGGATCTATCTCATCCAAATCAATATGATCCAATGATTTGTCCTCTGCTCTTTTTGTGCAAAATCGAAACCCTAAATTTGACTGAGTCTAAAACCCTGAAACCTTGAAAAATTGGTTAAGTCTGAAATCTGATGGATCCTCCAAAATCTAGAATTTGCATGTTAAATCCCATGGATCCGGAACCTATCTCAAACATCCTGACAGTATATTTCAAAATATTTAAAGTAGAAGAAATTTTATACTTAAATATATTTTGAAATATATTGTCACCGTGTTCCTGATTTTTTCACCTTTTCTCGAGTTTCCTTGACTGGACTCACGGTTCCAGGCGAGTCCGGCAAGTCTAGAGAAATCGGCGAGTCTGGGAAAAACTCGGCCGAGTCCGAGTTCGAGTCCCCCAGACTCGGCCAGGGTGCCTCGCCTCGGACTCGCCGAGTTTAGGCGAGTCTGGGCGAGTGTCGTAACACTAGTCTGTGTGGTCTCAACAGCCTTCAATTGGGCTTGGTGGCAAGGGCTCCGCCCCTCAACCCTGCCCTGTAACGCAACAGGGAACATGCTGGGGGTGCTGCCCCCAGACCCACCCTCCTTGCAAGGGGCATCGCCCCTCAACCGTACTATGGGCACTGCCCCCAAACCCCCACCAAACTCATTTGATACATTTTCTAACTATATTTTGCATAAAAATTTATATTTTTTAAAGAAATTTAAGTATTTTTTAAGTTGCCGAGTTTTGCCAAGCTGGAATTTTTTTGGTCTGCCACGTCTGAGTCAAGTCCAAGTATGTGAACTATGGTTTTAACCATTCTCTCATACATTGTTGCTGGCAAGTTCAAGGACTGGTATACAATTTTTTAAATTAAAATATATTTCATATATGAAATAGCACTCAGTACATTGATATCACTTAATTTGCTAGATGTCATTGCTAGAGCATTCACAATCAATAAATACACTTCAGCACCTAATGCCTTAAATGTTTTCCAATGCCAAATAAGAGTTGTAATAAAACAAACTATCAGACAATGTCTCAAGTTAATTGATAACAAGACTATAGACTTGAAGCTTCTCAACAAAAAAATCCTCTTGCAAAGACAAATACAACTGTGACCAAAATACACAATGAATTAGAATATTCAGTCAAGTAATTACTGAGGTTGTTGTGCAGCCTTCATATATACCCTTTAAAAGAAGGGCTAATGACATAAATCTCTTTTCCGGGTTAAATATGAACTGTAACAAAGATAAAAGAAACTGGCCAGGACTGAATTGAAACTAGTTAGTATACTTACAGCAAGAAACTGGAACAACCCTTCTGGCTGTTGTGGCTTTAAATAAATGCCTCCAGTTATGTGTGAAGCCTGCAACTCACTAGTCCAAAATAAGTATTATGTACAAGAAATCATAAACAGGATTAGTGCTCTCAAACGCACTTTCCACAGAAAGGTAAAAATGCCTAATAAATCAAGGTTGCCTGTAGACCTGCTGCAAGAAGGCAGAGTGTTGATTCCCCACAATGCATGAATCTATTGGAACCTGCAAGCAGAAACATATCCTTCTGAACATTTTCTTTTTGTAATCATGCATATCATATACATCATAGCAAACTGAAAGAGTATGAGAAAAATTATCCAGTTAGCAAATCCTTTTACTCTAAGTCAGAAGGTTCATGTTCAGTGAGGAAAAAATCAGAACAAGTTTGTCAGATGATAGAAATCTTGCAAGCTAATACCAAGGAAGTTATACAACCCCTCAAATGCTCAAAGCCGTCCCTTGTCTTAGTTTTTGCATAAGTGGTCTTGGAATGAGAGGAATACCTCTCAAAATATGGCTTCGATCTATCATTTTAAGTGTGCATGGCCTAGTGTCCATGACAAGCTTTAATCCCACACCAAGGAATCATGCAAATCAGAAGCTTTAACCGAACTATAAAATCTCTTCTATGTATTCTTGCATTGTGAGCCTATCCACACAAAGAACCTTCACCCACAATGTGCTCTAGCATTGTTGTATGTTTGCAAAGGGAGGAATTTAGAGTCAATTTTGAAGACAAGACACATCTCGGCCTACTCCATGGCCAAAATTGCTTCAAGTTTTATGCCATTATTAAGAATAAAAACCTGCAAGCAGCAAGTTGAAACAAAGAAAATAACAAAATATTACAAACTAAAAACCCTACAGGCTGCAAAACTAAGGGTTCAAGGATGGAGGAGAAGACGGAGTTCACTGTGGTATACCCTCAAATTTCTTTTAAAAATGAAGATTCCTCGCCCACACAAAAGGTGGCTGCTGTGGCAGCACAACTTACAGATACCAATGCAGTACTGAGCCTGTTATTGGGACTCTGGAGGAGAAAAATGTAGTTGAGGAGGATCTGCTGGCTCTTCAGGAGAATAGTCAAAAGGGCATTACAGTCAACCTGAGAATGCCAAGCAAATTGAATGGACTACAGGAGAAAAGTAAAAAAGTATTGTTTCCTAAATGCTAGCACAAAAGGAGTGAAAGGTCTATCTTATGCAAAAATTGTCAGCTACAGCAAACAAGAGAAGGTGGCAAATAGGGTTTCACAAAAAAGTGTCATATAGCAATGCCAAGGTAGTGCAAGTGCTGACTCTGGGGGAAGGAGGTGCAAGAGGAGTTGGAGCATTACAATGAAATGGGGCTTATTGGAAGCTTCAGTTCATTGCAGTCGTCTATTTCAGCGCTTAACAATTGGATTAAACAGACTTGTCATCCTTTTCTAGTAGCCCCTGTGGTCATTTGCCCCTGTACACAGAGTTTCTTTGAGGTTGTTTTTGATTCATTAGATAACAGGAATAAGGTGTTATAGGAAGGGTCATGGTTTTGGGATTCTGCTGCTTTGTATTTCAAACCGCAGTTTCCAAGCTTCAACCCATTTACTGAAAATTTTAGGGTTATTTTATTATGCGTAAGGCTTCCAAATCTTCCCCTTCATTTTTTGATGCATTCCACTTTGAAAAATATAAGAGATGCTTTGGGTAAATTTATTGCATTATCACCAAATACCCACAGGCACACATTAACAGCTTCTGCAAGGATTCTTGTAGAAATGGATATGAACAATGGTCTGCCCAAAAGAAAATTGTTTGAAAGTAGGAAAGGAAATCTGGAAACAACCGTTAGACTGGGTGAAAAAATCTCTTTTTGATGTTGGAACTGCTTTCATATAGGACATAATGTTGTTGAATGTAAGAACACAAAAAGGCATTATAGGTGATATTCTTGGTATTAAGATGTTTCTCCTCAGCATCAGCTAGTAGGATGCAATTTGATTCCAGCCCCAAATAATACAGAGAAAAGGGAAGAGATTTTGGACAACAGTAGGCAACCTTCAAGGAAGCTGAATCTTGCAGTATCTGAATTTTAGAAGATAGGAGATTCAATCTGTAGAAAAAGCAAAGAATCAGGAAGAGGGTATACGGCAAGAGGAAGATCTCCCACAAGGATCTGGAATTAAAAATATAGCCAATACGAGAGAGGAGATATTAAAAATGTTGGAATTGAAATATGCAAATTCATAAGATGTGCAGAGCTGCAAGACTCATTAGAACAGATCCACTCTCTTCTAAGGAAGATTTCACTTCAGAGGTGGGTAACAGTGAGAGCGAGGTGGAAGGGGAGTCTCTCACCTTCCAAAACAAAAATGACTGGAAGATAGTAAAAAGTAGGAAATACAAAAAAATGAGTCTGAAAATGACTTTGAGGTCACATTACAAACAGAAAATGGGATGTCGAGTAGTCTTCTAGAGAGGAAAGGGTCTATGTAATAGGGAAGCGTGGAGGATTATGTTAGCGTTCAACTAGCTCCCTTTTATGAAACTTTTTTAGTAATATGTATGTGGTTAAATATTGCACTAGGCTTTCTTTTCTTTTCTGGATGAGGGCCCCTATAGAACACCCACTAATTTATCTAAAAAACAAAACCCTACAGGCTGCCATTGTTTGATGAAGTTTAAAAAATCAATGTAGACCATTGCAATAAAAAAAAGTTTTGTTTGTACGCCAACTTGTTATGTTAATCCTTGTCGTCATTAAGTAGTGTTGTAAATATTTGCATTTCAGTTGTTGGTGGTTGTGTAACCAATGGCCATAAGTCTTGACATTCAAATAGTAAGTCTTATGACAGATGAGGGGCATTGTTCTTTGGGTCCTACCTGTATCGAACAATTGTATCAAACACCGCCTATATGAAATATCTGCTTGTTCTCTGTTCATTGTGTATAGTTACTTCTGATATCATTTAAATTGCTATTATCTAGTAGTGTAAAATTTAGTAGGAAACAAACAAAACTGTAACAATAACAAAAACTAATCCCAATCATATTGTTTTTTAAAAAACCACTTACCTTCAAGCAATGAAACCTCCTTCCCGTGGAATATGCTCTCTCTTTGAGAGCAAAAGCTCGAATCAATAAGATGTAATTGTACCAAATTAGGATTGTTAGGTTTGATAATTTCTGTTTATTATTAACTTATAGTAGGCCCACTATTGTGGGTTCAGCTAGGAAATGTCAAGCCCTTCCCAGGAACACAGCTAATGTTTCTAAGCAGAGTTGCACAGACACTACTTAATGACGAAATTGCTAGAATTTTAGTCAATGGCACATCATTCGGAAGCTCGAAAGATCTTGCATGATTTGGCACATCTTCCTTCAACTTGAACTCTTCGCGCTCAACAAGTGGAATCTTTTCCGCCTTCACTTCATCGCTCTTTCACCGACTCACATGATCGTTAGAAACCAACAAAGAATCTTCACCTTCAGCTTGCTTGTTGGATCCTTCTTGTTCTTGCTCCATGATGTCTTGTGACTCTAAATTTGATTGTTCCTCTTGCTTCCCAATTACTACCTTGGCCATTTCCAAGACCCCTATACAATTACGGATCCGTATCCTATATATATATAGCAATAAATAATATAAAATTTAATAATAATATAATTTAATATAAATAATATATATTTAACAAATATATTATATATTAATAAATTAAACTTAATTAAAAAATTGCAATCTAATAATAAGCAATATTAAACTTAATAAAATTTTAATAAATAAAACTCCTAAAGTTACATGTATTAAACTTAATAAATAAATAAAAGTTTACGATGTAAAGTAAAAAAAAAGTCAAAAATTAAAAAAAGTATCACCAATTAATAAAACTTGTCTCTTCCTCCATTGCTTGTTGACACTACATCTTCAACTTTAGAATGAATGTGATTATTTGAGTAAATACAATCGTGTGGAAAGACATTTCCAATCATGTGCGTGTTGGTCCAGAGTAGTTCCCCACAACAAGAAATTAGCATGCCAAGTCATGGAGCAGTTGCTTGCAACAATTTTTAACATTCTAGGGTTAATATTTTTGGGATACGGCACAAATATCATGAGAATGTCGTATCTACGCGTATATCCGGCACGAGAAAAAAATAGGGTTTTTTGGGTACGGTTGGACATAGTATCCAAGGCATATCTGAGATGTATCTTATGAGTATTTGTATTTGATACGAAGATACGCGTACTAGGGGAGAGGGGGTGGTGTATCCTGTAATTGTGTTTCAAATAAATCCAAGACAGTTTCCAAGGCAAATCCAAACCAAAATACATGACTGAATTGTTAGAGAGCAAGTAAAAGGGGGTTTCAATGGCTCCTGCAACATAGGCTTTGTCTCTACAAACAACTTTTGTTATGTCCTACACAATAGAGTGTGAAGTCTATGTGTTGATTTTGGTTAAGGCTTCTATTTGGATGATGGATAACTTTTTAATTATTATAACAATAGTATTGTTGTTTACACATCCTATTGCAATCCACACTCTTGTTGTCCTTGCAAGCTATTAATCTTGCATTTCTTCTTGCTTTGGAGCTATTGGTATCTTGCTAGAGCATGGAGACATTGGAGCCATTGGAGCTTTCTTTTTTGGAGTCTTCAAAGCTTTGGTCTAATCCTCTTGTGGCTCTCTTTATCCCCTTTTCCCCTTCACATTGTCCATTTGTTCTCTCCCATTAGAAGCCATCTAGCCTTCATTCCACCACCCTTAATCTACATACACCTTGTCCCCACATCTATTTCTTTATCTAAACCCTTGCAATTAATTTTAGTGTCATTGTGATCCTTGTTTTCCTTCTCCTTGTGTGCTCCCTTATCCCTTTGTTGCATTTAGCCTTGTCTTGCATCCACTAGGGTTTTATTTTCCTATCACCTTTTGCCATTACCATTGCCTAGGTCTGAAGCACATTTGTCTTGCCATGTTGTTTATGTGGATTATGTTGGAAAACCCACAACGAGATTAAACAAGGCAAGCTCCCCTTTAGCATTTCCACTTTGCAAAGTCTCTTGACAAGTTTGTTTCCATTGCCTAGGTCTGAAGCACATTTGTCTTGCCATGTTGTTTATGTGGATTATGTTGGAAAACCCACAACGAGATTAAACAAGGCAAGCTCCCCTTTAGCATTTCCACTTTGCAAAGTCTCTTGACAAGTTTGTTTGCAGGTCACTTACACGAGAATCTGTGCATGTTCAACATTAGAACCGAACCAGAAAAGTGTGTTAAAGATCAAGGCACGGCATCCTTAAAAAATTTGGAGGCATTCTGAGCATTGGATAGGCGTGTTATTTCTAGTTGTCTAGCACCCCCATCTGGACATCTACACCATTTGTAGTTGTCTAGCATCCCTATCTAGACACCTACGCCAAACACGACACCCCTTTGTCATATTTCAACAGCTATAGTGCCCAAATTTGGCATACAGCCTTCTCCTATCTTCTACCTTCCATACAGGTTATCACATTCTTTTTTTGTCAAATGATTTGAGTTCCTCTTAGTTTGCTTTCTTTCTTCTTCCATTGGTTTAGCATATTAGGTTTTGCATTTATTTCTCTATCTTTGTGTGTCACAAGTACCTGATTTTGATTGTACACTTGGGAGGACTAGCTTTTGTGAAAATTTGAGCTCAATTAGAGCTCATTTGCACATAGGGGGCAGGTCTGTCTCATTCCTTTAGGACACCTACAACATTTCAATTTTCCTATTGTCTAATGCCCTTGTTTGGATACAAAACCTTTATTGTCCCAAATTGGAATATTTCATAACTTGACAATAACCTAGTATCCATGCACGAATTCTAGCACTTTCTAATCACCGAGATTCTGAAAAGGGCAAGGTGAGAGCATACAGTGACTAGAATTAAATCAAATCTACAATGTTGGCAGCAAGCCACATAGCTAATAATGTATGCAAATACAAATTCTGAATGCGAGTCTTAGCGGCTACGCCTTCCAAACACCGTTACAATATCAATGCAATATCAATAAAGGAGTTGGTGGAGAACCGCACAGATAATAGAACAATTAACACACAAATTCTGATAGCAGAGATCCTTCCCAAAATTTAATCAACAGAAATGATATTCATCAACCTTGATATTAATAATCTAAAATATATATACTGAACCATATCAGAAATACCAGAAAATGCTGCAACAGAAGTCACACAGAATAATATGAATAAATCCCAATGAATCAACTCACAAAAAGATGCTGCAAATTATCAACTAGACCCACGTATAGCTGATAGTAAAGTACAACAGTCAATATTCAATAGTCTTTGATATGTACACTCCTCTTATAACCTATACAGTAGCAAAGTTGATCAAACTCTAAATCGTATGACTGAAAATTACTAACAAAGGTAGCGGCTAAAGTGTACTTGTATACAGCGATCCCTTTTGTATTATGCTCAACAGAAAAATAAGAGGTATGGGGCCCACTTTCCACTTACTATGGTTCACCAAGGTGGTACAACTGTCTAAGGTGATGGTACGACTGCTGAATGAAATGAATCGTAGCACCTTAGACAAGAATCGTGCCCTCTACCAAGCAGTATGATTGATGCTAGCAATATGGATCTTCTTAAAATCTTACAACAGACTCAAACATGTAAGTCGGTACAAATATGTACAGCAGCCAATATATTGATGACGCACCTTCAATATTATGCAACCAACCTTTAAAAAGAAGTGATTGGCAAAAGGGAGGTGCGGCTGAGCTTCTGAGATGGTATGACCTCTTCCAAACTGTATGGCCAGCCTCTCAATATCCAAGCGTTCAGATATGTTGTAAACAACAAATGAGGTAGAATGACTAGAAATCTTCACTTATCAAACATTTTTCTTCATTCCTAAAAATCTTCAAATGCTTTTGAATTTGAAACAGGAAATACTTCTGCAAACATTCAGCACAACAGTAATCCCTGAGTGGCATTACACCAGAAGAATCAGAGGGTTTTCGTCCCATAATTCAATAATGGAAATCCAGAGGGTCCTCGTCCTTCAAATCCCAACACCAAGAGGGTTTTCATCCTCACGCAGAAAAGATGAACACAAGGCTCAATCTTTGAGAAGATAACGAGACAATGGATGATTTCTTCTTAGCTCAACTCTTTTTATAATCACCTTTTTACTAATTTTAGCCCCCTTCTAGAAGTGTCTAGAAATACCTTTTAATTTAATATTACATTGGCTCTCTTTTCTAGAAACACTTTTTGATATTATAATTGGCCCTCTTTACTAGAGGCACATTTTAGTATTACTTTTAGGCCATCTTTTAATAATAAAAAATAAGTTGTTCTTTTTGCAATGTTATAAAATAAAGTTACTAGGACAACTTAAGTTATTATTAAATATTTAGAAAAGGAGACATGACAAAACCTTAATATTAAGACCTCAAAACCTTGATCTTCCTACCTATCTAATTTTCCACAAGAGCTTTAAACTCTTGAAAATTCCCAAAGATTTCATCTTTGGTCTTCATGAAATAATCCAAGTTTTCCTTGAAGAATCATTAATAAATGAAACATAGTAAATGTTTCCTACCAATGAAGCTATTGACATAGGTCCAGAATATCTAAATGAATCGGATCAAGAATCCCTTTTGATTTGTGCTCACTACTAGGAAAAGCAAACTTGATGTGCTTGCCAAGTGCACGGCCCTGGCATACTACAATCTTCTCTACCTTGAAGTTTGCCAATCCCTACACCATGTCCCTCAAAAGAGGTAGAGCTCCATAGTCCAAGTGGTCAAATCTCTTGTGCCAAAGTTCACACAAATTTGTCCCCGATTGGTGAAGAGCTTGACTTTGACCTTTGACAAAGTCAATACATATTTGTTGCAGAAGGAAAAATGACAAGAATAGCTAAGTGAAGTTCCTTTTCGGAGTTCAGAAAATGCATTTGTTGCATGGTTTCAAGGTACAAACTACAGTTCTCCTTCTCCCACTTCACAACCATGAAGAGAGGTACAGTGCTTCTACTATCAAAAATTTGGGCATGTGAAGAAAGATTGCAAAAAAAGGCAATATGATCTATCCCACAAGCTATCGAATGAAGCTAATGTGGCAGCTATTGCTAAAAAAGAACATGATGAGGAGTTTGCATTGACGGCTCTTTCAGACAATGTTAAAGGTAGTTGTTGGTTCTTTGATTCAAGCACATCCAAACACTTCAAGTGTCAAAAGGAAAAGTATGTTGGATTTACTATTGATGATAGTCAAAAAGATTCTATTTTGCTTGGTGACAACAAATCAAATACAATTAAAGGGATAGGTAATGTGAGAATCGTACTCAACAATGGCATCAAACTTTTTTTGAACAAAAATTTACTCTCTATTAGCCAGATTACAGAAAATTCTAAAATTCTAGTTCGATTTTATGGCACAAAGTGCATTGTTTCTGATGTAAAATATGATAAAATAATTGCTAAAGGCATTAGGCCAAACAATGTGTACAAAGGCTTATACAAACTTGATCCTGGTTTACATGCTGCACCAGAGGAACCTTGGTTCGATTATAAAACTAAGGAGGTCTATACAAAAGCATCAATAGATGTACCTTCCAGTTCATGGGGTATTATAGTGCATCAGCCTTTGGGTGGTTCTTCTCCACCTGTGTATCAGCAATGCAACCATTTTGGCTGAGGTTCAACATACAACATTCACTTGTTGTGCTTTAGAGGCCCCAATGGTATTTTGAAGGTGAGCACAATAATGACTTTCCAAAATCCACCGCACCACCTCAGAGAACAAACAAACCAATTGATAATTCCACAGCAGAATATGTTCATTTTGTTCTTTTTGCATATCTTTCTGAAGTGCCTACTATCATGAAAGTTGCTCAAGCAGATATTTCTACATGTTTTTGCACATCTCAGAAGCCATATTGTAATTTCATGACTAAACCTTTAGATCCTTCTAGTTTAGTCATTGAGGGGGGATATTAGAATATTAGAATATAATGATATTCTAAAGTGTATGATTACACTTTTATGTAATAAATTAGGTGGTTAGTTGTAGGTCATTAAAAAAATTGTTGTAAGGTGGTTATAGCTCTTTAATATGTTGGTTGTAATAGGTTGTTTCTTGAATCTATATAACGTGGCAATCTCTCCATGAGTTGCATGCCTCTTCTCTCATCTCATTCTCTTGTTCATACTAACATGATCTCTCTTTGCTTTGTTTTGTGGTTAAACCATGTTGTACCCATATGAAATTTCGTATGGTCAAATTTAAAACTAAAATCTATTGTTTTCCCAAGTTTGTGTCAAAATTAGCTCTTGTCAAGTCTTGTTTGGTTTTGTCGTTTATAATGTTTGCAAGTTCTTTGTAAAGGAAAAGAGATCTACAAATCATATGCACCCAATAAAAACATGTTTCAGGTCAAGATTTCATTAAGAGAATACCTATGGGGAGGGATCATCCGAGTGAGAAAATGGTGAAGTATGGTGATCAAGCACACACCTGGAGTAGTGTGCACTTGAAAAAGGGGAAAAGCTCAAAAATCATAAGTCATATATAGAGGTGCATGAATTAAGTGGAGGGGTGCACTTCAATGAGGAGGGATTTTAAAAATCATCAAAATTTTTCAAGTATAATGTAAAGGTGTGTGCCTAGTGATCCAAGGCACACCTAGAAAGGAAAATTTTGAAAGACTGTTGTCAAGGGCATGTGAAGACAAGAAGATGCACCTCATAAAGGCAGAAGACTTGCTTCTAAAACAAATTCAAAGTATTCAATAGACAGGTGCGTGCCTACATAGCAAGGGCGCACCTCAACAAATAAGACAATCAATTTCAAAATCCAAGTTGCATACAAAGGTGTGCCCCTAATCCACAAGGGCACGCCTAGATAAGGACAGTCATTTTCAGGAATCATAAAATCATTGACAAGTGTGTGCACGAGGCTAAGGGGCACGCCTAACATAAGGGTTTTTTATTTGAAAATCAAAAGACATGTTTGCACTTATAATATGCATGTGGGGCACCTGAACGCACACCTATGAATGGGGACAAAAACTTAAGATGAAAAACTTGTGTACACCTAAGGGACCCCCCTTTTTTCTTGCTTTATGTCTTCGTTTTGCTTTAGGGTTTTGGTTTTCTCTGAGTTTGTAGGTTTGGTAGTATTGATCCACTCAACTCTCAGCTCAAAATCCATGAGATGATTGAAGAAATTGACTAAGGAGTGGAAAATTGGCCTAAGGGATGGATATTTAACTAAGGAGTCCATATAACTTCACCCTGACACATGTCCCTGAAACCCTGAAATTGGCTAAGACTGATGTCCTAAAACCCTAAAAAACTAAGTCTGAAATCTGGTGGATCCTCAAAAATCTAGAATCTGTATGTTAAACCCCATGGATCCAGGACCTATCTCAAACATCCCGACAATATACTTCAAAATATTTAAAGTAAACATATACTTAAATATATTTTTAAATATACTGTCAGCCAGGACCTTCAAAATCCTGTTCACAAAATCCACATCCTCGTGAAAAGTGCGACAAGGATAAAAAATTCCACGACTTCGCCAAAAGTGTGACAAGGAAAAATCCATGACATGGAAATTGCGATAAGGAAAAATCCACGACTTGGAATGTGAAATATGGAAAAATCCCAGACTCCAAGGTGCGATCATGGAAAAATCCAAGACACCCTAAAAAAGTGTGAAATTCCTTAACATGCCACAAGGTGCGACTACACAAGATGATGAAATGTGCGCTCAAGGAAAAATTCCTTAATCCTCCAAAATGTGTGAAATGGAATTAATCCATAACCCTCCATGAGGTGCGACTTGGAATTTATCCATAACCCTCCAAGAGGTGCAACTTGGAATTTATCCATAATCCAATGAAAAGTACGACTTGGAACTAATCCACGATCCTATGAAAAGTGCGCTCAAGGAGAATCAAAGATTAGGAAAAAATCCATGATGAACATAAAAGTGCGCCTAGAGTGCCTAGCCGACGTGAAAACAGAAAAGTTGAAATTCAATGGAAAATTAAAGGAAAATTATGAAATTCCTTGCCTAAGTCGGCCTAGTTTGGATTAACTGTAAGAAAAATGAAGAAAATCCTTATTCAAGAATTTGTGAACGAAATTGATCAAAATTGTGTATTTTTCTTGAATCATGCAGAGTTATTCATGTTTTATCTTAATATTGCATTGCGTTAAGGATTTTATCTGCCGTTACTATTCAAGATGTTCCTTCGTTTTGTAGGAGTTGAAGACAAGGATCCATTCCATGAAGAAGATATTCATTGGCGATCCAAGACATTCAAGGTGGATACGAAGAGTTTCAAGGACTCGAGAAGGAGACTACTTCCAATAACAAGAGGACTATACATGCATACCAAGGGAAGATGAAGGACTTCACCTTTCAAGATACTTCAATAATACAAGGAAGGCTAGCATCAAGATCATCCACAAGAGGAGATCCATTTCCAATCCAACGTCGAGGAATCCGACATCCAAAGAAGATCAGTCCATGGAAATTCAAGGATGAGAAGAGGATCAAGCTTAAACATCATGAAGTTCAAGATTACATCAAAAAATTCACACCAATACCAAGAATTCCAAATGAAACACAACACAATGACGAAATTCCAAGAACACTCAAGGGATAATCATGTTGAGGTGGCATCTAGTCATCGTCAACCAATCCAAGTATGCCACATCTACATGTCTAGATGCATTGAACCTGGTCATCCAAGATAGAGATAAGGATGGATCCCTTCTAGAAGATCATGTGTTGTTATATTTCATTGATCGAAAGTGGTGGTAGCTGTAACTACCTTTCATTAGGTTTGTGTTGTCTTAATCTTGGCCATTGATTCTAGAATCAATCTGGGCCATTGGTTGTATTCTTGAGTTCTATATAAAGGCTCATTCTTTTCATTTGTAAAAGAGGTTGGACATAGATTGGAGGATTCTTTAGAGAGATAGAGTTAGTTTCTTTTAGAGTAGAAGCTTTTGAAGAGTTGAAGAGACTTTGGCAAATTGTTGTAAAGATACTACCAAAATCAATACATACTGAACTTGGTGAATATTGTGTTGTTTTGGCATGTTAGCATGGTTTCCGATTTCTCAAAGACGATTCAAAGCAAATTCGATAAGTTCTAGTTGAAGTTCATTGATATGGTGAATTAATGTGATGATATCTAATGAATTCCTTGTTTCATACTTTTTGTCATCTGCCGATGGTAAGCTACAATGCAAAGTTAGCCTGAACCCCATTTTGCAATAGTTTGATTGTGGATATTTGTTCAAGCTGCGCCAGCTGTGTGTATTTGAATGCATATTTGCAATATGAAAATCCTTCATTTCCTTTGAAAATTGCACTAGTTTCGTGTAGTTGTTGTTCTCATGGTGAAACGAAGCTTGGTTCGAAGGAATTTGTCTATCAAAGCATCATTCATTATCTCATTGTAGTTAGATTAGATTTCTCTAACCCTTTCCCTTTTGCCTTTTCTTTTAAGTTTGTTTGAAGGAGTTCCATTCATTCACACGTCCAAGGACTAATGAATTTCATCCATGTCCATGAATAAGGAGTAATTTAGCATAAGTCCCTTTGTGATTACCAACAAAATCACATCATTCCACTAAGTCTATCCATGTGCACGTCAAGACCCGACATTCAAGGAACCTTGGAGTAATCTCATTTGATCACATAGTTTAGCATTTGAGATACTTTGTTCAAGAGAGGATAGAGCACTTAGTGTTATATTCTAATGTTGTTGCTGTCATAAAAAACACATCAACACCATGTATTAGAAAATGGACCTAAAAGTGTGAACTTGAGATTACAATGTCCAGGTGTGTGTGGTGTAAAGAAGGGCACGTTGGTATACAAAGATTTCAAGATCAAGCTCAAAAGAGTGTAAAGTATATACTTAGGCATGCATCAATAAGGTATATACTTAGGTGCACGCCTGACCCATTGACCCATGCCTGGTAAAGGAAATGACATCATACCTAAAAACCAACTCAAACATGTCTCAAGATGCACGTGAAATACAGAAAATGCACTTGACAAAGATGTGAGTTCATACAAAAGTGCACGCCTTGTATAGAAACATGCACACCACATGGAAGACTATGTTGTTTTGAACCAATGTCAATAACCTTTGGATAGGCACACATGGGAATTGATGAACACACCTGATCATGAGTAGTTTTGAGTAAAGCATAAGTCTATATATAGGTGATCATGAGCAGTTTTGAGCAGAGCATAAGTCTACATATAGGTGCGCACCTCCCTAAAGCAATTTGTTTCATTTGAAATCAATCCCAATATACAAGTGCGCTCTTCAGGTGGAAGCGCACCTATGCATATATTTTCAAATGTGGCTTCTAAAGATAAAAGTAGTCATTCAATTTTCAAGCAGCCAACCAAGCTTTAAAAATAGAGCAGATTTTCTATGTTAGAATGAAGCGCCATTTCCACAAGTCATCACCTTTCAAACAAAAAAAACAAAGTGGGGGGGTATCTATTTTTTAAGCAATGGCGGCGATCTTTTATAACAGATTCTAAGGCAAAAGGTAAGCAATTATTTTTTAAATCCTTGAGCGCCTATTTAGAAGTCAAAAATTGCGCTTAAATAAGCCTCCAAACATTCCATATACAAAACAGAATAGTATGCTACAGCACTAGGTCATAGCAGAATGTTGTCAACAAACATTATTTTTGGCAGGGCTAGGCAGAGTCTTCTTCGACGGCAAGGTTCCATTTATCCAAAGAGAAATCAGGCATTCATCAGTGAACAACCATCTTTTCTTCTAAAAGTTCCCTTTCTTATATCATTCGCTACTTGTTTCAAAGTGGAATCAAACTTCAGTAAATCAATAATACAACAGCGAAAATGCAATTTCACAGAAAAATTAGTCATTATTTCAGCCCTCGGGCATAGGAGTGTTCCATTCTTCTATTCTTCTCTCAATTATCTATGAAATCAAATTGAGATTAATCAAAATAAGTCATTTGAAGGTTCTCTGAGAATTCAAAGAAGTGTATTTGCAAACGCTTAAGGTTTTGAGAGCATTCAAGATATTGGGAAATGAAGTCAACAAAAAGTATTTACATTCAAGGCATCAGAAAAGGTCAAAGTTTCAAAGAGTTTTCAGAGTTCTTCCATGATAAACACAAAAAAAGCTTGATTAAAATCGTTTAGAGCAGCTAGGGAAATCTATTTTTAGTCCGCACTAAAAATAATGCAACTATTTTTAGTTGTCACCATTTTTAAAGAGGAGCATATTCCAAAACACACTACTTTTAGTTGGTGCTATTTATATCCCATGCTATTCTTGGTAGGCACTATTTATAGCCCATGCTATTTTTAGCTACCTTTATTTTTATCTCATGTTATTTTTAACTTTCTACTCTTCTTAACATTCTCTATTTTTAACCTAGAGTCGGCTATTGTTAGATCTCTATCAATAGATCTCTTTGTTGAGTCCTAAAACCGCATATCCAGAATCATAGAGGGATCAACTGACTACAAGGCCAAGGACTTGTCATCTTAAAGGTGAATAAATCAGCTCATCAATAGATTGTGGATTGTTAAAGGCCAATTGCTGAGAGAAGGTATGATCTCCTTCACTTTGGGCTCAGCTAGACCCAAGAGGGTGTTCCTGGAGGTATCCTTAACAAGACATCTAACCAGTTAAGATGAATCATGACTGAAACAACGGAAGCTACACCCAATGTATGTTTGACCCCTATATTTGTCACTAGGTCAAAACTAACTAGCTACCAATAAAACCTCTAATTAAGTTGAAACTACAACCTTGCATATGCACCTACAGATGATAACAACACGATATCCCCACAAATGAATCCACTTAACATTTCATACATAAATGCAAGGTGTAGGCATGCATGACATGATTCTCTAACATTTTGAATCTTTGAGGTCACTTAAGATGTTCCTTGGTTTGCAATACTGAATCATGAAAGCATGTGAAACCTAACCTACTCCTAATCTATAGAGAACAGAGAGGATAGACTAAAATGGAAAGTGTTTGCTCTCTCACCAATTAGACCGGTGCCTACTTCATTGGGCAACAAAGTCACAAACTGCAAGGAAGAGCGAGATACATCTACAAAGCATAACTAGAACCAGATGTTCATTTATATACAAATCAAAGATAACATCTCATGTAAACAAACATAATTAATAATCCATCTCAAAACTGCAATGACCCACATGAAACAAAGGAGAGACCATCACAAAAGCTTTGCAATGCATTAGAAGTTGTCACAAATTCATCTAAGCCCTGTTACATTCATACCAGCAAATGTGGTAAGAGGAAATCCACAACTGTGATTGAGGGTTTCCTTGAATCATTACAAACTGCCATGGAGACATACCATTTACATACAAATGTTCATTACAAAACCTTTCCTATGGATTACAAAACGGATTTCATCCCTTACAGACCACACTGGCAATGTTTGATGCCCTAGATCCAGCTTGAGGCACTTGCAATCAAAAAATTGGCTCAACAACCAACCCTTTGAATGACAAACAGATTTGTATTTATAACGTTCCAATTTCTTGCCCTTTGGTCGTTTGCAGAAATTCGATGTACTACAGGGGGTGGAAACATTGATTGCAAACTGAGTGTGTTCCTATGAAATCCACATTTGAGTTGCGTGAACTTGTGAAGACAATCAGTATCTAAAGATCAACCACCGCATTCATGACAATCCGCGTCTTCCTCATCATCCACCTTTAGATCTGCAACTAGAATCGTGCCCTTGGGATGCGTGATGTTTTGGCGAGAAAATTGCATTTGAGAAGTTGCAAGAGTTAAATCTTACATTAATGGCATCCTTGGAAATTGTTGGAGCATTCTAGAGGGTTACAAAAGAGTTTTGAAAAACTGCAGAAATTCGACATGGGACCAAATATGGGAGTGAAGGCTAGCAAGTAAAGTTGGCAACTTGGCAAAACTGGAGGTAGGAACCAGATGTTGGAATGGCAAAAAGAAAATCCAAAAGGATGGGAAAGTTCTACAGATGGAAGGAAGTGAGCATGTGGAGGATGCGGGAAAAGGATATGGAACTAGATGTGGAAAATTATAAAGGAAATCCGAAACTCTATCAAGGATCCGCGGAGGAAAAAAAAGAGAGATTTGATAATGAGGGGAAAAGGCGAGATTTGAATGTGGAACTGATGTCAAGATAAGATATGAAATGAAGGGAATGAAATCCTTAAGTCTAGAAAACTTCCACAAATGGGTTGAAGGAAATTGGCCAAGGGGAACTTCACAAAAAATTGACAAGGAACCGAATGTGGGAACAAGATGGGAGAACTGAATAAGATCCAAAAACGAGGCAATGACCCACGAAGGGGTCCGGAAGGATGTGGAAGAATAATGGACTAGAGGTGGAAATATCTAGTGGGTGAACTAATTTCTGAAAAACGGCAAGGAAGGCGAACAGAAGGAAAGCGAGAAAAGAAAGAGGAACCAAAGGCAAGAATTGGAGGAAAACATATCTAGTTCGAGAGGGAAATTCCACAAACAAGATGAAATGTGAAATAGAGAATTTGCGGAAAAAGGACGAAGGATCAACGGTGGAAGAAGAATAAAGGACAAAAGGTCAACGACGAAAAGAAAACTGAAGGAGCCAATCGAGATTCCACAAAACGTGAAGTGAGGAAACTAGAAGTGGAAGACTAGAACAAAGATTGAAGAAAAGGAAAGGGGAACCGGATGTGGATATCAAGGCTTGAAACATTAAGTCCAATAGCCAAGCGGGATTCCGCAAACTAGAGGAAATGGATGGAATGAAAAAGCTAAAGGGCACAACAAGGTTTTGTGGAATTTTTATGCGAAATAGGAGGTGAAGAGGAAAACACATCTGGTAAGAAATCGAAAACCCGCAAAGTGGGAAAATGGAAGAAAATGAAAGGAATGAAGGGCTCGATAAGGTTTGTAGGATTTCAGAAGGAAACCAAAGGTTGGGACTAGATGGAATGTGGAAAGCAAATGTTTGGTCGGACCTAGAAAGTCCACAAAACAATAGAAGAAAGCTTTGTATAGCAGTAAGTGTTAGGTCAACCTCTTGTAGCTTTGAAGACAACTACCATGTTTAACTTAAAGTGTTTGGTGTATGTGTTTAACATATCCAATCTTTTATGCGTGCTTGTATTATTTAGCCTCTGCTTTTAGTTGAACAATGCAATTCTGTAGTAGGATTTATTTTCAATCAAAAAATATAAAAATCTTGTCTTGAGTTGAAGAGTGTCTCAGCCTTTGCCCTAGGTGAATCCAAAAAGACATGCTTTTAGTTTTATTAGCATGAGTGTTAACACTATAAAGATTGTAAATAGCAAGTACATATTATTCATAGTAGGTTAGTTTTTTGTTTTACATATCTGTTCAGTTTTGTGTCGCATAGAAAGATGCAAATTAAAATGCTAACATGTCCACGCTGTTCAAAGCCCATTGAGACACTTCTAGTCGAAAGTCAAAATGAATTCCCTCCCTTATTAGTCAAAAAATATTGTTATCAATATCATTCTAGTTTAGGCAAGTCTCAGCTTTTAAATGTGAATACAATTTCCAAGCGCACAAGTACTTTATATTGATGTGAGGAGAATATTGGGTTTTGACTTTTCAAATATTGATCATCTTTAGTCATTAAAAAAATCAAATCCCCTGTTTTTATATACATCACGACTGCATATGATCTGATTGTTTTCTCTTTTACTAATAAATATACGTCAGTTATATCAAAAAAAAGTACCCTGATAGGCATGTGAATTGTACATTAATCACCAGAAAATGAAGATATCCATACAGGTTTCCATGACCACCAATGGCGCTGCCTTATGCCACACCACTATGTTTAACTTTTACCTTAAAAAAAGGAAGTTCTCTTTATGTGTTTGTCTTTAGCCTTTGCTCTAAAGAAATGGTCTAATGAGTGCTTAATGACTTGCAGATACAAAAAATGATGCATATTGACTGTTACAGTTGCATGACAGCATGAGAAGACTTATCCCACACAAAAAACCTTCCAAACATTGGCCAATCTTGAGCAATGAATGAAGCATCCAGTGTAAAATCCCCTTATGTTATTTCTGCCTAGTTTAGGGTTTTCGTCACTAATTTCAACTTGCTGTTAACACTGTTATTGCTTCACTAACAGATACACCATTAGGCATAAGTAATCTAGGGTTTATGAAATACAGAGTGTCACCAACAGTGGACTGTCATTTCACATTGGAGTAATATAAACTTTCAAAATCCCGAGCAGCACGCAACTATAAAGATTTGATTCAAATGTACATTGCAGTCACAGATGTATTCAAGTATATTCAATGATATCATGCACTGTTTCTAGAACAAACCAGTACAGATCTTAATCCGCAGTTGTGTTAGATCTGCCTGAAATAACAGGGCACTTGAGAACACAGATTTATGTAACTTTTAGGAGAGAACAATGTCAAACTAGAGTATTCTGAATATATATCAACTGCAATGAATATGTACTGTTCCCACAGTGATCTCGACTAAAACAGAAACAACAGTAATTCTAATTTACAAGTAGCCTAAAGAAACCTTTCGGCCAGAGTGAGTCAATATGATGAAAGATACACAGCAATAGTAATGGACATTGACTTACAACAGTTGCTTGAAGAGTTCCTTCGGCAGTATGAAATGATACTCTAAGTGTCAGGGATACTCTAAGCGTCAGGGAAATAGATCATCCTGAATTCTGTCCAACTCCTAATGTTGTACTCGTGTTTGTTGCCAACCGCTAGGTACTGATTTTAGACTTCAGCTTCAAAGAAAATAATCACTGGTTGATTATTAGCTTCGCACCTTCACCAAAGGGGCGCGAAGTTTGACTTTGTAGGACTCGCGCCCAGGTGCCGCGATCCCTTCCCACAATGAAATTATTCATACAGATCTCGAGGTGCTGGTGGGTTTGAACTCCAAACTTCTGAGTGACCCAGATGTGTACTGAGTGCATCCTGTTGTGGATGCCAACTTTCACAATGGGTTGTCTACATAGAAATCGGTTGGTGCCACCTACTGTGACTTAGTCTTCGATCTGTAAACTTCACAACAATTCATCACTCTTAGGTCTTCTAAGATGGTCTTCACAATCCAACTCATTCCTCTTCTGAAATCCCTGTAATCACCAAAACCACAATTCAGCACAGCCTGCGCCTCCTAAGTGATAGACACCAAGGAAAGGTATTCAGGTTTTCGTCTAAATACCTTCGTATGTTAATGCAGGGGAATTCATCCTAGCAGAAACACTTTGAAATTCGATAATGTCAGATATAAAAAAGCATATTGATGCCCAATTCAAGTCCTTAGCACCCTCATTTATACCCATTTGAATTCATCCAAAATAGGCCGACCTTGTTTGAATTGGAGTCCCTTTAGTTTTGGCGCCGACCTGTATAATATTCTATTATTATTTATTAGTGTTTATAAACATTATTATTAAATTAAAATAATAATATTAGTTCTCCTAGACGGAGGGGACATGACAGTCCTCCTGTCCCAAATATTGTTTGTCCTCAAGCAATGACAACTCCCTGAACACTGCCCACTTCGTGCCAAGGCAGTATAACATGGATTCGTGCTCATTGATCCTGGGCATTGCAACCAATAACCTTTCCTCTTCAGCAGTAATACTTACTAGCCCTGGCTTCCTCTTACATGTAGATCTAAAACTGCTCATGAACGATATCATCAATCCAAAACATGAACTTTGCAAAAAGATCAATTGAAACACATTATCCTGGCTGCAAAATTGAGTTCCTTTATTCAATTTCAAGAAGGTAAAGGCTGAAAACTGCCCTGTACTAGCTAAGAACATTTCATCAATGGTAATGGACTGAAAACTCCTTCTCCCTGTGATTGAAAACTCTTCTTCAACCAAAAAGTTCCATTCAACCATTATCCTCTTTGGTGGCCACCTTAGAAGTGTAATATTGAGCATAACCAAAATAGTCCAGACGCCATTATGATCAAGCACCTTACCTTTGAAAAAAATTGTGATTGTCATTAAATGGTCTTTCTTCCCTAGAGCCATGGCAACTCTGGGATCTCCTTCAATGTCTTGAAGTGCTATCTCTTTTGTCTTGAATTCCATCTCCATGGTGAGCTCCCCATAGCATGTATTATGTTGAACTTTCCTATGACATAGAAGTTGTTGCATTCCTTGTACCCATCTACTATGTTGGCAAGTTGTTGTGCCCACTTGTTCTTCTTATGTGGTGAAGGATCCCAAACATCTAGCTAAGCTTCATGACTATACCCTTGAGCTTGAAATAAGTCACCACAATTCACTCGAAACCTCATTCAAATCCACCCTAGTAGGGCTGGAATGATTGTCCTCCATAATGGAACCCTTCCACCAACATTTCCATGCAAGGAAATCTTCTCAAACCACATCAATCTACTGCTGTTTAAAACCAGAACCATAAAAATAATGCAACGGCTGTAAATATGATAAACAAACTGAAAATTACTCTTTTCATGGCTAGGAATCTCTGCACAACCACTTGTGAATGCCAAAGAAGTAATGTGGGGGCTGTTAACAATGATGACAGCAGTATTAGGATTGGAAATTAAGTTCATCACTATACTGGGAATGCTTCTGCTGTTATGACCGCTCAACCTCCTTGTGCTTTGTTGGTAGTCCCTTGCACCAATATCCCAATTTGGACTCATCTCATCATGCTCATGTGGTACTACCCTTGCATTCATGAGAACTTCTCTTATCACTGTACCATGGGCTGCCATACTCATGAAATCAGCTAGTGTGCTAGTGTATTGGACTGGAATCAGCAATCCAAAGTCTGAAAATATTAAGATCATCAATATAAAATGGGTACAGCAGTCATTAATCAAATATCAATAATATCAACAATTTGGAAGCTGGAAATAACTGAACAGTGACTGAAAATCCTCCCACAAATAGCTGCATACTTCTGAAACCCTTCAAAATCAGCAACCTTGTGATGGAAAATACTTGTTCATCTGCTAATAGTAAATTGTAGTGGCTGGACATATTGAGAACAGCAGATCTAAAGTTGGAAACCATTTTCACAGTGGCCTTTGGTTCATGTATCTTGCAGCCAACACTTATCCCTATCATGTTTAGTTGGTGACTTTCAACAAGAAAGTCCCATTGTGCAAATATCCCATTTGATAACCACCTTAGGAGAGTGATATTGAGTACATCCAAGACAAACCAAACATTATCATAATGAAGTATCTTTCCTAAGGATAATCCCTTGGTTTCCATAATTAACTCTTCAATAGTATGTAGTCATTGCAAGCCTAAAATTTTTCTAGTTCTCTCTAGATCCATGATATAAAAATCCTTGCATACCTGGAGTCCTTTCAATGTGATAGTAAGTGGTTGTATCTTCATGATGCAAGGAATAGTGAGGCCATCATGGAATGTCACATCCTATATGTAGCTTGGATTCACAAACACCACACCATGCTTAGTTATAAAATCTTGAATATCAAAACGACCTCTATCTTGCTTACCATCTTCTAGCACCAAACACCCTGAGGTGACTATCTCCATTTGGCCATCACCCACGATCTTGTCTTCAATTGTGGTACTTGGCTTCCACAAGTGATCTATAAACTGTGAACATTGATCCTTCACAATGTGGTTAGAATGCATAACAAACCCTATGTGATTCTTCATAAACTTCCTTTCATTCCACATGCAAGAGATGGAGAACTCAATAGTAACATCAATGCCTCTATCCACTTTGACCCTCAAGAGATTACTCAAAACCCATATGCAAAAAACAATTTGGAACTAGAAACAAGGAGTCCACATGCCCTATACTGCAAGTTGTATCCCTTACTCTATCCCCTTTTTTTGCATGTTTTCCATGATGACAAGAATTTTGCAATGACATAGGAAGCAACAAATCTGAAATATTTTCATACCTTAGGTTTCAAACAAAGTGCTCAACCTCTTTCCCCGGAAGAGAATTTGTTGAGATATCCTCAACACCTCCATTTTTGTGACTCAAAACCCCCAAATTAGGGTTAGATATACTCTTCTCAAATGCACATCCGTTAACGATACTACTTTGAATTTTAGTCAATGGCTCATTATTCGGAAGCTCGAAAGATCTTGCATGATTTGGCACATCTTCCTTCAACTTGAACTCTTTGCACTCAACAAGTGGAATCTTTTCCGCCTTCACTTCATCACTCTTTCACCGACTCACATGAACGTTAGAAACCAACAAAGAATCTTCACCTTCAACTTGTTTGTTGGATCCTTCTTGTTCTTGCTCCATGATGTCTTGTGACTCTAAATTTGATTGTTCCTCTTGCTTCCCGATTACTACCTTGGCCATATCCTTCAATTCTGACTTTTCTTCCTTCTTCAGAAACATTCTCTTCATCCTCAGATGATTCACCAATGCAGTTAAATCCTTCTGATATGCAACCATATTCTTCTGAAATTCATGTAATCCCTGTAACAATTCTAACATGGATTCTTCAAATGTCTTCATCTTTCTCTGTTGATTCACAGGCTGGCAGGATTCCAGCTTTGATACCACTGTAAAATCCCCTTATGTTATGTCTGCCTAGTTTAGGGTTTTTGTCACTAATTTCAACTTCTTGTTAACAATGTTATTGCTTCACTAACAAATACACCATTAGGCATAAGAAATCTAGGGTCTATTAAATACAGAGTGTCCCCAATAGTTGACTATCATTTCACATTGGAGTAATATAAACTTTCAAAATCCCGAGCAGCACGCAACTATAAAGATTTGATTCAAATGTACGTTGCAGTCATGGATGTATTCAAGTATATTCAATGATATCATGCACTGTTTATGGAACAAACCAATACAAATCTTAATCCACAGTTGTGTTAGATCTGTCTGAAATAACAAGGCAGTTGAGAACACAGATTTATGTAACTTTTAGGAGACAACAATGTCAAACTAGAGTATTCTGAATATATATCAACTGCAATGAATATGTAGTGTTCCCACAATGATCTCGACTACAATAGAAACAACAATAATTCTGACTTACAAGTAGCCTAGAGAAACCTTTCAGCCAGAGTGAGTCAATATGATGAAAGATACACAGCAATAGTAACGGACACTGACTTACAACAATCGCTTAAAGAGTTCCTTCGGCAGCATGAAATGATATTATGATACTCTAAGCATCAAGGCAATAGATCATCCTGGATTCCGTCCAACTCCTGGCTAATGTTGTACTCGTGTTTGTTGCTGACCGCTGGGTGCTGATTTTAGACTTCAACTTCAAAGAAAATAATCGCTGATAGATTATTAGCTTCGCGCCTTGTCCGAAGTGGCACAAAGTTGGACTTTGTAGGACACATGCCCAGGTGCCGCGATCCCTTCCCACAATGAAATTATTCATATAGATCTCCAAGCACTGGTGGGTCTGAACTCCGAACCTCTGCACAACCCAGATGTGTAGTGAATGCATCCTGTTGTGGTTGCCAACTTCCACTATGGGCTGTCTACTCAGAAATTGGTTGGCACCACCTACTGTGACTTAGTTGTCGATCTGTAGACTTCACAACAATTCGTCAGTCTTAGGTCTTCTAAGATGGTCTTCGCAATCCAACTCGTTCCTCTTCTGAAATCCCTATAATCACCAAAACCACGATTCAGCACAACCTACGCCTCCTAGGTGATAGACACCAAGGAAAGGTATTCAGGTTTTTGTCTAAATACCTTAGTATGTTAATGTGGGGGATTTCGTCCCAAAGAAACACTTTGAAATTCAAAAATCTCAGATATAATAAAGCAGATCGATGCCCAATTGAAGTCTTTAGCCCCTCATTTATACCCATTTGAATTCATCCAGAATTGGTCGACCTTGTTTGAATTGGAGTCCCTTTAGTTTTGGTGTCGACCTATATGACACTTTCTTTTTGTTATTATTAATATTAATAATATTATATTATTATTTATTAGTGTTTAAAAACATTATTATTAAATTAAAATAATAATATTATTTCTCCTATACGGAGGGGACATGACATCGAGATAGAACGATAGAGTGCTCCAAAGGAAGACAAAGAGGACGATTCCAAATTAGGAGGTTAAAAACCTTTAAAAGAAAATCCTAAAGATTAAGATACCGACAAGAATGGATAAGGAAAGAAAAAAGATTAAAACGCATTCCAATTAGAATATAGCCCAAACCTAAGCAGGAGAATGCTAGAGAAGCATGTAAATATATAAGAAATATTAGACAATAAAAATACATTATTTCCACTTTTCATACCATGGAGCGTTGAGCAGAGAAAATGGCATTCATCACAGCAACATATCTGCCAACACAACCTTTTAGAAACCCCATATAAAAATTCTGAAAATTGAAAATCCTTGCACCAATTTATAAGACACCTACTGTTGTGGTCCATCTGGTGATCCCTGCAAGCATAATATCTGATCCAGAAACTCACAGTCAAAAGTATATTCAGAAGCATGGAAAAAAATAAACAATACATCATTTAACCTGTGAATATTTGAAGTAACTCAAGAATCTGTTCACTTTCTAACCATCAATAAAAATTCAGAGAATCATCATAACAGTATTGAATATTCTAAATTGTTATCAGAGAGAGTGCTCTAACTGCATCCCATACAAAGAATCCTTACCAAAAGATTAAAAAATACAGAAATTCGAGCTACTATGAAGTGTTTCTTTTGCTATGAAACAGAAATATCAACAGAAACATAATAAATTCTATTTGCAAAAACATTTAGGAACACATTCTCAACTAGCCAAATATGTTGGGAAGTTTCAGATCTGAATATCGATAGTTCCATTATAAATAAACAAAAGTATTAACAAAGCAGCTTAAGAAAACTCAAATTCTGACCTATTCTTTGTTATTGCAAAAAAATTTAGCTATCCCACTCATTTCGTTTCAAATCTTGTAAAAGGGATGATAATGAATTTGTTTCAACCATTATGCATTCCTCTCTAATATGAGATGCATTGGTTATCCCGCTTAAGAAAGAAGTGTCAACATTTTGCTAGAAGTACTGATGGGGTTTGAACTATGTACGATGCTTCAATCATACTATCAGCATCATTTGAAATTTTACATTTCACGTGTGATGCTCTTGACTAGAGAGTGGAATTCTGAGGAGTGGGTGGAGAAAGTGGCAAGATGGTGTTGGATAAGGTTTGACATGGCCATATAATCAAAAACTTGTGACTTGACACACCATGTCTATTGTTGCAAGTCTCGTGGAATCAAACTTGTGATTCCATGCAAAATTGGCAAGTTTATCACCAAGTCAATGAACTTTTGAAGACTTGGCAAGTTAATTAGAATTTGTGAAGGCTCGGCAAGTTAATCGGGATTTGTGAGTCCACCGATAAGGCTTGCATATGTCAACACAACAAAAGTTAGGCATAAACAAAAGATAAGAAACCCCCTATCCCTTATTTTTGTACATATTAAAACAAAACTCTTGTGCACAACTAAGAGAGCAAAAGAAATAATTGATGTGAATTTCTTTAATCCAAATGTAATATCATCACATTTTCACTGTAGGAACTAGATTTGCACCTGGAATTTATGCCCTTGGAGAGGATTTCTCTCAATTTCTTGCCATAAAAACATTATATCAGCTACATTCACCACAGAAATTGAAATAGAACTTGGCCTTCCCAATCAAAAGGTTTCTCTTCAAGAATTCATATAAATTTTTGGCAATTTTTCAAGCCATCTTTGGCTTCTTGTTTTTCCCTTTCTTATACCTTAGTTACTTTATTTTCCCTAAATTGAATTCTTCCAAGTTCTAGAATCTAGCATATTCTAGGTTTTTTCCGTGTTACTAGCCCATACAGGTCTAGATCCAAGTCCAAGTCTAGGGACAAGTTCGCCTTAGGCACAAGCTTGGATGGCCCAGGGATACCTGGGCCATCCCAATCATGCCCTAGATGAACCCACAAGGCACAAGCCCTTAAACAGCTTGAAACAAATGACACATTTTTACAAAAGCCCTACAACCTAAAACATGAACAAACAATCATGTGATTCAAGTCTTTGCCTCTACACCTTTTTGTCCACCATCAGCATTGCCTCCTAGCCCCTGTTGTCCTTGTCTCGTCCCATTCTACTCATAAGTGGACCATTGACATGAGCTCCCAACAAGCCTAAGGGGGTGTTGAATAAGGAATCATGTTGATGAATCATGTTATGGAATATCCATGTCGATTACAAACCAATACATGAGCCTCTGAGACCTCTTAACAAGGTTTCAAAATTCATCAAATACTAAAAACTTTGTCATGGGTACTATTGATGTGTTTTTAATGCACATGCAAACTCAGGATAAAATACTAACTATTCTATCCTCTCTTGAACGAAGTCTCTCAAAGGCTAAACAAAGTGATCCAATGAGACAACTCCAAGGTTCATGATATGTCAGGTCTTGACTTGCAATGGATAGACTCAGTAGTTGATGTGATTTGCTGAAAACTCACAAAGGGACTTACGCTGAATTTACTCCTTACTCCAATCAAATATGTTACTTCTTCCTTATGAAATGGAACTTCTTTTAACCAACTATGAAAGAAAATGAAAAAGGCAAGGGTTAAGAAAGCTACTCTAAGGACAATGAAATAATGAAACATGCTATGATAGACAAATTCCTCACAAACCAAACTTCGCTTCACCATGAGAACCAACAATTACACAAAGTTAATGCAATCTTCTAAGGTAATTCAAGGATTTTCATATTGTGAAACATTCATCCAAACACCCACAGCTTGAATTTGCTTGATGTACATGCTCATTTCTCATTTTTGTGAAATTCTTGTTCTTGTGCAGGATTCTGACTCTAGATGGTGCATGAAGTAGAAGATATCTTGTGTGTGAATTCTTGGAATAGATTGCATGATGATTGTCTTTCTTCTTTCTGGCACATGGAATGGATGACTCTGGAACTCGAACATGAAAATGAGTCCCTGGAAATGAACCTCTAGATGGATGTTCCTCTTGTGATGTTGGATTTTTGAACATGCAAGGTGGAGTGATCTTCTTCATTTTCGGATGATTGAGCTTGCAAGATGATGATGAACTTCTTTATCTTTCTAGTGATGAAATTTTCCTCTATAAGCAAGATGATGGCAAACTTGATGATGTCTCAATGAAGTGTAGTATTCTTCCTCCGTTTTGGTGACGACGCCTTCTTTGGATGTAAGGTAAATGAGCTTGATGATACTTTGATCCTCTGGATAGCTCGCCTCCGCATACTTTGATCTTTCCCCTTGATCTCATCCACATAAGTTTGTCCCAAGTTAGTGTCGCTCTCCTTCAACACTCGCCGCTCCTTTAACATACATCATCAACCTACAAGCAAAATATCTCAAGTTAGTATCATGATATGACATTTGATATAAAGGGAACTCAACAACTAATTTTGCCCTCCTTATGAATGTGGGATAAATAAAACTCAATTTCAACACAATTCTCACATATTTATCCAAAACTACTCAAATTGAATGCAAGGAAGAGCATGAAAAGCTTAGTTATTTTTCCCAAATTCATACAACATGCTAGGCGAATGTGATATTTTGATGAAAAAATCCAAGGGCGGAAATTTCTCATTGATGGGAAATCTGCGCCCTAGCAAGGGCGCATATTTCTCATTGATGAGAAATTTCCCTGATTTGCTTTTGACACTTAGAACTTTTGTTGTTTCTCCCTCAATTTTTCTTCCTCTTGGCGAATGATGTTGATATTTTCCCTTCAAACTTGTGATGTTTAAACAATTTTGGCATTTTTGATGAATCAAGCACCTTTCTCCTTAGGGCGCAAATTTCTCATTGATGAGAAATTTCCTTGATCTACTTGAGCACATATTTCTCTTCAATGAAAAATTTCCACCTTTCACACTTGACATTCACAAAAAATTTCTAAAGTGTTGAACAACCCTTTCAAATGAATCTCCAAGGACTTTTACTACTCTAACTTTCATTGTATGATAATCCTCATTTCCAAACGCATTAGTCCTCAGAGCGCATTCTGCCTATTGGTGAGGATTTTGCCTCAATCTAGAGCGCAAATTTCTCATTGATGAGAAATTTCCACCTTTGACACTTAGTCAATTTCAAAAGATTTCTCATTTCTTTTCAACCTTTTAAAGCAATTTCACATAATTTCCTCATACATTTTCATGAATTTGACTAAGGAGAGTAACATTTGATTAACTTGACTCCAAAAAACGAGACCTTCATTAGGGCGCGAATTTCTCATTGATGAGAAATTTCCATCTTTGCAACTTTTGCAAATTTTGCAAGTTTTTCTAAGTTTTCCAAACAATCTCCAGTAAGTTGCCAAATGCTTTATAAGATCAAAATGCAAGATGATAAACAAGTATGGTGGTTTTCTTTGTCAAATTTCCCTTTTACCCTAGAGCGCATATTTCTCTTTAATGAGAAATTTCCCTCATTGCTTGGGCGCATATTTCTCATTGATGAGAAATTTCCACACTTGACTTAGAGAATTTTCCATTTTCAACATCTTTCTCTCTGGCTAATTTCACCTCATTGTTTGAATGATTTTGCATTTTTTCATGATTTAAATCCTCCTGGAGCGCAAATTTCTCATTGATGAGAAATTTCCTCAATTTGCATTTCTCATACTTAGCTTTTTCTTGATCTCACTCTCAACTCTTCCTTTGACCTTAGGCAAAATTTCTCTCCAAATTGATGACTTTTTACAACTTTCATGAATCTAGTTACCTTCTTTCCCATTGCGCAAATTTCTCGTTGATGAGAAATTTCCTCAATTTCTCGGGCTCAAATTTCTTATTGATGAGAAATTTCCTCAATTTGCACTTTGGACATGTTGTGACTAAATCACACATCGCCCCATTGCAAATGGGGACCCCCTTTTTTTTGAGTTCCGGTGTTTTGCATGAGATCTTAGATGATGCCTTAGGTTCATTTCCTCTGCCAATCCAATAATGAGTTCCTCTTCTAGGAGATTTTTGCTTCATAACTGGAGGTCTCATCTAGAAAATGAAGAATCTTGATTAAATTCCATCCAAGTGATGAACAATGAAACCCTTCCTGATGTATGTTTGAGATCCTGAAAAGACTAAGTCTGATAGCCTGAAATCCTGAAAATCCTGAAAAAATGGCTAAGTCTGAAATCTGGTGAATCCTCCAAATTCTAGATTTTGCATGTTAAATCCGATGGATTCGAGACCTATCTCAAACATCCTGAAAGGTATATTGAAAAATATTTAAAGTATAAGAAATTCAACTTATACTTAAATATATTTTTCAATATACCTTTACCCTCGCGACCCTGAAAAACGCCTGACTCTTCCAGAGGATTCAAAAGGTTCATCTAGTGCGACGGGGCATCTAAGTGGCGCAAAATCATGATGAAAAAAGCGCTTTCAAAGACAGAAGAAGATGATGATTTCGAATGCATGAACCAATGCGCCAATTCTAGAAGATTTTCAACCCCTTAACCAAAGCGAAAATTCTAGAGGAACTCGAAACCTTGAAGTAATGCGAAAATTCTAGAAGAACTCAAAACCTTGAAGTGATGCGCCAATCCTAGAGGAAATCAAAAACCTTATCCAAAGCGCTCCTATTAGGAGGATTTCAAATCTTGATCTCTTGCGCCAATTTGTAGAGGATCTCAAAATTGTGATCCAATGCGCCCAAGGATGAGATGATTCCTTTCAAGTTTTAAAGGCAAATTCAGGAGAATTTCAAGGAGAAATTAATATACCTATCTAATGCGACCCAAGGAGGAGGGATTTTAGTCATAGATTAATGCGAATTTTAGAGGAATTGGAAACCCTCAACCAAAGCGCCAAAGGTGGAGGAAGATTTTAAGCGCTTGGAAGGAGGTTCATCATAAGGTTTAAATCAATTTTCAGAAGATTCTAATGTGCTTAAACCCAGAGGATCTCTAACCCTTCAACAAATGCGCCATTATGGAGATAAAATCTAGAGGATTCAAGTTGTTGATCTAAGCCAATTGCCAGAGGATTTCAAATCTTCAACCAATGCGAAAATCAAGAGGATTTTCAAATCCTCATCCAATGCGCTAAGGAGAAAGAAAAATGCTGGGTGTCAAGGTGTAAGTTTTGATGTTTCCAGAGGATTTCAAATCCTTAACCAATGCACAAATCTTAGAAAATCCTAACATCCCAAACCAATGCGACCTCTTCAAGAGGAATACAAAGTCAAGTCGCAGAGCAAATTTCTAGAGGAAATCAAAACGTTGATCCATTGCGCCACCTTGTAGATGAAAGTAAAGTCAAGTGTTGAAGGCAAACTTTAGAAGCTTATCAAGGACGAATCCAGGAAGAATTCACTTACCTCAACCAGCATGCCATCTTAGTGTGAAGTCTAGATAAAGTTTTCATATCATTCAAGTTAGACATCAAAGTCCTTAACTCATGTGCTTAGATTAAAAATGCTTGTAATGATTCTTATGTATTATGTGTTATCGAAAGGGGATTGAGGCTGTTTCTTTACTTGTGTTGCAGCAAAAAGGAGGAATCATCTAAAGATCAAGTGATAAGAACCTTTGACAAGCAAGGAATGAGAAAAGAGCAAGGCATCATGTAGCTGTTTCAAGGGTATCCTTCATCATCCTTGTGTTGGAACTCCTCATCAAGTGGCATCATGTTCAAAGACAAGGCATTCACTCATCCAAGCTTCAAGTCAAGTTCTTCCAACCTTCGAAGATCATCATCAACTTCTACATCAAGCAAAGACACTTCATCTATTCAATTTCAAGTTCCAGTAAACTTCAAGTCCAAGAGAGAGTCTTCTACTTCCAAGTCCAAGGAAACATCATTAGCTTCATCATCTACTCATTCTTCAAGAGGATGCATCCAAAGAAGATCATTCATATCTACATCCTACAAGAAGAAGAAACATTACAAAGTCAATCAAATGAGCTACAAGTATCATACATCCAGTCAACAAGAAGAATGAATAAGGCAAGACCAACAAGTTGTATTCCTAAACATACAAGTTCAAGCAATTACATTGAATACATCACACAAAGATGATACAATTTTCAAAGTATGCTGAAGTGGCATCTAGGTGGCGAGTACACATCATTCAATTTTGATTAGCCGCATTATTTAATGCATTAAGAGTATCATTTAATGAAAGAAGCCAAAGGGATTCCTATGTGGAGGAATATTTTAAATGCTTTTGCCTTACCTTATCACATTGGAAAACGTGCCTTCATTGCCTCTCTCTTTTATGCTAAAAATAGCAAGTTGTTGTAACTACCTGTGAGGTGGCATGATCTGAGCCTTTGGCTATTGAATTGATCTTGGCCATTCATTGTATTCTGGGCACTATATAAAGGCCTTGTTGCCTCATTTGTAGAGATATAGACTAGAGATTAGATTTTAGGAGTAGAATAAAAGAGACTCTCGAAATTCTCTGAGAGGTCCTGAAATTGTTGTAAATATTTTCCAAGATTAATGCAAAAACATTGGAGTTCATTATTTGGTGTTTAAGTGTTATCTTGTAGAATCACATGGTTTCTTGTACTTTGATGAAGTGGAGAGGTGTTTCAAATTAGAATTAAAAGTAGATTAGAAGTTCTTTGTTGTAATGCATGTATGTGTTGAATATTTGATCAACTCCTAGCTCATACTTTTAACACTCATCGCCGGTGAAGTGTTGTGTAAAGCTAGTCTGAGCCTTATAATTTGTATAAGTTCGATTATGGATGCTTGTTTGAGCTGCGCCGTTCCATGGGTGCTCATATGAACCTTCATGATTTGAAAACCATTCGTGAAACCTTAGGAGATTGCATCAACTTCATGTAGTTGTAGGCATCCTTGGCGAAGTGAAGTTAGGTTTATCGAGGAGTTTGTCTGTTCAATACCTCATCATTGCTTCATTGACCTTAGATTAGCTTTCTGAACCCTTAACCCTTTTTCATTTTCTTTATCATTGAGACCCTGAATACATCATCCACACTGAAAGGAGGAACAAGCTGAATGAAAGGAGAAGAGTCTGCGTAAGTCCCTTTGTGTTTAACAGCAAAATCATACTTAGTCACTAAGCTGTCTCTTACAAAATCATTAGAAAGGAACCTTGGAGTCATCTTGTTTGATCACATAGTTCAGCATTCGAGAGGCTTTGCTCAAGAGAGAGTCAGATACTCAGTATTTCACTCTAATTGTTGACTTGTTGAAAAACAATCATCAACAGGACACTTAGTCATTTGCTCAACTTTGATTCCTCTGTTTCGCGAATTCAACAAAGTTTCATCACCTTTTCCCTGGGTGCATACTAACTGTTAATGAGAAATTTCCTCATTTTCCTAGGCACACACTGAAAGCTCATGAGAAATTTCCGCTCAAGGTCCAAGACTTCATTTTTTTCGCCCTATTTTGAAGTGCCTGGGTGGAAGTATATTTAAAAATATATTTCCTATACTTTAAATATTTTGAAATATACTTCCAGGATGTTTGAGATAGGTGTCTCAGATCCATGGGATTTAACATGCAGATTCTAGGTTCTTGAGGATCTACCAAATTTCAGACTTAGTCAATTTTCAGGATCTCAGAACATCAGACTTCAGGATATCAAACTTAGTCAATTTCAAGAATCCAAGACATGCTTTGCCTTCACTTGCTCCTTGATTGAATCACTTGATACATTTCATGCTGTCTAGGAGAAACATTATCCAATTTGTGGAGGAGAGTTGATCTAATGACACCTCCTAAAAGACCCAACAAACTCAAAATTGCAAAAACAAAGGGGGTCCCCATTTGCAATGGGGTGTGATTAGGTCACAACAGGTACCTAAAGCGTAGAAAGAGTTTTCAACAAACAAGGAAGCAAAAATGAAGTTTTTAAAATCCAAAATTTTAAAAATATAGGGCATGAACCTAGATGGGTCGCTTGTTGCATTGTAATTTTCAAACCCATTGCCAATTATCCGAAGAACATCATCCTAGTGGGCTTTCCTATGAATAAAATGATCACTTCGTAATGTATGAAATGAGATATACACTCCATGTGCTTATGCACACACTACCAAACTGTAAGGTGAGTTTATCAGTTTTAGAGCCAACTGGTTCATGCCAAACCCAAAGGTGAATTATCATCCTTTGAGCAGGTCAACCTTATATCAACATCGATCCCAAGGATGCCACAAGACAGTTACCCATTGGGTCCTAAAGTGATAATCCTAAGCATGCCACAAATTAACACATTGGGTTCAAAACCAATAATCCCAAGGATACAAGTCAATTGCCCATGTATGTTAAGTAGTGGACCAAAAGAAAGACAAGATCTCAGACCAACTTTATAGCATTTATAACTCTAAAAGAATGCCATCCAAATTATGCAATGCCTTGGGATCCCTTCTAGGGAATCATACTCTACATCTTCAAAAAGATGACTAAGTTTTTCTAGATGATTGATTGTAATATGCAGCCCTGATTTTTTGTTTTTGAAAACCAAACAACACTACTGAAGATAAGTGCAGCAATAATTCTTCCACACTCTTCTGACCACCCAAATCTCAATGCGGGCAAGGTGAGAGCATACAAGTACTTTCGAGTTAGCATTCAAATCCAAACCAGCAAATAAAAAAAAAAACTTCCACTTATTCAGTGAGCATCTGCTTATGCAGCAAGCATCCACTTATGCAATGGGCAACCACTTGTTCAGTGGAGAAACAGGAAGGAAACCTAGGCATATCCACTTATTCAGCGGGAAGCCATTATAAATAAACCACTTATTCAGTGGGGTAAAAAAACCAAAGCATTAAACTATCAATCCCACTGGCAGTACTACCTTCCAGGAGTTACAATGAAATATTGCAACTAATTAAATATTCTAAATGTAAGTATAGGCTGCAATAACATTAACCCTGATTTCAAACATGATATCACTGCTGCAACAAGTTAGCACCAGAAAATCACATAGAACATAATAGGAAGCATTTCAAAATTGTCCATAACTGAAGAACTGAAACTTTACCATACTGGGGACCATAATATTGAATCACTGAAACTTTACCTTGGAGTAATCTCATTTGATCACATAGTTTAGCATTTGAGATACTTTGTTCACGAGAGGATAGAGCACTTAGTGTTATATTCTAATGTTGTTGCTGTCATAAAAAACACATCAACACCATGTATTAGAAAATGGACCTAAAAGTGTGAACTTGAGATTACAATGTCCAGGTGTGTGTGGTGTAAAGAAGGGCACATTGGTATACAAAGATTTCAAGATCAAGCTCAAAAGAGTGTAATGTATATACTTAGGCATGCATCAATAAGGTATATACTTAGGTGCACGCCTGACCCATTGACCCATGCCTGGTAAAGGAAATGACATCATACCTAAAAACCAACTCAAACATGTCTCAAGATGCACGTGAAATACAGAAAATGCACTTGACAAAGATGTGAGTTCATACAAAAGTGCACGCCTTGTATAGAAACATGCACACCACATGGAAGACTATGTTGTTTTGAACCAATGTCAATAACCTTTGGATAGGCACACATGGGAATTGATGAACACACCTGATCATGAGTAGTTTTGAGTAAAGCATAAGTCTATATATAGGTGATCATGAGCAGTTTTGAGCAGAGCATAAGTCTACATATAGGTGTGCACCTCCCTAAAGCAATTTGTTTCATTTGAAATCAATCCCAATATACAAGTGCGCTCTTCAGGTGGAAGCGCACCTATGCATATATTTTCAAATGTGGCTTCTAAAGATAAAAGTAGTCATTCAATTTTCAAGCAGCCAACCAAGCTTTAAAAATAGGGCAGATTTTCTATATTAGAATGAAGCGCCATTTCCACAAGTCATCACCTTTCAAACAAAAAAAAACAAAGTGGGGGGGCATCTATTTTTGAAGCAATGGTGGCAATCTTTTATAACAGATTCTAAGGCAAAAATAAGCAATTATTCTTTAAATCCTTGAGCGCCTATTTAGAAGTCAAAAATTGCACTTAACTAAGCCTCCAAACATTCCATATACAAAACAGAATAGTATGCTACAGCACTAGGTCATAGCAGAATGTTGTCAACAAACATTATTCTTGGCAGGGCTAGGCAGAGTCTTCTTCGACGGCAAGGTTCCATTTATCCAAAGAGAAATCAGGCATTCATCAGTGAACAACCATCTTTTCTTCTAAAAGTTCCCTTTCTTATATCATTCGCTACTTGTTTCAAAGTGGAATCAAACTTCAGTAAATCAATAATACAACAGTGAAAATGCAATTTCACAGAAAAATTAGTCATTATTTCAGCCCTCGGGCATAGGAGTGTTCCATTCTTCTATTCTTCTCTCAATTATCTATGAAATCAAATTGAGATTAATCAAAATAAGTCATTTGAAGGTTCTCTGAGAATTCAACGAAGTGTATTTGCAAACGCTTAAGGTTTTGAGAGCATTCGAGATATTGGGAAATGAAGTCAACAAAAAGTATTTACATTCAAGGCATCAGAAAAGGTCATAGTTTCAAAGAGTTTTCAGAGTTCTTCCATGATAAACACAAAAAAAGCTTGATTAAAATCGTTTAGAGCAGCTAGGGAAATCTATTTTTAGTCCGCACTAAAAATAATGCAACTATTTTTAGTTGTCACCATTTTTAAAGAGGAGCATATTCCAAAACACACTACTTTTAGTTGGTGCTATTTATATCCCATGCTATTCTTGGCAGGCACTATTTATAGCCCATGCTATTTTTAGCTACCTTTATTTTTATCTCATGTTATTTTTAACTTTCTACTCTTCTTAACATTCTCTATTTTTAACCTAGAGTCAGCTATTGTTAGATCTCTATCAATAGATCTCTTTGTTGAGTCCTAAAACCGCATATCCACAATCATAGAGGGATCAACTGACTACAAGGCCAAGGACTTGTCATCTTAAAGGTGAATAAATCAGCTCATCAATAGATTGTGGATTGTTAAAGGCCAATTGCTGAGAGATGGTATGATCTCCTTCACTTTGGGCTCAGCTAGACCCAGGAGGCTGTTCCTAGAGGTATCCTTAACAAGACATCTAACCAGTTAAGATGAATCATGACTGAAACAACGGAAGCTACACCCAATGTATGTTTGACCCCTATATTTGTCACTAGGTCAAAACTAACTAGCTACCTATAAAACCTCTAATTAAGTTGAAACTACAACCTTGCATATGCACCTACAGATGATAACAACACGATATCCCCACAAATGAGTCCACTTAACATTTCATATATAAATGCAAGGTGTAGGCATGCATGACATGATTCTCTAACAATTTGAATGTTTGAGGTCACTTAAGAGGTTCCTTGGTTTGCACAATTTATTTGAGTAAGACCCTCTATTTCTTTTCAACAATTCTTGTCTGGTATGGAAGAAGGGCCCATTGCACCACTTTGGTTGATTCCTACAAAGGGACCCACCGTACCTTATTTGACTATATTCAAAATTAGCATCATAAAACCTATGATTCTTGTTGGAGGTGCTCGCATTCATACCCTTGCCTAGCGTTCCCTTTCATGATGATTCAATTATCTTTATTTCTGTGGACCCACAAATTGATCTAAATAGTTAGGCGCTCAATTTAAATTTGTGGTTAATGCATTTAGCAGTAATTTTCATTACCCAAGATGGCGCTAGCATCACCTCATAGCTGGGCAATACTAGTGGGGTTGAAGGATTTAAACTCAAGCAGCATATGGTCTATATTTAGCTCAAGTGGTAGTTACAACTCTAATGACAGTTGGTAGCATTCATATATTCCTATTTTTGCTATGTAACTTCCCACTTGGTGGTGACTTCTCTATTTTGGGTAGTTTACCCTTAGGTGTCCAATATATAATGACTCCTAGGCAAACAAAGAAGAGGGAGCAATGGCTAAAGAAAATGACTAAAATCTAAGAATGACCTGTATGCTAGGCCAAGTACCTTGGTGGATGTAAAAGACTTGTATGTAGGGTCCAGTGCCTCAGAGGATGTCAAGTCAAATTGTTGTAGGAAATTTCTTGTAGATTGTGTTTGATGTAAGTAATTTCAAGACTTCACACTATCTTTTGATTCGATTCAAGTGGATCTTATTGAGTGATGGTTAATGATTGTATGCCAATGTTTAATTGGTTCTGCAAAGGTATAAGTTGCCAATTTTTCATTATGTATTTCTTTTATTTCAAAAAAAATGTGTGCCAAAATCCTTTGAAGGTTTGGTTGCAAGTAATCCAGGGAGATGCTACTTGTGTTAGTTGTCTTTTGTTGGACACTTGATCCAAGACTATATCACCTTTTCACAATTGCAGACCCTTTTGCAAGGCTTGACTTGTTAAAGAGTACAATTCTTATTGCCCTATCCTTCTTAAAGGACCTTTCGTCAAAGTCACTCCTTAGCCCTCAATCCCAATTGAAGATGATCTAAACTCTAGTGGCAATTATTTTCAAGGAGGGCACTTATTTGAAAAACGGGTGCAAAAGCATTCAAGGATGGATGGTAATTTGGACCAGCAAAGTTCTAACTCCTTTTCAAAAAGAATCTTTGGAACTTTGTCTTCTTGATGAAAATATCGAATCATGTTGCTAAGCATCAAGGTAGAAGATCCATTATTTGTAACATCATGGGCTAAAGACCTTCTATTGAAGAGCTTCACATAGACTGAAGAAAACTAAAACAAAGTTAAAATCCATTCTCTATTCGTGCTTGAAAGGGGCTTCCTCCTTGTTCTTTTTCACACTCTTGAGGATCAAGATATTGTTTGGGGTAATGGCCCTTAGTTCCTAAGTCACAAGGTTCGAGTTCGTGTTCGAGTTTGGCCACTATAAAATTCGGATGAAGTTCAGCAAGGTGAAAAAAATTCGTCATTAAATTCGCCTATGTAAATTTGATTTTTTTTATATAAGTAATATATCCACAAAATTATAAAAAAGTAGTTTAACATTGCTAAATAGATTTGAAATCTTTATCAAAAGATGACACATTCATAAACCATGATAAACTTATCAAAGTTAAACCATTAGAAACTTAGAAACATATGAAATCATGATTGCATAAATAAAAACTAATTTTATTTTAAAGAACATAACAATAAAAATATATTAAATTTATATTTTAACTTTAAACGATAAAATAAAAATATTACTAAGTTTATTTTAAAACACATAAAAATTATATATTATATTTTTATTTTTTTATTTACAAACAAAATTAAAATATTATAAATATTAAAGTTTATTTAAAATACATATATCATATAATATATATGATTAAAATTTAATACATTAAATTTTATTTTTAAAAAAAAAAAAACTAAAAAAACCCTGAAAACTATGGCGGCGGAGCAGAGGGTAGCTTTCCGGCACGCAGAAAAGCCTAAAGCAATGATCTCGCAGCCGCTCAACCTTTAATCGCCGCCACTCAACCTCCAATCGTTGCTGCTCACCCTTCACATGAGGAAAAACAAGTCGCCCAGGAGGAAAAACAAGTCACAAAGGAGGAAAAGCACGTCGAGAGTTGCATAAATACAAATAAACCTTGAAAAATGCATTTTTACCCTTACGAATTTTATAGCGAATTTTAACGAGTTATTTATACCAACTAAAAGTTCGCTGAATTTCAAACATCATGCCAGAAATTCAGCAAACCCTGTGACATGGTTTAGTTCTATGGAAGGATGGGCATCTACATGTGTCTTCAGAGAGATTTTTCCAATCCAAAGGCTGAGATTTTTCCAGAGTTGCAATTTGGACCTGTTTTTACAGTCTTCAATTAGTAATGAGGATTGCTACCCTTAGTTCTATGGAAGGATGAGCATCTACATGTGTGTAATAAGCTACCCCAAAAAAAAAAAAAATTAAATTTATACAAATGATCACATCAGGGTTAGCACAACATTGCAAACAACTAAACACCTCCACACTTTCTGACCACCAAGTTCCCAAAATGGGCAAGGTGAAAGCATACAGTGTTTTGGCTGATCAATTAAATGCTATGCAATGAAATTGAATACATTCATCTGCTAACAACAGGCATCTGCTTTTCAGCAAGCATCCACTTATCCAGTGGGGATACTCCACTTATTCAGTGGGTGAAATAAAGAAGATTAATAGTGTCCTTTCATCCACACTGGTGGTAAACCATCAAGGGGTTACAGATTATGTTTGCAACAAAATAAAGAAGTATTATTATGAAAGATTATGTTGCCCCAAGGAATAATCTATGATAAAAACCCCAAGGAATGAATGTATTTCATCAAATACACAATCTGCAATACTGAATTAACAATTTCCTGATATGAAGAAATCACAGCTGCCACTAAATCAGTAATCTTGACTTTGCACCAATGCTACAGCTGCAATTAACTCGAGCTTAGGAAATTTCAATAAATAATGAAGGAGGCATGCTGATTAGGTATAGGATCACCATGAATATAAACCAACTAGAGAGGGTTTAGCTTGAAGTTTATTAATTAATAATTAGTGCTGTAGCTGTTCATAGGTCTGGAACTCCTCATGACAGCCATGAATAATTTCTTCATATCAACTCCAATTCCCTTCATCCAGATTCACTCTCATGGAGATACTTCCAACTTAGAAAGGATCCCTCAAAACCTAATACTTCACTCAACCATCATAAATGATTTCTCCTTGGACTCCTCACTCCACCCCAGTGCTGGTACGGACCGATGTTGAACAGCCCCTTGCTGGTACGGCCTGGGAAAGGTACAGCAAGTTATGGAGGTCAGAAAATTGCACTCTAAAACTCTTAAAATAAACCTGAGGAATCACTCTAACAAGATAATCATAGCCTCAGATTTCCAATCCCTGTTGCTAAAGACATTCAATGAGCAAGAAATGACTCATACATCCTGTACGGCCCTCTAAAAGGTACAGCCACAGTTTAAAGAAATCATCACACAAACAGATAATAGTGAACAGCTATATTGATCAGTTTTTTGAGCGCTGAAATAATGAATTGCTATTCCACAAACCATCTGAGGCATATTTGCAAAGAACATTAATATCCCCCTGTATGGTACGGCTAGGGTTTCAAGGTATGGCCTGCCATAAGACTGTTATAACAGCATTTAATTAAATGCAATGTCATTAGACAATAGCGCCATCATATGGAACTGAATCCAAATCAAAACTATAGCAAACACATAAAACAATCACTCCAACAAATCGTCCACCCTTCCCTGGTACAGCCAGCATGTACAGCATGTGGGTAAACATCGGTGTCATACATCGTTAATCATATCAAATCTTCACAAGAAAAAACTATCAAAACATTTGCAAATATAATATCACTAAGTCCCAATAGCACAACTCTTTGATAGCACAATGGCAACCCTGTATGAGCTTGCTCCAAAATCCACCTTCAACACAATGGTGATTCCTGTATGAAACCACACCCAATCTGCAAGAGGGTTTTCGTCCTCAAGAGAATATGGAAGAACTCACAAGCTCAATCCATCTGCAAACAAAATCAATTCCAAAGGCCCCTCCAAATGAGCTCTCATTCTCTTTATAAAGGCACTTTAGGAGTTACAAAGGAAATGAATTATTTCTTGAAAATAATAATCTTTTCCCTCCTATTTAAATAATTCCTTTTTTTCTCCACTTATGTGCTCACTTTTAAGTGCCTAAATAAAAGAATATATTTTCCCCTTTCCAATGAGCTATAACGCTTGATCAACTTTTAATTATTTTCACCCTTAAGAACTGAAGTGAAAATAATAATTAAAATAGCTCATTAAATATTACTTTTTGCAGGAAATCCCAAACTTCATCCAATTGTCAAATAAACTGAACCATTATATCCTATAGGGTTTGGGATGCGAAACGATGCCTTCTGGGTGACTTTCCAAAAATAAATGGCTCCTCCAAGAATCTTGAAGAGCAAACCGGGAGCCCGATCAAACTTCTGAAAACATCACTGTAACCCTGGACATCCACTGAGCTCAATGCCATAGAAAATTAGTCCATTTCTAGAAGGAAACCCGTTATTATTATTTTTATTACACTAAGTTGCTATAATTAAACACAACCTTAGGCAACCTTAGTGAAATATTAATTAATTATCTGAATAATAGTCCCAAGTCATATAAGCAATAGAAATGCACTGATTAAATAACTTCAACCATCCCTTGGTGAAATTGAAGACTTGAGACACACAACTGTGCTGCAGACTAAACCACGACCACTCCAAGAACATTGGAGTTATCCCAAACATGCCGGATAGCCTCCGAGAACCTAGGAACAAGCATAATGCGGACAAAATTCTATGCGCCAAAAAAGGGACATTACAATGTGTCTTCAGAGACCCTTTTTCAATCCAAAGGCTGAGATCTTCCCAGAGTTGCAATTTGGATCTGTTTTTATAATCTTCCATTAGTAATGAGGATTGCTAAGATGTTAAAATTATTGATTTATTAGAAAAGAAGATTGGGGAGTTCATAAAAATTGATCTGGGTTGGGAAGGTGCTCATCTCAGTTTTGCTAGGGGCTATGTTCCAGTTGATATTTCTAAGCCTCTTTTCCATTCCATCCGAATTCTATCAGCACACAGCCCTTTAATTCAATTTGTCAATTATGAAAGGATGCCTTTAAGTGTTTCCAATGCAATCAGATAGGGCATAAGCGGAAAGATTGTCTTTCTTCCAAGGTTTCTGTCTCAATGGAGGTGCCTTTACAGAAATGGATTTCTAAATTAGACAAGCCTGATGCTGATTTTATTTGGAGAAATCAAGGCTGTTTTTTGGTAGAGCGTGCTTAGATTGACACTTCAATTACGCAAAAGGAGAAATCTATTTTGGGTCTGCCTGTAGATTTTAACTCCCAGCTTAATGAATATGGAGACCGGAATCCTTCAAAGGAAGAAGATAATGTTTTGTTGTCCAATGATGCAATCAACTAGTTTGAAATCTAAAGCAAACTGTGGTCTCACTGGCAATCAGGGGTGAAGGTCTGGAAAAGAGAAAACTTTGGAAGAGATCACCAATGGAAATCAGGCTACAATCAGCTAGTGTTTTCAATAAGGAGCTTCTAAAGTGTTTCCTGAGGTAGTTAAGGAAGCAGTTGAGGATGGAGAAGAATATGTGGGAGATAGTTTGGGTTGTCTCTGTCCTTTGTCCTAGGATACTCCTGCAGTTCAGAAGAGAAGAGGTAGGATATCGGAGGCAGAAAGATTGCATTAACAAGCCATGGACTCCATTGGAGTCAAATTACAGTAGAGTATGGATCTCTCCTTTCCCGCAAAGGAAGGAGGTTGATCTTGATGCACACTTAATTTTGTTCTCTCATGATTGCTGTTTTAGTTCTAGTTGCTTTGTTCATCTTTTCTTTTGAATGGTCATTAGAGTATTTTGGTAGGTGTTTTTTGGGTCTTTGTCCCCCTTAACTCTATAAAGCAAGGATTGTTTAGTTGTACTGAGGCTTCGCCTCTTTGATTGGATGGTTGTTTCTGCACTTTTTGTTAAGAGTTTTTATCTTGAGTTGCTCGGCTAACGTTCTCGCAGTGATGGCACAACGGTGACAGCAGCAGAGCCAGAACTGTGTCCAGCAAAGAGATCAGCATGGAGAGGACATAGTTATATAGGAGAATAAAGCCCAACTATGTAGGGAGTCTTCTTTGAGATTAGCACCTAGTTTATTATTTGAGACTTAAGTGATTTGTGGATGTAACTTGGTCTCAATTACTTTGATTGGGAATTATTTGTTGTTAGACTAGATAGATTGATTGATTAGCCAGATTTGTTGATTGATCAGTCAATCTGAGTGTCACCCCTGTAAGTTGTAAGTTTAACTTGGAGTTTTACTTGACACCTCTTTTAGTTTCTCTTAGGTAGATTCATGGTGCACTTTGTCTATTTAAAGGGCACATATTCTAATTTTAATCATGATGCATATAGCATCTCTTTTATAAAATTTCATTACAGTGCAGTGTATTTCTTTTCAGATTTAATGAAAAGACAGTTGCAGGTTTGGGAGTTCAATACTGTGTATTCACTGTTTACATTGTCAAAAGGGCACATATTCTAATTTTAATCATGATGCATATAGCATCTCTTTTATAAAATTTCATTACAGTGCAGTGTATTTCTTTTCAGATTTAATGAAAAGACAGTTGCAGGTTTGGGAGTTCAATACTGTGTATTCACTGTTTACATTGTCAACAGTATGTGTTTGTAGATTAGAGTACTCAGATCTGTTGTTTTTTTTGGAGTTTTTCGTTTTAAGCTCTTTGCAATTAGGAGTAAATTTTCTGAGTGCAGAATTTGCTTACCATGGTCTGAAAATAATTATTTTTTTGGTTATAGGCAAGGGCCCTAATAGATTCCCTCACTTATCAAAAAAGATAAAAATCAGGCCATTCCTTATAACTCCAAATCTGACGCCTTCCTGACCTGATTCTGAGAGGTCAGACATAACTGCCTCACAAAAATATGATCTTTCTTCTGTCAGAATCCCTGACAATGTACTCGGACATTCTAACATCCGTTGACTTTATCTGAGACTTGCATCATTGAGCTGCACAGCAAGGGAATGTTACGGACAGGGTTTGTGCAGGCTGAGTGGGACACACCAGAGCTTGTGCCAAGCTTGCATGTAGAAACTCACAAATGCTAAGTATGAGGTCACACCAAGGGCTACATGCAGGACTGTAAGGCTGCACAAAGGCAATATGTGAGTGTGCACAACTGTGCATGCTGCTGCGCAGGATGAGATGTGTGACAGATAGGCTTGTGCCAAGGCCAAAGGTCTTTTCACAAAAAATGAAGCTGCACCATCCAGGCAAGAGTGTGTCAGTCCATCAAAACGGCCTCAACAAAAACAAAAACAAACACACGTGGAAGTTAAGCCTGTGCACGAAACTACGAACACACATGCACAAGTTATGCTTGTGCCACACTAGAAAATCATAAAATATTTTTGGCAATGCGACATTAGGCCATGCAGAGGATGCTCCTGCATCAATTGATCACTATAAGGAGAAGCCACGACACACTTGCAAGTTCTTCAGGAATGTATGTAGCTATGACAAAAGGCCAAGTAATCATTGGACCCAAAAAAGTGTTCATTCATGGTTTGACTTAGGAAATTGTCAAGGCACAGTGGCTGTCCAGCAAGATTGAAGAAGTGGGGCAAAAAAATTGGGCATTATAGGAGGTTCATAAAGAATTCAGCACCAATTTCTCACCGCTTGACATTTTCATGCAGAAAGGAGTAGCCTTTCTTTCAAGAAGAAATCAACAATAAATATCTTGCAAAGTTAAAGCTTAGATAGATAAATGCTTCAATGCTTGCATGTCTAGATTGAAGCAAGGGATTCCACTTCCACGTGAACACATCCAGCTTTGTGATAGATATTCATTGCCATGATAAGGTGACCTTGAGCTTTATCGCCTGTCTACTTTGCGAGCAAATTATTGTCTAAGGCAGAGACAAGCTATAATACAACAAGAAGGGAAGCACTTGGGAAGGTATATGTTGTCAAAAGTTTTGCCTTTGTATGGCAGCAAAACCTTCCATCTTCTATGCCAATCATCAAGCTTTGCTGTACTTAACAAACAAGTTAATTATCTAGGGACACGTGAGTAGATGATAGAACCTACTCCCAAAATTCACAAGCAAGATCATTGTAAGGCTAGGTAAGCACCATTTGATGGTCAGTCAGTTGTCAAGGGTAAAGTCAGGTGAGCAACATGACAAAGTCTCAAATGCCTTTTCATATACCCAATCGTTCCATATTGTTGTGCTCCCATCATGTTAAGAGAGCACAAAGATTTTCCTATCAAGGAAATTTTTGGAAGACATGAGAAAAACGGAGTGATGCTACAACTGTTGATATGGAAGACGATCAATGGCGAGGTTCAGAAGACCTAATATGAGATAAATTTTCTGGATCAGATGCAACTGCAACAAAAGCTCTTCTCTCAGATCTTTGGTAGCCAACATCTTTATCAAGATGCAAAAGAATAGGTTGTAGCATGCAATATCTGTCCACTTAACAGCTCAGAGTCAAGTTGAATCATCTGATTTAACAGTAGATCCTGCTTAAGGCTAGCAGAGCATGGTACAACTGTTGATATGGAACACAATCAATGGCAAGTACAGGAGATCCAATACAAACTGAATGTTATGGAGAAGTGTCTCTGCTTTTTTTTTCATCTGTACAATAATCTTCAGAAAATAACATGCCTTAGATGGCTGAAATTTCAGGAAACGACCTTCAAGGCATCAAGAACAGAATGACTGTTCGTGTCTCCAGCAATGTGCATGGAAGGATCAAGCATGTTCACGGTGATTTGGCAGCCCTGCAGAAGAGCCTGCATGCTCATGGGAGACATCTGCTCCAGCTGCTTGGAAGATGCCATACTGATCTGACTTCTGCTGCTTGTAAGTTTGATCACTGGCTTTAAGGTATTAACTTTTTCTTCTCTGTTCCAGTCTTTTTGTCTATAGTTGTATAGTCTTGTAGTTTTTTTGAAGAAGTGATTTTCAGGTCTGTATGTTCAAATATACCAGTTATTTCACTACTCTCATCATAGATCAGAATAGTATGTTAATCAATGGGTATAGTTATGATGCATTTGATAGCTAGCATCAGACCAGTCCTCTCTATTTATATACGGAGCCCATAAATAATCTCTCTAGTTCTTTCAAACCATTTTTGTAAGCCTCTGTTTTTATATAATATATCACTTTATTACATCAAAAGAGAAACGTCTATCTTCTGGAAACTAACTCCAATACTTATGCCCTGATTTTTTACAAATTTCTAATACCTACTGGGTACAAGACAGACAAGGTGCACAAACACTCAGTGAAATACTTCTAAGAATTATTAGAAGAATACATGTAGTTAGTCAATCATTGGAAAGAATCATGTTCATCATGTAATTCGCATAACAATAGTTTTTGAAATATGAATTAAATAGGGTTTTAATTGCCAAGAAAGCACTTTTAAGTTTCAAACTTTCATACCATCTTGCTTAAGCTAAACTATTATGTACTGTTAAAGATATAAAAATGTAAATTTTTTATCAAAACCAAATACATTGACAACAGTATCACTCACCCTTGGTTGGGGATGAGATGGTCCGCCTCGTAGGATTCTTTGAATATCTATAGAATAGTTAAAGAAAACAGTCCCAAAAAGATGCCTCTGCATGAAATGCGACTTCTCTATCTGAAACAATACACTTAAATAGCAATCCACAAATGACTGTTATAAATGGCACAAAGTTGATACCAGAGAGCAAACTAGAAAAACAAACAGAAAGGGATACAACACAAAGCCATCGATAGGGATCCTGATAATAGAGAGTAACCATTCATTGCAGCATTATTGTCTTTACACAAGGCCTGGTCCCTTGTCATGAAGTCCTCCAGTTGTTGCACTATTATTGTTGAAGGAATCACATTTTCCTGTGGTCCTTTAATTCCTTTGTTCTTCTTGTACTCAGAGTTTAACGAGTCATAAATAAGTTCACATGAATTCATACCAGTGCAAATCACCACCAATTGATTCATTTGATGGAGCAAAAGAATGGAATTGAAAAATGCAAGTACCTGAGATCTCACAGCCAATTCATGATATTGTTATCGCAATTTTTTTGTAATTAAAAAAACAGATCTTCCTAAGCAATACACAACAATTACAGACTCCAACTTTTGACAACCGGGCAGAAACTATGATAACAGATATCCTTGATCAAAACACTATATTGTGGCAATGAACCTTAACAACTAACCAATCAAAATGTCCAAAGGATTGTGGTACAATAGCAATGGTTGGGACTCATATACTCCTTGTTGCAAGAAGGTGGCACATAACCGTAATGGACATGTGACAAGGTTGAGGTTGTCGTGCAATGATTATGAGTACATTTAAGTGCAACCCATGTACTCCTGTCGACATGTGACAAGGTTGAAATTACCATGTAACTATCCTGGGTACATTTGAGTGCAACCCTTGTTTGCAAATTTTAAGAATGACAACATGACCATTGTTTGCAGATTCTTAAAATGAGAGCATGACCCATGTTTGCAAATCTTAAGTATGCAATGAAATAATCCCACACATGTTAAAGGTGACCCATAACCATGCCAAGAAAATAAAACAATTATAACCCCAACTGTAGCTTCTTTCCTGTTTACAAGTGATAAAATGCAAGGACTTAAATTGACTTCTTCCAAAGTAAATATGATATTGTTTTTTCAATATATTAAAAAGAATAAATTCAGACCTTGACAATGTCTCTCAGGTTTCTTCAAGCCTGATAATACAATGTTCAAGTGCTACTTTACTTAGTGTACTAAACCCAAGTATGCAACCCTCAAAATTGGTTTTTTTAAAGACGACAGAGATAAACAATAAAGTATGTAAACGTGAATTGAAATGAAATGAAAGTTAAGTTTTTAATGACACGTGGATTAAACATAGGTGCATTGGGATAGATGTTTTGAAAATAATCAAGCACTAAACCTGCGGCCGAAGGGCAATTGGTTTCCAAGCCCATTTATCCTAGAGGCTAGCCTAAGTTAGATTCTCAAGTCCAACCGTTCGAACGCATGTAATGGGCTCATTTCATAGACTTTGGTATAATAGTACATCACAGACATCCCCTGAAGTTTAAAAGAAAAAAGAAAAATAACAAAAATGAAGTATAATCCATTAAAAAGGATAATAAATGACTTACATGCTGCAAAAATAGGGTAAAAGTGAGGGGTGGTGATTGGCCAGCCCAAAAGATGGGATTTGTATCCATCAACACCATCACCAGACTCACATCATCTGCATTTGTTAATAACAAATTTCGCCTTGAGTAATTGTTTACAATCTTTTCAAAAAGAAATAAATGAGGAAAAACATTTGCAAAGTTGTACGAGTAGTACCTCGAGGAGGGTTTGATCCCACAGAAGTCATGGTGGTGCCGTTAAAACTACAGTGGGCCTGAAAACCTTCGATGCCCAAGTCAGAATGGTAACTTCAAAAGATCGTTTTAACTGTTTTCGTATCAGTTATGTTTTCTTTATTTTCGTTTGGTTAGGTATTGCATTAAGCCTCTTCTCGCCCTGACACATTCGATTATTATGCCGTTGACATCAAATAGCGGCAACAGTGTTAGTAGCCGGACAAAAAACTAAAGGGGAACTTCTAACAGTGAGGAAATGGAGCGGGTGATGCTGGTGGGATTCTTGTGTTTTCATCCTGACCCAAAAGCGAAACCCACGATGAGAAAGGTGTGAAATTTGATGCTCCAATGCCGTATTTTCCCCTGAATTTGCCTGTGGCTGTGTATAGCGACACTCTTACTTCTCATGGCTGGTCATCGTCGACTGAGATGCCTTCGACCTCCAACTCTCGCAACTCGCGTTTTCCTGCTTCTGTAAGCACCAAAGGTGAAAATTCCAATGTTCACTTCAAACTTCATAGATTTTCCATGTCCGGAATAATGCAGAACTTTTTTAGCGTTCTGATCGCATGTGACAAAGCCCGCATGCCAGTACGTGCTGTATTTATCATATTAAGGGGGCTCAAATAACCGGACAATGTAAGGTGTAGATTCAATCAAAGAGCTTGGGGTGCATCAATACCGTCCCGTACAGCAGTTATTTGAGCCTTTTAGTGGATTTTCCTAATGTTCCTAGGCCATCCTTATTCCCTCTCAAAGTTGTTGGAATTGGCAAAATACTTCTTTCATTATTGTTTTTTTTGTTTGATATGAATGAATGAATAGCTTTTAACTTCCACAAGGTTAAAAATAGTCTATGGGATTAAGGGAGAGAATGAGCATGTTCTAATAGGTGTGATAGGTGTGATAGTATTTGTGTATTTAATTTTAAAAGTTTAGCACTAGTAGTTGTGGCTTTAAAGTTGTTAAAAAGCAACTAAGCATGTGATGCCACATCAACGCACCAACAAAACATGACTTGATGCACACCTATCGGTCCACCCTTTTTTGGGGGGAGCTATTTAACACCTCAACCAATAGTGTGTTGATGTGGCATCATATTTGATGATGTGGCCCTGAAACCTTAGTTATAAGCAAGGGCCTTACCAAATAAGATGCTATAAAAATTTTGGAGTGGTTTGAAATTGTCACATATGATTTTGAGAGGCGTGAAGTTAGGGTGCTTAACTACTGGGTCCTCTACCCTACCAATCTTGTTGTTTTTGTCTTTTACATTTCAATATGTTTCTTGTTCAAGGAGATGATGAGCAGGGCTTAAATTTGACAATTGACTTTGTCTATCAAGAAATTTTTTTATGACAGTTATCTATTCAATGGTGCCCTTCAAATACTATGACATGCTTTAGTATAAGTAAATCATATAAAAATCAAATATATAAATCATCATAATCCTATATAAATTTTGACAGTTTGTCCAAAATCTCTCCTTTCATATGATACAGTCTGTTTAAAATTTCGATTGTATTTTACAGCAAAAATGCCTTAATACAGCTATACAACTGTCAAATTTAAGCCCTGATGATGAGCTTCCCCAACTTCTCAATAGTCCCCTCGATGAATAAATTGTACCAAGAGACAATTGTCAAGCTATTGGCATAATTTTCCTTGATGTCCCTAAAAGCATCACACTCCATAATAAAGTGTTTTTTTTTTTTTAATTCCACTATCCCGATAGTGCAAAAAATACACACCCATTCTTCCCATGCTTCTTTAGGTCTTTTCCACCACCCTATTTTACATCGGATCTGATGAGAGGTAGCTCTTAATTGAGCAATAAGGATCTTTGCTCTCCACGAAATACTAGCCTCTATGTACACTTTTTATTGATATGATATGCCTAGGCCAATCTAGGTAAGTCTCAACAAGTGTGTAAGATTAATTTCTATCTTTTTTGTCAGTAAGCTAGAAATAGCCTCGAGCAAAGGGAACCTTGCAATACAAGTTAGATTTGTTTTTCAAATTCTCAAGTCATAGAATTGTTCTTCATAATTGAAGCTTGTTGGTAGCAAAAGCTCTTTTTTGGGTGGTTAGAATGGTCATTTTCTATCCCATTTTCAAAGCTTCCTTAAAACCCCATCTTGTTCTAACTAGAAAGCATTTTTTGTGTGGCTCTATAATTTGTTCTTGATCACAAATTGTAGACACCTAAAATTGTCCCATTCCCAAATCAGACATTCACCTGCTATACTTCACATTAATTAAATAACTCTTAATTATTTGATTAAATTCATCTTTCAATTGCCATCAAATTTATCCTCCATATTAATTAAATAATTCTAATTATTTAATTAAATCAATTTATCCTCCATATTAATTAAATAATTCTAATTATTTAATTAAAGTCAAATTTCTTCCACACATTAATTAAATAAATTTAAATTATTGATTTAGTTAAAGCTAATATTCCATTTCCTTCAAAATAAATAAAATTCAATATTTTTTTTATTTAAATCCATGTGCATGAAATTAAATAATTAATTTATTTGATTTACTAATATTCCCTCTCCTCCATAATTCACTCTCAATCAGTTTAGATAACTAATCAATCAAATTAGTTAACTAAATTGATCAAATCAATTAACAGGTTAGTCAATCAATTTAGTTAACAAGTCAATCAATTTACTTAACTAAGTAATCAACTCAGTCAACTCTTCAATTAATTTTGTTAACTCCCCTGATGAATGTGAGGACAAGGACACTTGTCACTCTCTCATTTTCTCACATCCTTTCAAACAATTCTAGCCATTGATCTCTCTGATCATCCTCCACCTTTGATCCGCATTTCAACAAGTCTATAAATTGAACCTCATTCTCCATTTCTGGATCTCTCATCTTCATACAACATTACACTGCTAAAATCATCCTAGGTCCTATCATCCTCATCACAAGGTTATGTTGACAAACTGAGCAATCCACATATCAAAGTAGCAAAGAACAATCGATTGGAGTTGGGTGCACTTCAATACACTCAATCAATGAAGTTAGATTTTTTTATGCAAAGGAAGGTAAATTTTATTTGATTTGGTTTATCTTTCGTTTATGTTTGCATCTCAGATTTTACCTATCACATTTTGGCACGCCCGGTGATCTAACCCCTTCTTTTTGTGAGTGTTTGTTGAGGCTTTTTGTTGTAGATTCAAGTCTTCTTGGACAAAATCTAGAAATTAACTTTCACAATCTCCTACGCTCAATCAAACCTCACCATTGAGTTCGGGAGGCCTCGCAGGTGAAAATTGACATAAAACACCCTTTATTTGTGTTACTATAATTTTTTGCAATTTTCTTTAATCTTGGCCCCCCACACAAGCCATATCGTACGGACCCATACAACTGCCTACGCAGGCAGGCCGTAGGTGATACACAACGTTTTAACATTATAACCAAAAATAATAATAAAAACAAAAAAAATTTATAAAAATTTCAAACACTTTTTAAAATTTAAAAAAAAAAATTAAATAGGGCTTCGACCTCTGCGCTGGCCGCAACAACAAGCCCTAAGGCCTATAGGCCTTGAGCGCCACCTCCGTTTGGTCGCCTCGTAACCATGGCTTGGCCACCATGGGGCCTCGCCCCACCCTAATATGTTGTTGGTCGACCTCCCCGACCCCTCCCCTCTGCTCACTCCTTCGCCCTGCACTCCTCCTCCAACACCTCCACCCCACACTCCCCCAACACCCCTCAACCACTGCTCTGCTTCCAGCTCCCTGCGCTCACACAAAAACCTCAAACCAATCACCAAACCTCTTCAAAATAAAATAATAAATTTAAAAAAAAAACTTGTGATTTTTTATTTTTGATTTATTTTTTTCAGGCGCTTGGCCCCTGGTCACATGGGGATAGCAAACTTAACCACCAAACCTAACTGCCAATGTGGCCACACAGACCACTGACCACTAGCGGTCTGCTAACTGCCCAGGCCTGCCCTTTGTCATTCTCAAGCCCTAAAAGGGCAATTTTTTTCTTTTTGCCATAACTTTCTCATATGAAGTCAGATTTTCACGAAACTAGCGGCGTTGGAGAGCTGACTGGCCCAATTTCGTTGTGGTGAAGGAATTTATAAGTGATTTTACTAGATTAATCAGGTACATTCAGTCAAAGTCAACCCTTCTTTGCAAATTTCAAACAATCATATCTTGTACAAATTTTATCCAATTTCAATGAATTTCTTTTGAAACAAAATAGAATTTTCTGTAGATTCTGATAATATCATTTATTTATTGTTACTATTCATAATTATCATAATGTGTCCAGATTGCTCATTTTTCACCTAACAAGTTGGCTTGCAAGTTTCTTTGTTCTTATTTATTTTGGTGGAATCCAGAAGGACATAAGGCACTACAGAACATCAGCATCAACATCAGATCTAAAGATAAACATTCTACACACAATCCAACTTTTGGCTTTTCATTTAATCAAAAACTTGTTGGCAATCACACTTCGATTTGGGCTTAAAATGAACAATTGTTTGCATCATCATACTTGAAATTGGGCATAAAATAAACATGTGTCTTCATCATCACATTTAGATTTGGGTATAAAATGAACTTGTGCTTGAATTTTTTTTAGTGTGATCCTAGGTGTGTATGCTCTTCTCATGCACTTCGTGTGATCTTGAGAATCAAAAACATCCCTTAATCCATTCATCTTCACACACACATTTCCATTTCTAAGGGTAAATTAACATTGCAAGTGTGAAATAAGTGTGTGTGTGTGTGTGTGTGTGTGTGCTCTCTCCTTACACCACAAGGTGATCTTGGAGATCAAAAGCACCCACTTGATTTTATTTTGTCACCCTTCTTAGGAGGCCTTCTTGGAGACACGTCACTCTAAGGGACGACCTCAACTCTTGTGTTCTGACAGAGTATAAACAGTGAGGAATGAATCAAAAGAGAGACCTTTTGGAAGTTGAAATCTTGTCATTCAGGCTAAGCCCCCAAGAACTTTATACCTTGGAGAAGTGAAGGTGAAGGGTGGGTTACCCTCTTCTCTTGGCTATGTGGCATTATTTCACTTTCATTTCATAGAATCTGGCCCCCCATACCTTGTGTATATTGGGGACATCCTTAGATAACTTGTTTATCCTAGCTTAAGACCTCTTGGCCATACCCATTTGACTAATATTAGGCTTTTTGATGTGCCTTCAAATGCTTTTATAATCACAACAATCAATCTTGAAAAGTCAAACTTGTCATTGTGTCTTGTGCGTGTGATCTTTATGCATGTACATGTGAAATCTTTTATTTGTAAGTTGCCTAAGTCAAGCTATCAACAAATACATCTTACATAATCCTAATTGTCCTTATCATCACTTTCATCCTAATCATCCAATCCATGTCCACATCATCATAATAATCATCCAATCCAATCCAACTTCTTCTACTTCTCACCACAATCTACCCCATTCTTGAGCCCCATCTAATCCATCACTTGTCAAAATGGTTCTGATCATTAACAAATCAAAAACCCAAAATCCACATCCTATGAGGCTATCCTTCTAACTCCAATAATGGTGAGCACCATGTAGATCATGATGTCTATTTTGAGGAACAAGCCGAAATACAAAGACTTAAACATGTGTATCAACCCATTCCACCAATAGAAAACTTGAACCTAGAGCAAGATCATTATGGTATTCAAAAAATGTTTGATGAAATTAGGATGTTATATAAAACGGAGCAACAAAACCAACAATTCCAACAACTCCTAGCCACCTACCAATCCCACACTCAACAAACACAACCACAAACACAACCCCTCTCCATTCAACAACCACAACCTCAACCATCATTCCACACATCATCCACTATACCATCACCCATACAACATCAACAAATTCCCACTCAATCCTATGGGTCATCCCCCTTAACTTCATACCAACCAACCACATATCATGTTACCCCTACATCAACCTATCCCACTTCTTCCAATGTTAACCAATATCTATATCAATCCCTACCTCAAGAACATCTAACCCAACCTAATCCAACCACATATCATGTTACCCCTACATCACCTTATCCCACTTCTTCCAATGTTAACTAGTATCTATATCAATCCCTACCTCAAGAACATCTAACCCAACCTAATCCAACCACATATCATGTTACCCCTACATCAACTTATCCCACTTCTTCCAATGTTAACCAATATCTATATTAATCCCTACCTCAAGAACATCCAACCCAACCTAATCCAACCACATATCATGTTACCCCTACATCAACCTATCCCACTTCTTCCAATGTCCACCCCTATATATATCAATCCATACATCAAGAACATCCAATTCCTTATCTTAACATTCCACCTCACCACCAAATCCATTCACAAGGATTTCAAGTTCCTTCACAACAAGAACACACAAGTCTTAGTTACTCTTTGCATCAAAATCAAGTGTCCTTAAGCCCTTATAGTACCTTTGACAAGGGGAACACCACTCTAGCTTATGCATCCTATGGGTACCCTACCTCATCATCCCAATCAAATACCCATACAAGAGCCTACTAGTCCTATCGCAACACCACCATGTAGTCCCTATCACAGTCCATTGGTCCATCAACCTTCTAATCCATCAATCCCTTCATTACCTTTGTCTCCATGTCCCTCCAATCTTCCACCAAAGGATCCCTTGGACATAACCCTACAATAATTGATCCAAAAAACATTACTTGAGCTACTCCTGATAAAACCATCCAATTCCAATCCTAGTATGTCCAATACCATTATCTCTCCACCTAATCCTAATCATAAGCCTACAGCATCCACCCCTATTATCCCTCCACCTAATCCTCATCCTAAGCCTACAACACCATCCACCATTATTATCCATCCATTATATTGTCCATCTACCCATACACTCATGAAGGATGTAATCCAATGGCTATTAGCAAGGAATCAACCATCTCCATTTCATCAAACACCTATCCAAAAGCCTATCAAAGAGCCTTCAAACATCATGTCCATTCCTTCAACCCCATCATGTAATCGATAACCCATCAAGCCTATTGAAGAATCTCCTACCATGTGTCCAAGTCAAGATTCATTCTACCCTCGTGTTGTTGACCATCGAGAACCTATCAAGCTTATCCAAGAGTCTTCTACCTCCACTTCCATTCAAGAAAATCAAGAGTTATGGCAAGAGTATAGTCTAAAGCATGTGGAAACATTAACCCCTCATCCAAATCAAGATCAAAGCACTTCCACTCATCCTCTCCATAATCCTCTTTATGATCAAGATATTATCTATGATCAAGTTACTACCCATGAGCAAGTAATCCAAGTTCATCCTATCCAAGCTCACTATCACATTATCCATGTTAATCCTCTCTATGACCAAGAGCCTATCCATGAGAAAATTGATCCTATCCATAATTCCACAACTATCCATGAACAAGCTATCCACACTACTCCTATCCATCCTCCACCTAGTCCTATCCATGATCCAACAACACCCACTTCCCTTGATGAGACACTTGGCTCCCAAGTAAACATAGATGATCAAACAAATAGCTTGGATCTTAATGAGCATAATGATAATCAAGATCCTAATAATCCTTCCTCATCCACTATCGACCATATTTCCAGTCCACCAACATATCCTCTTGGTCTTACTACCTTCATCCATGAATGTTCTTCCTTAGGAGAACAACAACCATTATCTACCACCTCACCTTCCCCATCAAAAAATGAGCTCGCATCTAGTGTCCAAAACGCCCATTATCCATCACATACTCCAAAAAATGAACTATCAAGGTAAAGGCTTAGGCCTTCGTGAACAAGGTATTTTGGAACCCATCCATGTCAAAGTCTGTCCACGCTCATATGGCCTTGGTTATATACCCCAAGAAAAACAATCTCAAGATGTTGGTACTTCATCCATGCCTTCTAAATTCACTCCTATCCATCGTAAACCACAATCATATCCCCAAAACATATGTTGGCATTCCCCCGCCATAATCCTACAAATCCCAAAAGCATGTGACCATACACCTTCCTCCATCCACTTTACCTCCACTACTTCCAACTCCTAATATCCCTCCATCCACTCTATCTCCACTTATCCCTCTATCATCTAATCCCCTTATCCATTTATCCACAAATCCACTTTTAATCCCTCCATCCATAATTCCCCTCACATTCCTAATCATGATCAAAAAATGAACACATCGACCAAACATGAAGCTTCCACCAAGTCCATGAGATTCACAAATAAAATTTTGGATGCCTCTACTCATAAAGCCAAAAATCCTAAAGATCCTCATGCCTTAGGGCATCAATGCAAAGAGATAAAGAAAAATCTATCCAAAAGGCTACCCAAGCCCATGCTTTCACAAGAAAGGTCCAAAAATAAAATGGTTTGGGTCCCTAAGCAAAAATAAATCAAGTCAAATGAAGCATCCACATCCCAAAAATCCCAAAAATCTCACTTCATCCAAAAATCTAAAATTCCTTCATCCCATAAATCCCATTGCAAAAATAATAAAAACCCTAAGTCTGCGTGGGTACCTAAAGTCCTAGACATAGACCATCCCCTACGAAAATAGATCCATTACTTCCTACACCTCCTTCTAATCAAAAGCTTCAAAATCCCATTCGGTGTGTGCAACCGTTGGTCTTGGTTCCTTTCCATTCCACAACATCTCCACATATCTCCATCTCCCCATCTTTAATTCATTACCCCACATACTTCACCCATCATATCCCTATGGTCCATGCTTTTGCATAATCCATGTCATAATCCACTATCCTTCCATCCATAATCCACAGCATATTTCACTATCCTTCCATCCATAATCCACATCATAATCCACTATCTCCCATCCATCCTTGCATAATCCTTCCATACATAATCCACATCATAATTCATTATCCACCTATTCCACCTCCCTCTCATGTAATCCCCTACCAACATCTATGAGCATAATGACATATGACATGGTCCATGCGCATCATCCATCTTTAAATGGGACTACCATCTTTCAGGGAACTAGATGCTTGAGTGCTTCTCGTCCATATCCACCTATTCCATCCAAGTATTCCAAAAAACCTAAAAAAAAATCAAAAAGCAAAAAGCAAAGAGAAATCCCTTTGTCCAATGGTGAAAACCTGATAAACAAGCACCTTGGATAAGTACCATGATAAAAACCTGGCAAACAAGTGTCATGTAGGTCGACTATCTATATGTCTTACACTTGGGGACACGTTGTCTCATCCAACCCATCATTTCCAACCTATCATTTCCTTCCTATCTACCTCATCCTCTCATATCCCATCTTACCATAGCCATTATACCTACATACCTATCCCATCTATCCATCCATCCTCCCTTCCTCCTTTTGATCTTGATAAAGACATAGGGGCAAAATGTTGAAAAATGCTTTAAAAAATCTCTTGATATACCTCATCCTTTCCAAACCAATCCAATCATCCTCTTGTCCTAAGTTTTGTCATGTAAAATCCTAAACATACTACTCAGAATGGGGCATGTTATTCCTATGTGACATAGTCTTTGGAGATCACATCCTAGCTTACTTATGAAACATACATCCATTCCATCCACTATTGTATATCCTTTTATCCATACCTCGATCATGAGCTTTCCATCCCACACACTATCGCTTACCCTTTTATCCATCCCATTATCGTGTGTCTTCCATCCCATTTATTATCACCATCCTTTTGTCCACTTATCTAATCCCATCTTCCTCCTTGCATCTAGACCCAATTTTCCCTTGTTATTGGTATTTAGCAACAAGGCTTCCCAAACTGCAATACAATGCCATCCAATAAAACAAAAATATCCAATAAGCAATAAAAAAATCTTAAAAAATTTCAAAAACAATAAAAAATCTCAAAAATATCCAAAAACAATTACAAAATCACAAAAATATCCAAAAACAATAAAAAATTTCAAAAATATCCAAAAAAATAAAAAAATCTCAAAAATACAAAAAACTCAAATATTCAAAAAATCCAAGCAATAAACCAAATGCAAGTCATCCTTAATCCATACCAATCTAATCAATTAATCTAGCCAAATCATCCAATCACATCCTTTGGTCTTGAGCCTAATCTTGTTGTAAACCAAATCAATTAAACATCATCAATCAATCATCAATGGGATATTTCAATCCCGCATCCTTGTGTGTTCCCCACAATGACAACATTATCATCATTATCATCATCAAATCAATCAGTCAATTAATCAATCATCGGTTTATAGCTTGATAGGGGCAATACCTTGTTTGTTTTTGTATCATTTGTGCATGCTTGCTTGCTTGTGTGTATCATCTTTTTTATCTTGCATTTGTCTCAAATCTGTATCTTTCTAGCTAATATTCATATCTTGTGTATGTTAGAATAGTTTTTGCATTATCCTTTGCATCTAATGTCATATCATACCTTCTGTCCATTAGGACTTTCATGCTCTAAGTATCCTTCCTCGTACGTCTAGACAAGGTTGTATTACGTTGGGTGCATAAGACACATCGTCATCCTGGTTCGTATACCTTGGTGCATAATGTCTAGTGCTATATCAAACTATAGGATTGCTCTACTCAAGTCAGCATAACTACTCCCCGTATTAAATCCATCATTATATCATCCATCCTTTTATCTTCTTCATTTTTCTCTATTTTATTCTCCATCTTCTATCTCCCTCTTTTCTTCATATCCATTCATTTCGAGAGCACATCCGTATTCTTCCAATTCGTCTGTCCTCTTGAGGGGCATCATTCAACCTATTAATTAATCTACTAAGTACTTCTTCTACCTGACTGGGGCATCATCATTTCTAATCCAATCATATTATTCTTCTAAACCAAAATCTTCCTCTATCCAACACAACACTATGTTTTAAACTTCTTTGAAATGATGTTACTTCGCAACACCATCTCAAAGAGGGGCAAAATGTAGACACCTAAAATTGTCCCATTCCCATATCAGACATTCACATGCTATACTTCACATTAATTAAATAATTCTTAATTATTTGATTGAATTCATCTATCAGTCACCATCAAATTTATCCTCCATATTAATGAAATAATTCTAATTATTTAATTAAAGTCAATTTTCCTCCACACATTAATTAAATAAATTTAAATTATTTATTTAATTAAAGCTAATATTTCATTTCCTTCAAAATAAATAAAATTCAACATTTTATTTATTTATCCATGTGCATGAAATTAAATAATTAATTTATTCAATTTTCTATTATTCCCTCTCCTCCATAATTCACTCTCAATCAGTTTAGATAACTAATCAATCAAATTAGTTAAATAAATCAATCAAATTAGTTAACTAAATCAATCAAATCAGTTAACAAGTTAGTCAATCTAGTTGACTAGCTAATCAATTTAGTTAACAAGTCAATCAATTTAGTTAACTAAGTAATCAACTCAGTCAACTCTTCAATCAATTTTGTTAACTCCCCTGATACATGAGAGGACAAGGACACTTGTCACTCTCTCATTTTCTCACATCCTCTCAACCAATTATAGCCATTGTTCTCTCTGATCATCATCCACCATTGATCTGCATATCAAGTCTATAAATCAAACCTCATTCTCCATTTCTGGCTCTCTCATCTTCATACAACATTATGCTATTGAAATCATCCTAGATCCTATCATCCTCATCACAAGGTTATGTTGACAAACTGAGCAATCCACATATCAAAGTAGCAAAGAGCAATCGATTGGAGTTGGGTGCACTTCAGTACACTCAATCAATGAAGTTAGATTTGCTAATGCAAAGGGAGGTAAATTGTATTTGATTTGGTTTATCTTTCATTTATGTTTGCATCTCAGATTTTACCTATCACACTAATAATCGACATGTTCTCCAATGTTTAGGTTCCCTATCACAATGGTTGAACATGTGGTTGCTTGTTATGGCTAGCAGGGGTGTCTTTTTCATGGGCTTTACCAAGTGGTTTGAAGTGGTCTGAATTCACAAGGCTTTGTGGCTTCATCATTTAAAGGTTCTAAGAGTGTGGCAGCCATGGGAAGTTGATTTCTTTTGTAGGAAGGGCCATTAACATGAAACGACCACCATGGAGAGTCGTCAACAAAGTTGAGCATTTAAAACATTAAGATACATGTGGAGCATTGTATGTGAGATTATTACAAGGTAAGGAATTTTTTTTTTTTAATTTAATTGTTCATTTGTATATATTTTTGTTGAGATGGTAAGGGGTGGTTGTAGCTATAGGTCACACCCATGAGAGGGTCACAAGCCTGTATGGGACACAACACCCACACTGTCGTGTCCTTACAAGGCCACAACGTTGTATCCATATTTTTTGTTATATGTATTTTAGCATGATTTAAATTATTGGAATTATGTAATAGAAAAAATTAAAGTAATCACCATGCAAAAGTATGCTTCTAACACCATCGATCCAAAAACATGAGCAATAAAGTTGGCCAAAAAACACATCTTCTAAATCCCAAATTAGTTTCTACATACCCAAAACAAAAAATATGTTTTTAGAATTGCTTTGGTTGGAACAAAACCATGTTATACCACCTAATTGGCAAGCCCAATTTATCATATGAAAATATAAAACAAAAGAGAGTAAACATGACACTTAACTTTGGGCTTACTTAATCTCACTTGCACTCATTCCAAGGGACTGTACCTAAACCTTAGCTTATCAATTTCTTATTAAAGTTTAGATCATAATATTTGTCTCATTTACACTTAACTCTAGCCTTGCTTAATCTCATTCACACTCGTTCCTAAGGGCCATTTCTAATCCTCTATTTATTACCTAGAATTTTATTTCAAAGGAGATTAGTAAACATGCTTGTAGCTAGTGGGGTGCTCAAGTCTTGAGGTCCAAAGGAGTTGGCATTTGGAAAGTGGTGCTTTGGATTGAATAACATTGGTCCTTTAGAATAATTTGTTGGATTGTAATGCCAACAACATACTTCAACTCCTTGTCCTATGCCTTTTGTAAAGTGCATTACATTCCAAAAAAAGTTTGGTGTTCACTATAATCTTTTGAGTGCATCACTTGGTGGATTTGTGCATCTCTCCAGCATTTAGCTACTAACATTATGCCAGAATGCAAGCCAATTCATATGTCTCACATAGGAAAAGAGAGGATGGTCATGTCACTATGTTTGTGGGCTCCAATTGTCGATTGTATGGTTGAAAGTTTTATTTTGACTTTGACTTTTATCTTATCCAATACATTTTATACTTCGAATATAAATATTAGGTTACAAAATTGTAGCCTAGAATAAGGGGTTGTCATTGTACATGTTATAATTTGGTGTAATTATGCAGATGTTATATGGACTTATAAAAAGGGCATTTCAATTTTATTCACAAGGTGAATCTTGTGGTATTAGGGTTTCCTAAGGGTTGCTAAAATGTTAATATATGTTGTTTTCCCCTTAATGTGATATGTCATAAAAGGGATATTAAATTGTATTATATTATGTGCAATATTAATATAATATAATCTATATTAGGATTTGAAAAAGATCACATCATGGATCTTCTTGTCAGACTAGTCACTTGTAGTGTTTGGGTGATTCATTCCAAATAGATATAGTTGCATACCATTTATTTATTTTGAAAGCATTCTACCTTGATGGCCTCAAAGTAATTTCTCTACTTTCTAGTATTGGTGGAGTAGATGATGCTTTGAATCGTCTTAGGATATGTTTAAGGTGTTGTATTTATGGAAATATGCCCAAAGAATAGGCTTGTCCTCAAAATTTGGTAGACAAAAACCCAACAAACAGGTGCAATGATTCAGAAGGAAGATGTCCAACATTTGACTAGAGAAGTATCAGAGAACTTGATAAAGATAGTAGGACGTTTTGATCTTGTCATTGGTGGTTTTCTATAACATGTAGATATATTTCACAAGAAGACTATAAATCTTATGCATGTGCTATGATCAATATTTTGTTATGTTTTATCTGCAAGATGGTTAACCCAATTTACTATTTTTCATAATCAATATTATCCCTCTAAATTTATATGGATCAAGACTAGACACTAGTAAAGAGGTATTTGGAGACCTTATAGCATTAGTTAGAAAGGAACTTGTAACTAAAACTATAACTCTTAAGGAATTTCATAAAGCAAATTGTTATAAATTTTTTCCTTTTCTTTTTTGATTTTCCCATTTGCAATGTGCATATGAGACCAACTTTCAAGGAATGATCTGCTACCTCAAGTTTAAATTACTTGTGCAAATAAATGGATAATGGGCCACAATCATGGGAAAGTAGAGCAACAAGTGCAATGTTAATAAGTGAAAGAAAGCAAGGTGTGTAGAAACACTCCCTACACCAATCTAATGAGGAAAGTGTTGTGCAAATTTTTAATCCTTTACAATTACAATGAAGAAGATACACAAATAGGAAACATAATATCATTAATAAACAAATAATACCATAACACCAGATATACATGGGGAAAATGCTTTCGGGAGAAAAACCCCACACTCCAAAAGCTTGCTCAATGTATTACAAATCCAACACAAGATTACATACACTTGCAAAGAAAGTTTATTACATGAGTTCACCAACATAGAATTTCTAGAGTAATTTCAGTAGCACAACGGTACCTGTAAAATTATCCTCTCTCAAAATGACTCCTCAAGTATTCAATTTACAGGAGTTTGAATATAAGAAACCACCCAAAATAAAAACTCAAAAAACATGAGCTACAATGCCTAGTCACAAAGAATCAAATCCACCGTAATATATATAGTTACTTAAACTCATCAAACCATAACCGGCTCTCCAAAAATACGGCACTCCATTTTTTATTCCTAAAATCATGCTTCTATAATCTCCTAAAATCATACTTGTCATAATTTCTAAGATAACTCCCTCTCACTAGCTCTTTCCATTCTAGAAACTCTTACACACATTCTAAACTTTGTCATAGTTGCATTTAGCAACTTTCATGACACTAAGTGATAAAAAACAAATTGCTAAAATACAAATAAATAAATATTTCAAATATTAGAAATTGTAAGGTATATGACACACCTAATCCTAACAATAAGGGTTCAATCCCCATAGGGCATGCCATCCCTAAGAAACCCAAGCCTTAACCCCCACTAATTAGTCATGTTGTTCAAGAATTTAACCACAAAGGTTTCAAACATCATAATCAAATTTTAAAACCATGTTTACGTCATATGTCAAAGATCAATATTTCCTTTTTATTGAAGGGCAGTGACAAACATCGCAAAAAAGCCTTGTTTTAAATAATTTGCTTTTATTTGATATTATCTCTCTAAGCATAGTTACATCTTTGCTTTTATGGATAATTTGAAAATCCAAAACATTACAATTGAATGTCAAAACACCACACATATGCTTTGTATACATTTGTAAAAAGAAGTAACTAAGGTAATCTGAGTGAATTTCACCAAATCCATCATATTTTTGAGTATTTTTTGTTATACAATATAAAAACACATTTAATTATTTAGATTTTTAAGAATATAGAATATTGGTTATTTTTTAAAATTTAAAAGTGGGCATTTAAAAATATAATCTATTTTAATTAAATGAAAGTACATAAATCATTGAAATGTTAGGGCATAAATAATTAGAGCATGAAATTGTCTATACATTTAATTTTTAACAACAATAAACATTTTAAAAATATATAATCAGCCATATTTTTAAATATTTGTAGTGTTTTGTCATAAAAACATATTTTTTCATAGTTAAAGTCCATCACATAAGTTACTATGTACCAAAATCAAACACAAATCAATTTATTGTTACAAAATATACATGGTAGTTACCAAAACCTAGGGGGCTTGGAGGTTCCTCTATTATGTGCAACTCATACTAAATAATTAGAGATTGTCCTCTTTCTATTTGTTTGCAGATGGAAGAAGTATGTGATCTGAGTGTGACTAAAATAGAGAAAGATTTACACATAATTGTGGTGTGTTTATTAAAGAAAGTGGCAAACTAACCTTCAATTTACTTAAGGTTTGTTGTTCGATACATGCAAATGGGACTGAACAATGTTTTTCTATACGGTACAAAATAGTTTGCAACAATTGTTTATTTTCAAGGGCTTTCTTTTACAAGGCCTATATAGCCTTGTCTGATCCCTATGTTTTTGGTGATGTTGCTTGCATTGGGATAAATATCCATTTTCAACTAATACGAGCCTCAAACTCTTGGCTTCAAAAGGGCTCCTCGAACTTAAAACTTTGAAATCCTCTAACACAACAAAGTGATTAAAGTATGATTGAGTGGCTCTATCAAGTTTGCCAACCACTCAAACCATACAATACATTGTAAATATTGGATGTGGATAGAGACTAATACTTTGAAAGAAATTCAGGTCTAGAAATAATGTGTGGATGAGGCTAACTTGTGCTTTATAATTATGTGCATCTCCCCAACCTCTAGTTAACAACAATATGCATGCATGCAAGACAATTCATAATTGTCCCTTAGGAAGAGGGGGAGGATCATCTAAACATAATCACAACCTCTTATTGCTAGCCATTTTAAACAATGATGTGTTCCAAGCGCTTCCTAACTACACTTTGTATTTGGATAAGGTTCTCTCTTAAACGACTTAGTCTTCCTTTGAAAATTGATTGGTACCCATGGTACTCTACCGAACAAGTTAAGAACTTTTCTTGTTTCAGTATATCTAATATTATTCCTCCATATCTTGAAACATAGTTTATGTTATGTAAATTTATTTCCTTTCTTATTAGTTTGTGTTTAAGATATACTTACAAAATTGTGAATCAATAGGTTGGAGAGTGGATATAAGTATATCAAAGTCTAGCATTCACCACCATTAGAGGGGCAATGCACAAAGTTACTCTCTTCCAACCTCAAAGTGCTTTACAACTATTCAAATCATTTTTATCTAGAGATAATTTACCTGTAAAAGGATGACCATATAAGTAACAGTTGCATTTTAGCCATTTATTTTTAGTTTACACTTGATTGACTATGCATTCTTTTAATTTTGATTTTCTTTTGGTTGAAGAAAATGTTTAATTTTTTTCTTCAAATAGTGCTAGGGATAGGACTGAGTAATTAGGGAGGTTTTATTATTGTGAGTGTATTGAGAAAGAAGAAGTTGATACATGTCAAAGTGCAATATGAATATATTGATATTTTAATTAAAATATGTTTTTTTTTTAAAATGCGCCTGGTAAACTTTTTAACGTGACCGGCGACATTGGTGCGACATGCCCTTCGGCTCCACGTGAATGCTTTTTCCCAGAGCAATGAATCGGTGAGGCCACAACACGGGGGACCTCATCCCCTAGCAAGAACACTTCAAACCCACGAGCTTGTTGGCTTAGCGAAGGTGTAAAGCTTGTGAGCTTGTTGGCCCAGTGGGGGTTTGAGCTCTGGTGGCTGCCACTACAACCGAGCGACTTAACCACCGAACCATGCCCTTATCAGCTTTTAATTAAAATATGTTATTGCTTTACTATTGATGTACTTAATTTAAGAAATATTATTCTGTTGTTTAAAATATGTTAATTTTGGTTAAATTTTAGATTTAAAAATAACATGTAATACTCAATTATGATGTTTTATAAAATCTTATCCACATTGTTCCATTAACCACCTCCACCTAGTCTAACTTTCTTGTTAGAACCCTCTTATGTTGATTGTAGCCACTCTAAGATTGTTCTCAATCTGTACAAAGCATGGTAAGCAACAATTCCTATATGTTCCACATTGCTTTGCTTGGCTTGAAACACACACATGAATAAAATAATTAAATAAAATCTATATTTTATAATAAATTAATATTATTAAGTATTTAGTGTTTTATGATTTATAATAAATATTAGTGTTTTTATAATTTAGTTTTATTTTAATATTTATTTTATTTTATTTAATATACATTGTAGCTTTATTTAAATATTTGTTTTATTCTTTAATTAAATTTATTTATTTATATGTATGCATTTTATTTTCTAAATAAAATATTTGTGGTTTAAAAAAATAATTATTTTATTAAATCATAATAAGTAAATAAATTATTAATTATAAGTAAAATATGTATATATTATTTTTTTAAAATAAAGAGGGTAAAAATTTTATTAATCAAAGAGAGCAATACAAAGCATAAAAGCAGCAAGAGGCCCAAATGGGCCCAGAGATGTAACACACAAGAAATCAAGAAGTGGTCATGCAACATCTCACATCCTTTGTGACCAAATCCACCAAATCCTGAGCAAGATCCCCAGGTAAATTGTCCCAATCATCCACCAGCTAGGTCCCATTCTTCTTAGAATCCCATTTGGCCAACCCATCAGCCACCTTATTCCATTCCCGAGGGATATGAGAGAAGGTGATAGAATCAAATAATTCTCCAAGACTAGTGATTTGCCTAGCCACCACCGCAAGCTGTCAACTAACATCATCAAACTGCCTTCTATTTATCAAGTCTATCACCACCTAAGAATTTGACTCACAGATAATCTTATTCCAACTAATGGCATATGCCTTCTTCAAAGCCAAAGGAATAGCCAAGGCCTCCATAAGATTATTAGAGTGCAGCCCCCTATATTCTGAGAAGAAAAACACAACCACCCCATAACTGTCTCTGCCCACCCCACCAATGCCAACGTACCCAGGGTTACCCCTTGCAGACCCATTAGTATTGATTTTCAAGACTCTAGTGGGAGGGGGTAGTCAATGCCCTTCCCTAGAAACCTTCCTTCTAGAACACCTGCTTCGCCCAATCTTGGGCCTTCCGGGACCCCCAACAAGAATCCCCAGATTACGAATCACTCTAGTATCACCAGGATCCATCGTCGCTAATAGATCACATTTAGCATACAAGGTCTCCTGCAAAGCCCCAAGAATGCGAGACCAGACTTGACCCACCAACAACTTCTTATCCAAAAAGACCATGCGGTTGCGCTCCAACCAGATGTGCCATATAATCAAACTAGGGCCAATTGGCCAAGCTATGTGCAGAAATGAAGTCCTCACCAGAATGGGCCCAAAGTTCTTCCAAAACTCCTCCAGAGAAGAAGGGTGCCTGCACTGCAAACTCCAGGCCCCCCACCAAAAATGCCAAATAGTCCTAGCAAAAGGGCACTAGAAGAAAAGATGTGAAATAGTCTCAACATCTTTTAGGCATAAGAAATATAATGAAGGACCTTGGAAGCCACGCTTACAGAGGTTATCCCAAGTCAGACACCTGCCATAACCTCAGCACTACACCAGGCCTATCTGTCCAAAACACGATACCTTGAAGCAACAGTGAACTTCCCTTTTGGATTTGGACCCCAAGCCAGCACATCCCACTTTGGAAGAGAATAACATACTCTATCAGCCAAAATGGAGGACAACTCCCTCCTATCCTCTAAAGATCCACCCATGGGCCATTCCTGCATATCCTTTCACTGGTAAACAATAGTCTGCCCCAAAGCCTGAGGGACTTTGAAATCCACCACTCTACTCCAACCAGCCTGAACAAAAATCCTACATAAATCCCCCAAGTGAGGGTGCGAGGAGAGGATAGGCGGGAAGCCATTCTAGGAGTCATGCCAAAAAAGAGCATCATAGCCTCTATTACAGATCCAAAACGAGCCTTGTTTAACCAACATAGCCCCCCTCTTAAGAGTATCCCAAATCATAGAACCTTTCCCCGAAAGACTAAAACGAGGCACCTCAGCGCCCTCCACCTCCCCAAGGTACTTGAAGGTAAGGATCCTAGCCTAATACTAATGCTGATATGAACATCATCTCTAATATAGCTTAGCAACCAAAGCCTGTCCATTCCAATCTATCCTACATAAACCCAGACCACCATCCTGCTTTGGCTGACAAACAACTTCCCACTTAATTAAGCTCCACTTTTTCGAAAGGAGATTACCCGACCAAAGAAACTGTCGACAGAGGCCCTCAAAATCTTTGATGAAACTTGAGGGAGTAGTCAACACAAAGCACCTATATAAAGGAAGGGCCTACACCACAAACTTCAATAGAGTAGCTCTTCCAGCTATAAATAACCATCTATAGGTCCAGTGACAAACCAGCCCACAAAATTTATCCATCACATCCTGCCAAAAACACCTGGGAAGTGGGCACACATCCAAAGGGATGCTAAGGTATATAAAGGGAAGTTTCCCCACCTAAAACCTTAAGATCCTAGCAATACGCTGCTGAATAAGCTTGGGGGTATTAAAGAAATAAATGCAAGACTTACTTTCATTAATGCTTTGACCTGAGGCAGCCAGGTAACAATCCAAAATTTGACGCAAAGCAACTACTTCAGCCACCTTAGCAACACCCATCAAAGTCGTATCATCCACAAACTGAAGATGAGTTTGAGGAGGAAGAAAATATCTCCATTTCCATCCCTGAAAGAGCCCATCCATAACACGGGACTTAATAAATCTCCCCAATCCTTCAGCCATCAAGATGAACAAATATGGGGATAAGGGGTCCCCCTGTTGAAGACCACTAGAAGCACCAAATAGATCCAAAGACTCCCCATTTATGAGAATAGAAAATGAGAAGTCCTCACACAGCTCATGACCCAATCAATCCACTCACAACTGAACCTGAAGGCTCTGAGAATTTTGATCAAAAAGCCCCAGTTAACTCTGTCATAAGCTTTAGCCATGTCTAACTTTATAAACCTAGCCTTTTCTTTAAAAGAGGCCATAGAGTGAATAGTCTCAGCCACAATAACTACTCCGTCCAAAATCTGTCTACCCACAACAAAGCCCCCTTGTTCCTCTGAGATCAACTTATCTAGACATGGCTTCAAACGTTCAACAATTAGCTTTGTAACGATTTTATACACCACATTGCATAAAGCAATTGGTTGAAAAAGGTACAAAGAATCAGCACCCTCACATTTTGGGATAAGAGCAAGAAACATGGCATTCATGGCTCGCAACATTTGCTTATTCCTCAAAGACTCTTGCACCACCTCCAATAGATCAAGGTTGATGACTTCCCAAAAATCCTGAAAGAACTCAGCTGGGAACCCATCAGGACTAGGAGCCTTCCCTGTTTTCAACTGAAACACCACATCCTCCAACTCCTTCAAAGAAATAGGTTTATGAAGAGAAGCATTCATATCTGTAGTCACCAGAGAGGGAATACAAGCTAGGATAGAAGCTTTCTCCTCACTAGCAGGCAGGGTATCTTCAGAAAAGAGAGCAAAGAAAAAATGAACCGCCTCACTAGAGATCCCCAAAGAGGAAGAAAGAACAGAACCCTCAGGAGAGTGGAGAGAAGAGATAAAGTTACCTTGTCTTTGAGCCTTCACCGAATTATGAAAGAAGATTGATATGAGACCATAGGAGAGTCTTACCAGGGACATCCGTTAGAGCATAAATGTTAGAAAGAAGAATTCTTTTCCCCATCTCCAAACTAATTGCAACTAGAGAAATGGAAAATCTACTAGAGATCCACCAAACAAGAGAAATTTGCTGAGGATCCTAGAGGCAAGCAAGACCCCCTGAGTTGCCTTACACAACCACACACTGGCAAAACCCTCTGTTCCAAATCTTAGAAGCACACTGCATCATACCATCCATAGATAATTTCGTCTCCTAGAGGAAAACCACATCCAGAGAATGAGCACTAACCAAGTCCCAAATAGCATTTTGTCTAGGGATGCTATTCATACCCCTTACATTCCATGATAACACAATCATCGCGAAGGGTGAGAGAAGTGAGTATCCAATGTCTTCATCGACACAGATTCCACCAATGTCTCTCCAGTCATCTTAACTTTCTCCTGATCCTTCTTCCTCCCCACCTTCTGGGGCTTATCAGGAGCACACTTTTTCAGGGATTTTTGTTGTAGACCCAGAGTAGGAGAAGAAGAGAGGGCTTTTTTCTTACTAGAGTCTTCTAAACCTAGTCCACTGGCTAAACTCACCCTTTCATCCGAAAAGGCCAGGGGGGTTTCCACCAAACCACAAGAGTCCCCAAACCCAACAGCGGGGGGAGGAGCAACTGAATCCATCACCACCTCGGAAGCTCCCACAAGAACTAGGACTGAGGTAGTGACAAGCAAAGACTCAGAATTATGATCAACTAAAGGAGAAGCTTCAACATGCATGTCAGAAGAAACCCCCTCCTCATGGACTAATTCATCCAAAGCCTCAAACTTGTTAAAAGTCTCCTCCTCTTGATGATCTTGAAGAGTCCTCTTCTGACCCTGATTCTTGTTTCATGCCTTAACTGGCACAAAGCCATCTTTATCTGGTACCACCCCCTACATGGGTGTTTTACCCTTTTCCACCCTTGGATTAGACGGAGCCTTCACATTATCTGAACCACCAGCACCCGAGGCATGAGAACACCTCCTTTGAAGATGTCCATACTCATGGCATAGCCGGCACCTGAAAGGTAAAGTCTCATAGTCTAATTGTTGAGTCTAGGAGCTAGACCCAACAGTCAGATCAATAGAATCTGGCAGAGGCTGGCTCAAATCAATCTCCACACAGACCTGGGCATAGGAAAAAATTTGCTTCTCCAGAGTTTGCTGAGACGGGCCAATAGGCTTCCCTAGCAACAACACAATTGATTGCAGAATATCCTGTCTCCAACATTCCAATGGCAACCGAGGAAAATAAACCCACACCGGCACCTTCAAGGGCAGTTCCTTCGCTGAGTTAAAGCCTGGATGCCAAGGCTTCATGAAAAGGCCAACTTGATTATAAAAGTAGGGCCCTCCCTCAAAAACCTTGTTACGATCAGAGATACACAAAAAAACCACTAGAAAGAAGTTATTCGCAACTAGCAAGATTTCAAAATCACCTTCTGGGTTCCATGACTTGCGAATCCAGGGTTCTAGAAAAGCCATCAAAACCCTCAATCCCATAAATTTGCAGATTAAAACATGTTTGCTATAATACTCCAGGTCCTCGGCTACCGCCTCTATTTGAATCACCAGCTTCGGATGAACTTGAGCTCTTTCCAAGCATCCGTTTATCTTGTGCAATTTCAAAGTGCCAGTGCTAAAAACTGCAACATCAGGCGGGGATGGATGAGGAAACCTGTCACCATCCTTTGTCATAGAAACATCCCTCGACGTCTCACCCAAAGGCACAGACCCTACCATTAGAAAATCCCCTCAAGCCCTCGCACCCCACACCTACACCAAACAACGCACACACTCAAGAAAAAAAACCCCCGAAAGCTAAAAATCCCCACCCCTTGCTGAAAATAACCCCACAAAGCTTGATCCGCAAAGAAAAATTGCATGCAACAAAGAACAAACACATGCAGACCGCGACCTGCTATAGGTCACGAGACTGCACAGAGCTCCCGCACACATGCTCCATCCCTCAAAATATGTATATATTGTTAATCTATTAGTGTTGAAATAATTTGAAATGGGTATTGCTAAGATGTGTGAGTGTAAGTCTTTGGACTTTTTGTTAAGATTTTGCGTGACCCTTTTGACCTTCTTGGTTTTTATTGTTGTTATTCTTGTTTGGATTGTGGGGTAAAGAATTTTGTGGTTTGAATCTTTAAAATAAAAAAAAATTCTTTGTTCCATGAAATTTTGCCTCAAATGTTGAGGATGGCAAAAGAGACTTGCAGTCTATGGTAATGGATGCACAACTTCCAACTAGAGACCGTGACCTTACTGTTAGTGTATATTTTACCTCACATGGGTAAAATACACGTGTCGTAAGCCTACTTAAGTGGGTTGTTTGTCAACTTGGAGAGTTTGACACAAATCTCCAAAGACACATGTTGACATACTTTTAACACTTGGTGGAAACCTTCTTCCACCTTTAGTTGAGTGTTGGAGTCGACTTCTGAATCAATTCAACCTCTCTACCCTATATGTACTTGCTATTATACATAGTTTATCTATTGCAATTCTTATTGCTTTCACTCTAGATTCTATACTTGCATTCATCTCTTCAATCTTGTTTCTAATACTTACTTGATACAAACCTAACTCAACTCCACTAATTCACATAATTGTAGATGCACATGGTTATTGCCACGTAGATGATGCTCCGCCTCACCTAAACAATAATAGACTATGGATCTGCATGGTAATGGCAACGTACACTATGCCCAACCCCAAGAAATGTGATCAAATTATAAGAGAGAGAGTTGGTGGTTTTTCAAGGATCTCCTTCTTTATGTGAGATCTCTTAACATAATTCCAATACTTCACCTTGGGTTTATGAAGAGGTTTAGAATTATCTTTCTTCTTACAATTCTTATCTCCACCACCTTTCTTATTACCAATCCATCCTTTGACCTACCCCTTACAACTAGGGAATCACTAAAGGATTCATCCACACACTTTCTTCTGATCTCTGCACTTAAAAAACCCTAATGAGTTCTTCTAGTTTGGGTGAAGAATAGTTACCACTAATTGTCACAATTAGATTTTCCCATGAATCAAGTAAGAAACATAACAACAAAATAAACATATCATTTTCTTCTATCTCGACTCAAGTATTGATGCTAATTGACTTAGAATCAAATTGAAGGTGTTGAGATGATCATTTAAAAAATCTCCATCTTTCATCTTCAAGGAATATAACTTCCTTATCAATAAAATTTTATTTACAAGACTCTTGGATTGATATAGGGTTTCTATCTTCTTCCACACTAAATATGTGAAGGGATCTTCTTACACATTCATCAACACATAATCTAAAAGACATAGATGAATAATACTTCTAGCTTTCTTATCCAATCTATTCTATTCATCATCCATCATACCTTTGGGTTTCATAGATGAAGATATCATTGTACATTGATCTCTCTCCATGAGGAGGTCTTCTATGTTAAACTTCCATAACTCAAAGTTTTGACCATTGAACTTCTCAAATTTAGACATTGATGTGCTTTCTATGAATCTAACACTACATGTGCTTTGCATTCTCACAAGATCCTTCAAAGGCTCCTATTAAAACTAGTTATTCACTTATTGCAATAAACTTGCATGCCAAGGTTTCACAACAATGAGGATTTCACCACAACACATGTAAGGATATGACTCCAAACAACATGGCCCTTGATCAAACAACATGCATGGGAATTTAATCCTTGTTATAGTAGATCAATAGATTGGGATATTGGAACACCATAAGATTATGTGATCAAATTTAGTTATGTTAGTTAACCAATTCAATTAAGCAACAATGAACGAAGCACACAAATAGTACACAAACCATAGATACACATGAGACATAAATTTACATGGGAAACACTTACAAAAAAACCACTAGCAAAAAGTCATTAACAAATTGTATTCACAAGAAAATACATCCAATACAATAAGTCTCTCTTGCAGAGTATCTCAATTTGTTCAAAGTGAAACTAGTAGAGAAAGGAAAAAAGGAAAAAAGTGCTCATTCTTTTCAAAATTTGACTTTTACATACTGCATGTATAGAGATTTCCTGTGTCTTATACTACTAGTCAACAATTTTTTAATTTTTTTTTAAATAATAGATTTGGGTGTTGATCTTTAAGGATTCACTACAAGCATTGCACCAATGAAGTTAAATCTACTTTTAGTTAAGAGGATTGGTGCCATTTTTAAAATCACTTTTTATCATGTGAACTACACCTAGATCGAGGGGGAAAATTTGAAGAGAAGAGTTGAAATATACAATGAGATTTGCATTGTCTAAACCAATAGCTTCACTTTAGCTATAAGCATAGTGACCTATTTTTGATAGAATAAGAAAAAGATAGAGCATTACCTACACTTGATTCTCTAGCCATACTAGATATTGATCCAAAAAATACACAGTATATACTATGAAATTGATATTATTTATGTCACATCCCAAATTTTGACTATGTTTTACTTTTTACTTACACGTAATTAGTAGATGATAATGCATGATTTAATGATTTGACGTTTAATGAAAATGCTAGGATAAATCAATGATATCATGAGTTAATGTTTAAATGATTAGAATTTAGACATGTGATTATATGAAGTCATGATTGTTTATTCATAAAGATTATGAATTGACTAACGATACACTAATCCTAGTTTGGTTGATTGTAAGTTGTATTCAAAAAACATGTTTTCCACCCTCCAAGAAAAGAGAGGGAAATCGTCATTGGAGAGAAGTGAATAGACGTATGGAAAGGAATAGGTTGTTGCCATCTTACTCTTGTGCTTGTACAGTTTTGTGAACCCTTGTCAAGTTTGGTAAGTTGTGTTCAAACCATTTGGTCTAAGTTTGTTTTCGATTTGACAGTCATCAATTTGTCATCAAGAACTATTAGAGTGAGTTTTGTTGAGAACTAAATATGACTGTCAACAAGATTAGTCGATAGTCGTTAGTTCTTGTGTGTTTTGAATACAGATTATATTCAAGTGGGAATATATGTTAGTGGTTAAAACTATCTCATTTTTGGTAATTTCCAGTTGAAATTCCATTATGATAACCTATCTATTTATTTTGATTTATACGCAAGATTGAGTGGGGGAGAATACCTCAACCCCATTCTCAATATCTTGCCGAGAGATAAAAATGGCGTTAGTATGTGTTGTATATGCAAATATTTTGTTGATAAATATATTCATATATATTAAGCATGATTTATAAGTATAACTTATACTAATAGACGTTGAGTTTTAGAAGGAACGTGATATAATTGCATATTCAATGCTATTTATTATGTGAGCTTATGGGTATTTACTTTCCTTCACTCCATGATGATTTGGAGGAGTGTTCGAACTGTTTGTATAAGTGGTCTTTAATGACTATTAACTTCATTATTATTTGCATGCCACTGATTAAGAGATTTTATAGGCAAGTGTTTTCAGAAGTTTTGTGGCATGAGATTCTCACCTTATAGGGAGTTGAGTAGCCCAAATGGAGAGGACTATTTTTTGATGTCCAAAATAGAATATAATAAGAAAGTGGAGGTTTGCATTTAATAGATATAGAGCTGGGTACTGTGTATGAACCATAGCTCATTACTCTACTATTATCACCTCAAGCGAAAGAGGAGAAAATATATAATAAGGGACATGAATATATACTCAGAGTGTTCAGGGAAGAGACACCAATCATAGAGAGAAACAAAATTCTATGTTAGATACAGAGTGACATTGTGCAAGAGACTGCGGGGTAAAGATTGGGAAGACTAAAAAGAGCTCTTCTATCCTATTCCGTAGAAAGAGTCTTGATAAGTAGATGATCCTCGAGAGGTAGTGAGGACAATGTAAAAGACTTCAGTTAGTTGCATGATCTTGAGAAAGAGAGGAAAGATTGGTGCACGTCATAGATAGAAGGAAAGAGGAATCTAGCTTATTCCCTCAGTCACAATAGGTTCTTTCTTCCTCTCGAAAGATTTATATTAGTTAGAGAAATCTTTCTTAAATGTATTCGGCCCTGGTGATTTTTTAATGTGAAGCTGACTTAGAATATTTCTATGTATATCTAAGGCCAACTTAGTGAATCTTTGAGTGTTTCTATGGCCGATAGAATTTGAGTATATCTGTGTTTTATGGCCAATAAAACTTAATTTATCTCTGTGAGTTTATATGGTCAATGAACCAAATATATCCCAGTAAGTATAAGGTTGATAAACATAGATTATCTCTGCATGTATAAATCCAACAAGTTTAGTATATTCTATATTTTTATATAGTCGACATATTTGCATAAGTAATGAGTGATCATAAGGTCGATAGATTATACTAGCCTAAACTATAGAAGTCTGTTGAAAGGCTAAAGTGATCCTTGTATATTGTATACAGTTTAGTCAATCCATATAGGATGAAAGGCCAAGTGACTTTTGTATATCATCTACAATATGGTATTAATCTAGAGAAGGTCAAATGGCCATGATGCTGGTAAAAACACCAAGCATAGTTTAAGAGATTCAAGTTACGGTTGATAGTGTATTCTTGATATGGAAAGCCAATATATGAGATCTTATCTCTGTTAAGAAGCCATGGCAAGGCCGAGGTGTGTTGCTATAACCTTTATTAACTAGATCAACTGTCAGCTTTATATTAATATTTATGTAATTTAGAGATTGATCTATTGATCTAACCTTGATGACAATATAAGAGTTGAGCGTGGTAATGAAAGTTTAGACAAGTGTTTGATTCACATTTCTTAGTAGAGTTTATGTATTAGTTTTGATATATATATAAGATCTTCAACATTAAACTTGTCAAAGACTCTAGTATTAACCTACAGGTAAACTTGTGGGAGTTGAGATAGAGATAGGTTCTCATTTTCAAGTTTATATGTATAAATGTTATTGTGATCTATCAAAGATTATGTGATAACTGATCTCTTGTCTTAAAAATGAAGATATGATATGGGTATTGACAAAACACCAAGAGAGATGATATCACATCATATATGCAAACCACATCATGATAGTTTTGTTATTTTACTCTAGGATGAAACACAAGATTCTGTGATAAGTTACTCACTTATTTACAGTTAACTAAAATAAAATGACATCTTTGGAAACATATAAGGTTAGTGTTACCGATTCACATAGGTATTTATAACAATGATAAGTATTAACATTTTACTCTAAAGAAGTTATTTGTGAGAGCAAAACCTATTCCTTATTGAGGTCAATAATAATAGTGTAGACTCAAACTTATCAAGGAGAAAGATTGATTAAGTCTTAAGTGAATATCTATGTTGAAGATTATGATAGATCCATATATGTATCCTTGATTTTGGAAGCATATATTCACTATTTTTCTGAATGGAGATTTTGGTGAGATAATATCATTACAATATTGAAGTGACAAGGATGCAACATGGACATAGATTTTCTTGTGTGAAATAGAGTTCTTCCTATCTTATAATTGTAATACAATTTACCAAGGAAATGGGAGAACCAAATAAGTGGAAACCTAAATATCCTTTTGATTATCAACTATTACTTAAGTTAAACCATCTCGAGAAAGAGTATACTAGGAGACATATTTAACTTCTCCTATGTTTCAAGATTGAAACTATTAAACTAGCTCAAGGGTATATGCATACTAGGAGATGGGTAGTTATAGTTCTCATAATATATGTTTAATAGAACTTATTTTAGTGCTAAGTGCATAAAAGACAATGTTAACCCAATGTTGGGTATCCTTGATATGATTTATTTCAAGTTGGGCATGTTGGGAGATTCAAAACTCAACCCCACATGATTGTTATACTTATGATTGTTGATAAAGGTTTATGTGACATATATACAAAGGATGTTATATATGAGTTCATAACCTAACTTATATCAAAAGTCGGTGGACTTAAGAAGACCAAGAGGTCAAAATCATTTTATCATCTTTTAGATTCAAACCTATTTAGGTTAAAAGATTGAATTTAGTCAAAAGATTAGACATGAAAATGATAGTATTTGTTAAGATATTATATGAATGAGGATATGCCTCATATACTATGCTTATTCATGTTATATGAAATGTGAATTTGAACAATGCTAAGTGGTCTAGGGAAGACTAGAGGTATTTGTTTCCATGTTATATTATTATAACTTATTATATTTGGAAAACAAGGGTATTGATATTTCCATGTATTGGGTTAGAGAAGTTAAAACACTAGAATCAACCCAGAAGGGGTTAGAAAACTTAAAACTCTTAAGTCAGATATGAGATTGTTTTTATATATTATGGTTGACAGTGAATGGTTGAGAAACCATAGAGCTAGTTAGAAAGTGTAAAGCCTCACAAATCATGTAAAAGCATTTAAACCAACTCAAAAGTAAATGAAGTAAATAATCCACTTAAATACAACATCGTAATATTAACCAAAATAAAAAAGAAGTAAATAATCCACTTAGATACAACTTTCAATGATAATAAATGTAATTAATCCACTTAATCACAATATCTCAAATAAAAGATAATCTTATACATATGAATCTCAATGTCAATAAATCTTAGATATTCATGTGCTTAGTCCAGGTAACAAGCATTATAAAATAATATACATAAATCCTTTGGCAAAATGCCATAATACATCCAAAATAGGTACAATAAACAAGTACATCAATAATAAATAAATCAATACACTCTCCAGCTGCACTAACCAAGTGGTCCACCACCTACAAGCCGAGAGATAGGAACATGGCTCAGGTGCTTTTCCACCCAACCATGAAGTATTTACACTTCCCTGGATCCCTTCCTGAAATGAAGGAAACCTAGTCTTGCATGAAATGTCTAGCTACCTGGTAATAACTGCAGGAGGGAACACTCGATGCAACCCTGATGTCTGAATGTGCAATTCTAAGTAATGAAAAGCAAATTGTCTCACAACAGGATGTGACAGAGATATCAATAAATAAGTTTGCTAGATAATAAACATCTATTTCAATGTCATTCTGATTAGATCTAATCATTTAAGTAACCTGGTCAATTCCTAAAAAGAGGAAAAGCCATCTCTGGATATCCACATTCGGCATCCTAGTCCCAAAAGTAACCCAATACATTCCTATATAAAAACTACTTCTTTCCCCAAGAAGCAAGAAAATAAGTAAAGAATCACAAATTCAAGATTTCCAATAAATCAATCCAATCCCTTTCCCAAAACATCAAATAAGGAAAATACACTTCAAGCAATAACCATCTTTTGGGCATACAATCGAACTCATAAGTTTATCAATTTGATATAGTTTCTAATATTGTATTTCAGTCACAATGTCTTCAATAATAGTCATTCTAAGATATTAATCTATCTTGCTATTATTTCTATGACAAGAAGTTTTTAAAACAATAAAAATAGTAAAAATAGTCTTCCTATCGCTGCTGCGACAAGAACTATTGCAGTAATAAAGAAAGAGTTCACAGAACATAGTTTAATCTGATTTTCGGTCATAAAAACACTATAAAAATCTCATTCTTAGATTGTTCCAACTCATTGTCATTTCGGTGACATGAAACTAATATGTCAAGCATGCAGTTTAAGCACATACATCTCTCTATAACCTAATTGTCGCTGTGGTAGAATCTAATAAATAATAAATAAAGAACTATATTTGTAATATGATTTCTGTCATTCTAACTTAATGGTTTAAAAATAATGTTTTGGGACAACAAATTCAATATTGAAAAATATTTATCGGAACTGGTGTTTTCATCTAAGTTTTTAGAGATTACATGCTCACATTGTTTATTCAAGAAAATAGTTCGATCTAAAACTCATTCTTATATAAAACAACATCGAGAGAAAATATAGTCATATAATTGTCTAACATGAAGATCATATAAATGATTTGGGTTATAGTTTTCATCAGAAGGAGCCAGATCTGAATCACATTACTTTGCTGGCAAAGCAATAGAGATAAACAATATGGTTTCTGGTAGTCAAGGCTTTGTAAGGTAAATCAAATATGAACAATTCTAATTTTTAGTCTATACGCTGGGCAGATTGACCATCATGCAGTTCGCTATGAGTTTAAGTCAGAAATTTGAAAGAGAATAGAAATAAATGTCCAAGGTTGCTTATTTGAAATTGGTGACAACAAGAAGACAAGGGTCAATCTGTTCAGATCGCCCAAGTACTATCAAGTCAGCCATAAGGAAGGTTGACGACCAGCAAAACATAGGTGGCCAAGATAAATGGAGCGGTGGCCACTATCTCTGCAAGTCAAATGTGAGAGAAAAGAGCGATGGTAAAAAGGTTGACAGCTAACCAAAAATGGATTCAGGCGTCAAAGATCAGAAAAAAAACATATGAGGTACGCTAATCTCAAGATTTGATACTAGCGGCAGGTAGGAATAGATCGCCAGGTAGACTAACAAGGAGGATAGCTCAGACAAATAAAAGAGTCAAGCATAGAAAAACAATCAGCCACCAAAAAGTAAAGAAACTATCTTTTTGATAGTCACAACAATGCAATTTTTAATGCAACGAAAATGAAAAGGAACCTAGAAATAGCAGTCGCTTTGATGAAGAATCTTTGCAGAAGAAGCCGCCCCTCTCTCTCTCCTGCTCACGGCTTGGTATCCTTAGGTTCACTGATCACAAAAATCTAGATACTACTACCCAAAATGTGTTTTCTGTATGAATTCGTGGTATTCTTTTTACTCAGAGAATACTCCGAAAAACTCCTCCTTCGTTGTAAAAAATGTGGTGTCTTTTGCTAAGCGATTTGCCCTTTTTAATAAAATTATCTCCCTCTTATTTTTAGCGATCAAAATTTAGGTTTTGAACTAGAGTTGAATTCCCAGTTTGCATAAGTAATCGACCTATAGAATTAGAGAAAATAAATAAAATGCTATTTAAAACAATAAAATTATATCATTTGTAGCTTACTATCGCATGGGTGACAGGAATATATATTTTAATTCTTTCATTCTTGTTCTAAATATAATATTACTATTTTTAATATTATTTAACTATTGTTATTAAAACAAAACTAATTAAATAATCAAAAGAGAAATGTAATACAATATTGCATATATATATATATATATATTTAAGGAATATATTGTCTTCCAAACATCTTATAAACAATATTTTATTATTTATTTAAATAACACAATACGTCATTTGAATATATTTCGAAAAGATATTAAGTTAAAGTAATCGTATCATGCATTTGAAAATGATTAAAAATCACGCATTAATGCAATAAAAGCCATTCAATAATGCATACCAACTACGTGATGTGTGTGATTGCATCAGGGTAATCCATCCATCAGTTCTTGCCAAGTGGCTAGAACATCTCTACCTCAGCCATGCTCTCATCTTCGACGACTACCTGCATCCATTTGCACTCAACTCGACGTCAATAGGTTAGTGTCTCAAAAACATAGCCGAAGTAAATCATTGCATTTACATCCATATTCAATATTTAAAACAATTTTCAATTTTCATCAATATAACTCATAATAATTACCTCCACATATGCAAAATTACTTAAAGTAAAGTCAATCACAATAATTATTCACTAAACTAGAATAATCATATTGTCCATAAAAACAAGATGTGACAGGAAGAGTATAAGAAGCACTCTGTTAAATTTAAATGATTTTTGGATAGAGTCAAAATTTGTTATACAACACATAAGTGTTTAATATTAGTATTTGAAAGTATGCAAAGAGGGACTCTTTGAAAGGTTAGAATTACCTAAACCTATATATTGCATGTATATCCTAGATTAAGGATTAGTTCTAAATCAAATTGACTAGGATGGAATATAGTACAAACAATTTTATGTCTAGAGTTACTAAGTGAAGAAAGTCAAACTGTAGGATGAGATAGTTTCCAAGTCAAGTTAGAGGTGTGTGAACACACGGCTACGTTTATTGCAAATGTTTATTTATATAGAAACTTTGGCTAAAGTGATGCATTTGTCTCTGCATGCATTAGTCAGTTCACATAGTTTAGATGGCATGACTAGTCAGACTAATCATACTTAGCTAGAAGATTGTCTAGAGTTGTATGGTTGATTGTGTTACGTAAGACACAACACTAGGACTTAGATAGCAACTTGTTGGTTCCTTATTTCTATACTCTTCGTGAAGGGTAGGGGCACTTTTGAGGAAGGAAGGTGTACGGGAGACCGCCGATCTATGGTTGGAGGTAAAGCACTTAGATGATGCTATCCCTCTGTAGCAAAAGACTCACCAAGACTTGAGTGACAAATATCAAGATTCTAGATGCAGTATACTTTATGATTGACTTATGATGTAAAATTATTCTTTTGCCAAGTGAAAATTTATTGTAATTGAAAAGTGAATTGTTTTCACTATGATATTATCTTTGAATATATTGTAATTTCAAGGTTGAAAAATATTTAGAAAAGATATGCTTTTATTTATTTGTGAATATACAAGTGTAAAAAAAATTATTTTCATGTTTATCATTTTCTTTTACTTTCTTAGTAAAATGTGTTTGCAATTCTGAGTAACATGAGATGGCATGCTACAATTTAAATAGTCTCATCCCCTCTGAAATATCTATTTGTAGCACCAATTTCTAGCAATAGGAATAGTGTTGTGAAAAGATTTCAAATACACAAGCAACTTCAAATCAACTACTATTGTATCCCATACCTGGAAGTGTGAGTGCAAGAATTACTAGTAGTTTAACTTAAAAGAACCTAATATGAAAAGAAGTAAAACAAAGATAGTAAAACACCCAATAAAGAGCAACATCATTGATTACTCTAGAAATCTACCACTAAAAGGGTAAGAAATGACCAAGTAGTGCATTTCCTAATCCCTCAAGTAATTAGTTTATTAATAAACCATATCTTATCTAATATTATAAGCATGGTATTATAAAACACACAAGTTTCCTACTTTAAAAAAAGATGAAGTTGAAATAACTAAAATAAAAATTTGTTATTAATTGATATTTAAGCTAAGATGATAATTCATAATCTAATGATATATAAGGTGCAACTAAAATATGCATACAACATTTTCTTTAATACCACAAGAAGAGAAACAAACTACCATATACCTCAACATCATCTAGTCTAAAGCATAGTTACACATCTAGAGCATAGTTACATAAGCCTATCAATTTTCATTCTACACTAAAGGTGTGCCAAGAAAAACAACAAGTTAATCTCTTTGAGAATGAAGAGAAATATGATAAAATATAGTACTTCATGGAATATATAAGATATCACCTTCATCTTTTTATTTGAGACCCTTTTTTCTTTAGCTTGCACTTATTGTGAGACAACATATGAATGTGATGATTGAGTTGGGTTAATTTCTAGGAGATTCCAGTTGGTTTTGAAGACATTAGAGGATGTCCCACACTTAACCATGGATAAGCACCACTTAGGAGGAGAGTCGAGCACAGATTGGGGAAATAAAAATAAAAGTCATTAGCATGGAAATAAAACTACTTTTTTAATAAAAAATAAAAAAATTGATAGGTTCTCACCTTTATAATTGGAATTCAAGCTTGCTTCCACCACCTTTCACCCTCATCAACATGCCGTGGAATAAAAACTAGTTTCACTCCTTGGTCTGAAGGTTTTTAAAGTTAGGTTCACCATGTGAAAGTATTCTAATCATATACATCCATGTGGGTTGTAAAGAATCCCTCTAAGGCCATAACACAAATGGCCTTAGACTTCTCAACATTGAGGGGTATGTTGTTAAGAAAATAATCCATTGGAAATTATTCATATTGATGAATCCCCTCATATGTTTTCTCATAGGAAACACAACAATATACTTCATATTAACGCCATTTTAAAGGATTTTAAAATCAATTGCACTAAATGAGTGCAAGCATACTTGGTTATTTATAAAGAAGATTAAGTTGACTAGATGAACTTATAAAATCCAATAGAAAGTTTGTTCTGATGAGATTTTACATGAAACAACAACAATATGCATGAAAACCAAGTTAGTTACTAGAAAATCCAACCAAAAAAGCTTCAAAATTTGAAAACAAAAACCATTCTAAGCTATGTTTATGTGAATCTATGCCACTTGTAAGTAAATAGGTGAGGGTGACTAGAGTGGATTTAGTAAATCAACAAATACTCCATTTTAAGAAATTTTTACACATTTCTCACTTTTGACTATTTTAAGGGAAAATAAAAATAAGCTAAAAATAAATGCATTAAATTTTCTTATAAAAAATTCCATGCTTGTATTTTTACTAGTGAATCTACCCTGTGCTTGTAAGGTTTGTTATGAAATGAAAGGATATAATGCAAATAATTCCCATAATTAATCCTACAAGAAGAGTATCACAAGTTATCCAATCTAGTTAATTTTTAGTAGCATTTTAAAATAACAACATAAAGAAATACCAAGAATGAAAGACTAGAATGAAGCAATCACATAAGAGTACGAGAGATCATTGACTTTAGAAAACCTTTTCAATAAAAACCCAACCTCCAAATCTTTGATCTAATGTATTATTCAACAACCAAACTGATTATAATACACTTGCAAGCTCCAAGCTCTTCTAGGAGATCTAATGTCCACACTCAAGGAGGAAACAAACACAAGATGCTATGAGATGAGATAAATAACCTCCTAGCCGTGCCTTCTATTTATAGCAATGAGAGGAAGGATTTCTAGAAGGTTCTTGCCTACTAGAAAATTCTTACCAACATATGACTATTAGAAGCTTCTTTCTAACATGTGACTACTAGAAGTTTCTTGCCAACATGTGAAGTTGGCTTGCATCATGTGTGCCCAAGCATTTAATACTTTTACAATATTGAACATATTTTATAAGACCTCAAAATAATAAATACTTAAATCTATTCTCCCAATAATCCAATGTGCTCAATAAACCATGACCCCATATTAAATACTTCTACAATGTCAAATACAACTTCCCCTAGAAAAATATTGGTAAATATAAAATATTTTAATATGCAAGATGTAGAATACCTTCCCAACATATAGATAATCAAGCCAAACAAAAAAACTTCATAATAAGCCATAGTAAAGACTAATGACATGAATTTGTGACAAATTGGAGTGATTTCTAGAAGGTATATGAAGTGAACCATAAAATACTTCAAAAACAAGATTTTACATGTATCTTTTCCAAATTCATAAATCTTTATAGGAAAGAATGAAGACAACCAAAAAAACTTGAAAGCATAATGCTAAATTTGTTCTAAAATATAGTGACATGAATATAGATTCTAAATTCATCAAATTTTGGCATATAACTGATACTATTCTAGAGAAAATAGAAATAATACATAATAACAAGACTACTTGCAAGACAAAGGTTTCAGTTCTTGCCACACCCACTTTTAATCAACGCTATTGAAACTTGAATGTCACCCTTTTTTATGAATCTTTTAGAATCACTGCTACCATCCAGGCCTCTCCTTACGAGCTATGCATCCATTCATAAACACATTACAACACAATCAATTCGTTACAGACTACTTACATTGAGAAAAACATGGGTGACACGTTGATTTTTATTGTGAAATGTGTACTAAATGTGCCAATGACTATCATTTTCCAATAAGTTTTAAAGTTGAAGTAGGTAAATATTTTTAAATTCATGAATTTTTCTTAATGGATGATCCTAGGATAAAATATTGAATAGTCAATAGAAAAATCCTAGATTCTCCTAATTATCTGACCCATGATAAAATAGGAAAAATCATAAACATTACTATCTATCTTTAAGTTTTGCTCTTGCATGATTTTGAATGAAAAAAAAAAAAAACTATTTTTTTAGCCCACTATAAAGGCTATGGCAAGGCAATTATTTTTTAATTCTTGCTATTTTTTTAGCCTAAAGAAAATATTTTGGGTTAATTAGAAAATTCAAATAGAACAATTTCTTTTATCAAAACAAAGCAACCATTAGGGGAGAGGACTTAGTAGTTGCACACCCTAACTTCACACTCTTCAAGCTCCTAAATAGTAAGTTGAATTTATGTGAAAATTCTAGCATGTCTTCATAGGTGAGTTAGAGTTTAAAATTATTGTTTGGGGTTTTGGGCATCGATAACGTAGCCACATAGATACGTCTTCACTGAGTTGTCCAAAAACACCCCCCTAAAAAAAAGACCAAAACACATGCATCAAGGCATGTATTGTTGATTACCTTATGTGTCATCATATGATTCGTTGTTTCTTTAATATAACTTGTGAAAATAGATACTTTATATCCAATTTTAAAATACAAACATAACTACTAATACTTGACTTTACAAGTAATAAGTAAACAGTAGCAGTAAAAAAAACACACAACCCTAATACAAAAAAATTGAAAAGTAGATTATTATAATCGACCGTAGAGTTTAGATTTGATGACCATATGACCGTATTTAGACATTTGTGCTATAAGATACAATCAAAATTTTAAAAAGATTGTATTATATGAAAGGATAAATTGTCAAAATTTATATAGAATTATGATGATATAGATATTTGGTTTATATATAATTTTATATTATATTAAGATATATCATAATATTTTAAGGGTACTTTTTGAATAGATAACCATCATTAAAAAAATTGCTTGAAAGGCAGGGACTGATTGTCAAATTTATCGGCAGTGAAGGCAGGGACAAAAAAGTGTAGAGGGCCAAGGAATACGTAATTTGAACCCAAATAACACATTTTTAGTTCAACACTAACGCATAAGAAACAAACTGATTATGTGTAGGAAGAAAACATCTATGGATACTCTCCCACGTTTCCTCACAAACGGACTCGATTTTCAGGTAACATAACACAGAAACACATGTTACTCATATAATAATAATGCTATAGTCTTACATTGTCTAATACATGCCATAGACAACCAAAGGCAACAAAACGCCCAAGCACACGGTTCTAACTGGCAGGACTAACTGTTGGTTAATGCATCTCATCTAGAGGCTTCTCTATTCTAATTTCTCAACGAATTAGCACTGGTTGATACCAAAGCCAACGAGAGAGTTAGCTGAATCGATAGATACCCGAACACCTTGCTGCTGAATATTGCCTATGATAGACAGACTGCCCGCTGTGGGTGCAAAAGCCAGGCAAAAAGCCCCCATGATATCCACAGGAATCAGATAGTTTTCAGCCGGCAGAGCCAAAACGACCCCGTTGAGAAAATGAAAACTCACGGTGGGAACACTGACCGTTTGGAGGCCGGCGAAGTCATAGCATGTGTCGAATATGGACATCCCTTCTGCCCGGGGAAGATGTCGGGTGCTCACAACGAAGGCATCACGCATGGCTTCGTAAGCATCCCTCTTCAACCGCGTGACGGCCGTGCCGGAGTCCACTATCACGCCTCCCTTTCCCGTCTCGTCGAACTCAAACACCTTCTGCGGAAGAGAAACCAGCAACCCGCCGACACTAATAGCCGTCAGTGGAACATAATAAAACGTACCGAGTCGCGGGTTTCGGAGAAGCGGAACGAAGACGGACCCGCCGGGCGAGACCGAGTCGGGACCGAAATCGAGCACGCCCGAGGATTCCGACGAGCGGTCGACGAGGCAGTAGGAAAACTTGGTCCCATATGACCCGAGCTGGGAAGGGAACGACAAGGATCCGGCCCCGAGACCAAGCAACCCGGCCGCGCCCACGAACAAGCCCTTGTTATCATGGCCACACCCGATTGCCACGTTTTGAACTATTGTGTTGCCGAATGTGAGCGTCTCCGTAGCGAAGCTCCCGACGGAATGAGACCCGTCTCCATAAGCTACCTCATACACACACCCGCGGCTGTTGCAGCCGGACTCCTCCAGCTCATTGCACACAGCGGAACCGCATGAAATGGAGGTGAAGGAAGCTGAGGAGGAGGGATCGAAGACCGGATCGGTCTGGTCGTAGCAATCTTTGCAAGGCTGGCACTGGACCCACACCACGTCGCTACCCGTGTCCAACACGAGGTACTGCTCCCTCGCTGGCGTTCCCACGCCTATGCGGGTAAAGTATTCCCCGCTGCCTTCCATCATGCCGGATATCACCTCGCCTCCGAAATCCTCAATCTTGGCCTTGCGCTCTACTCTTCTTTTTTTCTCCTTCCCCTTCAACTTTCTCTCTACTCGCCTATTGAGCGCCTTCACCCGTCGGGATTCCCTTTGCAGCCTCTCTCTAAGCCTCTGCTCGTAGCTCATGTTTCCCCTCAGTAGACTATCTCTGTGGAAAACTTGCAGCCTCCACGCATTTTTGCCCACGTCCTCCTCTTGTTGATTGGTGTTATATAGTTGCAGCGGAGGGGAGCTCACTTCCCTAAGACGAGCTGCGATATCCAGTGCATGATAATGAGACCCACCTCGTTTCTCTGCCCAAGAAACGTGAACAAACAAGAGGAAAGTAAAGAGGGAAATTATAACCCTAATTGACACTGGAACAAGAAATCTACAAAGACCCATTTTTAAAAAGACAGGTCACGTCCCTCCCTTCTTCGTGAGCAGAGCTTACGTCTTGACTTTCTCTTGGCTGGTTCGCAAAATCTATCTCTCACATCTCAACTTTTAATTCTCTCCCTCTATCATGCCTTCAGACATGGGCTCGAATTTTTTAAGGTTTTGCCAAAATACTCTCAAGTGGCTCGCTTAGGGAGAATGATAGAAACTGATCTCCGAGTAAGCAGAGAGTAGCAGTTGCCATACAGAGACTCACAAGCAAAAATAAGCTCTATAATTCCATTCCCTCTTCTCACTCTTCTCTATAATTCAACTCACTCTTCTCACTGATTTTCTAACCTTAACTTACAATCCTGCTGTAACGCTCCTGAATTTATACCTGTGTTTGACTGTAATGTGTTTCAGCTCAACGCAGGGCACCAATGATTTTATAATTATTTGTTGGTATTGGTCACGTATCGTGCCAACTATTTCCCATCTCCCGTATTGAGGGGTCTCCACTAGCCACAGTTTCCACCACTACTACCCCTCGTGAAATCGACCCGACCTGGCAATCTCCTATTGCATGAAACGTTGTCTGATATGTTGAATGGAAAATTATTTGAGGACCACCTCTCCTTACTTTGGGCTTTAAAAATGAAAAGAATGCTCGTTATTCATGCGTCGTTTTGGTTGAGCAACATCTTCATTTATTCAATTTTTTTTAGTGTTCAATTTCTTTTAGTGCTCTAATTTGAAATTCATACTTACTCTTGTCTTAATCGCATGTTCACATTCCATTAAACGCATCTACCACCAGCCTGGCTTGAATAGACCTGTGTTTTTTCAGGTTAACCTTAACCAGCCGGTGCGTTGTAAGCGACCGGTTGGTTGACGTCAGGTACGGAAGGTCAAAACAGGCAAATAGCAGGTATGGCAGGCCGTCGACTGGTTGAGGTCGAAGAAAGCTGTCAAACCAGTACATAGAGTTGGTCGACTGGTGCAGTTGATTGCCCAGCCGTACAGCCGGTCGTTTACAAAGCACCGGCTGTTTATGGCTGGGCATTTTTTCATGTCTATTGAGTAGGTCGTTTCATTAAGCAATGCAACATCTGTCAAAGGACCTAACTTTAAGTTCTAGGAGATCAATTGAGAATTTTGGTTAAGTTTACTCAAATATGCTATGCTTTCAAATTGGAAATTTATTTAGTGTTTGGAAAGAGAGGAATTTTGCTCTTTTTTTGGATGTACTGTTGACAATAATTTCTCCATGTATTTTAAATCTATGATTTATTCAAATGTAGTGCAAGCCAATAAAGTTGCACTTAAAGTGGCCACCTACAAGTACTTTTTAATCATTGGGGTAATGCATGTTCTACGGTTGCTATAGTTCCACTGACCTCTCCTTCCAATAGAGGCTAATCCCCTCGTAGAGGACATTGATGTGATAGAAGTCATTCTCATGATTATCATGCTTCTCATCATAGAGCTCATGATTGTAGTGTCCATGGATGGTCTTCAATTTCTTGATAGCCTTCAACTTCCTCTTAACCCCATGGCAGAGGTGCCTTAGGTTTGGATAGATAGTAGCAAGTTTCCTCATCTTGCATTGGTCATTTCTCCTCCTAGGGATAATAATTAGCCTCCTGAGGATGTGTAGGATAAACAAACTAATGATGGTGCTCTTACAAGTTGGGATCCCATGCTAGATGGCCAAGATGCTCCCGATGTGTGAAAACTAGATGACTGTGATGCATGTCCTGCTATTGGTTCAATAGCTCTTGCTGCTTAACATATTGTTTTTATGTTTTCTCTTTTGATATGTTGTTTAAAACTACACTTTGCATAAACTATGGGATGTGACTTTTTCTACACATTTTTTTTTGGAATATAGTGTATTTAGAAGCTTTATATGGTTAATATAAATGACACTATTTTATCAAAAAATGTAAGAGGATAGATAGCTTATTAGTAGAGAACAAAACCTAAATTTGTTGGCCGACCTTATTTGTTAAATATTTTTTTTGTGATTATTATCCATTCAAAGTTACTATTCAAATGTTAAGATATATTTTATTTAAAAATATACTATATATGAAACATATATAGCTATAATATTATAGGATTTTTGATAGTTCGCATGTCATTTGGTAGTCATGGAGGGATGTGCAATTTTCCCTCAACTATCATTATATACTTAGGACTATTTTGTAGGATTGAGGGTTAATCTTTTTGATGTTGTTTTATCTATTGTTTGAACTAAATACAATTTTAATGATAACATAATTTATGTGTTTTTTTGATGATAAAATCAAGAAGGACAAACTTTTAAATGATTGGATGTAGTGAACCATACATTATTGGAATATTATTCTTAATGCTTTTTTTTAGCTCATTGGCAACTAACCTAGGTTATTTAGCAAAAAAATGTTTCTTGTGATTTCAACCTTTAACCTCCACTTTTAAAGGTTGATAACTTATAAACTCACTTATATGAACACTTTTAAATGTAAATTCAAAAACACAACTCATCAATTATTTAAATTATTTCATAATGTATAACTACTATATGTATATTTGAAAGGAAATTAAAAAAAACTTTCAATTAATCTTAGGGTAGAAAAATATTAATAGAAAAATTTAGTCATTAAATTGCAAAAAAATTGGTACAAGGATAAAATATTGCCATCCACTCTAAATTTTGATTTTCAATATGAAAAAAAGGATATTATACTTCTTTGTAGTGGATTCACCAAGTTTTTTTAATAAAATTTTCAAGTGGTAATTTGTTAAAGTATACCATGTGTTCCAACCATATAAAACCTATCTATGAACATTGAAAATTTCCTCTTCATTGTTATCATATCACATCCTTTACATAAAACTTATCTATTAACTCTCCACAATATGCTAATGAGAATACTAAAAAATATATTTAAAATGGTAAAAAGGGTAAACATTTTCTTATCATTTTAAGTGAGTCACTAATTTGATGTATGAGACCTTCTTGGTGCATGCCCACAAGGAGGTTCCTTTCCCATTTGCCTTATATAATGCTTTGCAAATTGTACGTACCATATCTCTCTTTATTATTCAATCCTATATCCTCTCTTTGGAGTGAAAATGGATTCATTATTAGATCCACTTAGGACTAAATAAATCTATTTCCAAGCCTTGGGTGGAAAAAAAAGGCGTGTCTCACTTGTGGGCCACATGCTAATTTAACAATTTATGCAAACTAATATGCCCCAATCTTAGGACATGTGGAAACATAGATTAAATTTATGTTGTAGATGACATTCTTGACATGTATATGCATGTCCCTTAAACATTTTATGTGGTACCATTTTCCTTGCAAACCACATGGAAGTATGTCATTTCACACAAACTAGCAATTCATATCACATTTTTTGTGATCAAACAAAATAAACCCTCGTAGTAAGATTTATGAAAATATTGATTTTAGTATATTTTATTTTATTATTATATCTATTTTCTATTTTCTAATCAACATAGGTTTATTACAAAAAATAAAGACTTTGTTTGACACGTGAAAAAATAGCAAATAAGTGAAAAACTTTTAAAAATAAGATTATGCTTCATACTGATGTCCTTCTTTAAATAAAAAAATTAATGAATTAATTTGGGTATACATGGAAAGAGTTATGCACTATGGGTGAATATGCATTTAAATTATTATTATTCTTATTTAAAAAATTAAATATAAATAAAATATGCAAAAAAAGATTAAAAAATATGTACCTCAATATTAGTGTTAATGATCTATGTTAAGAAACTATGAAAATATTTTATATCTATCTCAAATATGTGTTATAGGGAAATATTACTCATCAGAAAATACTATAAAGTATAATAATCGCTTTATTACCAAATATTTAAAAAATGAGATAAATTATTTTAAAAAATAGAAATAGAAGTTTCATAGGAAACCTCACAAATCATTAGTTTTACATTATCTTCAAATTCTTAATGGTTTGCTTTCTATAATTGAGATACAATGGAATTTTTTTAAAAATATGAATTTGTGCGACCCACTTAAGCAAGAAAAATGAGACACCTTTATGTTGTCACCCCTACATAAATACCATAAATAATTAATGCAACATGTAAACTCAATAACATCTAAACTCAATACAACATCAAGTCTAACTGCAACATGTCATGAGAGTTCAGGCAAACATAACAAAGAACATGAATACATCTAACTACAACATCATCACTCATGCTTCCTATGGGCGGAACAGGCCTCACTCAACCCAGGACTAGAATGATGAGCTAAGCCCTGTACTAATCCCTGTCCTGTGCCTTGTCCTGAGCCCTGTCCTGACCCCTATGTATCTAATCCCATCCATCTATGAATATTTGAGTGATGTGTAGACCCCTGAACATAAAAATTATCTCTATTAAAATAAATTTATATATAATTTAAAAAAATATGGAATCTCAAGTACATGTTCAAATTTTATACAATTAAATATTAAATACCTCGCATCCAACCTCAACCACATCCGCTGTCTACTACACAGTGTCATGTCCTACCACCTCTCTCATTGGTCCCTAATGTAAGATTGATTAAAAATAAGAGTCAACACATGCATGATGCACAAGACTAAATTTTATAATTTAAATATATGTTATTTATTTAACAAATAAATTACACTAGAGATTAAACACAAAATTTAAAATATATACCTCGTCATCAGAAACCTGTGTAGTTCCATGGATGACCCTCCCAATCCCACTAAGGTCAAATGAATTGGGGGTCATCGCAATGTTATCCTCAAACAAAAGTCCATGGAATGATCTTGGTGCATAAGGTGGCACAATACTAGCATCAGGCTATGATGGAATCTATTGTGAAGGCACTGTGTCAGTCATATGTGTAGCTCAGTGATCATTGTGTTGACTGACAAATGTGGACACAGTCTTGAGAGGGATCTCGTATTCTGAACTGGTAAATTGATATGCAGAAAGTAGATCCTGCACCAAGCATCTACTCAATCTACATAAAGCACCCTCTCCAGAAGTCTGTGCAACGTCATGTGGTGAAACTATGTCAGCACGTATGTAAGGATCATAACTAGCAGAAGTTGAATCATTTGATCCTATATTGGTGCGTGAACACAACATCTATCTACCAACACAATCTGATGCCAAGCGGTCAATGTCACTGGCAATAGAACCTAAACTCTCAAAAATGTGCTGTCTCGATGATGCAACTACTGCCTCAGTTGATTGTCCTAGATTCAATCTTTTGGGAAGTACCAAAAGGTTGGGACCCACTAATGCCCTCTTATCAATGAGTGAATCTTGATTAGGACTTCAGAATTTCTCTAAAAACCTCCCAAAACCCTGTCCCGCATGTCGAGAGATAGATGTGAAATCAACATCATGTCGTAAATGAACTGCAACATATAATTGTTTGCAAAAGTATAATGGTAGCTCATCATTGTGAGGCCATCTATGATGTGCTGCTAACCACTTGGGATATATAAGTGGTGCAACAACAACATCTATAGACCTGGTGACAAAATAGCCCCGAACTCTGTCTAGTCCCTGATAATGTGGAAACATACTATGCACCATATCCAATGAAATAGCCCTATTAATTGTTGGCCATTTCATTGTCCCAGTAATAGTACTAGAGTGACACATAAAAATCCTCAATACTCAAATCATCGTAGGGATTATATGATTTGACTATGTCAATCATATGGGCAAACTCTGCTCTAATCCCCACCAACTTGTCTCTATTAGACAGGTTTGGTGTACTATGGATCGTCTGATCTAAATGTCTCAAAGCATTATTTAGTCTATCGAGAGTGGCAACATATAAGTTGCTTCTAACACTATGTGCATCAGTACTATTATGCTCACTATTATGAGCATCACTATGATGATATGCCATATCAGATGCCATGTATGCAAATTTTTGCATTTTAAAAAATTTGAACATGTACATTTAATTTATAAAATGAATTTATACATTCAATTTATACATTTAAATTAACAAAACTAAAAACATTTAAAATCTAAGAATTAAATACACATGAACAATCTAGACAATTTAAATTAGTTACATAACTATATAAACATTTAAAATTAAAAAATCAAATACATTCAATCTAAACACTTATATTAAATTAAGACACAACAAGGAGTATTTAAAACATGAAACAACCTACGTGTTCTTAAATACTAAATTAGTTATTGTGGGTCACATACACCAAGGCAAGTAGGTTTCAAGTATGTGCACATATTTCAAATACATAGCTAAGTTCAGATCCACATTTACATCAAGATTAGTTTTGTAACCTAAAGGCAAAATCTAACTCCCACAACCCACTCTCTAGATCGATTTGTGCACAGAGCATACTAGATTGCCATAAAGCAAGGAAATTACTTGGATTTTACATAGGTATATGAATGCGTTAGGAAGTGTATTCTAATTGCCTAATTTTTTTTTTTAATTTTCTACTTTAAAGCAAATTCTATGTTAATACATAAAATAGAAAATAAATACCAAATGCAACTAAATTTTATATCTTCTCATTTCAATATGTAGATTTTGAGATGAATGCAACTAAGATGCGAGCAAAAATGCATATTTTTATAAATGATTTAGTTTTATTGAATGATTCTTATATTAAATGAAAACTTTTCAATAATGCAATTTTGCAACTTTTCAAAATGATATGAATACGATTGTTTGCAATTTGACAAGTTTCCATTTTATTAGTATTAGGATTTTAATTTTAAAATTCAATATAAGATAAATTATAATTTCTCTTCAATGTCTTTCCCTAAAATGCAATCTAGGTTTTTTAAAATTTTCAAACTAATAAAATAGTTAGATTTCAGATCTTGAATAAAAATGAAAGTTTTATTGAAATAAATGTAAATACAAAACTCACTAATCTATTTCTATAATGGTAAAGCTATCTTTTTGAATTGAAATACATTAAAGTTCAAATTTCCTATTTTCAACAAATACATTTTTCCTATTGAAATGAATGTAAATTTGAGAAGACCAAGTAAATGCAAAATGACTATATTTGGGGTTTTCAATGGTTTTTGGATGGACAAAAGTGCAATCCTATCACACATATAATGTTGTTAGGAAAATGACAAGTAATTCAACGATGAATGACCTAGTTTTCTACTAGTTTGAACTATTTTTTCCAAGTGAAGATCAAAACAGGGGCCTTTAGCAACCAAAATAGTGGAGGCAAATATGATTTTAAATATTGGTAATGGGTTGGAATCACTTTTGAATGAGGGCTTACTTGATAGAATAATAGCTAATAGACTAATAGAATAATTTTTTTTGAAATGTTTAGGCAAGAAAACCATAAAAAGAGATGATGTTTCAAGCAAGGTTTCTAAATAGAAATCCCAATTTGACAATAATGGATTCAACATAGTTATAAAGTTAAATAATCTACTCCAACCATGAAGAAATACAATCCAAATTTAATCAATCTCATTCAAGATCTATGCTAAACTATTTTACTCTAATTTTAATTGAAGATAAGAAAAAAATAAAATTTAATCTAATCTACTAGCAAAATAAATGGGAAAATTCAAACCTAGAGTGAAGTGATGTAGTTGTGGAGTTAAATGAAGTAAATTTGGTCCTCAAATTGAGAGCTCTCTTTCTCTAATTCTAGAGCAAATAATAAATCCAAAAGGTTCCTTTGAAATCATTCTAGCATTACAAATTTTGCCCCTTTGAAATCATGTGAATGATGCATAGCTTTTTAACAACTCACAATCTTGAAACCTTTGCAACTATTGCAAAATTGATTTTATTGCATTTAAACCAAATTGGTTGCATATTCTTCGTAGTCATGTCTTTGTGCATAACCATGCTGAACTAGTTTTGATTCTGTCCATCCTTCAATAACTCTCTACCATGTACTCTATGGAAGAATATTGGCCTACAGTAGAATAAAAGAACCAATAATTCCATGGCAAAGGATCCCATGCTAACCTAGATAAAGCGCATCCATTTCCAATTGCAAATCATTATTTTCAGCTAAGGTAGCTCAAAGTTCAGATATAACTTCTGCATAATAGATTTTTAGTATGCCTGCTCCTGGAAGTGTTGATTCAACAACAACCTCTAACCTATGATTGGTTGGAATTAACTGAGGCAACTTACAACATTTTTTTGTTACCTATCCTTTATCCTATATGAATTTTGACAGTCTATCCAAAATCTCTCCTTTCATATGATACAGTCTTTTTAAAATTTCAATTGTATTTTATAATAAAAATGCCTAAATACAGCTATACAGTTCTTTAAAAAGACCACCTGTATAGTTGTATGGAGTCATTTTTAAAAAGACTAGGTATCATATATGGAAGGAAAAAATACTGTATCATATGAAAGGAGTGATTTTGAACAAACTGTAAAAATTCATATAGGATTTTTGCCTTTTTTTAACCCGAATTTTGACAATTTTGACATTTTCCTATATGAATTTTGACAGTTTGTCCAAAATCTCTCCTTTCATATGATATAGTCTTTTTAAAATTTCAATTGTATTATATAGTAAAAATGCCTAAATACAGCTATATAGTTCTTTAAAAAGACCACCTCTATAGCTGTATGTAGTCATTTTTAAAAAGACCAGGTATCATATATGGAAGGAGATTTAAAGACTGTATCATATGAAAGGAGAGATTTTGAACAAACTATAAAAATTCATATAGGATTTTGCAGTTCGCAAAATATCGTAACTTAGAATTAGGGTTTTATACTATGCAAAGAGTTTTTATTCTTACAGAAAGGGTTCTTCCTCTGTGGGATGGAAACATAAAATCATTCTCCACACATTCACAAAAAATCTCATTTTTGTGACACATTCCCAACATGCATACAAGATAATCTTGTGTATATATTCATTTATATAGTCAGGATTATGGTATATGCACATCTGCACAGGTGGGTATAGTTTATATATCCATTTGTGCAGGTGGGTGTTGTGGATTTGTAGTGATGGAATAGTACCTGGAGGTGGCGCAGTGCAGTCGAGAGGCCTGTGGGCTCACTGGATGTTGTGGGCTCCAGGTAGAACACTTCAAAACTGTATCAATCTGGGTGAAAATGACATTTTTGCCTTTTTTTATTTTTATTTTCTATGGTTATGACTGAAACCTAATCGGGTGTAAACTTATCGCCCGATAACGTTCCGCATGAAAACTACAACCACGTAGGTGCCACATAGGCGCAACGTGGTTTCAGGTGTAATGAAACCGGGCATAAACATATCGCGCATAAACTATCTGCTCGGAACTATTTATTTAGCCGAAAGTGTGACACACTATTGTGCTTTTACCCAATAGAAAAATCCTAGATTCTCCTAATTATCTGACCCATGATAAAATAGGAAAAATCATAAACATTATTGTCTATCTTTAAGTTTTGCTCTTGCATGATTTTGAATGAAAAAAAAAGCCTATTTTTTTGGCCCACTACAAAGGCTATGGCAAGGCAATTATTTTTTAATTCTTGCCATTTTTTTAGCCTAAAGAAAATATTTTGGGTTAATTAGAAATTTCAAATAGAATAATTTCTTTTCTCAAAACAAAGCAACCATTAGGGGAGAGGACTTAGTAGCCGCACATCCTAACTTCACACTCTTCAAGCTCCTAAACAGTAAGTTGAATTTATGTGAAAATTCTAGCACGTCTTCATAGGTGAGTTGAGAGTTTAAAATTATTGTTTGGAGTTTTGGGCATCGATAATGTAGCCACATTAGATACGTCGTCACTGAGTTGTCCAAAAACACCCCCCAAAAAAAGATAGACCAAAACATATGCATCAAGGCATATGTTGCTGATTACCTTATATGTCATCATATGATTGGTTGTTTCTTTAATATAACTTGTGAAAATAGATACTTTATATCCAATTTTAAAATACAAACATAACTAGTTACTAATACTTGACTTTACAAGTAATAAGTAAGCAGTAAAAAAACACACAACCCCAATACAAAAAAAATTGAAAAGTACATTATTATAATCGGCAGTAGAGCTTAGATTTGATGACCATATGACCGTATTTAGACATTTATGCTGTAAGATACAATCAAAATTTTAAAAAGATTGTATTACATGAAAGGATAGATTGTCAAAATTTATATAGAATTATGATGATATAGATATTTGGTCTATATATAATTTTATATTATATTAAGATATATCATAATATTTTAAAGGTACTTTTTTGAATAGATAACCATCATTAAAAAAATTGCTTGAAAGGCAGGATCGATTGTCAAATTTATCGGTTGTGAAGGCAGGGACTAAAAAGTGTAGAGGGCCAAGGAATGCGTAATTTGAACCCAAATAACACATTTTTAGTTCAACACTAATGCATCAGAAACAGACTGATTATGTGTAGGAAGAAAACATCTATGGACAGTCTCCCACATTTCCTCACAAACAGACTTGATTTTCAGGTAACATAACACAGAAATACATGTTACGTCATACAATAACAAGAGAGCATTGCGTCAGGTTCCTGCCAATAATGTTTGTTGTAATTAATAATTGTTGTCTTATTGTATGTGTCTATATTGAACTTGCATGAGGATTATCATTAACTTTTTCAAACTAACTCCTTGCTTTGGTGTTTAAATTTTAATTAATTGGCAGAATTAAAAAAAAATTAAAATTAAAAAAAAATTAGTCTTACACTGGATATTGTTATAGTAGATTAAATGTTTGAACAAGTAATAAATAAGGAAATGAATTAAACCATTTAGATCGTCAATTTTAACAAATGCTCTCAACTTGATGGATGTTCCACATATTGTTCAAGGTACTTAGGCACATGGCACATGTAGTCTTTCCTCAAGTATAAGTCCATTCTCAAATGTTTGAATAAGTAATAAATAAGGAAATGAATTAAACCATTTAGATCGTCAATTTTAACAAATGCTTTCAACTTGATGGATGTTCCACATATTGTACAAGGTACTTACGCACATGGCACATACAATCTTTCCTCTAGGTATGAGTTCATTCTTGGATTTGATGATATGTTGGCATATATAATCAGATCAGTAGAAATATTGCACATATTTGCAATAAAAAAACATGTATAGACTTACTGTTACATAATTAATTGTATAATATTAAAAGATTAATTCATAATATTTGTAAACTCACTTAAAAATATATTTAAATGTTACCTTTAATTTCCTATCAAGTGCAAGTGCTCTAAGTTTAAATGTTACCTTCAATTTCAAATCATGTTTACTAACATCTTCATAGCTACATGATATGTAATTAGATAGATTGGGTTAACCCCACCTTAAAACTTGTTTTGTAAATTTTATAACCAATAAAATTTAAAAATTGAAATTGAAATCTTTGTTTTTAAATTTCATTTTATCAAATTTGTAATAAGTATTACCCAATTTAAAATTTTCACTATAAAATCTATATTATATGTATTTAAATAATTAATCCATTATCTATAACAAAAATCACATACTTTAATAAAAGTTGTTATGTTTAAAGTTGGTTTTATTAATTCTTTTAATAATAATTGTGAAATTTAAGCTAATTGAAATGAAAGTTGTTCTGTATAAAATTTATTGTATTAATTTTTTAATAATCATTCTGAAATTTAAAAAATAAAATTAACAACCAATGTCATGACTTCTAGAAATTGTCATTCTCGCAAACAAAAGTGAAAAACATTCATACAATTTGAAACTTAATTGTCTTCCCATCTAACTCTATAGTTTTGATTTTCTGTCAGCCATGTGACAAGATTGAAGTCAATTTATAACAAAACAAAACAAAAAATTATTTACTAGCAAATTAACAGTAACTGTATTGTAATAGAAAATACCATTAATTTGTTCACATACATTCAATATTGCACGTAATTACAGGACACACCCCCAATTTGCAAATGGTTAAAATACCAAAGTCTAAGATTAACAGATCAGGCAAAGAGGGTTTACCTTACACAATTGGGCTTTTGCCAATGGCAGTGAGCAATTCATCTAACAGTCTGGCATAATCCATGGGTCATTAGGATTGTCTAGCCTTGGCAACCAAGATTGCCCTACCTTGCTAGAGAATTTTTGCACTTATAGATCAAACCATTTGAATGATTTCTCCAAACTCAAGAACTGCTAAGCTAATTGGAACCTATTCTCCTATTCAAAAATGTGCACCATGATTCCAAATTAAAAACGAAGTTGAAGTGTCTTGTTACACAAAAAAGCTAAAGATTGTGAAAGAAACAGCATTGCAGCATCATATTTAGGCTCATTCCAGGACACCCTAGCCAAGAAACCTCAATTTGATAGGATACACATTCTTGCTAGATATGGATAGAACTATTGGGGTTTACCGTTCACTTGGATTGGGTGATCCCTCATCTTTCAATTAGGAGTGACTTGTGTCATCAAATCACATGGCCTCACTTGTCAAATGGGTATCATGTTCTAGAGAGCTTCTCCATGGTCTCATCTTTGAACTCGAGAATCATAATAAATGCTATATTTAGAATTGTTGGCTTACACCAGGACAATCAGCCATGCATTTGATGATGCCTATTTGGGTAGGGAAAACTTTCTTGGAGGGTTTAGGGTTTAGAGGGTCAGGGCTCAAACACAATCATGATTATTTGCCACCTAGGTATAAGCTCTTCAGACCAAGCAAGAGGACTTGTTTACCAAATTGAAATTTTCTCATTAGCCTTCAAGCATTGAACCTCCAAAACTCAAAATAAAAAACCTTTTGCTTTGCTAGATATTCTTCGTAAAATCTTGTTAGTACTTAACATATTTAATAATTTTTCTAGTGTTCCAAAAATCAAAAAATACAAAAAAATGCACTTATCATACATCCAAGAAACCGAAGTCTATACCATTTCAAGGGCCAACATAAATTCAATTCTTGTAGAATTCTTTAAAAATAAAAACACTAAGGGTTACTATTCCAGCTATATTGGATCCATTATAAATACCAAATTTGATAAATAATCTGTTTCATAAAGGATCAAAATTACTATAAACTCCAATCAATACTGCAGAAAATTGAAATATAAATGTATGCTAGCCTTTGAGTTGTGAGCTTCAAAAAGTCTTTTGCATTGCTAGGTGCGTTATCCAAAAGATCATTATTTCACACATATTTTAAGATATGGTTGGATTTCAGTACAACTGAGAAAAAAAACATTTCTTGAATATCTCAAGGTAATTAATATAAACATCATTTGAGGGTTGTCATAAGTTCTATAGCCATGAAACTCCCACAAACACCTATCATTAGCACTACAATTCAAGTGGAAACAATACACTCACATTACTCAGCTAAAAATATAATGCACCATATAGGGTCTAAAATCTAAATCATAGTTGTGAGGTTTGGCGAGTCTAGGGAAACATATCATGTCCTAGATTGAGTGAGCCAAGCCAGTCTAGCTGACTCAGCTAAATCCAGACTTGGCACTCATTGCAAAGACATGTGAAAATAAAGGTGAAACAAAACCTAAAGCTACAACTGCTCCTTCCCTCCCTCAATCTCAAATCTAAAGTTTTTTGTAGCAGCACCCACAACTGAAAACATCATTCCCAGCATAGAGAACTCAATTTTAGCAATTTTATTCAACATTTGGGTAGTTCTTGAGGGGAGAAAAATGAGACATGTCATGCTCCAGCAAAGCCTCTTCGATATAAAAATTTCAGGTGCTAATTATAGAAAGCATACAGCTATCACATACAGTTGTCTTTTACTTACTGATTCTTAAATTTAATCATCAACCTCATGGTTTCCTAACCACCACCTCAAACTACTCATCCTAATCCCTAGTTGTTAGCTATAACATTTGATACTATCTGTGGCATTAAGCTTAACGGTTAACATCAACTGCATACATTAACATCAAATTTAACCTTGTACAATTTCTCCATGATCTTAGTGGTGGCGGCAGTTGTATATGATGACACATCATTAAAAAATATTCATTTCTCTCTCTATGTGTAAACACTATAAAGCATTGATTCTATTTAAGTGACAGCTATTCAGTGGTGGAGAAGAATCCATTGACATGTCAAGTAAGGCTGTTCTAAATTGTGGAAGAGAATGAAAGAGCAGAAATATCTAATGAAAAAATCAACTCCAGACATTATGGCCACAAAACAGGGAGAATTTGACTTAAATGAACTCGAGACATTATGGCCACGGAACAGGAAGAAACCAGATTTACTACCCACAAGTCTGCACACAAAATTGACAATGGTATACAATTTTTTCCATTTCATTTCTACTCACATTTCACTAAGTTACCTTGCCTTTTATAGACTGTTAAATGCGTGGATAGCTGTTATCAATACAGTTTAATTGTTTCTTGCAAATCTGTATATTATAGAGGGCCAATACTCTTGAGAATTGTGAAGGGTGTTCTACTGAAAAATAATGTCTCATGGTATAAGAGTCTCTAGCATTGTTAAGGGTGTTCTGAAATCATATAGATATGAACAATTTTTAAAAAAATACAATAGGGAAAAAAAAAAGCAAAAACTGGATGAATGTCACAGAATATCTAGCTCACATCCAAGATGTGAGCCTTAAACTCTAGTCTGTCCTTAAAGTTGGTAGGTTGAATATATTACTTCTTTCTAATGCCATACTAAAATGCAAGCTTTGACTGGAAAAGAAAAAAAATTCTGCTTAGGGATGTGAAAGACAATCTTGATCATTCATAGACATCAGGTTGCCACCAGGCTATTTCTGGAACATTTCTAGACCGGCCATGGGCCGAGGATGGCTTTGGGGACATTTATGAGGTATCTCTAGGTCCCTGAAACATGATGGGAACTGGGACACCCAGAAGAGACCCGGGGCCATTTGGCCATATTATTGTTTAGGCCATCATTAAAGATTTTCGTGACTTGGAAGGCTACACATCAAATTTAAGCTACAAATGCGCATCTTGAAAAAGTTTCAGAATTGGAGATATTTAAGCAAATGTACTTGGCAAGCACAGGGGCAAACGTACATGTATAACTTGTGGAAAGCTTCTGTATATGTATGTTACACACACATGCATACACGCTCACATTTTTTGCACATAGATCTATCTTAATATGGATTTCTAAGATGAATCTCATTTGTGCGAAGAGATATTCAAAAGACTTTCGTCATTGCAACCGTGAAACAAGTTCCACATAAATACATTGGACATGGTTTAAAATTGATCCATGCAAGTTTTAAAATTTATGACAGTTCACATGTTTTTCATGTTTTTTAACTGTAAAATACTCGCAATTTTTGTCTGCCTCATCTCCCTTAACTTGCAGTATTAAAATGTAACTGTCAGATATATACATATATGATATATAGAAAATTATTTATCAAAAACTGTTAAAATAAATGATGGCTGCCTCTTCAATTCTCTTAGTATATTAAACGTTGTAGAGCCATGTGCAGTCTGAAGGACAATCTTAAAAAATAGGTGCCCCTCAAAATTTGCTTGATTGGAATGACTGTCTAATTTAAACCCTGAATACAAGCAAATACACATTGCTTTCACACTCATCTTAAAAGGGGTCTTTAAGATGAATGTGATTGTGTTCACTGCCAAGAAGTATCCAAAAGGCTCAGTGTGCTAATGAAATGCAAATGCACTTGGCAGGCACAGGGCCAACCTTGTCAACATGTATGATAAGAGTGAAATATATATATACACCTTAATATTGTTCTTTGAGATGAATCTCATATGGAGTAAGAGATATTCAAAAGATGTGAGGTGGCATTGCTGTCATGAAGCAGGTGCACATCGATACACTTTACAGGGTTTAAAATACATGCCCGTTTACATACTTTTTGTATTTTTAACCATAAACCAAAGATGAATATATGCAAAACCTAAAAATACACAATATATAAACATTGAGTATGTGAAACCAGTTGTAGATACACAAACCTTAAAAAAACCCAAATATATAGTGTATATAAAAACATTTTGAGATGAAATAGGGATATACGACAGAGATTGCTCCAGCCATCCAGAGGACTACTAGATTCTGAAGAATTCATGGGGCACAGACTGGGGTATAAACAGATATTTGTACATCAGAAGAAACACATATTTACCCACCACACTTCCGCCATATAGCTGCCATAACAGTCCCAGATCTGACAGTGCCGCCCCCTGGTTTTCCCTCGGCGCACATCCACCGCGCAGCCTCTGAAGTGCACAAATTCCTGTATTACTACCAAAAGAAGGAAGGGCAAATTAGCATGGCAGAGTGGTGGAGCATGTGTTTGAAGGGTAGTTGGGTGATACTGTTCAATACATGCCTAGAATTGGAAGGAGAATTTATGAACTATTTGAAAACAATCACTGGTCGACGCGTTCTTCCCGTGGGAGTTCTGATGACCGATCTGGCTCCACCACCGGCTAGTGACGGTTGCGTGGCCTGGCTGGATCTGCAGCAACCCCGTTCTGTAGTGGTGGTTTCCTTTGACAGCCAATGTATTCTCACCGCTCAAGAGCTCGGAAGTGTAGCAGCGGGATTATAAAAAAGTAAGGTTCCATTTCTCTGTGTTAAATAGCTGGTTTAAGAGTTGTGTTTGTTTCCGATAGTCATCTCACTGTTCATTTTGATTTTAATCAAGGAGGTCCGTTGATTATTATCTATGTGTTTGTAATGTGATTGGTTGGAAATTTGTAAATCATGGATTGATTCTAACTTTTACCAAACGTAATAAATGATTTATTGAATGTCTGAGATCGCAGATGAGAATTAAATATTTATGGCATAATTTTTTTTTTTTAAATGATTTTTATCATTACTGTTTATAATATCAGCCAATAGAAAAATAGATAAATCACTTTTTTCCGATTATGAAATAGGAAAAATAAATTACAAGCTATAGTTTTTTGGCTCATATTTTAAATTCTAACTTGCTATTGGCTCAGCGAGTTGAAATAATAGCATCTAACAGATGCATTAGTAATCCTGCCAGCGGCAGGAGCTAATAATAATACAATGTCTTATACATGCCATAGACAACCGGCTCTCCTTAAATGTCATCCACTTCCACGGTCAACCTCCAAACAACACTGACGTGGAAGTGGCGGGTCCCTTCCGTCCAATTTCTTAACTGCATTTCATCACCGTCAATCTTCAAACCGTAACCGCTTGAGATGTTTCCTTTTCTGTTATTTTATTCACGGAATGTTTTATATGCTTTAATACCTAAGCTTTTTCTGCTTTTTGCGTGCATCATTCTATTTTTAAATGTTGCTGCATTCAAAAATGGGCGGGCTTTAAATGGGCGGGCTGTTTTTCTTTGGTCGCTCCCCTCGCTGGTTTATGAATTTTTTTTTAATTCTGGTTCGTTCTTTTGCTGCTTTGTGCTGATTTTTTTTGTTTTTTCCAGGCATTCATCACTACACAGCTCTAAACACCAAATTAAATTGTGCAGGCTTACAATGCTGGACGTATCTCCTCAATGAAACCATTATGCAAGGATTTAAACGCCATCCACAGAGGAATTTAAGCGCCATTTGTTTTTATTTAGACATGCATAATGGTTTCTTGGGTGGTTATTAAAAAAATAAAATAAAATTAAACTCCATTTATTGTATTTAATATTCACAAGTTTCGAACTGTGTTATTCATAAATGAAAAAAAAAATTCAATTCATAGAACTCATTTGTTTTATTCAATCTGGTCACAAATTCTATTGTTCACTGGCAGCATACAATGATTTCCTGAAACCTTGATATCTATTCCTCATTTCCATTCAATCTTCTCATCTATTTTGCTGTTCTGTGTTGTTGTGTGGCAACCAATCCAATCCCCAACACAAATTGAATTCCTCTTTTGCAGTTTTCTTGTGAGTTCTTGCTCCTTTGGCAGGTCGACTCAGCAACCTTCACATTCCAGATGTTTTCCTCTGCTTCCAACCGCTCCTTCTTCCTTTTACCATCAATCTCTGTGGTCTTGTTCTCTGATGTGTATAACCCTTCCAAACTGGTCGCTTACCCTCCAACTGGCCGCTCTTTCTCTCCAAACTGGTCGCTCAGTTCACTTTTTCTTCAATCCTTAGCAACCAAAAACCAAACTCTCTGTTTTTCCTATCTTTTATAATGTATAAAACCAGAAATCTGTGAATGGATCGCCCTTGGCAAATGAATCCCCACCTTTCAAAGAATTATATGCAGCGAATTTAAATTTGTTGGATTTCAAAGTTTAATCCAAACAGAACATTACCCTTTTTGGCCTTGGAATGGTCTTTTGACCTTTCAAACAAAGCAGATATGCAACCGCCCAGCAATAATTTGGCCCATTGACCACCAGAAATTTCAACATCTGATTTCAAATTTCAAAGAAGATCTGATTAATAATAAAATGTGAGGCGTGGCCTCTTCTTTTATCAACAGATTATTAATTTATCCCTCTTTAGTATGCTCCGCTCTGCATTATGGCGTTGCCATTTTTCAATCGACCCCCCTTACATATTCAAAATCGTTTCTTGGGTGGTTTAGATAGGAAAATATTTTTTTCTTTCTGAGGAGGTAGTTATAGTTTTTGGGTACACTTTTTTTCTGAACTATGATGTATATATGTTTCTTAATTGATCAGATTTGACTATGAAGGGTACTGAAATGTAACATTTGTGTTTTGAATCTGTAAATATACAGCCTGAATTCATGTCTAGAAAACATTGCGGATGTTAGCAATCTACCCAGATTTAAAAACTGTTATGCCATTACGCTTTGATGGATGTTCAATTCCTGATACAAGTAGGGAAGTCGCTGGTAAAGGTTGTGTTCCTTAAGCCTTTCTAATAATCCATTTTCTATCCTGCAATCATTCCATTGAGTTTAATGACAGCTCTTTGAGAACACCAACAAACGGTCCGCCTTACCGTCTATGCTTCCATATTTTGAACTCATACTCGGGCAGCTTTTGTATCATAACCGTGGCTTTCTTATTAAGGTGAATTCAAAAGAGGACTATCCAAATAAAAAGAGTACAGTCAAAAGAAGAAGTTGTCTGAACACATAGAAACATCACAGGTTTTTGACCAATTATTTGGGTAGATATGGTATAAGAATCTTAGTAGTAAAAGTAATTCTAAGACCTAAATTTTTAGATGCATTGTCTATCAAGACATTAATTTTGAGTTTTGTTATTCTTTTGTTCTAATCCTTATAATCTTAATTGCTAGTTCATGAGATTTCTAATCTTGATAATCTAATCCATTTCATGAGTTAATTAAGTTTCCTCAAACATGTTAAAGAGAAGATCAAATCTACAAATTCTTCTCATGAACGACTCATTGAGATTCCTAAGATTTCTAAGGCTTTTTTACACCATTATAAGTTTGTGTTTCAAAGTCTACAAGATTTTTAAAAGCAAGCAAAGATGAACAGGAATATTTTACAACATCCTTGACAACAATGGTGGAGAAGAGCAAGGGAAGGAGCGGGGGTTTAGTGGGTCTGCACAAGCGCTCGATGGGAGCAATGAAAAAAATTGTTAACCACTTGGCCATGGTTAGTAATGCAAGGCAAAAAAATTGTGCTAAGCATCACAACTTAATATCCCAACTTCCTTATTGAAATGAAAAATATTTTCATTTAGCCTTCAATACAAGTAATTCCTCAATTATTTATATGGAGACTTTATCATAATAGAATCTTCACATAAAATACAAAGCATGGTTTATCATTACAATTCACTAAGCATACAAGAAAACTAGTTACACTTCCATCCTTGTCAAAGATTAAAAATGCCATATCCCTAACAAGATCTTATGTTCATCCTCTCTTATGTTCATCCTCTCTTTCACATAGCATTTTTTTTGGTCTTATCTTCATGCTTGAAGGTTTGTGCCTTGAGATGGCTATAACTTCTTTTTACTCCTTAAAAAATGCATCAAAAAAGCCTTTGAATGAGCTAAATCTTAAAGGTTTTAATAATGTAATTGATTTTACACCTCTTGCACGAACATGATGCTTATGATTTGTTAGACAAATTGTATGAACAACATCAATCTTTTGCTTATATTATTGTTTTTTGACATCCAATTGCTCATTACAATACTCCATGTTGTCCATTCGATAAAAAAAAATTATTCCTCAACACTTTTTTGCTCAAATTTGGTATTGGAAAGCATCGAAGAGGGACAAGTGATATATTCCTATTAAATCTAGAAAATTGCATTTCTCGCACAAGAGGAGATGGTGTGTTAATAGGAGTATATGAGCAAAGTTGTTGTTCTGAAGTGTGTGGAAGGTGTGTTAATAGGTGAATGCTTGTAGTTCACTTGGAAATTATCCTTTCAAACCATTGTCCCATCATTTTTTATCTACATTGGGATGGTGGCTCTGAGAAAATCCCCATGGCATAATTTTTCATTAATATGTCCCTTATGTCTTGTGAGGGTACAAGCCAACTTGTCATGTGGGTTTGGAACTATGTGCCATTCTTGCCTTTTTTTTTTTGTCAACTACATTGGGTGGTGGAATGAGATGTTTTATATGAACTACTAGCTTTTATCGAATGGACAACATGGACAATACTCCATTGGGTGCCATGGAAAACAAGTGATGAGAATTTGCAAATAGGTCGACTGGGTGTTTGCCAAATAATTCTAGCATATTTCCTCTCAACTTGAATACAACCCTTTTGATGCTCAACTTTAAACACTAGTTTCTCAAATCAAACATAAACTTAAATGTCATTGATAGCCATAGAGGCAAGGGTGCTCAAAGTCAAGCTTGCTTGAATTGGCTTATATTTGGAGACAAACATCCAAAGAGTTTTTAAATCTCTATGCCTTAAACATTTTAAACAAAAGATCAAATCTATTGATTCTTCTCATGAATGACTCAATAAGTATAAAAATAAATTTTAGTCATGTTGTGCCATGTAATTTATCAAAACAACACGCATCTTTTGGAAACAAAATTATGCAAATTCCTTTAATAATGTTGAAAAGAAAAAGTACACTCCTATTGAAAGATAGATAGTTATTGACTAAAACCAATGTTCAGAGTCATTTATCTTTGAAATAAGGAGAGAAGAAAGGCTAGTGCAAAGTTGTTCCTTTTCACTTACAAGCACTAAAATATAATATCTAATCTAATGCTTTTTAGATCCAATAATAAGTACAATAATAGTAAATTGAATGAGATTCTTTAAAAAAATTAAAAATAAATTATAGCCAAAGGTAAAGAAACATATGGACATCAAGACATTAAGATAAGGAGTCATTAGTTAGAAAAATGATTAATCACCGAATCATGAAAAAGTAGGATTGATAATAAATGTATATCTAAAATGAGTCTTAATGGCGATTACTACTAAATTAAGATGTTTCACTCTTATCCTTATCACGTGTCGCTGCTCTATCCAAATCATCATGGCAGGTATGCTTCTTGTTGATCTTTACATGAGATGGAGCAGGAAACTTAGCTAAACCTTGGGTGATGGTTGGATGTCTCCTAATATTCATCACTTCAATCAAGTCTCTCCCTACGAAGTGTAGTTCCATGACCATCCATGACACGCTTGAACAGTTGCACAATGGGGTGTTGTAGTTCAATTTGACTAAAAGTGCCATGCGTCTACCCCTATTTATCAAGTCTTCTATCCCCTTTTCAAAAAAGGCTATTGTTCCATCATCATCTATGCTTTGCAAGAAATCTTCAATCAAATTTTGTACCCTCATCTTTGAATTTCTTATGCTTTCTCCACCTTCTTGGCTTGCAATCTAAACATTAACCAGTAAAAAAAATTAATAGAATATACATAAAAGTAATGGACATAACATATGTATTTGAAAGAACATTACATTTGAGTGACATTGGTTCTCTTCCTCAACATCATCCAATGCATGCAATGTAGATGGTAGGTCATCCAATGGATCCTAATCCATTTACATAGAAACAATTATAAAAGAAATAATGTCAATGTTAAAAAATTTAATAGAATATACACAAAAGTAATGGACATAACACAAGTGTTTGAAATAACATTACATTTGAGTGACATTGGTTCTCTTCCTCAACATTATCTAGTGCATGTAGTGTAGATGGTAGGTCATCGACTGGATCCTAATCCATTTGCATAGAAACAATTAGTAAGGAAATAATGACCACCTAAATTAAAAGAAAAGATACAAAAAATATGCAAAAAGATCACAAGAAGACACTCACAATGTGATTTGATATATCAATGCCAATATTCTCTTCATAAACTTGTGCATCCACAATAGAAATGTCATCACCACCAAGGATAATATTGTTTCTACTCATGACACCATTTTTTTCCTTCATCATATTTACCTTGACTACATGCTTGCATGTGTAACCTTGAGTTGAAAAGTTGCATGAACACATGGACATACCAGGAATTGACCCATACACTTGGTAACGAATTTTATGATCTTTTTGACTGTTAACCCATGCAATATTTATGAATAACACAGTTCAAAACTTGTGAATATTAAATATAATAAATGGAGTTTAATTTTTTTTTTTAAAAAAAACCACCCAAGAAACCATTATGCATGTCTAAATAAAAACAAATGGCGCTTAAATTCCTCTGTGGATGGCGTTTAAATCCTTGCATAATGGTTTCATTGAGGAGATACATCCAGCATTGTAAGCCTGCACAATTTAATTTGGTGTTTAGAGCTGTGTAGTGATGAATGCCCGGAAAAAATAAAAAAAATCAGCACAAAACAACGAAAGAATGAACCAGAATTAAAAAAATTCATAAACCAGCGAGGGGAGCGACCAAAGAAAAATAGCCCGCCCATTTTTGAATACAGCAACATTTAAAAATAGAATGATGCACGCAAAAAGCAGAAAAAGCTTAGGTATTAAAGCATATAAAACATTCCGTGAATAAAATAACAGAAAAGGAAACATCTCACGCGGTTACGGTTTGAAGATTGACGGTGATGAACTGCAGTTAAGAAATTGGACGGAAGGGACCCACCACTTCCACGTCGCCACTTCCATGTCAATGTTGTTTGGAGGTTGACCGTGGAAGTGGATGACATTTAAGGAGAGCCGGTGCGCACAACGAAGGCATCATGCATGGCTTTGTAAGCATCCCTCTTCAACCGCGTGACGGCCGTGCCGGAGTCCACTATCACGCCTTCCTCACCCGTCTCGTTGAACTCAAACACCTTCTGCAAGGCTTTGCCAAAATACTCTCAAGTGGCCCACTTAGGGAGAATGATAGAAACTGATCTCCGAGTAAGCAGAGAGTAGCAGTTGCTGTTAATTTTAAATGTAGCTTGGACAGGTGTTCTAGTCTCGGGTGGTGATTACGAGGCTGGAAACACAGCTGGAATATTTTTCTCTATACTTAGAAAATTGATTTCTTGAGAGACTTCTAGATATTAGGGTTTGTTAGAGTCTAATTAATCCTAGCCATTGATTTAGATTAAATCATGGCCATTAGTTTTCAATGAGGGGATTATAAAAGAGGATCAATGGGCATTTGGAGAGGACAGATCCGAGAAGTATTTGTAGCGATAGCAAATAAATAAATTTGCAGCAATAGCAAATTGATTTGCAGTGAGAGCAAGGGCGCAGCGATAGCGTTCGAGACAGCAGTAGTGGAATTTCGATAGGAGAAATTGGGAGAAGAATTTCCAGAGGAGAACATTGCCGGAGCTCTGCCAGTAAGAGGCAAGCAGTTTATGTATCTCTTGATTTGATTTAATAAATTCCTCATCTGCAGTACTGGTTTTCCCTTCGAGGTTTTTCCAAGGACAATTTGTCCAAAATATTGTGTTGATTTTATTTTTCTGTCTCTGTGATTTTTCCGTGAAATTACAGCTGTGTTATTAATTAATATTTGCTGTAAGTTATTTTTCGGTAGCCAAATAATCTACTTAAGATAGGAAATTAATAATCAGTAGCTGCAATAGATTTTTCACATGGTATCAGAGCGGATCTGAGGGCAAAACAGGCACAGGGAGAAAGGAAAAATAATAAATAAAAAATCTAGGGTTTATAAAACCCAGTTTGACCTCTTCAAAATTATTATTTTCTTTTGAGATGGCCTCAGTAAGTTTAAGAGATCAGGACAGATTGGATGGAGCCTCAAATTTTGGTGTCTAGAAAGCCAGAATTTCTTTATTGTTGGAAGAGAATGGTATCAAGGAATATGTGACCACTGTTGTACCTGTACCTACAGATGCAACACAAATCTTAGCATATAAGAAGGAAGATGCCAAGGCGAGGAGGCTAATTCTTGACAGTGTGAAGGATCATATTGTTCCGCATATTGCAGAGTTAGATACAGCAAAGACGATGTGGGACGCCATTATGAATCTGTACCACAATGCTACTCTTAACCGGAAGCTGATTCTCAGAGAAAAGTTAAGGAATACCCAGATGAATAAGGGAGAAGACGTCACAAGTTACCTCACCAGACTTAGACTTGTCAAGGATGAATTGGCAGCTGTTGGAGACAAACCAAAGGATGATGAGCTAGTACGAATAGCCCTGAATGGGTTTACTAAGCAGTGGGATGTCTTTGTTCAAGTTATTAATGGACGAGACACCTTACCAAGTTGGGATCGACTATAGAGTGACTTCACTCAGGAGGAGCTTAGACTAAGTCTTGTCAGTGGAACCAGCAGTAATAGTCAGAAAAGTGAGGTGGAACAGGAAAACGTTCCCTAGCAGGAAAAGGGAAAGCGAAGAAGGGGTCTGGCAAAGGATCAAATCTAAAAAGTGAGAAGAAGGACTTGTCTAGGGTCAAATGCTATGGCTGTCACGAGTTCGGCCATTATGTCAGTGATTGCCCACAAAGGAAGAAAAATGAAAAGAAAGGCAAGAAGCAGACATCAGCTTCAGCAAGTGTAGATGAGCTTTCTAGTAGAATGGAAGATGAGTTTGCACTCATAGCTTGCCTGACTAGCTCAACCTCATAGGGTGTTTGGTATATAGACAGTGGGGCGTCATTTCATATGACAGGAGTTAGAGAGTACTTCTCCAGCTACAAGGAGGAGGACATCAGATTCCAGATTCAGATGGGGAACAAGTCCAAGTGCGATCCAGTTGGGAGAGGGACTATTCTATTTCAGAGGGAGAATGGCAAGCCTATTTCCATTCATGATGTGTTGTATGTGCCAGGCTTGGGCATGAATCTAATTTCCGTATTTGTCCTTCAGGATAAAGGCTATAATGTACTCTTTAGAGGGGCGCATGTTTTAATCAAGCATAAGGATTGGAAATCACCCATAGCTATTGGAGTTAGGAGCAGCTGACTTTATAGGTTGCAGTTTGATACTCCTAAGGCACTAGTGAGCAGCAGTAATCCTAGAGATCAAGGAGAGCTATGGCATAGGAGGATGGGCCATATACATCATGGAGCACTTAAATTACTTCGTGAGACAGTGACAGGTGTTCTAGAGGTGAGCAGAGAGCATGATGATGTATGTAAGGGATGTGTATTAGGGAAGTTTGTGAAAGCAACTTTTCCAAGGAGTGACACCAGATCCAAGGGGGTTCTTGATCTAGTACATTCAGATATATGTGGACCAATGTCAATGAAGTCTCTCAGAGGATATGAGTACTTTGTTACTTTTATTGATGATTTCTCTAGGAAGACCTGGATATACTTCTTGAAGACCAAGGATGAGGTCTTCAGTCACTTCCAAGAGTTCAAAGCTCTTGTGGAGAATTTGACAGGCAGGAAGGTAAAGGTTCTTAGGTCAGACAATGGAGGCGAGTACAAAGGGAAAGAGTTCTAGGAGTTCTGTACCAGGGAAGGAATCAAGAGAGAGTGGACCATTCCTTACAACCCATAGCAGAATGGGGTTGCTGAGAGGAAGAATCGTTCTATATCGGAGGCAGCAAGGGCTATGTTGTATAACCAAGATATGCCATGTTACTTATGGGTAGAGGCATGCAGTACATCAGTATACATACAGAACAGGGTTCCACATAAGGTATTGGGCAAGATGACACCAGAGGAGGCATTTTCAGGGAAGACGCCAGATGTTAGTCACTTCAGGATATTTGGGAGTTTGGCGTTTTGTCACATTCCAGGGGCTACATGTTCCAAGTTAGATCAGACTGCAGAGAGAGGGTACTTTGTGGGGTATAGCGAGACCTCAAAGGCATATCGGATATTTATTCCAAGGACCAGGAGGATTATAGTCAGGCATGATGTCAAATTCATGGAGGACAAGGCATATAGGAGGTCTAGAGATTTGCCAACAGATGATCAGAATGAGCAGCCAACAGAAGCTCCAAGGATTGTTCAACCAGAACAGGGGCAGCGAAGCACGAGTATAGTTACTAGTACAAGCACAGACTCAGGTGCTGAGAGTTCGCAGAATATGGAGCAACAGATACAGCAAATCCAAGAGATGCATCAAGAAGATATGGAGTTTGATATTTCATCCTCTATAGTTGGCAGGAGGAACCGTGAGGTTCAACAGACACATAGGGATACTTAGGAATTTATGGGAGCTCCTAGGACGAGTAGTAGATAGCGGAAACAACCAGCCAGGTATAATGACTATGTGGCATTGGTTAGTCAATTGGTAGATAGTGAGCCTTCCAGCTATCAGGAGGCTGCACAGCAACAAGTGTGGCAAGATGCGATGGTTGAGGAATATACCTCAATAATGCAGAATGATGTGTGGGAGGTTGTGTCTAGACTAACAGATAGGGTAGTGGTTGGATCACGCTGGATCTATAAGATTAAGCATGGTACAGATGGTAGCATCGAGAAATACAAGGCAAGGTTTGTGGCCAAGGGGTTCTCTCAGGAGGGAATAGACTATGAGGAGACATTCGCTCCAGTGGCCAGGTATACTTCTATACGAGCCGTAATCTCACTTCCAATGCATATGGGATGGCAGATCCATCAAATGGATGTCAAGACGGCATTTCTTAATGGTGAATTGGTAGAGGAGGTATACATAGAACAACTAGAGGGCTTTGTAGCACACAACAGTGAAACCCACGTGTGCAGATTGAAGAAAGCTTTGTATGGACTCAAGCAGGTTCCCAGGGCGTGGGATGAGCGCATTGATAGATACTTGCAAGGAATAGGCTTTGTGAAGAGTGAGGCAGATGCTAACCTCTACTACTTGATGGTTGGGGGTGAAGTGCTCATTCTTGTTCTATATGTGGATGACTTGTTTTTAACAGGTTCACTGGGTCTTATAGAGGAGTGCAAGAGGGACCTTGCAGCAGAGTTCGAGATGAAGGATTTGGGGCTTATGCACTACTTTCTAGGCATGGAAGTGTGGCAGACAGATGGAGAGATTTTCCTTGGACAAGGGAAATACTGCATTGAAATCTTGAAGAGGTTTGAGATGCAAGATTGCAGAGCCATGTCTACACCTATGATCACGAATTGGAAGAAGGTAGATGCATCCAAGGAAAAGGATGTAGACCCCACCTTATACAGGATGTTGATTGGATCTCTCATGTATCTGGTCAACACTAGGCCAGATATATCCTTTGCAGTAAACTCTTTTAGTCAGTTCATGGTTGAGCCGAAGAGAGTGCATTGGATAGAAGCAAAGCATGTGTTGTGGTATTTGCATGGTACAATCGAGTATGGGATCAGATATGCTCGAGGTGATGGTATTAAGTTGATAGGCTATACTGATGCAGATTGGGCAGGCAGTACAGTGGACAGGAAAAGCACTTTAGGGTGCTGCTTTAGTTTGGGATCAGGAGTTGTCTCTTGGTACAGCAGGAAGCAAAAGTCCGTGGCTCTGAGTTCTATAGAAGCAGAATACATAGCAGCTAGTATGGCAACATGTGAGGCTATATGGCTTCAGAAGTTGCTGGTAGCCTTGTTTGGTCAGAGGGTTGAGACTACCATGATACACTGTGATAATCAGAGTTGCATCAGATTATCTGAGAATCCAGTGTTTCATGATAGGTCTAAGCATATAGACATCAGGTATCATTTCATCAGGGATTGTGTACAGCGGAGGATTGTTCAGCTACAGTATATACCTACAGATCAGCAGGTAGCAGAGATTTTGACAAAGGCATTGGGGAAGGCGAAATTCATCTTCTTCAGAGATAAGTTGGGTGTTATGCAGAGCACCTTCCTCGCTAAGAGGGAGTGTTAATTTTAAATGTAGTTTGGACAAGTGTTCTAGTCTCGGGTGGTGATTACGAGGCTAGAAACACAGCCAGAATATTTTTCTCTATACCTAGAAAATTGATTTCTCGAGAGACTTCTAGATATTAGGGTTTGTTAGAGTCTAATTAATACTAGCCATTGATTTAGATTAAATCATGGCCATTGGTTTTCAATGAGGTGATTATAAAAGAGGATCAATGGGCATTTGGAGAGGACAGATCTGAGAAGTATTTGTAGCGATAGCAAATAAATAAATTTGTAGCAATAGCAAATTGATTTCCAGTGAGAGCAAGGGCGCAGCGATAGCGTTCGAGACAACAGTAGTGGAATTTCTATAGGAGAAATTGGGAGAAGAATTTCTGGAGGAGAACATTGCCGGAGCTCTGCCAGTAAGAGGCAAGCAGTTTATGTATCTCTTGATTTGATTTAATAAATTCCTCATCTGCAGTACTGGTTTTCCCTTCGGGGTTTTTCTAGGGACAATTTGTCCAAAATATTGTGTTGATTTTATTTTTCTGTCTCTGTGATTTTTCTGTGAAATTGCAGTTGTGTTATTAATTAATATTTGCTGTAAGTTATTTTTCGGCAGCCAAATAATCTACTTAAAATAGGAAATTAATAATCAGTAGCTACAATAGATTTTTCACAGCTGCCATACAGAGACCCACAAGCAAAATTAAAAACTCTATAATTCCACTCCCTCTTCTCCCTGATTATAATTCAACTCCCATTTCACTGATTTTCTAACCTAACTTACAATCTTGCTGTATTGCTCCTCAATTTATACCTGTGTTTGACTGTAATGTGTTTCAGCTCAACGCAGGGCACCAATGATTTTATAATTATTTGTTGGTATTGGTCACGTATCGTGCCAACTATTTCCCAATCTCCCATATTGAAGGGTCTCCACTAGCCACAGTTTCCACCACTACTACCCCTCGTGAAATCAACCCGACCTGGCAATCTTCTATTGCATGAAACATTATCTGATATGTTGAATGGAAAATTATTTGAGGACCACCTGTCTTTACTTTGGGCTTTAAAAATGCAAAGAATGCTCGCTATTCATGCGTCGTTTTGGGTGAGCAACATCTTGAATATGGGTTCATTTATTCAATTTTTTTTAGTGTTCAATTTCTTTTAGTGCTCTAATTTGAATATCATACTTACTCTTGTCTTAATCGCATGTTCACATTCCATTAAAAGCATCTACCACCAGCTTGGCTTGAATAGACCTGTGTTTTCTCATGTCTATTGAGTAGGTCGTTTAATTAAGCAAGGCAACATCTGCCAAAAGACCTAACTTTAAGTTCTAGCGGACTCTGTCGTTTAACTACTAAACTTTCTTAATCAAAAATAAGAAAATAAAACATCAGTTGAAGATATTAACTTAGAATAATGGAAAGCTTCTTGCATGACTTCCCACGTAAGAGGTTATCAATCCTTGGGTACAATACATTTTGATTTGTGTATTTTATGTGGTAAAATTTAAATAGCTAGTATGTTGTAAAACGTCCCAACTGTGAAATTCAAGCGACTAATTGACAATGGTCAAAATTCAAGCGATCAATCGACAAACAACAGAGTCGGCAATGACGATTCAATTGGTCGATCTAAACAGTCAGTATTTAAATAGGTCGAAATTACCAAAAACAGTCGGCACAACAATGTGTCGGCTGTTTACGGTGGGCAATTTTATATAAGGGTTTTCATATTGATTCATTTGGGAGTTATCATTCCTTGTTGTCTTTTTTGGTGGGTATAAGGAAACTATTAAGCACTTTTTTTGGTTTTATCTTAAGGTCCATATAGCGTGTAATTGGATCCATGATTTTTCAAGCCTTTTAGAACTGAGCATTTTTCCTCGCACACGTACTCTGCCCATTTCGTAGAATTCATCATGGACAAAAAATTAGGAGATAATGACCTCCTAGTTAGCTTTGATGTGGTCTCCCTTTTCACCAAAGTCCCTATCTCTAACTCCATCAAAATTATTAGACACAAGACCAATGATGAGATTACCTCCTTGGTAGAACTTTGCTTCAGATCCACTTTTTTCACCTTCCAAGGAGTTGTCTATGAACAGTTAGATGGAGTTGCCATGGGTTTCCCTCTCTCTCCCAATTGTTGCCAACCTCTACATGGAACACTTTGAAGAAATTGCCCTCAACTCCTTTCCCCTCAAACCTAAATGGTGGAAACACTATGTTGATGATGCCAACATCTGTTGGCCTCATGGCCCTGATAAACTTGAAGAGTTCCACTCACACCTCAACCACATAGCTAAGAACATCTCCTTCACCAAAGAGCTTGAAACTATCAATGAACTCCCGTTCCTGGACATCCTTCTCATCAAAAAACCAGATGGCTCCTCGGGTCGCCATGTGTTTCATAAAGCCATCCACACTGATCTTTACCTCCACTCTTCCTCACATCACCACTCAGCCTAAAAAGCTGGTATCCTCAAAACTCTAGCCACCAGAGCTTTTCGTATCTATGATAAGGATAACTTAGACCAAGAGCTTGCTTACCTGACCAAGGTCTTTGAGTTAAATGGATACAAGAGGAAACCTATCTTGAGAGAATTTAAACAAGCTAGATCACGCCTTAGCCCCAAGCCTAAGGATGCCAACCCCTCTAACCTCCCTACTACCACTCTTCCCTATATTGAAGGCCTTTCGAACAAAATCTCTAAGATTCTTCTCAGGAAAGGCCTCCAATGTACCTTCAAACCCTTCTCCACTCTTAGAAATTGGATTCCCTCACCTAAAGACCCTAGAGATCTCTTGCTCAACTCTGGAGTCTACAAGATTATGTGTTCATGCGACACCCCTATATTGGGGAGATAGGGTGTTCCTTCAGTACCAGGATCAAAGAGCACAGTGCGGACATCAGACTTGAATGAAGCCATAAATCTGCCCTCGCAGAACACTCATCTTTAACCAAACACCACGTTTGTCTAAAGGAAACCCAAATTTTGGTTAGGGATGACAACTTCTACAAGAGGAAACTTAAAGAGGCCATAGAGATTAGCAACCACCCATCCAATCTTAATCATGATGATGGATGGATTCTAAGTTTCTCTTGGAATCCTTTGCTCACTCTCATTAGAAACTACTCCCACCCCCCCTCTTGATCTCCTTCCTGCTTCCCTTTTCCCTCCCTTCTCCTTCGTTTCTCTCCCTTTCTTTCCCTCTTGTTCTCCTTTCCCCTTTCCTCTTCCCTTGTTCTTCCCTCCCCCCGTTTCTGAATTTGGTCATGTCGTTCCTCTCACCCCCCCTTTCTTTGTCCCCATCTCCCCCCCTCGCTCCTTTCCTTCTTCCTCCCCTAGCCCTCTTCTTTATGTGTCCCTCTGTGATCCTCCTCCTTCCTCCTCTCCTACCTTTTCCTACCGACCTTATTCTTCCCCTCCTTGGCTCTTCCCTCCTCGCGTGTCTTCTATCATTTGTCATTTGTTTGAAATTTGGCTCTTGGTCTCATCTTTTTGATTTAGGTTTGCAATTTTTCGTTCTTGGCTTTTGGTGTTATGAATTTTCATTGTTTAATGTTCTTTTGGGTTTGCTTGTATTTGGATTCTTGTCTGTTTATTTATAGTCTCCGCAGGGTGTTTTCGTGGGCTTGTATTGATTAGTTCTTTTTTTGTCCCTTCTTTTGTTCCTTTCTTTTTATGGTCCTCTATTATCGTTATTTTTCTCTTCCTTATTTCTCTTCTTTTATGCTTTCTTGTTTATTTTTACTTACTGACTCTCTTTGGGTTCGTGTTTACTTGATGGCCTTTACTTTTAGTTTTGGTTTGTTTCTATATATATAAATATACTTAAATAAATATTTTTCATATATATATATATATATTCTTAAATAAATATTATTCATTTTTATAATTCACATACATACATACATACATACATACATATATATATTGACTTGTTTGTTCTTGTTAGTTTGCTTAGTTTTCTTTTTATTGTTATATTTGTTTTTAGGTATTTATTTGGTTATCTTTTCATGCATTTTTGTATTTATATATATATATACTTTCATTTATTTACTTGTTCTTATTCGTTTCTTATTCTTATTCCTTTATATATATATATATTAGATTGTTTCTTCATTTTTCTCCTCTCCTTGGTGACTAGTTCCGGTATTCATGTTTTTGTTCTTTCTATATTGCCCTTTCATTTTTTAATTTTATGTTTTATTTTTGTTCTTACTTCCGTGCTATTAGCTTCTTTCTTTCCCTCATTGTTATTTAGCCAATTCTTTTGTTTCTTATTTTTCTTCTTTCTCCATTCTATTTATGGTGTTTCTTTGTTTGTTCCATTCTTGCTTTCATTTTTTTGTGTTTTTTGATTAGATTTGTAGTTGCCTAGTTGCCTTTTGTAGGGATAGGGGTTTTATTTTATTTTATTTTACTTTTTCCTCCTTATTGTCTTTCGATTCCCGTGCTAGCCCCTCCTCTTTTTAGCCTTGTAAGTCTACAAATTACCTCACTTCTTTCTCTTCTCTTGCTCTAATTTCTCCTGATGATGGATCATGGAGTATGATCTAAAACGTTGAGGGAAAAACATGCACACAGTTAAATCATGAAATACTATCTACATTCTAGGATATCAACTGAGAATTTTGGCTAAGTTTACCCAAATATGACATGCTTTCAAATTGGAAATTTATTTAGCATTTGGAAAGAGAGGAATTTTGCTCTCTTTTGGATGTACCATTGACAATAATTTCTCCATGTATTTTAAATCTATGATTTGTTCAAATGTGTTTAATGGAGATACAAGTGCAAGCCAATAAAGTTGCACTTAAAGTGGCTCACCTACAAGTACTTCTTGATCATTGGGGTAATGCATGTTCTACGGTTGCTATAGTTCTACTGACCTCTCCTTCCAATAGAGGCTAATCCTCTTGTAGAGGACGTTGATGTGATATAAGTCATAATGTTAGTAGGCATGCTTCTCAGCATAGAGCTCATGATTGTAGTGCCCATGGATGGTCTTCAATTTCTTGATAGCCTTCAACTTCCTCTTAACCCCATGGCAGAGGTGCCTTAGGTTTGGATAGATAGTGGCAAGTTTCCTCATCTTGTATTGGTCGTTTCTCCTCCCAGGGCTAATAATCAACCTCCTGAGGATGTGTAGGATAAAAAAACTAATGATGACTAGTGCTCTTACAAGTTGGGATCCCATACCAGATGGCCAAGATGCTCCTGATGTGTGAAAACTAGATGACTATGATGCATGTCCTGCTATTGGTTCAATAGCTCTTGCTGCTTAGTAGATTGTTGTTATGTTTTCTCTTTTGATATGTTGTTTAAAGCTACACTTTGCATAAACTATGGGATGTGACTTTTTCTACCCATTTTTTTTGTAATATAGTGTATTTAGAAGCTTTATATGGTTAATAGAAATGAGACTATTTTATCAAAAAATGTAAGAAGATAGATAGCTTATTAGTAGAGAACAAAACCTAAATTTGTTGATGGATCTTATTTGTCAAATAATTCTTTTAAGACTATAAATGAAACATATATAACTATAATTTTATAGGATTTTTGATAGTTTATCTAAAATATCCCTTTCCAAATGATTTAGTCTTCCTAAAATTTTAATTACATTTTATGAAAAAACTATTTAATATGTAACCATATAACCAAATTCAAACCCTAATAGAAACCTTAAATTATATATAAAATGCTTTAGGTTTGTTATCTTAATGTATATTTAATTAGATATTAAATTTAAATTTATTTTTTAATATATAAATAGTTTAAATGCATTGATGAATAATGTCATAATTTCAAGAAGAAATATAAATACATGAAATTAGTTAAAAATAAAATGTTTAGACAAATATAGTATTGAGTAAGATTTATTGTGCCCTTTTTAATATTTTATTTTAGATCATATGTGTTTATGTGTTTTGTGGATTTTTTTAATCATATTTAATTATGTAGGGTATTATATATAATTGTTTAATTATGTAGGGTAGTATATATAATTGTTTCAAATAAATTGTTATATCTTTATTAGTGGAAGTATTTTAATAATGAAGTATGTCTTACTTAAATAATAGGTATGTTTTGTGTTGGTTATAAAAATGTTTCTTGTGTGCTTGATAATGGACATGTGTTGAAAGCAAGTAGGATGAATTAGAGTTATAACGCGATGGGGATACTTATACATCCTCCACGCTAATGATGGATTTTATTAAGACTAAAGGCACATGTTTTATATGCCATCAAGGTTAATAATAATCTCTTGCTATGGATTTGGTGGTTGATATAATTCATTCCTCATTAATGGCAATGATGATTATGACTCAAGTTATCTACTTGGATGGGACTATAAAGGAGATGCTCATTGAGACTTTGTTCTTAGTTATTAAGGTTGGTTGGGTTTCTATGACCAGTGTCTAAGGCTATATTTTGGTGTTATCCTTTGTTTTGTGGTGCTAGTAAAATAAAAATGGTTTTCTTCAAGCAAGGAGAAGGGTAAAGGAAAAAATAGAGCTAGGGAGGAGGTGGAGAAAGTGATACAGAAGGACATAGCGGGTGGATGTGATGATGTTGATAGGATGGTAGAAAAATTTATTAAATATTTGGACAAAGAAATTCCCAACCTTGAGTTACACATTTGACATCTATGGATGTGGAGCTTGGTGAAAGATATGGATGGGGAGTTGTGTGTTGGCATTTGTGAGGCTATGGCTTCTCTACTTCTCAATCTTGGTTAATTCATTAGTAGGAAAAATGTATTTGATGTGGCACAAGTTCTTAGTTGTGCATCCATGCTGTCCATGGAAACTGGTGCTTTTATTCTTCATCAGGATATTTGTGGAGTTATCAACCACGTAGAGGCTTTCCATGACTATTACTTGGATCATTTTCATAAGGTGTTGTATGGTCAAGTGTGGCTTTCCAAGGGTTTGCAAGATATTGCTAATGCCTTGAACATAATTTTCCTATGGGTAAAATTATTGATGGGGAAAGCTGTGACCTGGCTCCTCCTCAAAAGGGCACTTTGAAGAAGACGCTAATAATGTGTAACTTTGTCATTTGGTAGTCATGGGGGGCTGTGTAATTTTTCCTCAAATATCATTATAGTAGGACTATTTTGTAGGATTGAGGATTCATCTTTTTGATGTTGTTTTATATATTACTTGAACTAAATATAATTTAAATGATAACATAATCTATGTGTAAATTTTTGATTATAAAATCAAGGAGGACAAACTTTTAAATGATTAGATGTAGTGAACCATACATTATTGGAATCTTATTCTTAATGCCTTTTTTGTAACTCATTTGTGCCTAACCTAGGTTATTTAGCAAAAAAAAGTTTCTTGTGGTTTCAACCTTTAACCTTCAATTTGTTCTTATAAACTCACTTATATGAACACTTTTAAATGTATATTCAAAAACACAACTCATCAATTATTTAAATTATTTCATAATATATAACTATTATATGCATATTTGAAAGGAAATTAAAAAAAACCTTTCAATTAATCTAAGGGTAGATAAAGTAAATAAGCAATAATTAGTAAACACCCTAAGATTATGAGTCAAGATAGTAACAACACTAACATTCTTTTGAAATAACAAAATAAGGATTAATGATTTAGCTTTTGAAGTAGAAATGGAGTTGTTTTTTTACAAATTATTCTATATGATCTAAAATAATGCTCTATGATTGGATATAACATTGATAATCTCTAAAAGATGGTTGACTATTATGTTCTCTATTTTAGGTTAAATTTGTGCCTACATAATTGATCTACATGTTTACAAAAATACCTTGATCCATGGATTTAAATTCATATAAATGACATTTGCACTTTTTCATATCCAAAATTTTCTTGCATCAGTGTCTAGAACTTATGTCTAAGAAATAGGTGGCGTTGATGAATACCTTTGGGAGTTTTCTAAGAAAAAATATTCTCCTTATGTCAAACCCTTGGATCCAAATTAATTACTTGAAAAATGATTGAAGACACATGCAACCATGTTGTATGCCCTAGTTTATCACTAAATATAGATTCTAATGTAATTTGATGGAAATCTATAAGTAATTATGATGCAAGTAATCAATTAAAAGCTAATGGATAATGGATTACTAAAAGTAATTTGTGGTTTACCATTTTATACAACTCCCTAACACACAAATTAACACATTTCATGATTAAGTTAACAAGTAACAAATAGTAAGAAGGAATTTAGCTTAGGCCTAGATTTAAATTTGAATTTGGAAATTAGATGGCTATTTTTCATGTCATGGATTTGACTTAGGGTCATTTCTATGTTGCAAATTTGACTCAAGTTAATGAATGGATAAAATGTAGATCAAATCCAATCTCTTGGGATGTGTGGACATATGATTGGGTTAGGTTCAATTTGATTGGCAACTTTTACACAAAAGTATGTCACTTATGTGTTATTCATTTACTTTAGGACAAATGGGTCAAAGTGAGTCCAAAATTGAGGAGAAAATTGCATGGTATGAAATTTTCACCCTTACATTTTGCTCCCACTTTGACTTGCATGTGAAATACTATTAAGGTGCATGTTAAATTAAACAAGCATTCGATATGAAAGTAAATATTTAGGAATTCATAAAAAGGATATGCATAAGGATGATAAATTGGCACATTCTCCTTGTAATGAGTACTCCATCTTGAAACATATAAAATTAAATTTTTTAATAAGCAGTATCTAATAAAATATAAATAGGAACTAATGTGCAATTTCTTGATAATGACAATAATAAAAAAGAATGTAAAAAATAAATAGAGTATTTTTGGAATGGTGGTATCCATGAAAATAATCATGAAGTTAGAGATACACATGAATATGTAGTAGGCATGAATCCATTAAAAGCATGAAGTTATGATGGGAATGAACACATGAAAAACATGAAACTGTGATGGGAATGAAGTCATGAAAATAATGGAGCTATCATTGTAATCATATTCATCAAAGAAAGGTTAGTGATAATATATGCCCCTCTAATTGGTTACATCCAAGGGATGCAAGTAATTAGAGGAAAGGAGAAAATATATGTTCACTAAAAACTCAATTTAAGCATGTCATAAGTGTCATAGATAATATTTTGTGAGAAACATGTGATAAGATAATAAGATGTGATCATGAGAGCATATGTAATGAGGGGAAACAAGGTGCCCCCAATGTTCCCCCAAATTAGAGCCATAAACAAGTGATAATAGTGATAAGTGAAAAATAACATCAAGTAAGCATAAATAATTTTCATAGCATGTGTAAACATTATAAGCATGCAATGATTATATCATAAAATGTAAACATGATAAGCATGCAATCATTATATCATAACACATGTAACATGATAAGCATGTGAAAATGTAAATAGAAAATAAGTATATGATCATGATAATCATAATGAACCACAATATAAGCATATAAGAATAAAGATCAATGTAGTCCATGTAAACATCATAAGATAAAACTATGTAAAGTCCATGATAGGTAATCAAGGAGAGGGTAAAAGCAAGAAGATAAGTCCACTTCTCGTGGAAGTTTCACACTTAGCCAAAAATGTGAAATTGGGAAAAGTGAAAGGGGATCCCGCTTTTTATGAAACGAGATCCCACTTTTTATGAAATGGGATCCCGTTTCACTTCGGGACCCCAAGCCAAAAGCGAGATCCCATTTTCTAGAAATGGGATCCCGTTTCATAAAGGGTTAAAATTAAAAAAAAAACTAAACGGGATCCCGTTTCTTAAAATTTCAATTTCTGGCCCAATTTTTGCTATGGGTATTGGGTTGGAAAAAAAGCTTGGGGAGCTGACCCTTAGCTTTGAACCTTCTTTGACTTGTAACTTGAAGGTCACGTCAGTGTCACTAGAAAAGAGTGACTTTGGACATATGTCTGAAGACGTTTTTGCAGATTTTTTTTATGAAATTAAAACCCATATAGATGAGACTGTGTAGATTCCAAATATGTAATTTTTTTACAATTGGATTATTTTTCTATTTTTCAAATATTTTTTGATGAAACTGGTCCATAAACTTGAAATATCAGGTTTTCTTAATAACTTTTTATTAAGATAATTTTTTGAATTTAAACAAATTATATGTACACCAATCTTTAGATAATTCTTTTCAATTTGAAAAAAAATAAAAAAATGATAAGTTTAGGTCATCTTATGCGTGACATACATGAGGGATTTTCAAAACAACAATTACGACCAATAAAAAATTAATAAAAAAAATATTCAAAAAAAATACAGAAAATATCGTGCACAATCTTCAGTGTGCTATAGATCTTTTCCCAAAAGGATTAAGAAAAATACAATTATTTAGGTTGAAGTATGGTTGACGTACACGTGCATGGTATGGTAAAAAAAGTGACTTTTAAATAGTGGATTTTAGACATGCCTATTGAAAATCAATTTGTATCATTTGGGTATTAAAATAAATTAAATATTTGGAAACTAGACTCTGAGTATTACATTTCATATTATTGACTTTTTTTAAGATTCAATCTTTAAGTGCTTCAAATTTTTAGGTCAAATGTGACAAATTCTAAAAATCAGGGAAAACACTTCCACTTTTTGGCCAAAAAGTGGACTCAACTTCTTGCACACCCCTGAGATACCTTACCCTTAGGAGCGTGATGTGGTGGTTAGTTCACATGGTTGTTGTGATAGCCACCAAGATTCTGTAGGAGTCAATGACAACACTGAGAGGGGGGGGGTGAATCAGTGTTGTGTAAATTCTTAACTTTTTGCAAACTTTACAAGACAAGTAGAAAGAAAGACATTAATGATCTGTTATGCACAAGACTGATAGTGAAAGATGTGAACCAAAAACTTATCAACAAAACACAAATACACACACATAGAGACAAATTATAACACAAATTTTTGGAGTGGAAAACCCTCTCGGGGTAGAAAAACCACTCATGAAGTGCCTCACTGGCTTAACTTTAAAAACTTCTTACAAAGCCTCACTAGCTGAATATTATGTCTCACTGACAATTGAAAGGTCTTACTGACCTACAAGCCTCACTGGCATACTGTGTGCCTCACTGGCAACAATGTTTAGAAGCACCAGCTTCAAGGAGCACCAACCCCTAAAACAGAACAAACTGAAAACAAGAACTCAGAGGGTTTCTTTGTTTCAATACAAAACATTTCTTCCGTCTCATGTATCTATCAAATGGCCATTCTTTTTATCAATCCAAATCATGTACAAACTCAGATATTCAAAATCAATCCTGTATCCTGATCCACTCAACAACACTACATCCAATATTCATGTGAAGCCAATAAATAAGCATTCTGCAAAAACAATTTCATGACCTTTCATATTCTTCAAAAGAAAATCAATCCCCTGTAACAAAGTTAATTTGACTTTGCATCTGAAACAAAAACATATTATTCCATCTTCCTCAGTCTTATTGAAGCACCTGGAAATTCTTTTCAAAAACTTCACATAACAAAAATTACAATATTTCATTTTTGTCTGCAAATGACCCTTCAGATTCAAAATCCAACTTCCTATTTTCTTCAATGTCTTCAAATAAATCTTTTCATATTCTCATCTCTGTAAATATTGTCTTCAAAACTAATATCTTCATCCAATGCCCTGCTCACAAAATAACTGATAAAAAACATTTTGATCCTTCAAAGATTCATCTTCTCTGCAAAAGAAAATCTTCTATTTCTTCATCTCCCCTGCAAATAAACTCTTTATCTCCACAAATCTAATCAATGCTCTTTTAAAAAAAATCTTTGATAAAATCTTTTTCATTTTCTCCAAATATTCTTCAAAGCACAAAACCTTTCAACTTCTTCCCACACAGAAAATAAATCTTCATTTTGAAAAAAAAACATTTCCAATTCTCCTTCAAAAAATCTCCTTAAAAATTTCTAATTTAATAACCACTACTCACCATTTTAAAACTCATAAATTTGGTATGGGCCGACCTCTTAGTATAAAGTTTCTAAAAAAAAACTAAAGCCATAAAAGGCTTAGTGACTTTGTATCCATAATAGAAACTTTAAAATTAAATACTCCTAATTTTGGACTTCAAAAGAACTTAATGTGGTTTATGCCTTACATATCGGGCTCTTCATATATCAAAAAACATTTTCAATGCTTTTTAAAAACTAAACAAACGATGCTCTTCAAACATATGAAAGATCGAAGTTTATGTACAAAAGGGGGCCGATAAAATAAGGTTTGTAATATTTAGAAACCACATTAATTGTGATAAAGACATGGTGCTCCCCTTCGAATATTCACTACGATGTATCAACGGCTCCCACTATGCATATCCGATGCCCCTTTTTAAACGATCTTCATACGATGCTTTATCTCCTCCAAAGAAATCGGGCTTTCACAAACATATTACATACTCCGCTCACTTTATAAGGTATTTGAAATGTGCTTGCCGCCCATAAACAAAATAGATGAGGACCGATGGAGTCGGTTAGGCATATAAAGAGGGCCGGTGATTCATGTTGCCTAGACCCTTTAGGCTGCCACTTAAGTGGCCCGTGACCTGTCCAACAGGTCAAAACCTTTTTAAAACAAAAATGCTTTTTATTATGATGTGCATAAAAAAAAACTTAAGGATATTTAAAAAGCACTTCAAGGATGAACCATTTGAACTCTGATCATTTAACCTCCATGAGCATCATTGAAACTATGGATACCTTAAGTGATAATATACTAACTCTCTGCAAAGCTTTGGTGTCTCTGTATTCTAAGAAGAGCAGACCAATCACAGTGAGATGGGATCATGCCACAACTGTCACTATGAAGACCATTCCGTGTTATTTGGATCAAGCCACTGATTACTGTATGTCATCTGTATCACCCCGAGTAATGAATCTTATCATTATATTCACAACACACAAGATGATGTACTCCTGATGATGTACTCATGTACTCCTGCAACAACACATTTGACATCAATGACAACCTGTCACCATCAGATTCAAACCCTCATTGGACCATTGAGCTCATAGGCCATGGGCCTTTGCTAGGCTATCGTGCTTGTAGGCTATGTGCCTTCACTAGGTCGTTGAGCTTGTGGGTTTGAATGGGTGATAATGCCAAGTGGGGAATGAAACCCCCTGTAGTGGTCTCAACGATAAATCCAGTGGGAAGAGATCCCTTGTAAGTGGTTTCTTTGGGCTCAGGCCATGCTAAAAACCCAAGGTTACCAAAGCAAAAAAATCAAGGAGATACCTCAAATGGAGAAACATGACATGAAACATAGACAAAGATAACATGTGAAATCCATAAAGTAAACAAGACATAATATAGAATATGAAATGAGAATGAAATACAAAGGAAACTCACAATGTACATGGCTCAAGAAAAAAAATTATGTATGTGCACATGCATGCACGTGCGTACACACGCACACAAGGTATTCACTTTGTAAAATTATCCCATGGTGCCTTCGATATGATTGAATCTTAAATAATACCCCTAAATTTCATTTCTACCTCTCAATGTTGCATTTTTTATACCCACATCTATTACACCATTCCTATTAAAATATCCCTTTATTTACCATATGTCACGTCTCATTTTTATGGACTATAATATTATTCTAGACTAGTGAACATTTACCATGATTATTTTTCTTTGAGTAAGTTCCAAATGTGTGAAGGTAATTATCATGAAGTTATAGTTGTGTAAATTGGAAAATTGATTTAAATATTAAATATTATCGATGTGATTATAATGATTTGCTTCAGCTATGTTTTAGGGGAACTAACCTATTGACGTCAAGTTGAGTGCAAATGAATGCAGCTACTCGTCGAAGATGAGAACATGGTTGAGGTAGAGGTGTTCTAGCCACTTGGCAAGAATTGTTTGGGATGGTTAACCTTAATGCACTCACACACACACATAGTCTCATATTGCATTTTGAATAGTTTATTATGCATCATTGTGCGGATAATAATTGTGGTTGATGGTTTGATATTTAGAAATTATTGTATTTTTAATTGTTATGAAAATCCTTTTCGAATGCATGATTGATTATAAAAATTAATGTCTTTTTGAATTATATTTTTAAATGGTGTATTGTATTTTTAAATAGTGAATATATATATATATATATGGTTGTAATTTATATATTTAAATAAATGATAATAAACTTTTTCTATCTATATGAGTATAGATGTTTGGAAGACAATATCTAATTAGATTTAAACAATTATATTAAATTATAAAAGATATATTTATATATATATATATATATATATATATAATTTTATTATTTCACTTCTTGATTTATTTAAAATAATTGTGTTTTTAGTAAAAATAGTTAAATTATATTAATAATATTATTATTATATTGAGAATCTAAAATAAAAAGAATTAAAAGTAACTTACTGTCATGCATGCGACAGTAAGCTTAGAATTAAAAAGTTGTTATTTTAAGTTAAATAGAAATTTGAAGCTTTTTAAATTTGCAATTCTCATGCAAACAAATGGAGAGCTCCAGTTATCTAAAAAGTAGCTTTTTACCTAAATTTGGGGATGCCAAAAATAAGAGTAATTTTTAATAATTTAAGAAAGGGCGCTTAGCAGAAGAAGGACCCCATGATTTTGGCAGCAGAAGCAGAAGTACTTTTCTATGTGTGATTCTAATCATTGAAGGAGAGAAGGTCTTTAGCTAGGAGCAAAAGGAGATAGAAAGGCAGCAATCAGGAAGGCAAATTGACCTCTATTTGTAGGCAAATAATTCCGTGTATTTTTCTAGTTTTCATTGCAAGAAATATGGTGGATTAAAACTTTTACAATGCAGAATATTTTAGCCTGTGAAACTTTTGTTTTTTGGTCTGTGTTTGGGGAATCGACTCCCTCTTCCTGGCGTCGACCTGTCTCCTCCTTGGCTGCTAAATAGCAGGCCCCATCTTATATTTTACCTCTATTTTGACTGCTAATCGACCTTTAAAATGGGTGTTAGGTTTCCTTTGTTCTGATCGACCAGCTGCTAGAAGCATTTATAGCTCTTTAAATCTGAGCAACCTATCCTTATTTCATTCTTGCCGCTAATCTTTTAACTATGACACTGTTATTGCATCGACCTGCTATTTCCTTTTTCTTATCTATGCTTTTCATACTTATTACTAAATAAAACACCTTCTTTCTTGATCTTGATGTATCCGTTGGAACCATAGTTAACCAAGTTCCTGGTAGATTGTAAAACTACTCCCTGGCAAATAATGAAATCTTATAAACTGTCGTAGCCTTGTTTGTTGTTAGAAACTAGTCACTTGCTTAGAAATTGACCTATTTTTATTGATCAACAAATGTGAAAATAAAACTCTTAAACCTAGATGAAAGTATTTGATTCCTGTAGCTTACCTTTCCTTTAATGTTTTGTTGTTAAAAATGCTATTTTAAACATTATCTTTGAATGATAGTAATCTGATTATAAACTCTGTTCATTTTATTTCTGTTGCGATAGGAAGACTATTTTCTTGATTCTAGACTTCCTGTCATAGTTGTGACAGTAAGGTTTGAATGACTTAGAAACTTATTTCGTTATATATATAAATGGACTGAGATAGTTCCTATCACAGATTTAATAGTAAGATTGCTTAAATAACTTAGAATCTTGTGAATTATGATTGAAATATGGACTCGATAAATGTATCAATTTGATAACCTTATGGATGCAATTGTATGTAACAAATGATGGATTATTGCTTAGAAAATGTGTTTTCTTGATTGGTGTTTTTAGGAAAGGGATTTTGAAATGAATTATTGGTGAACATTGATTCCTTTATTTTATTATTATTTACTTGTTTCTTGGGGAAATAAATAGATTTTATCTAGGAATGTTATTGGGTTACTTTCTGGGCTAGGATGCCGAATGTGGATTATCAGAGATGGCTTTTCCTCTTTTCAAGAATCAAACTAGGTTACTATGTTTTAAAGGATTAGATCTAACAAGCTGTCATTGAAAAATATGATTATTTTGTCTAGAAAACTTATAAATATATCTCTGCCACATCTTGTTGTGAGACAATATGCTTTTCATTATTTAGAATTGCACATTAAGACATCAGGTTGCATCGGGTGTTACCACCTGCCAGTTGTTCTAGGTAGCTAGACATTTCGTGCAGGGCTGGGTTTCCTTCATTTCATGAAGGGATCTAGGGAAGTGTAATTACTTCATGGTTGGGTGGAAAAGCACCTGGGCAATGTTCTCGTCTCTTAGCTCTCAGGAGGACCACTTGGTTCGTGGCGACTGATGAGCGTATTGATTTACTTATTCTTGTTGTACATGATTATTGTAACTTGAAATTGGATGTATTATGGCATGAATGCCAATGGACATGTATATTATTTTATAGTGCTTTCACCTGGATTGAGCATGTGACTTTGTAAGATTTAATGACATTTTGGTTCATATTTATGAGATTATCTTTTTACTTGAGATATTGTAATTAAGCAGATTAATTACATCTTTTATCTTTATTTTTGAGATGTTGTATTTAAGTGGATTATTTACTTCATTTACTTTTGAGATGGTTTTGTGGCTTTTATACCATATTTCTTAGGTACCTATTTTAATGATAATTTTCATACCCATCATATGTTAGATTGTCATTTCACTTATTTCACACTCATTTCTAAGTGAATTTATATTGGAGATTATGAAAATGAAACACATTAGAAGTATGGGCAAGTGAATGAAAATGAGGGGCCAAATGGGGGGTAAAAAATGACCACTTTTTCTTGAAATCAACAAAAAATTAAACTTCAGCAAGTAATTCAAGATGCCTACACTTGCCATTAAGGGCGTGGTTCGGTGGTTAAGTTGCTCGGTTGTAATGGTGGCCACCAGAGTTCAAACCCCCACTAGGCCAACGAGCTCACAGGTTTGAAGTGTTCTTGCTAGGGGATGAGGTCCCCCGTGTTGTGGCCTCACCGGTTCATAGCTCCGGGCAAAAGTGTTGCTATGGAGCCGGAGGGCGTGTCGCACCAGCGTCACTGGTCATGTTAAAAATTTTACCAGGTGCATTAAAAAAAAAAAGATGCCTACACTAAAAAATTGAAGATGCGATAAGAATGAAAGTACTAGTGCTTAGAATCTAGTTTCTAAACTATTATTTTTTGAAAACTGGTGGAGATTAAGAGGGTTAAACATTAAGAGCACACAAAGTGGTCCTCTCTTTGTCTCAAAAATTATAACTTAGTGCTAGGTGAGCTCCCCCATAAATTTTGATTTCCATTACTTATTTTGTAAATCCCTTTCGTGGAAAGGTATCTAAGATCATGTTGTAGTTTAGGGATTTTTACTAAATTTTTAATGAATACATTATTTCTTACTAATTTTAAGTGGAAACATCCTTAAAAATAGAAAATTGAGCATGCTCCTCCCTAATTTTGAGAAAAAAAATTGAAAATTAAATTTTCTATTCAATGTGTATAGAACATGAAAATGTATTTTTTCAAAATTGGATTTAAATAGAACAAAAATTACATAGAAAAAGAAATTATGTTTTTGTAAAAATACATTATTAAAACTAATTAAAAAGAAAGACCTTAATATATTTAGATTAAATAAAAAAATTAGATGGTTAGAAAGGTAAGACATAGCTTGAGGTTGTAGTGGTATTTTTTAGAAATCTTATCCTAAAATATATGAACCTGATGGAGAGCATGCTTGATGTTTGTTTATTTTTTGTATACCTTTTGTAAAACATAACTTTGACATCCAAATTGTATGTCTAACCCTTAGGATTGGTAAATTTAAACTTGTACCAAGCCTAAGGGAGGAATTTGATTGGTCTCACCTAGAATGCATACACATTATAATGTGCTTATGGTATGAAAAATATATATGAGCCATAACATGAGTGCATTATAATATGCATGTGTTATGTTTCCTAGAACATGAGAGCACTTTGGAGAATTATGAAAATTTGGCTATGTTTTTTTTCCTTATTTTTGTGCACATACCCATAATTTTATACTATAATAATTTACATTAACTGCTAATAGATAATTTATTCAAATAATTAAGGGGAACT